>CM062814.1:86388740-87741534 GCA_031772625.1 Pinus tabuliformis | reverse complement strand
ATGGGTGGACTTTTTGGGAAATTTCGATTTCGAAATTAAACACTTAAAGGGAAAAGAAAACAGAGTAGCTGATGCACTGAGCCGAAAAGTGCACTGCATTTATGAAATTGGTATTAGTCAAGGATGGTCCACCCTTGACAAAGAGATTGACGAGGCTGCTGCACAAGATCAGATTTACTTGCAAAAGAAGCAATTGGTACAGAATTCAGATACCCGCTTAATACAACAAGGGTACACCTTGAATGCAGCCGGAATTTTGTGCTACCAGAAGAAGATTTATGTACCCAATCAGAGCGGCATTAAAGAAAAGATTCTGGATGAATATCATAAAAGTCCTTATGCAGGACATCCTGGTTACCAGAAATTAATCACCTCGCTAAGGAAGGAGTACTACTGGCCAGGCATGAAAAAGGATGTGATAGAATACCTGGCGCGCTGCTTAGAGTGTCAACAGGTGAAGGCTGAACATCAGCACCCTGCGGGGTTACTACAGCCATTACCCATACCAGAATGGAAATGGGAGACCATAACCATGGACTTTATTACAGGTTTGCCAAAATCCAAAAAGAACAATGATTCTATAATGGTAGTAGTAGATAAACTCAGCAAGTCAGCTCACTTCATACCGGTTCAATCCACTTATCGTGCAGCTCAAATCGCAAACATTTTCATGCAAAATATATTTAAACTTCATGGGCTGCCAAAAATAATAATATCTGACCGTGATGTTAAATTTACCTCAGCTTTTTGGAGGACCTTATTTGAAGGTCTAGGAACTCAGTTGAACTTCAGCACCGCATATCATCCGCAAACTGACGGGCAGACTGAGCGAGTGAATCAAGTAGTGGAAGACATGCTGAGGTCTTATGTGATGCAGCAACCTACGCGATGGGAGGAGTATTTACACCTAGTGGAATTCACCTATAACAATGGTTATCATGCATCCTTGAGGATGAGCCCATTCGAAGTGCTTTACGGCCGGAAATGCCGCACACCCTCCAGTTGGGGTGGACCGGAGGACAAATTCTTGCTGGGCCCTGAGATGTTGGAGGAGATGGAAGTCATGGTGAAAAAGGTTCGAGCTAATCTAAAGATGGCTCAGGACAGGCAGAAGAATTTTGCAGATCGGAAGAGAACATTTAAAGAGTACCAAGTGGGTGAGCATGTGTACATCAGAATACGAGCTAGAAAAAGTACCCTCCAATGGAATGCTTGTGCCAAATTGGCACCGCGTTTTTGTGGACCATTCCAAATTCTGGCACGAGTAGGGCCGGTAGCTTACCAGCTCGCCCTGCCCAGCCATATCCGGGTTCATAATGTCTTCCATGTATCAGTTTTAAAGAGATATGTTTATGACCCTAGGCATATAATAAGTTGGCAGGACATTCAGGTAAGGGAAGACTGTTAAATAATGTAAACTGAAATAGAATGCTAGTAAGCAGCTAATCTGATTATTATGTGTTTCAGGTGGAACCGGAAGGAGAGTTCCTGGTCGAACCAGTGAACATATTAGATCGGAGAAGTGTCGAGCTGCGGAAAAAGGTCATCAGCCAGGTTAAAGTGCAGTGGCAGCACTTTGGGCCTGATGAGGCCACCTGGGAGAATGAACAGATTATGAGGGATACTTATCCCAGATTGTTTTTGAATGAGCAGAAACATCGGGACGATGTAGACTTTCAGGGGGGGGAGATGTAACATCCCTCGGGAAAAGTTAATGTTGGTAAATAGTAAAAGTAACTATGAACAAAGACTTTATTTGAAAAGTACATAACTCTGTTGCTAGTATTATGATAATTAAAAATTGTGTTAGTACTATTTGATTTGAGCATATGATTAATCATGATTAATAACTGTGGAGGCAGTTAAAAATAAAACCCTAACTACCTTCAGGAGGTAGTTGAGTGCCCAGAGGAAAAGGGGAAAGATTGCCAAGTCTGGTAAGGATCAGATGGCAGAGAAAAAAAGTTATGCTATGTCTGGTTATGATCAGATGGCATAGGAAAAAGGAAAGGAATTTTCCTGTATGCGCTATGTCTGGTTAGGACCAGATAGCGAGATCTGGCAAAAGCCAGAGAAACTGCAGTCAAGAGGTTCTCCAAGTGCTTGGGGGTGGAAGATCATGAAGAATCTTCCTACGGACGGGTGGATTGACAAGCATTACAAGTAGGTTTGCAGATAAGCAGGTATGGCTTACTATGTATATATAAATCTGCTGAGATGTCTCTTGTATTGTTCTGTGCTAAGAAAATAGAAATAGCGGGAAAACATCTGACTATTCTTCTTTAACAGAAACAAGAAAAGAACATTAACTTCTGTATTACAGACAGAGACCGAAACAAACTTGCATTCTGTAGGAAAGAACATTAAAATTCCTTGCATTCCTCATTTGAAATAAAAGTAGAAAACGGAATAAACAGGTCATTGTTACTTCGGTGATAGCAAGAATTTACGAACAGAAGTGATACTGTAAAACCCTCTATTTATATTTAAGTGTCGAAGTAAAGAACTAGAAATCTTTATGTACAGAAAGAAACGAAAGGAAATGAACAAGCGTTCTTTGCAAAAAGACTGTATTATGCACATAAAATCACGACATATATCCATAAGGCGAGTCTGGTATGTCTCACAGACCAAACGAATCCGTAGACAAGCTGTATCATTAGTCATAGAAAAGTAATGGTATATATATTAAACCCCGATCAAGAGGACCGCGAGAATCACAGAGATTGAGAACAAAACAGGACCACACTGTAACATTACCCGATAAACATATAGTTGTGTCGCGTGAGCAGATTAAATATATATACACATTCACGGTTAACGACACAAACAAATGAGTATGAATGCCGAGGAAGTGGCATGATAACCGTGGTTACATGCATCCTCAGCCAAGCTTACTGGTAAACCCCGCTCTGGATATGCTACTCTAGCTGGGCTGAAGCTTGCGCTAGCCAGCAGGGGGCACCAAAGTCGGAAATATAACTATATGGATTCATCATTAAAACGGAAAGACAATAACAGTAGTTTTACTCTGCCAAATAGATATTACAAATCAAACATTGAAACTGTAAATAAAACCCGTTCAGAGAAGACGGTTAATCGAAGAATAACATTATGAACAGAATTGAACTTACGGAGTTACCCGTATCTTATACATATGATATCTCAACAAGTTTTAATCCAGAATCAAACCCTCACAGCTCAGTACCATAGTTCAGTCAATAACCACTGTCTGCGTTCAAAAGAGAACAAGCTTCATGGCTAAAATGCTAGATATACATGCTAAGTGAATCACGGTTAAACAATCAAAGCTCAGCACGCAGTGCTTCCCGACAGAGGTGTTCCGCCTAAGCAGGGCAAGAAACCTGACTGTCATCCGGAAGAACCCTGAACTTGTGCAGGGACCGAACTCGAAGAGATAATGACCGACATCCCTGCCCAAGGGAGTAAAGGTTCAGCCATTGCTTCGGATAAGTCGAATATAGGAAGTCGCGGCAGTATTTAAACTTACCTGGTAATGGGCTGCCGACAGAGTGAAGAAATTCCTTGTCTTCAATGGATCAGCGATGAGCCATCTACCTGAAAACATCAACCAATTAGTAAATTGAGAATCTGTGTAAATCATTGAAGGACTGTAATAAAATAAAAAGGGGAAACTAATACCGGCGTTAACCAGAATGGAATCGCCTAAGCGATGTAACCAGTAACTGTAAGCGTGAGGAAAAGACTAACTGAACACCATAGACGTATACCTGAACCGAAGCGTGGTATTGATGGCAGCTGAAAGAATGGCGAAACAAACAAAATGTTACAGTGCGGTAGCGATGCAAACTCATACAAAAATGAAAACTAGAACCCGACAGAAGGAGAGACCTGTTATTAAATATCTTTTTCCCTTTTACCGTTTCGTGGCGCATTCCTAACCATCGATCCGCAATGTGCCCTTATCGCCGTTCGATAGCCGGTGGGTCTCGGGAACCTTCAGGCGCAAAAACAGCAATGCCCGAGGTGTCAGGCCGTAGACGCTTGGAGCACCGGGCGCACATGGCCGCATGCCATCGAACCGTCTATCCATCCATATGGACAACGCTGGTATTGACAACTGGTTTCTGATGCCGAGGCCGGACAAGTATCATAAACGCAGAGATTTCGGGATACGGAAATCAGAGTATTATAGCTGTTGCCATTAATACGCTATCGCAAACTGTGCATTGTATATGTTCCGTGTTCAATTTTAGAATATATCTATGAGTAACTGATCCACGAATATATATAGCAGCGAATCCTCTAAGGTGATATATGTATAATGAAAGTGAATATAATGCATTATAACCATTATGCAAATGAAATATATGTTATCAATAAGTGTGTACGAGTATATTATATGTTATCAATAAGTGTGTACAAGTATATGTGTAACCATATATGCGTAGAGGTAAAACTTAAAATCACGCTGCAGTAATGTATTTACAAGAATATTAATGTGGAGAATATGTAGAGTCATCGTAAGGTAATTAATACCGTAAACCATCAAAAAAAAAAATTTACTTTAGTATGGGAGTGTGACAAATTGGTATCAGAGCCCAGGTTTACAACTCTGTGACCTTTGGGAAAATTTCGAGTTATGCAGCAATGTAAATATACAGTGTCATGACAAAAGTTGAGAGTGTGCTAAAAACAAATTATATCTGTTTAATGAGTTATTCTTAAGCAGGTAGCAGCAGAATGAGGAGAGCAAATAGCGCTCCCCATGGAAATTTGGATCAACCCGATAACGTGAGGCAACCTCAGGGAAATCCTGAGCTTTGGGTGCAACTGGGAGCAGAAGGCCGCAATACTGATTCGACGCTCATGAGAACAGTTCAGGAACTAAAGGACGAAATGGCCCGGTTGCGTGCAGATAATGCAAGACTAAATGTGGAACAAGAGAGGATTCTGAAAAGCTTATCTGATAAGCAACATCAACAGCAGTCACATCCGAGGCCTGAACAGGCACCAGTAACAGATGAACAGAGCTATCACACTGAACAGGAGGAAGCAGAGGACAGAGGGGAGACGCGAGGAGAGAAGTCTGTCAATGCTTCTGAATATCAAACTCCAAAAAGACCACGGATGGAACTTCAAGGAGAATTTCGGAAGATTAAACCACCTCATTTCGATGGGGAGTCAGAAGAAGCTGCAGAGGCATGGCTAATTAATATGAATAAGTATTTTCAAGTATACGAGTATGATCATCATCTTAAAGCCAGGCTGGCTATATTTCAGCTGCAGGCCAAAGCCACACTATGGTGGGAGGAGGTCAAGATGGTGAGGGGAGTGAGTGAGCAGGATGTGACCTGGGAAGTTTTTCAGAGGTATTTCAAGGAGAAGAACCTAACAGAACGCTTTTACGATGAAAAAGCGCGGGAATTTCATGATCTGCGACTTGGACAGCATACCATTGACGAGTTCGTAACTAAATTCACATCCCTGCTTCGTTATGTGCCGTATATTCGTGAAGAAAAGGCTAAGGTACAAAGGTTTGTTAGTAGCCTACCTCTGGCAATGCGAGAAAGGATAGAGTTTGATAATCCGAAGACGATGGATGAAGCAATTCGGAAGGCAAGACTATGTTATCAGCAAAACAAACAAAAAGGAGAAAGTTCTGGGAAGCGTTGGACAGATAAGAGGGGCAGCAGAATGCCTGTGGGAACTAAGGGAACTCGCAGCAGCTTTCAAAAAGGATTCTCGAAAGGGGCCAATACTAGAAATCCAGCTAAAAATCAGAACAGATTCAAGCCTCCTACTGAATCTAAATATAGTGAACAGCAAGTTAGATTGGACAATGAAGGCTCGGCGAGGCCACCCGTTCAGTGTTGGGGTTGTGGTGGACCCCATTATATTAAACATTGCCCTCATCGGAAGGAAAGCGATCAGTTGTCCCAGATCTATGAAGCTTCTACAGTAGGAGATGTGGCCCGATCTATGCCCAGAATAAATGCAGCACTGGAGGATCGACAAGCTGATTACCAGCCAACAATGATAGAGTTTGAAGGTAAGATCTTTGATCGAACTGTTTCTATTTTAGTAGATCCAGGAGCTACTTTAAGCTATGTAAGTCCCAAAGTTGTGGAAAGCTGTGGTTTGCAAACTATTAAATTTAAAAGCCCTTGGCTAGTACAGCTGGCCACTGGGGCCAAAAGACGAGTACTGACTAAAGTCAGCAACTGTCCATTAAGGATAGCTGGCCAAACAATAACAACTGAATTAAACGTACTCCCTCTTGGGTCCTATGATGTTCTGATAGGAATGGACTGGTTGGAACAGCGATGGTCTGTAATTAATTGTAAAACGAAAACAGTCTCTTACCGAGATGAGCTGGGGGTGGAAAAAGAGATTCAAGGCATCCAGAAACCAGTGCAGATCCAGCCAATCACGACCTCACAGCTGGTTAAATGTGTCCGGAAGAAATGCCAGATTTATGCAGTACAAGTAGGGTACGCAGGTTCTGTGGATAAGGTTGCAACTATTGAAAATATACCGGTAGTGCAAGATTTTGCAGACGTATTTCCTGAAGAAATTCCAGGACTGCCGCCCAAAAGAGATTTAGACTTCACCATTGAGTTGGTACCCGGAGCAGCCCCAGTGTCCCGAGCACCCTATCGGATGAGTGTGCCGGAGTTAACTGAATTAAAAATGCAACTGCAAGAGCTGTTGGACAAGAAGTATATCCGTCCCAGTGTATCTCCTTGGGGAGCTCCTGTGCTATTTGTGAGAAAAAAAGATGGAACTCTGCGTATGTGCATAGATTATAGACAGCTGAACAAACTGACAGTTAAAAACAAATATCCACTACCCCGCATTGATGAGTTGTTTGATCAGGTAAAGGGGGCGACAATCTTCTCAAAGATCGATTTAAGATCGGGTTACCATCAAATCAGAATTAAAGATGAGGACATAGCCAAGACAGCTTTTCGTACTCGCTACGGACACTACGAGTTTGTGGTACTGCCTTTTGGATTAACTAATGCACCTGCGACATTCATGTGTTTGATGAACAATGTATTTCATCAATACCTAGACAAATTTGTATTGATCTTCATTGATGATATACTTATATACTCCCGGAATATCAAGGAGCATGAGGAACATCTGAGGATAGTGCTACAGACATTACGGGAGCATCAATTATATGGTAAATTCAGCAAATGTGATTTTTATAAAGAACAGATCCAATATTTGGGCCACATTATTACGAAGGAGGGTATAGCTGTAGACCCCGAAAAGATCAAAACTATAATGGAATGGCCAACACCCAAAGATGTAGCAGATATTCGATCCTTCATAGGGCTGGCTGGATATTATTGGCGGTTTGTAGAAGGTTTTTCAGAGTTGCGCAAAAGAAGTATTTAAATGGAACAGCTCAAACATCTACTTACCACCAAACCTGTATTGTGTGTGGCAGATCCCGAAAAGGAATATGTAGTTTGCACGGATGCCAGTAAGGAGGGCGTGGGTGGAGTGCTAATGCAGGAAGGTAAAGTAATTGCATATGAATCCAGAAAGTTAAAAGAACATGAGCAGAAATATTCTGCCTATGATCTGGAATTAACCGCGGTGATTCATGCATTAAAGATGTGGCGCCATTATTTAGTGGGGAGAAAATTTTTGCTGATGACGGATCACCACAGCTTGACTAGTTACTTTAGTCAACCGACTTTAAACGCAAGACAAGCAAGATGGGTGGACTTTTTGGGAAATTTCGATTTCGAAATTAAACACTTAAAGGGAAAAGAAAACAGAGTAGCTGATGCACTGAGCCGAAAAGTGCACTGCATTTATGAAATTGGTATTAGTCAAGGATGGTCCACCCTTGACAAAGAGATTGACGAGGCTGCTGCACAAGATCAGATTTACTTGCAAAAGAAGCAATTGGTACAGAATTCAGATACCCGCTTAATACAACAAGGGTACACCTTGAATGCAGCCGGAATTTTGTGCTACCAGAAGAAGATTTATGTACCCAATCAGAGCGGCATTAAAGAAAAGATTCTGGATGAATATCATAAAAGTCCTTATGCAGGACATCCTGGTTACCAGAAATTAATCACCTCGCTAAGGAAGGAGTACTACTGGCCAGGCATGAAAAAGGATGTGATAGAATACCTGGCGCGCTGCTTAGAGTGTCAACAGGTGAAGGCTGAACATCAGCACCCTGCGGGGTTACTACAGCCATTACCCATACCAGAGTGGAAATGGGAGACCATAACCATGGACTTTATTACAGGTTTGCCAAAATCCAAAAAGAACAATGATTCTATAATGGTAGTAGTAGATAAACTCAGCAAGTCAGCTCACTTCATACCGGTTCAATCCACTTATCGTGCAGCTCAAATCGCAAACATTTTCATGCAAAATATATTTAAACTTCATGGGCTGCCAAAAATAATAATATCTGACCGTGATGTTAAATTTATCTCAGCTTTTTGGAGGACCTTATTTGAAGGTCTAGGAACTCAGTTGAACTTCAGCACCGCATATCATCCGCAAACTGACGGGCAGACTGAGCGAGTGAATCAAGTAGTGGAAGACATGCTGAGGTCTTACGTGATGCAGCAACCTACGCGATGGGAGGAGTATTTACACCTAGTGGAATTCGCCTATAACAATGGTTATCATGCATCCTTGAGGATGAGCCCATTCGAAGTGCTTTACGGCCGGAAATGCCGCACACCCTCCAGTTGGGGTGGACCGGACGACAAATTCTTGCTGGGCCCTGAGATGTTGGAGGAGATGGAAGTCATGGTGAAAAAGGTTCGAGCTAATCTAAAGATGGCTCAGGACAGGCAGAAGAATTTTGCAGATCGGAAGAGAACATTTAAAGAGTACCAAGTGGGTGAGCATGTGTACATCAGAATACGAGCTAGAAAAAGTACCCTCCAATGGAATGCTTGTGCCAAATTGGCACCGCGTTTTTGTGGACCATTCCAAATTCTGGCACGAGTAGGGCCGGTAGCTTACCAGCTCGCCCTGCCCAGCCATATCCAGGTTCATAATGTCTTCCATGTATCAGTTTTAAAGAGATATTTTTATGACCCTAGGCATATAATAAGTTGGTAGGACATTCAGGTAAGGGAAGACTGTTAAATAATGTAAACTGAAATAGAATGCTAGTAAGCAGCTAATCTGATTATTATGTGTTTCAGGTGGAACCGGAAGGAGAGTTCCTGGTCGAACCAGTGAACATATTAGATCGGAGAAGAGTCGAGCTGCGGAAAAAGGTCATCAGCCAGGTTAAAGTGCAGTGGCAGCACTTTGGGCCTGATGAGGCCACCTGGGAGAATGAACAGATTATGAGGGATACTTATCCCAGATTGTTTTTGAATGAGCAGAAACATCGGGACGATGTAGACTTTCAGGGGGGGGGAGATGTAACATCCCTCGTGAAAAGTTAATGTTGGTAAATAGTAAAAGTAACTATGAACAAAGACTTTATTTGAAAAGTACATAACTCTGTTGCTAGTATTATGATAATTAAAAATTGTGTTAGTACTATTTGATTTGAGCATATGATTAATCATGATTAATAACTGTGGAGGCAGTTAAAAATAAAACCCTAACTACCTTCAGGAGGTAGTTGAGTCCCCAGAGGAAAAGGGGAAAGATTGCCAAGTCTGGTAAGGATCAGATGGCAGAGAAAAAAAGTTATGCTATGTCTGGTTATGATCAGATGGCATAGGAAAAAGGAAAGGAATTTTCCTGTATGCGCTATGTCTGGTTAGGACCAGATAGCGAGATCTAGCAAAAGCCAGAGAAACTGCAGTCAAGAGGTTCTGCAAGTGCTTGGGGGTGGAAGATCGTGAAGAATCTTCCTACGGATGGGTGGATTGACAAGCATTACAAGTAGGTTTGCAGATAAGCAGGTATGGCTTACTATGTATATATAAATCTGCTGAGATGTCTCTTGTATTGTTCTGTGCTA
This sequence comes from Pinus tabuliformis, assembly GCA_031772625.1. Lineage (NCBI taxonomy): Eukaryota > Viridiplantae > Streptophyta > Pinopsida > Pinales > Pinaceae > Pinus > Pinus tabuliformis. The sequence continues at coordinate 87,731,573 of CM062814.1, read as the reverse complement.
AGAAAATAGAAATAGCGGGAAAACATCTGACTATTCTTCTTTAACAGAAACAAGAAAAGAACATTAACTTCTGTATTACAGACAGAGACCGAAACAAACTTGCATTCTGTAGGAAAGAACATTAAAATTCCTTGCATTCCTCATTTGAAATAAAAGTAGAAAACGGAATAAACAGGTCATTGTTACTTCGGTGATAGCAAGAATTTACGAACAGAAGTGATACTGTAAAACCCTCTATTTATATTTAAGTGTCGAAGTAAAGAACTAGAAATCTTTATGTACAGAAAGAAACGAAAGGAAATGAACAAGCGTTCTTTGCAAAAAGACTGTATTATGCACATAAAATCACGACATATATCCATAAGGCGAGTCTGGTATGTCTCGCAGACCAAACGAATCCGTAGACAAGCTGTATCATTAGTCATAGAAAAGTAATGGTATATATATTAAACCCCGTAAGAGGACCGCGAGAAAGAGATTGAGAACAAAACAGGACCACACTGTAACATTACCCGTAAACATATAGCTGTGAGCAGCAGATTAAATATATATACACATTCACGGTTAACGACACAAACAAATGAGTATGAATGCCGAGGAAGTGGCATGATAACCGTGGTTACATGCATCCTCAGCCAAGCTTACTGGTAAACCCCGCTCTGCATATGCTACTCTAGCTGGGCTGAAGCTTGTGCTAGCCAGCAGGGGCACCAAAGTCGGAAATATAACTATATGGATTCATCATTAAAACGGAAAGACAATAACAGTAGTTTTACTCTGCCAAATAGATATTACAAATCAAACATTGAAACTGTAAATAAAACCCGTTCAGAGAAGACGGTTAATCGAAGAATAACATTATGAACAGAATTGAACTTACGGAGTTACCTGTATCTTATACATATGATATCTCAACAAGTTTTAATCCAGAATCAAACCCTCACAGCTCAGTACCATAGTTCAGTCAATAACCACTGTCTGCGTTCAAAAGAGAACAAGCTTCATGGCTAAAACGCTAGATATACATGCTAAGTGAATCACGGTTAAACAATCAAAGCTCAGCACGCAGTGCTTCCCGACAGAGGTGTTCCGCCTAAGCAGGGCAAGAAACCTGACTGTCATCCGGAAGAACCCTGAACTTGTGCAGGGACCGAACTCGAAGAGATAATGACCGACATCCCTGCCCAAGGGAGTAAAGGTTCAGCCATTGCTTCGGATAAGTCGAATATAGGAAGTCGCGGCAGTATTTAAACTTACCTGGTAATGGGCTGCCGGCAGAGTGAAGAAATTCCTTGTCTTCAATGGATCAGCGATGAGCCATCTACCTGAAAACATCAACCAATTAGTAAATTGAGAATCTGTGTAAATCATTGAAGGACTGTAATAAAATAAAAAGGGGAAACTAATACCGGCGTTAACCAGAATGGAATCGCCTAAGCGATGTAACCAGTAACTGTAAGCGTGAGGAAAAGACTAACTGAACACCATAGCCGCATACCTGAACCGAAGCGTGGTATTGACGGCAGCTGAAAGAATGGCGAAACAAACAAAATGTTACAGTGCGGTAGCGATGCAAACTCATACAAAAATGAAAACTAGAACCCGACAGAAGGAGAGACCTATTATTAAATATCTTTTTCCCTTTTACCGTTTCGTGGCGCATTCCTAACCATCGATCCGCAATGTGCCCTTATCGTCGTTCGATAGCCGGTGGGTCTCGGGAACCTTCAGGCACGAAAACAGCAATGCCCGAGGTGTCAGGCCGTAGACGCTTGGAGCACCGGGCGCACATGGCCGCATGCCATCGAACCGTCTATCCATCCAGATGGACAACGCTAGTATTGACAACTGGTTTCTGATGCCGAGGCCGGACAAGTATCATAAACGCAGAGATTTCGGGATACGGAAATCAGAGTATTATAGCTGTTGCCATTAATACGTTATCGCAAACTGTGCATTGTATATGTTCCGTGTTCAATTTTAGAATATGTCTATGAGTAACTGATCCACGAATATATATAGCAGCGAATCCTTTAAGGTGATATATGTATAATGAAAGTGAATATAATGCATTATAACCATTATGCAAATGAAATATATGTTATCAATAAGTGTGTACGAGTATATTATATGTTATCAATAAGTGTGTACAAGTATATGTGTAACCATATATGCGTAGAGGTAAAACTTAAAATCACGCTGCAGTAATGTATTTACAAGAATATTAATGTGGAGAATATGTAGAGTCATCGTAAGGTAATTAATACCGTAAACCATCAAAAAAAAAAATTTACTTTAGTATGGGAGTGTGACAGCCTATGGTTAGGTTTTTGGACATTTAGGGTTTTCCACTATTTCTCGATAATAAAAATACATCTGAGTCTCATTGCAATGTGGTTCAAAAGGCATGTAGTCGCAACATCTCTTCTCATAGGTAAGCTACCATCACCCGATCTAGTTTATTTCCATTCTGCATGTAAATAGTTTTCAGTACTTTGTTATTAATGAGTTGCAATTTTGTTTCATTATAACCCTCTATTTTTGTTTATATCTATATTTAATTTTGTTCCTTCACAAATAAAGATCAGTGGTATCAGAGTGGTCTAATCTTTCTTCATTTTTTGTGCATGTCCCCAGTGAGGTTGGGGTATAAGGAGTTGAGACATGAGCTAGTTAAGCCTTCGGAAGACCATCCCCACCGACACTAATGACATCCCATAGCAGAAAAAAGAAATATAAGAGAGAAACTTTTCCCAGATCCCTTGACGGAAGCCCACCGATGACACATATTCATCCAACAGTCATTTCGGAGGTGCCACCCCCTTCAAGGTATAATTTAACTTTGACATCCCTATATTTAAAGGTCGACTGGATGCAGATATTATAGATAAATGGTTGGATCTGATAGGAGGTTATTTTTTGGTCTATAGTTCCTCTGATAGGGAGAGAATTACTTTTTCAATGCTTAAGGCTTCCCCCCATGTCAACTAATGGTGGGAAACTTATTGTGAGAATAGGGCTTAGGAACCCTCTCTATTTATAACCACATCCTCTTGGATCTCTTTCAAGATACTTCCAAGGAATAGTAATACCCTGTGGGAAGATATGAGGAAAAGTGTATACAATGGACAACACTATGACATCAAAGGGACCTATATGTGCATGATTTCACAAATATTTTGCATACATGGGTATCAAAGACTCTGAGCGACATATGGTGCTCAAGTATCATAGTTGACTACAGAAATACATTAAGGAAGAAATGGAGTTCATCGACATCTCCTCCCTTGGTGCAATATATTGATATGCTACTAATATTGAACAAAAAAATTAAACGAAACATGTGACTTTCGATCTATGAATCAAAAGCAGGGAAAGAGTACCCCCAAACGACAGAACAAAGGATAGAGCCAACATGGAGTGACCTAGGACAACCCATTGAATCTGCAAGCAAATAATGGCACCACGAATGTGAAGAAAGACATAGGAAAGTGGTGTGACTTCCACAAGAGTCCCACTCACAACAAAAATGAGTGTCACGCAAAGCAGTCATTGGTGACCGAGCTAAAATCTTCAAAGTCTTATGCATGTTCTAATTTTGAGCCAAAACCTGATAAGGGGAAGCAAATTTGTCATAGATCTGATCTGAAAATATATGAGAATAAAAATATACCCAGAAATAACAAGATAGAAATAGATAGAAATGCATCTTAATTGATCAAACCCTTAAGGTATGGCAACACCATACATTCACTCCTTAAGGAAGGAGAACACTCCACAAGCCATATTCTTGTTCATACAATATTCCTTGAAATCTCTCAATGGGGAGTCTCTCGCCTTTATATAGGCCTCATACATACAATATCATGGGTCATTACCATGGTTCCCTCAATACCATCTATCTAATACAATGGGCTTATTACATTATTACTAATTACTTGTGGTCCCTTACATGATACGGGTTAACCACTTTATTTATTACTATGGCCCATCCCATTATTACATTATTCCCTTGGATACCTCCCTATGTACCCCATACTATCCCCCTTAGGTATACTACATTCCACCCCCCCTTAAACATGTTTCGTCCCAGAAACATAAGAAGAACACAAATAATAAGATCTACTCAAAAGAGTAGTCCACTGGTACCATGCACGTGCATCTAGACATCCAAGAGAAAGGTGAACCCTCAATCTAGTCGTTTCCTCGCTCGCTTGAGATGGAAGTTGACCCTTGCAGCTCTTCTGTGTTGATGTGTAGTAGGTGGATCGTCACCCCTCTCTATCTATCATGTGGGGGTTGTTGTCCTTGTGGCTAATTTTTTGCCATCGTGTTGGTTGTTTTCTTGCAGGGTGATGTGGATGTTGATATGCTGAAGTTTTAACCAATTGTGTATCTTTCTTTAATTCACCACCTAATGGAGCCTAATTGGTATCTGGTACATGTTGTGGCATCTGTTGTTGTTGCTTATCTTCCAATATTACTTCAACCATGGATTCCTCATCTAACGTATCCGTATCTGTAACATTTTATGCTTCATCCTCCTTGGACTCTACCTGTTTTTCTCGTACCTAGTTTGATGTTTATGTTTGGTTTTCGACCATCAAGGGCTCATCATCTCATTTTCAGTCCATGGAACATCTTCTGCTTTAGCTTCCTTGGACTCTACCTGTGCATTGATGGAAATATCCTACAATGTAATTTTCTTCTTTTTATACCAAAGCTTCAGGAATTTCTTCTGCACATTAATATTGATAGTACCCACATATTCCATCCAAGGGTATCCCAAACCAACATCCACATTATCCATATCTGAAGCATAAAATTTAGAATGCAATACATACTTGTCCATAGAAATCTTCAAATCTTTATAAACTTGCACCTCCTCATTATTAATTGTTGGGTTGTGTTATATTCTTTCCATGACTAGCCCATGTAGTTAACCGGGGGTTAGTGCGGGGGAGGTCGCAGGGGGTTTGAGGGGCACCCGTAACCCCACTTTATGGGGTCCAGGGCAGCGTCCCGGAAAATTTTGGTTTTGGACTCTATGTTAGGTTGGGCGGACCCACCTATGGTTTTGTGCATGATTTTCGCACATGTTTTTGGACGCGATGGTTTTCGGTCCATGGTTTTGGACGCAATGGTTTTCGATCCATGGTTTTGGACGCGATGGTTTTTGGTCCATGGTATTGGATGCTTCGGCATGTATAAATATGTATTGTAACATTGAAAGGAATTTAATGAAAAGTCAAGCTGGTAGTCCTGGTTTTGGGATCCAGGGGAAAATCTTTGTGTATATGTGTTTTATGTGTTATGCTCTCGCATTGTTTATTTTTTGTTTTTTAGAATTCGTATGCAGGGAATTTCTATACGGGGTTAAAACCTACATTTGGTATCAGAGTTGTTTTGGCTCCAAACTCAACCGCCTCTGATCTAAGATTCGTGAGAACAATGTATTTCTCGTACAGAGATTGACTGTATGGGATTTTACCGCATATCTCACCTTCCAAAGGAAGGATGAATCTAGAGGCTACCTGGCCCGATTACAGACTCTGCCTGAAGAAATAAGATGTAAACACTTTCTGAATAGTAGATCTGATGATCAACAGCTCCGATACCATGTAGAAATTTTGAATAATAAACACTTATTCACAGATATTATCCCGATTATACACTATTGTGGAATACATGCATAATACATAGTCTCCTCTACGTTGATCATCAATTTAGCAGCATTAAAAACAATGAAACATCAATCACATGCACACATTAACACAGTATGTAACCCAGGGAAAGATTACAGCTGAAAACCCCACACTCTCTGTATATTAATGATTGAGAACATGTAACAATACATAGTACAATACTCCTCACAAGTATCCAGCACTATCTCCACCTGTTACACACAAAACTAGCTCAAATCCGAACAAGTCACAGGTTCAAATCTTCTCCACTTCTTTGCCTACCTACTATTGCAAATACCAAGTGAAAATCACTCACCCAAACATCATGTGAGCACAGGCTATTTCACTGGGCATATACTGTGCAATCCTCATGGGCATACTCAATCCTTTGATTGTGCAAGATCTCATGCACAACTATAGTCACAACTGATAGAAATCTCAACCTCTAACACCTGTCTCCACTGAACTGTACATGCACTGAGTTAACTGATGTATTCTGCAGTTGCATTATGAGTTAATAATTAGTGAATTAGTTTAATCAATTAATTCACATCACTCATCACTAGTCTATTTGCAGTTAGACGCATTACAACTAGTTTAACCAAGTCAAACTGAACACAACTCCATCAACTCCACATCCAACTCCACAGAACTCACATGCATGAGTTCTAACTGATGTCATGCATGCAATAGCTCAACTGACTCATAAGAAAAGTGTATTTGCTTCTGATAGCTTCATGTGCCACGTCTGTAGCTCAAACTGAGGTGCTCCAAAAGGATAAGATAATGTTTATAGTCTAAATATTATTATGAGACAATAATATTTAACTTTTCTATTTTTAGCCTGGCAATCTAAACATAGACTTTGATCACTCCGCTGTGAACCAGAAATAGAAGTCCATCTATTTTTCCCAACATGACCAATCATCCATAAACAGCATCCTACAACTCATAGACCATGATCCATATGTCTAAAAATAGACTTTGCGCCAAAAATACCCTGCGGGCCCACTTAGTGAAGGCGACTTCTTTCCACTAAGCTCCATCATCTTGCTGCATTCTCAACAAGCACTGTGTGTAGATAAAATGTCAAAAAGGAAACTATGTATATTTACAGATGAAATATATATGAAGTCTATTCTTCCTGTGAGATCAACAAAAATTAAATTTATATAGCGATATCCATAAATGGCCGATGGTAACATCACGTTGTTCCCAGATCAACCAGTTGACTGGATCCCTATTCGCATCCTCCTTGGATAGCCTGTCAGCAACTGTGTTCTGCTCCCTATAAATATGATGGCATGTAAAAGAGTCAAATGATGTAATCAATTTCAGTGCCTCGTCCAGAATATGACTTGAAGTATAAGCATTGCATCTAGAATATTTATTTAGCCAATCACAAACAACTTTTGAATCCCCAAATATTTGTAGATCTCTACAGTTTTTCTCCAATGCAAATTGAATGAGAAATTTTGTTGCAGATAATTCGGCATAGTTATTAGTGCCTCTGCCAAATCCCATAATAATACTGTATGAGTGATGTGAATTAATATGAACGATGGCACCCTCGCCACACCCATTATCCTGTGCAACGTTCTCAAAGTAAGCCCACGACCTCTGATAATAAATCGTCTCAGGTATAATGCTGCGCGGTTGAGGGGGTGGTGCATCTTTGGGGTTGAGGGAGTAATCAGCCAACGCAACAATGGAGGGATAGTGAGGGGAGTCATTCCAGAAGGTGAGTCTGTTCCGGGGGATCCAAAGGGCCCAACAGATAAGAAGAGGCATATTATGTAGCCTGGCAGGGGAGACAAAGGTGCACTAGTTCTTCCATGCCCCAAGGATAGATGCGCCCTCCCAAGTATTGTGAGGAGCAGCCGAAGGTAAGATAGTATTCCAGAGATTCTTTGCCGCAAAACTTTCCAAAAATAAATGTGAGATAGATTCATTGCAGCATTTGCAGAGACAACACCAGAATGGTTCGTGTTGTGATCGCTTGAGGAGGTTATCTCCTGTGGGTATTTTGTTTCTTAGAATGGTCCACATGAGAAGCCTACTTCTTAGGGGGGCTTTGAGCTTCCAGAGACTTTTCCACCAAGCTTCAGGTGCATGTGGTCTTCAGTCAGAACAAGATATCCTTCCTTAGGAGTATATCTCCCAGATTTTGAGAAAGCCTAGATAATCTCATCTTCTCCCTTGGTTATTCAGTTGTGAGCTTCAGTAAGAGCCCGAATATAGTCATTCCAATATTGAATCCATTGATGTGGAATGTTCAGCCTGTGGGCTGATTTCCAAGCTTGTTGGAGGAACGTAGTATGGTCGGCATACGCAATAAGGTTCAGATGGGATATGTTTGTTGCATGAAGATGATTTATGAGATCATTTGATAGCCTATGCATATTTCCACAGCTAATCCAAGCGTCAATTCCCACCCTTTCTACCGAACCTAATTGAATTTTCCAGGTAAGACCAGCTCTGATGGGATCCAATGCTTTAATCACAACCTTCCATATGATCGATATCCTTGTAGTGAGTCTTTGAGGCCTTCTAATCCAGTCCATAATCTGTAACAGGGTAATGTATCTAGAGACAATCACCTTAGTCTAGAGACTAGATGAAGTAATGAGTTGCCATCCGATTTTTGCAACTAGAGTGGAGGAGAAGTCCTCTAGCTTCTTAATGCCCCAAGCCCCACATTTTTTGGTAGATTTAGAGCATCCCATTTTACCCAGGCGAAAATATTTCCCGAATGACTACCCTTCCAAAGGAATCTGCAACAAAGAGCTTGTGTCCTAGCTAGGATTCCTCTGGGGATCCAAGCTAGTGACATCCAGTAGACCGGAGTGGCCTCTAGTACACTTTTTATGAGCGTAAGTCTGCGAGCCCTAGAAAGATATTTGAAGTACCAGGTGTTAAGCCTCTTCTCCATTTTAGCAATGAGCCAAGTTTAGTGAGAAATTTTGTAATCCAAGGGTTTTAGCTTGTATCCCAGGTATTTTAGACCCTCCTCCAGTATCAGAGGGGTAAAACGAAATCTTTTCAATGTAAAATGGGTCTCATGTTGTGTGCATCCTGTCGTTGTCAAAGTATATTTTGAATCATTGATAGTCATCCCTGTAGCCACTTGAAATAATGAGAAAGTAGCTTTCATGATTGACAAATCCCCAATGACTTCATTTAGAAAAATCAAGACATCATCCACAAAAAGTAGATGTGTGAGAATACAGTCTTCAGTGATTTTAATTCCCTGTAATTTGCCCCTTCTGTGTTCTTCTTTGATAAGTCTACTGAGTCCTTCCATGATTAGGAGAAAGAGTAATGGTGACAGAGGGCAACCCTATCGAATACCTCTTTCTGAATAAAAGAAGGGCGATTCGCTTCCATTAACCAGGACACTGAAGGGTATGTTAGTAATGCATCTTATGATCCATTTAATAAACATGAATGGGAAACCCAGATGAGTTAACAAGATTCTAATATATAACCAGTTTACTCTGTCGAAAGCCTTTGAGAGGTCAACTTTAAGGATCATACCTTTGCATTTCTTGATATGAAGAGCACTGCCTCATGAATCTGATGGTCTTGTAGGAAGGAAAATTGTTTAGGTGAAATATGCTTGGAAAGTATGGACCTCATCCGATTTGCAATAATCTTCGCTATGATATTGTATATGTAGTTACACAGTGAAATAGGCTTATATTCATCATATGAGGTTGGGTTGTCTGATTTGGGGATGAGCGCAATAAAAGTAGAGGTGAGAGAAGCAACCAGCTTTCCATTTATCCTGGTATCCTCTATGACTTTTAGGAGGTCTGTGCCAAGAGTCTCAAAGAAAGCCAAGAAGAACTCAATTGTCCATCCATCTGGCCCAGGGCTTCTATCTTTTTTGAACCACTTGAGAGTGGTTTCCAGCTCTCCTAGAGAGATTTCCTTTGTTAGTTCCCTTTCCTCCTCTTGATCCACAAATCGTGGGAAGAGCTGCGCCACTTGAATAATTTCAGCCAGGTTTACTTCCCAAGGAGCATTGTAGATTTTTTGAAATATGAGGTTGCCAATGATGCCAGATGCGAGAAGGTGTTGACAGAATGTCCATGATCATCATTTAGCTACCAGATTGTGTTAATAGCCTTCCTCCCATTGGTATATTTGTGATAGAACTTAGTATTATCATCCCCTTCCTGCATCCAAATCGCCCTACTTCTCAGTCTCTAGACTTCTTCACGGTCCTTAATAATTTTTCCTCTGGCTATGTAAAGTGAGGAGATCCTATCCTTATGTTCATTTGATCTGTATATCCCTCCATGATTGTTTTCAAATGCTGTTATGTCAGCTTCGATCTACCTTAGGGATTGATCATCCAAGATTCTTTTATTGTGTGCCCAAATTTTGGACAGCTTCTTCAGCTTCAAGAGATTGTGCACGAAACTATTTATAATGTTCCCCCCAGCCCCAGGTGGGTTGGACATCCAAAAGTCTGTGACCATATGAATGTAAGAGGCTTCCTGCAGCCAAGCTGAGAAAAATTTATATGGACCTTTGGGTTTAGCCCGACCCCCATCTATTTCGATGTATATTGGTAGGTGATAGGAGATACCTCCCGATCCCACCCATTGTTTGATATTGTAGCCATATTCCAATAAATTCTCCTTGACCAAAAAATGATCTAATCTACGAGCCAAGTTATCATCCCCTGTCCTATTGTTCCTCCAAGTTGCTTGGATCTTTGTAGAGGGGATGTCTATCAGATGGTGGGATTCAAAAGTAGTTTCAAAGTATTCCGAAAGAGGATCTCTTTGTGCTTGATGACCCCAGGATTCATAGTGGCCGATTGAGAAGTTAAGATCTCCACCCAAAATGATAATGTCCATTTGTAAAATGTCAGATCCCAGTAATTTGTCCCAGAAATCAGGCCTGTGGTGACATGGTCCATAAATGTTGAAGATTCAAAAATCCATACCTAGATCTGCTGAGTCTATATCTACTCTGATGTGCCTAGACCCTCCCCAACAGTTGAGTAGTTTTATGGAGCATGAATTGTATCCCATTGCTATAACCCCAGATCTGCCATGGGCATCAAGAGAAGTAAATGCCCATCTAGGTAGCATTGTTCCAAGGGTGTGAGATATGGCATCATCAGGTCCAAGATTTTCTTGTAAGAATATGATATATAAAGGGTTGGCAGCAAGTAACCGGCAAAGTGCTAATTTTTTATCGGGCCTAGCTAGCCCTCTATAGTTAAATGAGACAATCGTCATGGGGTGGGCGCTATGGGGGCATCTATTTTGCTAAGTACCTCAAGGATGGTAGCCTGTCTACCGGATGCAATCTCATCTCCAACCAGGCTTTGTGCTTTCGTAAGAGAGGAAGGTCGACCACACAGGATCTTAAGCGGAAGAGGGGAGGGGACGAGGTCGAGCTTGACATGGTCCGATGCCTGAATCTTAGTCTTAGATCGGGTCATATACCCAATGGAGGGGAGACCAGAGATAGATGCAGGTGGAGGAAGTGAAAGTGATGTAGAAAGCATGGGAGGGGTGGGGGAGAAAGAGGAAAGGGGGGAACCAAGAGGGCAGGACAAAGGGATAGAGGACGAGGGGAGGGCAGTTGATCCCAAACCAATTCCAGGGGCTGAAATAATAAAATCAAGAACATAAGAGCTTAAATGTGAGCAAAAGGATGTGGAAATGCACTTACTGGAAGTGTCTGCATCCCCGGCAGCCGCCTTGGATCTAGTGTGGAGGAGAAGGTGGTCTATGCGGACGTCTGCCTTGCTTTTTTGGGATAGGCTATGAGGGTTCCGCTTCCTTGGCTGAAGGTTCCGCCTGGACTTCTGAATTAACATGTTGGGGTTGTTCCCCATACTTCGGCGATGCCTGAACCGGTGTTTCATTTCCAAGTTCCTTCCTGTTTTCTTGTCCATTGAGAGGGCAGTCCTTGAATAAATGCCCAACTTTGTGGCATCTCCTGCACCTAAAAGGGACTTCCTCATAGTCAAGAGTCTCTCTCCTAGTGGAATTTCTCCACTGAATGTTGATATGCTCTAGCAGACCATCCTTAGTATCCATATGCACCAATATCATTGCATATGCCATATGCTTAGTGGTCTGGTAGGATTTATCAAATGTTAAGAAGGTACCCAGGGCATTTCCAATGCGCCTAAAAACATCCTCCGTCCAAAAATGTAATGGTAAACTAGGGAGGTGGACCTAGAGGGGGCCAACATCCACCCGTTCTTGTTCTGGATTGAACAGGGGAGTCCATATTCGCAGAAGAACCAACGCCTGATCAATATGCCATATCATGGAGAGCACCCAATTGGTGTGTTCCAACTTGTCAAAACGTAGAGAAAACCAGCCTTTTACAAAGGTCTGTACGAAAGTAGGGTCATTCAAGTGATGGCCCCAAACCTTAGATGCCCATTGTGGTATCCTCTCTATACTGTAATGTCTGCCTCTAACTTGACCCACTAAAACCTTCTCAGTTGTATCCATGGAGTCGAGTAGCTATGTGTCCTTAGTCAGTTTGAGGAAGATCTCACAGACTTTTATCTTGAGGAACTTCTTCTTCCTAGATGCCCTTGTTCTCTCTGCTTTAGTGTGCTCTGCTTTGGTGTGCTACTGTGCTACCGTCGAGTGTGGGGGAAACCTAGATCCAGGGTGGAGTCATCAATGGCACAGAGGCAAAAATGCCAGAAATGGGGGAAATTCCTGTGAGGTTGCCCAGTGGAGGAGTGATTTGATAATGAGATCTTAAACAATTATTAAGGTATTACAGACTTATGTGCATGGATTTGCCTATGTTACTTTGTGCAATCGATTGATAAGATTGTGAAATACATAGGAAATGAAGCAGTTAAATAACATAATAGACAACACACATAAACACAACAAGTTTAATAAGGAGTTCACCCAACACTCCTGGGCTATGTCTCCTGGTCCAGCCTTCAGTGGTGACCTCTCTATTATGTCTTCAAAAATAGAGTTTTACAACAGTGAGCTCAATTTGAGCCTCACAAAACATATACAAAACAATAAGGCTTTACTTGGATCCCCCAAGTTTCTTCTGAGTACACAGACTCTCCTCACTGACTCTCTGTCTCTGTTACTCTGTCTCAGCACTGCTTGTCTTTGTTTGCTCTCTGTTTGTGGCTTAAAGCCAATCTATGTTATTTGTTCATTTCACCTTCTCGGGCTCTCTGGCTTCCCGACCTCTGTCCGCTCAGATCCCTTTCTAAGGATTAGCAATGATTGCTAAACGCTTCCAGGGATGGTGGCCACCTGTACTGTAAAGGAATGGGTATTCGGGCCATTGAAATCCCAAAATTGGTCGTTTTCTGCTTACACAGAGAAATGCATTCAAACACATGAAAAGTCTGCCAAACATTTTCTATCAGACTTCAAATATCCATAAATCCACCTTATACTCCTATCAGGTTCGCTTGTATACCGGCATCGCATCTCCACCATTAATCTGGGAGATCCAGATCCAACGGTTGTGGTTTATTTCGGGTGGCCCTTTCGTATGGGGGTCAGCTGCCTGATGAGGGTGGTTTTCTCTCTCCTCAGCCTGGACACGTGGTAGCCATTGAATGGGATCGGGCAGAGCCCGGCCCAAACCACTTACTACCCTTGGCCCACCCGAAATCCCGCTTATATCGTGATTTCCCTTTGTATTGAGAATACATTAAAAACATTGAAAAACCCCAAAAAATGGATTTATCAGACTTGAAATCATATATAACAATATTGATAAACCCTTTTTGGTCTGTAATATCGCATCGACGCCTTTTCCTTTACATTTCGTTTATTTGAAGAAAATGGAAAATACAAAGGAAAATCCTATTTCCCGGACTTGAAATGTTATCAAATATCATTCATAATCTTTATCGAGTTTGGCTATCGCAGTCATAGTTATTATCGGCCCTGCTCCATTGAAATGTTCTAATGCAATATTGCGATGCAATTGATCGCAATCACATATTGCACATGCCGCGAGCTGATTGTAATCACTTCACTGTGGTTTGTCGACGTGATATTGCGATACAACGTGGACCGTCAATCTGCGCACTTGATCGAAAATCCTCGTTGACCCCGCTAATCACTGTCACATATTTTTGGTGGTCTTCACTGATAGCCTCCCTTTTCCACCACCGATTGCGATTCACCAATCATATTTGGACCGTTGATCAGCCAGATCCAACAGCTCCTATGCAAAGTTTCTTTAAACCATCAATACTCTATTTCTCAATGATTTCTCTATGTTTTTACCTCCTGATAGTGTTATCTGCCTTTTTAAGAGTTTTTCCTTATGCGATAGTTTTGATCTTTTGAAATATTTTGAAGACTTAGAGGGTTTTTGGATCCATTTTGGATCACGCCTTCCCACTGAAAAGGCTTTTGGACCACCAAAAGTTGGTTTTTAAGCATCAATCAAGTGAGGATACAACTTCCTCACTTATCCAATCTCTATCCATCTTGTACTGCTTGGTTTTGAACCTTTGAGTCCAATTCTAAGGTACTCAACATCCCCTCTACGCATAGTTCTCACCTTCCTGTCCAAAACTGTATCTTCCTGCAACTCATTGAGATATTAAGGCAACAGATCATCAATAGAAGGAAACTGACTTTGCTCTTCGGGATATTCAATCAATGAAGGTTCAAATAGTCTCAAGTTCTCTGCATTAACTACTGAATAGATGTGCATGTAAGCTGGCAAATCAAGGCGAAAAGCATTCTCACCAATTTTCTCAAGTATCTTGAAAGGCCCATACTTTATTGGCTTCAACTTCTTACCTTCACCTTGCATTATGTCCTTGCTGATGTACAGCAAAACTTGATCACCAACTTGGAAGCTATGCTCAATTCGATGCTTATCATGCCTTGCCTTGTACTTAGCTTGGCTCTTTTCTAGCTATTCTTGCACTGCCTGGTGAATTTCTTGGATCTGTTCAATGAACTTGGTTGCTTTGTCCACATCATTGTGTCCATCAACTACTATGTCTTTACTAAAGATAAAATCCAAGGGAGGCCTTGGTATAAAACCAAAAAAAGTCTCAAAAGGAGATCTTTGTGTAGAAGAATGTTTAGCACGGTTGTAAGCATGTTGCACATAACATAAATGTTAATCCCAAAGATTGGGATGCTTGCTGCAATAGCCTCTGAGCAACTGGATCACTGTCTTATTGACCACCTCTGTTTGGCCATTTGTTTGTTGATGGAATGTTGTGCTCTTCTTCAATTTGGTGTTCATTAACTCCCATAGACTTGACCAAAAATTCCCAACAAATCGGGAATCTCGATCAGAGACAATAGAAGTGGGTAACCCAAAATGAACCCATTGAAAGAACAACTTTGTTGTTTGTTCAGTTGTAATCTACTTGTTACAAGGTATTAAAATACACATTTTGCTAAACCTATCCACAATAACATATAAATAGTCATGACCTTTTCTAGACTTTGGCAGTCCCCCAACAAAGTCCATGGAAACACTTTCCCAAGGATGAGAAGGAACTGGAAGTGGAGTGTACAAGCCTAGTTTTCTATTGCTGGGCTTGCTTTTAGCACACATGGTACACCCTTTAATATATCTAGAAATTGTTTCATGCATTCTTGGCCAATAACAAAATCTTTGCAGTTGTGCAACTATTTTACTTGCACCAAAATGACCTGATATTAGAGAAGTGTGTGCTTCTCGGATTATATTAACTCTTTCAGTTTGAGGAATGCATAACTTTCCTAAATGATATAAGAGTTGGTCCTTAACATGATAATCCAATTCTTCTACTTGTTTTCTATGACTTAAAGTTGCATATACATCTTGAGCATATTGTTCAATGTAGCTTTCATGCAATACTGAATTATGCTTAAGTATAGTAGATGCATTTATAATTGGTTTGGATAACATATCTGCAACCTTATTGTGTATGCATTTCTTATATCTGATGACAAGATGAAACTGTTGTAGAAAAACCATCCACCTATAGTGTCTTGATTGCTGAAATTTAGTTTGTGAGTGTAAATATTGAAGTGGTTGATGATTAGTATGTACTGTTTCTTTGCCCATTAGGTAATGCTTCCACTTTTTCACACTCTATACTAATGCATAAAATTCTTTATCATATGTGGGATAATTAACTACTGTAGAATTAAATGTCTCAAAATTATAACATATGAGTTTACCATGTTACATTAACATTGCTCCCATGGCATAGTCACTGGCATCTATTTCAATCTCAAATGGTCTTTGAAGATCTGGCAATGCTAGTACTAGTGCTATACTAATAATTTCTTTCAAGGTGTCGAAGGCTTTCTACTGTTTGCCTCCCCACTGAAACACCTTTTTCAATCTTCTTAAAGCATGTAAGGGAGCTGTAATCATGGAAAAGTTAGCAATAAACTTTCTTCAATATTGTGATGCTCCTAGGAAGCTTCTAACCTCTGTAGCAAATTTGGGTTTAGCCCAGTTCACAATGACTTCAACCTTATAGGGATCTATCTTCAATTCCCCACCCCCTACAATATGACCCAAATAATTCAAAGATGTTTTTCTAAATTCACATTTTGATAATTTAACATAGAGATTTTCTCTTTTAAAAACATCTAGTGTCTGCTTTACATGCTTCAAATGTTCTTCCCATGTTTTACTGAAAACAAGAATGTCATCTAAATATACAATTACAAAATCATCAATAAAAGGCCTGAGTACATCATTCATTACTCTCATGAAAGTGGCCGGAGCATTAATTAAGCCCAAAGGCATAACTAGCCATTCATACAACCCTTGCTTTGTTTTGAAAGTAGTCTTCCATGCATCTTGCTCTGCTACTCTGACCTGATGATAGCCACTGCGCAAGTCCAACTTGAAAAAGTATACAGCCTCTTTCTACTGATCTAATAGATCATCTATGTGAGGAAGAGGATAACGATTCTTGATCATTATTTTATTCAGTGTTCTGTAGTCAATGCACATCCTCCACGAACCATCTTTATTTCTCACCAATATGATTGGAGATCTACATGGTGATGTGCTTGGCCTTATGAACCATTTTTCGAGCAGCTCTTGTACCTGCTTCTTGATTTCTGAATTCTTGAAAGTGGATAACCTATACATTCCGATGTTAGGCAATGGAGCATCTTGTTGCAAATGAATATCATCTACAATTTCCCTTTTGGGTGGCAGACCTTTAGGTTCTTGAAAAAGGATATCATATTTTGAAACAAATTTTTCTAAATTAGCTTTTTGTTTAGCATCACAGCCTTCAAATACATTGGTTTTATCAGGGGTCTTTTCCTTTACAACCATTAGTAAAAATTGCTTTCATGAATTTACAATTCTTTTCATCTGCCCTAAGTTAATGAGAGTGTAGTTATTTTTGAGCTGTTGAGCTCTTACAATATATTCTATTCCATCTCTTGTGAGTTGATACTTATTTTTAGTTCTATAGAAAATAGCTTTTCTATCATACAAGTAAGGACTTCCTAAAACAATACCACATATATCCAAAGAAACTATATCTAACTCAACCTCATCTACAAAAGCTGACCCAAAAGCAAACCTAAGTTTGCATTGTCTAGTCACTTGTAGCTATGCTTTATCACATACCCAACCTAATGGATATGGCTTCTTGTGAGGTGTGGTTAGTAGTCCCAACTTCTTTACAATTGCTTCAGAAATCAAGTTTACTTGTCAACCACTATCAAATAAAGTATCAATATTTTGATGCTTGGAAATAACTCTAATATGAAAAAATCTCATGTCTTTTCCTCTCATTGTCTTCATTATCAATAGATTGTGTAGAATTACTAGTAGATGCTTCAGAATTTTTACCTTTTATACCTGCAGCTATGACTATTGTTTCATCACCTGAGTCTAACCCCAAATCTTTATGAATAGCAACAACAGTCTTCTTCTTCTTTCCATCGAACTTCTTGGGTTTTGGGTCTGGATGCAAAGACCAGCAATGTTCATCATCATGTCCATCCTTATTGCAGTGAGTGCATGAAGATTTATCTTCCTGTACAACATTTGCCTTGCTCTATTTCCATTTCTGCTTCCTCTCTTCCTTGTTCTTGCTTGCAGTGGGTTTTGATGATCCCCCAATCTCTGGGTTCACATTCTTGCCTCTAGCCTCTAGATGTGTAGCCTGAACGGATACCTCATCTATGCTAGTGGGGTTAAACATGAGAATGGTGTGCCTCAAATAGCTGCGTAGAGTACCTATATACTTCAACAAAGTTTCAAGTGAGTCTAGAGAAATGCGTAGAATTAAAGCTCTTTTTCTAAATTCTTGGGTATAGCTTTGTACACTTTGCCCTTTTAGCTGGCGAAGAGTTTGCCAACTCATCATTGCTTGCTGCATATAAGCTAGTGGATAGAATTTTTTTTTAATGGCAGAAACAAATTCACTCCAGGTAGAAAGAATTTTACCATGCTTCTTCAAATCAGCTTGTGTCTTGCCTTCCCATGACACTAGGGCAGTTCCTCCAAGGCAAAGGTTGGCCAGCTGAATCTTTCTCCTTTCTGAATCGATGTTCTGCACCCTGCAATACACATCAATCTGCCTAATCCAGTTATCTAGATTTTCTGCATTCAACTCTCCATCATAGATTGGCAAATCAAATTTTACATATAATTTAATCAAAGGGCTAGAATGAGGTGTTGATAGAGGAGGCTCTTTTCCTTTCCGTTTTCCTTTTGAATGGCTATCTAGAAGAGGTTCCTCTATTCCTTTGTCCTGTTTGGAGGCTGAAGTATCTTCACTTTGACCTTTCTTAAATTCTCGATACATCTTTTCTACCATGGCTCTCATGATCATGAAACTGTCCATGAACTAAGAGTCTGATTCCAAGGGAATTTCTTCTGCCATTTTCCTCCCAAGATAGACTCTTCCAATTTCTGGGTTAGTCTCAACCAGTTCTCCTTCTCCTAATTTGAGCTTTGACCTAGTTAGCATTCAACAATCTGGCACAAGCTTGTCTAACCTTAGCAAACCTAAAGCTCTGATACCACTTGATCTGATAATGAGATCTTAAATAATTATTAAGGTATTATAGACTCATGTGCATGGATTTGGCTATGTTACTTTGTGCAATGGATCGATAAGATTGCGAAATACATGAACAATGAAGCAGTTAAAGAACATAATAAACAACACACATAACCACAACAAGTTTAATAAGGAGTTCACCCAACACTCCTGGGCTATGTCTCATAGTCCAGCCTTTAGTGGTGACCTCTCTATTATGTCTTCAAAAACAGAGTTTTACAATAGTGAGCTCAATTTGAGCCTCACACAACAGATACAAAACAATAAGTCTTTACTTGGATCCCCCAAGTTTCTTCTGAGTACACAGACTCTCCTCACTGACTCTCTGCCTCTATTACTCTTTCTCAGCACTGCTTGTATCTGTTTTCTCTTTGTTTGTGGCTTTAAAGCCAATCTGTGCTATTTGTTCATTTCATCTTCTCGGGCTCTCTGGCTTCCCGAATTTTGTCCGCTCAGATCCCTTTATGAGCGTTAGAAATCATTGCTAAATTCTTCTACAGATGGTGGCCACCTGTACTATAACGTAACGGGTCATCAGGCGTTGAAATCCCAAAATTTGTCATTTTCTGTTTACATAGAGAAACACATTCAAACACAGGAAAATTCCACCAAATACTGTCTATCGGACTTCAAATATCCATAAATCCACCTTATAATCCTATCGGTCCCACCTGTATACTGGCATCGCATCTCCACCGTTGATCTGGGAGATCCGGATCCAACGGCTGTGGTTCATTTCGGGCGGCCTTTTCGTATGGGGGTTAACCGCCCGATGAGGGTGGTTTTCTCTTTCCGC
Source organism: Pinus tabuliformis (assembly GCA_031772625.1). Lineage (NCBI taxonomy): Eukaryota > Viridiplantae > Streptophyta > Pinopsida > Pinales > Pinaceae > Pinus > Pinus tabuliformis. The sequence goes on along the minus strand of CM062814.1, from coordinate 87,712,045 downwards.
AGCCTAGAAACAAGGCAGCCATTATATGGAATCGAGTGGAGCCCGACCCAAACCACTTACGCCCTTGGCCCACCTGAAATCCTGCTCATATTGTGATTTCCCTTTTTATTGAGAATACATTAAAAACATTGAAAAACCCCGAAAAATGGCTTTATCGGACTTGAAATCATATATAACAGCATTGATAAACCCTTTCAATTTTGTAATATCGCATCGACGCCTTTTCCTTTGCATTTCATTTATTTAACGAAAATGTAAAATACAAAGGAAAACCCTATTTCTCGGACTTTAAATGTTATCAAATATCATTCATAATCTTTATCGGGTCTGGCTATTGCATTCATACTTATTATCGGCCCCGCTCCATTGAAATGTTCCGATGCGATCGATCACAATCACATATCGGGCAGATTGTAATCGATCCACTGTGGTTTTCTGATGCGATATTGCGATGCAACGTGGGCCATCGATCTGCGCACTTGACTGATGGTCCTCATTGACCCCGGTGATCACTGTCGTGTATTTTTGGTGGTCTCCACCGATAACCTCCCTTTGCCACCGTCGATTGTGATTCGCCAATCGGATATAGACCGTTGATTGGCCAGATCCGACGGCTCCTATGCAAATTTGCTTTAAACCACTGATACTCTATTTTTCAATGATTTCTCTATGCTTTTGCCTCCCGATAGTGTTATCCACCTTTTTAAGAGTTTATCCTTATGTGATAGTTTTGGTATTTTGAAATATTTTGAGGACTTATAGGGTTTTTGGATCCATTTTGGATTAAGGAGTGGATGAGGTCAGAGGAGTGATTGGGGCGGACACAGGAGATTTTGAAGCTGAGAGGTGGTCCACTAAAGGGTTGCATGAATCAGTCAATGGCGGATTCGAAACCAAGACCTCCAATAGGGTTTGATCGCTAGGGTTTGGTGGGATGTCCATGAAACTAAGCGAGGAAGGCGATAAGGGCTGAGAGATAAGGTCTGGCAGAGATGGGGCATCTTCCGGGAGGCTTACAAAGGAGACCTTGGTGTCGGATATGGAGGGAAAAGCGTCGACGACTTCGGAAAGTTAGTTGTCAAAGGAAAAAAAACCAGTCGGAGAAGAATGTGGTTGTGTCCAGATAGGCATGTCCTCCAACAAATCCGCCGAATAATCTGTTAATTCTTCCATAACTGTCACAACCGATTTGCGTCAGCTGCCTACAGGGGTGATGGGGCTCCTATAGCTATAAATGTAATGGCGATAGTGGTGGGCGTAATACAACTTAGCTAAAAAACAAACCTTCAGCAAGAAAATGTCGCATGTGATCGTGCTCGTCAGAGAATCTGAGGTGGGCTATGGGATGTGCAACAGAAGCGGGTTTGTTATGGTGGGAGAAGCTGGAACCATACTGCATCTTTTGAGCTTGACTGCAGACGGTCCCGGCCTAAAAACCCTCCCATATTCAATTAGCCACTCTATTTTGATAGATGTTATTCCGACTATAGATTTTGTTATGTGAGGTGTAAGTTTTGTCAAATTATTAATGCTCTGAAGGAAAGGAGCCTCTCTCTCTCTCTCTCTCTCTCTCTCTCTCTCTCTCTATATATATATATATATATATAATTTATTTATTTTTTTCATATTTTTAATATTTATTATTTATTTATAATAATTTGTTATTACTTCATGTTAATTAAAAAAAAAATTACAATTTTCCCATAATCTTCATTTAGTAAAAATGAAGCTTCACATATGGAATCTTCCAAACTTTAGACACGGTAGCCAAGAAAATAATGCTAAAGTTGTATGTTTCACTTAACTTCCTTATAATTGTTTTTAGTGATTATAACACTTCAAGAAAGTGACATTGTCTTTAGTGATTATAACATTTCAAGAAAGTGAAGAATTAAGATGGCTTGATTATTATTATTATTATTGCATGAATAATATTTAACATCTATGAGATTAAAAAATAATTTATAAGATCACTTAAAAATAATTAATACATGAACAATATTAAAAAAAAATTAATTACATTTTTTATAATTTTCCCATAATGTTCATTAGTGAAAATGAAACGTCACATATGGAATCCAACAAACTTTAGACACGGTAGCAAAGGAAACAATGTGAAAGTTATATGTTTCACTTAACTTCCCTATAATTGTTTTTAGCGATTATATCACTTCAAAAAAGTGAAGGATCAAGATGGCTCCATTATTATTATCATTAGTGCATGAATAATATTTTAACATTTATCATATTAAAAAATAGTTTATGAGATCACTTACAAATAATTAATGCATTTACAATTAATTTATACATGAACATATTAAAAAAAAACTAAGTACATCTTTTTTATAATTTTCCCATAATATTTATTTAGTGAAAATGAAACTTCACACATGGAATTCTACAAACTTTAGATACAGTAGTTAAAGAGACAATGAGAAAGTTATATGTTTCACTTAACTTCTTTATAATTGTTTTTTGTGATTATAACACTTCAAGAAAGTGAAAGATTAAGATGACTCTATTATTATTAGTAGTACATGAATAACATTTTAAGGTTTACAAATGGATTAAAAAATAAATTATTAGATCACTTAAAAATAATGAATGATATTTTACAGTCCACCGGATTAAAAAATAATCTATAAGACCACCTAAAAATAGTCTATTATTGCAATAATCTAACCTTAAATAAATATATAATTAGCAATTTTAATTAACCTTAAAAGACGTGAATGCTTGATCAAAGGGTATGGGTCATGACCATCCATACATAAAACAATTTCATTGCAACTTCCTCATCGCTTAAATTTGGTTTATATGAGACTTTTCAGATCCATATTGTAGATAAATGTCTTTTGGATTAATGACATCATTAAGATTTGGTCAACGTTTCGAACCAACTAATGTGGTTCATCCTCAGAACAAGGTGAAAAAATCATACAATCTTTAAGAATAAATAGCAAGGATGCATCATAACCTAGGGTTAGTTTCGAGGGTGAATTCTATGAGAAACCATGCGGTGTTGCGATGGGTTCCCCTATTTCCCCTATTGTTGCTAACTTATTATGGAAGATTTTGAGTCCAAGGCTTTATCCTCAGCTCAATTTTGCCCTAAGAAGTGGAAGAGGTTTGTTGATGACACTTGCGTCATTTGGCCCCATGGTCGTGAGAAGTTGGATCTGTTTCTGAACCACCTTAATTCCCAATCTGAATCCATCAAGTTCATGATGGAAGTTGAGGTGGATGGATGATTTCCTTTCCTTGACATTCTCCTCTCTGGAATGAATGATGGTTTCGTTTCTCAACAAGTTTTTCGCAAAAGAACTCACACAGAACAATACCTTCATGCTAGCTCTCATCATTTTCCTACTCAAAAATTTGGTGTTCTCAGCACCTTGGCTACCTGGGGTCTGAGAATCTCTGATGAAAACCACCTAGAGCAGGAGCAATCTCATCTCCTTGAACTTTTTAAAATTAATGGGTACAACAAAACTCATAGCCTCAAGACCTTTCAAAGAGCCTGTAAAGGACCTTTTGTTGATCCTATCTCGAAGGTTCATCTCTTGTTTATTCAAGGGACCACAGATAGGATTACCCATATCATTAGAAGGAATAATGTTTCCCCTTCGTTCAAACCTCTGGGGACCATTATAAATTCTCTTGGTTCGGTTAAGGACCCTATCAACCCGAATGACATGAAAGGAGTTTACCTAGTTCCATGCTCCTGTGGTATTCCTTATATTGGAGAAACGGGTCAATTAATTAACCAAAGGATCCATGAGCACGCTGCAGATATAAGACACAATCTTTCCCGCTCTTCGGCTCTAGCTGAGCATGGGGAGAAATTGAAACACCATGTTTGTATTGAGGATTCCATAATCATTGCTAGGGTTGATCATTTCCACCATAGGAAGCTTCGGGAGGCGATCGAAATTGAAAGAAATGCTGGAAATATCAACAGAGATGATGGTTGGAAATTGAGTAAGAGTTGGATTCCGGCCCTCTCCTTATGATCCTCTTATCTGTTTCTTCCTATCCCTTTTAGAATATTTTGAATCCTACTCTTAACCTTATAGACTAATTATTAATTAAAATTATATAACAACTATTTTTATTTTATTATTATGTAATCTCCCATCCTCTTTTTATTAAAGAATTTATTCTAACTTTCTTAACAACTTATTAAGATTATTTATCATAACAACTAATTTATAACTATATTTAAAAGAACTAAAATATTAAATAATACCATTCTAACTTTTTAAATTTCTATTTACCTATTTAACTATCTCCAACCTGTAGTTTTCAACAGCTAGTTTTTCAACGGCTAGAGCTATGATGTCGGCTAGGGTTATGATGCATCTCTGCTATTTATTCTTAAAGATTGTATGATTTTTTCACTTTGCCCTCAAGATAAATCACATTAGCTAGTTCCAAACGTCCACCAAAGCATTTATCTACATTTAATTCAGTTCTCACAAGGTTGCAGCAAAACAAAAATGGAAAGGGAAGCTGCTGATTTTGACTGGAACGATTTTCCTGAAGATTTGGAAAGGAGTATATTTGCATGGTTCCCCGTGGAATTTGTCTACAGGTATCGGAGAGTGTGCCAAAAATGGAACGCTATCCTTTCATCTAAATACTTCTTAACCAGTATATGGGCAGAGACACCCATAAACCAGCGGCCATGTTTGCTACTCTGCTCTTCGAGTGCGGAAATTCCTTGTTTGGCTTTCGACTTCTACAAATGGACATGGAAACCCTGCTTCTCCCTTGGTTTCCTAACAGAGGAACTAGGGCCCCGCGTCGGCGATGTTGAAGTCACCTGTAGATCATCAGCGGCAGGCTTACTCTTGGTGAACTTCAAGATCTTTCTACGAACGTATGTGCACCCCGATATTCGCGTTTGCAATCCTTATACGGGGACTTTCATCGAGCTTGCCCCCATGTCATTGATAACGACCATTATCGATAAGTCAATCGTGGTTGATGGCGACGGGCAACCGGAAAACATTTTTAAAGTGGTGGTGTTGGGGCAAGCCGGCAGGGCGGCAGGATGTTTAGTGGAACTCTACGATTCCAGTGAAATGACATGGAATATCGCGGGACGTCTTCCGCCTGACTTGAGATTCTTCGAGGTACAGAATTTTACAGTCAAACGCCGTATGGTTTATTGCGATGGTGCGTTCTACATTTTAGGGCACCTTCCTCAGGAACCGTTGGGTATTGTGGGTTTCAGCATGCCGTCAAATGTTACTAGAGACGCAGAAACGCCGGTGCCCCTACTCCTTGCGCCCTTCCCTGAAGAGCTGCTTAATGATCGGCTCTCCTCACCTCGGCTTGTCACATGCGGGTCGCGGCTACTCGTCGTTGCAGCGATGAGAGAAGGGATTCGTATTTGGGAGTTTGAGAGTGACCACCGCCGCGCCCCAATCGGTTCATCGCCCTGGACGTGGAAGGAGATTGCAAGGGTGCCTGAATCGATATGGGAGGAATTTAAGACTATAAGGTTGGAGGAGAGTGGGAGACCGCCGTGGGAGGATTTTAGGATTAACGTTTTGCCCAGCATGGATGAATGCTTTGATTGCATAGGGGTAGGGGATCACCTCTGCCTCTTACCATGGTGGAACTGTTACATTGGCAAACTAGAACCAGAAGTAGCGCTTGTTTATAATTTAAGGACAGGTTCATGGAGGTGGACTACCCCATCTCCAACGGAAGGCAGGCATCCACTCAGGGTCCTCCATGGCATGGCTTTTAAACCGTTTTGATTTCTGAAAAATTCTATGTTACCTTTGGTTCATAGTCAATTTTTTAAAGCCTTACAAGGTTTCCAATTTTTCTTTAAAATTAAAATTACATAATTTTTAGCCAGATTTTAATAAAATTAGGCAGTTTCAAGATTTTGGGTAGTTTTTGATGGTGTTAATTAATTTATTTCAACATAGAAAAACAGTATTGAAACACTGCTACTGTGAGATTTTTTGAAAAAAATAATGATTAGATTTTAGCATTTTTTTTTGTTGTTGGGCGAATAGGCATTTTTTAATTTCATGCAATATATTTTTTTGTTTGATTTTTTTTTCAAATCTGATAAAATTTCATATTTGGATGTTGCAATTTATATATTTTGAATATTTCAAAAAAGTCTACATACATTGCATTAAAATATATTTTAAATATAAAAATTATACAATCTCATGCAAATTTTTATAATTAGATTCAGTAGAAAAAAATATATCTAATAATTAAATCTATATATAACTAAAAAAACAATCTCTCTTTCTCCATTTCTTAAATTTCTCACTTTAATTATTTATTTCAACATATACTTTTTAATTTAATATCTAATAGTTAAACTGTTCCAATGTAACTAAAGAAACAACCCCTCTATATATTTATTGTTTTCTTTGACCATAGTGGGAGGACAAATCTGAAAGAACATAAGGACAAATCTAAAAGACCATATGGATATGCCTTATGGTGTACCATAATAGTGTTGGATCAGAATTCCATGAAATTCCAAGATAAAAAGGTTTATTATTTATTTCAACATGTACTTTAAGATATAAGATATGATATTTCAAGGTAAAAGGGTTTATTATTTATTTCTACATGTATTTTAAGATTGGATTTAATAATGATAAGGTTTTATTTTTATTCATTTATTATTTAAATATATGATAAATGTTTATTGTGACTAAAAGTGTTTTAGTCTAATATGCAAGAGATGTTGTAATATCTTTGTACTATAAACATTTTAACTTGTGTAAAAAAAATCTATGTTAAATTAAAAAATTTAGATTAGTATTTTTATATCAATTTGTGTTGGGTGTAAAGTTTGGAATAAAAATAAAAATAATCCTATGTTAAAATAATAATTTTATATTAAAATCCAGATCTACCATTCTCCTAGAGGGATCAAATCTTTAGAAATACAAATATCTTAAAATATATATATAGATTGATAATTATTTGCAATAGATATTGATGTATTAAAAAATTATTATTAAAATATTTTAATGTTCTGTAAGTTGAAATAGTATATATTAGGAAATTAAAATATACATAAATTCTAACTAAAATAGATGAACTAAATTATTTAATGGAGTTGGTCACTAATTCACACTGATGGTAAAAGTACAGTGAAAAGAATGTTAAGATTTTTCAAAACATCCATTCATCCTTAAACCCCTAAATAAAAGTCATCTTTGTATCACCATATCATTGGAAAACTGATTTGTTTTTGTACCTTTCCAATTTGAAAATACATTTTAAATATAAGAATTATATAATTTCATAAAAAAATAATATTTAAATTTAACAAAAAAAAAACATTTAATAGTTAAACTACTCCAATTTCATATGTGACTTAAAAAACAATTTCTCTTTCTCTATTTCTAAAAATTGAGACTTCAATTATTTATTTATTTCAACATATGTTTTTAGATTTATTATCTAATAGTTAAATTGTTCCAATTTCATATTCAAAATTGGAAACAACTCCTTTCTCTCCATTTCTAAAAACTCTCACTTCATTTATTTATTTCATTTCTTTCCACATATAATTTAGGATTTAATAATGATAAAGTTCTAAAAATTCTCACTTTATTTATTTATTTTTATTTATTTCAATATGTATTTTTAAATTTAATATTAAATAATTAAACTACTTCAATTTCATATACAACTAAAAAAACCACCTTCCAACTAAAAAACCACCTTCCTCCCTTTCTAACAATTCTCACTTCATTTATTTGTTTTATTAATTTCAACCTGTAATATAAGATTTGAAAATGATAAAGTTATATTTTTATTTATTTATCAATTTAAATATATGTTTTAAATTAATTTTTATATTTATTTGTAATAATATATATATATATATATATATATATATATATATATAATATATATATATATATATATAATATTAAAATATTTTATAAATTAAAATATATTAAAATATTATATATTAAGTGATTAAAATATACATAAATTCTAATTATATATAAAAAAGTTGCATACACTAAGCTAGGTTATGTAATGGAGTTGGGCCGTAATTTTAACCCTGAAAATTAAACAAATTTTTATAATTAAATTTAAGTTAAAAAAATATCTAATAATTAATTTGACCCGCATATTAAGAAACACTCCCTTTTTCTCTCTTTCTAAAAATATCTAACTTCATTTATTTATTTTATCAATTTCAACTTGTTGTTTAAGATTTGATAATGAAAAGGTTAGATTTTTTATCATTTAAATATATGTTTAAATAAATGTTCATATTTATTGGCAATGGATTTTGATATATTAAAAAAAATATTAAAATATTTTAATATTTTATAAGATAACTTATTATATATTAAATTATTAAAAGATAAATATTTTTTAATTATATATAAAATAGGTTGGATACACCATATAAATTAGATTATTTAATGGAGTTTTGTAATTTGTATATTTCAAATATTTTAAAAGTGTTTGAAGATATTGGATCCAAAATTAAATTTTAAATATAAAAAATGTATAATCTCATGTAAAACTTTGTAGTTAAAATGAGGTAAAAAAAAAATCTAATAATTTAACTATTCCAATTTCGTATGAAACTGGAGAAACAACTCTCTTTATTTGGAAAAATTCTCATTTGATTTATTTATTTTAACATGTACTTTTAAATTTAATAATGATAAGATTTATACTTACATATTAATCATTTTGGAGTTTGCTGGTTTCTTTCGCTTCAGTTTGGATTTTTTTTTCCCTTTTTGTTATTTGTTATGCTTTGATTTTGGGTGATATCCTCAAGATTTATGTGGAAGTAATTTAATTTTCTCACCCAATATTGGTTGACATACATGGGAGATTTCTACTTTGTCTACTTCAATGAGTATATCTTTATGGAATCTTAAAGCCCTCTTGCTTTAAATCTTTTCCATGGAGGAACATGCATCATTTCTAAGTGATATAGTTCATCTTTTCAAGGAAAGAAATGACCTGATTTTAACTTGATGGATCCCTCCCATCCCTCCACTTTATTAAAAACAAAGCCTCCAGGTTGATATTTGTGGGGAAGGATATGGAGTCAACATTCTGGAAGCATTATATCCATTAGCATAATTTTATGTTACCATCCCACCGTTTTCACTCAAGTACATCATAAACTAAGCTCGCAAATGTGCTTATCAAAAGGGTGATCAAAAGGGGAAGCATGGGAAATACAAGTAAACTTGTCGGGGCTATGGACGCTCATTGGCATTGGGGCAATGGTTGTATGGAATTAAGGACAACTTTGTCGGGGTACTGTTCAGGCTCACTGGCATCGAAGCAATGTCAGAGACCATTGATAACGATGAATATATGCTTTATAAAAACTCCTATCTATACCTTCTTCTATTCTTCATGCGAGGTAATCTTAAAGTAAAATATTTCCCAAAATTTGGATTCATTACTTTAGACTCACTCAGTTTGATTACTTATCCTTTTGAACTTATATTGATTAATTCATCTAATGAGTGACCCATGTGAAATGTTTCACTGTTTGACGGTTTGATGAATTCCTCACTTTTAACCTTTGGGTAAATTGAAGTTCATTATTTTAACCAAAAATAACTTGTTCTTCCTTGTCTGTTACCATTGTATTCCACCTCCATTATTTTTTTGAAATAGATAACATTTTTCAATTGATCTAACAAATCATCAATGTGAGGGAGAGGGTACTGATTCTTCACCATTATTTTTTTGACTATTGTATAATCCACGCACATCCTCAATGTGCCATCCCTTTTAGGCACCAACACGACAGGTGAGTCACATGCAAAAGAAATTGATCTTATGACCCCTTGGTTCAACAATTCTTGCACCTTCTTCTTTATCTCCTCCATCTCAATGGCTAACAACCTGTACATACCAATGTTGGGTAAAGGAGCATCCTACTACAAGTGAATCTCATGTTGGATCTCACGCTCTGGAGGCAACCCACTTGGTTCCGGAAAAAGGCCATCATAGTTAGAAACAATTTCATACAATTCCTTTTTATCAGTGGGATCACAACCTTGGAAAGCTTCAGATGTCTTGACACCTTTTGTTCTCACAACCATGAGTGTGATAGGGCATTTGACACATCCAATCAGTGAACCTCCTAATGGGATCAATCAACATCCTATTTTTCCCTTGTCACCATCTTGCACAAATCCCTAAGCTTGTTACCAATCAAACTTTAGATTGGTAATTGGATAAGAACTGCCAACTTACCCTACTTCTCTAAATATCCTCAGCCTTCAATGTGGTTGGGGGTTGGCTTTTGGAGAGTGATTATGCCCTTATGTTGTTGCAATGAGTGGTTATTATCTCATGCATTTAGGGTGATTGGAGGTGCATACTATGAACAGGAAAGGACAAGTTAACCACTTGGAGGAGCTCTTCTACAAGATCAACTGCTACTTATGGTTGTAATCTCCTTCCATTTATGTTAATGCAAATAATTCACTGTTTTCCTATATGTGATGCTATTATTTCATATATTTCAATACCATGTTGATCTATTGAATGAAGTATTTAGATGATACAATATATATCTCTTAGTTTCATGGATTGTGTTATCTCACTGTGAACATTCTAATTTTGGCTTTCAGAGCCGGAATTGGAGCTTCCAAGCTAAAGAAGGAGTGAAGTGTGTGAACAATTCCAGGTATGCCTCACTCCGTTATCTATTTACTTTAAGGAAAAGCATTGTGTTCCTTGTCTCTCTGTTGTTCTAGGTTAGCGAACAACCTAGGGGACATACTTTTGTTTGCAATCATAAATCTCGTATAACAATGAGCAAGCACCCTATGTTGGAATTAATCAATCTCTTCATTTGATCTACAGTTACAATATTGGCTTTGACTTTGGCACGATGAGCTCTAAAAATGTATTCCACCTCATTTTTCGTGAGATGATACTTGTTTTCATGAAAAAAGAAAATTTATTTCATATCATACAAAAATGGACTCCCCAATACAATACCATAGATATCCAAGGGTACAACATCAAGATCAACCTCATTTACTAGTTTGGATGCAATCACAAATATAGCTCTACATTGCTTGGTTACATGTAATTTTTCTTTATCACACACCCAACCAAGAGGGTAAGGTTTCAGATGAGGCTTGGTCTCTAATCCCAACTTTTTAACCAAGGATTCTGAAATCAAATTTTCTTGTGAGCTTGGATAAAACAAGGTTCCCACTTTAGTATGCTTCATTACGACTCTAATGTGGAAAAATTCAATTCTCTTTGGTTTATTAATAAGAGAATCATTTTAAGAACGTGTACTTTCATACGATTAAAATTTTCATTAGCATCAAGAGAAAGAGTACTTTGTGTGCCCATTGTTGTGATCAATGTCTCATCACCAAAATAAGATTCAAGGTCCTGCTGCATGGTTGCCACCATCTTGTCCTTGTTCTTCCCACGAAATATCTTTGGTTTCAACTCTGGATGCAACTTCCAACAATGTTCATCATCATGGCCTTCCTTCTTGCAATGTGTGCAAGATGGCTTTGCTCCTTCCTCATTCTTAGTTGTAACTACCTTCTTGTCCTTTCCCTTTACTTTTCCTTTGAACTTTCCATTATGAGGATTGAAAGATGACTTATTTGGTTTCTCTTCTTTATCATTCTTACCCCTGATTTCAAGGTGAATGGCCTTCACACTGGTCGCATCAATAGTAGTAAGCTCAAATAATAACAAAGAATGTCTGATGTAACTATGTAAAGCACCAATATACTTCGTTACGGTGTTTAGTGAATCAAGTGAAATTTCCGAATCCAATGCTTGTTTTCTAAACTCTTATGTGAAGCTTTGTACATTTTGACCCTTTCATTGCCTTAAATATTGCCATTCCATTTAAGCCTTTTATTGAAACCCAAAGGATTAAATTGATCTTTTAATGTAGAAACAAAATTGGACCAAGAAGAAAGGAGATTACCCACGTTTTTTCTACCTTTTGCAACTTTTTCTCTAACCAGGCAAGAGCGGTGCCACTCAACCAAAGAGATGATAATTGGATCTTTGTCTCATCTTCCTCGATATGTTGAATTTGGAAATAAACCTCGACTTGTCTAATCCAACTGTTTAGTTTCTTTGCATTACATTCTCCATTATATGTGGGAAAATCAAACTTAATATCTAGCTTTAAAAATGGCTTCTTAAATGTATTCCTATGATGCCTGTCAGAATGATGAGAAGAAGAAGAAGAAGAACTGTCACTAGAGGATGGAGAGTGTTGGATACCTATACTAATAGGTTTCATATTTCATGATTGGCAAGAGAAAAGCCAAATATGCTCTGCTCTGGTATCCCAAAGATCCCATATTTCCTAGAAAGCAAGAGCTGGGTAAAGTGTTTCAAGTATTGAGGACCTTATTTCAATTTTGTGGATGATTCAACAGTCTAATCTGGATCATGCCATGTGTTCAATTTTGAGTTTTAGAATAGAGAAAGAAGTCTGTCCAAACAGCCTAATCTTGGCAGACAAATAGTTTAGGTAGAGAAGCAAAGGGTCCCAACAGTTTAATCTGGGACCTTGGAAGAGATAAGGGTAGAAATAGATAGAGAAAAGAATAAAGAAAAAAGCCAAAGAAAAGAAAAGGCAAAAAGGGTTTGCAAGTTCAAGTGCACCCTCCAAGGAGAAACAAAAAATGCTAGGTAAGCAGCTGGGTAGGTAGTTGGGGTCGCAGAAAGTGAGTCCTATCATTGCAGAAATGGTGATGATGGGCAGCAAAGTAAAAGACTACAGCAGGAGCATGACTAACTTCCCTCTTCCCCTTTATTCCATTACTAACACTCCCTTTCTTTCAGCTGAGATTTATGGAGAGAGATCATGGTTTTATGGTGGTTCTAGTTCATTCAGAATCCACATTTCTTGTCTAAGATCTTTTCATTTTGATCTACTCTCAAAACCAAGTCAATTTCAGATAAACTCAGTAAAATCCCTTTCATTTGCCCCCTTCATTCATATTAACCTCTAATTTTACTATATAGCTCCCCTATTTTTCCCATTCCCCTAATATTACTAACACCAAGGTGTATAAATCCCAAGCCCTTATAAATACCCACCCCCTTGGCATTATAGCCAATAAAGTTGCAAGTCAGGGATCAAATGACATCAGGTCATGTTGATAAACCTATGCCAAATACCCCTTCTCCTCATAAGCCACTTCTTCTACCTCTACCCCCTTTTTTGCACATCAAACCTTTGAAATGGGCCCTAAACCCCATCTTACCCGCTTAAAAGGGGCCAAAGCAGCATAAAACCCACTTTCCGCCCGTTAGCCAAGGTTGGCGCATATAACTCTTTTTATCAAAATACATTGGAAAAGCGCACAAAACAGGTTTATTTGCTTCCGCCCTCATCCGTATACTCCGCATATGTCATCTCCCCGACCACCATTAGATCAAGGGCCTACAGATCCGACGGCCCTGATCGCGTTGGACTCCTTCCGACGTCTGAACGATATCCGTACTAACCTCCCGTCACATCTGCCTCGCGTCCGCCGTCCGATCAAAGTCCGTAGATCTAACGATCATCGTGACGTCGGAGCCCATCCGATGACCGATAGATATCTCCCGACGTCCGTATTTGGAGGACGTCATGCCTCTGCCACGTGCCCTCACCACCTTACGTCGGAGGTACTACTGTCCGATACCGCCCCGTACAGAAGGCGGTGCGATATGAAACCACTACTGGTTTCCGGATTCCCTCATCCCGCCATTGGTCCACTTGTCCTGCCATGTCACCGCCACCGTGTACCAACCATACAGCGCCACGTCACCCGATGACGTCAGCATGACGTCATCCGACCTTGACCCCACCCTATGACGTCATGCTGACGTCAGCACATATTCGCGCCAAAAGCTTAAAAAGGTCTATTTTACCCAAAATTTCATGTTTTTTGGTCATTTCGCGTATTCGTCGTTAATCTGCTCTGCATGCAAACAACGTCCAAATTGTCTACCAGCTTGCTAAATTGACCAGAAGGCCTCCAGCGCACCATTTCACCTGCGGTCTCGACCTTTGCGCATTGTTTTACCAGGTATTCCTCATCATTCATCCTCTGTGCGCCTGCAATTATCTGTTTAACGCCTTAGAGAGCTTAATGAAAGCCGAAAATCAAAATTCACCACTCAATTCCTCAGCAAAGCCTCAGAGTTCCAATTATAACTTCTAAAGAACACCAGCTGAGCCTTCCCAGTTGCATTTTGCTAAGAAACCAGGCCCTGTCTGCTCAATCGTGGCAGGCGCATTTGAAACCAATTTTTTAACATTGAAAGGTGCCAAAGGGGCTAATGCTCCGCTCTTAATTACAAAAAACAGCATTTCAACTGCTGCGCACCCTGCTTTACCTCCAACTCGCATTTCCATCCCTCTACAAAGAAACTTTGCTGTTGTTACTCTGCATAGTAACACAGTCCCTGAGTAAGAGTAAAATTTGCAAAGGAAAAGCATGGACCCCCCTGTAGCTCCCATAGCCCTCAATGTGGCTCCCCTGAATGTCCCTAACAGAACATTTGACACCAGAGCATTGGCAGACCTGGACTACAAGATAACAGAGGAAACAAGGAGCAGAAGCAGGTTCCATCTGCTGATATTAAATGAAATAAAGATCAAACATGAGAGGGGGACAGACATCCTGGGAATTTGGGAATCATTCCTCCCAATATTCAAACTTCCTCAGGTTAATCAATTCCCTGAGCTTGTGCACATAGTTGCTGAACACTATGATGCATCCCAGAGAGCAGTGCTAGATGCTGAAGGTTCAATCTTGTTCCTCATTACCCCTGAAGCCATCAGGGAGATGTTGCAATTCCACACAGAGCATAAGTTGGTCCCTCTGACACTAGCTGATTTGATAATACAGGGAGCCAGAACCACAGAGGCCCAAATCACTAAGGTCAACCAGCTCTTCATCAAAGCTGACACTTTGCAGATTCCTCCCATCAACTGTGTTTACCTCAATCAATTGGGCCAAGACCTGGTTGACATGATCAGTCCCATCCTGGGATATGATTCAATAGAATATATTGATGAAACAGTTATACAAATGATGCTTATGTTCTCCCCAGGAAGGAAACCAATCCACTATGATTATGCAACATACATATCAGACAAAATGCATGAACAGTTGATGAATTTGCCAAGAGAAAGAGTGTTTAGGTACACCTCCTACCTATATCATCTGCTCATATACTTCCAGCATAATAAATTCTCTTTCCCAATAAAGAGACTAGATGCACAGGGCAATCTCAGATCAGTAGTATATTGGACTTCTGTTTTCCATGTATCATGCTACTCTCCATATACCTACTGTGAGTTTATTGATCTCTTCATCCATCCAGCCTTGACTCTACTGATTGGTACACCTCCTCCTAGACTGACAGAGGACATGAAATGGAGGCAGAGCAAGAGCAACAGCAGGAAAAACAGCAGGAAAAACAGCAGGAAAAGCAGCAGGAAGACACAGAAGAGCAAGAAGAACAGCAGCAAGAAAAACAAGGGCAGGAGCCACCTGCCCAGCAAAAGGAAACAGTGGATACTCCTCAGACCACTGAACAAGTCATGCCTACAAGGCAAGACTCTACATTCGATGCCTCGGTCCTACAAACCCCTCAAAAGGAGGACACATTTATCCTGAGGAAAAGGGAAAGAGAAACTCCCTTGACATCCTCTATCAATCAAGGAGAGAAAAGGCAAAGACTCAACGATTTTCCAGAAGAGGATATAGCCATCCGAGAAGCATCAGGCATGGGCCCACCAAGTCAAGATATTTCAGCAAGTTCCTCCCAGCAGGAACCAGACAGGACAATGGGAGGGGAAGTCACCTCCTCCAGCCAGCAGAAAGAAGAAAGAGTGAGCATAAAGCAGCAGTTCATAGACATTAAGAGAAGGAGTGACCCAATCAAAGTTCAATTATACAATCACCTACTTAACATGGCTCCTTCCAATCAGCAGAGACTCATGTCTGCTTTCGATGTAGGTGAGGGCAAACTGACCTTGAGTCATTTTATGCCTACAGCACTCAAGCCACAGTCTTCTGCTGATTATCTCAGGACCAATTTAGAGGTCCTTGCCAAAGACATACACCCCATGGACAAAATTGAGTTGCATAAACAAACAGGGGAAATGGTGTATGCTTCATTGGCCGATAAGACCTTGGACAACTACAAGTTAACAAGCAGTCTGAATGCCACGGCTTCCCAGCTGGAGCTAGAGAGAGCCTCTTCTCAGGCCAAAGATAACAGGATCAAAACCCTGGAAGAAATCATCATAGAGATTGGGCACAATCCCAATGATATTAAAGGGATACAAGAGATCTTAAAAATCAGAGATGCTGATATGGCTGCACTAAGGAAGAAGATTAAACTTCCAGCCACTATCCATCCACAGACCGATGAAGTGGCAAAACAAAGGTATGAGCAGGATTCCACTGCTCTATTAATTTCTGTTTACAAAGAACTTTTGCAAGCACAAGAAAAATTGGGGCAATATGAGGCCTCACAAGCACCTCTGAAAGGATCATCAACACAAGCACAAGAGGGGCAAACATCTCAGCCCCCTCCACAGGTCATTAATCTTGAGGAGACTGCTCCTACTACTGCACCTCCACCTCAGCACGTTGAACAACCAGTCACATCTATTTCAGCAGCACCCACCAGCACAGATCAGAGCTTAGACATGCAAAAGCTAAAAAGCGAAATACAAGCTTTAGAAGCACAAATGATGCAGCTGAATGAAACTAAGGAGCAGCTGGCCAAGGTGAATGAAAGGCATGACAAAACAAAAAGAGAAGTAGGAGAGAAGGCCCAAGAAATCAAAGCTCTTAAAGACAAAATCAAGGAGCTTGAGAAAGAGCTACAGCTAGATAAAATCATAGCCGAAATCAGAGCAATGATATGGTCCAATATTGGTAAGTCCATCAATAACCAGTGGTCATACATTGAGACAATCCATGAGCAACTGGAGCTCATTCCTAAAGCACAGAGGGAAATCAGAACAGCAAGGGCCTTGTTGGGAAACATGCCTGAAATTGCAACAAAATTGATCAATGTGCTCAATCATAAGACCAGTTCTCAGTTGACAACCATGGGAATAGCAAACAGAACTGATACTATCCAAATGATCAAGAGGGTTACTACTCTTAGGAGTCTGATGCAGACCTTAGACAGAAGAACCCAGGATATGCAAACTGAGGTAAACAGATTCTTTGAGAAGTTTCGGGTATTGGAAAGCAAAGGACTCCCTAGCTTGCTGAACAATGGAGGCAGATTATTCACCCATGAAGAATATGCCAAGAGAGTGAATGTTTTTGCCTCATCACAGGTAAATGAGAAAGCCAGCACCTCAGAAGATACAGGGCCTATCACAGGACAGATTTTCTATGGTAAGATAGAACATCTACTTTTTATAATGAATGAAATGAATCACCTATTTGATGTAGCCCCCAATTTTTTCAAATATACAGAAGCTGAAGAAACAATGCAGGCCATCCTCAAGCATCAGCTCCCTACACAAGAATGGTGGACAGATGCCATCCAGAGAATTTTGTAAACATTAAGCCATCCATTAATTTCTGTTTTTTCTATAAATTCTGATGGAAAGAACAGTCAGCAAAATCAGCAGGCATCATAAAGTCAAAGCTGAGCCAACTCAGCAGATGGAGCAGCCAACAAAGCAGGCAAAAGACTAACGCAGCTGGCAAAGCCGAGAAATTCATTGCGCAGGCAAAAGTAAATGCGTACCTACAGATCGGTACATAGTAAATGTAACCGACTCAGTGACTCCTTAAAGTCAAAAACAGTCATCTGACAGACATAATGGGCATTTACTCCACATTTAATGTTGCAATAACTCCCTGCGTACTTTCTGAACACTACCGAAGATATTTTCTCCTTCTCAGATGACTCAATGCCTGAGATATTTTGTATGCTTATTTCTATATAAACCCCGGCGCATGATAGAGGAGGGGGTTGTTGTAATTTTCCTTGGAAGAGCTCTCGCTCGTTGTAAAAATTCCCAGAGAGAAATAATAGAAAAGGAGAATGGAATTTCCAAAGCATGGTGTATTTGGTGCGTTGTGGTGAATGGTGAATGTTGCAGGATTCCAGTTGTTTCATAAAACAATAAGTCTTCTCAAATCTCTGTATTACATGTTTTCAAGTCTTTTGTTCTCTTTTATCGTTCAGATATTTTACACTTAATAGCAAAGTAGAAGAATAGTTCAGGACTTAATCCATGATTACCCTGAACTCAAACTGAGCTATTATCTATGTTTTCCTCAGATATAGTAACAGAAGAGTAATTCTTAGTTGCTGCACTTTGAATCTATATCTTTCACTGTGATAGACATTCCCAGGGATTCAAGTTTGCCCCTGTGACATCTGTCTTTTCTCGTAACCAGTTTGGTGGAAACAGTTAACAACGAGTGAAAATTCTTGAATGCTTTCATTGTTTGTCTTACCTGTTTCCTGTTATTAATCAAAATTTGTTCTATAAAACATCCAAATGGCCCTGTAAGTTTCACCAGTTCATCTCAAAGTTTCTAGACACCTACAGCCACAGACTCCATTGCCCAATGGTACTTGACTCTCTGAAAATCACATCACAAGAGATCTGAAGGATATTCTTCGACCAAAACATAAACAAAACCTGTGCATAATAGCTAGCCTAAAACCCTATCATAAACAGTTACAAATCATAGAGAGAGAGCCCTCTCTGATCACAGTTTGGCTAGAAACAGTGATCCAAAGATTGGTTAGTGGTTACCCCGGCCGTATTCCCTTGGGAGTCATAGGGAACAACCTGGGTGTTAACATAAATGGCGACTCCACTGGGGACTTAAGATTTTTTCAATTACTATCTATTTTCAAAAGCTACTATCAAGCCTGAAACTAGCCAAGAGGCCTTAGGACTGTTTCTGTAAACACAGGGACAGCTTTAGGGAAGAGCTAACTAGGGAATCTTCATCCTAGCTTTGAAACATATATAGTCATTCCAGAATCCTTACCTAGTCCTTGTACATACAAAACCTTCTGTATAAAGTTCTAAAAAGATACTTAGAAGCTGGCTCCCAAAAGAAACCCAAGGCACACTAGGGCCAACCCTGACCCTGATCAACCCATCATTGTTGATAACCCAAATATCATTCCAAAGAACATAAGGAAGCAGCAAAAGCGGGAGAAGCCTGCTGATTCAGATATAAGTTCAGACCAACCTATCCTTATTCCAACTCCTTGCAAAGTCCTTTTCCGTTCCACACCTAATTCCCCCAGTTCATCATCAACCCCTCAAAGCCCTCCTCTCCCATCTTCACCATCTGCATATACTCTTTCAACCAGTTTCCCGCTTCTTACCCCTGTTATACCTGTGATCCCAGCGGTCCCGCTTGTTCCTATTAACCCTATAAATCCCATAAACATGGCTAACAGATATGCTCCTCTGCAGATACCAGCCAATGCACCGGCTCTACCTCAAGACTACCAAACCAAAATCTCATTTTTTGACTCCAATGGCCCTTTGACAGCTGCCCAGCATGCTAAGAAGATGCAAGATCACTTTGAGACCTTTGAAATAGATGATGACAGTGTCAGGATGAGAATTTTTGTTCAAAGCTTAACCGGGGATGTCAGAACTTGGTTTAGATCCCTGAATGCAAATTCCATTGCAACCCCTGAGTTCCTGTACCAAGAGTTTACCAACAGATGGGAGAAGAAGAAAGATCCTCTACACATACTCGGTGAATATAACACTATCAAAAGAGGTCCCCAAGAAACAGTTTTGGAATACTGTGCTAGGTTTAACAATGTATATAATGCTATCCCCCAGAACTTAAGGCCCCCTCCTGATTTGGCCCTGTATAACTTCCCTGATGGTTTTGACTCTGATATGGCCTATCAGCTGAAAGAAAGAGATCCTCCAACCCTTGCAGAAGCTCAAAGAGTTGCAGTCACTGTAGAAGCCAACCTGATTGCCAAGAGAAACAGGGCAAAGCTGGAAAAGAAGGCTGGTTTGAGAGAAGAGCCCTCAGGCCTTGATCAAAAGTTGGATGCAATACTAAACAGCATGAAAAGACTGGGTGAAAGAGTGGAATCAGTTGAAAGAAAGTCATCATGGGAGGCACCACAAAACAATCCTCCTAGAAACCCAAATTTTAGGAGAACACAGAACCCAAATATAGGAAAAACAAGTGCAGACCAAGATATCAGACCCCCTTTTCAAGAAAATTATGCAGAAACTTCCTCAGCTAATCAGCTCAATGAAGATCCTGAAATCAACTTAATAGGTCTGGATGGTAAAAGCCAGGTTTTCTTAACACAAGAAGACCATGAGGAGGATGAAAGCAAAACATTCCAAACACAATCAGGAGAATCTTTTGACTTTAAACAAGGGTATGATACTGCTGTCTATGAAGTCCATAAACAATACAAACTAAGAAGTCGGACTGTAAATGCAAATCAGCCTGAGAAGGTAAAGGAGAAACAGCAATTTAAAGAAACCTTAGTCACTGAACCTAATGACAAAACAAACTTACCTACAAAAGAAGTAGTGGTTGAGGAAGTCACTGAATTACTGTCCACACCACAACCGCCCACGGCAACCTCATCCTCCCACCCAAATCCGAACATTACCCCTCAAGACATGGGCATGAGGGGCAGGTTCCAAAATCAAGATGAAATCCAACAAGAAGATTTAATGAACAGAGAAAGGACTGCTATCCGTAACTCTAAAATTCAGGTTGACAAACCCTTTGACCTAGGAGCAGAGATTGGCAAGTTAAAGATAGCAATTCCCCTTTCAGAGCTAGCCAAGCATGACATATATAAGCAACAGATCAAAAAATCCCTTCAGCTCACCAACAGCAAAGATGATGTAAATGTGCTAGATGACACTCCAGAATTACTGTTTGGCCCAGAGGTAGATGGAAAAACAGTAGTCACAGGGGTTTTACCTTTTTATGTCAGCTTGCATGTTCATGATAAAATACTGCATAATGCAATGTTTGACTCAGGTGCCTCTCACAACCTTATGCCAAAAGCTGTCATGGAAAGATTAAACTTGGATATAACAAGACCATACAAAGACCTGTTTTCTTTTGATTCCAGTCAAGTCAAATGTTTGGGCCTAATAAAAGATTTATGTGTGTCCCTGGTCCAATTCCCCAACAAAACCATACTAATGGATGTTGTAGTTGCTGATATCCCACCCAAATATGGGATGCTCTTATCAAGATCATGGGGAGCCAAACTCCAAGGCTCCCTGCAATTAGATATGTCATATGCAACCATTTCTGTATTTGGGCAACCAAAAAGACTTTATAGGGAAACACTCATGAAGTATATGGTCAGCAGTGAAGAAAAGCCTCAAAATTTTCCAATATATGCTGTCCATTCGGACATAGACTCCTTCATCCTCTTCAATGACAGCGCAAGCTTCTCAAACAATGACGTTAAGACCGAAACACTCATACAAGAACAAAACATTGATCAAACAAGTAGCACCTGCCAAATTTCAATTAGCCCAACAATACACATCAACCCTCCTCTAGTTGTCAAAGATTGTCAAACAAATGATGAAATTATCCTAGGAAACAAATGGGAAAAGAAACCTCTACTCATGCTCACATTGCCATCCCATGAAAAGAATGTTAAATCTCCTATTCAGCAAGATAGTCTGTGGGTTCTAGAGTTTGATGGCTCACTTAACAAGTTAGGGGCAGGAGCTGGAGTATGGATACACAACAAAGAGAAAGGCTATGCAGAAGGCAGGGCTTACAGATTAAAGTATAGATGCACTAACAACGTAGCAGAATATGAAGCGCTGCTATTGGGTCTAAAGCTAGCAAAATCACTACAAGCTCCTAAACTCTCCATCATGGGAGACTCTGATCTAATAATTCAACAAGTGAAAGGAAATTTTGTTACCAATGACAAAAGATTGAGGTCCTATAGGTCTGCTGTAATTGAAATACTAGAGACTTTCTCCGAGTTTGTTATCACAAAGATTCCAAGGGGCCACAATCTCCATGCACACAGCTTGGCAACATTTGCCAGCACCTTCAAATTCCCACTACAACCCAACAATTGTTTCACGGCAGAGGTCAAATATAGGCCTTCTATTCCAAACAATGTCAAAGAGTGGCAAGTATTTGAGAATGACATGCAAATAAACAACTTTTTAACCTTGCAACAAGAGTTTACAGGATTAAATATTGACCTTGAGACAGCAAGTCAATCACAAATATTTGATGGAGCAAGTCAATCACAATTACAGTTTCAACAGTCAGCCCACCCAATGTCACCTAGAACAGCCAAACAATTACTCAGTCCAACCATTTTCAACAAAGAAAACATTCAGCAAATTCACCAAATTGACTGTGAAGAGCTGAGCAACGCTGAAGATGAAATCATACAACTCAAAGACAATCTTCTTCCAGCAGGCCTTACCCCACTAGAGGACATTTTTGACTCAAATGATGTCCCCAGGAAACCAAAGATGCAGCCATTAGATGCAACAATTGAAGAATGTAACATTGGTACCACTGACAAGCCTAAAATAATAAAGCTATCTGCTGCTTTGCCCCCTGATCAAAAACCCAAATATATTGATCTCTTTAAAGAGTTCCAAGATGTCTTTGCTTGGGGTTATGAGGACTTGAAGTCTTATGATACCTCTGTTATCCAGCACACCATTCCCCTCAAGCCTAATCAAAAACCATTCAAACAGAAGTTGAGAAGAATCAATCCTGTGCTCCTTCCTTCCATTGAAAAGGAATTACAAAAAATGTTCAAAGCTGGTATCATAGCACCAATCAGGTTTTCTGAGTGGATTTCAAATTTGGTCCCTACAAGAAAGAAAACTGGTGAGATTAGACTTTGTGTAGACTTAAGGAATTTGAACCTAGTGTCACTCAAAGACAACTACCCCTTACCCAAAATGGACCACATTCTTCAAAGAGTAGTAGGAGCCTCAAGAATATCATTGTTGGATGGTTTCTCAGGTTTCAATCAAATCCTGGTACACCCTGATGATCAAGACAAGACTGCATTTACTACCCCATGGGGCACTTTCAAGTATGTGAAAATGCCCTTTGGATTGAAAAACGCAGGGGCAACATTTCAGAGAGCAATGGACATTGCTTTTGCAAAAGAGATTCACGACTTCTTGGTCATTTACTTAGATGATCTAACACCCTTTTCAAAATCTGACCAAGAACACTTGAAACATTTGAGACAAATCTTCATAACATGCAGGAAATATGGTATTTCCTTAAACCCCAAGAAGTCATTATTTGGCTTGGAAGAAGGGAAACTTCTAGGGCATATCATTTCGAAAAATGGCATAAGAATTGATCCAGATAGGATACAAGCTATCCTACAAATGCCTCACCCAAGGAATGTCAAGGAGCTGCAAGGATTCTTAGGAAAAATCAACTTTTTGAGAAGGTTTATCCCAAATTTAGCAGAGTTAATCAGATTACTAAACAATATGCTAAAGAAAGATTCAAAGGTCAAATGGACTGTTGAAGCAAAACAAGCTTTTGAAAGTATAAAATTGGCCTTGACTCAAACCCCAGTGTTAACTAACCCTCAGTTTGACAGAGACTTCATCATTTTCTCCTTTGCTTCCCAACATACTATTGCTGCTGTTTTATTACAGAAAGATGACCAAGGGAATGAAAAGCCCATTGCTTTTTTCAGCAGAGCTCTTAGAGATGCCCCCCTAAAGTACCAAATAATGGAAAAACAAGCCTATGCCTTGATCAAAGCTATTAAAGACTTTAGGATTTACATCCTTTACTCCCATGTTGTGGCTTATGTACCAAGTCCCATTGTCAAAGACATTCTCACCCAAGAAAACTTAGAAGGTAGGAGAGGAAAATGGATTGCCAATATACTAGAATTTGACATTGAAATAAAGCCTACAAAGCTGATAAAAGGGCAAGGTTTGGCCAAATTAATGACAGAAGCAAATTTCCAAGCCTTAGACATCAACCAACTGGACAGTGAAACAGAGCTGGCGACTCCAAAGATCAATGTAGCCTTTGAACAATCTCCTTGGTACTCTGATATCTGTTATGTGTTACAAAACCTGTGTGCTCCCCCAGGACTGCCCAGAACTAAGTGTAGGTTCCTAAAAATGAAAACATCTAGATTTTGTGTGATGGATGAAAATCTACTGTGGAAAAACCATGAAGGTATTTTGCTGCACTGTCTGATAGAGAATGAAACTAACAAAATCATGCAAGACTTCCATGCTGGAGATTGTGGTGGACACTTGTACTGGAAGTCCACTGTGGACAAGATATTGAGGGATGGTTATTACTGGCCTACTATGTTCTCTGATGTTAAGAAATTTACAGCCTCATGCCACAAATGCCAACTGTTCGAAGGCAAAAGACAGCTACTGCCACTTCCTTTGAAGCCCATTGCAACAGAGAGACCTTTCCAACAATGGGGTTTGGATTTCATTGGGGAAATTCACCCCTCATCTTCAGGACAACACAGATGGATTCTAACAGCAACAGACTACTTCACCAAGTGGATTGAAGCTGCCCCATGCAGACAAGCAAATGATTCAGTAATCATTCAATTTTTGGAGAACAATATACTGGCTAGATTTGGCTGCCCAGACAAGATAATAACAGACAATGCTGCTGCCTTCAGATCCAAGAAGATGGTGAACTTCTGCCATAAATTTCACATTACTTTGGGCCATTCTACAGCTTACTATCCTCAAGGAAATGGCCTTGCTGAATCCTCAAATAAAAGTTTGATAAATATCATAAAGAAAGTGATGGAAGAGAACAAAAAGAACTGGCATAAGAAACTAGTAAATGCCTTATGGGCAGACAGACTAACGACTAAAAGATCAATTGGGACCAGCCCATATGAGTTAGTCTATGGACTAGAGGCCAGATTTCCTTCATCACTAGGAGTGCCGGTTATGAAACTTCTACAAGAAAGCCAAGCAGAGCCAAATGACATGCAAAGAAGGATTAACCAGATAATTTGTTTACAGCAGACCAGAGAACAAGTTTTCAGCAGAGTGCAGATACTACAAGAGAAACTGAAAAAGGCCTTTGATAGAAGAACCAAAGCAGAGGATTTCAATGTAGGGGACAAAGTTCTAAAGTGGGATGCAAGAAGAGAAGAGAAAGGGAAACATGGAAAGTTTGACTCTTTATGGAAAGGACCATTTGCTGTCCAAGCAGTACAAGGTAACAACACTTATTTCCTCAAAAGTCTTACTGAAACTGACTCGGATGAAGGTCCTGTTAATGGCAGGATGCTGAAGCACTACTTTGATTATTCCCCATGAGTGGAACCTAAAGATTCTTTGTATATATGTAGTTGTACATATTCTTTTCTGTTTTAAATTGTAAAGAGCAGTTTTCCCAAGTAATTCACCAAGTAGCAAGAGGCTGATAGAATCAGAGGTCTTCCAAGAAAGAAGCACACTATTTTGACACATTCATGCAGCAGATTTCAAAGACAAAGATGGGCAGTCAAGGAACAAGGCAATCTGACCTGCTGTTCTTGGTCTTTCAAAAGAAAAACCATCCCCATGTGGAGCCACTGTTGGATACCTATACTAATAGGTTTCATATTTCATGATTGGCAAGAGAAAAGCCAAATATGCTCTGCTCTGGTATCCCAAAGATCCCATATTTCCTAGAAAGCAAGAGCTGGGTAAAGTGTTTCAAGTATTGAGGACCTTATTTCAATTTTGTGGATGATTCAACAGTCTAATCTGGATCATGCCATGTGTTCAATTTTGAGTTTTAGAATAGAGAAAGAAGTCTGTCCAAACAGCCTAATCTTGGCAGACAAATAGTTTAGGTAGAGAAGCAAAGGTTCCCAACAGTTTAATCTGGGACCTTGGAAGAGATAAGGGTAGAAATAGATAGAGAAAAGAATAAAGAAAAAAGCCAAAGAAAAGAAAAGGCAAAAAGGGTTTGCAAGTTCAAGTGCACCCTCCAAGGAGAAACAAAAAATGCTAGGTAAGCAGCTGGGTAGGTAGTTGGGGTCGCAGAAAGTGAGTCCTATCATTGCAGAAATGGTGATGATGGGCAGCAAAGTAAAAGACTACAGCAGGAGCATGACTAACTTCCCTCTTCCCCTTTATTCCATTACTAACACTCCCTTTCTTTCAGCTGAGATTTATGGAGAGAGATCATGGTTTTATGGTGGTTCTAGTTCATTCAGAATCCACATTTCTTGTCTAAGATCTTTTCATTTTGATCTACTCTCAAAACCAAGTCAATTTCAGATAAACTCAGTAAAATCCCTTTCATTTGCCCCCTTCATTCATATTAACCTCTAATTTTACTATATAGCTCCCCTATTTTTCCCATTCCCCTAATATTACTAACACCAAGGTGTATAAATCCCAAGCCCTTATAAATACCCACCCCCTTGGCATTATAGCCAATAAAGTTGCAAGTCAGGGATCAAATGACATCAGGTCATGTTGATAAACCTATGCCAAATACCCCTTCTCCTCATAAGCCACTTCTTCTACCTCTACCCCCTTTTTTGCACATCAAACCTTTGAAATGGGCCCTAAACCCCATCTTACCCGCTTAAAAGGGGCCAAAGCAGCATAAAACCCACTTTCCGCCCGTTAGCCAAGGTTGGCGCATATAACTCTTTTTATCAAAATACATTGGAAAAGCGCACAAAACAGGTTTATTTGCTTCCGCCCTCATCCGTATACTCCGCATATGTCATCTCCCCGACCACCATTAGATCAAGGGCCTACAGATCCGACGGCCCTGATCGCGTTGGACTCCTTCCGACGTCTGAACGATATCCGTACTAACCTCCCGTCACATCTGCCTCGCGTCCGCCATCCGATCAAAGTCCGTAGATCTAACGATCATCGTGACGTCGGAGCCCATCCGATGACCGATAGATATCTCCCGACGTCCGTATTTGGAGGACGTCATGCCTCTGCCACGTGCCCTCACCACCTTACGTCGGAGGTACTACTGTCCGATACCGCCCCGTACAGAAGGCGGTGCGATATGAAACCACTGCTGGTTTCCGGATTCCCTCATCCCGCCATTGGTCCACCTGTCCTGCCATGTCACCGCCACCGTGTACCAACCATACAGCGCCACGTCACCCGATGACGTCAGCATGACGTCATCCGACCTTGACCCCACCCTATGACGTCATGCTGACGTCAGCACATATTCGCGCCAAAAGCATAAAAAGGTCTATTTTACCCAAAATTTCATGTTTTTTGGTCATTTCGCGTATTCGTCGTTAATCTGCTCTGCATGCAAACAACGTCCAAATTGTCTACCAGCTTGCTAAATTGACCAGAAGGCCTCCAGCGCACCAGTTCACCTGCGGTCTCGACCTTTGCGCATTGTTTTACCAGGTATTCCTCATCATTCATCCTCTGTGCGCCTGCAATTATCTGTTTAACGCCTTAGAGAGCTTAATGAAAGCCGAAAATCAAAATTCACCACTCAATTCCTCAGCAAAGCCTCAGAGTTCCAATTATAACTTCTAAAGAACACCAGCTGAGCCTTCCCAGTTGCATTTTGCTAAGAAACCAGGCCCTGTCTGCTCAATCGTGGCAGGCGCATTTGAAACCAATTTTTTAACATTGAAAGGTGCCAAAGGGGCTAATGCTCCGCTCTTAATTACAAAAAACAGCATTTCAACTGCTGCGCACCCTGCTTTACCTCCAACTCGCATTTCCATCCCTCTACAAAGAAACTTTGCTGTTGTTACTCTGCATAGTAACACAGTCCCTGAGTAAGAGTAAAATTTGCAAAGGAAAAGCATGGACCCCCCTGTAGCTCCCATAGCCCTCAATGTGGCTCCCCTGAATGTCCCTAACAGAACATTTGACACCAGAGCATTGGCAGACCTGGACTACAAGATAACAGAGGAAACAAGGAGCAGAAGCAGGTTCCATCTGCTGATATTAAATGAAATAAAGATCAAACATGAGAGGGGGACAGACATCCTGGGAATTTGGGAATCATTCGTCCCAATATTCAAACTTCCTCAGGTTAATCAATTCCCTGAGCTTGTGCACATAGTTGCTGAACAGTATGATGCATCCCAGAGAGCAGTGCTAGATGCTGAAGGTTCAATCTTGTTCCTCATTACCCCTGAAGCCATCAGGGAGATGTTGCAATTCCACACAGAGCATAAGTTGGTCCCTCTGACACTAGCTGATTTGATAATACAGGGAGCCAGAACCACAGAGGCCCAAATCACTAAGGTCAACCAGCTCTTCATCAAAGCTGACACTTTGCAGATTCCTCCCATCAACTGTGTTTACCTCAATCAATTGGGCCAAGACCTGGTTGACATGATCAGTCCCATCCTGGGATATGATTCAATAGAATATATTGATGAAACAGTTATACAAATGATGCTTATGTTCTCCCCAGGAAGGAAACCAATCCACTATGATTATGCAACATACATATCAGACAAAATGCATGAACAGTTGATGAATTTGCCAAGAGAAAGAGTGTTTAGGTACACCTCCTACCTATATCATCTGCTCATATACTTCCAGCATAATAAATTCTCTTTCCCAATAAAGAGACTAGATGCACAGGGCAATCTCAGATCAGTAGTATATTGGACTTCTGTTTTCCATGTATCATGCTACTCTCCATATACCTACTGTGAGTTTATTGATCTCTTCATCCATCCAGCCTTGACTCTACTGATTGGTACACCTCCTCCTAGACTGACAGAGGACATGAAATGGAGGCAGAGCAAGAGCAACAGCAGGAAAAACAGCAGGAAAAACAGCAGGAAAAGCAGCAGGAAGACACAGAAGAGCAAGAAGAACAGCAGCAAGAAAAACAAGGGCAGGAGCCACCTGCCCAGCAAAAGGAAACAGTGGATACTCCTCAGACCACTGAACAAGTCATGCCTACAAGGCAAGACTCTACATTCGATGCCTCGGTCCTACAAACCCCTCAAAAGGAGGACACATTTATCCTGAGGAAAAGGGAAAGAGAAACTCCCTTGACATCCTCTATCAATCAAGGAGAGAAAAGGCAAAGACTCAACGATTTTCCAGAAGAGGATATAGCCATCCGAGAAGCATCAGGCATGGGCCCACCAAGTCAAGATATTTCAGCAAGTTCCTCCCAGCAGGAACCAGACAGGACAATGGGAGGGGAAGTCACCTCCTCCAGCCAGCAGAAAGAAGAAAGAGTGAGCATAAAGCAGCAGTTCATAGACATTAAGAGAAGGAGTGACCCAATCAAAGTTCAATTATACAATCACCTACTTAACATGGCTCCTTCCAATCAGCAGAGACTCATGTCTGCTTTCGATGTAGGTGAGGGCAAACTGACCTTGAGTCATTTTATGCCTACAGCACTCAAGCCACAGTCTTCTGCTGATTATCTCAGGACCAATTTAGAGGTCCTTGCCAAAGACATACACCCCATGGACAAAATTGAGTTGCATAAACAAACAGGGGAAATGGTGTATGCTTCATTGGCCGATAAGACCTTGGACAACTACAAGTTAACAAGCAGTCTGAATGCCACGGCTTCCCAGCTGGAGCTAGAGAGAGCCTCTTCTCAGGCCAAAGATAACAGGATCAAAACCCTGGAAAAAATCATCATAGAGATTGGGCACAATCCCAATGATATTAAAGGGATACAAGAGATCTTAAAAATCAGAGATGCTGATATGGCTGCACTAAGGAAGAAGATTAAACTTCCAGCCACTATCCATCCACAGACCGATGAAGTGGCAAAACAAAGGTATGAGCAGGATTCCACTGCTCTATTAATTTCTGTTTACAAAGAACTTTTGCAAGCACAAGAAAAATTGGGGCAATATGAGGCCTCACAAGCACCTCTGAAAGGATCATCAACACAAGCACAAGAGGGGCAAACATCTCAGCCCCCTCCACAGGTCATTAATCTTGAGGAGACTGCTCCTACTACTGCACCTCCACCTCAGCACGTTGAACAACCAGTCACATCTATTTCAGCAGCACCCACCAGCACAGATCAGAGCTTAGACATGCAAAAGCTAAAAAGCGAAATACAAGCTTTAGAAGCACAAATGATGCAGCTGAATGAAACTAAGGAGCAGCTGGCCAAGGTGAATGAAAGGCATGACAAAACAAAAAGAGAAGTAGGAGAGAAGGCCCAAGAAATCAAAGCTCTTAAAGACAAAATCAAGGAGCTTGAGAAAGAGCTACAGCTAGATAAAATCATAGCCGAAATCAGAGCAATGATATGGTCCAATATTGGTAAGTCCATCAATAACCAGTGGTCATACATTGAGACAATCCATGAGCAACTGGAGCTCATTCCTAAAGCACAGAGGGAAATCAGAACAGCAAGGGCCTTGTTGGGAAACATGCCTGAAATTGCAACAAAATTGATCAATGTGCTCAATCATAAGACCAGTTCTCAGTTGACAACCATGGGAATAGCAAACAGAACTGATACTATCCAAATGATCAAGAGGGTTACTACTCTTAGGAGTCTGATGCAGACCTTAGACAGAAGAACCCAGGATATGCAAACTGAGGTAAACAGATTCTTTGAGAAGTTTCGGGTATTGGAAAGCAAAGGACTCCCTAGCTTGCTGAACAATGGAGGCAGATTATTCACCCATGAAGAATATGCCAAGAGAGTGAATGTTTTTGCCTCATCACAGGTAAATGAGAAAGCCAGCACCTCAGAAGATACAGGGCCTATCACAGGACAGATTTTCTATGGTAAGATAGAACATCTACTTTTTATAATGAATGAAATGAATCACCTATTTGATGTAGCCCCCAATTTTTTCAAATATACAGAAGCTGAAGAAACAATGCAGGCCATCCTCAAGCATCAGCTCCCTACACAAGAATGGTGGACAGATGCCATCCAGAGAATTTTGTAAACATTAAGCCATCCATTAATTTCTGTTTTTTCTATAAATTCTGATGGAAAGAACAGTCAGCAAAATCAGCAGGCATCATAAAGTCAAAGCTGAGCCAACTCAGCAGATGGAGCAGCCAACAAAGCAGGCAAAAGACTAACGCAGCTGGCAAAGCCGAGAAATTCATTGCGCAGGCAAAAGTAAATGCGTACCTACAGATCGGTACATAGTAAATGTAACCGACTCAGTGACTCCTTAAAGTCAAAAACAGTCATCTGACAGACATAATGGGCATTTACTCCACATTTAATGTTGCAATAACTCCCTGCGTACTTTCTGAACACTACCGAAGATATTTTCTCCTTCTCAGATGACTCAATGCCTGAGATATTTTGTATGCTTATTTCTATATAAACCCCGGCGCATGATAGAGGAGGGTGTTGTTGTAATTTTCCTTGGAAGAGCTCTCGCTCGTTGTAAAAATTCCCAGAGAGAAATAATAGAAAAGGAGAATGGAATTTCCAAAGCATGGTGTATTTGGTGCGTTGTGGTGAATGGTGAATGTTGCAGGATTCCAGTTGTTTCATAAAACAATAAGTCTTCTCAAATCTCTGTATTACATGTTTTCAAGTCTTTTTTTCTCTTTTATCGTTCAGATATTTTACACTTAATAGCAAAGTAGAAGAATAGTTCAGGACTTAATCCATGATTACCCTGAACTCAAACTGAGCTATTATCTATGTTTTCCTCAGATATAGTAACAGAAGAGTAATTCTTAGTTGCTGCACTTTGAATCTATATCTTTCACTGTGATAGACATTCCCAGGGATTCAAGTTTGCCCCTGTGACATCTGTCTTTTCTCGTAACCAGTTTG
Organism: Pinus tabuliformis; assembly: GCA_031772625.1. Taxonomy (NCBI): domain Eukaryota; kingdom Viridiplantae; phylum Streptophyta; class Pinopsida; order Pinales; family Pinaceae; genus Pinus; species Pinus tabuliformis. The sequence goes on along the minus strand of CM062814.1, from coordinate 87,680,252 downwards.
GTGGAAACAGTTAACAACGAGTGAAAATTCTTGAATGCTTTCATTGTTTGTCTTACCTGTTTCCTGTTATTAATCAAAATTTGTTCTATAAAACATCCAAATGGCCCTGTAAGTTTCACCAGTTCATCTCAAAGTTTCTAGACACCTACAGCCACAGACTCCATTGCCCAATGGTACTTGACTCTCTGAAAATCACATCACAAGAGATCTGAAGGATATTCTTCGACCAAAACATAAACAAAACCTGTGCATAATAGCTAGCCTAAAACCCTATCATAAACAGTTACAAATCATAGAGAGAGAGCCCTCTCTGATCACAGTTTGGCTAGAAATAGTGATCCAAAGATTGGTTAGTGGTTACCCCGGCCGTATTCCCTTGGGAGTCATAGGGAACAACCTGGGTGTTAACAGAGAGGGCAGTTCAGGAGGATCTCCTCTTCCACCTTCATGATTTACTGATGCATGGTCATTGATCCAATTCTTCTCAGGCTTGATGGTCTTCTCATACTCTCCAAACAACTTGTCAACTTTCTCTAACATGGTGAAAAAGACCTTGTGATAATTTCACTCTTCCTCCATTCGAGCTTCCTCATCTACCATGTTTCGTCTTCGTGGTGCACACCCCGCTTTGGGATCAAAGGATTTTTTTTTTCATTCTCCTCTTTGAATCTTGTTCCTGTTTAGCATTCACTCATGCAAATCGAATCGAGAAGACCTAGTCTGATACCAAACTTGATCCAAATATTTTAACTTCAAGGATGCATATAGAATTACATATAAAAGAGCATATTAACCAAGTAACTTAATACATGAAAAAGAAGTGGAAATCATAAAGCAACCAAAAAGATCAAAGGCACACAAAATATTTGATTATGGAGTTCACCCAATGTGGTCTATGTCTCTAGGCCCTACTCAAAGTGTGGGATGCATTCTTTTATTAAGTGGAAGCAAAGAAATTAGTTACAAGCAACTTTACAAAAATGACCCTTATACCTCCAATTTGGATGAGGACCTAAAAATGGCGACCTTGGCTAGAAAAAAACACTGCACTGTTGGATTCTTTGTGAAAAAACTTGAAAAATCGATTATAAACTTGTCAAATTCTGACACTAGCACCTCTGGCCCTCTAAATGAATCTTTTCAGCATCTTGGAGATTCCCTTAATGATGGTTTCACTCCCCTGGTCGCTCTTGGTTTTGTCGTTTTTCCTTCTTCGGTCTAAGTCAAATGCATTTGATTGAGTTTAAATACATATTGGCGTGGTGGAGTTAACAAGGTAGGAGCCTTAGCTCATTGGTAATAGTTGACAAGATTGGAATTTGGTTAAGTAATTTTTTTCCGCCATAAAAAAAGGGATATTAGACAAATTAAAGAGGCAACAAATTATCCCATTCCAACGACCGTTTTCCATGCACCGTGACTCTACCAAATTGTTGCATCATTAGTGATTGTCACTTGGCCAAGATTGACCATAACTTTGACGATCTATAACTTGAGCATACGAAATCAGATTTGAGTGTCATTTGCACCATTAGAATCAAGGCGATAAGAGTTATGATTGAGTCCTAGTTTCCCTTCCATTTGAGGACTTCGATTTTTGAGATATTTTCAAGGCCACTTCTATTTATGGATCCATTCGGATCATCCATAGTTCTAGGTAGCAGTCTGTAATCAAAATTTGTTATCCTTAGATAGATATTCCTATCAAGGTATCATACACATTAAATGGAGATCGTATTTCAAAGTTACGAGCCCAAGAAGTTGATGTACCGACTAATCCCAATGGGGCTCACAAATGTTTGGTGCTTCATCACCTATGGTTAGGTTTTTGGACATTTAGGGTTTTCCACTATTTCTCGATAATAAAAATACATATGAGTCTCATTGCAATGTGGTTCAAAAGGCATGTAGTTGCAACATCTCTTCTCATAGGTAAGCTACCATCACCCAATCTAGTTTATTTCCATTCTGCATGTAAATAGTTTTCAGTACTTTGTTATTAATGAGTTGCAGTTTTGTTTCATTATAACCCTCTATTTTTGTTTATATCTATGTTTAATTTTGTTCCTTCACAAATCAAGATCAGTGGTATCAGAGTGGTCTAATCTTTCTTCATTTTTTGTGCATGTCCCCAATGAGGTTGGGGTATAAGGAGTTGAGACATGAGCTAGTTAAGCCTTCAGAAGACCATCCCCACCGACACTAATGACATCCCATAACAGAAAAAAGAAATATAAGAGAGAAACTTTTCCCAGATCCCTTGACGGAAGCCCACCGATGACACATATTCATCCAACAGCCATTTCGGAGGTGCCACCCCCTTCAAGGTATAATTTAACTTTGACATCCTATATTTAAAGGTCGAATAGATGCAAATATTATAGATAAATGGTTGGATCTGATAGGAGGTTATTTTTTGGTCTATAGTTCCTCTGATAGGGAGAGAATTACTTTTTCAATGCTTAAGGCTTCCCCCCATGTCAACTAATGGTGGGAAACTTATTATGAGAATAGGGCTTAGGAACCCTCTCTATTTATAACCACATCCTCTTGGATCTCTTTCAAGATACTTCCAAGGAATAGTAATACCCTGTGGGAAGATATGAGGAAAAGTGTATACAATGGACAACACTATGACATCAAAGGGACCTATATGTGCATGAATTCACAAATATTTTGCATACATGGTTATCAAAGACTCTGAGCGACATATGGTGCTCAAGTATCATAGCTGACTACAGAAAATACATTAAGGAAGAAATGGAGTTCATTGACATCTCCTCCCTTGGTGCAATATATTGATATGCAACTAATATTGAACAAAAAAATTAAACGAAACATGTGACTTTCGATCTATGAATCAAAAGCAGGGAAAGAGTACCCCCAAACAATAGAACAAAGGATAGAGCCAACATGGAGTGACCTAGGACAACCCATCGAATCTTCAAGCAAATAATGGCACCACGAATGTGAAGAAAGACATAGGAAAGTGGTGTGACTTCCACAAGGGTCCCACTCACAACAAAAATGAGTGTCATGCAAAGCAGTCATTGGTGACCGAGCTAAAATCTTCAGAGTCTTATGCATGTTCTAATTCTGAGCCAAAACCTGATAAGGGGAAGCAAATTTGTCATAGATCTGATCTGAAAATATATGAGAATAAAAATATACCCAGAAATAACAAGATAGAAATAGATAGAAATGCATCTTAATTGATTAAACCCTTAAGGTATGGCAACACCATACATTCACTCCTTAAGGAAGGAAAACACTCCACAAGCCATATTCTTGTTCATACAATATTCCTTGAAATCTCTCAATGGGGAGTCTCTCGCCTTTATATAGGCCTCATACATACAATATCATGGGTCATTACCATGGTTCCCTCAATACCATCTATCTAATACAATGGGCTTATTACATTATTACAAATTACTTGTGGTCCCTTACATGATACGGGTTAACCACTTTATTTATTACTATGGCCCATCCCATTGTTACATTATTCCCTTGGATACCTCCCTATGTACCCCCCCTTAGGTATACTACATTCCACCCCCCCTTAAACATGTTTCGTCTCAAAAACATAAGAAGAACACAAATAATAAGATCTACTCAAAAGAGTAGTCCACTGGTACCATACACGTGCATCTAGACATCCAAGAGAAAGGTGAACACTCAATCTAGTCGTTTCCTCGCTCGCTTGAGATGGAAGTTGACCCTTGCAGCACTTCTGTGTTGATGTGTAGTAGGTGGATCGTCACCCCTCTCTATCTATCATGTGGGGGTTGTTGTCCTTGTGGCTAATTTTTTGCCATCGTGTTGGTTGTTTTCTTGCAGGGTGATGTGGATGTTGATATGCTGAAGTTTTAACCAATTGTGTATCTTTCTTTAATTCACCACCTAATGGAGCCTAATTGGTATCTGGTACATGTTGTGGCATCTGTTGTTGTTGCTTATCTTCCAATATTACTTCAACCATGGATTCCTCATCTAATGTATCTGTATCTGTAACATTTTATGCTTCATCCTCCTTGGACTCTACCTGTTTTTCTCGTACCTAGTTTGATGTTTATGTTTGGTTTTCGACCATCAAGGGCTCATCATCTCATTTTCAGTCCCTGGAACATCTTCTGCTTTAGCTTCCTTGGACTCTACCTGTGCATTGATGGAAATATCCTACAATGTAATTTTCTTCTTTTTATACCAAAGCTTCAGGAATTTCTTCTGCACATTAATATTGATAGTACCCACATATTCCATCCAAGGGTATCCCAAACCAACATCCACATTAGCCATATCTGAAGCATAAAAATTAGAATGCAATACATACTTGTCCATAGAAATCTTCAAATCTTTATAAACTTGCACCTCCTCATTATTAATTGTTGGGTTGTGTTATATTCTTTCCATGACTAGCCCATGTAGTTAACCGGGGGTTAGTGCGAGGGAGGTCGCAGGGGGTTTGAGGGGCACCCGTAACCCCACTTTATGGGGTCCAGGGTAGCATCCCGGAAAATTTTAGTTTTGGACTCTATGTTAGGTTGGGCGGACCCACCTATGGTTTTGTGCATGATTTTCGCACATGTTTTTGGACGCGATGGTTTTCGGTCCATGGTTTTGGACGCAATGGTTTTTGATCCATGGTTTTGGACGCGATGGTTTTTGGTCCATGGTATTGGATGCTTCGGCATGTATAAATATGTATTGTAACATTGAAAGGAATATAATGAAATGTCAAGCTGGTAGTCCTGGTTTTGGGATCCAGGGGAAAATCTTTGTGTATATGTGTTTTATGTGTTATGCTCTCGAATTGTTTATTTTTTGTTTTTTAGAATTCGTATGCAGGGAATTTCTATACGGGGTTAAAACCTACATTTGGTATCAGAGTTGTTCTGGCTCCAAACTCAACCGCCTCTGATCTAAGATTCATGAGAACAAGGTATTTCTCGTACAGAGATTGACTGTATGGGATTTTACCACATATCTCACCTTCCAAAGGAAGGATGAATCTAGAGGCTACCTGGCCCGATTACAGACTCTGCCTGAAGAAATAAGATGTAAACACTTTCTGAATAGTAGATCTGATGATCAACAACTCCGATACCATGTAGAAATTTTGAATAATAAACACTTATTCACAGATATTATCCCGATTATACACTATTGTGGAATACATGCATAATACATAGTCTCCTCTACGTTGATCATCAATTTAGCAGCATTAAAAACAATGAAACATAAATCACATGCACACATTAACACAGTATGTAACCCGGGGAAAGATTACAGCTGAAAACCCCACACTCTCTGTATATTAATGATTGATAACATGTAACAATACATAGTACAATACTCCTCACAAGTATCCAACACTATCTCCACCTGTTACACACAAAACTAGCTCAAATCCGAACAAGTCACAGGTTCAAATCTTCTCCACTTCTTTGCCTACCTCTATTGCACAATACCAAGTGAAAATCACTCACCCTGAAAATCATGTGAGCACAGGCTATTTCACTGGGCATATACTGTGCAATCCTCATGGGCATACTCAATCCTTTAATTGTGCAAGATCTCATGCACAACTATAGTCACAACTGATAGAAATCTCAACCTCTAACACCTGTCTCCACTGAACTGTACATGCACTGAGTTAACTGATGTATTCTGCAGTTGCATTATGAGTTAATAATTAGTGAATTAGTTTAATCAATTAATTCACATCACTCATCACTAGTCTATTTGCAGTTAGATGCATTACAACTAGTTTAACCAAGTCAAACTAAACACAACTCCATCAACTCCACATCCAACTCCACAGAACTCACATGCATGAGTTCTAACTGATGTCATGCATAAATTAGCTCAACTGACTCATAAGAAAAGCGTATTTGCTTCTGATAGTTGCATGTGCCACGTCTGTAGCTCGAACTGAGGTGCTCCAAAAGGATAAGATAATGTTTATAGTCTAAATATTATTATGAGACAATAATATTTAACTTTTGTATTTTTAGCCTGGCAATCTAAACATAGGCTTTGATCACTCCGCTGTGAACCAGAAATAGAAGTCCATCTATTTTTCCCAACATGACCAATCATCCATAAACAGCATCCTACAACTCATAGACCATGATCCATATGTCTAAAAATAGACTTTGCGCCAAAAATACCCTGCGGGCCCACTTAGTGAAGGCGACTTCTTTCCAATGAGCTCCATCATCTTGCTGCATTCTCAACAAGCACTGTGTGTAGATAAAATGTCAAAAAGGAAACTATGTATATTTACAGATGAAATATATATGAAGTCTATTCTTCCTGTGAGATCAACAAAAATTAAATTTATATAGCGATATCCATAAATGGCCGATGGTAACATCACGTTGTTCCCAGATCAACCAGTTGACTGGATCCCTATTCGCATCCTCCTTGGATAGCCTGTCAGCAATTGTGTTCTGCTCCCTATAAATATGATGGCATGTAAAAGAGTCAAATGATGTAATCAATCTCAGTGCCTCGTCTAGAATATGACTTGAAGTATAATCATTGCATCTAGAATATTTATTTAGCCAATCACAAACAACTTTTGAATCCCCAAATATTTGTAGATCTCTACAGTTTTTCTCCAATGCAAATTGAATGAGAAATTTTGTTGCAAATAATTCGGCATAGTTATTAGTGCCTCTGCCAAATCCCATAATAATACTGTATGAGTGATGTGAATTAATATGAATGATGGCACCCTTGCCACACCCATTATCCTGTGCAACATTCTCAAAGTAAGCCCACGACCTCTGATAATCAATCGTCTCAGGTATAATGCTGCGCGGTTGAGGCGGTGGTGCATCTTTGGGGTTGAGGCAGTAATCAGCCAACGCAACAATGGAGGGATAGTGAGGGGAGTCATTCCAGAAGGTGAGTCTGTTCCGGGGGATCCAAAGGGCCCAACAGATAAGAAGAGGCATATTATGTAGCCTGTCAGGGGAGACAAAGGTGCACTAGTTCTTCCATGCCCCAAGGATAGATGCACCCTCCCAAGTATTGTGAGGAGCAGCCGAAGGTAAGATAGTATTCCAGATATTCTTTGCCGCAAAACTTTCCAAAAATAAATGTGAGATAGATTCATTGCAGCATTTGCAGAGACAACACCAGAATGGTTCGTGTTGTGATCACTTGAGGAGGTTATCTCCTGTGGGTATTTTGTTTCTTAGAATGGTCCACATGAGAAGCCTACTTCTTAGGGGGGCTTTGAGCTTCCAGAGACTTTTCCACCAAGCTTCAGGTGCATGTGGTCTTCAGTCAGAACAAGATATCCTTCCTTAGGAGTATATCTCCCAGATTTTGAGAAAGCCTAGATAATCTCATCTTCTCCCTTGGTTATTCAGTTGTGAGCTTCAGTAAGAGCCCGAATATAGTCATTCTAATATTGAATCCATTGATGTGGAATGTTCAGCCTGTGGGCTGATTTCCAAGCTTGTTGGAGGAACGTAGTATGGTCGGCATACGCAATAAGGTTCAGATGGGATATGTTTGTTGCATGAAGATGATTTATGAGATCATTTGATAGCCTATGCATATTTCCACAGCTAATCCAAGCGTCAATTCGCACCCTTTCTACCGAACCTAATTGAATTTTCCAGGTAAGACCAGCTCTGATGGGATCCAATGCTTTAATCACAACCTTCCATATGATCGATATCCTTGTAGTGAGTCTTTGGGGCCTTCTAATCCAGTCCATAATCTGTAACAGGGTAATGTATTTAGAGACAATCACCTTAGTCTAGAGACTAGATGAAGTAATGAGTTGCCATCCGATTTTTGCAACTAGAGTGGAGGAGAAGTCCTCTAGCTTCTTAATGCCCCAAGCCCCACATTTTTTGGAAGATTTAGAGCATCCCATTTTACCCAGGCAAAAATATTTCCCGAATGACTACCATTCCAAAGGAATCTGCAACAAAGAGCTTGTGTCCTAGCTAGGATTCCTCTGGGGATCCAAGCTAGTGACATCCAGTAGACCAGAGTGACCTCTAGTACACTTTTTATGAGCGTAAGTCTGCGAGCCCTAGAAAGATATTTGAAGTACCAGGTGTTAAGCCTCTTCTCCATTTTAGCAATGAGCCAAGTTTAGGGAGCAATTTTGTAATCCAAGGGTTTTAGCTTGTATCCCAGGTATTTTAGACCCTCCTCCAGTCTCAGAGGGGTAAAACGAAATCTTTTCAATGTAAAATGGGTCTCATGTTGTGTGCATCCTGTCGTTGTCAAAGTATATTTTGAATCATTGATAGTCATCCCTGTAGCCACTTGAAATAATGAGAAAGTAGCTTTCATGATTGAGAAATCCCCAATGACTTCATTTAGAAAAATCAAGACATCATCCACAAAAAGTAGATGCATGAGAATACAGTCTTCAGTGATTTTAATTCCCTGTAATTTGCCCCTTCTGTGTTCTTCTTTGATAAGTCTACTGAGTCCTTCCATGATTAGGAGAAAGAGTAATGGTGACAGAGGGCAACCCTATCGAATACCTCTTTCTGAATAAAAGAAGGGCGATTCGCTTCCATTAACCAGGACACTGAAGGGTATGTTAGTAATGCATCTTATGATCCATTTAATAAACATGAATGGGAAACCCAGATGAGTTAACAAGATTCTAATATATAACCAGTTTACTCTGTCGAAAGCCTTTGAGAGGTCAACTTTAAGGATCATACCTTTGCATTTCTTGATATGAAGAGCACTGCCTCATGAATCTGATGGTCTTGTAGGAAGGAAAATTGTTTAGGTGAAATATGCTTGGAAAGTATGGACCTCATCTGATTTGCAATAATCTTCGCTATGATATTGTATATGTAGTTACACAACGAAATAGGCTTATATTCATCATGTGAGGTTGGGTTGTCTGATTTGGGGATGAGCGCAATAAAAGTAGAGGTGAGAGAAGCAACCAGCTTTCCATTTATCCTGGTATCCTCTATGACTTTTAGGAGGTCTGTGCCAAGAGTCTCAAAGAAAGCCAAGAAGAACTCAATTGTCCATCCATCTGGCCCAGGGCTTCTATCTTTTTTGAACCACTTGAGAGTGGTTTCTAGCTCTCCTAGAGATATTTCCTTTGTTAGTTCCCTTTCCTCCTCTTGATCCACAAATCGTGGGAAGAGCTGTGCCACTTGAATAATTTCAGCTAGGTTTACTTCCCAAGGAGCATTGTAGATTTTTTTGAAATATGAGGTTGCCAATGATGCCAAATGCGAGAAGGTGTTGACAGAATGTCCATGATCATAATTTTAGCTACCAGATTGTGTTAATAGCCTTCCTCCCATTGTTATATTTGTGATAGAACTTAGTATTATCATCCCCTTCCTGCATCCAAATCGCCCTACTTCTCAGTCTCTAGACTTCTTCACTGTCCTTAATAATTTTTCCTCTGGCTATGTAAAGTGAGGAGATCCTATCCTTATGTTCATTTGATCTGTATATCCCTCCATGATTGTTTTCAAATGTTGTTATGTCAGCTTCGATCTACCTTAGGGATTGATCATCCAAGATTCTTTTATTGTGCGCCCAAATTTTGGACAGCTTCTTCAGCTTCAAGAGATTGTGCACGAAACTATTTATAATGTTCCCCCCAGCCCCAGGTGGGTTGGACATCCAAAAGTCTGTGACCATACGAATGTAAGAGGCTTCCTTCAGCCAAGCTGAGAAAAATTTATATGGACCTTTGGGTTTAGCCCGACCCCCATATATTTCGATGTATATTGGTAGGTGATAGGAGATACCTCCCGATCCCACCCATTGTTTGATATTGTAGCCATATTCCAATAAATTCTCCTTGACCAAAAAATGATCTAATCTACGAGCCAATTTATCATCCCCTGTCCTATTGTTCCTCCAGGTTGCTTGGATCTTTGTAGAGGGGATGTCTATCAGATGGTGGGATTCAAAAGTAGTTTCAAAGTATTCCGAAAGAGGATCTCTTTGTGCTTGATGACCCCAGGATTCATAGTGGCCGATTGAGAAGTTAACATCTCCACCCAAAATGATAATGTCCATTTGTAAAATGTCAGATCCCAGTAATTTGTCCCAGAAATCAGGCCTGTGGTGACATGGTCCATAAATGTTGAAGATTCAAAAATCCATACCTAGATCTGCTGAGTCTATATCTACTCTGATGTGCCCAGACCCCCCCCAATAGTTGAGTAGTTTTATGGAGCATGAATTGTATCCCATTGCTATAACCCCAGATCTGCCATGGGCATCAAGACAAGTAAATGCCCATCTAGGTAGCATTGTTCCAAGGGTGTGAGATCTGGCATCATTAGGTCCAAGATTTTCTTGTAAGAATATGATATATAAAGGGTTGGCAACAAGTAACTGGAAAAGTGATAATTTTTTATTGGGCCTAGCTAGCCCTCTATAGTTAAATGAGACAATCGTCATGGGGTGGGTGCTATGGGGGCATCTATTTTTCTAAGTACCTCAAGGATGGTAGCCTTTCTACCAGATGCAATCTCATCTCCAACCAGGCTTTGTGCTTTCGTAAGAGAGGAAGGTCGACCACACAAGATCTTAAGCGGAAGAGGGGAGGGGATGAGGTCGAGCTTGACATGGTCTGATGCCTGACTCTTAGTCTTAGATCGGGTCATATACCCAATGGAGGGGAGACCAGAGATAGATGCAGGTGGAGGAAGTGAAAGTGATGTAGAAAGAGTGGGAGGGGTGGGGGAGAAAGAGGAAAGGGGGGAACCAAGAGGGCAGGACAAAGGGATAGAGGACGAGGGGAGGGCAGTTGATCCCAAACCAGTGCCAGGGGCTGAAATAATAAAATCAAGAACATAAGAGCTTAAATGTGAGCAAAAGGATGTGGAAATGCACTTACTGGAAGTGTCTGCATCCCCGGCAGCCGCCTTGGATCTAGTGTGGAGGAGAAGGTGGTCTATGCGGACGTCTGCCTTGCTTTTTTGGGATAGGCTATGAGGGTTCCGCTTCCTTGGCTGAAGGTTCCGCCTGGACTTCTGAATTAACATGTTGGGGTTGTTCCCCATACTTCGGCGATGCCTGAACCGGTGTTTCATTTCCAAGTTCCTTCCTGTTTTCTTGTCCATTGAGAGGGCAGTCCTTGAATAAATTCCCAACTTTGTGGCATCTCCTGCACCTAAAAGGGACTTCCTCATAGTCAAGAGTCTCTCTCCTAGTGGAATTTCTCCACTGAATGTTGATATGCTCTATCAGACCATCCTTAGTATCCATATGCACCAATATCCTTGCATATGCCATATGCTTAGTGGTCTGGTAGGATTTATCAAATGTTAAGAAGGTACCCAGGGCATTTCCAATGCGCCTAAAAATATACTCCGTCCAAAAATGTAATGGTAAACTAGGGAGGTGGACCTAGAGGGGGCCAACATCCACCCGTTCTTGTTCTGGATTGAACAGGGGAGTCCATATTCGCAGAAGAACCAACGCCTGATCAATATTCCATATCATGGAGAGCACCCAATTGGTGTGTTCCAACTTGGCAAAATGTAGAGAAAACGAGCCTTTTACAAAGGTCTGTACGAAAGTAGGGTCATTCAAGTGATGGCCCCAAACCTTAGATGCCCATTGTGGTATCCTCTCTATACTGTAATGTCTGCCTCTAACTTGACCCACTAAAACCTTCTCAGTTGTATCCATGGAGTCGAGTAGCTATGTGTCCTTAGTCAGTTTGAGGAAGATCTCACAGACTTTTATCTTGAGGAACTTCTTCTTCCTAGATGCCCTTGTTCTCTCTGCTTTAGTGTGATCTGCTTTGGTGTGCTACTGTGCTACCATCGAGTGTGGGGGAAACCTAGATCCAGGGTGGAGTCATCAATGGCACAGAGGCAAAAATGCTAGAAATGGGGGAAATTCCTGCGAGGTTGCCCAGTGGAGGAGTGATTTGATAATGAGATCTTAAACAATTATTAAGGTATTACAGACTTATGTGCATGGATTTGCCTATGTTACTTTGTGCAATCGATTGATAAGATTGTGAAATACATAGGCAATGAAGCAGTTAAATAACATAATAGAAAACACACATAAACACAACAAGTTTAATAAGGAGTTCACCCAACACTCCTGGGCTATGTCTCCTGGTCCAGCCTTCAGTGGTGACCTCTCTATTATGTCTTCAAAAATAGAGTTTTACAACAGTGAGCTCAATTTGAGCCTCACACAACATATACAAAACAATAAGGCTTTACTTGGATCCCCCAAGTTTCTTCTGAGTACACAGACTCTCCTCACTGACTCTTTGTCTCTGTTACTCTGTCTCAGCACTGCTTGTCTTTGTTTGCTCTCTGTTTGTGGCTTAAAGCCAATCTATGTTATTTGTTCATTTCACCTTCTCGGGCTCTCTGGCTTCCTGACCTCTGTCCGCTCAGATCCCTTTCTAAGCATTAGCAATGATTGCTAAACGCTTCCAGGGATGGTGGCCACCTGTACTGTAAAGGAATGGGTAATCGGGCCATTGAAATCCCAAAATTGGTCGTTTTCTGCTTACACAGAGAAATGCATTCAAACACATGAAAAGTCCACCAAAAATTTTCTATCAGACTTCAAATATCCATAAATCCACCTTATACTCCTATCAGGTTCACTTGTATACCGGCATCGCATCTCCACCGTTGATCTGGGAGATCCAGATCCAACGGTTGTGGTTTATTTTGGGTGGCCCTTTCATATGGGGGTCAGCTGCCTGATGAGGGTGGTTTTCTCTCTCCTCAGCCTGGACACGTGGTAGCCATTGAATGGGATCGGGCAGAGCCCGGCCCAAACCGCTTACTGCCCTTGGCCCACCCGAAATCCCGCTTATATCGTGATTTCCCTTTGTATTGAGAATACATTAAAAACATTGAAAAACCCCAAAAAATGGATTTATCAGACTTGAAATCATATATAACAGTATTGATAAACCCTTTTTGGTCTGTAATATCGCATCGACGCCTTTTCCTTTACATTTCATTTATTTGAAGAAAATGGAAAATACAAAGGAAAATCCTATTTCCCGGACTTGAAATGTTATCAAATATCATTCATAATCTTTATCGAGTTTGGTTATCGCAGTCATAGTTATTATCGGCCCTGCTCCATTGAAATGTTCTAATGCAATATTGCAATGCAATTGATCACAATCACATATTGCACAATCCGCGAGCTGATTGTAATCACTTCACTGTGGTTTGTCGACGTGATATTGCGATACAACGTGGACCGTCAATCTGCGCACTTGATCGAAAATCCTCGTTGACCACGCTAATCACTGTCACATATTTCTGGTGATATTCACTGATAGCCTCCCTTTTCCACCACCGATTGCGATTCACCAATCAGATTTGGACCATTGATCAGCCAGATCCGACAGCTCCTATGCAAAGTTGCTTTAAACCATCAATACTCTATTTCTCAATGATTTCTCTATGTTTTTACCTCCTGATAGTGTTATCTGCCTTTTTAAGAGTTTTTCCTTATGCAATAGTTTTGATCTTTTGAAATATTTTGAAGACTTAGAGGGTTTTTGGATCCATTTTGGATCATGCCTTCCCACTGAAAAGGCTTTTGGACCACCAAAAGTTGGTTTTTAAGCATCAATCAAGTGAGGATACAGCTTCCTCACTTATCCAATCTCTATCCATCTTGTACAACTTGGTTTTGAACCTTTGAGTCCTATTCTAAGGTACTCAACATCCCCTCTACGCGTAGTTCTCACCTTCCTGTCCAAAACTGTATCTTCCTGCAACTCATTGAGATATTAAGGCAACAGATCATCAATAGAAGGAAACTAACTTTTCTCTTCGGGATATTCAATCAATGAAGGTTCAAATAGTCTCAAGTTCTCTGCATTAACTACTGAATAGATGTGCATGTAAGCTGGCAAATCAAGGCGAAAAGCATTCTCACCAATTTTCTCAAGTATCTTGAAAGGCCCATACTTTATTGGCTTCAACTTCTTACCTTCACCTTGCATTATGTCCTTGCTGATGTACAGCAAAACTTGATCACCAACTTGGAAGCTATGCTCAATTCGATGCTTATCATGCCTTGCCTTGTACTTAGCTTGGCTCTTTTCTAGCTATTCTTGCACTGCCCGGTGAATTTCTTGGATCTGTTCAATGAACTTGGTTGCTTTGTCCACATCACTGTGTCCATCAACTACTATGTCTTTACTAAAGATAAAATCCAAGGGAGGCCTTGGTATAAAACCAAAAAAAGTCTCAAAAGGAGATCTCTGTGTAGAAGAATGTTTAGCACGGTTGTAAGCATGTTGCACATAACATAAATGTTAATCCCAAAGATTGGGATGCTTGCTGCAATAGCCTCTGAGCAACTGGATCACTGTCCTATTGACCACCTCTATTTGACCATTTGTTTGTTGATGGAATGTTGTGCTCTTCTTCAATTTGGTGTTCATTAACTCCCATAGACTTGACCAAAAATTCCCAACAAATCGGGAATCTCGATCAGAGACAATAGAGGTGGGTAACCCAAAATGAACCCATTGAAAGAACAACTTTGTTGTTTGTTCAGCTGTAATCTACTTGTTACAAGGTATTAAAATACACATTTTGCTAAACCTATCCACAATAACATATAAATAGTCATGACATTTTCTAGACTTTGGCAGTCCCCCAACAAAGTCCATGGAAACACTTTCCCAAGGATGAGAAGGAACTGGAAGTGGAGTGTACAAGCCTAGTTTTCTATTACTGGGCTTGCTTTTAGCACACATGGTACACCCTTTAATATATCTAGAAATTGTTTCATGCATTCTTGGCCAATAACAGAATCTTTGCAGTTGTGCAACTATTTTACTTGCACCAAAATGACCTGATATTAGAGAAGTGTGTGCTTCTCGGATTATATTAACTCTTTCAGTTTGAGGAATGCATAACTTTCCTAAATGATATAAGAGTTGGTCCTTAACATGATAATCCAATTCTTCTACTTGTTTGCCATGACTTAAAGTTGCATATACATCTTGAGCATATTGTTCAATGTAGCTTTCATGCAATACTGAATTATGCTTAAGTATAGTAGATGCATTTATAATTGGTTTGGATAACATATCTGCAACCTTATTGTGTATGCATTTCTTATATCTGATGACAAGATGAAACTGTTGTAGAAAAACCATCCACCTATAGTGGGAAATCTGCCTGAAAGCGTCCACTTCAATTGGTTCAAGTAAGTTACTGAGTCCATCTATTTATTAGTATCAGAGCCCTGTTTTAAATCCTGAGTCGGTAATCTATGGACAGAGTTCTAGGGAAAGCCAGCAGCCTTCGAAAGGCAACTCTGTTGATCATTGGGCTGCGTAGATAAACGCTTTCTTTAGTCAATCTCTGGTTTAGATTATACAATATGGCCAGTCTATTACGCTCATTCTCTTCTATAGATCGGAAAGTCATAACTGAAGTTTCATCAAGGTCTAATGAGTCTGAAGTTGCTAAAAATGAAAATCATGAGATTGTTGAGAATCCTAAAAATTGGACTCCTCCTGCTTTGCATGCTACTGATATTTATAAGCTTCCCATGACCTTTGTTTTAAAAAGAAAGACTTTTCTGAAAGAAGTAGAGATAACTATAAAGATTTCTGGACCTTCAGTTCAAATCCTTGCTTTGAACTTATTTTCTGATGATGAAATTAAAAAGTTCCGTCAGTATGCTAAAGAAGGAAAATATTTTTATCTTCATTTTGGAGGAATAAGGATAGGACTTGCACCACTATTCCGTCATGGAATAAATACTCCTTGCATTGCTGAACTGTTTGATACCCGTCATCAAAATTATGATCATGCTAAGATTGGTACTATTATGGGAAACCTTGCTACTGGTTGTCAATATGGAACAATATATCCTGACTATGCCATCAGCCTGAATGATGTACATTTGAAAGACTGTTGGAAATTATTAACTGGGGTTCAAGGGCTAACTATGGCAGAAGAAAGTGAATATCTCTCTGTGATAGGACAAGCTTCCTTTCAGCTTACGAATACTGCACATCCAAAGCTGAAACAGCCTGTACTTAAAGATTGTGTTACTGTTGGTCTATCTAATGCCCAAGTTGAGGGAGTACTATATGACCCTACTGAATTACCCCAAAATTGGTATTTCCAATATAAATCTATAGCTGATGAAAAGAAGCCTGAACTGAAAGTAAAACGAGTTGCTATTGATAATGGCCAAGTCAAACTGATTCCTCCAAGGCCAAAGGTACCTCGTCCTATTACCAAGCAGAAAAGATATGTGTTTCCTATTGCTCCAACTGAAGTTCCTTCAAGTAGTCATAATTTGTCTACTATCCAAGAAGCCAGTCAGAGTCAGACTGAGCCTGTAATGTCATCTACTACATTGTACATACCAGATTCTAAGCCTTTTTTACCCACTGTAAATAAAATGCATCGCATAGGTCGTTTTCCTCCTGTTGAAGAATGGCAATATGCCAATCACAGATTTGTCAAGGGTGGCAAATGGCCTCCTCGCACAAAGTTCTGCACTACTTCTTCCTCTTCTCGACAACCAATCACTCGTGCAGATTGTGCTCCCCTGATTGAACATAATGCACAGAATACAAATGATCTCGATGAGACATATCAGATCAGCAATTATATAACTACATGGTGTGCACATGCAGAAGAAGTTTTAGATGATTTAGGTTGCCAAAGTGAATTAATTCTGGCAAATCTTAAACTTCTACATGATGAACAGACAGCCGATAGACAGCATAGAGAAGAAAGAGAAAGAAGAAGAAGAGAAAAGAAAAAGAAAGAATCGCAGCCTCCAAAGTTTTCTAAGACTATGGAAATTCCACAAAAATGGGAGACTAGTGATTCCCAAGAAGAAGTAGCTGAATCTAGCAACAGCCAAATTGGTTTCAAAATAGAGAAGCCCAATTCAACTACAATTCATAGAAATAAAAGTGAATTGGCTACCTTTGAAAATGCTGCTACTCTATTTACATCATTCATAATGCCCTCCCTGCAAAAAGCTAATAGGTATAAAGAACCAAAATATCCACGAGTTGAAGAGGATTTATTTGCTACTAATTCATCTGGATATGTTCTAGATTTGGATAAATCTAAAAATCCAACTGAATCGATTCGAATATGGATTGGTGCTTTGTACCAAATGCAAGTTGTGTCTAAATTAGACAATTTCTCAATTTTCTTGCTAGCAGAAAAACGTATGGCAGGAATTGTGTGGGACTGGTGGATGTCTGCTTCTAATGAAGAAAGACAGAATGTTGCAGCGTTGGGATTAGCTACGTTAGAAGTTTTGTTGCTTACTCAATTTGTTCCAGAACCTACAGATGAAAGAAAGCAAATAATTACTGATCTAACAAGAATGGAGTTGAAAGATTTAAAAGATCTAGATCAGTTTGGGTCTGAGTACATGGCTAAGGTGTTTAAAGCAAATTTAAATAATGATCCTACCCAGAAGGTTGCTTTCTTATCAAAGTTACCTGGAAATTTAGGAGACATGATTATGAAAGATATTGAAGTTCAAGGCAAAAAGATTGAACAAATCTATTGGATAGATCTCCTATTCCGGTGTCAAGAAAAGGTTAAGTATTTGTGCTGGCAAAAACAGGTTCATAATGTTTCCCCAAGTCTGAATGTTTGTCGTTCTGTATTACCCTAGACTCCTTTCAGAAAAAGAAGAACTAAGAAATATGGTAAATACAGACCAAAGAGGGTTGCTAATCCTAGAAGACCATTCAGAAAATTTAGATATGTTAAAAAGAGGAAACAACCAAAACGAGATAATGCTTGCTTCATTTGTAAGCAAGAAGGACATTTTGCTCGCAAATGTCCCAAGAGTTCCTCTAGTAAATTGAAAGCCTGTTTTGAAATTGAAGAATTTGCAGATGATTGGTCAGTGGTTGATTCAAATGATGAAGTATCTGATGTATAGATTTTGACTGATGCTTCTCTATCTGACACTGAACCTATGCATGAAGTCAGCCAAAAAATGAATATTTGTTATTCTGGTTTTGAAAGTGAATCAAGTGAATTTGAAGAAGAAGAACATCATTATAGTGATGAGACAGATACAGAAGACTTTACAGAAGAAGAGTCAGATCATTCTTCTATTGAAACTGTTACTATAGCAGACTTAAAGGACTCATTTCCCAGTTTAAATTCCTTGCCTCCACAGCCACCTGTGAGTTCTTTATGTCCTTATCCTAAAACAGTCGCGTCTTCCTCCTCATCACTCCCTGTAAATAATTCTGCTCTAGATGAAGAAAATGCTTTTCTTAAAAAGATGGTCAAATCAAATAATCTTTTGTACATTCCAGTTGAAGTCCAAGTTCGTGGTGAATGGGTTAGTGTTGATGCTTTCATTGATACTGGGGGCTCCAATAATCTTGCTAGACCATCTCTTTTCAAAGGATTATGGAAGCCTTTGCAGCATATAATTGTTTCAGAAACTATTGGCGGATCTGTAAACCTTACCCATTATGTCGATAACATTTCTTTGAAACTTGGGGGAGTTACTATAAAAATTTCTGCTATTCAGCATTATGATGCTTCTGCAAGTCTATTTTTAGGAATGCCATTTATTAATTCAGTACTGCCTGTAACAATAAGTGAAGACAAAATCATTTGCAATGTCAAAAAGAAAGCAGTAGCAGTTCCAAGATTGACAATGGCAAACTCAGAAGCTAGAAAAGAGCAGAGTCAAAAAAAGGTAGGTTCCAAGAAGACAAAGAATGAGTCTCATGATTGGAGAGAAGTGTTGATGATGTATGAGGCTAAATCACAACCTACCCAGAAAGCCAATACAGATCCCAATTGGTCATCTAAACAAATCAGTCTATATGAAGAATTGTTAAAGTGCTGTTCAAACAACCCTCAGGCATTCTGGACTACAAAAAGTCCACAGCAGGAAATTATAACATTACATGATAATGGGGTAACTGGTAAACTAATACCATGCACCCCTGCTGAAGAGAAAGAAATGAGAAAGCAGATTCAAGAATTGTTAGATCTTTAGTTGATTGAAAGAAGCGAATCTCATTACTCTTGTTCTGCATTCCTTGTCAGAAATCATTCAGAAATTGTGCGTGGAAAGGATAGGATGGTTATTAACTATAAGCCATTGAATGCAATAACAAAAAGCTTTAATTATCCTATGCCTAGACAGGAAACCATTCTGCAAAAAATTCAAGGAAGTAAAATTTTTAGCAAATTTGATATGAAATCAGGTTATTATCAGATTCAGATTGCAGAAGAAGATCGACACAAGACTGCTTTCACATGTCCTGTAGGTTTCTTTCAATGGAAAGTTGTTCCTTTCGGGCTGAAGAATGCTCCTGCCTTCTTCCAAAGAAGAATGGATCACATATTCAGCAAATATGATTTCATCGTTGTATATATTGATGATATTCTTGTACATAGTTCAGATTTAGAATCTCATTTGAAACATTTACAGATATTTCTTGATGAGGCCAAAGCACATGGTCTTGTTTTGTCAGAAAAGAAAATGATCTTGTTTCAAGAAAGTATTGATTTTCTTGGAATACATGTCAGCAATGGGAAAATTCAGATGCAACCTCATGTGTTAACAAAACTTTCCGAATTTCCTGATCAGCTAGCAGATAAACATATGATTCAGAGATTTATAGGAATTTTAAATTATGTACATTAATATATTCCGAATCTCTCTGAAAAAACTTCTCCAATTCGTCAATACATTAATGGTGGATGGTCCGATGAAGCTACCAGAGCAGTTCAGCTGCTTAAGCAGGAATGTGAAAATCTGCCAGCATTGAAGCCACCAGGTAATGGATTTTTGATTTTACAAACAGATGCATCCGATAACTTTTGGGCGGCCACTCTTCTTGAAAGAAAAGGAGAAGGAGAAGAAATTGAAGAAGTTCTTTGCGCATATGCCTCGGGAGAATTTCAGAAACATCAAAAAGGTTATTTCCCTACTGAAAAAGAAACCCTTGCTATTT
This sequence comes from Pinus tabuliformis, assembly GCA_031772625.1. Lineage (NCBI taxonomy): Eukaryota > Viridiplantae > Streptophyta > Pinopsida > Pinales > Pinaceae > Pinus > Pinus tabuliformis. Next base: position 87,660,274 of record CM062814.1, on the reverse strand, counting down.
TTAATGGAATCCAGAAGTTTGAAATTTATTTGGCTCCTGCAAAATTTTTAATTCGGACAGATTCCATCAATTTTAAATACTTCCTGAATGCAAAGATTTCAAAACAGCTAGCTCGAGGAAGATTGTTAGCATGGCAAATGTGGTTTCAGATGTATGAGTTTGATGTCGAATGGATCCCAGGAAATTCTAATTTTTTAGCTGATGCTTTGACAAGAGAAATGAACAAGGTTCATGTACATAAACAGAGTATGTTTGATATTTCAGATAAATTTGCTTTTGTTGATAATTTTGAAACTTTTGTACAGCGGTTTAAGATATTAGAATTCCTCTTACCTGACCTTGTTAAACAGATAAAGAAGGTCATTGGTTTACGATTAAGAAGAAATCAGTGGATTCAAAAATGCCAGGCTTGGCAGCATAAAAATGTTGGTATTTTTCTTAATCTCAATGAAGAGTTGGTGAAGGTTTATCCTCTACCAAATTTACAGGTAAAAGTTTATTTCAGATTGCTTGATGACACATGGGACAGCCATTACACTCCAGAAATGATTAAAGTCTTAAAGACTTTGAATTATTATCAAATAATCGGTGGAGTTGATTTCTCTGTTGCTGTTTATGTCTCTGCAAAGATGTTAGATCTTGAGGAAGTTAATATGAATGGATTAGTTGAACGATTTTTAAAATCCCTCAAGATTCCTGATATGTTTGAAGAATTAGAGGCAGCCTTTTTGCAACAAGTAGATGAAAATTTTGCATCGACAGATTCTTTTCCACAATATGAATTGTTTCAGCTTTTTGCTGATTGGGAAATAAAAAATGGCAGATGTCAAAAGAAAGCTCAGATCAACGCTTCCCAGTGTGTAATGCGAACCCTTCAATATCTTAGAACTTTTACAGAACCTTGGGATTATCAAAGTATGGAATTCCGCAATCCAATAGAACCTAATCCGTTCGCACAAGTGTATGGCACGGATAGCATTCTAGAATCTACATTGGCTGAAAATCCAAGCAAATAAAAACGGTTTCTTTGTGGCTTCAAGAATTCCATTCATTAAAATTACCAGAAAATATCTCAATGATTAAAACACTGGAGCCTATGCAAGGAAAAAGAGGAGTATTAAGGCTAATCATTAATCAAAAAGCATTAATATCTATCAGTGTTTCCTCAGGGAGCTAGACAGAAGATTCTGTATGTCTGATAAATTTGCTATTATCAAATCGGGTATGTTCAGTAATGATATTTGAAGTTGGGTGGCAAGATCAAGGACATGTCAGTCATCAGTGCAAATTATGGGTTCAAGCAACTATCGAGCAATCAGTCAGCATGTTTCAAATTTTTAAGTGGGATTTGTTAGATGGGGTTGAATTGGCAGTGCAATCCTTGCCAGATTTTAGAAAAAGTAAGAAAGATTCCTTCCTTGGGATTGAAATAGATCCATTCGCATATGTGAACAGATGGAATAAAGATGATTATCTCTTTCCATCAAAGAGTCTACGGAAAACTGCAGATTCCATAAAATTTTCGTATGACACAGGCCAAAGTTCACATGCACCACAAAAAGAGGCATCTTCCATAGCAATCCATGACTATAAAGGAAAAGCAAAAGTTGGAGAAGAAAAAGAGACCGTATTTGTCGATGTCTATCAAGATGCTCAGGTACAAAATGACCCTACTTGGGAAAAGGAATATTTATCATGGCTTACATCTTCATGGAAGAATCCACAGGAAACGCTTTCAAATTTAACATATTCGTGGCAAAGAATAAAGACCCCACCAGATTCAGAGTTCGAAGCAGACTTTGATAGTGATAGGAGTCCGCAAGGTTCATGGTAAAGAATCTCTTGTCAGCAATGTGATACTGTTGATCACATGTTGTGACAGGAATCTTTGTACAAAAAGAAAAATTGAGTAGACACCGTCGGTGGAAAAATATACCGACAGGACCCTCAATTATTTCTATCTTATGTCATGTCTTAGCTAAGTTAGATTCGATTTTAGACTATTTAAGAAAGAACTCTCAGAGAGTTCTCCATCGTGTGTTTTTGCGAGTGAGTGTGTGTGTGTGTAATCAGAGCTCTCATACTTGAGGCTATCTATGGTGTGTAATCTTATTTTGAATTAATATTGAAGCCTGCTCGGCCGCCAGTCTGAGGACTGTTCTGTTCCAAGATCATCGCATGGAATGAGATTGTAAGGCGTGTTGGAGAAGTGAAAGGGCCGCGATAGTCCGCGCATTTCTCAGATGTGAGGAAATCTGCCTGAAAGCGTCCACTTCAATTGGTTCAAGTAAGTTACTGAGTCCATCTATTTATAGTCTTGATTGCTGAAATTTAGTTTGTGAGTGTAAATATTGAAGTGGTTGATGATTAGTATGTACTGTTTCTTTGCCCATTAGGTAATGCTTCCACTTTTTCACACTCTATACTAATGCATAAAATTCTTTATCATATGTGGGATAATTAACTACTGTAGAATTAAATGTCTCAGAATTATAACATATGAGTTTACCATGTTACATTAACATTTCTCCCATGGCATAGTCACTGGCATCTATTTCAATCTCAAATGGTCTTTGAAGATCTGGCAATGCTAATACTAGTGCTATACTAATATTTTCTTTCAAGGTGTCGAAGGCTTTCTACTGTTTGCCTCCCCACTGAAACACACTTTTCAATCTTCTTAAAGCATGTAAGGGAGCTGTAATCATGGAAAAGTTAGCAATAAACTTTCTTCAATATTGTGATGCTCCTAGGAAGCTTCTAACCTCTGTAGCAAATTTGGGTTTAGCCCAGTTCATAATGACTTCAACCTTATAAGGATCTATCTTCAATTCCCCACCCCTTACAATATGACCCAAATAATTCAAAGATGTTTTTCTAAATTCACATTTTGATAATTTAACATAGAGATTTTCTCTTTTAAAAACATCTAGTGTCTGCTTTACATGCTTGAAATGTTCTTCCCATGTTTTACTGAAAACAAGAATGTCATCTAAATATACAATTACAAAATCATCAATAAAAGGCCTGAGTACATCATTCATTACTCTCATGAAAGTGGCTGGAGCATTAATTAAGCCCAAAGGCATAACTAGCCATTCATACAACCCTTGCTTTGTTTTGAAAGTAGTCTTCCATGCATCTTGCTCTGCTACTCTGACTTGATGATAGCCACTGCGCAAGTCCAACTTGAAAAAGTATACAGCCTCTTTCTACTGATCTAATAGATCATCTGTGTGAGGAAGAGGATAACGATTCTTGATCATTCTTTTATTCAGTGTTTTGTAGTCAATGCACATCCTCCACGAACCATCTTTATTTCTCACCAATATGATTGGAGATCTACATCGTGATGTGCTTGGCCTTATGAACCATTTTTCGAGCAGCTCCTGTACCTGCTTCTTGATTTCTGAATTCTTTAAAGTGGATAACCTATACATTCCGATGTTAGGCAATGGAGCATCTTGTTGCAAATGAATATCATCTACAATTTCCCTTTTGGGTGGCAGACCTTTAGGTTCTTGAAAAAGGATATCATATTTTGAAACAAATTTTTCTAAATTAGCTTTTTGTTTAGCATCACAGCCTTCAAATACATTGGTTTTATCAGGGGTCTTTTCCTTTACAACCATTAGTAAAAATTTCTTTCATGAATTTACTATTCTTTTCATCTGCCCTAAGTTAATGAGAGTGTAGTTATTTTTGAGCTGTTAAGCTCTTACAATATATTCTATTCCATCTCTTGTGAGTTGATACTTATTTTTAGTTCTATAGAAAATAGCTTTTCTATCATACAAGTAAGGACTTCCTAAAACAATACCACATATATCCAAAGAAACTATATCTAACTCAACCTCATCTACAAAAGCTGACCCAAAAGCAAACCTAAGTTTGCATTGTCTAGTCACTTGTAGCTATGCTTTATCACATACCCAACCTAATGGATATGGCTTCTTGTGAGGTGTGGTTAGTAGTCCAAACTTATTTACAATTGCTTCAGAAATCAAGTTTACTTGTCAACCACTATCAAATAAAGTATCAATATTTTGATGCTTGGAAATAACTCTAATATGAAAAAATCTCATGTCTTTTCCTCTCATTGTCTTCATTATCAATAGATTTTGTAGAATTACTAGTAGATGCTTCGGAATTTTTATCTTTTATACCTGCAGCTATGACTATTGTTTCATCACCTGAGTCTAACCCCAAATCTTTATTAATAGCAACAACAGTCTTCTTCTTCTTTCCATCGAACTTCTTGGGTTTTGGGTCTGGATGCAAAGACCAGCAATGTTCATCATCATGTCCATCCTTATTGCAGTGAGTGCATGAAGATTTATCTTCCTGTACAACATTTGCCTTGCTCTATTTCCATTTCTGCTTCCTCTTTTCCTTGTTCTTGCTTGCAGTGGGTTTTGATGATCCCCCAATCTCTGGGTTCACATTCTTGCCTCTAGCCTCTAGATGTGTAGCCTGAACGGATACCTCATCTATGCTAGTGGGGTTAAACATGAGAATGGTGTGCCTCAAATAGCTGCGTAGAGTACCTATATACTTCAACAAAGTTTCAAGTGAGTCTAGAGAAATGCGTAGAATTAAAGCTCTTTTTCTAAATTCTTGGGTATAGCTTTGTACACTTTGCCCTTTTAGCTGGCGAAGAGTTTGCCAACTCATCATTGCTTGCTGCATATAAGCTAGTGGATAGAATTGTTTTTTAATGGCAGAAACAAATTCACTCCAGGTAGAAAGAATTTTACCATGCTTCTTCAAATCAGCTTGTGTCTTGCCTTCCCATGACACTAGGGCAGTTCCTCCAAGTTAAAGGTTGGTCAGCTGAATCTTTCTCCTTTCTGAATCTATGTTCTGCACCCTGCAATACACATCAATCTGCCTAATCCAGTTATCTAGATTTTCTGCATTCAACTCTCCATCATAGATTGGCAAATCAAATTTTACATATAATTTAATCAAAGGGCTAGAATGAGGTGTTGATAGAGGAGGCTGTTTTTCTTTCCGTTTTCCTTTTGAATGGCTATCTAGAAGAGGTTCCTCTATTCCTTTGTCCTGTTTGGAGGCTGAAGTATCTTCACTTTGACCTTTCTTAAATTCTCGATACATCTTTTCTACCATGGCTCTCATGATCATGAAACTGTCCATGAACTAAGAGTCTGATTCCAAGGGAATTTCTTCTACCATTTTCCTCCCAAGATAGAATCTTCCAATTTTTGGGTTAGTCTCAACCAGTTCTCCTTCTCCTAATTTGAGCTTTGACCTAGTTAGCATTCAACAATCTGGCACAAGCTTGTCTAACCTTAGCAAACCTAAAGCTCTGATACCACTTGATCTGATAATGAGATCTTAAATAATTATTAAGGTATTATAGACTCATGTGCATGGATTTGGCTATGTTACTTTGTGCAATGGATCGATAAGATTGCAAAATACATGAACAATGAAGTAGTTAAAGAACATAATAAACAACACACATAACCACAACAAGTTTAATAAGGAGTTCACACAACACTCCTGGGCTATGTCTCATAGTCCAGCCTTTAGTGGTGACCTCTCTATTATGTCTTCAAAAACAGAGTTTTACAATAGTGATCTCAATTTGAGCCTCACACAATAGATACAAAACAATAAGTCTTTACTTGGATCCCCCAAGTTTCTTCTGAGTACACAGACTCTCCTCACTGACTCTCTGCCTCTATTACTCTTTCTCAGCACTGCTTGTATCTGTTTGCTCTCTGTTTGTGGCTTTAAATCCAATCTATGCTATTTGTTCATTTCATCTTCTCGGGCTCTCTGGCTTCCCGAATTTTGTCCGCTCAGATCCCTTTATGAGCATTAGAAATCATTGCTAAATGCTTCTACAGATGGTGGCCACCTGTACTATAACGTAACGGGTCATCAGGCGTTGAAATCCCAAAATTTGTCATTTTCAGTTTACATAGAGAAACACATTCAAACACAGGAAAATTCCACCAAATACTGTCTATCGGACTTCAAATATCCATAAATCCACCTTATAATCCTATCGGTCCCACCTGTATACTGGCATCGCATCTCCACCGTTGATCGGGGAGATCCGGATCCAACGATTGTGGTTCATTTCGGGTGGCCTTTTCGTATGGGGGTTAACCGCCCGATGAGGGTGGTTTTCTCTCTCCTCAGCCTAGAAACAAGGCAGCCATTATATGGAATCGGGTGGAGCCTGACCCAAACCACTTACCGCCCTTGGCCCACCTGAAATCCTGCTCATATTGTGATTTCCCTTTTTATTGAGAATACATTAAAAACATTGAAAAACCCCGAAAAATGGCTTTATCGGACTTGAAATCATATATAACAGCATTGATAAACCCTTTCGAGTCTGTAATATCGCATCGACGCCTTTTCCTTTGCATTTCATTTATTTAACGAAAATGTAAAATACAAAGGAAAACCCTATTTCTCAGACTTGAAATATTATCAAATATCATTCATAATCTTTATCAGGTCTGGCTATTGCATTCATACTTATTATCGGCCCCGCTCCATTGAAATGTTCCGATGTGATCGATCACAATCACATATCGCACTTGCCCCGGGCAGATTGTAATCGATCCACTGTGGTTTTCTGATGCGATATTGCGATGCAACGTGGGCCGTCGATCTGCGCACTTGACTGATGGTCCTCATTGACCCCGGTGATCACTGTCGTGTATTTTTGGTGGTCTCCACCGATAACCTCCCTTTGCCACTGTCGATTGTGATTCGCCAATCTGATATAGACCGTTGATTGGCCAGATCCGACGGCTCCTATGCAAATTTGCTTTAAACCACTGATACTCTATTTTTCAATGATTTCTCTATGCTTTTGCCTCCCGATAGTGTTATCCACCTTTTTAAGAGTTTATCCTTATGTGATAGTTTTGATATTTTGAAATATTTTGAGGACTTATAGGGTTTTTGGATCCATTTTGGATTAAGGAGCGGATGAGGTCAAAGGAGTGATTGGGGCGGACACAGGAGATTTTGAAGCCGAGAGGTGGTCCACTAAAGGGTTGCATGAATCAGTCAATGGCGGATTCGAAACCAAGACCTCCAATAGGGTTTGATCGCTAGGGTTTGGTGGGATGTCCATGAAACTAAGCGAGGAAGGCGATAAGGGCTGAGAGATAAGGTCTGGCAGAGATGGGGCATCTTCCGGGAGGCTTACAAAGGAGACCTTGGTGTCGGATATGGAGGGAAAAGCATCGACGACTTCGGAAAGTTAGTTGTCAAAGGAAAAAAAAACCAGTCGGAGAAGAATGTGGTTGTGTCCAGATAGGCATGTCCTCCAACAATTCCGCTGAATAATCTGTTAATTATTCCATAAATGTCACAACCGATTTGTGCCAGCTGCCTACAGGGGTGATGGGGCTCCTATAGCTGTAAATGTAATGGTGATAGTGGTGGGCGTAATACAACTTAGCTAAAAAACAAACCCTTCAGCAAGAAAATTGTCGCATGTGATTGTGTCGGTCAGAGAATCTGAGGTGGGCTATGGGATGTGTGGCGGAAGCGGGTTCGTTATGGTGGGAGAAGCTGGAACCATACTGCATCTTTTGAGCTTGGCTGCAGACGGTCCCGGCCTAAAAACCCTTCCATCTTCAATTAGCCACTCTATTTTGACAGATGTTATTCTGACTATAGATTTTGTTATGTGAGGTGTAAGTTTTGTCAAATTATTAATGCTTTGAAGGAAAGGAGCCTCTCTCTCTCTCTCTCTCTCTCTCTCTCTCTCTCTCTCTCTCTCTATATATATATATATATATATAATTTATTTTTTTCATATTTTTAATATTTATTATCTATTTATAATAATTTGTTATTACTTCATGTTAATTAAAAAAAATTACAGTTTTCCCATAATCTTCATTTAGTAAAAATGAAGCTTCACATATGGAATATTCCAAAATTTAGACACGGTAGCCAAGAAAATAATGTTAAAGTTATATGTTTCACTTAACTTCCTTATAATTGTTTTTAGCGATTATAACACTTCAAGAAAGTGACATTGTTTTTAGTGATTATAACATTTCAAGAAAGTGAAGAATTAAGATGGCTTGATTATTATTATTATTATTGCATGTATAATATTTAATGTCTATGAGATTAAAAAATAGTTTATAAGATCACTTAAAAATAATTAATACATGAACGATATTAAAAAAAAAAAACTAATTACATTTTTTTATAATTTTCCCATAATGTTCATTAGTGAAAATGAAACGTCGCATATGGAATCCAACAAACTTTAGACATAGTAGCGAAGGAAACAATGTGAAAGTTATATGTTTCACTTAACTTCCCTATAATTGTTTTTAGCGATTATAACACTTCAAGAAGGTGAAGGATCTATATGGCTCCATTATTATTTTTATTAGTACATGAATAATATTTTAACATTTTTCAGATTAAAAAATAGTTTATGAGATCACTTACAAATAATTAATGCATTTACAATTAATTTATACATGAACATATTTAAAAAAAAAAACTAAGTACATCTTTTTTATAATTTTCCCATAATATTTATTTAGTGAAAATGAAACTTCACACATGGAATTCTACAAACTTTAGATACAGTTGCTAAAGAGACAATGAGAAAGTTATATGTTTGACTTAACTTCTTTATAATTGTTTTTTTTTATTATAGCACTTCAAGAAATTGAAAGATTAAGATGAAAATATTATTATTAGTAGTACATGAATAACATTTTAAGGTGTACAAATGGATTAAAAAATAAATTATTAGATCACTTAAAAATAATGAACGATATTTTACAATCCACCGGATTAAAAAATAATCTATAAGACCACCTAAAAATAGTCTATTATTGCAATAACCTAACCTTAAATAAATATATAATTAGCAATTTTAATTAACCTTAAAAGATGTGAATTCTTGATCAAAGGGTATCGGCCATGACCATCCATACATAAAACAATTTCATCCTCGTCGCTTAAATTTGGTTTATATGAGACTTTTTAGATCCATATTGTAGATAAAAATTTTTGGATTAATGACATCATTAAGATTTGGTCGACGTTTCGAACCAACTAATGTGGTTCATCCTCAGGACAATGTGAAAAAATCATACAATCTTTAAGAATAAATAGCAGGGATGCATCATAACCTACGGTTAGTTTTGAGGGTGAATTCTATGAGAAAACATGCATTGTTGCGATGGGTTCCCATCTTTCCCCTATTGTTGCTAACTTATTTATGGAATATTTTGAGTCCAAGGCTTTATCCTCAGCTCAATTTCGCCCTAAGAAGTGGAAGAGGTTTGTTGATGACACTTGCTTCATCTGGCCCCATGGTCGTGAGAAGTTGGATCTGTTTCTGAACCGCCTTAATTCCCAATCTGAATCCATCAAGTTCATGATGGAAGTTGAGGTGGATGGATGATTTCCTTTCCTTGACATTCTCCTCTCTGGAATGAATGATGGTTTTGTTTCTCAACAAGTTTTTCGCAAAAGAACTCACACAGAACAATACCTTCATGCTAGCTCTCATCATTTTCCTACTCAAAAATTTGGTGTTATCAGCACCTTGGCTACCTGTAGGAATTTACAGGGTAAGTTCCTCAGACAGAACACCAAAGGACACCGCTCACAAACAGATCACAGATCAATACACCAGTATTTTTGACGTGGTTAAAACCCTCAAAGAGGGAAACAATCCACGATCTGAGCCAACACAGCCACTTCAGGCAATATATTAATAAAAGAATGAAAATTTACATAAGCTTCTCTCATGAACCATTACCCTACAAATGACCCTCCATGCTCTTTAAATAGAGATCATGGACTAATCGAGTGTTAAGCCACGGATCAAGTGTCAGTAATACCGAGGAGAGAATGAACCATCAAATCACTACATATCGTGACCGTCAGATTACAAGTTACAAAATGTACATAGTAAAGAAACACACTTTACCTAACTCTACACTAGACCAAGTTATACTTAACTATTTCCTATGTGTCGGAATATCCTAACATGCCCCCTTAAGAACAACTTGGGATAGGATTGAAGGATTTACAAATATGACACAATAGGAGAAGGAAGGAGGCACTAGAACCTATCCCCCCTTAGTGACAACTTCCTGAACTCCAACCATAAATCGAAGTTTAGTAAACTTCGCCTTTGTGAGAGCCTTTGTAAAGATGTCTGCAACTTGATCATCTGTTGAACAATATTGCACTTCAAGAACATGGTCATGAATGAGATTTCTGATGAAGTGCATGTGCGGTTGAATGTGTTTGTTGCGCTGATGTTGGGCTGGATCTTTGCATAGTTTAATGGCACTTTGATTATCACACCAAATTGTATTCGGATGTTGCTGCTGAAAGCCAAACTCTGACAGGATCTGACGAAGCCACAAGGATTCCTTACTAGCTTCTATGGCACCAGGATACTCTGCTTCTGCTGAAGAAAGAGAAATGACACCTTGTTTCTTGCAATCCCATGTAATAGGTCCTGAACCAAGAGTGAACACATAACCTACATTAGACTTCCGATCATCAGGGTCACCAGCCCAATCGAAATCAGTGAAACCAACCAATAGAGGAGATGCTTCGCCGTGGAAAATTTTAGGGGCTAATGTTCGCCCATTGGGCTAATTTTCCATGATTTTTCCACAAAAAAGATTCGCCAATTTCCAATTTTATAAAAGACGATTCGCCCAAATTTTAGAATATAAAATTATTTTACCTTAAAAATCGCCAACATTATATAGAGACTATATATAAAATAATTATAAATTTGAATAATTTTACAAATATATCAATAAACATTTATAATTTGCATATTAGGGATTAGTGAGATTCGCCAACGTTTTAAACTTCAAGAAAATTTTCCATCCTTAAAATTTTCCTTGTGCAGCTTCGGCACTGTAATGAATCCCAAACTGAACTATACCTTGAACATAACGAAGTATTCTTTTAGCTGCTTTCCAATGACTTTCATGTGGGTTTTGCATAAACTGAGAAACAAGGCCAACATCAAAGGAAAGGTCAGGATGAGTATGGGTTAGATACAAAAGTTTTCCTACAAGTTGATGGTATAAGGTAGCATCAAATTCAGGAGAAGTACAAGTGACTGAAAGTTTGACTCCAGACTGAAAGGGAGAAGGGGCTGGCTTAAAGTCTTCCATGTGAAAGTGGCGTAGAATATCACATGCATACTTGGACTGGGAAAGGGAAATACCTTCCTTGGATTGCAAGACTTGAAGACCAAGAAAATAATGTAAGTGTCCTAATTCTATCATTTCAAACTTCCTTCTAAGGCTAGACTTCACATGGTTTATAAGGTTGGGATCACTACCAGTCAGGATAAGATCATCAACATAAAGAACAAGAATGATAAATGACTTTCCCACTTTCTTGGTGTAGACAGTATTGTCAGAATGACACCTAGAAAAGCCATTTTCTAAAAGAAAGTTATCCATTTTGGCATACTAAGCTCGAGGAGCTCGCTTGAGACCATAAAGGGATTTCTTAAGCCGACATACAAGGCTGGAGTCTGTTTGTATAAAGCCAATAGGTTGTTCCATATAGATTTCTTCATGCAAGTCCCCATGCAAGAAGGCAGATTTAACATCCATCTGATGGACTTCCCATTTGAAAGAGGCAGCAAAGCAAAGAACAAGGTGGATAGAGTTCATTTTGGCAACAGGGGAGAAGGTTTCAGTGTAGTCAATGCCTTCAACTTGTGAAAAACCCTTAGCAAAAAGACGAGCTTTATGTTTATCAACTTTCCCATCTAGTCCATACTTGGTTATGTAAACCCATTTGCATCTAACAAGTTTTCGTCCCTTTGGTAGAGGAACAAGATCCCATTTATCATTTGCCAATAATGAATGATATTCTTCATTCATAGCTGCTTCCCAATCTCGATGGCCTGAAGCTTCTGCAAAGGTGTCAAGATCATAATTCGCTGAAGCTTGAGCCAGTAAAGAAGAGGCTATATCAAACTGAGAACGTGTACGTTGCTGATCTGTAGGATCACCAGCAAGATCACTTGCTTCATCCCGAGTAGCACAGACCCATTTTGGACGTTGAGGAGCTGAAGGAGGATCCTGAGAAGGTGGGGGGGGGGGATTTTCATCCTCGCTTTCATCATCTGAAGAAGAAATATTTTCAAAAGTAGAAGAGATAGGGAGAGGTGGCACATCCGCCGAACTAGGCTCGTAGGGTGATATATTTTCAGCAAAATTTACATCTCTTATAATGATAACATTTTTGGACTTACATGGAATAAGTCTATATCCTTTGACATCTTCAGAATATCCAACAAAAATACATTTTTCACTCTTAGGTTCTAAAGCTTTATGTTTCTCATCTGGAATATGGGCCCATGCTTCACCTACAAAAACACGAAAGTGACTTACATCTGGTTTAATTGAGCTCCATGCTTCTTCTGGAGTGATATTCTTTAAAACCTTAGTAGGAGTGCGATTTATTATGTAATTTGAACAGTTAATTGCTTCTGCCCAAAAATTAAGACCAAGTCCTTTAGATTGAAGCATACAATTAGCCATTTCCTTTAAGGTGCGATTCTTCCTTTCAGCTACACCATTTTGTTGTGGAGTATATGGAACAGTATGTTGCATTTGAATTCCATTCTCAGTGCAAAAGTTGATGAATTTTTTGTTAACATATTCTCCGCCATTATCAGATCTTAGCTTAAGAATTTGATGTCCAGATTGTTTTTCAACAAAGGCCCTAACGGCCAAGAACATGTTAAATACTTCACTCTTGAGTTTTAAGAAGTATACCCAAGTGCGTCTGGAGAAATCATCAATGAAAGTTAAGAAATACTTGTAGCCAGAGAATGAAACAACTGGAAGTGGACCACATAAATCACTATGCACAAGCTGTAAAGGGGTTGAGGCATGCCAAGAAGCACGTTTTTCAAAACTATCCCGATGATGTTTTCTGAGTATACATCTGGAACAAACACCATCTCTGCAAGATACCATTGGAAGACCTGTCACCATATTTTCTTTACATAGATTCTGAAGGGAGCGATAGTTTAAGTGACTAAATTGCTCATGCCAAAGTTTGCTCACTTCATCATTATGAGCAACAAATACCGAGGGAAGATTTGATGACCCAAAGTTGTGAAACTTATACAACCTTGTCGAATCATCAGCAATGCCAGTAGCTAAAATCTGTCTAGGATCTCTTAGGTCCTTAATTACAACATCGTGAGGTGAAAATTCAACGATTTTAGCTTCACCTGAATGAGTTATCTGATATACAGATAGAAGGTTGCAGGATAAGGTTGGAACACATAATACATCATTAAATTGACCATTGTCTATATGAACAGTTCCAGTCCCTACAACGCTAAGATATCTATCATCACCAACATATATATTTTTGGTGTTACAATCATTTAAAGAAGAAAACATGGCTTTGTTTTTGGCCATGTGATAAGAAGCTCCAAAATCAATGAGCCACTCATGAGAATGAGAAGAAGAAGATACATTTAGTGCACAGCCAGACCGAGATGCTTGCCAACCACATGCAGAAAGTGTTATTCCTGAAGATGAAGTTGAAGTTGAAGAGTGCTCCAAATGGATGTTATGCTTCTTCATTGCTGCTTCCAAGGCTTCCATCTTCTTAAAGCATTTGGATTCTAAGTGGCCATCTCAATTACAAAAGTTGCAATGTTTATCAGTCTTCTTCCCTTTGTTTTTATTTGTCTTATCATTTTGTTGAACTGATTTTTCATTTTGAGGCTGAAATTGCTTAGGACCCTTGTTTGGTTTAGGACCATTCCTTTTAGGATACATCTTCTTAGGATTCTTTGAATTTGGTTGCTGCTGGGCGGCTAACGCTTACTTAGAAGAGTTTCCAAGATTAAGAAGACCATGGATTGTTCTCACATCCATGAGTGTTATAGGGCATTTGACACATCCGATCAATGAACCTCCTAATGGGATCAATCAACATCCTATTTTTCCCTTGTCACCATCTTGCACAAATCCCTAAGCCTGTTCCCTTCATCCCCTATAATTTCAGCACTAACCTACATCATCTTAGCTAGTTTTAGGACCAACGGTCCCTATATGCCTACTGGGGTGTGATTACTTATAGGTTGCTCCACTTTGGCCCATGTTGGTCACCAACAGGTTGCTCCCCTTTGCACCTACGTTGGTTCTAGAAATCCAGGAGAATGAGCGGGATTCTGGAAGCTTCCCCTTCTAGGAGTTTCCAAAATTTGTTTTAACTACTTACCTTCGATAAAACATTCAGATCCTATCCTACCCTACCTTGGGGTTTTCACCACTTATCCTTTGATATTATCCCTACATCAAAGGTGGATCTCAAACTTTAGATTGATAATTGGATAAGAACTCCCAACTTACCCTACTTCTCTAAATATTCTCAGCCTTCGATGTGGTTGGGGGTTGGCTTTGGAGAGTGATTATGCCCTTATGTTGTTGCAATGAGTGGTTATTATCTCATGCATTTAGGGTGATTGGAGGTGCATACTGTGACAAGGAAAGGACAAGTCAACCACTTGGAGGAGCTCTTCTACAAGATCAACTGCTACTTATGGTTGTAATCTCCTTCCATTTATGTTAATGCAAATAATTCACTGTTTTCCTATATGTGATGCTATTATTTCATATATTTCAATACCATGTTGATCTATTGAATGAAGTATTTAGATGATACAATATATATCTCTTAGTTTCATGGATTGTGTTATCTCACTGTGAACATTCTAGTTTTGGCATTCAGAGCTGGAATTGGAGCTTCCAAGCTAAAGAAGGAGTGAAGTGTGTGAACAATTCTAGGTATGCCTCACTCCGTTATCTATTTACTTTAAGGAAAAGCATTGTGTTCCTTGTATCTCTGTTGTTCTAGGTTAGCGAATGACCTAGGGGACATACTTTTGTTTGCAATCATAAATCTCGTATAACAATGAGCAAGCACCCTATCTTGGAATTAATCAATCTCTTCATTTGATCTACAGTTACAATATTGGCATTGACTTTGGCACGATGAGCTCTAAAAAAGTATTCCACCTCATTTTTCGTGAGATGATACTTGTTTTCATGAAAAAAGAAAATTTATTTCCTATCATACAAAAATGGACTCCCCAATACAATACCATAGATATCCAAGGGTACAACATCAAGATCAACCTCATTTACTAGTTTGGATGCAATCACAAATATAGCTCTACATTGCTTGGTTACATGTAATTTTTCTTTATCACACACCCAACCAAGAGGGTAAGGTTTCAGATGAGTCTTGGTCTCTAATCCCAACTTTTTAACCAAGGATTCTGAAATCAAATTTTCTTGTGAGATTGGATCAAACAAGGTTCCCACTATAGTATGTTTCATTACGACTCTAATGTGGAAAAATTCAATTCTCTTTGGTTTATTAATAAGAGACTCATTTTAAGAACTTGTACTTTCATACGATTAAAATTTTCATTAGCATCAAGAGAAAGAGTACTTTGTGTGCCCATTTTTGTGATCAATGTCTCATCACCAAAATAAGATTCAAGGTCCTGCTGCATGGTTGCCACCATCTTGTCCTTGTTCTTCCCACGAAATATCTTTGGTTTCAACTCTGGATGCAACTTCCAACAATATTCATCATCATGGCCTTCCTTCTCGCAATGTGTGCAAGATGGCTTTGCTCCTTCCTCATTCTTAGTTGTAACTACCTTCTTGTCCTTTCCCTTTACTTTTCTTTTGAACTTTCCATTATGAGGATTGAAAGATGACTTATTTGGTTTCTCTTCTTTATCATTCTTACCCCTGATTTCAAGGTGAATGGCCTTCACACTGGTCGCATCAATAGTAGTAAGCTCAAATAATAACAAAGAATGTCTGATGTAACTATGTAAAGCACCAATATACTTCGTTACGATTTTTAGTGAATCAAGTGAAATTTCCGAATCCAATGCTTGTTTTCTAAACTCTTATGTGAAGCTTTGTACATTTTGACCCTTTCATTGCCTTAAATATTGCCATTCCATTAAATCCTTTCGTCGAAACCCAAAGGATAAAATTGATCTTTTAATGTAGAAACAAAATTGGACAAAGAAGAAAGGAGATTACCCACGTTTTTTCTACCTTTTGCAACTTTTTATCTGACCATGCAAGAGTGGTGCCACTCAACCAAAGAGATGATAATTGGATCTTTGTCTCATCTTCCTCGATATGTTGAATTTGGAAATAGACCTCGATTTGTCTAATCCAACTGTTTAGTTTCTCTGCATTACATTCTCCATTATATGTGGGAAAATCAAACTTAATATCTAGCTTTAAAAATGGATTCTTAAATGTATTCCTATGATGCCTGTTAGAATGATGAGAAGAAGAAGAAGAAGAACTGTCACTAGTGGATGGAGAGGGCAGTTCAGGAGGATCTCCTCTTCCACCTTCATGATTTACTGATGCATGGTCATTGATCCAATTCTTCTCAGGCTTGATGGTCTTCTCATACTCTCCAAACAACTTGTCAACTTTCTCTAACATGGTGAAAAAGATCTTGTGATAATTTCACTCTTCCTCCATTCGAGCTTCCTCATCTACCATGTTTCGTCTTCGTGGTGCACACCCCGCTTTGGGATCAAAGGATTTTTGTTTTCATTCTCCTCTTTGAATCTTGTTCCTGTTTAGCATTCACTCATGCAAATCGAATCGAGAAGACCTGGTCTGATACCAAACTTGATCCAAATATTTTAACTTCAAGGATGCATATAGAATTACATATAAAAGAGCATATTAACCAAGTTACTTAATACATGAAAAAGAAGCGGAAATCATAAAGCAACCATGAGATCAAAGGCACACAAAATATTTGATTATGGAGTTCACCCAATGTGTTCTATGTCTCTAGGCCCTACTCAAAGTGTGGGAGGCATTCTTTTATTAAGTGGAAGCAAAGAAATTAGTTACAAGCAACTTTACAAAAATTACCCTTATACCTCCAATTTGGATGAGGACATAAAAATGGCGACCTTGGCTAGAAAGAAACACTGCGCGGTTGGATTCTTTGTGAGAAAACTTGAAAAATTGATTATAAACTTGTCAAATTCTGACACTAGCACCTTTGGCCCTCTAAATGAATCTTTTCAGCATCTTGGAGATTCCCTTAATGATGGTTTCACTCCCCTGGTCGCTCCTCGTTTTGTCGTTTTCCCTTCTTCGGTCTAAGTCAAATGCATTTGATTGAGTTTAAATACATGTTGGCGTGGTGGAGTTAACAAGGTAGGAGCCTTGGCTCATTAGTAATAGTTGACAAGATTGGAATTCGGTTGGGGGCGGACCCGATTCAAAACCTATCGTTTCTCGTTTTAGCATGGACGTGTTATAAACATAGCGCACAATTTTTTGTTGTAAGGTAATGTGGTTCAAATGGAATTCGGGACTACTCGATTGGTGGGCTAGCCCATGTGGGTCAGGCCGGTTTGATCCATGCCAGTCCCATAACACATATGTTGGCGACAGGTGTCGAATTAGGTGGGTTTGATGGTTGGCAGCCTGCCCACCCATTACGACGTTATCTACCTATATATATATATATATATATATATATATATATATATATAGATATATATATATATATATATATATATATATATATATATATATATATATATATATATATATATCTTGTGTGTGTGTGTGTATATATATATATATATATCTTGTGTAATGTTAGACCATTTGGGGATGGCGAGGTTGGCAACTCGCCACCTCAAAAATATTATATATATTTTATTTTTTTGAACCATGTAAGTAATTTTTTTCCGCCATAAAAAAAGGGATATTAGACAAATTAAAGAGGTTGAACTCTTCTTAGGATTCTTTGAATTTGGTTGCTGCTGGGTGGCTAACGCTTTCTTAGAAGAGTTTCCAAGATTAAGAAGACCAAGGTGTAAGAGTTTTTATTGTTCTCTTATTAAAGAATCACAAAAGGAATCAAAGGAAGGGGACTTGTAGGCTTGTCCTTGAGAAATGAAGGCTTCTCTTGTAGAATGGAAGGTGGAACCAAACACAGAGTAGGCTGGTCCCAACTTAGTAAGAATGGAATAGATAAGGTTACTATCTTCTTTCTTAACCTTAACACCTTCCAAGAGAAGTCTAAGGGTCTTGAACTTGGACAAAAAATCTTCAATGCAAGAAAAATTATTGGGGTCCAATGTAAGAAACTCATTTTCAAGTTGATGGGCTTTAAGTTCATTTTTAATTCCAAAAACTTTAGTAATCTGTTTCATTGCTTCATCAGGAGTATCAAGTTTTGCAATATGGAATCTAAGATCTGGAGAAATAGACATCCCTATCAACCCTTGTGCTTGATCTTGCCTATTTTCCCATTTAACTGCCTTATCTTCATCTTTCGGTTTGGTTTCTTGGCCTGAGGCTATTCTGTAGAGACCTTTACTTCTAAGTAAATCCACAATGTAGGACCACCATTGGAAGTAGTTGGTGCTGTCAAGAATAACTTGGCGTGGACTTTCCATTTTAACAGACGCTGAAGCTATAGATGCTGAAACTAAGTCTTCCAATTGTTATAGACATTTTTGTGCCTTACAGCTATAAGCATAAAATGTCCATAATCCAAGGGATCCAAAGACCCTAAACATGTTGTTCCTACCCCTAGAGGAACAAGGCTAACAAACCACAGCAATTCACAGAAGTTCTCCACCAGAAACTGCTCAAAAACAAGTCAATTCAGGATCAATTCAGAGGCTCCACTAGCTGCCTGCGTTGAAATGCAGAGGCTACATTGGCTGGTTGCATTGCAACGCAGGTGGAAGCACTACCAGGGTGCGCTGAGCAGGAAATGACAAATGGCAGGGTCCTTTGTGCGAGGTGTAAAGGCTGTGGAAGCTTCCAGAATCTTCCTCCATGACACTTGCCTTGATGAGTTCGACTAAGTGATGAGTAAGAGGCTCTTAGTATCCAAGTGGAAGCAAGAACTGACAAAGGGAGAGGACACTAGTCAGATCTCAAGCTGAATCATCCTCTCTCGAAACATCTATATATGGATCTCTCCTCCATGAGATCCAGGAGCCTGGAATTTTGTTATTTCAAAGAATTGTTGTTGGTTTGAGATTGGAATCATTGGGTGCTTAATGCTTTGAAGGGAGGTGAAGAAAGGATTTCATTCGCTGGGAGGTAGATGCTGGATTGGAACTCTCTTGGTTGTATCTCCTCCTGAACCTTGTTATTCATCAATAAAGCTATCTTGGTTTCTCCTATATACTGGTGTATCTTTGATGTATGATTGCATTAGTATGTTTAGTTTATTTGTAATCCTGAACTAGTTATGAACATGAATCTATGTCTTTGTGTAGTGTTCCCTTCTTGTGATCTTGCAGGAACCTGTTGAAGCTGGGCGAGCGAGAAGGCAAGTAGCTGGGAACTCTCAAAGAGAAGAAAAACCGGATCAAGGGACAAACGGAAGACACCGGTTAGTCCATCCATCTCTCTTCATTCTTAATTCATAAAGGAAGAATACTAGAATAGCTGTTTCCGTTTGTTGCTAAGGCACTGTCACACCTTAGGTGGATAGGATCGTCCTGCATAGGCATTTTTCCCCACAACAAATTGGCGACTCCACTGGGGAGATCTGTTTAGTCATTTTATTTGTGTCTCTATCATTGTTTGTTTCATAGACTCAAGAGCAGCAATCGAACTGCATCTGCTATTTTCAGATGCAAAGTAGACAACTGTTGCTTGGATCCAATCACTGGATTTATCTATGATCTGAACAATGGACTCACAAATGATTTGATGATCCTTTGTGATAGATCTTAGCCCTCCTCCAAATCATCCCTTTGATTGTACCTAATTGATAGCTTTGATCCGGCCAAAAACTGTTGATTTAACTGCAAACCGTAACCCAGAACCCAGAAACAACTCTCATTTCTGCTTCACCGCAGACTCTGTGAAGAGGTTCTGCATTTCAACGCAGGTCCCGTGAAGGCTACCTGCGCTGAATGTCAAAACCTCTGTGTTGGGAGTGCGTTGATCAGTCTTTGCCTTGTGCAGCTGTGGTTCTCTGTTTCTTTTAGCTCAATTTTATCTCTGTTTTTGCAGCCTGTTATCAGTCAGTGTACCTATCTGAAACTCCTTTTCTCTGCTTTAGTTCCACCTCCTTTTGTACAAAAAGACTGTGAGTGTTTTTAAGTGTTTGTGGCGTCATTTACAGTTTTCCTTTGCAAGAGTGAAATAGTCGACCTGTAGCCCTTGATTCAGATCTGTTGATTTTGATCTTAGGAGAGAGTTCATTGGCTGATTGACAGTTGATTATACGTTTACTTTTGCTTTTGGTTTGAGTTTGTCTCTTTTAAGTGTCGAAACAAGTGTTCATTTCGAAAGTCGTAAAGTGTTGTATTCTCTTCTATCCTTTCTGATTTCGAAAAAGTAAACTTGTTTGTATTTGTCATTTAAAAGCAAATTCAAAGTTGTACAAAAAGCTTTCTTTTTAGGCATCAATATTAAGAGAGCGGAAAACAAACACCTGCATTGTGCATTTGCATCTTGATAGTTTGAATGCTTGATTTAGGAAAAGTGCATTTAGAGTGTGTTGATTTCTCTTCG
Source organism: Pinus tabuliformis (assembly GCA_031772625.1). Taxonomy (NCBI): domain Eukaryota; kingdom Viridiplantae; phylum Streptophyta; class Pinopsida; order Pinales; family Pinaceae; genus Pinus; species Pinus tabuliformis. Next base: position 87,639,653 of record CM062814.1, on the reverse strand, counting down.
AGAAAAGATGGTGTCTTTCTTTTCCCTTTGTAGCTAGGATTTTCATTGTTGAAAAAGAGATAAAATTTGCTTATCATCTCTTAGATTGCATTTAGGAGTTGTATCTACATCTCATGGTGAACCTCAAAAGGCAAACTTCTAAGAAAGATCAACCTAAAATAAATTGAATGAACTTAACAACGCTTTGTAACTTAACGCACAACATAGAGGTCTAGGCTAGAGACGTGTTCCGGCGTCGTAAAGCCTAGTGACTGTCGATCTCGCTGATGGTGGGTGATTCCTCCTGAGGGATGATAGTGCCAGTACGGATTGTGCTCCCACGTACCGTCGAGTATATATTGGGAGACCCCTATAGACATAAAACCTTTATCCTTAGGAAGCCGTGTTGGCCGCCCTACTGATCGCAATGCATTGAACACAGCATTCAGGAAGACTGACCACCCGTACCTTAAAAAGTATTCTGTGGTTTTGCGAAAAGTTTGGCACACCCTCTACCTAGAACTCCAGAGCAGTTCCTTTTGGCCTTTTTCAGACTCTATAACAGAAAAAGTCCATCCGAGCATTTGTCACTTCGGGCTCGTTAAAACATCGAAGGCAACTAGAGTCATCTTTTGTTTTTTCTCGACTCTTTAAAATTGAAAAAACAAGTTATGTCTAAAGCGTCATTAAAATTTATTTTAACGGAATAATAAATCACCCCTATTCCCACGTTGATCTTTCAGTTGAGAAAATGGAGCCCTCCAACCAAGGAATTCCCCTTGGTGGAAGTCCTAGTCCCTTCTCCTCTTGGGGAGATGTTGGAGCGCCCCATATGGCCACATTGTCTCTTCCAGGGCTGACAATCGGCTTGCCTGTCTGGCTCTTCTCAACTAATGTTGTTCAAAACACCACTATTCCTGAACAATCGAATCAGCAGTTAGACCAGTCCAGAGCTGCCCACCAGCCTTCCACTTCCTCTAACTCTTCCTCTCCTCCTTCCTCTTCGCTTGATGGAGCTGGCAAAGCCAAAAGCCAAGCTCCTAAGGAGAAGAAGGAAAAGAAGAAGAAAGAGAAGAAGAAGAAGGAGCCAAAAGCGACTGGGGGCAAGCAAATGACGTCTAATGAAAATCCACACACTGCACTGACCATGCCTAAATCGCCATGTGTCATATGCAAGGGAGACCAATTTCACAGTGATTGTCCTTGCATCCCTCGGATACTAAGGGACTGGTCTCCCCGATTGCACAATTCGGTGGCGTCAACCTCTGATAGCCATGTTGACAGCACACCGTCAACTAGTGAAAGTGAAGCCATAGGATAGAGAGGGAAAGCTAGATTTCCCTGAAAACTGTGCGAAGGCGACTATGCCATCCACCGTTGTCCCTTCTTAGATGAGGCTAAAAGAGTTTTGAAAGATCACCAGGTTTTACCAGCGCAACTTCCTCCTGGATATCAAAAGCTCCTGCCAAGTCCTTTACCAGTTGAGAACCCGGCTGGCCCGCTCAGGTGGTCAGCCGAAGCACCTATCATTGAGGATGAACCGTCCGAATCCATACCTGACGAAAGTCAAAAGGTCGAGGCGGCAGTTGACCCGGTCTTGCCTTCAGAGGTTCTATCTTCGAATGATACCATCACAGAAGAGAATAAAGACGAGACCGTCCAAATTCTCTTCATCAACACAGACTCTGACGAGCACGGGGGCACTCCCCCCATTCCTTTATCGCAGGAAGGAAGTTCGTCAGAGCGATACCCGGCCGTTTACTCGGTCCCACCACCAAGCAACCTAGTTGTCTCCTTCGATTGGAACCAACTAGGCAGACCCCGTTTGCCAGCAAGCATACCATTCAGAATTATCATCCAAATATACAGAATGGTCATGGCTGGCACCATCATTGATGAAGGGGCATCTGTGAGTATCCTTTCCTCCACTGCTTGGAAAGCGCTTGGTTCGCCAACGCTTTTGCCTGAAATGAGAAATCTGACAGGCTTTGATAAAGGAACCAGTCGACCTTTAGGGATCCTCCCCAATGTGCCCATAACATTGAAAGGGAAGACCGTTCAAATGAAAGTGATGGTCGTTCAAGGACCCTTGGATTATAACCTACTCCTTGGATGAGACTATATATACTGCATGGGAGCCATCGTCTCCTCACTCTTTAGAGTAATGTGTTTTCTGCACGAAGGAAGAGTGGTCAAGCTCGTGGACCAGCTTTCATTTCCCGGATCACGCATCGCAAATAGTCATATACCATCCCTAAATGGTCTCTTCACGCAAGAAATGTCTCAACCCACGGCCCGTCCTCCCGATGAGAGCGAGTAATTCGGAGGGATATGACTAGAACCCATGGGGCATGCGTCCTGGTCTGCTTCGGCAGGAAAACTTTGGGTATAGAGTAGGTTTCCGCGGGAGAATATGACTAGTCCGTACTCAGTCCGTGATTGAGACAGGGGTTGTTCTAGAATAAGATTCTTTTGTCAAAGTTATGTGTTTGACAGAATAGAGTCACTCACCTTTGTTCATCTCGGTGGACATCGCCGAAGAAGTTTTTTGTTTGAAAGATTAACAGGACAATCTTTGGGTAACCTGAAAGAGGTAGGCCTCTCTCGGTAAAACAATTGTTTTGGCGGAAGTGAAATAGAGGTAACCTTGAAACTCTGTTTTATCCCTGGGGGCATGCAAACCTTTTGGAGTGCAAGCAAGGGGCGGCTATTTATTTTTAAAATTTTTAGGACCTCTAACCCTTTAAACTCATAGGATTAGTCGTTTCCGAACTTTCATAAAGAAAGGATTCCAGGAGCATAGCTTTGTGAGGCGCAAGCTCCATAAAAAATGGAATCTTACATGAGACATTCTTATCATATGACTGGAAAATTCGAGCAGTTTTAGCACATAGTTCATGCTCGTTAAAAAATAAACATAAGTTCGAGCAGTTTTAGCACACAGTTCATGCTCGTTAAAAAATAAACGCAAGATCCGAGCAGTTTTAGCGCATAGTTCATGCTCGTTAAAAAATAAACATAAGATCGAGCAAATGTTTCCACCTGCGTTTAAGCTCGTTAAAAAATAAACTATTCCAGTAAATAACCACCGTGAATGTAATATCATCAGCCATTAAAGCCTTGGTCATGTTTGCCCATCACCTCCACTTTTCCATTGGCCGATCATTCACCTCCATATGATTGTTTACCCATTTTGAGGAACAGCTGCGAAGAGTGATTTCACTAGCCATCCTTGTGACACTGCCGTGATTTGGAAATTCCAATCCTTCCCTGGAATCAGCTGCTACCCTTTTTATCACTTGTTCCTCAAAAGACGAGTCTTCTTTAAGCTCTTTTCATCTGACTCGTGAAATATGAAAAGATTGCCGAGTTTTGGCCTTCCAGCTCGATAAAGTGATCGGAAGAGCTATCCCTCCTCTAGATTTTAATCTTTTTGGACCTGAGGGATTATTGCACAAAAAGATCGAGCACTTGTTTTATTCTGCTCATTAAAGATATCGAAAATTCATCCCTTCTGTATTGTTTTATACTTTTTCGGACTTAAGGGATTAGATGACAAAAAGGGACTTTTGGAGTTAACTTTATGTACCTTTTCAGACTCTCTAAAAATGAAAAGGACCGAGTTATCCTTGTCGTTAGACTCGTTAAATGCATGAAATAGCGACAAACTTGTCTTTAGACGAGAACGAGTTTCACTATCGCTAGGCTCGTTAAAACATAGCGATGGGCTTGCCCGAAGGGCAAGTTATAGAACAAGAATATGTTATCCTCCTCAAGCTTGACAAAAATAAAGAGGTACTGGTCAGCAATGACTAGGGAAAAATTGGGAGAAACTCAAGAAAACTTTGATGGTAGCAAGTCGCTCTTGAACATGACACTTTTCCTCCGTACCACAATCGAGTTGGCTTGTTTCATTCACCGGTCACATCGCCATGGTCTCGCCATACCATCCATATTTGGGGTAATGCTACCGATCCATCGCATAAGTGTCGCCATATGTTCAAGAGAAGTCGTTCAGAGAAGTCACCTGTGTCCCATCCACTACCATACATTATACTCTTTCATGACCGCCACCCTGAATCATATGCCATCAGATCGTTTTCACCTCCATCAAAATCATTAGCTCCGTTCCGTGTCATTGATGTGGGATTCATTAAGGCCCTCCTTTGACGAATCACTTCTTGTCGACATCAGCTCATTATCCAAGAAGTTGATCTAGGAACACCCCCTTCAGTAATTTGAAGCTTGCATGCCTCAATGGCAAGTTTCTCACTTCCGGCGACGGGTACACATCAATGACCTTCGACCGAAAGATTTTGCGTGGTGTTCGACGCCAAGTCCTCTATTCACACCACGTGAATTGTACTGCAGTACCTTGAGGGTCATCTTCATTATCGGTGATTCCTCTCGTGCTTGTTAACAGTTTACATCATTGACTGGTAATCAAGCGATGTCTTTCCATGTTCGACTTCAGAACAATTCTCACAAGGATCGACTTGTACTTAGAGTGAAGACCGGACGAGATTGAAGACCCCGGATCTAGTTTCATCCATCCGGGCTGCGATATATATTCAGGAAATAAAGACATAGAAATGTACAGCTTTACAGCACAGATAATCATCCTACCGAAAGGATGATGGCTCTATCAGAATCATCAGTCTATCATCAGACGATTGTCTGTTATATGTACATGAAAATGAATTTATAAAGCTGAGCATGGGAATGCCCGCCTTAGCTAGATCGTGAGAAAAGTATGAAAATAATGTATTGTATTGTATTGTATTACAGGTCTCCTCCCAGCATTGAAAGAACTTCGGATCCTCCTAATAAAGCATTTCACCCGATAAACGGCCTCATACTTTAGGGGGCAACTGTTATAGACATTTTTGTGCCTTACATCTATAAGCATAAAATGTCCATAATCCAAGGGATCCAAAGACCCTAAACATGTTGTTCCTACCCCTAGAGGAACAAGGCTAACAAACCACAGCAATTCACAGAAGTTCTCCACCAGAAACTGCTCAAAAACAAGTCAATTCAGGATCAATTCAGAGGCTCCACTAGCTGCCTGCGTTGAAATGCAGAGGCTACACTGGCTGGTTGCATTGCAATGCAGGTGGAAGCACTAACAGGGTGCGCTGAGCGGGAAATGACAAATGGCAGGGTCCTTTGTGCGAGGTGTAAAGACTGTGGAAGCTTCCAGAATCTTCCTCCATGACACTTGCCTTGATGAGTTCGACTAAGTGATGAGTAAGAGGCTCTTAGTCTCCAAGTGGAAGCAAGAACTGACAGAGGGAGAGGACACTAGTCAGATCTCAAGCCGACTCATCCTCTCTCCAAACATCTATATATGGATCTCTCCTCCATGAGATCCAGGAGGCTGGAATTTTGTTATTTCAAAGAATTGTTGTTGGTTTGAGATTGGAATCATTGGGTGCTTAATGCTTTGAAGGGAGGTGAAGAAAGGATTTCATTCGCTGGGAGGTAGATGCTGGATTGGAACTCTCTTGGTTGTATCTCCTCCTGAACCTTGTTATTCATCAATAAAGCTATCTTGGTTTCTCCTATATACTGGTGTATCTTTGATGTATGATTGCATTAGTATGTTTAGTTTATTTCAAATCCTGAACTAGTTATGAACATGAATCTATGTCTTTGTGTAGTGTTCCCTTCTTGTGATCTTGCAGGAACCTGTTGAAGCTGGGCGAGCGAGAAGGAAAGTAGCTGGGAACTCTCAAAGAGAAGAAAAACTAGATCGAGGGACAAACGGAAGACACCGGTTAGTCCATCCATCTCTCTTCATTCTTAATTCATAAAGGAAGAATACTAGAATAGCTGTTTCAGTTTGTTGCTAAGGCACTGTCACACCTTAGGTGGATAGGATCGTCCTGCATAGGCATTTTTCCCCACAACAACAACGGAAAGATCTAGAAAAATTAGGCTGGTAAAAAAAAAAGTCTCTGAAAATGGATTTCGGATGAAGAAGTTATGGCTTTTTGAAGAAAATTTGATAAAGATGCGGACTAAGTGTGGCAATGTGTGAAAATGAATGATAATGTTATAAAAAAAATCAGCCCCCTTTCCAAACTTAATCTAATTAGCTCAACAAAATGAAGACTTGAACTCAAGACCTCTACTCTCATAAAGTAGCTTTGGACCAAGTGAGCTAAACTAAAAGCTTACTAATTTTTGGAAAAGAGGAAAGTGTTTTTTTTTTTTTTTGTAGTTGTTGAAGCTTTGGGCTGCATGCTTACTTTGAGAAAGCTCTTTTTCCCTACAAAACAAAAAACACAAAACCCAACACGGACATACAAAAAAAAACGAACCTTGCGGCTCGAAGTTAGCTTTAGTCGGAAACTAAATATTTTCCTCAATGTTTCTGATTTTCCGAGATCACACTAAGGCGCGGCGGAAAAGAGCATACGCATGAGAAAAATCCTTCCTTTCTGTTTCTGATTTGCCCAGATCGCACAGAGTCACGGGGCAAAGAGCATACGCATAAATGAAAGGTATAGCTCCGGTAATTAAAAAATAAAAAGCTAAATAAACCGAAATAAATAGAGAGAAAATAACTGTAAACTACAAATAAACACTGTAAACCTCTAGATCTTAAAAATGGCATAGCTAGGGCTACCAAAAACCTTTTCGTGTGAAACGAAAGGGGTTCCTCACTGGAACAGATGGTCCCAACACAATAGAGCAGTCCTCTCGGCCCGAAAGTAGTTAGCAACAGTATATCTAGGAAACGACAGTCGGATGCAGTTCTACCAGCTTCAGATTTGGATCACCAATGGACGCGGCCCTCAAATAGCTCTGATACCATGTAGGAATTTACAGGGTAAGTTCCTCAGAGAGAACACCAAAGGACACCACTCACAAACAGATCACAGATCAATACACCAGTATTTTTGACGTGGTTAAAACCCTCAAAGAGGGAAACAGTCCATGGACGGAGCCAACGCGGCCACTTCAGGCAATATATTAATAAAAGAATGAAAATTTACATAAGCTTCTCTCATGAACCGTTACCCTAAAAATGACCCTCCATGCTCTTTAAATAGAGATCATGGACCAATCAGGTGTTAAGCCATGGATCAAGTGTCGGTAATATCGAGGAGAGAATGAACCATCAGATCATTACATATCGTGACCGTCGGATTGTAAGTTACAAAATGTACATAGTAAAGAAACACATTTTACCTAACTCTACACTAAACCAAGTTATACTTAACTATTTCCTATGTGTCGGAATATCCTAACACTACCTGGGGTCTGAGAATCTCTGATGAAAACCACCTAGAGCAGGAGCAATCTCATCTCCTTGAACTTTTTAAAATTAATGGGTACAACAAAACTCATAGCCTCAAGACCTTTCAAAGATCCTGTAAAGGACCTTTTGTTGATCCTATCTCGAAGGTTCATCTCCTGTTTATTCAAGGGACCACAGATAGGATTACCCATATCATTAGAAGGAATAATGTTTCCTCTTCGTTCAAACCTTTGAGGACCATTAGAAATTCTCTTGGTTCGGTTAAGGATCCTATCAACCCAAACGACATGAAAGGAGTTTACTTGGTTCCATGCTCCTGCGGTATTCCTTATATTGGAGAAACAGGTCAATTAATTAACCAGAGGATCCATGAGCACGTTGCAGACATAAGACACAATCGTTCCCGCTCTTCAGCTCTGGCTGAGCATGGGGAGAAATTGAAACACCATGTCTGTATTGAGGATTCCATAATCATTGCTAGGGTTGATCATTTCCACCATAGGAAGCTTCGTGAGGCGATCGAAATTGAAAAGAATGTTGGAAATATCAACAGAGACGATGGTTGGAAATTGAGTAAGAGTTGGATTTCGGCCCTCTCCTTATGATCCTCTTATCTGTTTCTTCCTAACCCTTTTAGAATATTTTGAATCCTACTCTTAACCTTATAAACTAACTATTAATTAAAATTATATAACAACTATTTTTATTTTATTATTATATAATCTCCCATCCTCTTTTTATTAAAGAATTTATTCTAACTTTCGTAACAACTTATTACGATTATTTATCATAACAACTAATATTATTAAAATTATCCCTGAAGAGCTGCTTAATGATCGGCTCTCCTCACCTCGGCTTGTCACATGCGGGTCGCGGCTACTCGTCGTTGCAACGATGAGAGAAGGGATTCGTATTTGGGAGTTTGAGAGTGACCACCATCGCGCCCCAATCGGTTCATCACCCTGGACGTGGAAGGAGATTGCAACGGTGCCTGAATCGATATGGGAGGAATTTAAGACTATAAGGTTGGAGGAGAGTGGGAGACCGCTGTGGGAGGATTTTAGGATTAACGTTTTGCCCAGCATGCAGGAATGCTTTGATTGCATAGGGGTAGGGGATCACCTCTTCCTCTTACCATGGTGGAACTGTTACATTGGCAAACTAGAACCAGAAGTAGCGCTTGTTTATAATTTAAGGACAGGTTCATGGAGGTGGACTACCCCATCTCCAACGGAAGGCAAGCATCCACTCAGGGCCCTCCATGGCATGGCTTTTAAACCGTTTTGATTTCTGAAAAAGTCTATGTTACCTTTTTGAATTATGGTTCATATTCAATTTTTTAAAGCCTTAGTTTAACAAGGTTTCCAATTTTTCTTTAAAATTAAAATTACATAATTTTTAGCCAGATTTTAATAAAATTAGGCAGTTTCAAGATTTTGGGTAGTTTTTGATGGTGTTAATTAATTTATTTCAACATAGAAAAACAGTATTGAAACACTGCTACTGTGAGATTTTTTGAAAAAAATAATGATTAGATTTTAGCATTTTTTTTGTTGTTGGGCAAATAGGCATTTTTTAATTTCATGTAATATATTTTTTTTGTTTGATTTTTTTCAAATCTGATAAAATTTCATATTTGGATGTTGCAATTTATATATTTTGAATATTTCAAAAAAGTTTACATACATTGTATTAAAATATATTTTAAATATAAAAATTATACAATCTCATGCAAATTTTTATAATTAAATTCAGTAGAAAAAAATATATCTAATAATTAAATCTATACATAGCTAAAAAAAACAATCTCTCTTTCTCCATTTCTTAAATTTCTCACTTTAATTATTTATTTCAACATATACTTTTTTATTTAATATCTAATAGTTAAACTATTCCAATGTAACTAAAGAAACAACCCCTCTATATATTTATTGTTTTCTTTGACCATAGTGGGAGGACAAATCTGAAAGAACGTAAGGACAAATCTAAAAGACCATATGGATATGCCTTATGGTGTACCATAATAGTGTTGGATCAAAATTCCATGAAATTCCAAGATAAAAAGGTTTATTATTTATTTCAACATGTAATTTAAGATATAAGATATGATATTTTAAGATATAAGATATGCTATGTAAAATGGTTTATTATTTATTTCTACATGTATTTTAAGATTGGATTTAATAATGATAAGGTTTTATTTTTATTCATTTATTATTTAAACATATGATAAATGTTTATTGTGACTAAAAGTGTTTTAGTCTAATATGCAAGAGATGTTGTAATGTCTTTGTACTGTAAACATTTTAACTTGTGTAAAAAAATCTATGTTAAATTAAAAAATCTAGATTAGTATTTTTTATATCAATTTGTGTTGGGTGTAAAGTTTGGAATAAAAATAAAAATAATCCTATGTTAAAATAATAATTTTATATTAAAATCCAGATCTACCATTCTCCTAGAGGGATCAAATCTTTAGAAATACAAATATCTTAAAATATATCTATATATATATAGATTGATAATTATTTGTGATAGATATTGATGTATTAAAAAATTATTATGAAAATATTTTAATGTTCTGTAAGTTGAAATAGTATATATTAGGTAATTAAAATATACATAAATTCTAATTAAAATAGGTGAACTAAATTATTTAATGGAGTTGGTCTCGAATTCACACCGATGGTAAAAGTACAGTGAAAAGAATGTTAAGATTTTTCAAAACCTCCATTCATCCTTAAACCCCTAAATAAAAGTCAAACAAATGTCAAAGAATAAGATTAAAGTCACATTCCAAACTAAGGTTAAATAAAAGTCAAACAAATGTCAAAGAATAAGGTTAAAGTCGCAATCCAAACTAAACTAAGGTTAATTCCATCTTCCAATATGAACTTGAACTCACCATCAAATGTTTAAAAGTACACCAAACATAAAATCATGCAAAAAATCTATTTAATTATGTAAATGTGAAGTGCTATAAGATATGTGTCTCTCTTTGTTTTTGTACATTTTTAATTTAAAATCAATTTGCATGCCAAACAATCATATCACCATATCATTGGAAAACTGCTTTGCATGTTTAAAAACATGCCAAACATAGAATCATGCATAAGACCTATTTAATTATGTAGATGTGAAGTACTCCAAGATATGTGTCTCTCTTTGTCATATCCAACAATCATATCATTTGAAAACTGATTTGCATGTTTAAAAACATGTCAAACATGCAATCATGCACAAATTCTATTTAGTTATGTAGATGTGAAGTACTCTAAGATATGTGTCTCTCTTTGTATCACCATATCATTGGAAAACTGATTTGCATGTTTAAAAACATACCAAACATAAAATCATGCACAAAATTTATTTAATTATGTAGATGTAAAATACTCTAATATACGTGTGGCTCTTTGTTTTTGTACCTTTCCAATTTAAAAATACATTTTAAATATAAGAATTATATATTTTCATAAAAAAATAATATTTAAATTTAACAAAAAAAAACATTTAATAATTAAACTACTCCAATTTCATATGTGACTAAAAAACAATTTCTCTTTCTCCATTTCTAAAAATTGAGACTTCAAATATTTATTTATTTTATTTTATTTATTTCAAAATATGTTTTTAGATTTGTTATCTAATAGTTAAATTGTTCCAATTTCATATTCAAAATTGGAAACAACTCCTTTCTCTCCATTTCTAAAAACTCTCACTTCATTTATTTATTTCATTTCTTTCCACATATAATTTAGGATTTAATAATGATAAAGTTCTATTTATATCATTTAAATATTTTGATTTGGTTAAAATAAAAATAACTCTATGTTAAAATAAAAATTATACATTGTCTAGAAGGTGTTGGATAGACCTAGGAATGCTTTGATGGCCTAGGAACGCTTGGATTCTCAAACCAGAACCAGAAGCAGAAGTCGCGCTCCTTTATAATTTAAGGACTGCACGATCTCCAATGGAAGGCACGCATCCATTAAGGGCTTGGTCACACGTCCTCCATGGCGTGGCATTTAAAAGTCTCTATTATCATTTTGAATTGTGATTCATATTCAATTTTTTTATTTACATATTATATTTTTTGGGTTTTTTATTATTATTATATGAAATTTAATAATTTTTTTGGGAATGGTAATTTTTTTTGTAACCGTAAGTTTGGGTTTTGTAATTTATATATTTTTAATATTTTTATTTTTTTTAAATATTATATTTTAAAAATATATGTTAAATATAAAAATTATACAATTTTATTTAAATTTTTATAATTAAATTTAAATTTAAAAAGAAATTATCTAATAATTAGATTGTTCAATTTTATATGTAAATAAAAAACAAATTTTTTCCTATTTCTAAAAATTCTCACTTTATTTATTTATTTTTATTTATTTCAATGTGTATTTTTAAATTTAATATTAAATAATTAAACCACTTCAATTTCATATACAACTTAAAAAAACCATCTTTCTCTCCATTTCTAACAATTCTCACTTCATTTATTTGTTTTATTAATTTCAACCTGTAATTTAAGATAATTTAAGATTTGAAAATGATAAAGTTATATTTTTATTTATTTAAATATATGTTTTAAATAATTTTTTATATTTATTTGTAATCAATAAATAAATAAATATATATATATATATATATATATATATATCAATATTAAAATATTTTATAAATTAAAATATACTAAAATATTATATATTAAGTGATTAAAATATACATTAATTCTAATATATATAAACAAGTTGCATACACTAAGCTAGGTTATGCAATGGAGTTGGGCCGTAATTTTAACCCTGAAAATTAAAGAAATTTTTATAATTAAATTTAAGTTAAAAAAATATCTAATAATTAATTTGACCCAATTTCATAGGTATATTAAGAAACACTCCCTTTTTCTCTCTTTCTAAATATATCTAACTTCATTTATTTATTTTATCAATTTCAACTTGTTGTTTACTATTTGATAATGAAAAGGTTAGATTTTTTATCATTTAAATATATGTTTTAAATAAATGTTCATATTTATTGGCAATGGATTTTGATATATTAAAAAAATATTAAAATATTTTAATATTTTATAAGTTAACTTATTATATATTAAATAATTAAAAGATAAATATTTTTTAATTATATATAAAATAGGTTGGATACACCATATAAATTAGATTATTTAATGGAGTTTTGTAATTTGTATATTTCACATATTTTAAAAGTGTTTGAAGATATTGGATTCAAAATTACATTTTAAATATAAAAAATGCATAATCTCATGTAAAACTTTGTAGTTAAAATGAGGTAAAAAAAAAAAAAAAATCTCATAATTTAATTACTCCAATTTCATATGAAACTGAAGAAACAACTCTCTTTATTTCGAAAAATTCTCATTTGATTTATTTATTTTAACATGTACTTTTAAATTTAATAGTGATAAGATTCATACTTACATATTAATCATTTTGGAGTTTGCTGGTTTCTTTAGCTTCAGTTTGGATTTTTTTTTTCCTTTTTGTTATTTGTTATGGTTTGATTTTGGGTGATATCGTCAAGATTTATGTGGAAGTAATTTAATTTTCTCACCCAATATTGGTTGACATACATGGGAGATTTCTACTTTGTCTACTTCAATGAGTATATCTTTATGGAATCATAAAGCCCTCTTGCTTTAAATCTTTTCCATGGAGGAACATGCATCATTTCTAAGTGATATAGTTCATCTTTTCAAGGAAATAAATGACCTCATTTTAACATGATGGATCCCTCCCATCCCTCCACTTTATTAAAAACAAAGCCTCCAGGTTGATATTTGTGGGGAAGGATATGGAGTCAACATTATGGAAGCATTATATCCATTAGCATAAGTTTATGTTACCATCCCACCGTTTTCACTCAAGTACATCATAAACTAATCTCGCAAATGTGCTTATCAAAAGGGTGATCAAAAGGGGAAGCATGGGAAATACAAGTAAACTTGTCAGGGCTATGGACGCTCATTGGCATTGGAGCCATGCTTGTATGGAATTAAGGACAACTTTGTCGAGGTACTGTTCAGGCTCACTGGCATCGAAGCGATGTCAGAGACCATTGATAACGATGAATATATGCTTTATAAAAAAACTCCTATCTATACCTTCTTCTATTCTTCATGCGAGGTAATCTTAAAGTAAAATATTTCCCAAAATTTGGATTCATTACTTTAGACTCACTCAGTTTGATTACTTATCCTTTTGAACTTATATTGATTAATTCATCTAATGTGTGACCCATGTGAAATGTTTTACTATTTGACGGTTTGATGAATTCCTCACTTTTAACCTTTGGGTAAATTGAAGTTCATTATTTTAACCAAAAATAACTTGTTCTTCCTTGTCTATTACCATTGTAATCCACCTCCATTAGTTTTTTGAAATAGATAACATTTTTCAATTGATCTAACAAATCATCAATGTGAGGGAGAGGGTACCTATTCTTCACCATTATTTTTTTGACTATTGTATAATCCACGCACATCCTCAATGTGCCATCCTTTTTAGGCACCAACATGACAGGTGAGTCACATGCAAAAGAAATTGATCTTATGACCCCTTGGTTCAACAATTCTTGCACCTTCTTCTTTATCTCCTCCATCTCAATGGATAACAACCTGTACATACCAATGTTGGGTAAAGGAGCATCCTACTACAAGTGAATCTCATGTTGGATATCTCACTCTGGAGGCAACCCACTTGGTTCCGGAAAAAGGCCATCATAGTTAGAAACAATTTCATACAATTCCTTTTTATGAGTGGGATCACAACCTTGGAAAGCTTCAGATGTCTCGACACCTTTTGTTCTCACAACCATGAGTGTTATAGGGCATTTGACACATCCGATCAGTGAGCCTCCTAATGGGATCAATCAACATCCTATTTTTCCCTTGTCACCATCTTGCACAAATCCCTAAGCCTGTTCCCTTCATCCCCTATAATTTCAGCCCTAAACTACATCATCTTAGCTAGTTTTAGGACCAATGCTCCCTATATGCCTACTGGGGTGCAATTAATTATAGGTTGCTCCACTTTGGCCCATGTTGGTCACCAACAGGTTGCTCTCCTTTGCACCTACGTTGGTTCTAGAAATCCAGGAGAATGAGTAGGATTCTGGAAGCTTCCCCTTCTAGGAGTTTCCAAAAGTTGTTTTAACTACTTACCTTCGATAAAACATTCAGATCCTATCCTACCCTACCTTGGAGTTTTCACCACTTATCCTTTGATATTATCCCTCCATCAAAGGTGGATCTCAAACTTTAGATTGATAATTGGATAAGAACTCCCAACTTACCCTACTTCTCTAAATATTCTCAGCCTTCGATGTGGTTGGGGGTTGGCTTTTGGAGAGTGATTATGCCCTTATGTTGTTGCAATGAGTGGTTATTATCTCATGCATTTAGGGTGATTGGAGGTGCATGCTGTGACAAGGAAAGGACAAGTCAACCACTTGGAGGAGCTCTTCTACAAGATCAACTGCTACTTATGGTTGTAATCTCCTTCCATTTATGTTAATGCAAATAATTCACTGTTTTCCTATATGTGATGCTATTATTTCATATATTCCAATACCATGTTGATCTATTGAATGAAGTATTTAGATGATACAATATATATCTCTTAGTTTCATGGATTGTGTTATCTCACTGTGAACATTCTAATTTTGGCTTTCAGAGCTGGAATTGGAGCTTCCAAGCTAAAGAAGGAGTGAAGTGTGTGAACAATTCCAGGTGTGCCTCACTCTGTTATCTATTTACTTTAAGGAAAATCATTGTGTTCCTTGTATCTCTGTTGTTCTAGGTTAGCGAACGACCTAGGGGACATACTTTTGTTTGCAATCATAAATCTCGTATAACAATGAGAAAGCACCCTATGTTGGAATTAATCAATCTCTTCATTTGATCCACAGTTACAATATTGGCATTGACTTTGGCACGATGAGCTTTAAAAATGTATTCCACCTCATTTTTCGTGAGATGATACTTGTTTTCATGAAAAAAGAAAATTTATTTCCTATCATACAAAAATGGACTCCCCAATACAATACCATAGATATCCAAGGGTACAACATCAAGATCAACCTCATTTACTAGTTTGGATGCAATCACAAATATAGCTCTACATTGCTTGGTTACATGTAATTTTTCTTTATCACACACCCAACCAAGAGGGTAAGGTTTCAGATGAGGCTTGGTCTCTAATCCCAACTTTTTAAACAAGGATTCTGAAATTAAATTTTCTTGTGAGCTTGGATCAAACAAGGTTCCCACTTTAGTATGTTTCATTACGACTCTAATGTGGAAAGATTCAATTCTCTTTGGTTTATTAATAAGAGACTCATTTTAAGAACTTGTACTTTCATACGATTAAAATTTTCATTAGCATCAAGAGAAAGAGTACTTTGTGTGCCCATTGTTGTGATCAATGTCTCATCACCAAAATAAGATTCAAGGTCCTGCTGCATGGTTTCCACCATCTTGTCCTTGTTCTTCCCACGAAATATCTTTGGTTTCAACTCTGGATGCAACTTCCAACAATGTTCATCATCATGGCCTTCCTGCTCGCAATGTGTGCAAAATGGCTTTGCTCCTTCCTCATTCTTAGTTGTAACTACCTTCTTGTCCTTTCCCTTTATTTTTCCTTTGAACTTTCCATTATGAGGATTGAAAGATGACTTATTTGGTTTCTCTCCTTTATCATTCTTACCCCTGATTTCAAGGTGAATGGCCTTCACACTGGTCGCATCAATAGTAGTAAGCTCAAATAATAACAAAGAATGTCTAATGTAACTATGTAAAGCACCAATATACTTCGTTACGGTTTTTAGTGAATCAAGTGAAATTTCCGAATCCAATGCTTGTTTTCTAAAATCTTATGTGAAGCTTTGTACATTTTGACCCTTTCATTGCCTTAAATATTGCCATTCCATTAAAGCCTTTTGTCGAAACCCAAAGGATAAAATTGATCTTTTAATGTAGAAACAAAATTGGACCAAGAAGAAAGGAGACTACCCACATTTTTTCTACCTTTTGCAACTTTTTCTCTGACCAGGCAAGAGCAGTGCCACTCAACCAAAGAGATGATAATTGGATCTTTGTCTCATCTTCCTCGATATGTTGAATTTGGAAATAAACCTCAATTTGTCTAATCCAACTGTTTAGTTTCTCTGCATTACAGTCTCCATTATATGTGGGAAAATCAAACTTAATATCTAGCTTTAAAAATAGCTTCTTAAATGTATTCCTATGATGCTTGTTAGAATGATGAGAAGAAGAAGAAGAAGAACTGTCACTAGAGGATGGAGAGGGAAGTTCAGGAGGATCTCCTCTTCCACCTTCATGATTTACTGATGCATGGTCATTGATCCAATTCTTTTCAGGCTTGATGGTATTCTCATACTCTCCAAACAACTTGTCAACTTTCTCTAACATGGTGAAAAAGATCTTGTGATAATTTCACTCTTCCTCCACTCGAGCTTCCTCATCTACCATGTCTCGTCTTCATGGCGCACACCCCGCTTTGGGATCAAAGGATTTTTGTTTTCATTCTCCTCTTTGAATCTTGTTCCTGTTTAGCATTCACTCATGCAAATTTAATCGAGAAGACCTGGTCTGATACCGAACTTGATCCAAATATTTTAACTTCAAGGATGCATATAGAATTACATATAAAAGACCATATTAACCAAGTAACTTAATACATGAAAAAGAAGCGGAAATCATAAAGCAACCATGAGATCAAAGGCACACAAAATATTTGATTATGGAGTTTATCCAATGTGGTCTATGTCTCTAGGCCCTGCTCAAAGTGTGGGAGGCATTATTTTATTAAGTGGAAGCAAAGAAATTAGTTACAAGCAACTTTACAAAAATTACCCTTATACCTCCAATTTGGATGAGGACCTAAAAATGGCGACCTTGGCTAGAAAAAAACACTGCACGGTTGGATTCTTTGTGAGAAAAATTGAAAAATCGATTATAAACTTGTCAAATTCTGACACTAGCACCTTTGGCCCTCTAAATTAATCTTTTCAGCATCTTGGAGATTCCCTTAATGATGGTTTCACTCCCCTGGTCGCTCCTCGTTTTGTTGTTTTCCCTTCTTCGGTCTAAGTCAAATGCATTTGATTGAGTTTAAATACATGTTGGCATGGGGGAGCTAACAAGGTAGGAGCCTTGGCTCATTGGTAATAGTTGACAAGATTGGAATTCGATTGGGGGCAGACCCGATTCAAAACCTATCATTTCTCGTTTTAGCTTGGACGTGTTATAAACATAGCGCACAATTTTTCGTTGTAAGGTAATGTGGTTCAAATGGAATTCGGGACTACTCGATTGGTGGGCTAGCCCATGTGGGTCAGGCCGGTTTGATCCATGCCAGTCCCATAACACATATGTTGGCGACAAGTGTCGAATCAGGTGGGTTTGATGGTCGGCAGCCCGCCCACCCATTACGACGTTATCTATCTATATATATATATATATATATATATATATATATATATATATGTACATAACACATATGTTGGCGACAGGTGTCGAATCAGGTGGGTTTGATGGTCGGCAGCCCGCCCACCCATTACGACGTTATCTATCTATATATATATGTATATATATATATATATATATATATATATATATATATATATATATATATATATATATATATATATATATATATATATATATATATATATATATATATATATATATATATATATATATATATATATATATATATATATATATATATATATATATATATATATATATATATATATATATATATATATATATATATATATATATATATACATATATCTTATGTAATGTTAGACCATTTTGGGATGGCGAGGTTGGCAACTTGCCACCTCAAAAATATTATATATATTTTATTTTTTTGAACCATGTAAGTAATTTTTTTTCTGCCATAAAAAAAGGGATATTATCCAAATTAAAGAGGCAACAAATTATCCCATTCCAACGACCGTTTTCCATGCACCGTGAGTCTACCAAATTGTTGCGTCATTAGTGACTGTCACTTGGCCAAGATTGACCATAACTTTTACCATCTATAACTTAAGCATACGAAATCGGATTTGAGTGTCATTTGCACCATTATAAACAAGGCGATAATAGCTATGATTGGGTCCTAGTTTCCCTTCCATTTGAGGACTTCGATTTTTGAGATATTTTCAAGGCCACTTCTATTTATGGATCCATTCGGATCATCCATAGTTCTAGGTAGCAGTCTGTAATCAAAAGTTGTTATCCTTAGATAGATATTCCTATCAAGGTATCATACACATTAAATGGAGATCGTATTTCAAAGTTACGAGCCCAAGAAGTTGATGTACCGACTAATCCCAATGGGGCTCACAAATGTTTGGTGCTTCATCACCTATGGTTAGGTTTTTGGACGTTTAGGGTTTTCCACTATTTCTCGATAATAAAAATACATCTGAGTCTCATTGTAATGTGGTTCAAAAGGCATGTAGTCGCAACATCTCTTCTCATAGGTAAGCTACCATCACCCGATCTAGTTTATTTCCATTCTGCATGTAAATAGTTTTCAGTACTTTGTTATTAATGAATTGCAGTTTTGTTTCATTATAACCCTCTATTTTTGTTTATATCTATATTTAATTTTGTTCCTTCACAAATCAAGATCAGTGGTATTAGAGTGGTCTAATCTTTCTTCATTTTTTGTGCATGTCCCCAATGAGGTTGGGGTATAAGGAGTTGAGACATGAGCTAGTTAAGCCTTCGGAAGACCATCCCCACCGACACTAATGACATCCCATAGCAGAAAAAAGAAATATAAGAGAGAAAATTTTCCCAGATCCCTTGACGGAAGCCCACCGATGACACATATTCATCCAACAGTAATTTCGGAGGTACCACCCCCTTCAAGGTATAATTTAACTTTGACATCCCTATATTTAAAGGTCGAATAGATGCAGATATTGTAGATAAATGGTTGGATCTGCTAGAAGGTTATTTTTTGGTCTATAGTTCCTCTGATAGGGAGAGAATTACTTTTGCAATGCTTAAGGCTTCCCCCCATGTCAACTAATGATGGGAAACTTATTGTGAGAATAGGGCTTAGGAACCCTCTCTATTTATAACCACATCCTCTTGGATCTCTTTCAAGATACTTCCAAGGAATAGTAATACCCTATGGGAAGATATGAGGAAAAGTGTATACAATGGAAAACACTATGACATCAAAGGGACGTATATGTGCATGATTTCACAAATATTTTGCCTACATGGGTATCAACGACTCTGAGTGACTTATGGTGCTCAAGTATCATAGTTGACTGCAGAAATATATTAAGGAAGAAATGGAGTTCCTCAACATCTCCTCCCTTGGTGCAATATATTGATATGCTACTAATATTGAACAAAAAATTAAACAAAAGATGTGACTTTCGATCTATGAATCAAAAGCAGAGAAAGAGTACCCCCAAACAACTGAACAAAGGATAGAGCCAACATGGAGTGACCTAGGACAACCCATCGAATCTGCAAGCAAATAATGGCACCACGAATGTGAAGAAAGACATAGGAAAGTGGTGTGACTTCCACAAGAGTCCCACTCACAACAAAAATGAGTGTCACGCAAAGCAGTCATTGATGACCGAGCTAAAATCTTCAGAGTCTTGTGCATGTTCTGATTCTGAGCGAAAACCTGATAAGGGGAAGCAAATTTGTCATAGATCTAATCTGAAAATATATGAGAATAAAAATATACCCAGAAATAACAAGATAGAAATGCATCTTAATTGATCAAACCCTTAAGGTATGACAACACCATACATTCACTCCTTAAGGAGAACACTCCACAAGCCATATTCTTGTTCATACAATATTCCTTGACATTTCTCAATGGGGAGTCTCTCGCCTTTATATAGGCCTCATACATACAATATCATGGGTCATTACCATGGTTCCCTCAATACCATCTATCTAATACAATGGGCTTATTACATTATTACTAATTACTTGTGGTCCCTTACATGATACAGGTTAACCACTTTATTTATTACTATGGCCCATCCCATTATTACATTATTCCCTTGGATACCTCCCTATGTACCCCATACTATCCCCCTTAGGTATACTACATTCCACCCCCCCTTAAACATGTTTCGTCCCCGAAACATAAGAAGAACACAAATAATAAGATCTACTCAAAAGAGTAGTCCACTGGTACCATGCACGTGCATCTAGACATCCAAGAGAAAGGTGAACCCTCAATCTAGTTGTTTCCTCGCTCGCTTGAGATGGAAGTTGACCCTTGCAGCTCTTCTGTGTTGATGTGTAGTAGGTGGATCGTCACCCCTCTCTATCTATCATGCGGGGGTTGTTGTCCTTGTGGCTAATTTGTTGCCATCGTGTTGGTTGTTTTCTTGCAGGGTGATGTGGATGTTGATATGCTGAAGTTTTAACCAACTGTGTATCTTTCTTTAATTCACCACCTAATGGAGCCTAATTGGTATCTGGTACATGTTGTGGCATCTGTTGTTGTTGCTTATCTTCCAATATTACTTCAACCATGGATTCCTCATCTGATGTATTCGTATCTGTAACATTTTATGCTTCAGCCTCCTTGGACTCTACCTGTTTTTCACGTACCTAGTTTGATGTTTATGTTTGGTTTTCGACCATCAAGGGCTCATCATCTCATGTGTCAGTCCCTGGAACATCTTCTGCTTCAGCTTCCTTGGACTCTACCTGTGTATTGATGGAAATATCCTACAATGTAATTTTCTTCTTTTTATACCAAAGCTTTAGGAATTTCTTCTGCACATTAATATTGATAGTACCC
Source organism: Pinus tabuliformis (assembly GCA_031772625.1). NCBI lineage: Eukaryota > Viridiplantae > Streptophyta > Pinopsida > Pinales > Pinaceae > Pinus > Pinus tabuliformis. The sequence continues at coordinate 87,618,527 of CM062814.1, read as the reverse complement.
ACATATTCCATCCAAGGGTATCCCAAACGAACATCCACATTAGCCATATCTGAAGCATAAAAATTAGAATGCAATACATACTTGTCCATAGAAATCTTCAAATCTTTATAAACTTGCACCTCCTCATTATTAATTGTTGGGTTGTGTTATATTCTTTCCATGACTAACCCATGTAGTTAACTGGGGGTTAGTTGTTGTAGGGAAAAGTATCCGACTCGGATGACCCTAACCCACTCTAAGGGTGACAGTTCCTTAGCAACAACTGTAAAACAAACTAATGAAAGTTTACTTCTTTATGAAAGCAAAAGAGAATGGAGGAAGCACTAACCGTTGCCTTGCGCTTAATGTCGAATCCAAACTCTCCTCTTTGGCCGCTTGCTCCTAGCTCTTTGTTGTTCTGCTCACCCAGCTACAATGAGATCCTGCACAATAACAAAGAAGGAAACTACAAGAGGCATGCAATCATAACTGGTTCATGGATTAGTGTAAACCAAACATGCAATCATCACAATATATAATTGAACAAAAGCACATAGAAGAACCTCAATAGCTTTTATTAATGAAGAAATAAAGGTTCTGAGAGTATTACAACCATTGCAGGCTCCAACCCAGCAACACCTCCCAGCAGAAAGAATTGCTCTTCTTCACCTCTCTCAAACAATCACCCAATAACTCAAGAATGAAACCAACAGCATATCATTACTTTGCACCAAATTCCAGCCTCCTGAGCTCATAGGAGAGAGCTCAATATATAGATGAATTGAGAAAGGATGAGTCAGCTTGCAACTGATGTGTAGCTGCCTTGTGTCCTCTCTCTCTTCAGTTAATCTTTAGTTGATCTTCAGTTCTTGAGTCCACTTGGTGAACCTTGCTTCCACTTGGAGAAACAAAGCCTCTGACTCATCACAAGGCGAAATACCTGATCCAAGTGTCATTTTTGGAAGATTCCAAAGCAATGACTCACTGTGCCACATGTCCAAACTCGCCCAACGTAGGTGGGCTTTGTTCTGCCTGCTTTGCAACGCAGGTACACCATGGAGCAGTTGTGTTTCAGCGCAGAAGCCTAGTGGAGCACCTGCTTTGATTTCAGGATTGCTTGTTTTTGAGTGTTTTCAGGTGGAGAACTGATCTGAGAGCTGTTGGTTTGCTGACCTTGTTCCTCTAGGGGTAGGAACATCATGTTTAGGGAACTTTGGATCCCTTGGATTATTGACAATTCATGCTTGTTGCTGTAAGGCACAAAATTGTCTATAACAGATGCCCCCTAAAGTATGAGGTCGTTTATCGGGTGAAATGCTTTATTGAGAGGATCCGAAGTTCATTCAATCTGCTGAGAAGTGTCCTGCAATAAGATACAATACAATACATTATTTTTCATACATTTTTCATGATCTAGCTGAGGCGGGCATTCCCATGCTCAGCTTTATAAATACATTTTGGTACATAGAACAGACGATCGTCTGATGCTAGACTGATAATTCTCTGCCGAATTTATCATCCTTTGAAAAGGATGATCATCTGTTGCAATGATGTACATATCAAATGTCTTTATGTCCTGAATATATATCGCAGCCCGGATGGATGAAACTAGATCCGGGGTCTTCAGTCTCTTCCGATCTTCACTCGATGTACAAGTCGATCCATGTGAGAATTTCTTGAAGTTGAACATGGAAAGACATCGCTTGATTACCGGTCAATGATGTAAACTGTTAACAAGCGTGAGAGGAATCACCGATAAGGATGATGACCCTCAAGGTACGGCAGTACAATCTACATGGTGGGAATAAAGGACTTGGCGTCGACCACCATGCAAAATCTTCTGGTCGAAGGTCATTGATGTATACCTGTCGCCGGAAGTGAGAAACTTGCCATTGAGGCATGCAAGCTTCAAAGTACTGAGGGGGGTGTTCCTAGATCAACTCCTTGGATAATGAGCTGATGTCGACAAGGAGCGATCCGTCAAAGGAGGGCCTTAATGAATCCCACATCAGTGACACGGAACGGAGCTAGTGAGTATGATGAGGTGAAAACAAACTGTGATGTATGATTCAGGGTGGCGGTCATGAAGTGGATGAAGGATAATGTATGGCAGTGGGTGGAACACGGTTGACTCTTTACAGAACCACATCTCTTGAACATATAACGACACTGATGTGATGGATTGGTAGCATTACCCCAATGGTGGATGGTGTGGCGAGGACCATGATTCTGCGACCGGTGAATGAAACAACCCAACCCGATGTGCTACGGAGGACAAAGTGTCATGTTCAAGAGCGACTTGCTACCATTAATGCTGTGAGGTTCTCCCAATTTTTCCCCAGTCATTGCTGACCAGTACCTCTTTATTTTTGTCAAGCTTGAGGAGGATAACATATGCTTGTTCTATAACCTGCCCTTCGGGCAAGCCCATCGCTATGTTTTAACGAGCCTAGCGATAGGGAAACTCGTTCTCGTCTAAAGACAAGTTTGCCGCTATTTAATCATTTTAACGAGTCTAACGACAAAGAAAACTCGGTCCTTTTCATTTTTAGAGAGTCTGAAAAGGCACGAAAAGTTAACTCCAAAATTCCTTTTTCGTCATCTAATCCCTTAAGTCCGAAAAAGTTTAAAACAATACAGAAGGGATGAATTTTCGGTTGCTTTAACGAGCCGAACAAAACAAGCGCTCGATCTTTTTGTGCAATAATCCCTCAGGTCCAAAAAGATTAAAATCTAGAGGAGGGATAGCTTTCCGGTCGCTTTAACGAGCTGGAAAGCCAAAACTCGGCAAACTTTTCATATTTTACGAGTCAGTGAAAAGAGCTCAAAGAAGACTCGCCTTTTGGGGAACGAGTGATGAACAGGGATAGCAGCAGATTCCAGGTACAGGTTGGAATTCTCCAATCACGGCAGTGTCACAAGGATGGCTAAGTGAAATCACTCTTCACAGCTGTTCCTCAAAATGGGCAAACAAACATATGGAGGTGAACGATTGGCCAAATGAACGGATGGAGGTGATGGCATATAAACACGACCAAGGGCTTTTAATATGGCTTTCAAAGGTTACATTTCTCGAGGTTGTTTACCGGTTCATTTTTTCTGGGTGAGCTTGAACTGCTAGGGAAAGATTGCTCACAATTTACGTTTATTTTTTAACGAGCATGAACTTCTGCACAAAAACAGCTCGATGATTGCTTTTATTTTTTAACGAGCATGAACATTGCTAAAACTGCTCGAATTATACCAGTCTTAATACAAGGAATGCTTTAGGTGAGGTAATCTTATTTAAGGAGCGATACCTCACTAATTACTCCAAATTAGCAGGTTTTAACTTTTGCCCTTCATCCTTTCTTTATGCAAGCTAGAAACGGCTAATCCTACGAGTTTAACGGGTTAGACCTACAGGTTTAAAGGGAGGACCTAAAAATTTAAAAAATAAATAGTCATCCCGTGCTTGCACTCCAAAAGGTTTGCATGCCCCCAGGTATAAAGTATAATTTCGAGATTCTGCCATCTCTTACTTATTATCCGAAAAATGGTTTTGTTTGCTGCCGCAAACTAAACTCTCTTTTCGGCGATGTCTATCATTAGGTTGCTAAGGATGGTGACTACTTGTTGCAGCAATTTCATCTCTTTCTTTGAAGACTGCCCCTACTTATCCTTCAAAACAGCTTGTTTTAATGGGTGAGGCTTGACATTCAAAGATGGTGGCTTCTTGCTGCCACAAATAGACCCCCTCCTTAGGAGAGCCCACTTCTTTAGACAAAGGGAGCGATTGCTTCGCTCACATAACTTTGACAAAAGAATTTTATCCTAGAACAACCCTCTCTTCCTCTACCGGACGGGGTACGGACTAGTCCATCCTTCTGCGGAAATTAACTTTATACCTAAGGTTTTCTCTGCCCGAGGCAGGCCAGGGTGCATGCCCCCTGGGTCCCAGTTCTTTCTTTCCGAATTACTCGCATTCATCGGGAAGTAGAACCGGGGGCGGTGGCATTCCTTGAGCGAATAAACCGTTAAGGGATGGTATTTGACTATTTGCAATGCGTGATCCTGGAAATGAAAGTTGGTCTACTAGCTGGACCATTCTTCCTTCGTGCGGAAAACACATGACTCTAAAGAGTGAGGACACTATTGCCTCCATGCAATATATATAGTCTCGTCCAAGGAGTAAGTTATATGCCAAGGGTCCCTGGACGACCATGATGTTCATGCGAACTGTTTTCCCTTTCAATGTAACCGGAACATTGGGGAGAATCCCTAACGGGTGACTGGTTCCTTTATCAAAACCTGATAGATTTCTCATCTCAGGTAAAAGCACCGGGCAACCCAGTGCTTTCCAAGCAACAGAGGAAAGGATACTCACAGATGCCCCTTCATCAATGATAGTTCCAGCCATCACCATTCTGTAGATTTGGACTATGATTCTGAATGGGATACTGGCTGGTAACCGGGGTCTGCCTAGTTGATTCCAATCAAAGGATACAACTAGGTTGCTTGGTGGTGGGACCGAATATACGGCCGGATACGACCCTGACGATGTTCCTTCCTGCGATAAAGGAATGGGCGCATTGCCTTGATGCTCATCAGAGTCTGTGTTGATGAAAAGAATATGGACGGTGTCATCCTTATCCTCTTCAGTGAGGGTGTCATTTGAAGATGGGTCTTCAATGACGGAGTCATTGGACGATGAAACCTCTGAAGGAAGAACCGGGTCAACTGCCGTTTCGACCTTTAGACTTTCGTCTGGTCTGGATTCAGTAGGTTCATTCTCAATGACCGACACTTCAGCTGACCACTTGGGCGGGTCAGCTGGATTTTCAACTATCGAGGGATTAGGCGCGAGTTTTTGGTATCCAGGAGGAAGTCGTAACGGCGAAACCGGACGATCTTCCAAAACTCTCTTTGCCTCATCTAAGAATGGACATCTGTGGATGGCATGCTCGCCTTCACACAATATACAGGGTGATATTGGTCTCCCTCTTCGTCCTTCACTCTCGCTAGTTGACGGACTGCAATCAACATGACTGCCAGAGGTTGATGCTACCGGATTGTGCAATCTTGGGGACCAGTCCCTTAGTATCCGGGGAATACAAGGACAATCACGATGGAAGTGGGCCCCTTCGCAAATGACACATGGCGATTTAGGCCCGGTCGGTGCAGTGTGTGGGTTTTTGTCAGCTGTCTTTTGCTTGCCCCCAGTCGCCTTCGCCATAGGCTCCTTCTGCTTCTTTTCTCTCTTCTTCCTTTCCTTCTTCTCCTTGGGAGGCTGACTTTTGCCAGCTCTACCTTGCAAAGATGAAGGATCAGAGGAAGTATTGTAAGAAGTGGAAGGCTGGTGGGTAGTCCTAGACTGGTCTGACTGTTGATTCGACTGCTCAGGATTAGTGGCGATCTGGACTACATTAGTTGAAAAGAGCCATACAGGTAGGCCAATTGTCAATCCTGGAAGTGACAATGTTGCCATATGAGGCGCACCAACATCTCCCCAAGAGGAGAAGGGATTTGGACTTTCGCCAAGGTTGCCTCCTTGGTTGGTGGGCTCTATACTTTTCAACTGAAAGATCAACGTGGGAATAATAGGTGATTTTGTTCCGCTTAAAATAAATTTTATTAACGACGCTTTTAGACACAAACTTGCTTTTTCATGTTTTAAGAGTCGAGAAAAAGCTAAAGATGACTCTAGTCGCCTTCGATGTTTTAACGAGCCCGAAGTGACAAATGCTCGGATGGACTTTTTCAGTTATAGAGTTTGAAAAAGGCCAAAAGAAACTGCTCTGGAGTTCTAGGCAGAGGGTGTGCCAAACTTTTCGCGAAACCACAGAATACGTTTTACGGTACGGGTGGTCGATCTTCGTGAATGCTGTGTTCACTGCATCGCGATCAGTAGGGCGGTCGACACGGCTTCCTATGGATAAAGGATAATTGCCTATAGGGTTCTCCCAATATATACGCGACGGTACGTGGGAGCACAAGTCCGTATTAGTGCCACCGACTCTCAGGAGGAATCACCCACCTTCGTAGAGATCGACAGTCACTATGTTTAACGATGCCGGAACACGTCTCTACCTAGACCTCTATGTGTTTGCGTTATGTTACAAAGCGTTGTTATGTAAATTGGATTTATTTTAATGTTGATCTTGCTTATCAGTTTGCCTTTAAGGATCACCACGAGATGTATATAACAAATTCCTGAATGCAGTCTAAGATGAGAAGCAAACTTTTCAATCTTTCAAATTTGAAAACCTTAACTACTGAGGGAAAAGAAAGGCAAATCTTTTCACACAGATCATAGAGCACACACTAAAATGCAAATTTTTCTAAATCGTCAAGCACACAGTCAAATGCAAAATGCACAATGCATGTATTTTCTTTTCCCTTTCTTAATGTGGATGGATACAAAAAGAAAGTGGTTATATAACTTTGATTTCGATTTAAAGCGAAAGTAAACAAGCTTGTCCAAAATCAAAAGACACCTTAAGATTCACTTGCTTAATCACTGGAAATACATGAAATCAAACCATACGAACGAAAGTAAAATGACTAACCAGCTATGGACAGCAAACAAGCTAACTCTTTAGACCAGCAAAACGCCTAACACAGGTTCAGATCTAAGAGGCCAAAAGCATGACTAGTTTACTTTTCGTTATGGGAAATTGTAAATGAGTAAGAAATACAAAGAACAAGTACAATTTCGTTATATAACAGAGGCGGAATGATGGCAAGTAATATTGGTTTCAAAACAGGCACAAGACTGACACCTAGCAGCAAAACTAAGTGAAAACAGGCAAGAGAAAGGAGGAAACCCCAAATGCACTAAGCAAATTTGGGTCAACGCAGGCTCTGCACAGTCAAACTGGCTCTCAGCGCAGGTAGCTAGTTCGGGACCTGCGTTGCAAAGCAGGTAGCCTGTGTACTACCTGCTTTGGAAAACGAGAGTTGCGTTTTCACAGTTTCCGGGTCATAATTTTCTCAAAAATGCATGGTTTTTGCTCAAATCAGAAGCAATCAGTCAAGCACAATCAAAGGGATGATTTAGAAGGTGCAAAGCTATCACTAAGAGCTTACAAGGATCTTTGTAGATCAGCTCTTCAAATCATGAATCTGCTCAGACAATGAGCAAGAGTAGCAGCCCCTCTACTTCGCTTTTGATATAGTCAAAAGCTTTTCGATTTGGTACTCTTTTGTTCAGGAAATGAATAGCAAAATACTACAAACACAATCAAATGGATACGATCCCCAGTGGAGTCGCCAGTTTGTTGTAGGGAAAAGTATCCGACTCGGATGACCCTAACCCACTCTAAGGGTGACAGTTCCTTAGCAACAACTGTAAAACAAACTAATGAAAGTTTACTTCTTTATGAAAGCAAAAGAGAATGGAGGAAGCACTAACCGTTGCCTTGTGCTTAATGTCGAATCCAAACTCTCCTCTTTGGCCGCTTGCTCCTAGCTCTTTGTTGTTCTGCTCACCCAGCTGCAATGAGATCCTGCACAATAACAAAGAAGGAAACTACAAGAGGCATGCAATCATAACTGGTTCATGGATTAGTGTAAACCAAACATGCAATCATCACAATATATAATTGAACAAAAGCACATAGAAGAACCTCAATAGCTTTTATTAATGAAGAAATAAAGGTTCTGAGAGTATTACAACCATTGCAGGCTCCAACCCAGCAACACCTCCTAGCAGAAAGAATTGCTCTTCTTCACCTCTCTCAAACAATCACCCAATAACTCAAGAATGAAACCAACAGCATATCATTACTTTGCACCAAATTCCAGCCTCCTGAGCTCATAGGAGAGAGCTCAATATATAGATGAATTGAGAAAGGATGAGTCAGCTTGCAACTGATGTGTAGCTGCCTTGTGTCCTCTCTCTCTTCAGTTAATCTTTAGTTGATCTTCAGTTCTTGAGTCCACTTGGTGAACCTTGCTTCCACTTGGAGAAACAAAGCCTCTGACTCATCACAAGGCGAAATACCTGATCCAAGTGTCATTTTTGGAAGATTCCAAAGCAATGACTCACTGTGCCACATGTCCAAACTCGCCCAACGCAGGTGGGCTTTGTTCTGCCTACTTTGCAACGTAGGTACACCATGGAGCAGTTGTGTTTCAGCGCAGAAGCCTAGTGGAGCACCTGCTTTGATTTCAGGATTGCTTGTTTTTGAGTGTTTTCAGGTGGAGAACTGATCTGAGAGCTGTTGGTTTGCTGACCTTGTTCCTCTAGGGGTAGGAACATCATGTTTAGGGAACTTTGGATCCCTTGGATTATTGACAATTCATGCTTGTTGCTGTAAGGCACAAAATTGTCTATAACATTAGTGCGGGGGAGGTCACAGGGGGTTTGAGGGGCACCCGTAACCCCAATTTAGCGTCCCGGAAAATTTTGGTTTTGGACTCTATGTTAGGTTGGGCGGACCCACCTATGGTTTTGTGCATGATTTTCGCACATGTTTTTGGACGTGATGGTTTTCGGTCCATGGTTTTGGACGCAATGGTTTTCGGTCCATGGTTTTGGACGCGATGGTTTTCGGTCCATGGTATTGGATGCTTCGGCATGTATAAATATGTATTGTAACATTGAAACGAATATAATGAAAATTCAAGCTGGTAGTCTTGGTTTTGGGATGCAGGGGAAAATCTTTGTGTATATGTGTTTTATGTGTTATGCTCTCACATTGTTTATTTTTTGTTTTTTAGAATTCGTATGCAGGGAATTTCTATACAAGGTTAAAACCTACATTTGGTATCAGAGTTGTTTTCGCTTCAAGGGGACACCTTTGTTGCTGAGGGGTTTCACTCGGGCCTGTGGTAGACCCTGTTCAGTGGGAGATCTGCGAGATCAATTCTGTTGGTGAAAGAAGATGGCGAGCAGTGGAAAGATAGAGATCGAGAAAGTTTTGAGTTGTGGAAACTCAAGATGGAGGATCTGTTGGTGGATAAAGATTAGTTGATTGTGGTAGATCTGGGTACTAAACCAATGGGAGTGTTCGATGAAGAATGGAAGAAGTTGGATCGGAAGGCAAAGAGCACAATACGATTGTGTGTCTCAGATTTAGTATTGTTGAATGTATCAGGGGAAGCTATAGCGAAGGCTTTGTGGGACATGTTAGGGACTTTGTATCAATCTAAGTCTCCGGTGAATAAACTGTTCCTGTGGAAAAAGTTGTATAACCTGAGGATGAAAGATGGAGACTCGGTGACAGAGAATCTGAATTCATTTAATACTATGGTAAGTCAGTTAGCATCTGTTGATATTAAAATTTCAGATGAAGATAAGTGCATCAATTTGTTGTGTTATCTACCAGATTCATGGGATAGTCTGGTTATTGCAATAGGTATCAATGCAACTGCCTTGCAGTTTGATGAAATAGTCTCATCTTTGTTGACAGAGGAGATGAGATGGAAAAATATGGAGAGCCAGAATGGTGATGCCTTGTCTGTACAAGGATGGTCCCAGAATAGAAACAAAAATAAGTCATTGAGTGGGAGATATAAATCTAGAGGGAGATCTAAATCTCAGGAAAACATGTAAAGGTGGTGTGCTGGAAATGTGGAAAGGAAGGGCACTACAAAAGGGACTGTAAATCCAAAGCTCCTGATAAAGGAAAGGGATCTGATGATGCTCCTTCTGCAGAGGTGAAAACCACCTCAGATGAAGGGGGAGATGTGTACTTGGCTTCTTCAAGTACACATGTAAATCATGAGGCATAGTTGGTTGACTCAGGTGCATCCTTTCACTTCACTCCCCATAGAGAGTGGTTCCACGAGTATGAGAAATATGATGGTGGTGATGTCTTCTTGGGGGATGGCAGGAAGGCTATAATCATTGGTCGTAGAAAAGTAAAGTTGAATTTGAAAGGTGGAAGGGTTAGAACACTTCCAGGGGTTCTACATATTCCTTTATTAGCTAGAAATCTGATTTCTGTAAGCAAGCTGGATGATGCAGGTGTAAAAATAGTGTTCGAGAAGGATACCTGTAAAATGGTTCAGGGAGCACTGGTATTGATGTGGGGAGTTCAGATTGGAACTCCATACAAGCTGCAAGGTAGCACTGTTATTGATGGGTGCAACAGTTCTGTGGTTATTGAAAGTGGAGAAAAAAATCTAGTGGTCTTTGGAGAGAAGAGCATGTTGTGGCAGCAAAGGCTTGGACATATTGGAGAGAAGGGTCTTCGAATACTTCATGGTAAAGGTATGGTAGAAGGTATGAGTAATAGCTCTCTGGATTTTGATTTCTGTGAAAATTATGTATATGGAAAGCTGAATCGGGTGAGTTTCCCCTCTGGTAGTAAGAAGGCGAAACAACTATTAGAGCTTGTGCACAGTGATGTGTTTGGACCTGTGAAGGTTCCATCACTAGGTAAGTATGTGTACTATGTATCATTTATAGATGACTTCTCAAGGAATACATGGATATATTTCCTTAAGAAGAAATATGAAGTCTTTGACAGGTTTAAATAATTTAAGGTTCTCGTGGAAAATCAGGCAGAGAAGAAGATAAAGGTGTTGAGGACAAATAATGGTGGAGAGTTTTGCAGTAAGGAGTTTGAGGAATTTTGCAAGAAGTGTGGTATATTACAGCAGAAGACTACTCCAGATACACCTCAGCAAAATGGAGTTGCAGAAAGAATGAACAAGATGTTGATGGAAAGGGCAAGAAGCATGCTCAGTGGTGTCAGGTTACAACAAGACTTCTAGGCAGAGGTGGTGGATACTCCATGTTACCTAGTCAACAGATCACCTTCATCAACATTGGAGGATAAAACTCCACAAGAGGTATGGACTGGTAAGAAACCCTCTCTTTCACATCTAAGGGTATTTGGATGTGATGCATATTGTTACACTAAAATTTGTCACCATGACTATTTACAGTTAGTATGGCTCCATCAACTGTCATACTATCCTCCTTGGAAAGTCTCATACCTCTGCTCTTCATGTCAAACTCCAAGAAAGAGAGAAAGTCTTTAAAAATCTATATATCTCTGGGTACGCAGTTTCTCTTAGCTTTACCTGCATGTACGCATCTCAAGTTCACAATACCTGCGTACTTGTACGCTCTATCTGTAAAGGGGTGGGTGCGTACTCCTGTAAAGGTCAAAAGGCGCAAGTTTCACTTCAAAAAAGTTACTTGTGGTCATTTCTAGAGCATTCTAGAAGCTTGTTTGACTGGTATTGAGCGCCTCCAGATGGTTCATGTATCCCTATGAAAGAGGAACTTATCCCATCAAGAGGGGAGCTATCCCATTCAAAGAGGGGCTTATCCCATTGATGGTGGACCTGATTAACTTCCTCTAGAGCACTATAAATACAGGCATTGGGCTAGAAGGAGGGGAGGTTGAAAGCTGAACATTCCTAAGGGTAGATGCTGCTGGAATTAGGACTCCCTTATAGAGCTTGAGAGGAGAGATTCCCATCCTTTCTTAGCCTTATTTGGAAGTGGGTGAGCTGATCAAAGTAAAGGAAAACTCTTGTTGGACCCTAGGAGGGACCTGCACAACACCAAGGCTCAGGTTGTAATGGTTTCTTTTGTTTCCACTTAATACAAATAAACTCATTTTTCTCAACAGATTTTTATTCATGATTTGTTTCATATACTCCTTGGTCTGTATGATGAATATGTGTTATTTTATAAGTTATTCAGGTGCTATTTAATCTTTTGGCTTGTTAGTGAATGCAGGTTTCGAAGAGAAGGAGGAGCTCATCTGGATCGGCAAGGCTGGACTACTACAAAGAGTTGGACTAAAGGTATGTTATAATCACCTGATTACTTGTATTCTAAATGCATATTTAGAGAAAGGTAGTGTTTAATTGTCTTGTTTGTCACTAGAAAGCCTTAGCTTCTAGGGAGGTTGGTTTTGTCCGCAAAATTGACTCTTTCCGCATGACAAAATGGCGACTCCACTGGGGATCGAACCCAGAATCTCTGGTTTCGCAGACCTTTTGTTGACCCTTTACCTTCTTTGCCTAATTCTTCTTCCTCCATTTCTTCCTCTTCGCCTGGTAAAAGCCTTGATGCTAGTAACCAGGAGGCTAAGAAGAAGAAGAAAGGGAAGAAGAAGAAGAAGAAGAAGCAAGATAAGAAAGAAGTCAACCAACCAACCACGACTGTAAGTGTTAGTTGTGTTGAGGAAAACTCCGACATGCATCGTAAACCCAAATTCCCTTGCAGGCTTTGTAAGGGTGACCACTTCCTTGTCAATTGTCCTGGTATTCCAAAGGTCTTGGAAGTATGGTCAGAAAAATATCATCAACTTTCCATTGATCCATCAACCAGTGATAGTCAGGTTCCTGGGAAAAAGGGTAAAGTTAGGTTTCCTTGTAAGTTATGCAAAGGGAGTCATCAAACTCACATTTGCCCTCACATGGATGAAGCCTCAAAATTTTTGGAAAACCTTACTGTTCCACAGCAAGAATTTCCAACTGGTTACCGTAAACTTTCTCCCAACCTACCGTCAACTGACGGAGTGATTGATCTAAATTCAAGTACATTCGATCACACTCTTCCATTGGAGAGTGAAACTCATGTCACTCAAGTTGATGATCCATTAGTTGATCAAGTGGTTGATTCAATTTCACATTCGGTCGATCCCACTTTCCCTTTAGAGAGTGAACTTCATACCGCTCAGGTTCTTCTTGTTACATCAGATTCTTCTATGCCGGGGGGGCATTTCACCTATTTCTACAGAACCCCCTCCAAACACTGAGGTCTTTTCCTTTGATTGGAATAGACTGACAGAACCTCGTCTTCCTTCCTCCATCCCTTTCCAAATCATTGTCAACGATGGTGGTAGGGACATACATCGTACTCAGGTAGATGAAGGAGCTTCTGTTAGTATTTTATCATCCACTGTTTGGAAAGATTTGGGTTCCCCTCAGCTTGCGTCTGTTACGCAGAATCTGAAAGCTTTTAACAGAACCATTAGTGAACCTTTAGGGATCCTTCCTAAGTTTTCTATTACCTTGGAAGGCAAAACTGTCTGTATTGATCTTATGGTAGTTCGGGGTCCCTTGGATTTCAATTTACTCCTTGGGCGAGACTATGTTTATGCAATGAAAGCTGTCGTATCGACACTCTTTCGCGTGATGTCTTTCCCTCACAATGGAAATATTGTGGCTGTAGACCAGCTTTCGTTCCCTAGTCTTGTTTCAACTACCAATAATATGATAGCCCTAAATGTTTCTGGTTCTCAAGTGGTATCTACCCTGCCACGGGTTAATTATGTGGCAACTGGTCCCATGTTTCCAGTTACCAATGTAAGTGAGCCTCTCACTGTTTGCTCATCTTCCTTTGATTTAGATCCGGTAATTGACATGGAAAACTCTATGGGATTACTTGAACACGATGTTCTTATCCCTTTTGAGTCCCTTGACATGTGTTCCTTCCAGAGAAGTATTCTTCCTTCTGATGAAGATCTCGTGGAAGCCATGATCAAGGTGTGTCCATTGACATGTCTTCCTTCCAGTTGGAAGCCATGATCAATGCTGTGAGGAAAGTTCCTTTTACTGTGTCAACCTCGTTAAAAAATGAATTAGTGTGAGTGAGGAAAGTTCCTTTTACTGTGTCAACCTCGTTAAAAAATGAATCAGTTGAGTGAGGAAAGTTCCTTTTACTGTGTCAACCTCGTTAAAAAATGAATCAGTGTGAGTGAGGAAAGTTCCTTTTACTGTGTCAACCTCGTTAAAAAATGAATCAGTTGAGTGAGGAAAGTTCCTTTTACTGTGTCAACCTCGTTAAAAAATGAATCAGTGTGAGTGATGAAAGTTCCTTTTACTGTGTCAACCTCGTTAAAAAATGAATCAGTTGAGTGAGGAAAGTTCCTTTTACTGTGTCAACCTCGTTAAAAAATGAATCAGTTGTGTGAGGAAAGTTCCTTTTACTGTGTCAACCTTGTTAAAAAATGAATCAGTTGTGTGAGGAAAGTTCCTTTTACTGTGTCAACCTCGTTAAAAAATGAATCAGATACGAGGATAGTTTTTTCCTGTATCAACCTCGTTAAAAAATGAAACAGGCTAGCATGAGGATAGTTCTTTTACTGAGTCAACCTCATTAAAAAATGAATCAGGTAGATTTTAGGTTAAGTAGGTAGATTGTAGAAAGTATGGTTGTGAGGATAGTTCTTGTTACTGAGTCAACCTCGTTAAAAAATGAATCAGGTATGAGGATAGTTCTTTTCTTGTGTCAACCTCCTTAAAAATGAAACAACTCCTTTTTCAAGTTAAATATTGAAAGTAAACCTTCATTCCATCCATCTGGTTGAATGCAATGAAGCCTGGGGGGCATGTACCTCGCTTTGCATCATTATACTGGGGGCATGTGAACTTTTTGAGCATAGTTCCTTGTCTTGTGTCAAGCTCGTTAAAAAATGAAACAAGGGTAGGTTGTTAGGTAGATTGTAGAGAGTAGTTATGAGCATAGTTCCTTATCTTGTGTCAAGCTCATTTAAAACATGAAACAAGGGTTTTGAGGATAGTTCTTTTCCTGTGTCAACCTCACTAAAAAATGAAACAACTCCCACAAGTCTTTCCAAGATCTTGAAAGTAAAGCTTCATTCCATCCACCTCATTGAATGCAATGAAGCTTGGGGGGCATGTACCTCGTTTTGCGTCATTATGCTGGGGGCATGTGAACTTATAACAAGCATAATTTTTCATTTCAAGCTTGCGTAAACATGAAACCAAATCCGAGCATAGTTCTTTTCATGTGTCAAGCTCATTAAAAGATGAAACAAATCCTCCTCTACTTGAGTCGAGAGTTTGACTAGATCTCATAAATGTTAAGTTGTATATTTAGGTTAGTTATTTCAGTGTTTTGCATAATTTTCTTACAGTTTTAGGTCGAGTCTTTCAAATGATCTCATACATGAACCTTCATTTCATCCACCTAGTTGAATGAAATGAAGCTTGGGGGGCATGCGCTCTAGCAGTTATGCTTAGGGGGCATCAAGCACAGTTTTTTCTCTGTTTCAAGCTTTTGTAAAAATGAAACTACTTTGAAGCATAATTTTCTCTCTGTTTTAAGCTTTTGTAAAAATGAAACCTATCTCGAGTCAATTTCAGTTATTTTCAAGACTCGTTAAACTCATGAAAATCTCGAGATTATTTTTGCTATCTTTCATTCTCGTAAAACAAATGAAAATGCCGAGTTCTTTCCGTCTTTTCCTGCTCGTAAATTAAATTGAAAGTCGGCCATATGAGTACATTTTTATCCCTTTTTCGAACTCGTTAAAACTTACGAAAAAGTGAAACCTTGCAGTTCTCTTTTAAGCCCTTTTCAGACTCTCAAAACATGAAAAGATTGCCGAGCGTTTCTTTTACACTCGTTAAAACGGAATTAAAAGACGGTCCTCTTACAGCCCTTTTCTGATCGTAAAAACATGAAAAGATTGTCAGATTTTTGTCGTTTCAAATTCGATATTGGAAATAAAACGATGTGTCCTTGATCGCTTTTTACTTTTCAAGTCAAAGACACTAATGATGAAAGTACTCCTTGGTCGTAAAAGATCAAGCGGTTCTCTCAAGTATTATTTTATACTTTTTCAGGCTTGGGAGACACAAATTTACGAAAAATTTCAACCCTGGAGTTTTCTTAAGTTTTTTCAGACTCTCTAAAATTGAAAAACGCCGAGTTTCTCCTATACTGGACTCGTTAAAATTTCACAGTAAAGGACCTGTTCGATTACAAATAGGAATGGACCACTCCTTCTTAGCGTTCGAATCTAAACTAAGTTGGACTCATCCGAAGGATGAGCTTATAATCAAGCATATGTTATCCTCCTCAAGCTTGTAAAAAATAAAGAGGTACTTGCTAGAAATGGTGGGGGAAAAGAGAGAAAAATGAGCCTATTTGTTATCCTTTGTCTCAGAAGAAGCCTTATCACCACTCTTGAACACGGCACTTTTCATTCACCTGGGTTGGGAAATCCTTTGCCTAACAGTTGATCAAACCACATTGAAAATCTTCAAACGAGTTCCAGGTATTAACTATTGGGTCAATTGTCACCAAGCCATCTGTCATGTCGTTATGTGTTCAAGAGGTCACTGCAAATAAACCATTCATCTGCAAAATACCCGTCATCCATCTCGACCATCCCTGAGTGAGTCCTTACAGCTACATTTCTTCAACTTGATCTATGATTTCGTGTTGTGGGCTTGCCTGCAACGGGTTGCTTTCTATCAACATCAGAACATTATCTAGAAAGATGACCTAGAAATCGTCAATACCTTGAAATCTGCATGCATCAATGGCAGGTTTCTCGCCTTTGATGACGGTTTACATCATTGACTTTCGATCGAAGGATTCTGTGAAATGTTCGACATCAACTCATTCATTCACATCTCATGGATTGTACTGAGTACTTT
The DNA here is from genome assembly GCA_031772625.1 of Pinus tabuliformis. Lineage (NCBI taxonomy): Eukaryota > Viridiplantae > Streptophyta > Pinopsida > Pinales > Pinaceae > Pinus > Pinus tabuliformis. The sequence goes on along the minus strand of CM062814.1, from coordinate 87,602,183 downwards.
GAGAACCATTGACATCACTGGTGGTCTCTCTCACACTTGTTAACAGTTTACATCATTGACTGGTAATCAAGTGGTTTCTACCATGTTCGACATCAACTCATTTATTCGCATGGATAGAATCGTACTATTTCGGGAAGTAGAAATGAAGACCCTGGATCTAGTTTCCACCATCCAGGCTGCGAGGAGTTTTGTATTCATTGTATAGTAGACCAACTATAAACAGATGGCTGCGTCCATATTGTGTCTACACAAGTCTATGATTATGATGTACTGCAAAATCATTCATGTTAGTTAAAGTTTTCAATCTGAGTATGGGAATGCCTACCTCAGCGATGATATGATCTTATATACGTATTTTGTGTTGAATATTTGCAGGTTCCGACTGGGCTCTCCACAAGATAATCCTTGAAATGATAAAGTACTTCACCCTTCCTAGATGATATGAAACCCTAATCTACTACAGGCTTCGCACTTTAGGGGGCAATCTGTTACACTAAAATTTGTCACCATGACTATTTGCAGTTAGTATGGCTCCATCAACTGTCATACTATCCTCCTTGGCAAGTCTCATACCTCTGCTCTTCATGTCAAACTCCAACAAAGAGAGAAAGTCTTTAAAAATCTATATATCTCTGGGTACGCAGTTTCTCTTAGCTTTACCTGCGTGTACGCATCTCAAGTTCACAATAGCTGCGTACTTGTACACTCTGTCTATAAAGGGGTGGGTGCGTACTCCTGTAAAGGTCAAAAGGCGCAAGTTTCACTTTAAAAAAGTTACTTGTGGTCATTTTTAGAGCATTCTAGAAGCTTGTTTGACGTGTATTGAGCGCCTCCAGATGGTTCATGTATCCCTATGAAAGAGGAACTTATCCCATCAAGAGGGGAGCTATCCCATTCAAAGAGGGGCTTATCCCATTGATGGTGGACCTGATTAACTTCCTCTATAGCACTATAAATACAGGCATTGGGCCAGAAGGAGGGGAGGTTGAAAGCTGAACATTCCTAAGGGTAGATGTTGCTGGAATTAGGACTCCCTTATAGAGCTTGAGAGGAGAGATTCCCATCCTTTCTTAGCCTTATTTGGAAGTGGGTGAGCTGATCAAAGTAAAGGAAAACTCTTGTTGGACCCTAGGAGGGACCTGCACAACACCAAGGCTCAGGTTGTAATGGTTTCTTTTGTTTCCACTTAATACAAATAAACTCTTTTTTCTCAACAGATTGTTATTCATGATTTGTTTCATATACTCCTTGGTCTGTATGATGAATATGTGTTATTTTATAAGTTATTCAGGTGCTATTTAATATTTTGGCTTGTTAGTGAATGCAGGTTTCGAAGAGAAGGAGGAGCTCATCCGGATCGGCGAGGCTGGACTACTACAAAGCGTTAGACTAAAGGTATGTTATAATCGCCTGATTAATTGTATTCTAAATGCATATTTAGAGAAAGGTAGTGTTTAATTGTCTTGTTTGTCACTAGAAAGCCTTAGCTTCTAGGGAGGTCGGTTTTGTCCGCAAAATTGACTCTTTCAACATGACACATATGTACATGTTCCAAAGGAGAAACAAACCAAATTGGATAGTAAATCTGAAAAGTGCTTCTTTATTGGGTATAAGGATGGTTTAAAGGGTTATAAGCTTTGGAACCCAATAACAAGGAAGGTTGTGTACAGCCAAGATGTGGTGTTCAAAGAGGTGAAAGATATTATTAAACATGAATTCCAACCAAAGGAACCTGAGAAGATAAAGTTTGAGCTAAAGGAGGAAGAATCAGACTGCACAGTAGAGGAGGAATCGAAAGATGAAGAACCACAAACTCCGAGTCTGAGAAGATCTGTTCGAGAAAGAAGGCAGCCAAAAAGGTATAGTCCATCTGCTTTCTGTTCAAGTTTTTCTTTATCTATTACTGACGATGATCCTAGAACTGTGAAGGAAGCAATAGATTCAGAGGATGGCAAACTCTGGAAAGAGGCCATGGTTGATGAAATGGAATCTTTGCACAAAAATGAGGCTTGGGATCTGGTGGAGTTGTTGGCTATAAGGAAACCCATTTTCAGCAAATAGGTGTTTAAGCAGAAGAAGACAAATGCAGAAGGAAAATTGGAGAAATACAAAGCTCAGTAGGTAGCAAAAGGTTATTCCCAGGTGTCGGGAATATATTTTGGTGATATTTTTTCTCTTGTTGCCAAGGTAACTTTTATTAGATTACTTTTATTTGTTGTTGCTACCTTTGATTTTGAGGTAGAACAGATGGATGTGAAGATAGCATTTCTTCACGGGGATCTAGAAGAGGAGATCTACATGAAGCAACCTGAAGGCTTTGTGGTGAAGGGTAAGAAATAACTGGTATGCAAGTTAAAGAAGCCTTTGTATGGGTTAAAACAGTCACCAAGGATGTGGTATCAGAAATTTGATACATTTATACGGGGACTTGGCTTCACCATAAGCAAAGCAGATCACTGTGTGTATTATAAATTAATTGGTGACCGTGTTATTTATCTGGTATTGTATGTGGATGATATGTTGTTGGTTGGAAATGATAAAGAAGTTATCCAGGATTTGTAGACCTGATTGTCCTCCAAATTTGACATGAAAGATCTTGGTGTTGTAAACTATATTTTGGGCATGGAAATTAAAAGAGATCGAGCAAAGAGGAAGCTCTAGTTAAACCAGAGGAAGTATGTCAAGATAATATTGCAGAGGCTTAATATGTAGGATAGTAAACTGGTGAAGGTTCCTATTCCAGTAGGTGTGAGGTTATCTGCTGAACAGTGTCCTAAGACACAAGAAGAGGAAGAGGACATGTCCCGTTTTCCATATGCAAGTGCAGTTGGTAGCCTGATGTATGCAATAGTCTATACTAGACCAGACATTGCACATGCAGTGGGAGTATTGAGCAGGTTTATGTCAAAACCAGGAAAGGAGCATTGGACAACAGTGAAGCAGGTTTTCAGGTATTTGTGTGGCACTAGTGATTATGGTTTGTGCTACCAAGGAAGACCAGGATTGGACAGAGTGTTGGATATTCGTGGCTTTGTTGATGCAAACTGGGCTGGAGATCTAGATCAAAGAAGATCTACAAATGGGTATGTGTTTAACCTATTTGGAGGTGCAGTCAGTTGGATGAGTAAGAAAAAATCTATAGTGGCACTATCAACTACAGAGGCAGAATACATGGCAGCCACTAATGCAAGCAAGGAAGCAGTTGGGTTCCAAAGATTGTGTGCAAGTATGGGGTTAGTACAGGAAGCTATAAAGATAGACCATGACAGCCAAAGTGCAATTTTCTTGGCAAATAACCCTGCATATCATTCGAAGACAAAGCACATTGATGTTCAATATCACTTTGTGAAGAATATGATAGAAGACAAAAAGGTGTTGTTGGTAAAGGTGGACACTTTGAAGAATACTACAAATGCATTGACAAACTCTGTGAGCTCTGAGAAGTTCTCTTGGTGTAGAGAAACAATGGGCATTTCAGGGCTGGATAAATGACTAAGCTCTCTTGTGGCTCCCTGTGGAAAGAAAAGAACAAGTGGGAGAATGTTGGGTTGTGTTATATTCTTTCCACGACTAGCCCACGTAGTTAACTAAGGATTAGTGGGGGGGAGGTCACAGGGGGTTTGAGGGGCATCCGTAACCTGTGTGTGCACCATATGTTTTTCTAGAATTTGTAATATTTTTGCCAAATTAACATTTATAAAATTTCACTTGCAACTAGGATTTATAGACACAATGATATTCTCCTTTTGAATATGTCCATGAACCTGTAATAAGGAGATACCAATAGAAAATAACCTCTTACATGTCTCATTCCCCTATTTTCTAGTATGATACCATTTGTCCAAAAGGAATTTTTCAAATTCTTCATCTGAAAATTTGAACTGTTGGGTGCCAAGTAAGTAATACCATATGGCAGCCTCTTCTTTCAAAGTAAGCCATAGGAAACTTTTCCAATTTTTTGGATGGTTTTTCTTAAGATCTTTTATGAATCATTCAGTAGTAGGACCATTATCTTTCCCTCTAAAAACAAGATCTTTACTAGGTTTTTTGGTTTTCTTCTTTCCATTATGATACCATTTGTCCAACAATAGTTTTTCAATTTCATCAACACTACATAACTTCAAAAACTCGCTATGAAGTCATTGCCACCATATAGCAGCCTCATCTTCCAAATAATACCCTATTTTGTCCTTCCAATACCTTGGAAAGTCACTCTTCTTCTCTCGTATAATTTTTTCAATAGTCGGCCCATAATTTTTTTCCTGAAAACATATTGCTAGAAGCCAAGAAGAGGGTTAAAAAAAATCACTTACTTGGTGAAAATTTAAAATGGCCACAGTTCGGTCAATATTGCTCAGAATCCTTATTATGACTTGTTTTCGGAAATGGAATGACCATTCTGCAAACTCACAGCCCCAAAAAGCTCCTGTAAAAATAAAAAATTAAAATCTGTTTTGCCCAAGAAAGTGCTCTGATACCACTTGTTATAGATCTGATGTGAAAATATATGAGAATACAAATATACCCAAAAATAACTAGATATAAATTCTTCTTTATTGATTAAACCCTTAAGGTAGGTCAACACCATACATTCACTCCTTAAGGAAGGAGAACACTCCACAATCCATATGCTTGTTCATACAATATTCCTTGACATGTCTCAATGTGGAGTCTCTAGCCTTTATATAGGCCTCATACATACAATACCATGGGTCATTACCATGGTTCCCTCAATACCATCTATCTAATACAATGAGCTTATTACATTATTTCTAACTACTTGTGGTCCCTTACATGATACGGGTTAAAATATTCTTTATTACCATGGCCCATCCCATTATTACATTATTCCCTTGGGTACCTCCCTCTATACCCCATACTATCCCCCCTAGGTATACTACAAAATTATTGACGCAAAAAACTGTGCCATTGTTGCCACCACCAAGGTCTATAACATTGAACCCAAAGACTTAGAGGAGGGTGGGTGTCTCTTACACTCACAACCGTGGGTGAAGGGTTCTCTGCTGGAGTTCAGTGTTGATAGCAGGAGCCAAAAGAACCTCATTTCAAAAGAGTTCATTGAGCGGTTGGGCCTACCAACCAAACCACACCCCCAACCATACACCATCGGGTGGATCCACCAAAGACAAGATCTTCACGTCAACCAACATTGTTGGCTTCCCTAGAACATCAGGCCCTTCACAAATGAGGTATTGTTTGATGTTGCTCATGTTGAATTTGTGATGCGTTATTAGGCCAACCATACTTGTGGAAGCATCATGTTGTGTATGAGTGGAGGCCTCACACTATTATTATTACTTTGGGCAATAAAGTATATAAGATATTGGAGGTAACCCTACCTACCACCATCTCTTTGATCTCTGTTGAGAAATGCACTAAGATCATCTCCCAGACCGAGAATTTTTTTTTTCTTTCTGATTCACTCTAAAAGTAAGGGGAAGATAGTGGCCACTTTGATTGCCCTTGGGAAGGGTTCCCGCATGCAGTAGAAGTGGGTGAGTAAGGTCATGGAAGAATACAGGGACATCTTCTCCTCACCCACATGGTTACCCTTGCATTTTCAGTTCAAGCATTCGATCAATCTGACTCTAGAATCACCTCTACCCAATAGGTTGATATACCATTGCTCCATTCTGGAAAATGAAGAAATCAAGTGGAAGATCCAGGAGTTGTTGAAAAAAGGGCACATCCAACCAACTTCGTCACGTTGCGAGAGCTTGATTGTACTTGTACAAAATAATGATGGAACCTAGAGGACTTGCATTGATTATTGGGTACTAAACAAAATCACTGTTACGAATAGGTATGCAATCACACATATTGATGACCTTCTTGACAATCTCAAGGGGGAGCAGTATTTTAGCCATATTTATTTGAAGTCTGGCTATCACCAGGTTTTTAGAACCCACAAACGTATGGAAGATATCCTTAAAATCTAAGGAGGGCCTTTTTAAGTGGTTGGTCATGCCTTTTAGGTTCAAAAACACCCTTGCAAATCTTAGGAGGCTAATGGTGTTGGACACAGATTGTCATTGATGTCAATATGGCAATATTCAAGAGGAGGAGACAGAGCCATATCGGAGCAAGAGGAGCAGACCATATCAGAGGAGCCACATATATCAGAGCAAGAGGAGCCATATCGGAGGAGTGCCAGAGCAAGAGGAGCCATCGGAGGAGCTATCGGAGCAAGAGGAGCCATCGGAGGAGCAAATGAAGCAAACAGAGCCATATATGCCTCAGAACCCATATATGCCTTCATTAATACTATTGGGAGTTGTTCGGGCAATGGAAACCCACATATGCATGTATTAATGTTATCGGGAGTGTTTGAGTGCCCAAAATCTACATATATGCATTTACAATAATCAAAGGCTTTTTTTTTTCTTTTTTGGCAGAAACAACACAAGTTAAATGTGTTTCGGCACACATGGACCCGATGGCATATATATATATATATATATATATATATATATATATATATATATATATATATATATATATATATATATATATATATATATATATTTCGCCATATCGGCGCATCGGAGTTTCGGCTAAGTGACCCGATGGCATATCGCAATGGACCCGATGGCATTTCATATTTGGTTTATAATATATCGCATCCGTAGCATAAAGGGCCGTCCACTCCAATCCTCCGATTGCGATAAGTGGTGGCGGACCCGATGGAAGCTTTAAAGGGAATATATATTAACATCGCATCCGCGGAGGACTTGTATCATTTCGGAGGTAGCAATCAGCGAAATCGCCGAAGGACCTGGAGCTGAAATCTTATAGAGCAGAATATATAGCCACATCGGGTCCGCAGAACCCTTACAGCGCATCGGAGCAGTGGAGGTAGCGATTAGCGAAATTGCTGAAATCATCCGGAGCCGAAATTATATAGAGGATGGTTGAATGGGAGATCGGGTCCGCGTTACATCGGAGGAATGGGTCTATTGTTTACAGCGAACGTCGATGTTCATCGGACCCGAAACAATATAGAGACGAGAGTCTAAAAGGGCATCGGGTCCGCGTTACATCGGAGGAATGGTTCTATTGTTTACAGCGAACACCGATGTTCATCAGACCCGAAACAATATTAAAGGGAGTCTAAAATAGCATCGGGTCCGCTCCTCATCGGAGGTCAGGCCTTAAGAGTTTTATTGTGATCGCTGAAATCTGGACCCGCCGATAACTATAAAGGCGGGCAGATAAGATTTGAAATCCACGAATGTTCAATTGAGCGGATTTACATGGGTTCCTGTGTAGTAATGTATATGTGACCGAAATATTTATAAAGGGGTTTTATAATGATTCCCATATATTATATGCGGCTGTGGGTTTAAGCCTTAAGACATATATTGAAATGCTTGTGTTAATTGTATGTGTGGACACGGTTGGGCGGTGGCTTCCGATAGACATAAAAGCGGCAATAGAAGGGTGGCTCTGATTCTATAAGTGTGGCGGGTTGATTAAAGCGCTCGGTGATGGTTGATAAAGCCTGTGTGATGGTTGATTAATGGCTCTGGTGGTGGCTTCCGATGGGTGATAAAACGCTCGGGTGGTGGCTTCCGATAGTACTAAAGCGCCAATAAAAGGTGGTTTTTGATGGGTGATTAAAGTGCTTGAGCGATGGTCTCTGATAAACATAAAAGAAGCGTTGTTACAGTCTTATAAATATAGTCTTCTGCATTGACTCAATGCTTGCCATTGATACAACGCGTCCTGCGAATATTGGAACACTTGTATAGACAGAAGAAGCAAAGAAATGGGAAGCCGAAGTGCCAAGCGATCAAGTGAGTCAGAGGAAACAATAGCCACTGAGGAGGAAGCCAAAGAGCCAGCATGTAAGAGGAAACGAATGGACAGGGGCATGGAGCATATAAAAGCAGTAAAAAACAGAGAACTGATGTTGTTGTTGGCAGCTGGGATAACCTGAGTATGAGATAGTGGAAGCAACAGAAGCAAAGGGGACAGCAGATGCAGTGGAAGCTGAAATGAGTGCAGCAGCAGACCAGTGTATACCAAAGAGGTTGGAGCCTCTGAATTAAACATGATTGAAGTCCTTGGGAGTTGGTGCTCCTAAGTCCAAGATTGGTGTCTTGGCAAAATAGAGTTGATGCTCTGGAGGTTGGAGCCTCACCAAAGTCCAAGTTGGAGCTTGGCAACAGATTGTGAACATCTATTTATTGTATTTATTTTACTGCACAGTTATATGAATAAAAGCATTTATTCCTGCTGTTTATTTTGTGTTCTGAACATATATGTTTTAACTAGTAAAACAATAGTGAAAAGTAAGAAATACTAATTCACCCCCCCTCTCAGTATTTCCAACAGATGGATGACATCTTTCCAACTTTCACCAACTCATTCATGGTTGTATATTTGGATCACATCGTTACCTTCAATAAGAGTTAGGAAGAGCACCTGCAAGACAAACGACAAGTCCTTAAAACCACGTGGCAGGATAAACTATGTGCCAACTTGGAGAAATGCACATTTGGCATGAGTCGGGTCCAATATATTGGATAGCAAGGTGTGCATGTGGATCTGGCTAATATCCAAGTCATTCAAGATTGGCTAGCCTTGACCACTCTAACAGAGCTTCACTTTTTTTACCTTGCCAATTTTTATCAAAGGCTTGTGTTGGGATTCTCTCATATCACTTGGCCTTTGAGCCAGGTTACCAAGCATGGAGGGAAAGCAAAGTTTTTTTGGTCTGCGTCACAATAGAAGGCGTTCATTGAATTAAATCATTGCCTCTACTCTGCACCTGTACTCACATTTCCAAATCTGCAACAACCATTTGAAATTGAGATAGATACCTCCACCTATGTTATTGGTGCAATCCTTACCCAACAAGGGCATCCAATGGCCTATCATAGTGAGATAATTTCTGATACAATTCGGAAATACCCCACCTATGATAAAGATATGTATTTTATCATGCAGGCATGCCAACAATGGAAACATTACATTCTAGGGAAAGAGACGGTCATCCATAAAAACTGCTAACCTCCTAATTTTATACAAGCACAAGGGAAGTTTCATAATGATTGGCATTATAAGTGGTCTACATATATGAAACAATTTCGCTTGAACATTAGAAACAAGAAGGGAAACACCAATCATGTTGCAAATTTCCTGAATTGCTCCCCAGTTGCAGCATTGACTATGGTTCTCAACTCTTGTGGCAATGAGACCTCTAGATGCCCGCAATTATACAAAAATGATATAGATTTAGCCACCACATACCAAATAAAGTTCCAGATTTCCACCTCCATGTCACACTCTTATGCTAACTAGGACACCTTTTTTTTCCTTCAAGCGAGTGTGCGAAGATGATTTCGGAGGCACACTATAGTCAGGTCACATGAAAATTTGGTGTGGAAAAAAATGTGGCCATACTACAAAAGCATTTTTATTAACCAAAACTCTGATACGATGTTGGAAAATATATTATATCCTGCACTACTTGTGCCATCACCAAAACAACCATCAAGAAGCAAGGCCTATACACTCCTATGCGTACTCTCGTCCAACCTTGGGAATCCATCTCCATGGACTATCTATGGGGCCTCCCTTCTACCAAGCATGGTAATGATAGTGTATTTGTGGTTGTAGACAAATTTTCTAAAATGGCTATATTGGCGGCTGGCAAGAAGAGTACCACAATAGAGGACACTTCCGAACTCTTCTTTGAATGAGTATGGGTATATTTTGGGATTCCGCAGGCCATTAGATCATATCTGGATAGGAGGTTCTTGAGCACATTCTGGTTGAGTCTCTACACATTATTGGACACCAAGGTCACCAATTCGACTACATTACATCCCTAAACTGATGGTCGGATAGAGGTGGTCAACAAGATATTATTACACACACTACAGACGTACAACTCCAAGCATCCACAAACCTGGAATTAGAGCTTTCCTTTTGTGCAACACAGTTATAATAGATCTCGTTGTAGCTTAACTAGCTGTAGTCCTTTTTAAGCGGTTCTAGGATTTCAACCATTGTGTTTAATTGATGTTGTCATGCCTCATGTGACTACATAGACATAATCTGCACATGTACAATATGAGGCTAATAAATCAACCAGGTTTATTGAATGCATCCAACACATCCACCAGCAAGTGCATGACATCTTGGGTAAGTCTAATGCCAAGTACAAGTAACAAAATGATCATCATGAGGTGTCGCATACGTTTCAGGTGGGAAAAAAACTTTTGCTTCATTTGCAGAAATAATGTTGGGTGTGTGTTATATCCTTTCCATGACTAGTCCCACACGCTAAGTCAGGGGGTTAGAGAGGGGATACTCAACCTCGCCTTTGTTGTGTTGAGCGTAGCGAGGGGGTCACAGGGGGGCCAGCAGCCCCCCTATCAGGGGGTTTGCTGGGGGATAGTATCCCACTTGAACGGGGTCTGAGATAGCGCCTTGGGAAAAATAACTTGGACAATATATTAGGTGGGAGGACTTACCTATGCTTTTGTGCATGGGTTTCGCACAGGGTTTTCATCATGATGATTTTTTGCCCGTTGTATTTTGTAGATCTAATCAAGGGAACTGTGATTATCTTCTAATCCAAGTTTAATGGATTGGGGTTTATGAATTCTTCAGCATGTATATATATGTTTTGTAACATTGAAAGGAATATAATGAAAAATTAATTTGATAGTCCTAATTTTGGGATCCAGGGGAAATTCTTTGCATATTTGTTTTGTGTTTCTCACCATTCTATATTTTTAAGAATTTGTTTGCAGGTAATTTCTATATACGATTAAAACCTACATTTATTATCAAACTTGTTTTAGCTTCAAGGGGATGCCTTTGTTGCGGAGGGTTTTACTCGGGCCTGTGGTAGACCCTATCAAGTGGGAGATCTGTGGGATCAGTTCTTGCGATGAAAGAAGATGGTGAGCAGGGGAAAGATAGAGATCGCGAAATTTAATGGTCAGAGTTTTGAGTTGTGGAAACTGAAGATGGAGGATTTGTTGGTGGATAAAGACCAATGGATTGCGATAGATTTGGGTACTAAATCAATGATAACGTCAAGTGAAGACTGGAGGAAGTTGGATCAGAAGAAACGTGGATTGGAAGAAGATATCACAATATGGTTTTGTATCTCAGATTCAGTATTGTTGAATGTATAGGAGAAGCTATGACATAGGATTTGTGGTACAAGTTAAGGACTTTGTACCAATCTAAGTCTCTGGTGAACAAACTATTCCTACGAAAAAAGGTTGTCTTTCCTGAGGATGTAGGATGGAGACTCAGTGAGAGTGTTACACATCATTAAGTCACATGAAGAAAATGACCATCGATTTGCATCTTTCTTTGTTCGTAAATGTGTCCCAAGAACATTCCCCTACAAAATCTAAATCTAAAGTATCATTGAGAAAGTGGAATTTCTAGATCCTATGGTACAAAACCCTGATTTTGGCTATATTCAAAGTTTCCTAGTCACTTCCCGCACATACACATGGAAGAACATTATTATCTATATAGAAGTACACACTCTCTTCCACTATTGACTTGTGAACATGACTTGAAGTACGTAAAAATAAAAAGTGAAGTCTAGAAGCATTGTTGGTAGCATATATCTTAAACAACAAGCTTCTAATGAGTACATATTCAGTGTTGATCCCTCCCATCATGGACTAACTCCCCTTCCCTTGTGGAACCTCTATCCCACTAATAGTGGATCTCATCCCTTGGGGAATGGATCCATACCTTCTCATGCTTGGCCTATAAAGTTACTATAGGTCCGAGGATTGAGGGAGGATTGTTGGAAGTAGGTTTATGGTATTGAGATTAGGTTGGAAGGCTTGTCTTGCAAGGGAGAGAGTTGAATATTGTAGAAATGGCTTGCTACATCAAGGTTACATGGTTGTAATGATTTTCTCTAGTTTTATGAATATAAGAAAAAAAAAATCAGTTACATATCTATTTATTTATTTAGTAGGATTCCTTGATCACCTACATGAGTTGTGGTTGCATAATTGATCAATTCACATATATAATTGGTTAATTGATTCATTTGTCTCTTTGATTACATGTTGTCTACTTTGATCTCTTGGTTGTCTATGACTTGACAAATATCTTTCATAACATTGCGAAGAAGCTTTCAAGAGCAACAAGAGGACATTTGGAGCGTCAAGGAGTGAGTGATCAAAAGATTTGAGCAAATACATCAATCAGTTCATTAAATGTTAAGAGGCCTCCTTCGTTCTATTTTCTTTCAAATGATCAGAACTTAGAGAAAGGTAGAAATTACTATGTGTTTGCTACTAGGATTCTTAGAAGTCTAGGGAGATCGCTCTTTTTTGTAAGAGGGATTTGTCCTCCTAAAAAATTGGCCACTCCACCGGGGAATTGTTTTAATCTCCATCTTTTTCCCTATTTGATCTTTTCAACTTGTTGCACAAATCTTACTTGAGTGTTTGGAAAGTTTAGAAATTTGGATTTTGAGCTAGATTTGGTTAATTTTTTTATATTTTTTTTTAATTTCCTAGTTGTGCGCACTTTTACTTTAGGCACAGTGCGCATATTTGCACACTTACCCTTTAGCAACAAAATGTGTGTGCATTGGTTTACTCAAGAGCCTACATACATGCCTGGAACTTTTGAAAAACTTACTTGTTTCCTCTTTAAATCCAAAATTTTTGTTTTTTCCTTTTATTTTACACCTATTAGAACCTCCTATGATTGTTTGTCAGTCTGATTAAATGTTCTTTTGGTTTTTGCTTGTAATTAGTCTTGTTTTACAAATTAAGGTTGAGTCTTGCCTTATGAACAATTGACCTTTCAAGAGAAAGAATTGTTGGTCTTGTTGAATTGATTGTTTATCTTTCTTGTGTCAATTAAATCAAGTTTTAGGTCAAGATTGCTCTTTTTCAAAACTTTATTTTGAGATTCAAAGTGAATTATTTACAATGTTAGGTTTGGTTTATGAAAATACTTCGTATAATAGTTTTGAAATGAAAAATCATTTTTTGTCTATTTGTTGGAAGTGTTTATGAATTGAATTGGTTACTGCAAGAAAAATTTGTAGCATTCAACTAGGAAAATTTCATTTTTAGTTAACATTGGTTTCTTGTTGCATTGTTCAAATTTTCGAGTGCTTGTATGAAAAGAGAAAATTTTTTTGTTTTACTTGTATTGGGCAAAGTGAAGATTTGAAATTATTTTCAATATTCAGTTGATTTGAAATTGGTTAGTTGCATTTTAGGGAAAAGTATGTAGTGGAGTTTTGAGCTTTTGTTTATATTTCATTTCAAAAAAGTGAAAAACTCCTTCCCTACCTTAGATAGATTTTCATTGAGATACAAAGATCATATCATCATTTTCGTTTGCATTAGGATTGCATCAAGTCATAATTTCATCAAGTTTCACATCCATTACCTTTGTGTAACAACAACTATTAAAATCAACGCTAATTAAAATTGATTTAGAAAGTTTTATTATTAGGGGTATTTTCCACCTAAAGTATATTAAGTGTAGGTATTTGTAATAGGAAAGGGAGTAAGATTTCCATACTGCAGACCAACACTAGAATCTTGTGATAGGGAGATAAAATCCAGTTATTTCATTTTTTCTCTGGGAAGATCCCCTTACAAAGGAGTCAAGCACAAGATCATATCAGACCTGGTGAAGTGACTGTACCCACTTCATTGGCTATGGTAGAGTGATTTACATGTATTACAACAATACTAAAAGGTACTTGGGGTCACTTGAAATTAAACCTCCAATTAACCATGTTGAGTAGCTTTCAAGGGGATTGAGCTTTGTTACTCTTCCCTTGCGTGTAAGTTTGGTTTATGACTGTCCCCCTAGGTAGAATTGTTATAGTTGGTAACCTTTGTTACTATAATATTAGGGCTATTACCTGAGGTGACGGTAGAAGGAAGGCCCTATTGTACCTGGTGTTAGGGTCCTATAAGTTATAGGATCTCAAGGTAATTGAGGGATGTATCTCAGAAATCTTATTTTGTAAATACTTGTAATCTTCCAATGATTTCCAAATAAAGAGAAAAATAGAATAAAAAATGAAAAGAGAGTATAAAGAAGAAGAATAAAGAGAAAAATAAAAATTCTGAAAAAAGAGAAGAGACTAAACCCCTCCAGAAAAGAAAGAAAATAAAAAAGAGAATAAAATTGAAATTGTGCAAGTCTAAATGCGACTACTCATACAAAGTTTTGCTTCATTTCTGTAAAATAAAGTTGTGTGTAGCTTGTTCAAAATGCCATGATCACTTGCTTTAGTTTGGTCATACTGCTTAATCATGGTTTGACTTCTTTAACTTTTTGTATATTAGATAGAGAATGAAGGATTATCCAACAATTTAATCTGGATAAATCATTAGTTAGGTAGAAAATGACATTGACCCAACTGTTTAATTTGGGTCAATAAGAGAAATAAAGCATAGGTTAGATAGTTTTCTTTCTTCATGAAAGAAAATAAAAATGGGCTTTCTAGTCTCAGTCACCCTAGAAATTAAAATAAAAAATGCTAGTCTAGGTAAGAGTAGGTAGATTTGGTGGGTTGCTTAAATGTCAGCATGCATAAATATTATCCTAAGTTTGAGGATAAGGAAAGAGGAGAAAAGTGAATGTTTTCAATTATCTATTTAAAAAGTTTATTGTTAATCCCTTATCCTAAGTTTAGAGGGTAAATATGTGCAAGGATAAAGTATTTCATTTCCCTATTTTTTCCCCTATCCTATGTTTGGAAAAAAGTTATGTGAGCGCAAGCGGACAAAGCATTTTGTTTTTTGTGGTTAAATTTTCGTCACCTTTGACACTTTGGGATCCGGTCCCCCACTACATCCACGACCAACATCCTTTTTTCGGCCCTCCCTCGCGTTCTCCCTTTACCGCCGATAAGGGGCTCTGGAAGGCAGTTTCTTCCATTGGGCCCTCCTCCCTATGTGGCGCATCCCATTGATTTCTCAGCCCCCCTCTCTGATACTGCTTACCGCCCATCTCCCCCTTCAGAAACTACCATCCTACTTCTGCTCCTGCTGTGCCACCACCAATCCTCCTTCACTACTCTCTGCCTGCCACCTGTCCCAACCATTGCTCCAATTAAATATCTTCCTGATTTATACCCATTTCACATTTAATTTTCCCAGGTAACCGTTCAATAATGGCCCCACACCATTTTCAACGGAACTATGCCTCTGTGTTTAAAAAGATACAAATTTTGTCACTTCCAATCTTTACTTCTCATTGCTTTTGTTGTTCATTATTTCTTGCAGCAACCTCAGCCAGAGCTTCTTCGCAACCAACATCCTAACAGTCGTTGACCTCCCTGTTCATTGTCACCTGACAGACTATTTTTCCTGAGGCTGGTGAGCCCTCCTTTTTTTATTCATTTAGTTTAGAAACTTCTACAGCCATGCCTCCAAAAGTTAAGAACCAGGACCAGGCCATCAACCCATTGATTTCGCCTTATGTAGACCTAGACCACACACCTTTGGTGCACAGAAATTATCGTATTACTAAAACACTCTATGACTGTGATTTCCTCGAGTTATATTGCTGGTTAGAGGAGAAGCACAATGATAAAACAGATGAGATAGGACTCTCGGAGTCAAACGTTCCCCACTATATCTTTCCTGTGACCTTTCAAGCCCCAGAATTCACTAGGAGATGCCAAGCTTGTTATGTCCCTACTCAAAGAGCTATAATTGCACCTACAGCTGACATCCTTTTCACCATTACAACCAAATCAATTGACCAAATGATGTTGGCCCCTTATGTGGAAAATGTTGCCCCTTTCTCCTTAGAAGCCCTCACCTAGCTTTATCAAAAGCTGAATTTTGCTACAAGAGCTAGGATTTTTGAAATTTTCCTTCCAGAGAATGCCTAATTGCCCAAGAAAAATCCTCCTTATCCTTCTTCCATTTTCCCTGATCAGGCCAAAAAAATTATTTTTATCCTTTCTCACATTCTAGGCTACCATTCTGATCAGTGGGTGGATGAGCCTATTTTAGGATTTCTTTTCACATTTTCCATAGACAGAAATCCCTCTACTATTTCCAATTTCAGTCAATTCTTGGTTGAAAATATCCATGAGCAGCTCATCAAGTTTCCTACAAAGCAAGTCTTCAATTACACCTCTATTTTAGTGTACATGTTCATCTATTACCAATTAGAAAAAATTAGTGTTGCCTTGAAAAATTGGATGATGCAGGTGACCAACAACCAGTGATCTTTTGGACATCACTGGTCATGAAAGAACAACGAGAATTCCTATACAAAAAATTTGTAGAAGACTTTGTTCATTCAGCTATGAAAATTCTATACAGTACAGTGCAGCCTAGGATGAGTGAGGAGATCAAATGAATACTACATCTATCAGACCAATCGAAGACTGGAGATTGGGACATGTACCAAAATTATATAGAGATCAGAGTCTATGGATGTGAATTGGCCCCCTACAAGCTTCCCAAGTAACTCCCCATGAGGATCTTTTCAATAGAATATATCAAGAAAATTTTAAACGTAGATGAGATTCACTTTGTAGTAACAAAGAAGAAGGCACAATTCAAGATCAAAACACAGGTAGGCCCATTTGTCTGCAACACAAGAACTACAGGGGAGGAGGTAGACAAGATATTGAAGGAGATGAAGTTCAACTTGAGCTTCACCTGGTCTTATGACCCCTGTGGAATCATTTCAAAACTTGGAGTGGACAATAAGAAAACTCCCTACATTCATACTTCGACGCTAGAGATAGAACAATATGCTAATCAGTTGGAGTGGGCAGAAAATACCCTGCGGGAATTTGAAGAGCAGTTGGTTTCCACTTTTAGTTTACAAACTCCTATTCTTTAGAAGAATTACAACAAAAGACGGAGAGAGGAAGGGTCTTCATCTACAACTGAGGGAGAAGCCAGAGAATTTAGAATTAGTTACAAAAAATGGCCCAAGGTGACTCACAAACCAGAGGTAGACAAAGAAATGGAAGAGCAAGTAGCTATCATTATCATGATCCTCCACCAGCAA
Organism: Pinus tabuliformis; assembly: GCA_031772625.1. NCBI lineage: Eukaryota > Viridiplantae > Streptophyta > Pinopsida > Pinales > Pinaceae > Pinus > Pinus tabuliformis. Next base: position 87,585,146 of record CM062814.1, on the reverse strand, counting down.
CCATGAAGTTCACTACTTCTCCTTCTGGACCTTCATCTTCACAGGGTCATCAGGTTACCGAGCTGGTAACACACATTGTCCAGACAAAGAAGGAGAAAAGAGTATTTGATAGGTACAGAGAAATAAAGCTCGGGAATGAGATATTTAAGAACAACACCTACAACCAATTTTGGAAGTAGACTTCCAGTTCACAAAGAAAAATTTTGTCAGTATTTGATACTGAACATGGAAAAACGCAGATGGCCTTTCTTGAGGCCTAAACTTCAAAACCTAAATCAGCAACTGACTATAAGAGCACCACCTTTGAGTTTAGCACAAAGGATATACATCCCATCGATTAAATGGAGATGCACAAACAAACTGGTGAGATGATATCCTCCACTCTCACTAACACTCCCATATCTTTATCCAAAATGTAGGTCTCCTTTGCAAATGTATAGTCACAATTGAGGATGGAGAAGGTCTCCTCCTTGGTCAAAGACAATAGGATCAAGTCTTTAGAAGACTTGGTGATCAAGATAGGGTATGACCCTAAGGTTGTTATTGTTGCTGAAGAAATTATTAAGAAGAAAAACTTGGACATGGTAGCATTGAGGAAATAGCTCGAGCTGCCAGCTACAAAGGATCCAATGACCAAGGACATTGCAGAAGGTGAAGCTCAGGAAGCTGACATGATGAAATGTCTTATTGACCAAAACATACAAATCAGGCAAATGCAAGTAGAGTTAGAAAAGATGATAAAGGAGAAAGAAGGAAGCTTGACGATGGTCATTGTTCCCTTGGATGTTGTGCCTCTTTCTCAATTGCCTTCCACAAGAACAAATACTGCACCTTCCACTTCTACTCAGATTCCCAGTGCTGAACAACTAGCACAGACACTGCAAAACATGTCCTTGTTGTTATCACTCAGAAATTTCTCTAGAAGTTATTAGAAGAAATAAAACGACCAAGGTAACCACAAACCTAGGCTCAAAGAGGGCTCTTTCTATATGATTTAGCTTTGTTTGATGGGATTTCATGCTAGTTATGAATGTTTAGGGGGTTTTTGATTTGTATTCAAGATTGGATGGTGGGATCCTTGAAATAGATGGATAAAATGGTGTCTTTAGACCATTGGGCTATGGAGTCAATAGAAGGGAAGCATGACTAGATCAACTCACTAAACGGAATGTTCAAAGGGCAAGCTAGCAAAGTAAAGTGCAGGTCTTTGGGACAGTGGGGTGGACTAGTTTTAATTACGGTGAGAAAGAAATTAAGGGTTCGCAGACCGGGATATAAATGAGGAATAGAGGATAATCGAAAGCAAAGGGAAATTAAGAATCCTTTGCTCTAGATTAGCAAGAAAGAACCTAAACTAAGGAGCAATTAAGAATTCCTTAACTTAGATATCAGTAGAAAACATTTATATGCATAATTGTTAAAACAGAGTGTATTTAAACAAATTATGAGATATTGTTCCAGTTATAGCATTCAGATTCAGAAATACATTAAAAATTGTGGAAAAACTTCAAGAAAGATAATGATAACATAAGAAAATACTTGTATGCATTCTGCTCAACACATGAATCCTATGAAATATCCTGTCTTTATTCATCAATCCAGCTCGCTGGATTAGTCAGTGATACAATAGCTTTACAGTATTTTGATCAAGACGTCTATAGAAATGTCTAAGAATCCACCCTACATACTTTAATCTAGGAAATAAAAATATCTTCTTGCAATATGATAGAGACAACTATTGAACTACTTTCATGCTGTCTCATTTATTTTAGTACTACTGGCCTTTATGGTTTGGTTTTAGCCCTTTATGCTTTGTTGTTTAAAATTTCATGCTGGAGGCTTTAGTCACTTCAGCTTTCATTTGATACACTTTGACCCTGATACTTTTTGACCCTGCTGACCTATCTTCATCTTTTTACCTGACTGTTTTACTTTTACCCTTTTACTGCATTTTTATTACAGTAAATTAGTCAATTGTTCCCACATTTCAACATCAGGTAATTGGATCTTCAGCATCATTCTGTATATCTCATCTGCCTTAGTGTACTTGGAAAAAGTAGGCTTATTGATGAACAAGTGTTTTACCTCATGCTGGAGGTAAAACAAATTTTCAAACGTTTGGTATAGTACTTTGCCTATTGGCAATGCTTTCATTGAGGATGTACTAGCCTGTTCTTTTGCTAGCTCTCTGAGTTTGCTACTATAATCTTGTTGTGTCATGAGACTGTCATTTATGACTAAGGGACTGGGTAACCCTTTTTCTCTCAAAATCTGAAACTTAGCCATAAATCTATCAATGGCTACCTGCATATTTTGGCACTTGTCCTCCAAGTTTAACATCAATTTTCTCTTGGAAAGGACCTTCCTTACCTCCAAAATTGTTTATGTTCTATCCTCTATATCCAATTCCTAAAGCTCATATCTATTTTTATTGTTAACGGATTGGATGATTCTAGTGGCATCTTCAGGCATCTCTCCCAAATCCTCTTTTACCTTTTGGATGGCTTCTATAGGCATCTTTATTAGATCTATCTGCTCAAAAATTACCTGAATAGATGGCCAAATATCATTGATAGAGTCAATGATATTGGCCCATAATAGTTCCTTAGCTTGACCAAGAGGTTCTTTGAGTGTTAGGTCCTTTTCCATGGCTTTTATTCTCTCATTCATTTTGGAAACTTTCCGCACTTCTTCCTTGTGCATGATTTTGGAAAGCTTGTAATCAGTTTCCAATCTTGGTAGCTTTTCTTTTAGCTTATTCATTTCTGTAGCTTGTATGGACATTTCTTCATAGATCTAACCAATTTTGTTGCTTCATCTGGTGTACATGTTGTTGATGTAGACTGTGCTAAAACCTATTCTGTTGTGGCCATAGGAGCTGTTGGAGCCAATGAGGCTGCTAATGTAGAAGGAACGACTGTTGAGACTGTTGGGATGGCACTCACTGAGGTAGTGGGTATATCAGTCTACATCAATTGGATTGAAGTGTCCAATTCCTTCTTTGTTTCCCTTAATTGGTCATTGAGTTATAGGACTAGGTCCATCAATTCTTCATGTCTAGTCTGGCTCTCCAAGACTTCCAGTGTCTAGGGATGTTGTAGCTGAGGTATCTTCAACTTTTTTTAAGTGTTGCAATGTCATCATTCTTCTTCTTAATTAGTTGTTCAGCTGCTTTAATGTCTTTGGGATCATGTCCCAATTCAATCACTAAGTCTTCCAAAGACTTAATTCTAGTATCCTTGGCCTATGAGGAAGCCTTCTCCAACTGATAATGAGCTGAGATATTGGTCAATAAATTTTGCAATTGATGGGCGGCTATGGATTTTCCAGTCAGGGTGGAGCAAATCATTTCTCTAGCCTGTTTATGAAATTCAATTTGGTTAATGGGAGGAATATCCCTTGCCAACACCTCGAAATCAATCTTTTTATAATCTGTTGATGTCCTTGGTGGTTACACAGTTGGCTTTATGAAAGACATTTGCATCTTTCCCTCCTTGATTTCAAAAGTTGACATCAACCTAGCTTGATTGGTAGGTGTAATCTTTAAATACTGTACATAAGTTTGGGCCTTTAGTTTTTCATTGCTCATCTTGATTTATTTAGACCTGTCCTTTATGTCCTTATCTTTGTTAGCAAGCCTGCTAAAGAATGAAAATTATACACTGAGTTTTCTTTCCAACATCTGATTATGGGATGTGGATGGCTCCTGTGTTTCCTCAGATGGAGTTGTGCCTTTACTTATGTCTAGCTCAGTATCATTTACTTGTGCTAAGTCCTCTGTGTCTTCCTGTTCTGAAACAAGATTGAGCCTTGGTCTCTTGCTCTGACTAGCTTCATACTGCAGATTTGAAGTGTCCATACGTGAGCTGGAGGCTTTCTCTCTGCTCCTTTTAGGGTTATTTTCCTCATTTTGAGGAGTCTACATAATATGAGGGGTGCTCATGGTTCTTTCTTGTTGTTCAGGTACTTGCAGAAACGATATTTCATCAAGCTGTCTTTCTAGATCAATCGAGGGATTCTCAACATCTACCTTTGTGATATCCCTGTCTACAAGAGTGTTCTCCAACCACTCAAAGTGATTTGCATATCTTTCAATCTCTGGTATGGGATGATGAATGTAAGGCCCTAATTTGACCTTTTGTGTAAGTCTGGTCATAAACCATGAGGGTCGTATCTCCACATGAAATTGTTTGGAAATTTCGTTTGTTGCAGAATCATATATGCCTCTTGCCTTGCTTCTCTAGAGTTGCAAATGAAGGGGTCTAACTGGTTTTTGACTTCGAATTGAGATCTTTTCTTAGCTGAGACAAAATTGATCTCATCAGAGTTCATTATCTGTCTATAGTATTCTAGAGTAAATAACCTCATAGGGAGGTATTTGGGGAGCTTGTATGGGGCAAGTTGGCACACAAAGATTCATATTTTTGTGTGGTTTTGATAAAGGTACCAATCTCCAACCTTACTTTGCTTAGACAATTGAAGGTCCCTTTTGATATCTTGGCTTATTCTGGGTGGAAGGCTTCCTACCAGCATGGTCATGATTGGATGGACAAAAGAGTCAGTGAAATCTGTATAAGTATATGGTGAGGAATACTTGTGGAAAAGTGGTGTCCAAAATATGACAGACCTGGGCTAACCTCTAGTATCAAGCTTCTGGAGGGTGAAAGGGAACCTGTCTGACTGATAATATAGAAACATATGGTAAAGTACAGATGAGTAGTTGAACACTGTCTCATTATGCATTCTAGTAAATTGTTCATGCATCCTCTCAGCTATGAACTGGGCATAATTGTATATAGTAGCAGGAGGCTTTCCTGGGGTCAAAATGGACATGAAGGCCAGGATAAGTTCATCGACAAATTCATTAGTGCTCCAACCCAAAATATATGATATCATAGTCACAATGTACTTTCCCCTTTCAGAGAAAATGGCACAAACATATGGAGGGGCATCCTTGGGAATGTGTTTGTCTTCAACAATGAAGTTTGAAACAATTGGGCCAGTTTTGATGGACTCAACTTGGTATACTGGTCTAGAAAATATCCAATTGAGAGTGGGGTTAGGTTTGGACCTGGTTGGAGATGTAATATCTCATTGATTGATTCAGCTATGATGGTAAACAAGATTTTATGGTCAGGGGACATTATTTCTTTGTGGCTGGGGATGTAACAGGCATGACTCCTATGGAAAATTTCAGGGAAAACATGTACTTGGGGAAATTGGTATTTGGGCAAATTGGATTCCCAAAGACCAATGTCATCAGAATGGTTCAAATATTTGTCCCTACTTAAACAATGAAGTTTGAGTAGGACCTCATATGCATTGGTATCTCTGATTTGGAAATGCGTGTCCGCTAGGGGAAGGTGGTCTAGGTCCAAATGGGCGGTTGCGATAGATCGGACATCCATGGCGACAAGGGCAGCCATAATTTAGTTCTTGTGGATTTGAATTTGGCAGTGTAGGGTTGTATCAGAGGTTTTGACAAAAACAGATAGTTTTGAGAAGGGTTTGGGCATCAAAATTTCAAATTTGAAGAAATTTTAATTAATTTTACTTAAGATGCAAGAACTCCAGAAGAAAACTATACATAAAGTACAAATCACAGAAGCCTCAAAACAATAATTTTACTTAATTAAAATGCTTTACAGGCTGAACGTTTTCCAATTTGAAAGCATGAGTGGTAATTCGTGGTAAAATACTTGGAAATGGGTGAATTATCTTCAAATTTTGAGTTCGCAGTAGCTGCGGAAGTTCGAATGGCTCTGGTATGGCCTAAGAGGTTGATTAGGGTCTCTGTAGCTTCTTCAGGAGTGAATGTGGAGTTCAATTGGTGAATTCAGCATTTGCAGGTGTCGCACTGATTTGTAGAGGTTCATAGAGAAAGCGAGCGAAAAAGACGAAAAATGGCTTCTCAGTATTTTTATGGAGCAACGGTCATTTTGGCGGGTAATTTCTGAATGAGCAGTGGGTGGTTTATCGAGTTGAGCGGGGAGGCAGTTTCCCAAGCCATCGCATCACTTATGGGGCTTGGGTAGTATTTCGGAGGGGTCACCCGTTCTACCTCCGCGCTTGACACATAGCCTTCGGGGGGCCGGGGAAAACCGCTTTATCGGGCGGTTAAAGGTCGGCCGTCGGGTGCAGCCAATATGGCTGTGGACCATCGGATGAGGGGGATTTTGATCGGATGACAGTCAGGCAAGGGAAGTGCGCAGGTGATAAGAGCATGGGTATCGGGGGGGGCATTGCTTTAAACTTCAGCGTTTTGGGGTTAATTATAGGTTAATGATGAGTTAAAATGATCAGGCGAGGCTTAAAGACAGGATTAATTGGTTTTGTCGGGATATGGGTAATTTAAATTTTATATTTAAAACTAAGGGTTGGGATATTTATTTAGGGGATTTAATTAATATATGGGAAAAGGTATATGGGGATTTATATAATAAAGTTAAAATTAATATGAAATGAGCAGAGTGAGCATACCCTTAGCATAATGTAAAATTTACACATTTTATTCCCATACATTTCATACTTAGGATAATGCACTTTTGTGGGTTGTTTGAATGAAATTTAACATGGGGGTTGCTTTACTTTTCCTAGGAAAATAAAGTTTAACCTTTGGAAAAGGGGTTTTATTAGGGTAATGAGGGGGAAATGAGTTTTATGAAGGGAATTCTAACACTTGATGTCCATAATTCATTAAGCCGAGGGTCTGGTCCCACCAAAAGTCAGAGAAATTCTTTGAGCCTCTTTGATTTGAAGGATTTAAAGTGCTAGAACATACTTGTGAATAGGAAATTAGTAAGGGGAAAAATGAATGAGGGGGGAGTTAACCATATCAACTTGCAAACCTTTGCTTTTTCTTCCATAATTTGATCATACATATAGAAATATTTGTCTCAGTATGATGCATGTATTTTGATCCAATCACCCTTATACTTCAAAAACCTTTCTTCTACTTACCCATCACTTACCCTACCATTTTTTCTTCATTTTATTTGGGTGAATTTAGACTACCAAACCCTTATCATTCATTTTTCTTTTGACAGTAATCTATCTAATTCTAACCTTATATCATCCAAGGGCTCAGATTAAATTGATGAGCTCATTTATTTTCTCTACCTATCTAATGATCTACCAAGATTAAACTGTTTGGTCAGATTTTATTCTCTAACTATACACATAAAATTCAAAGCATGAAATAACCAACATTAAACAGTTTGATTACCATGGATTGTGGCATGAATAACAAGTTGCACACAATCATTATTATGCATAAAAGTAAATAGTAGTGGCATTTAGACTTGCACACTTTCATGGTCCCTTTTTGTTTTTAGGGTTCATATATTTTCATTTTTTGACCTTCTCTTTTTCTTATTCTTTAATCTTTTCCTGCACAACTTGAGACCTAACATAGACCTCTTCTTTGGTTTGTTGTAGATGAATAGTTTGGTTGATTCTTCTTTGGATGCTATTTGGTTCAACCCCCAATTCTTGAAGTATCTTCATTACTGGTATTCCTAAAAAGGATAGAAAGACAGCTTTCATCCCATAAACTAGTTGATAAGGAGAAGTACCAATTGATTTCTTAGTAGTCAATCTATCTGTCCATAAGGCATTGACTAGATTTTTATTCCAAGTTTTCTTATTTTCCTCTAGTAACTTCTTGATGATGTTTACTAGGCTTTTGTTTGAAGATTCTGCCAATCCATTACCTTAAGGGTAATAGGCTATGGAATGGCCAAGGGTGATATGGTATTTGTTGCAGAAATCTATCATTCTTTTGGATTTAAAGGTTGTTGCATTACTAGTAATGATCTTTGTTGGACATCCAAATCTTGATAGAATATTGATTTCAAGGAAGGTTATGATGACAGTATCTGTGGCTTGCCTTGAAGTTATGGCCTCTATCCATTTTTTGAAGTAATCTGTGGCTGTGAGGATCCGTTTGTGCTGGGCAGAGGAGGGTGGGTGAATTTCACCAATGAAGTCTAAACCCCATTGTTGAAAAGCTATTTCTACAGAGATTGGCTTCAGGGGTAAAGGTAAGAGCTTTTTCTTCCCCTCAAAAATTTGGCATTTGTGACAGGAGGTGACATATTTTTTTGACATCAGCAAACAAGGTAGGCCAATAGAAACCAACTCTAAGGATTTTATCTACAGTGGTCTTCCAGTAAAGGTGTCCTCCACAGTCACTTGCATGAAACTCTTGTAAAACCTTGTCAGATTCTTCTTTTAATAAGAAATTAAGAAGATACCTTCATGATCTCTCCAAAATAGAGCATTGTCTAATATACAAAATTTCAAGGATTTCATCTTCAAAAACCTACTTTTAGTCGTAGATAATTCTGGAGGAGCTTGTAAATTTAGTAAAACATAAATAATATCAGCATACCAAGGTGATTCAATAAAGGCCTGGATGATTAGTGGAGTCACCATCTCCTCTTCATTATCTGTTGCTACAATAAAGTTTATATCCAAGGCCTGACAGTTTGATTCAGCCATGAGTTTGGCTAAATCTTGGCCCTTGATTAACTTACTAGCTTTGATTTCTATATCATACTCTAAAATAGTAGCAATCCACTTTCCCCTAGTTCCATCAGGACCATCCTGAGTTAGGATGTCTTTAATTACTGAATTATGAACGTAGGCTACTATATGAGAATATAAGATGTATACTCTAAAGTCCTTAATGGCTTTGAACAAATCTAAGGCTTGTTTTTCCATTATATTATATTTCAAGGGGGCATCTCTCAGTGCTTTGTTGAAGAAAGAAATAGGTTGTTCATAGCCCTGGTCATTTTCCTGCAATAGAACTGCAGCAATTGTGTGCTCAGAGGCAAAGGAAAACAAGATGAAATCTCTGTCAAATTTACGACTGATTAACACGGGTGTTTTAGTCAAGGCTAGTTTGATGTCTTCAAAGGATTTTTTAGCCTTAACAGTCCATTTTATGGTGGAGTCTTTTTTCAACATGTTGTTTAGTGATCTAATTAACTCTGCCAGATTAGATATAAATCTTCTAAGAAAATTAATTTTTCCTAAGAAAGCTTGTAACTCTTTAATGTTCCTAGGGTGTTTTATTTGCAGGATGGCTTCTAATCTAGCAGGGTCTATTCTTATTCCATCTTTTGAAATTATGTGACCTAGCAACTTTCCTTCTTCTAACCCAAACAAGGACTTTTTGGGGTTTAAGGAGATTCCAAATTTCTTGCATTTAATAAAAACTTTCCTCAGATGATCGAAATGTTGATTGTTAGATTTTGAAAATACAGTAATATCATCTAGATATATCATAAGGAAATCATGAATTTCTTTTGCAAGGGCTATCCCCATAGCCCTCTGGAAAGTGGCTCCTACATTCATTATCCCAAAAGGAATTTTCACATACATAAATGTGCCCCAAGGAGTAGTATAGGCAATTTTGGGTTGGTCATCTGGATGAACCAAGATTTGATTGTAACCAGAAAACCCATCCAACAATGAGATTTTGGTTGATCCAACTACTCTCTGTAAAATGTGGTCCACTTTGGGCAGAGGGTAATTGTCTTTTAGTGACACTTTGTTGAGGTTTCTGAGATCCACACAAATTTTGATCTCACCAGTTTTCTTTCTAGTTGGCACCAAGTTTGAGACCCAATCAGAAAATCTAATTGGTGCAATTATTTTTCCATCATACATCCTCTGAATTTCTTTTTCAATTGCAAGTAATAAGCTAGGATTAATCCTTCGAAGTTTTGGTTTGAAAAGCTTTTGGTTTTTTTTAATAAGAACTGTGTGCTGGATGATGTTGGTGTCATATGATTTGAGCTCCTCATAACACCAAGCAAAGACATCCTGAAATTCTTTCAATAAGTCAAAGTATTTCACTTTTTCAGTTGGGGTTAATGATTTTGAAAGTTTGATCAGTTTAGGATTTTCATCGGGTTCCATTTTAGGTTTCCTAGGAACATCATTTGAATCAAATAAATCTTCTATAGGGGTTAATCCCTTTCGTAATAAATTATCCTTGAGATTAGTTACTTCAATTTCTTCACTGATTATTTCATCAATCTCAATTTGCTCTAAATTATCTACATCTAATTTGGTAAATTTATTTGGGTTGAGTCTATCTATTTCATCACCTTCTATCTCACTTATTTCCATCTCATCCTTAGTGTCAAGATCTATTGATGTATCAGTATCTATATTGTTCTTGGTAAACTCTTTTTTTGAAATTAAAAAGTTATTTATCTGTTTATCCTCATAAAATATTTGCTAATTCTTCAAATTATCAGGAATTGTAGGTCTATGCCTAACTTCAGCAGTGTACTGATGGTTGTGCTAGAAAGGTAATTTGCAGGTGCTGGCAAACATTGCTAAACTATGGCCTTACATGTTATGCTTTCTAGGAATTACTGCAAGCTTTGTTTCTAGGAAAGTGTTAAGTACTTCTACGATAGTTCCCCTATAACAACTTAATCTAGGGTCCTTTGTCATATATACACCAACAATCTATTTTACAATTAGTTCAGAGTCTCCCATGATAGAAACTCTTTTAGCTCCTAGATTACTAACTAACCTAAGACCTAAAATTAATGCTTCATACTCGGCCATATTATTGGTACATTTAAAATTCAATCTATATGCATGGCCTTCTGAGTAATTGATTTCCAAATTTTATATCCACACTCTTGCTCCTGCTCCTAACCTATTGACTGATCCATCAAATTATAAATGCCATAATATCTCATGATCTATATTTACACTATCTGGTGCAACAAACATTTCATCATTTATAGCAATTTGACCATTTTGTTCACTGAATAGTTATGTAGTTTGGTTAGTTTCATTTTGTGTAGAACCTAAGATTTCTTTTGGTTCTGTATTAGTATTGTCTGAAATTTGTTCTTGTGTTTGATCATCATTATACAGGATAAAATAATCAATATCTGATCCAGGTGGATATTGGTGGCCACCTGCCAAGTCCACCTGGACCCCCACCATTGTTTCTCTCAGCATTTTCGGTTTCCTTAATTGTAGCACAACTTACTACTTTTAGCAGTTTTTCGGGTCGTGAACTTCCGGAGCCATTTTGAGGCCCTAAATGACGTTTTTTGGGAAATCTGGGGCAACATGGACCCATGTTTCCTCCCAAAGTGGTAGTGCTCGGATAGATCTTTCTAACAAGCTATTGTACGCGTCAAACGGAGATCGTATGCCAAAGTTACGACCCCGGGAAGTTGGTGTACCAATTTACCCAAACGGGACCCACAGTTTGGTGTTTCATCTTCTAGGGTTAGGTTTTGGAATGTTAAGGGTTTTCCATTATTTCTCAACGATAAATAGGCCTTAGAGCCTCATTGTAACACAGTTCAGAGGCATGTAGCCACCACATCTCTTCTTAGAGATAAGCTACCATCGCCCTAGCTGGTTTATTTCCATTTCTGTTTGTAAGCATATTTCAGTATTTTCCATTAATGAAATGAAGTATTATTTCCACTGCATCTTTGTGTATATGATTATCTTTGTATTTTGTTGCGTTCCTGTTTAATTCTGGATCAGTGGTATCAGAGCGGTCTGCTTTTTCTCTGTTTTTCTTTGCATGTCCCCAACGAGGTCAGGATATAAGGAGTTAGGGCTTGAATTGGTCGAACCTTTGCAAGACCAGCCTCGCAAATCCTGATGACCTCCCATGGCGGATGAGAAGAAAGACGAGGGGGCAGGAGATCCTATCAAAATCTTGCTCGAAGAAGCCCTCGAGCGACAACGGAACGCGATGATGGACAGCTTTGCCCAAATCCTTCAGTGGCTACCCAGAAGTGATGCATCGGCTTCTAGCAGCTACTCTGGAAACACCACGCCCTTTAAGGTACAAGTTAATTTTGAAATCACTATATTCAAGGGTCAGATAGATGCAGATGCCATAGATAAATGGTTAAATCTGCTAGAGGGTTATTTTTCTGTTCATGAATTTTCGCGTCGGGAAAAGATTGTTTTCGTTGTTCTCAAAGCAGCCCCCCATGTCAAGGACTGGTGGGAAACATACTGCGAGTAGAAGGATGAAAGTACAGGCTCACTATTTTCAGCCGCGCCCACTTGGAATATCTTCCGGGATGCCATCAAGGAGCAATACTACCCTGTCAAAAGCTATGAGGACAAATACATTAAATGGACCACACTACGGCAGGGACGAGACCAAGATGTGCCGGAGTTCACAAACATTTTTCATACCCTTCGCACACAGTTGGGTATCAAAGATTCCAAGCTACATCTGGTACTCAAATACCGCGACTGCCTGCACAGATACATCGAGGAAGAGATGGAGTTCTTGAACATCTCCTCACTCGACACAGCATACCGATACGCTATCAAAATCGAGCAAAAGTTCAAACAGAAGAAGCGAGACTTTGGATCTGCAAATCCAAAGCCCAAAGGAAAAAGCCAAGGCGAGGTGACCCAAGACAACCCGTCAAAGCCACAAGAAAAGAACAACACCACGAAGCCGAAGAAGGACACAGGAAAGTGGTGTGAGTTCCACAAGAGTCCCACTCATAACACAAGTGAGTGTTGGACCAAGCAATCGCTGGTGGTCGAGTTGAAGGTTTCCGAATCAGATGCATGTTCCAACCCTGAGCCAGAAACAGACAAGGGAAATGGCAAAGGGAAGCAGATCATTGATGCAGATCCCAGTGCCACTGTTTCCATCGCCAAGATCCAGAAAAATGAGCCTAAAGATCCAGAGGAGGGGGAACGTCTTTTCCACTCATAGATGTGGGTGAAGGGTTCGCTGTTACAATTCATTGTCGATAGTGGTAGCCAAAAGAACCTCGTTTCAGCAGATTTCGTGAAGTGGTTGGGCCTACCGACTACACCACACCCATAATTGTACAGTATTGGGTGGCTTCATGAAGGACGGGATCTCAAAGTTCGCCAATAGTTTCGCCTTCCCTACAGCATCAAGCCCTTCACAGACGAGGTATTGTGTGATGTTACACCTCTGGATGTTTGTGATGTACTATTAGTCCAGCCATACTTGTGTACGCAACATGCTGTGTATGAGTCAAGGCCTCGCGCTATCATTATTTCTTTGAATAATTCATTATACAAGATACTATAGGTAGCCCCACCTACTGCCACTTCTTTGATCGCTGCTAGGAAATTTATTTTCTATCTGGTTCGCTCTGAAAGTAAGGGGAAGATCATTGCTACATCCATGACCCCTGCAAAGGGTTCCTCCATGCAGCCGCAGCAGCAAAGGGATACGGTAATGACAGAACATAGGAACAACTTCTCCTCACCCACAGGGGTACCACACAAGCTCCAGGTGGGCAACAAAGTCTGGTTGCATTTGCAAAAGGAACGCCTTACTGGAGCCTATCAGAAACTAAGACCACTCTGATATGGTCCTTACACCATTACTAAGGCTGTGGGAGACAATTCATTTGAGCTCAGAATTCCCCCATTCCTTGGCCTGCACCCAATGTTCAATGTGGACTGCCTTCGGCCATACTTTCCACCATTGCTAGACACATCCGACATTGCAAAACAACTCACACCCACTGAATTAAATCCAGATTGCATGGAACAAGCTACAACTGATCAGATCATGGACACATAGATCAAGAACAATTGCCAACAGAATATCCAACTGTATCGAGTTGTCAAAGCAAGCCAACTCCTTCACCAGGGCAAGTGGCTCACCAGGGAACAAGTTCAGCAAAAGTTTCCTCATCTCATGGAGGAACTCAATGCAATGGGGACCATTGCTTCCTAAGGGGGGAGGAATGATCCGGGTGGATATTGGTGGCCACCTGCCAAGTCCACCTGGACCCCTACCATTGTTTCTCTCAGCATTTTCAGTTCCCTTAATTGTAGCACAACTTACTACTTTTAACAGTTTTTCGGGTCCTAAACTTCGAGAGCCGTTTTGAGGCCCTAAACGACATTTTTTGGGAAATCTGGGGGAACATGGGCTCATGGACCGATGTTGCCTCCCAAAGTGGTAGTGCTCGGATAGATCTTTCTAACGAGCTATTGTACGCGTCAAACGGAGATCGTGTGCCAAAGTTACGGCCCCGGGAAGTTGGTGTACCAATTTACCCAAACGGGGCCCACAGTTTGGCATTTCATCTTCTAGGGTTAGGTTTTGGAATGTTAAGGGTTTTCCATTCTTTCTCAACAATAAATAGGCCTTCGAGCCTCATTGTAACACAGTTCAGAGGCATGTAGCCACCACATCTCTTCTCAGAGATAAGCTACCATCGCCCTAGCTAGTTTATTTCCATTTTTGTTTGTAAGCATATTTCAGTAAATTCCATTAATGAAATGAAGTATTATTTTCGCTGCATCTTTGTGTATATGGTTATCTTTGTATTTTGTTGCGTTCCTGTTTAAGTCCGGATCAATATATCAGTGTATTGAATAGATGGGAAAGTTTTGAGACTGATCCTGGCTACTTACCATATATTTCATTAAGGTTTCTCAGTATAGTTTCTTAGGTTGTCCAAAAATAAAGAATGTTGCATATGACATATCTAGTTGTAAGGGTCCTTGAAGTTTGGCTCCCCATGATCTGGATAACAGCATGCCATACTTTGGTGGGATGCCAACAACTACAATATCCATAAGGATGATTTTGGTAAGATACTGGACTAAAGTGACACATAGGTCTTTAATCAATCCTAGACACTTTACCTGACTGGAGTCAAATGAGAATAAGTCTTTATAAGGCCTTGTAATGTCTAGGTTTAGTTTCTCCATCACTGATTTGGGAATTAAGTTGTGAGAGGCCCCAAAATCCAACATTTCATTCTGTAGAATTTTGTCATGGATACTAAGGCTAATGTAAAAAGGTGCAACTTCTCCTTATAATGGTTTTCCATTAACATCTGGACCAAATATGAGTTCTGGTCAGTCATCAAAAAAGTTGACTGAATCCTCATTTTCAGCAATGTTTAAGGTCTGGGTTATTTGTGATTTATAATTTTCATTCTTGATTAGTTTTATTAAAGGAATTGAAACCTTAAGCTTTGTTATCTCTGTTCCCAAATTGAATGGAAAAGAGACCTTTTCTGTTTGAAAGATTTGAATTTTTGCAGTAGGGATTTGTGTAGGCTTGTCTTCTTTTCCTTTATTGGGGACCTCCTTATGCAGATTTTCAAATCTGATGTTTTGAGCTCTGTCCATTGGTTCCTTAGATGGAATTTAAGTAGATGGTTGATCAGCACAAGGTTGATCAGAGGTTATGTCTACAATTGTGGGACTAGAAGGTTTTGGGTTTTCCCTAGGGAGAATTTGGAGGATTTTTGAAACAGGGGCTTATTTTATTTTCTTGGGTTGATTTTGTACTGTTTTCTTGGTTTGGTCAGGGACATCAACATTCTTTTTGCTTCTTAGATTATACTGTTTATGAACTTCAAATATGGCAAAATCATATCCTTGTTTATAATCAAATGATTCCCCAGATAATATTTGTAATTGTTGCAGCATATACAGTTCCTGCTCATCTTGGGTTAGAAAAATAGTGTCCTCATCATTTATTCCCATTAGGTTAATTTGTTTATCTTGTTCTAGATCTTCCAGATGGGATATCTCTACATAATTTTCTTAAAAAGGAGGCCTAATGTTTTGATCAGGTCCATTTTTCCCAATGTTTTGATTTTTCAAAAATTCGGGTTTCTAACTGGAGGTGCTTGTTGGTTACCCCATTGGGGTTTCCTTTCCATGTTCTCTATTCTATCCATTAGTATTTCCATACTTTTGGTTAAAATTTCTATTTTAATGTCAAATGGTGAGGTTTCATTGTTTGTAGTTCCTCTCCTTCCATTTCTAACCCTAGCCCTTTTAGCTAACAAAATAGCTTCTACACTAACAACTACATTTCGCATTTCTTCTCATGTTGGGGGGTTTATTTCCCTAAGTTGGTATGTCATATCTATGTCAAAACCATCAGGGCACTTTATTAATGTTAAGTCAGGTGGGGGTCTAAGGTTAGCTGGGATTGCGTTATATATATTATTGAATCTAGTGCAGTAATGTTGAACAGATTCATTAGGTCCTCTTCTAATATTCTCATATTCTAAAAGGATTTGTAAGGGATTCTTTTTCTTTTCCCACCTATCAATAAAAAACCTTTGGAAATTTGCTAGGTCTGCAATTTGGTTCGAAGGAAAGGCTTTAAACCACTTCTTAACATCACTAGTCAAAGTTTGGGCAAAGAGTCTCATCTGGACATCTGCTTCATCTATTTCATGTAGTTCAAAAAATTTAGACATCCTGTTTACATGTTGCTAGGTAGTGTAATAAATAGTAGCATCAAACAGGAAAATCTTACTCTGATAATCGATGGGCATAACATGAAGTTGGGCAGGTAAAACAAGAGGAGCATATCTGTTTGCCATTGCTATAAGTTGGGAGGGGATGAGATGTGGGGTTGAAGTACTTGGAGATGATGCAGTAGTGGATGAAGAATTAGGGCTGGTAGATGATGAATGAGTAACGATAGGTTGCTGAGGGAGTGTAGGTATAAATGGTGGTGAAGAATAGACTTCAGAAGGTATTATTGTTGAAGTTGAAGGGAACAATGGTGAACTCAAAGTAGTGGACAATTGTTAAGAAAGCTCAGGAGTAGTGGCAGTATTAATGGATAATTGTGGATATTTCAGAATGTATTCATCAATTGATTTGTTGGCCTGTTGAATTTCGAGGTCTACAATAAAATTAGGATCTAGAACTGTTTCATCAATTGCATTTTTAGATTTTGTTCTAAATAATGGAAGATCAAATGGCACATCAAAGGGAAGTTCTTCTAAAAATAACCCCTCATCAGGACATGAATTAGCTTTAACTAATGGTATTTGGCTAGCCGAACTTTCTTCTTTTTTATATTTTCTTGAAATTAGGTTGGGATTATCAACTACTGGGGTAGGGTTTGGATCTGGATTAGCCCTAGTAAAATGAGACTTCCTAGAAGCTGAAATTTCAAAATTTTTAATTATTTTTGTGATATTTTTTCAAAACAACTTCTAACAAATGACTTTAAGAGGCTCAAAATGTAGATTTAGGATTTTCTTAAAGCTTTATTAGGACTGAGGATTCGCTAGTCCCCAGTATGGTCGCCACTATGTTATCACTTAGAAATTTCTCTAGAAGTTATTAGAAGAAACAAAATGACTGAGGTAACAACAAACCAACTTTGGAGCATAGCCTCTAGCCAACCTAGGCTCAGAGAGGGCTCTCTCTATATGATTTAGCTTTGTTTGCTAGGATTTCAGGCTAGTTATGAATGTTCAGGTGGATTTTGATTTGTATTCAAGATTGGATGGTGGGATCATTGAAATAGATGGATAGAATGATGTATTTAGACCATTGGGCTATGGAGTCAACAGAAGGGCAATAGAACTGGATCAATTCACTAAAGGGAATGTTCAAAGGGAAAGCTAGCAGAGTAAAGTGCAAGTCTTAGGGACAGTGGGGTGGACTGGTTTAAATCAGGGTTAGAGAGCAATTAAGGGTTCTTAGACCAGGATATAAACAAGGAATAGAGGATAATTGAAAGCAGAGGGCAATTAAGAATCCCTTGCTCTGGATTAGCAAGAAACAACCTAAACTAAGGAGCAATTAAGAATTCCTTAACTTAGATATCAATAGAAAACATTTATATGCATAACTGTTAAAACAGAGTGTAATTAAACAAATTTTGAGATATTGTTCTGGTTATATCATTCAGATTCAAAAATACATTAAAGATTATCGAAAAGCTTTAAGAAAGATAACAATGAGCTTTCATCAAGGGGTTCTCATGGTTCTTTCTTGTTGTTCAGGCACCTGTAGAAATGAGCTTTCATCAAGCTGTCTTTCTAGATCAATCAAGGCATTCTCAACATCTACCTTTGTGCTATCCCTATCTACAAGAGTGTTCTCCAACCACTCAGATTGATTTGCATATCTTTCAATCTCTGGTATGGGATGATGAATGTAAGGCCCTAATTTTACCTTTTGTCTAAGTATGGTCATAAACCCTTGATGATCATATCTCCACATGAAACTATTTGGAAATTTCATTTGTTGCAGAATCAGAACTGCCTCTTGCCCTACTTCTCTAGAGTTGCAAATGAAGGGGCCTAACTAGTTTTTGAGTTTGGATTGAGATCTTTTCTTGGCTGAGACAAAATTGATCTGATCAGAGTTCATTATATGTCTATAGTATTTGAGAGCAAATAACCTCATAGGGAGGTATTTCGGGAGCTTGTATGGGGCAAGTTGGCACCCATAGATTCTTATTTCTGTGTGGTTTTGGTAAAGGTAACAATCTCCCACCTTACTTTCTTAGAAAATTGAAGAAACCTTTTGATATCTTGGCTTATTTTGGGTGGAGGGCTTCCTACTAGCATGGTCATGACTGGATGGACAAAAGTGTAGATGAAATCTGTATAAGTAGATGGTGAGGAATACTTGTGGAAAATTGGTGTCCAAAATATGACAGACGTGGGCTGGCCTCTGGTATCAAGCTTTTAGAGGGCGAAAGGGAACCTATCTAACTAATAATATAGAAACATATGCTAAAGTACAGATGAGTACTTGAACACTCTCTCACTATGCATTCTAGTAAATTTTTCATACATCCTCTCAGCTATGAACTGGGCATAATTGTATATAGTAGTAGGAGGCTTTCCTAGGGTAAAAATGGACATGAAGGCCACGATAAGTTCATAGACAAATTCATCAGTGGTGAAGCCCAAAATACATGATATCATAGTCATAATGTGCTTTCCCCTTTCAGAGAAAATGGCAGAAATGTATGGAGGGGCATCCTTGGGAATGTGTTTGTCTTCAACAATGAATGTTTGAAACAATTGGGCCAGTTTTGATGGACTCAACTTGGTATACTAGTCTAGAAAATCTCCAATTGAGAGTGGGATTAGGTTTGGACCTAGTTGGAGCTGTAACATCTCATTGATTGATTTTGCTGTGATGGTAAACAGGATTTTCTGGTGAGGGGACATTATTACTCTCTGGCTGGGAATGTAACAAGCATGGCACATATGGAAAATTTCAGGGAAAACATGTACTTGGGGAAACTCGTATTTAGGCAAACTGGATTCCAAAAGACCAATGTCATCAGAATGGATCAAATATCTATCCGTGCTCAAACAATGAAGTTTGAGTAGGACCTCATATGCACTGGTATCTCTGATTTGGAAATCCCTGTCTGCCAGGGGAAGATGGTCTAGGTCTAAATGGGGGGTTGTGATAGGTCGGACATCCATAGCGACATGGGCAGCCATAATTCAGTTCTTGTGGATTTGAATTTGGTAGTGTAGGGTTGTATCAGAGGTTTTGATAGAAACTAGCAGTTTTGAGAAAGGTTTGGGCATCAAACTTTCAAATTTGAAGAAATTTTAATTAAATTTTACTTAATTAAGATGCATTACAGGCTAAACGTTTTACATGGTAAAATACCTAGAAATGGGTGAATTATCTTCAAATTTGGAGTTCACGACAGTTGCAGAAGTTCGAATGGCTCTGGTACGGACTGAAAAGTTGATTAGGGTCTTTGTAGCTTCTTCAGGAGTGAATTTGGAGATCAATTGGCGAATTTAGCTTTTGTAGGTGTCGCACTGGTTTGCAAAGGTTCACAGAGAAAACAAGCGAAAAAGGTGAAAAAGGGATTCTCGGCCTTTTATGGAGCAACGATCATTTTTTGGCGGGTAATTTCTGAATGAACAGTGGACGGTTTATCAAGTTGAGTGGGGAGACAGTTTCCCAGGCCATTGCACTGCTTATGGGGGTCGGGCGATATTTCAAAGGGGTCACCCTATCTACCTCCATGCTTGACACATAGCATTCAGGGGGCCAAGGAAAACCACTTTATCGGGCAGGTAAAGGTTGGCCGTTGGGTGCAGCTGATATGGCTATGGACTATCAGATGAGGGGGATGGTGATCAGACGGAAGTCAAGGGAGGGAAGTGCGCGAGTGATAAGAGCATGGGTATTCGGTGGGGGGTCTAGTGCTTTAAAATTCTGTGTTTTTGGTTTAATTATAGGTTAATGATGAGTTAAAATGATCGGGTGGGGCTTAATTATGGGATTAATTGGTTTTGTCGGGATATTAGGTAATTTATAGTTTATATTTAAAACTAAGGGTTCAGATATTTATTTAGGAGATTTAATTAATATAAGAGAAAAGTTATATGGGGATTTATATAATAAAGCTAAAATTAATATGAAATGAGTGGAGTGAGCATACCCTTAGCATAATGTAAAATTTGCTTATTTTATTCCCATACATTTCATACTTAGGATAAAGCAATTTTGTGGGTTGTTTGAATGAAAGTTAACATGGGGTTGCTTTACTTTTCCTAGGCAAATGAAGTTTAACCTTAGGAAAAGGGGCTTTATTAGGGTGATGAGGGGGAAATGTGTTTTATGAATGGAATTCTAACACTTGATGTCCATAAGTCATTAAGCCGAGGGTCCGGTCCCACCAAAAGTCAGAGAAATGCTTTGAGCCTCTTTGACTTGAAGGATTTAAAGTGCTAGAACATACTTGTGAATAGGAAATTAGTTAGTAAGAGGAAAAATTAATGAGGGAGGAGTTAATCATATTAACTTGCAAACCTTTGTTTTTGCTTCCATAGTTTGATCATACATATAGAAATATGTGTCTAAGCATGATGCATGTGTTTTCATCCAATCACCTTTATACTTCAACAACCTTTCTTCTACTTACCCATCACTTACCCTACGATTTTTTCTTCATTTTATTTGGGTCCATTTAGACTACAAAACCCTTATCATTTATTTCTCTTTTGAAAGTAATCTATCTAATTCTAACCTTATATCATCCAAGGGCTTAGATTAAACTGATGAGCTCCTTTATTTTCTCTACCGATCTAATGATCTGCCAAGATTAAACTGTTTGGTCAGATTTTTTTCTCTAACTATACACATAAAATTCAAAGCATGAAATAACCAAGATTAAACAGTTTGATTACCATGGATTGTGGCATGAATAACAAGCTGCAGACAATCATTATTATGCATAAAAGTAAATAGTAGTGGCATTTAGACTTGCACACTTTCATGGTCTCTTTTTTTGGGCTGGTTCATATATTTTCATTTTTTGACCTTCTCTTATTCTTTTCGTCTTTTGATATTTCTTTTAGGACATGCTCTCTTTACATTTTTAAATTTTTAAATATGGAAAAAATTTGCAAAAAGCAAAGGCATGTACAATATTACAAGGCTTAACCTTAGTCATTCAAAATTATGACTCCTATTGGTATAGGAACCTAACACTTGCAATAAAAGGAGATTGAGACCTTACAAATCCAACTTAAAGCTATGAGAGTCCAGAAGGCCAAAGATGAAGCTACTTGGGCTGCTGAACTAGACAAAAACCAGAGACTTCTGTAAAAGTTGCGCCAGGTAGAGAGAGACACTTCTATTGGCCAGACCTTAGACCAAGCCAAGGAAAAAATCTAGATGAACATACATGACTCAATGAATGAGATTTGGCCTTCTATTCAAATTATATTTGGACGAAAAGAGTTAATAGAGAAGGCCACTGAGATCATTGTACAAGGAAGGCAAAAGATGGGTGAAATGCCAGCTAAAGCTGCAAATATTATCAGGTTCTTAAATTCAAAGTCCAGATATGAGCTGGAGGAAGTAGGAGTCAGTGACAAAACTGCCACCATTCTAGAGGTCAAGAAGGTCTTGACTAAGAGAAATCTTACTGACCGGCTGGAGGAAAGGTGAGAGACCTTGGAGCTTCAAGTAAATAGATTCACAAATAGGATTAAGGCTTTAATGCAGAAGGGACTACCCAACATCTATGTCATCAATGACAAGTCGATCACTCAGGAGGACTACATCCAGAAAATGAAAGAGGTAGCCAAAAGCTGCATCATGTTCAGTGGAATCAAAGGGAGTATGGTAGCAAAAGATTTTCTAGAGACCATGTCAAATGACTTCCATGTGCAAAATGAAGTAAAACACATTTTTACTCTAAAGCCACCTTTTGCTAAGTATATAGAGGTAGATGAAATCTACCGCAGGGTGACAACGTTAACAGTGCCAGATGAAAAGAGATGGGAAGAGTTACTTGGTTTACTGGACTAAACAATGACTCAGGAGTAGAAAAAAATTTTGCCAGCGCAGTAGGCAGTGCAATTTTTAGTTCAGCATCACATTTTGTTTTGAATGACTCAGCAATAGAAACCACCCAAACAGGGCCACCAATTTCCTCAACAGCCTACATGGCCCATTGTTTTTCCAAGATTAGATGATATTAGTTTGTAATTAGGCTAATAATACATTGTCAATTTGACAACTTTTTTTGTAAAGCATTATTGTAATTTTTATTATAAATACTTCATCGTTTGAAGTATTAGTGTTGATTTCCGAATGTAATTTCTGCTACATATTGTAATCTTGAAGTACTAGAGCATCAATAATACAGGGAATTTTTACAGGATTCATGTGGTGTCCTAAATGGTGATGTGTTTCTTGTCTTTATTTGTTTAAACATTGTTATCTCTTTCCTTTGTTTTTCTAAATATGAATTAATCAACAGAAACTGTGATAAATAGGATTCGTTGTCAAGAGTGCCCTATTTTGGTTGTTGTTAATTTTAATGTTTTCTACTGAAGTTAGGATAAAGAATTCTTAATTTCTATTTGTTCTCTATTGAATCTTACATTTCTACTTTTCCACCACCCATTTAAACTCTAAATAGATCCATTTACTACAACCTAGCTTTCCCTGTGAGAACATCTTTAAAAAATGATGATGAAACTCCAGTTTTAGTTTATAGAATCCATAGCCCAATGGAATTATAACACTCAAATCAGTCAAACCAATCAATCAAAACAACAAGCACAATCATAGCTAGCCTAAAATTCACATTTAAAACAAAGCTAAATTTTATAGAGAGATCCCTCTCTGAAGCTGGCAAAGCTGGATCCCAGATTCCAAAGTGATTTTGATGTTGTCCTATGTGTTTACTCCCTCAAGCTCAAAAATATAGAACGACAACATAGTGGCGACCATACTGGCAACGAATATATTTTAATCCAAAACATTATTATTCCTTCATTTTAAATCAGTATTTCAATAAGCAATTGTTGTATCATTATGAAATACATGATCTGAGGTTGTTATTTTGTATATATTTGCTGTATCATTGATTCTGATTTTAACTTTAATTTTTGTATGATGATTTTTAATAGCCCTGGCTCCCAAAAGAATTTACACTAGATATCACCCTGATCCCAACCCGGCTGAAATTATAGATAACCCTGAGAAAATGGTGACAGAGAAAATATTTACTGAGAGTCAAGGTAGTAATATTCCTCTATCTAGATTCAATTTTCTCCCTGAGAATATTCGTTTGTCAAGGTCTAATTCTCTCCGAGAGAAATTTGAAACTTTACAAGATATAGAATTTGATTTACCTTTCCAGCAAAGTTTTTTTAGATCAAAGTTTGAGATGTTTGTAGATCAAACTGTCTTAAATAAATCAATACTGCAACCATATATACCCCAAACCCAACTCCCTGAAACTAATCCTGATTTTGAAACTTTACAATAATTTGACAAACTTCAAGGCCTAGTTTTCGTGTTGTACCAAGCTATTGAAGAAGCCTTTATTCAACAGCTTGTCGAATTTTCTTCTCTAAAAGTTGCAGCAGCCTCTTTATCTAGTCAATCCTCCTAGTCAATTCATCTACAACCTCCCAACCCTACTCACTCCATAATATCAACCTCTTCACCTTTGGTTTCCTAAACTGTTGTGCCTATTATCCCTATAGTTATCAAAGCTACACCTGCATTAGGTCCATCTACAAGTCCATCTTCCATAACAATTATGGCAGGAAGGTATGCACCTTTGGTGTTTCCAATCCAACTGAACTCTAAGCCTAGAGATTATTAATAAAAAATTGTGACCTTTGATAGCATTGGTGCTTATACTGCTCAGCAGCATGTAGATAGGATGAACGATGTGTTTGACCTCAAAGAAGTAGATGAAGATGATGTTAAAATGAGATTGTTTGCCCAGAGTTTAGGAGGTGGTGCCAATAAATGGTTTAGGGGTTTACCTGCAGGAAGTATAGCCAACCTTGATGTTTTCCATAAAACTTTCTTAGCTAGATGGGAGATCAAGAAGAATCCACTTCAACTCGTAAATCAATATAAAAGACTGAAAATAAAACCAAATGAAAGTGTGGAAGAATATTGTGAACGTTTTAAAATTGTTTACAACGCCATTCCACAAGACATCAAGCCCTCCCTTGGTACAAATATGATTGATTTTCCAGATAATTTCGATGTACATATGGAATATCAACTTAGAGAGAGAGACCTGACAACTTTGGAAGAAATGCAAACAAACACAATTAAAGTTGAAGCTAACATCTTGGCCAAAAAGGCCAAACTGAAGTCTGAACGTAGAGTTACCATAAAAGAAGAACCTTCTACTTTTGTTGTGGATCATAAGATTGATAACTTAGTCAGATTAGTGAATAAAATGATGCAAAGAGTGAACATTAATGACCAAACCCAAGAAAGAGATAACTAAAATGTCCCTTAAACTAGAAACCAAAACTTTAGAAGGAATGTTCCCCAAATTAAACAAAGAGAACAAAAAGGTTCAGACCAGCAGGTTCGACCTCATTTTTAGGAAAATTACACAGATGATGAAGGGAATATTTTGGAAGATTTGGATGATAATGAAATAAATTTGTTGGGGATAAATTGTGATGAAACAATTTTCCTCACTTAAGAGGAGCAGGAACTTTTTCTCGTAGCCCAGACTAAATTGGATTCTAAAGAGTCAGATGAATACAAAAAAGGGTTTGAAAATGCCATAATGGAAGTCCATTGGCAATAAAACCTTAGAATAAAAAATAATATAGACACTCCCAATGTCAAAATATCGTAACAACCTACTAAGAATTCATCTGAAAATGAACCTAGGAAAACCACAAATAGTATTCCTAAGAAAATTGTGGACAATTCTGGTAAGAAAAAGGAGAAATCCCTATCAAAAAGATTACTAACAGCGTTTCTAAAACTACTCAAATAGATGAACCAACCACCAGTCAACAAAAAGTTCCTATCACAAAACAAAGTACAGAGCAAGCTGAACTCCCTAACTTAAGTAAGAATCAAACATATTTCAATATTAAGAATGAATTGGAAAAATTGAAAATCCCTATTCCTCTCACACAGTTAATGAACAAAAACATGTACATGCCCCAAGTGATGAAAGCCTTAAATGGTGGGGAAAACACTGACTCTATAAATTTGAATGACGATTAGCCTAAACTCTTATTTGGGCTAGAAGTTGAAGGCAAACCACAAGAAGGAGGAGTCCCTCCATTCTATGTCAGTTTGAATATTCATGATAAAATTCTCCATAATGTTATGCTAGATTCAGGTGCATCCCATAATTTAATGCCTAAGGCTGTGATGGAGAAACTAGGACTTGACATTACTAGACCCTACAAAGACTTGTACTCCTTTGATTCTAGCAAATTTAGATGCCTAGGTCTTATCAACGACCTATGTGTTACTTTAGCTCAAATCCCTGCTAAAAGTCTAGTGATGGATATAGTGGTTGTAGACATTCCCCCTAAGTATGGCATGTTGTTGTCACGCTCATGGGGAGAAAAATTATAAGGAACCCTACAAATGGACATGACCTTTTCCACCATACCAGTTTTTGGGCAAAAAAGGAGACTGTATAGGGAGACCTTAATGAAATTCATGGTAAGTACTCAAGATAGGCCTCAAAATTATCCACTTTATTCTATTCATTCAGATTTAGATTCATTCATTCTTTACAATGATGGGGACATCAAAAATCAAGTAATCACTACTAAGAATGAGGTTCCTAAAATAGACCTAGCCCAAACACAAATAACAGAAACAAAAACTCCTCCTGAACCTCTTTGGAACATGAGTTTTGATGGCTCTTGCAGCGAAGATGGTGCTGGGGTAGGAATTTGGGTGGTTAATACCAGAAATAATAATACTGAGGGTCACTCATATAAGCTAAATTTTCAATTCACTAATAACATAGAAGAGTATGAAGCCCTCATTCTAGGTTTGTGTTGAAAATAGCAACAAGAAATGATAAAAATAGAATCCAGAAATTCCAATTTAATTTGTCTTTGAATTAAATTATGAATTAAAATCAAATTTAGTCTTAACAGCTACTTGAAAATAATTAATTAAGTTATTTTGACTTAATTAGTTGGAGAAATTCAAGTTAGAAGTGTTTCTGAAGTCATGCAAGAGTTATCCCTTAAATTAAGGAGATAAGCCTTAAATTAAGGAGATAAGATTGAGTTATATTTGAGATATAATTAGTTAGCTCAGTTTACTGAGTTAAGTCCAGTTAAATTAGTTCCAAACTATTTGAGGAACTAATAGAGAGTTAACAGTCAATTGATGCATGCATGCACTCAACTAGTTTACTCCAATTAACTGAAGATTCCCTCATCAGTAACTCATGCATGTCTATTCTGAGAAATACCTAGTTGAGCTAAATGTCAAGGACAGTGTACTATCAATTGCATGTGTTTTCCTATAAAGAAAAATCATGCATGCAGAAGGATCAATTCCTTGAGGATTGCGCAATCCTAACAGTGTGTGAGATCAAGAGATCATCCACTTGGTAAATCGATTTTTTCCACTTGGTTGAAGGATATCATCCCAGAGGAACTACGCAAGGAAATAGGAGCTTGGAGGGCAGAGAGGAAGGCTTGCGAGAAGCCATGATTTCCTGTGAGCATCTGTGAGGATTGTACTGAGAGCTGGCTAGCTGTGAGAACTAAGGATTTGTATAATTCCTATATATTTCCACCTTGTATGATAATACAGATAGTGGGGTTTTTAGCTGAGGCTTTCTCCAAAGTATTTTCATGTGCATTATGCATTGATTCTTCTTCTTCTTGTTATATGTGTTCAGCTTGATCTTTAAGTTTCTGCAAAGAAAATTGATAGTAGAATTATGTTATAGTATTATGCTTTGGTTATATTGCATTATTAGGTTAATCTACACTCAGATTTTCTACATGGTCCTAGAGCAAGATTTGTAGAGAATTTGGAGAATTTCTACATGGTATCAAAGCCAAGGATATCAGAGCTATGAATAGTATACTAAGAAGAGAATTCAAAGTTTTAAGTTCAGGGTTGCAAGTGCAAATAAAACTCATATCATACTTCAATTGAGATGGGACATTATGCAACTAATTGCCCATCGAAGAAGTCTAAGAAGGGATCCTCGGAAGGATCGGAAGGTGAGGCATTAACCTCTTAGTTCGAAATGGACTTTAACCTCATCACATGCATGGTGTCATCAATAATGGGTTATGTTTGGTATCTTGAAAGTGGAGCCCCATTCCACATGACCGGTGATAAAAGTTTATTCAGTACCTTGGAGGAGAAAGACCTCAAGATGCGTATAGAGATGGGTGACGACAAAAAATATAGTGTTTTAGTAGTGCGCATAGTTTCTTTTTAGAGGGAGCTTGGACCTCCTATCACCTTGACAGTTGTGATGTATGTGCCTGGACTAAAGAAGAACTTGGTATCATTCGTGATGTTCGAAGACAAAGGCTACGATGTTGTCTTTAGTAAGGGAAATGTTTTCCTTAGACACATCACCATGGGACAGGTGAAATAGATTAGTTCACGAGTTAAGAACCTGTATGCTCTTGAGGTTCAAGATGCATGCAAAGCCTTGCAGAGCAAGGAAAATGTTAGAGACTTGGTGGTTGGGAGGGAGAGTAAATTACCTCTCAACATGCAGTCCAGGAAGAAGTCTCAGACAATTGTGGAGGAGCCACAATTGGAGAAGCAGAGAGGAGACTGAGTGAAGAGATCCACTCATGCAGATACCTCCATTAGGGGGGGAATTTCGATCCAAGTGGGCAGAGGGATAACTTGCAGCCATACCTCTAGGTGTGAGGTGGGGCGATGTGAAGTGATAGTCCTAAGAAGGATGAAATTGGGTAGGGTCCATTGAGAGGTTTTATCTCATGGATCGTACCTTGCTACGAGAGCCCAAAATACATTGTAGCAGGAGGAATCAGTGGGATTGATGTAGTAAAAGATCAAAGTGATAGAGTCTAGAGTAGCTAGATACTAAAGAGGGCAAAGAAGGATTGACAACAGTGTAGAAAGGCAGAGTCAGTAGAAGCGCAAAGTTTTCAGTTGACAGAGGCAATAACAATCAGAGACTTTGATGATAGATGCATCATATTGATTCAGGTTTGATGCTTTTTTGTTTCTAGAGTTGTTGGAGCAACAACACTAGAGAGAAGTGTTGCATGCATAACATTCCAAAGGTTCACGATCACAATTGAGTTGAATTTATTTCTTGTTGAGAGGGAGTGTTGAAAATAGCAACAAGAAATGATAAAAATAAAATCCATAAATTCCAATTTAATATGTCCTTGAATTAAATTGTGAATTAAAATCGAATTTAGTCTTAACAACTACTTGGAAATAATTAATTAAGTTATTTTGACTTAATTAGTTGGAGAAATTCAAGTTAGACATCTTTCTGAAGTCATGCAAGAGTTATCCCTTAAATTAAGGAGATAAGATTGAGTTATATTTGAATTATAATTAGTTAGCTCAATTTACTAAGTTAAGTCTAGTTAAATTAGTTCCAAACTGTTTGAGGAACTAATAGAGAGTTAACAGTTAGTTGATGCATGCATGCACTCAACTAGTGTACTCCAGTTAACAAAAGATTCCCTCATCAGTAACTCATGCATATATATTCTGAGAAAGACACAGTTGAGCCAAATGTTAAGGAAAATGTACTATCAGTTGCATGTGTTTTCATATAAAAGAAAACTCATGCATGCAGAAGCATAAATTCCTTGAGGATTGAAAAATCCTGACAGTGTGTGAGATCAGGAGATCATCCACTTGGTAAATCGAGTTTTTCCACTTGGCTAAAGGAGATCATCCTAGAGGAACTACGCAAGGAAATAGGAGCTTGGAGGG
This sequence comes from Pinus tabuliformis, assembly GCA_031772625.1. Classification (NCBI taxonomy): domain Eukaryota; kingdom Viridiplantae; phylum Streptophyta; class Pinopsida; order Pinales; family Pinaceae; genus Pinus; species Pinus tabuliformis. Next base: position 87,556,136 of record CM062814.1, on the reverse strand, counting down.
TAGAGAGGAAGGCTTTTGAGCAGCCAGGATTACCTATGAGCATCTATGAGGATTGTACTGAGAGCTGGCTAGCTGTGAGAGCTAAGGCTTTGTATAACTCCTATGTATTTCCACCTTGTATGATAATACAAATAGTGGGGTTTTTAGCCGAGGTTTTCCCCAAAGTATTTTCATGTGTATTGTGCATTGATTCTTCTTCTTCTTGTTATATGTGTTCAACTCGATCTTTAAGCTTCCGCAAATAAAATTGATAGTAGAAGTAGTTTATAGTATTCTTCTTTGGTTATATTACATTATCGAGTTAATCTACAGTCAGATTTTCTACATGGTCTTAGAGTGAGATTTGTAGAGAATTTGAAATTTTTCTACAATTTGCAATTGTTAAAAAGTTTAGGTGTTAAAAGAATTTCTATTCAAGGGGATGTCGAATTAATTATTAAACAAATTAAAAGAGAATATTCGGCCAAACATCCTAGGATGAGAGAATACAAAAATGTTGTGCTAGACTTCCTAGAAAGTTTCCTTGAATATGACCTTTCTGCAATTCCTAGGAAACAAAACGTCATTCCAAACAATCTGGTTTTCTCAGCTAGCTCTTGTAAAATGCCTCATCTAAATCAAGAAAATGTACTGGAGGTAAAACAAAGACCAGTTGTACCTGATAACCTAATATATTGGCAGGTATTTGGAAAGATAGGCAGATTGAGAATTTCCTACAATACAAAGATGAATTTCAAGATTATAGTATTGATTTGGAATCTGAAGAAGATAGTAAAATTATTTAACATTTTGATCCAAAAAGGCAACCAAATAATTTAGATGTAAATAGTCCCTTAGATAAAGCTGGAAATAAACCAGAATTGCTTGAAATTGACCCAGAAAAAGAATATTTTGAAATGCTCTAGCTTAAAGATAATATTTTTCCTAGGGGTTTTGCTCCATTAGAGGAAGTATTTGATTTCGATAATGTGGCTAAAAGGCCTAATATTGAGCCCTCGGGAATAGCAATTGAATAATTCAATTTAGATACTGAAAAAGACCCAAAGATCATAAAACTGTCTAAATCAATCGCAACAGCTGAAAATGAAAAGTATGTTTCTTTATTCAAATAATTTAATGATGTTTTTGCTTGGAGCAATCAATATCTTAAAACATATGACATTGAAATCATACAACATAAAATTCCAATAAAGGAAGATCAAAAACCTTTTAAACAAAAAATTTGTAGGATAAATCTAGTTCTGATGCCTTTAATTGAGAAAGAAATCAAAAGGATGTATGATTCCAAAATCATAGTTCTTCTTATGTACTCTAAGTGGGTTTCCAACATTGTACCAACTAGAAAGAAAATAGGTGAAATTAGATTGTGTATAGATTTCAGAAACCTTAACAATGTTTCCGTAAAAGACAACTATCTCTTACCTAAAATGGATCATATTTTGCAAAAGGTAGTTGGGTATTCTAGGATTTCCTTATTGGACGGATTCTCAGGTTATAATAATGTATTAGTTAATCCAAAGGATCAAGAAAAAACAACCTTTACTACTCCTTGGGGTACCTTCATTCACGTGAAGATGCCCTTTGGATTAATGAATGTTGGAACCACATTTCAGAGAGCAATGGATATTGCTTTTGCTGATGAAATTGGCAGATTTATTGTGATCTATCTAGATGACATAATTGTATATTATGAATTTGATGAAGAACATCTTATGCACCTTAGAAGAGTTTTTGAAATGTGAAAAAAGTTTGGGATCTCATTAAATCCTAAGAAAATAGTGTTTGGTCTTGAAGAAGGAAAACTTCTTGGTCAAATTATATCTAAGAAAGGAATCAGAATTGATCCCAAAAGGATGAAGCTATCCTAAAAATAAATCATCCAAGGAATATTAAAGAGCTTAAATAATTTATTGGAAGAATAAGCTTTTTGAGAAGATTTATCCCTAACCTTGTTGAACTTCTCAGAAATATCACAAACATGCTAGAACGAGCCTCTAAAATCATGTGGAACATCAAAGCTAAGTAATCCTTTGACCAAGTTGCACAGGCATTAACAAAAGCACCAGTCCTTATTAGTCCTGATTTTACCAAAGATTTTATAATTTTATCCTTTGCTTCTGAACATACTATTGCAGCTATCCTTTTGCAGAATCCAATTTTTTCCTTTGCTTTTGAACAAATTGATGGTTGAATCCAATTTTAATGCTTTAGATATTAAATTTCTAGTTGAATTGGATGATCAAGAGGAATAGGCACCTACACAACTTGGTGAGGCTTTCTGGTGGGCTCCAGTATTGCAGCAATGATGCTGCAACTCCTGGGACTCCCTTCTTTACTTTTATCAACCAAGTTGTTCGTAACAAACTTGGAAGCGACGGTGCTATATGCACAAGGACTAGCTCTTGTCGCAGGCTGTCACTTGATCAGCTGGCACAAGTTCGACAGGAGATTAAGCCAACTTCTATGAGCTCTTAGAAGAAGCTTTTAACTATGATGGATGAAATCTAACTCAAAATAGGCTAGTCTACTTGCAGAAAGAAGATGAAATCTTAAAGGAAATGCAAACCCTAGCAAAACCTAGTTTTACCGACTAGCCCTACTGGTGCAAGAAAAGAGATGAAAGCTGTGGAAATGTATGCCATTGACTCTTGGAAAGGTAAAATGTGGGTGACTAAGCTACTTCTGAAGGAGAATATGGAAAAAACATATTTTTGTATTTTTGAGTAATTTTGCAGAATTATTATGCATGTGCTTTAACTATTTTTGACTGTGTAGAGGTTTATTGGCAAAAGGAAATGGAGTGGGCACTTGCAGGAGGTTGGGAAGGTGAGAAGAGGACCTAAGGGGTCCCTATCATCCTTCCAAAGAGTTTCACAATGATCAGATCTCGAAAACCTGCTCACGTGAACTTCTAGAGGAAGTCTGCAGGGGTTCTACAGGATGTTTTACAGGAAGTTCTACAGGAAGAGCCGAAAGAGAATTTTAGAGGGTTGATGGTGGAAAATCGATGGGAAAGTGGAAATGGAGGATGGATGAGGATGTGAAGGGGTCCAAGACCTAGTGAATGAAGCTAGGGAGTGATGAAGGTGGTTGGATTTGTTCAAGGATGGAGGGAGCATGTTAGGCCCCTATACTACTAGTGTAACCCCTTATTGTTATTAGTATAACCCACTTATTATATTGATGTACCCATGTAGTGCCCATATTGTGACTATTGTGCCCCATAGAAGCCCACTATTGTTATTATTGTGCCCTTACATTATTATTGTTATGTCGACTCTGATTATGTTATGACCCCTTACACTCCTATATATAGAAAGGAGGTCTTTTCATTTGTATGATCCAAGAATTGTTCATTTATGTAATGTAAAGGAGGTTTCCCCCTCGAAGAGGCTGAATTCTAAGGCGTTGATCTATCTTTTCTTGAGCTGGTTTCATAACATTTGGTATCAGAGCTTTGGATTCTAGGGTTTCGCTGCTCCAAACAGGTCATCGTGCCATTTTCGCTATAACGTTTTTTTTGCAATGTTTCAGAAGTTGCAAAAAACACCCATTTGAGAATAAATTGCGTTGAACCTTGGGTCCAAATTTCAGAGCTTTTTGTGCTATATTTGCGGAGATATGATCTGAGGAAGTTGGTCTTTTTTCAGACTCCTGAATTACATTCCAAACAGGTGACCTGGGGAAAATTGTCATAAATTTCTCTCTGGGGATCAGATTGAAATTTCATAAGAAGGTACAGAAAGAGGATGGACTGTGGTGTTTTGTATATCTTTTTCAGGTCCAAAGGTCGAAATAGTGACATGTGGCACTTCATACAAGTTCGCTCTTCTAGAAAGGTCTATAATCAGGTCATCTTGGGAGATTGTGCATAACGCTTTCTTAGAGAATCCAATTTGGATCAGACTGGTGGCATTGGAAAAAGGACATAGAGGGATACTATAGGTCGTAATTTCAAAACTTAAAGATCTGAAAGTACAAAGTTACAGTCGTTTCAAAGTCGAGCTCCTAAAATCAAGAAAAAGCAAGATGAGGAAGTTTGATGGCAAGGATCCGGTAAATTGGATACTTCAGATGGAGCAATATTTTGATCTACATGGTGTACAACTGTTACAAAAGGTATGTATTGCATCTTCATATTTAGAACCAGATCAATTTTTATTCTACGAAGGGCTTTGTTCTCATAAACAACTTGTTACGTGGTCAATTTTCACGGAGGAAATGATAGCACATTATGACGATACAAAGAGCAACACCTTCTTTAGAGCAACACCACAAAAATTGGAAAGAGTAAAAGGGCTTTGTGACATAGTGGAAAGCAAAATTATGGAAACCAAGAAGCGTACCCATCACAACTATAAATATGGAAGTGTTGTTTCTCCTAGCCTTCCACAACCTACAAGGGTTACACCACAACAATTGGAAGAAAAAAGAGAAAAAGGGCTTTGTTACAATTGTGATAGCAAATGCACTAAAGGTCATAAGTGTGCTGAGAAGAAATTATTTTACATAGAACACGAAGAGGAGGAAGAAAAGGATCAAGAAATATCAAAAGAAGAAGATATACGCCAGGACCCCACCCCAGAGAAAGAAGAAATGAATCAGACCATATCTTGTAAAGCATTGGCAAGAATTACCACTCCTCAAACTCTCAAGATAGAAGGAAATATCAAGAAGAAAAAGGTGCAAGAAGTGAAAGATCACATCGAGAAAGAAGAAATGAATCCAACCATATCTTGTAATTCATTGATCGAAATTACCACTCCTCAAACTATCAAGATAGAAGGACATATCAAGAAGAAAAATGTTCAAGAAGTGAAAGATCACATTGAGCATCAAGAAATGAATCCGACCATATCTTGTAAAGGATTAGAATAAATTACCATTCCTCAAACTCTAGAGATAGAAGGACATAGCAAGAAGAAAAAGGTTCAAGCAGTGAAAGATCACATCGAGCATCAACAACAAGTTCTCCAACTTTTAAAGGATAACACCACTTCCGTGCAAAATCAAACGAAACAACAGGTAGATAAACATCATAGTGAAAAATGTTTTGATGAAGGTGATTGGGTGTTTTTACTACTACATCTCAAGCAAGCTATTTATGAGAAGGAAATGTTGGCAATACTACATGCACTTAAAAAATGGCGACCTTACCGAATGGGAAGACTCTTCAAGGATGAGGATGTGGAAGCATTGTTTTTTGCTATTTATATTATCCAACCAGATTGGATAAATGAAGCAAGGGATGAATGGAATAAGGATGAAGAAGTATGGCCACTTATTCAAAAGTTGCAAAAGATCCCAATTCAAACAATATTGCCAAAAATTGAAGAGGAAGGAAAAATCATATTGGAACCTGGAGCAGTCAAAGAAACAAGAACCCGATAGCTACGAAATCGATCAATTTCAGAGTATCTCATCAAGTGAAAGAACTTACCCGCTAAAGATTCTACATGGGAGGACAAGAATTTTATACAAAAGCATCAAGAACTACTCAAGCGTTGAGGACAACGCTTTGTGAATGAGAGGGGCATGTTACACCCCTATACTACTAGTTTAACCCCTTATTGTTATTAGTATAACCCACTTATTATATTGATGTACCCATGTAGTGCCCATATTGTGACTATTGTGCCCCATAGAAGCCCACTATTGTTATTATTGTGCCCTTAAATTATTATTTTTATGTCGGCTCTGATTATGTTATGACCCTTTAGACTCCTATATATAGAAAGGAGGTCTTTTCATTTGTATCATCCAAGAATTTTTCATTTATGTAATGTAAAGGAGGTTGCCCCCTCGAAGAGGCTGAATTCTAAGGCGTTGATCTATCTTTTCTTGAGCTGGTTTCATAACAGGCAATGTTGCACAAGAATGTAGAAATTTGGGCAAATTGGAACAGTGGGGCAAATGAAGGGAAGGAATCTTGGATTAGAGGTTGGAGCAGGTTGTATGATGGAGGAAGGATAGGCAGGGATGTATTACAAGTGTTCTGCACACTATTTTCCAAAACTGATCAAACAAAGACTAGAAAAACTAGAGATATATATATTTTGACCTAATCTAACCTAAAAACCAGAAACATGATGAACGGAAGTTTATAGACAGGAAATAATGCAAGATAACTATGGAAACTAATCAAGAACAGATCTAAACATGCAAGTACAACTGGTGTCAACTTTTCCAACTAAAAATCTAACACTAGCAATTGCATGGAAAGGCAAAAACAGTGTTTTTGTGGCAACAAGTATGCCTTGGTCTCAACTCATGGTCCCAAGGAGGGAGAGGTGAGATCAAGGATTACTTGATGGCATTTTTGTAGATATTTTCTATTACCAAACTTTCAAGTCAACCTGAAGCATGAAAATCTATTTTAATCATAAAAAACAACCTCAGTAACAAAGCAAGATCTTAACCTAAATAATAGAAATTATTCTATGAATGCAAGGAAAACACATAAAAGTACACAAAGGAGGTACTGGCACTTGGGTTGGGCCCAAACCCAAGAGCTACAGCCTCCTAAGAAAGCTCAGAGCTGGTGGAAAGTGAAATTTATCTCCATTACTCAAAAAATAATCATGTCACAAAACTGTTTACAGCAAGAGCTCGAAAATGAGCTGAAATGCAGAGCTTCACTAAAGTGCGAAAAACAATTGTTCAATAGCTAAAATACCAAGGCTTGAATCCTTCCTACTTATGCAACACGAGGACTCCCAACAGTTCTCCTTAACTTTAGGAGCCTGGTTGCCAAAACTGTAGTTAATCAGCCACTTCACAAAACCTACTCGGCTGCCCCTTGAAATCATCTTTGGTGGGCTGTTGAACTTCGAATTGATGGTGGAGAACTCGAGGAAGGGATCATTTAGTGTAGGAGACACCCTTCCTACAAATCCTCAGCCTTGTTCCTTCATTTTTTGTTGTCAACTTGCTCATAAATGCTTGACCTTGGCCCAAAAGATGTCCAAAAATCTGCAATAAGCACGTATTAGAATTTGTGGTCAAGTGACTATTCTCATTCATTCAATTAACATAAATATATTCAAAAGAATGCATAAAATTTTGAAGAATGCTGGATTAATCGAGGATAATAGGCAAAATGAGCACATAAAGTTACCCATTTTTGGGGCTCATCATCACTCCCCTGCTGAATGTGTTGCTCATCCTCTGAGCAACTAATCTAGCTCATCATCTTTGATTGCTTTGACTACCTCTCTGACATCCAAGGCTTCTGAGGTGATGTCCTCTTCTCGGTCATGAAACCCTGCTTTTCTCTCTACTTTCTCCCATTGCCTGCGTTCTTCTTCTTCTTTGACCCCTTCCAGTAGTCCCAAAAGCAATGGAGGACTGAACTTTATGCCAATCCAGTTGGCCTTCAGATTTTGCATTGACTATTTATAAAGTGGCACTCTTGCGAAAGCCTCCCTCATCCTTGTTGGGAAGTGGTACTCTCTTATTTTCAGACTGTGGGACAATGTGTTCCACCTCCTTGTGAAAGCATGAATGCAGTTATCACCCAACAGTCTTTCCATGTCTTCAAAGTGAACAAGGGCCTGAGCTTGCCTTTCAACGTAGTCTCAGAAAACCTGAGGGTTATTGGCAAGGTGCTTATGGGCATATACTAAAGCTGAGGGATCTTCTGGTTTTGCTCTGATCATGAGTGGCTCACTTAGCTCCCTGTCGATAACTTTCCGAATTTCTGCTGCCCTCTTTACCTCATTTCTTAACCAAGAAGCCATGGCCATGAGTTGCACATCTCCAAATGCAGCATTGGGGTCCCATAGATTCATGTTTGGAAGTGCCATGTTGTGTAAATAGAATTCTGATAACTTGACCTTGTCTTCAGCTGAGCTATTGTCACACAGATACATAAACTGATTGTAATTTTGGAATGGAATGGTGCCCTTTGGGCCAATGTGTTAATTTGAAATTGCAACCATTGATCTTTAAGATATAAGGCATAGGACTTAGCAAGTTTCCTACATTGTAAGGCTTCTACTGCCCAGCTAGCCATGCAGGCCATTTGGGCTTATTTTTCTTGCAATTTTTGTTTTAAGCCTTGTATTTCTTCTACTTCCTGTGACTCCTTTTCCTGTAGCGGTTTTGTCAGCATCTCAACATCAGCTTGCAACTTTTCCTCTCTTTGCTATTCCTCGGTTTTTTCCTTGTCTGTTGGAGGTCCTTCTTGTTGCTGATGCTCTCCCAAAATGGATGGCCAAAACCTTCCTGCAACTGCTTTTTCAACAGCCCATTCTCTTCCTATAATTTGGCTCTTTGACTACTTTCCATGTGCCTTACCATGGCCAACACTTTTCTTGATTCTTTGAGTTGTTCTTCCAGGTGGCCTATGTCTGCAACACCCTTGGATTTGGCAATTCTCATCCAAGTGTGAGTCCTAACCCATTCTTGTTCCAATGAAAAGAAAAGTGGTACAACAAACATCTGTGGAATGATCTTCCCACCTTCTAACAGGTTGTAATATGAACCCAATCTAGGCTGAGAGCTTGGTTCCAGTATCTCCTCGGTCTTTTCTTCTCCCTATGATTGTTTAGCTGCCTTCTCCTCCAATTTCTCAGTCTCTTTTAACTTAGCTAGAGTTTCCTGTAGAGATGTTTCAGCTTCCTGTAGAGCTGCCTTTGAGTCCATCATCCTAATTTTCTCTCTCTAAGTGGAGGTTTTTGGCCCTCCCCTTTCATAGCTGATAGATATCTTTGAAGGAGACTCTTCTTTCGGTTTAGTGGTTGTGTCCTAAATGAAAATTGGTTCCTTTGATTGTGGCTGGGGTTTGCCCACTTTGATCCTTGTGCTTCTCCTGGCTTTAAAGTACATGGAGGTTTTCCTCTTTCTTTTTCCTTTTTGTTTTGTATGTGTGCTTAATGCAGCAAGCACAGTTGCTGCCTCCCTTGCCAATGCCTCAAGGGATTTCTCTTCCTATTGTTCTTTTCCTTCCCTTCCTGTAGAAACCTCTGTGTCCACTATTTCTGTCTGTATGACTGATATCTCAGGGTGTGTCTGTCCCTTTTCTTTCTGGGTGCCTGCTTTGGCTGTGGTAGCCTTCGTTTGGGCTTTCTTGGCCTTTTCCCTTCTAATCTGTGTCCTCTTTTCCCTTGTTGTTTTTGCTGTTGTTTCTTCCTCTGTTTTAGGCTCAACAATCTTGCCAAATTCTTATTTTTCTTTATGTTCTTCCTCGGTTTTTCCCTCTGCTTGAATTTCCTATGCTCCCTTATCATCTTTCTTCTCAATTTCTTCAGTTTGCTCCCCCTCCTCACTGCTGGATGGGGTGATGCTCTCAGCCAAAGTTATAATGTTATCATCCCTAGACATGTTTCTAAAGATTTCCCAAAATATGGGGACAATATGGGTCTGTAAAGCATCTTCCACCAAAATTTTGATGAGCCCATGGTGGGCCAACTGATCTGGGATCCCTTCATTTAGCTTTGTACCACATTCAATTAAGGACTAAAGAAGGAAATATGGGATGCTCAGTTTTTTGGCTAGGGGCAAGTCCATCCCATGCCTTAATTCATGTAACAACCTGAAATGATATCCATAGATGATGCTAAACCTCCCTTCACATGCGATATACTTCATAATTTGATAACTAAATTCACTCCAGAGAGGAGGCAAGCTTGTCCTTCTAACTCCGTTTTTGTCTTCTACAGGATGCTCCTCGAGCAAAAAAAATGTTTTCTTAGAAACTTGGCCCAATGATCTCTCTTCTTTGCTCCAAGGGAGCCCCAATTGTAGACCAATAATTCTACTGATGAGCTCAGGGGTAAGTTCTAGACTCAAACCCCTAAACCTAACTGTGGCATGTGTCTTTGAATGTGGTCTCAGGGACATTAAAACTCTTCAGTTATCTTCTCATCATAACCCTGAATTTTTTCAAAGAAGGATATCCAATTTGCCTGGGTGAAAAGGTCCACCACCTCAGGGTCCTCATGCAACTTGCTAGAGTCTGAGGGTTCTTTCCTTATCAATCCTCCTAGCATGGTGTTAAGTGCTCTTTTTATGTTTTAACCAGAAAAGAAAATGCTCAGGAAAACAAACAATCAATCACTGAAACTGAGGATAGCTGAATTTGGTTTCTTCTGAACCCAAGAAGGAATTTCTCGTGTGTTCCTTACAATATCAAATAGCAATAATTCTCCTATTTTAAGACTACTATCTCCCAGAATTTGACTGTCTGTTTATGAAAAGAAGAATTTTGTTTTTACAGAACAGAGCATAAGGACGCAGGTTCTCTTCTCAGCACATAGATAGATATGTAAATTTAGTTTTTTTCATGCACATAGGCTGGCCTCTACTGCTGCATGTCTCTTCCCCCTAGGAGAATTTAAAAAATGTTGAGGAGATTTCTGATGCAGAGGAAAAAACTGGGTAAACTCGGTGAAATATGCAGGCAAACTTTCACTTTTTCTCAATGCATAGGCAGACTTTTACTCTCATTTTTCAATTTAATGCCATTCAATTCACCACCTTGCACAAACAAATCATGCACAGAGAAGTTTTCTCGAGCCTACCTCGTTTGGAGCTTGAAATTCAACAAAAATTCCGGGTTTTCCTTCTGCAGCACTATTCTTTGCCTTTCCTGTAGAACCCTTCCTGTAGAAGGCTCTCGGTTCCTGTAGAATGAAACTGTGCTCTTGATAGAGCCCAATAGGCAGGAGATTTTTGAAAACATGCAGAAAACTGGTGGAGGATGACTAGTTAACTGCTCTGAAAGCGGTGGATGCATACTCCAGTCGAGAACGTCATGAGTGCAGAATGAACAGAGGGTGGTGCATGTTTCAACTGAGCGTCTTTTAACTGTGGCGTGATTTGTGGTGAAGGGATAAGGTGGCCGGACCGGACCGTTGATCTAACGTCACAGCCATAATGTTTCTGCATGTTTCTGACCACCATCACCTCCTTTCTCTCGTTATCTACCGCCACCACTACCAGTCCCGATGATTTCTCCCTGAATGGACACTCCACACATGCTGGCTGCACATCTAATCGGCAGTTTTGAATGTAACAAGGCTCGTTTGGATTCCACGAGGATATGTAACTGGCCGAGGGTGGCCAGTTGACTAGCCACCGATTCCACTCAATTTGAACCATTCCCATAGTCATGCAACTTTAAAATACAATTTATGCAATTGAAGAACGAGTTTAGGCACTTACCTGCGTGGTCGCGGCCGTGTTATGTAGATCTTAGGTTTTGGAACCCATTCCTTCATTTGTTGTTGCTGCATGCACACTGCATGCTTGGCCTCAGCTATTGCTGATGTTCATACATTTAAGTAGAGCCCCATGCATGTTTCTTCTGCCATACTTTGTTGTCCTTGTCTCTGGAGTATGTCTTTCAGAGGGATCAGCTGCTACAGGATTCCTGTAGGATGTCCTGTAGCTGCTTCTCCTCCTGGAATGCAAGTTAGAATGAGCAGGGTTACACTGCTGATGAGGGTCTTGGCTGATGAGGAGTCTAGATGGAGGGTATCAGGTATGGTGAGTGAAAACTGCTGCTTGATTTGTCATTAAAAAGTTTTTGCTGGCAGTATGAAGGAAATAGGATTTCTGTGTGTGACGATGCAGGAACATAAAAAAAATGAGTGCAATGGAGGTGTAGAGAGATGGAAAAAGGGTGACATATGGTGATGGATGGAAACAGGGAGGTCTACAGGCCTCATAGGCAGATTTCCAACCTTCAGGTCCTCTTCTGAGATCAATTTTGGCTTGTCTATACGTTCTACAGGATCTTCCTGTAGAAGACACAGAACTTCCTGTAGAAGACACATAACTTCCTGTAGAAGGTGAAATATTAGCCCGAATGAGACCAAATCTTAGGAAAGGGTAGTGGTCATGGAGGAATGTATTGTGAGGGATGCTTGCAACCTAGTGTTGACCTCTTTCTTTGTCTTGTGCGATCCTCCTAACCTGCAATGTCCTTCCTACAACCTGCAATTTATTCAACAGAAATCACGTTTATTTTTCTTTTTCTTTTTTTCTTTTTTTTTTCTCTCTCTCTCTCTCCTTTTTTTTAGTCTGAGACAGCTGGGGTGCCTCCAGGGGATTTTCACCCTCGCTGTCTACCTTGGGCGCCTCCCAGAGGTTTTCACCCAAGGACCTTTTCTTTTTTTTCTTCTTTTTCTTTTTTTTTTTTCTCTTTTTTTTTTTATGTTCAAGGTGAGGGTGGAGTGGAGACAGGGGCCTGCTCCACTACCAACACTGATTTATCCAGAGTTTCCATGAACTCCTACTTAGAAAGGGGCTTCCTGTAGATTTTCAATTGATGCCCATTGACGAGCATGGGGATGGCTTCTTCATCAATGGTCCCTATAAGGACTGAACCATTGTCGTTGCATTTCTCCACTGTATATGGTCCAGCCATTTTGTCCTCAGCTTTCCTTTGAAATCCTTGTATCTTGAATCATATAACAGCACCCAATCTCCTGGCTGAAATTTATTTTCTTTAAGGTGCCGATCATGCCATATCTTTCTTTGAAGTTGGACCACCTTTGAGTGGCGAAGGGCCTGCATTCTCTGTTCATCTAGTCCATTCAGCTGAAGTAATATTTCCTGTTGTGTATGGCTAAGATCTAGGTCCAGCTAGGCTGCCAACCCCAATGTATTATATTCAAATTCTATGGACAGCAAATCCTTCTTCCCGTAGACCAGCTCATCAGGTGTGAAACCTGTTGTAGTTTTCCAAGTAGTGTTGTAGGCCCAGGTGGCCTCAACCAAGTGATTTGTCCAATATTTTCTACTGCTACTCACCACTTTAGTCAAAATCGCTTCCAAATCTCTGTTAGTGACTTCCACCTGTCCATTTGCTTATGGATGATAAGGGGTGGAAGTTTTGTGCTTAATCCTATGATGAGCGAGTAGGTCTTCAATCAGGTCAGAGGTAAATTGACTTCCTTGATCTGTGACTAACTCTCTTGGGTAGCAAAACTTGTAGAAGATATTTTCCCTCAAAAACTCAACCACTTTTTCTTCTGTTGCTGCCTTGATTGCCTTTGTTTCCGCCCACTTTGTCAGGTAGTCCATGCACACAATGATGTAAGACTTTTTTTTTTAAGGAGGGTTGATAGGACCCACAAAGTCCATGCCCCACTTCTCAAATGGCTCGAAAGTCACTTGAGGTTGGAGGGGAATTTCATCCCTTGTAGTCGGTTTCCCCATCTTTTGACATCGGTCACATTGGCTGATGTATCTCCTGACATCTTGATGAAGAGTGGGCCAATAGTAGCCTACCTGTAGAATTTTGAAGGCGGTTCTTTTTGCTGCAAAGTGGCCTCCACAGGGCCCATCATGACAGGTTAGGAGGATGTTGAAAACCTCCTCCTCCCTGACACAACACCTCAAAATCTGATCAGGGCCAAGTTTAAACAAGTTGCCCCCAATCCAAGTGAATGGGGTGTTGTTCCTCACAATCTTGCTCTTCTATTCTGAGGATAGGTGTGGCAGGAACTGTGCTGAAACCAAGTAATTTGCTATATCAATAAACCATGGAGAGAGTACTGAAATAGAAAACAGGTGTTCATCTGGCATTTGATCATCCACCATCCCTTCTTCACCTGCAGGCAAATCTAGTCTAGACAGAAAATCAGCAACAACATTTTCCTTACCTAGCTTATCAACAATGGTCAAATCAAATTGCTGCAATAAAAGTAACCATCTAATGATACGAACATTTACATCAAGTTTATTCATCAAATACCTAATTTAAGCATGATTAGTGTGTACGAATGTCTGATAACCAGTGATGTAGTGTCTGGACTTGTTTAGGGAATGGACTACAGCTAGGAGCTCTTTCTCAGTTACAGTATAGTTTAATTCTGCTTTGGACAGGTTTTTACTAACAAAATATATGGCATATGGTAGCTTTTCTTCAACTTGTCCTAAGGCTGCCCCTCTGGCTTTGTTCGAGGCATCTGAGTGAATGTGGAAAGGTAGGGCCCAATTTGGACCTCTCAAGATTGGGGCAGTTACCAGCTTACCTTTCAATGCATCCAGGGCCTCTTGACAATTGTCAGTCCATATAAACTCAACATCTTTCCCCAAAAGACCAAACAATGGAGAGGCTAGCTTACTAAAATCTTTAATGAATCTTCTATAATATCCTGCCAAGCCTAGAAAACTCCGAGCATCTCTTACCTTTTGAGGAAGTGGAACCCTTTGGATGATAGCAATCTTGTTGGGATCCACTTGTAATCCTTGCTGAGAAATTGTATGACCTAGCACAGTCCCTTCAGTCATCAGGAAGTCACATTTTTCAGGACTAAGGGACAAGTTCATTTCAATACACTTGGTTAAAATGTTTCCTAGGTTAGTCAATGCTTCTTGGAAGTTTGACCCATAAGGAGTAAAGTCATCCATATAGATTTCCATCGAATCATGAACGAGATCAGCAAATATGCTCAGTACTGCTCTCTAGAAAGTGGCAGGAGGATTTCATAACCCAAAGGGAAGGACCCAATAGGCAAAGGTACCCCATGGACAAGTGAAAGTGGTCTTATATTGGTCTTTCGAGCTGATTTGGATCTGATTATACCCGCTAAACCCATCTAGGAAGGAAAATAACTTCTTCCCTGCCAGGACATCTAACACTTGATCTATGAAAGGCAAAGGGAAATAGTCCTTCTCGGTAGCTTTGTTAAGTTCTCGATAATCTACACAGATTCTCCACTTACCATTTTTCTTGGGCACAAGCACCAAAGGAGAAACCCACTCGCTGTCAGAGATGGGGTAGATGAATCCTGCATCCAACAACTTTTGCAGTTCTTCTTTGACAATGTCCTTGAGGGCTAGATTCATCCTCCTCTAAGGCTGCCTGACTGGTTTACAATCCTCTTTAATGTAAATTTGATGGGTACAGACTGAAGGGTGGACCCCTTTCATCTCCCTATAGCTCCAACCAAAAGCATCCAAATGGTTGTTCAATAAACTACATAGCTCCTTCTCTTGAGAGGGGACTAGGGATGAGTTGATCTTCAAGGTTCTTTCAGGGCCAAATTCCACATTCCTAACTCGAGGAGAGGTCGGATCAGCCACACAGAGATCCACTAAAGCATGGGCTTGGGTGTCTTCTACCAACTCTCCTAATGGCAGCACACTAGGAGGTGGATTTTGAATCAAATTTTCAATAAGGTCATCCTTAGTTTGAGGACCTCCCCTGGTGGCTTCCATTGTGCACAATGGTGCAGAGTAGACTTCATCCTCATCTTCCTCCTCCAACCAGAGAGGTAAGTCATGTTCTAGCAGAGGTTGGGAAAGAGGATATAGGACTAGCTATTTGGACATAGGCCCATTCTTAATGGTCATGCTCCTAGCTCAACAATTGATGTAAGCATCTACAGTAGCTAACCAAGGCCTTCCCAAAATGAGGGGGTATCCTGTGAGTTTTGCCTTTGGCTGGAGGACCAAGAAGTCTGCAGGGTACTCCCAAGAATCAATGGAAACCATGACATCTTCCACAATCCCTTCGGGGGTCACGGTGGAGCGCTCTGCTAACTGCAGTACTGTCGAGGTCTTTCTTAGAGAACTCTGAAGGTTGAGTTTGGGCATAGTGTCTCTAGTCATCACATTAATGGAAACCCCTAGATCAATCAAGGTGTGGGGGATTATGGTACCATTGATGTGGACATCGAATACAGGATTCCCAGGGTCTAGATATTTTGGACAGATTACTTGTCCTAAAATCAGGTCAGACAGTTGTCCTATGACATTGATAGTTGGGGAATATCTCTTGTGCTTGCCTGGGTGACTGAAACACTTCTCTTTGATCAATTTGTTGTAGATTGGTACATATTTTATGGCCTGGAGAAGTGGTATTTTTACACATAACTGTTTAAGTTCTCCCAGAAGTTCAGTCTCTTCTGGGTTTGGTTGCATGGTTCCAGTTAGTCTCTCAGGAAAGGGTGGAATGGCTTTGGGTTCACTTTCCTATTTCTCTTCCTCATCCTCCTTAGGAGGAGGTTGGCTATCTGGGAGGACCTTCCCAGATCGTAGGTTGATCTCCTGAATCTCAATAGCATAGGTAGGGCATGTTGTCTCTCCAGTATATACCTTCTAGGCCTGTCCGTTATTGGGGTTCTGGTTCAGTTGAGTAGGTATCTGGGGTTGTCTCGGAGGAGCAGGAGGTAATGGTTGTGGTTGATCAGGTGGTGGAGGAAAAATAGCGGGAGGAGATTTATATTGGGGCCTCCACCCCTGTTGAGGTGCATTCCACTAAGGTTGTGACTGAACATGAGAAGGAAACGAATGAGCAGCAGGTTGAGTATGGTATTGAGATGGATATGACGAAGGAGGGGGTGTGGACCAGGAAGGATGAGTAGGGGGACCCCAAGAAGGTATGTGAGTGGATTGGTTGGGGTTGTAATAAGTTTGGGACATCCCTTACATCCCCTGCTGGTAAGGTCTGAATCCATGTGGCCTCCTTTGGTTTAGGAAGTAGAGTGGTTCAGTGGCTCCTTCAGCCCCTTGGTACATAGCTTTAAGTCCGGGTAAGATTGGGCACTGGTTTGTAGGGTGGTCTTCCTCACAAATGAAACATATCTCTACTGAGTGCAATGGACACTCATTCCGAGGATGCTTCCTTATACATCTAGGAAAAAAGATGGCCAAAGCCCTCTCAGCTTCCTCTTTCTTCTGTTGGATTCGGAAAGTATCCAATTGCATGGTAATGGTTTGTCTCATCTCACTTTGAAGGTCTTCCATCTGATTTGCAAACTCATGTTTGGAGAAGGTGGCACTCGCTGAAAGTTGACTCCCCCTACCTCTTTTCCGGGCTGCCCTAGAATGGTTTCTAAACACAGTCTTTATGTCATCATAAGGTAGCTGGTAGATGTCTCCTCCGGCCATCAAATGGAGGGTATCTAGAAGGTCTTCAAGGATTCATCGGAGTAGAACCAGCTTCATATATTCGGGGTCAAGTGTGCACCTGGCCCTTTTATAACTGAGTTGGAACCTTTCTTCATAGTCTTCTAAAGATTCATCACTTCCCATGGTCATTCGAAAGATTTCTCCCTTCATTTCCTTTTGACCTACAGTAATCTCGGTATTTGTTGTTAAAGGCTTGCTACATCTGAGCCCAAGTTGTGATACTGTTTCCAGGTAACCCCATGAACCAGCATAGTGCTGCATCCTTGAGAGTAGAGGGAAAGAGTTTCAACTTTTTCTCATCTTCTGCATAGTCATAGGTTCGACAAAGGACAACAAACTCAAACAAGAAGGTATCGGGGTCTTCAGTGGTCAATCCATAGAAGTGAGGTAAGGCTGAGGGACTTATGTTTTTCATTTTCGTGTCCCCATTGGTCTCTCGGATGGGAAAGGCACCTTCTATTCTCTCCTCATCTCCTATATCGTTCTGTGTTCAGCCATGGTCTCAGGAGGAATGTTTTCTTGCTCTTCTTCTATTAGAGGATCTTCGTGTATCTCTGGAGATTCACTGCCACCGAAGAAGAGAGAAGGGTGACTCAGTGATATGGTGGGGGTGTTGGGTAAGAATTTTCCTGAATTTTCTCTGTTCCTATGAGGCATGAAATGAAATATTTTTGGTTGATTTTTGTGTTTTTCTCTGCTTGTACTTGCAAAACTGGAATTGATTGAACAAAAAATTGCAACTAAAGCAAACTTTGCTAGAATGAAAATTGTAGAATTGAAATGAAAGCAGGAAATGACTAATCTATGTTGCTGAAATGAAATTGCAGAAATAAAATGCTAAGCTACACTTGCAGAATTGAAATGCTAATCTACGCTTGCAAAATTGAAATTGCGGAGTGGAAATGCTAATCCACGCTTGAAAAATTGAAATTCTAGTCTAGAAAAGTAGGAAATGTCTAATATACTTTTGCGGAAATGAAATTGCAGAATGGAAATGAAACAACTCTACTCTTCCCGAAATAAACTACTTAGTAGAAGGTTGCAGTAGAAAATAGAGGAAAAGCAGCAATGACAAATGCTCTAACGCTTCCCCAACAATGGTGCCAAAAAGATGGTGGGCTCCAGTATTGCATCAATGATGCTGCAACTCTTGGGACTCCCTTCTTTACTTTTATCAACCCGGTTGTTCGTAACAAACTTGGAAGCGACGGTGCTATATGCACAAGTACTAGCTCTTGCTGCAGGCTGTCACTTGATCAGCTGGCACAAGTCCAGTAGGTGCTTAAGCCAACTTCTATGAGCTCTTAGAAGAAGCTTTTAACTATGATAGATGAATGCTAACTCAAAAGAGGCTATTCTACTTGCAGAAAGAAGTTGAAAGCTAAAAGGAAATGAAAACCTTAGCAAACCCTAGTTTTACCGACTAACCCTACTGGTGCAAGAAAAGAGATGAAAGCTACGGAAATGGATGCCATTGACTCTTGGAAAGGTAAAATGTAGGTGACTAAGCTACTTCTGAAGGAGAACATGGAAAAGACATCTTTTTGTATTTTTGAGCAATTTTGCAGAATTATTATGCATGTGCTTTAACTATTTTTTACTGTGCAGAGGTTTATTGGCGAAAGGAAATGGAGTGGGTGCTTGCAGGAGGTTGGGAAGATGAGAATAGGACCTAAGGGGTCCCTAGCATCCTTCTAAAGAGTTTCACAGTGATCAGATCTTGAAAAACTGCTCACGTGAACTTCGACAAGAAGTCTGCAGGGGTTCTATAGGATGTTCTATAGGAAGTTCTACAGGAAGAGTTGAAAGAGGATTTTAGAGGGTTGATGGTGGAAAAACGGTGGGAAAGTGGAAATGGAGGATGGATGAGTATGTGAAGGGGTCTACGACCTGGTGAATGAAGCTAGGGAGTGACGAGGGTGGTTGGATTTGTTCAAGGATGGAGGGAGCAATGTTGCACAAGAATGTAGAAATTAGGGAAAATTGGAACAGTGGGGCAAATGAAGGGAAGGAATCTTGGATTAAGGGTTGGATCAGGTTGTATGATGGTGGAAGGATAGGAAGGGATGTATTACAATTGTTCTGCACACTATTTTCCAAAACTGGTTGAACAAAGACTAGAAAAAACAGAGATCTATATATTTTGACCTAATCTGACCTAAAAACCATAAACATGATGAACAGAAGTTTATAGACAGGAAATCATGCAAGATAACTATGGAAACTAAGCAAGAACAGATCTAAACATGCAAGTACAACTGGTATCAACTTTTCCAACTAAAAATCTAACACTAGCAATTGCATGGAAAGGAAAAAACAGTGTTTTTGTGGCAGCAAGTATGCCTTGGTCTCAGCTCATGGTCCCAAGGAGGGAAAGGTGAGATCAAGGATTTCTTGATGGCCTTTTTACAAATATTTTTTGTTACCAAACTTTCAAGTCAACCTGAAGCATGAAAAACTATTTTAATCATCAAAAACAACCTAAGTAACAAAGGAAGATCTTAACCTAAATAATATAAATTATTCTATGAATGCAAGGAAAACACATAAAAGTACACAAAGGAGGTACTGGCACTTGGGTTGGGCCCAACCACAAGAGCTACAACCTCCTAAGAAAGCTCAGAGCTGGTGCAAAGTGAAATTTATCTCCATTACTCAAAAAATAATCATGTCACAAAACTGTTTACAGCTGAAATGCAGAGCTGCACTAAAGTGTGAAAAACTACTGTTCAATAGCTAAACTACCAAGGCTTGAAGCCTTCCTAGTTATGCAACACGAGGACTCCCAATAGTCCACCTTAACTTTAGGATCTTGGCTACCGAAATTGTAGTTAATTAGTCACTTCACAGAACCTGCTCGGCTGCCCCTTGAAATCATCTTTGGTGGGCTGTTGAACTCCGAGTTGATGGTGGAGAACTCGAGGAAGGGGTCATTTAGTGCAGGAGACACCCTTCCTACAAATCCTCAACCTTGTTCCTTCGTTTTTGGCTATCAACTTGCTCATAAATGCTTGACCTTGGTCCAAAAGATGTCCAAAAATCTGCAATAAGTATGTATTAGACTTTGTGGTCAAGTGACTATCCTCATTCATTCAATTAACATAAATATATTCAAAAGCACGCATAAAACTATGAAGAATGGTGGATTAATCGAGAATAGTAGGAAAAATGATCCCATAAAATTACCCATTTTTGGGGCTCATCACTCTCATGACCTCACCCTAGTATGCAGACCTTATTTATTTTTATTTAATTTAAATTCTCCTCCTGGTCTGACAAAAACAAAGGCTAGATTTCTAAAACTAAAAGTAGTTAGATTTTTCATCTTAGAGAATGTTTTATCTGGGAAAGATGCTAGTGGTCTTCTTCTAAAGTGTCTTTTGAGTGATGATGCAGAAAGAATAATGTAGGAATTCCATGAAGGTGACTATGGTGGCCATCTTTATTGGAAAACCACTACCAATAAGATCATTAGACCCAATTTTTACTCGCCTACACTTTTTCTAGATGTCCATAAAAAGGTAACCTCTTGTCATAAGTGTCAAATCTTTGAGGGAAAAAGAAAACTTTTACCTTTACCTTTGAAGCCCATATCTGTTGAGAGCCCTTTCCAACAGTGGGGATTGGATTTCATTGGAGAAATCCATGCTCCATTCTCTACTCAACATAAATGGATCCTTACTGCTACTGACTACTTTACAAAATGGATTGAGGACATTCCTTCAAAACTAGCCACAGATGTTGTGATTATAAAATTCTTAGAAACCAACATCCTATCTAGATTTGGCTGCCCAAAACAAACGTATTATAGTCAATGCAGCAGCCTTTAGGTCTAAGAAAATGAGAGATTCGTGCAATAAATACCATATTACCTTGGGGCATTCAACTGCTTATTACCCACAATGTAATGGGCTGTCTGAATCTTCAAACAAAATTCTAGTGAATATTATCAAGAAGTTGCTAGTAGAAAACAAGAAGTCATGGCACAACAAACTTATAAATGCACTTTGGGCTGATAGGCTCACTACAAAGAAATCAATTGGCATGTCACCATACCAATTGGTTTATGGAATGGATGTTGTTTTTCCATCCTCTTTGGGAGTCCCAGTCATGAAGTTGATTTAGGAATTACAGGTTGAGGCCAATGACATTCAAAGAATAGTTGATCAAACAATCCAGTTGCAGCAATCCAGAGAAGAAGTTTATAACAACGCTCAAGTCATTCAGGAGAATATTAAAAAAGTTTTTGATAGAAGGACAAATGTGGTGACAAAGTTTTAAATTTGGATTCGAGAAGGGAGGATAAAGAGAAGCACGGAAAGTTTGATAATCTATCGATGGGCCCTTATGTCATTTATGCTGTCAGAGGGAATAATGAATTTTTTATCAGAATTTTGGATGGGACAAAATTACCTGGTGGACCTATAAATGGCAGGATGCTCAAACATCATTTTTCTAAGCATTAGACATTTTATTATCATTTATCATTGTATATATCACTGTCTTTATTGTGTGGATTGGGTAACCTGTTAGCAGAAGTTGAAGCCCGCAGAGACAACCTTGAGCTTCTATTTGATGAGTTACTATAAATACTTCTACAAACAAATCAGAGGTGGATATTACTGAAATAACAACTCAAGGCTACTGATCATATGTTATTGGAACCTCACAAGGAGAGTGCCATTCCCAGCTAGAGCCACTATTAGGGTCCTATAATTTATAGGATCTCAGGGTAATTGAGTGATGTATCTCATAAATATTATTTTATAAATACTTGTCATCTTCCAATGATTTCCAAATAAACATAAAAATATAATAAAAAATGAAAATAGGGTATAAAGAAGAAGAATAAAGAGAAAAATAAAAATACTAAAAAAAGAAAAGAGATTAAACCCCACCATAAAAGAAATAAAATAAAAAAGAGAATAAAACTGAAAGTGTGCAAGTCTAAATGCCACTACTCATACAATTTTTTTCTTTATTTCTGTAAAATAAAGTTGTGTGCATGAGTTGTTCAAAATGCCACAATCACAAGCTCGTGCAATCTACATTGAAATCAATGCATCTAGAGCAAGGAATTAAATGGGATTAGAAACCAACATCTAATCTGAAATCAATGCATCTAGTGCAAGCAATTGAATAGATTTCTAAGAAAACATTATCTACACTAAAATCAATGCATCTAGTGCAAGAAATATTCTTCTCTCTCTCTCTCTCCCCTCCTTCTAATCTTGATTTTTTTTTTTTAAATAATTTACAGTCTCAAGCTTAACAACATCCAATCCATGATGCGAGTAATCAAATAAGATTAGGAAACATCTATATTGAAATTAATGCATCTAATGTAAACAATCAAATAAGATTAGAAATAAACATCTACAGTGAAATCAATGCAGCTGGTGCAAGAAATCAAATATAATTAGAAATCAACATCTACACCGAAATCAATGCATATAGTGCAAGCAATCAAATAGGATTATAGATCACCATCTGCACAAATCAATGCATCTAGAGCAAGCAATACAGTAGGATTAGAAATAAACATCTACACTGAAATCAATGCATCTAGCACAAACAATCAAATATAATTAGAAATCAACATATACATTTAAATCAATGCATCTAGTGCAATAAATCAAATAGGATTGTAATTCATCATCTACATTGAAATCAATGCATCGTGTCCAAGAAATTGTTTTCCCTTTCTCCCCCCTCCATCTATATCTATATCTCCCTTCATCTCTCCTTGTTTGTCTCTCTATCTCAACACCCCCCCCAAAACACACACACCCTCTCTATCCATATATATCTATCTCTCCCAACCCCCTTCCCTCTCTCTACCTCTCTTCACCGCCCATCTATATCTCTATCTCCCTCTGTCTCTCCTTTCTCTCTCTATATCACTCCCAATCCTACACATTCTTTATCCATATCTATCTATCTCCCCCCCCCCCTTCAATTTATCCTCCCTCCTACTCTCCTCTCTCCATCTCTTTCTCTACCTTATCACTCCCTCTCTCTCTCCACCTTTCTTCTTACCTACCTCTCTCTCTCCCCCTCCAACTCCCTCTCTCTCCCTCCCTTTCTCCTCTCTCTCATTTCCTCTCTCTCTTCCTTCCTCGTTGTACGTTTCTCTCCCACCTCACTCTAAGTCTCTATCTCCCCCCCTCTCTCTTTGTCCTCCAAATATATCACTATCTCCCTCCCTCTCTCCTTTATTTTTCTCTTCCCCCTTCCCTCCATCTCTCCTTCTTTAAGAAAATCTTTTAGATTCACAAGCTCATGCAATGTACTAAAGCACAGGATAAGAATCTACGTCTACTTTCAACCAGTGGAAGCCAATAGATCAATGAAAACATCATGAACAAGAAGAAGATAAATCAATGACACATAACACAAGATGTATATGGGGAAATCCACTGCTCAAAACCCTATTATCTCTATTTCATATATGAGAAATATGAGTGAATATACAAAGCTTGTTCTCACTAGAACAATTTCACACAAGTATGCTCAACTCTCTCAACTCACAAGCTAGCTTAAGCCAAATCCTTAGCCTATTCAGAATCTCTCCAAGCCCCTAATATCTTGCTTAATTCCTAGGATGAATAGACCATATTTAAAGGGAATTCATGCTTCAAAAACTGTGCAATCCAAACATAGGATCAATCTCTTATGCATGCATGATATTTACACTCCAGTAAATAATACCACTGATAGTACATTGTCCTTGCACTCTAGTCTAAATTGGGTCTTTCTCTGAACTGACATGCATGAGTTTCTCATGAGGGAATCTCCAGTTAACAGAAGTAGCACTAGTGCACCAAATGACTATTAGTCCTCTATTAGTTCCAAAAATAATTTAGAACTAATTTAATTGCACTTAACTCAATAAACTGGGTGATCTAATTTCCAACTCAATTTAAACTCATATTGCACCCCCAAAACTCAGGAAAAACATATTCATGACTACAAAAATACTTCCAACTCGAAATTCCTAAGCTAATTAAGTTAATTAGACTTAATTAACTATTTACAAGTTTCTATGAGAATATAATTCGATTTTAATTCTCAGTTTAATTCAAGGACAAATTAAACTAGAATTTCTTGTTGCCATTTCTCAACATTCTTTATCTCTCCATATCACCCCAAAACATACACACTCTCTCTTCATCTCTCCCTTGTCACTCCTATCTCTCTCTCTCTCTTTCTCCACTTTTCTCTCTCTATGTCTATCTTCTTCACTCCTCTCCCACTCCAAATCCATTTCTCTATCCCTCCCTCTCTCCTCCTCTCTCTAGTCCTTCCCCTCTCTCCCTATCTCTCGTACCTACCTCCCTCTCCCCCCATCTCTATCTCTCTCTCTCTCTCTTCCCTCCAACCTTGTCACTATCACTTCCCCCCCCCCTCTCTCTCTGCCCTCCAACCTTGTCACTATCTCTCTACCCCCTCCATCTTTGTGTCTCTTCATATCTCTCTCTTACCCTTCTCTCCCTCTCTCACTCCTCTCTTTCTCTCTCTCTTAATTCCTCCTCTTCCCTCTCCTTCATTATATCTCCTCATCTCCTTTGTCACTTCCCCTATCTCTCCACCTCTATCACTCTATTTCTTTGTTCTTCCCTCCGTGTATATAGAGAGTTAGTATATATCATGATATATTAATATATATTATAATATAACAAATTGAATATTATATTGTTCTTGTCTTCAGTGAGAACAAGATATCCTTCCTTAGGAGTATATCTCCCAGATTTGTAGAAAGCCTAGATAATCTCATCTTCTCCCTCGTTATTCGATTGTGAGCTTAAGTAAGAGCCTGAATATAGTCATTCTAATACTGAATCCATTGATGTGGAATGTTTAGCTTGTGGGCAGATTTCCAAGCACGTTGGAGGAAGGTAGTATGGTCAGCATTCGCAATATGGTTCAGATGGGATATGTTTACTGCATGAAGATGATTTATGAGATCATTTGGTAGCCTATGCATATTCCCACAGCCAATCCAAGGGTCAATTCCCACCCTTACTGCCGAACCTTATTGAATTTTCTAGGTAAGACCATCTTTGATGGGATCTAGTGCTTTAATCACATCCTTCCATATGATCGATATCCATGTAGTGAGTCTTTGGGGCCTTTTGATCCAGTCCATAATCTGTAACAAGGCAATGTATTTAGAGACAGTCACCTTAGTCCAAAGACTAGATGAAGTAATGAACTGTCATCTGAGTTTTGCAACCAGAGCGGAGGAGAAGTCCTCTAGCTTCTTAAAGCCCTAGGCCCCCCATTTTTTGGTAGATTTAGAGCATCCCATTTTACCCAGGCAAAAATATTTCCCGACTAACTGCCCTTCCAAAGGAATTTGTAGCAAAGATCTTGTATCCTAGCTAGGATGCCTCTGAGGATCCAAGCCAATGACATCTAGTAGACCAGAGTGGCCTCCAGTATGCTTTTTATGAGTGTAAGTCTGCTAGCCCTGGAAAGATATTTGAAGTACCAGGTGTTAGGTCTCTTCTCCATTTTAGCAATGAGCCAATTCTAGTCAGCAATTCTATAATCCAAGGGTTTTATCTTGTATCCTAGGTATTTTAGACCCTCCTCCAGTCTCAGGGGGGTAAAACGAAATCTTTGCAATGCAAAATGGGTCTCGGGTTGTGTGCATCTTGCCGTTGTCATAGTATATTTTGAATCATTGATAGTCATCCCTGTAGCCACTTGAAATAATGATAAAGTATCTTTCATGATTGACAAATCCCCAATGCCTCCATTTAGAAAAATCAAGACATCATCCACAAAAAGTAGATATGTGAGAATATAGTCTTCAGTGATTTTAATTCCCTGTAATCTGCCCCTTCTGTGTTCTTATTTGATAAGTCTACTAAGTCCTTCCATGACTAGGAAAAAGAGTAATAGTGACAGAAGGCAGCCCTATCGAAGACCTCTTTCTAAATAAAAGAAGGGATATGTGGTTCCATTAACCAGGACACTGAAGGGTATGTTAGTAATGCAGCTCATGATCCATTTAATAAACATGAATGGGAATCCCAGATGAGTTAACAACATTCTAATATATAACCAGTTTACTCTGTCGAAAGCCTTTGAGAGGTCAACTTTAAGGATCATACCTTTGCATTTCTTGATATGCAGAGTGTGTAATACCTCATGTGCAGTTCCCACTACCTCATGAATTTGACAGTCTTGTAGGAAGGCAAATTGTTCAGGTGAAATATGCTTGGAAAGTATGGGCCTCATACGATTTGTAATAATATTTTCTATGATCTTGTATACGAAGTTACATAGCAAAATAGGCCTATATTCATCATATGAGATTGGGTTATCTAATTTAGGGATGAGTGCAATAAAAGTAGAGGTGAGAGAAGTAGCCAGCTTGCCATTTATCCTGGTATCCTCTATGACTTTTAGGAGGTTTGCGCCAAGAGTCTCAAATAAAGCCAGGAAGAACTCAATTGTCCATGCATCTGGCCCAGGGCTTCTGTCTTTTTTGAACCACTTGAGAGTGGCTTCTAGCTCTCCTAGAGGGACTTCCTTTGTGAGTTCCCTTTCCCCCTCTTGATCCACAAATCGTGGGAAGAGTTATGCCACTTGAATAATTTCAATCAAGTTTACTTCCCAAGGAGCACTGTACATTTTTTTGAAATATGAGGCTGCCAGTGATGCCAAATGTGAGAAGGTGTTGATAGAATGGCCATGATCATCCTTTAGCTTCCATATTGTGTTTATAGCCTTCCTCCCATTGGCATATTTGTGATAGAACTTAGTATTATCATCCCCTTCTTGCATACAAATGGCCCTACTTCTCAGTCTCCAGACTTCTTCGCGGTCCTTAAGAATTTTTCCTCTGGTTGTGTAAAGAGAGGATCTCCTATACTTGTGTTCATTTCATATGTATATCCCTCCATGATTGTTTTCAAATGTTGCTATGTTAGCTTCGATCTACCACAGGGATTGATCATCAAAGATTCTTTTATTATGTGCCCAAATTTTGGACAACTTCTTCAGCTTCGAGAGATCATGCACGAAACCGTTTATAATGTTCCCTCCAGCCCCAGGTGGGTTGGACATCCAAAATTCTGTGACCATACAAATGTAAGAGGCTTCCTTCAACCAAGCTGAGAAAAATTTATATGGACCTTTGGGTTTAGCCTGGCCCCCATCTATTTCCATGTATATTGGTAGGTGATCAGAGTTACCTCTCGATCCCACCCATTGTCTGATATTGTAGAAATATTCCAATAAATTATCCTTAACCAGAAAATGATCTAGTCTGCGAGCCAGGCTATCATCCCATGTCCTATTGTTCCTCCAGGTTTCTTGGATCATTATAGAGGGGATGTCTATCACATGGTGGGATTCCAAAGTAGTTTCAAAGTATTCCGAAAGAGGATCTCTTTGTGCTCGATGACCCCAAGATTTAGAGTGGCCGATTGAGAAGTTAAGATCTCCACCCAAAATGATATTGTCCATTTGTAAAATGTTAGATCCTAATAATTTGTCCCAAAATTGGGCTTGTGGTGACACGGTCCATAAATGTTTAAGATTCAAAAATCCATACCCAGATCTGTTGAATGTATATCTACTCCGATGTGCCCAGACCCTCCCCAACAGGTTAGTAGTTTTATGGAGCATGAATTGTATCCCATTGCTATACCCCTAGATCTGCCATGGGCATCAAGTCAAGTAAATGCCTATCCAGGTAGCATTGTTCCAAGGGTGTGAGATATGGCATCAGAAGGTCCAAGAGTTTCCTATAATAATATGATATCTAAAGGATCGGCCACAAGTAACCAGTGAAGTGCTAATTTTTTATCAGGCCTAGCTGGCCCTCTACAGTTAAATGAGACAATCTTCATGTGGGGGGTGCTATGGGGGTGTCTATTTCTCTAAGTACCCCAAGGATGGTAGCCTTCCTCCCAGATGAAATCTCATCTCCAGCTAGGTTTTGTGCTTTCGTAAGAGAGGAAGGTTAACCACGTGGGATCTTAATTGAAAACAGGGGAGGGGACGAGGTCGAGCCCGACGTGGTCTAATTCCTGACGCTTAGTCTTAGATCAGGTCATATACCCAATGGAGGGGAGATGAGAGATAGATGCAGGTGGAGGAAGCAAAAGTGATGCAAAAATGGTGGGAGGGGTGGGGGAGAAAGAGGAAAGGGGGGAACCAAGAGGGCAAGACAAAGGGATAGAGGACGAGAGGAGGGAAGTTGATCCCAAACAAATGCTAGGGGCTGAAATAAGAAAATCAAGAACGGAAGTGCTTAAATGTGAGGAAACAGATGTGGAAATGTGCTTACCTGAAGTGTGCACATCCCTGGCAGCCACCTTAGATCTAGTGTATGGAGGAGAAGGTGGTCTATCCGGAGTTCTGCCTCGCTTTTTCAGGATAGGCTGTGACGAGGCCACTTCCTTGGCTGAAGGTTCCCCCTGGACTTCTAAATCAGCATGTTGTGGTTGTTCCCCAGGCTTCAGCGATGCCTGAACCAGTGTTTCCTTTCTAGGTGCCTTCCTATTTGCTTGCCCATTGAGAGGGCAGTCGTTAAATAAATTCCCAACTTTGTGGCATCTCCTGCACCTAAAAGGGACTCCCTCATAGTTAAGAGTCTCTCTCTTGGTGGAATTTATCCACTAAATGTTGATATGCTCCAACAGACGTCTGTAGTATTCATATGCACCAATATCCTTGTGTGCCATACGCCCAGTGGTCTGGTAGGATTTATCAAATGTTAAGAAGGTACCTAGGGCATTTACAATGCACCTAAAAACATCCTCCATCCAGAAATGTAATGGTAAACCAGAGAGGCATCCTACAGGGGGCCAGCATCCACCTATTCTTGTTCTGGATTGAACAGGGGAGTCCATCTTCGCAGAAGAACTCGCGCCTGATAAATATGTCATATCATGGAGAGCACCCAATTGGTGTGTTCCAATTTGTCAAAACGTATAGCAAACCAGCCTTTTACAAAGGTCTGTACAAAAGGAGGGTCGTTTAGGTGATGGCCCCAAACCTCAGATGCCCATTGTTGTAGCCTTTCTACATTGTAATGTCTGCCTCGAACTCGACCCACTAAAACCTTCTTAGCTCTATCCATGGAGTTGAGAAACTATGTGTGCTTAGTCAGTTTGAGGAAGACCTCACAGAATTTTATCTTGAGGAACTTATTCTTCCTAGATGCCCTTGTTCTCTCTGATTCGGTGTGCTCTGCTTCGGTGTGCTGCTGTGTTTCCATCGAGTGTGGGGAACCCTAGATCCAAGTGGAGTCATCAATGGCACAGATGCAAAAATGTCAGAAATAGGGGAAATCCCTGTGAGGTTACCTAGTGGAGGAGTGATCTAATAATGAGATCTTAAACAATTATTAAGGTATTACAGATTCATGTGCATGGATTTGCCTATGTTACTTTGTGCAATGGATTGATAATATTGCGAAATACATAGACAATTAAGGAGTTAAAGAACATAATAGACAACACACATAAACACAACAAGTTTAATAAGGAGTTCACCCAACACTCCTAGGCTACGCCTCCTGGTCCAGCCTTCAGTGGTGACCTCTCTATTATGTCTTCAAAAATAGAGTTTTACAATAGTGAGCTAAATTAGAGCCTCACACAACATATACAAAACAATAAGGCTTTACTTGGATCCCCCAAGTTTCTTCTAAGTACACAAACTCTCCTCACTAACTCTCTGTCTTTGTTACTCTGTCTCAGCCCTGCTTGTCTTTGTTTGCTCTCTATCCGTGGCGTTAAAGCCAATCTGCGGTGTCTGTTCATTTCACATTCTCGGGCTCTCTGGCTTCCCGACCTCTATCCACTTAGATCCCTTTCTGAGCGTCAACAATCATTGCTAAACGCTTCCAGGGATGGTGGCCACTTGTACTGTAACGGAATGGGTCAACGGGTCATTGAAATCCCAAACTTGGTCATTTTCTGTTTACACAGAGAAATACATTCAAACACAGGAAAATTCTACCAAACACTATCTATAGGGCTTCAAATATCCATAAATCCGAATCATACTCCTATGGGGTCCACCTGTATACCGGCATCACATCTCCACCATTGATTTTGGAGATCCAGATCCAATGGTTGTGGTTCGTTTTGGGTGGCCCTTTCATACGGGGTTTAACCGCCTGATGAGGGTGGTTTTCTCTCTCTTCATCCTGGACATGTGGCAACCATTGTATGGGATCGGGCGGAGCCTGACCCAAACCACTTACTACCCTTGGCCTACCCGAAATCGCGCTCATATCATGATTTCCCTTTATATTGAGAATACATTAAAAACATTGAAAAACCCTGAAAAATGGCTTTATCAGACTTGAAATCATATATAACAGCATTGGTAAACCCTTTCGGGTTCGTAATATCACATCGGTGCCTTTTCCTTTGCATTTCGTTTATTTAACGAAAATGAAAAATACAAAGGAAAACCCTCTTTCCTGGACTTGAAATGATATCAAATATCATTCATAATCTTTATCAAGTCTGGCTATCACAATCATAGTTATTATCGGTCCCGCTCCATTGAAATGTTTCGATGTGATATTGCGATGCGATCGATCGCAATCACATATCGCACATGCCCTGGGCCAATTGTAATCACTCCACTGTGGTTTGCTGACGCAATATTGTGATGCAATGTGGGTCGTCGCTCTGTACAGTTGATCGACGGTCCTCGTTGACCCCGCTGATCGCTGTCATGTATTTCTGGTGGTCTCCACCGATAGCCTCCCTTTGCCACCGCCGATTGCCATTCACCGATTGGATCTGGACCATTGATCAGCCAGATCCGACATCTCCTGTGCAAAGTTGCTTTAATTGTTGATACTTTGTTTTTTAATGATTTCTCTATGTTTTTTGTTGGCATTATGAGACAAGTGTTGTCCTTGATGGCAAATCACACTGATGACAAATCATAGTGCAGAAGGATAGCAGCAAGGAATTGATGATCAGTCTACAAGTATGAAGAAAAATATATACACGCTGGTTCACTATATACCAAGTCGTGTATACAAGCAGGTTCACTATATACCAAGTCGCGTATACGCAGGTTTGCTATATACCAAGTCACGTGTACACGCTGGTTGGCTTTAGTAAAAGCGCGCGTATGTGGAAAACTTATCTTTGGTCCACGGCGGTTATTCCTTGGAAGTTGTGCCTATGGTTTTGGACCTTGGTGTCTCGATGGACGTGTTGATCCCTAGTTTTGAAGATGATGGTATTGGATTTCTATGGTTTTGGCTCTTGGTATTGAACAAGGCCTAAGGCTATATAAGGAGAAGGAAATCATTAGGCAACTGTATCTGAAAAGTATTGAATATCTGATGAAGTATTAGATCCAGTATGTAGGTTATTGGTTGATGATGTATTGCTTGATCTGAGCTAAGGAGAGATCTCATCGGTTGATGGAGAACAAGATCTAAGGAGAGATCGGGATCAAATGGTTTGAAATGAACTATCTTTATATAGTTGATTATGCATATTTCTAGATCTGCATGACTGACGCAATGTTATGTTCTGGGTATAACTGATGTCTGGTACAGCTGCAAGTTATGAAAAATTATTTTTAGATCTGTACGCAGGTTGTCTTCGGTAAAACCGCGTGTATACGCGGGTTGCCTTCATTGAAGTAGCGTATATCTTTTGGAGCTTGATTTTTGGGTTGCAGCTGGGTCTGACTGTTATTACAGAGTTCTGTAGTCTGCTCTGTGTTCTGGTGACTGGGTTTGACAGGGTTTCAGTGGTTCAGTGATTGTTGGTTGTTTTGTAATCTGCTATGAAAGTTGAATGAATTATGGTCTTCAGATTGTAATGTTGTGCTTCAGGAGTATCCAGTCTGAAAATTGATGAAAAGTGGTACCTGAAGGAAAGAAGATTGTAGGCCAGCACTTACATACTAGTATCTTAGCTAGTACAAGAGCAAAGGGGGTTGGAGCTCCCTTCCAAGGAAGTTTGGAGAATGAGAGAAGGTTGAAGCTTTCTGCAGGTTGTAGCCTGCGTACTGGTATAAGGCTGCACCAGTACAAAAGATTGTAAACTGAAGTTCTTATTAAAGAAAGATAGAGACGACTTGCAGCAGGTGGTTTTCACCCACATTGGGTTTCCACCTTATATCATGGTGTTCATGTGTGTGGCTTTTGTGTGATGATCTGTTCTGTTATACTGCATCTGTTTACTCTTAATATGATGAATAATGTCCTGATGCATTTAACTGAAGATAAACTAACTGAATTATAAGATTTATGGTTATACGTTGGTTTCTTTAGACACAGTAGCGTGTACACGCTGGTTCACTTAACTGAAGTAGCGTATATGTTTCTGAGCATTGAAAAGGTTTTATTGATCTGATAATACTGATTCACCCCCCCCCTCTCAGTATTATTTTCAACAATTGGTATCAGAGCAGGTCCTTCAGAGAAGCTTGATCGCTTGAAGGTAGAACGTTCATCATGAGCAACTACGAGAGAGAAGCATCAATCAGGCCACCGGTTTTTGATGGGACAAACTTCAATTATTGGAAGGTAAGAGTTACTGCCTATCTTCAATCTCTTGGTATAGAAGTTTGGGACATTGTAGAGACAGGCTACACTTTTCCTTCAGCTACTCCTACAGATGCAGCCGAGAAAAAGAAATATGAAACAAATGCGAAAGCAGTCAATACTCTATTGGGATGTATATCTCAATCAGAACTCATGAAGGTAATGCACTATAAATCTGCAAAAGAAATATGGGACAAAATTGTCACGAGCTATGAAGGAGACGAACAGGTAAAGCGTGCTAAACTTCAAACTCTCAGGATTAAGTATGAGACTCTCAGAATGTATAATGATGAAAGTGTGGCTAACTATTTCCTTAGGGTAGATGAGATTGTTAATTGCATGAAAAACCTGGGTGAAGAAATAAAAGAGGCTATTGTGGTTGAAAAGGTTCTAAGATCTTTGTCCCCCAAGTTTGAATCTAAAGTGTCTGCCATAGAAGAAAAGGAAAATCTGCAAATTCTTACTATGTCTCAGCTTCACGGAATTCTAACCGCTTATGAAATGAGAAAGGGAGGTCCATCAGACAGAAGAGAAGCTGCCTTCAAGGCTTCAGGCAAAGAAGATTATTATGAAGCAAGTCACGTGCCAGAAGATGAAGAAGAGGAATCAAATTTTGTCAGAAATCTTCAAAGGGGTTCTGGAAGGTTCAGAGGTAAGTTACCTTTTAAATGCTTTACTTGTGGAAGAGTAGGTCATTATGCTGCCAGATGTCCTCACAAAAATAAGAATGACAAGGGAAAGGAACCTGTTAAATGGAACAAGAAACAAAATGAAAAGAAGAAAATCTATTACACTCATGAAGATAGTGATGGCCTTTCAAATAGTGATGAAGATGAACAAGGTAATAGATATAAACTTTTAATGGATTTTGAAGATGATGACTATATGGATGCTATAGATGTAGAAGGATTTTGTGAAGAAATGAAAGATCTCAAAGTTTGCTTAGAAGAGAAGAGTGCTATTATTGATTCTCTACAATGTCAACTAGCTGAAAAGGAAAAACATCTTGAAAAATTGGAATGTGAGATTGTTTTTCTTAGAAAGGAGATTGAGAAAACAAAAGAGATTAATTTTAAATTTGTTAAAGGATCTGAAACCTTGGATGAGATTATCAATGTGTAGCGATCTCCTCTGATCAAGACAGGTCTTGGATATAATGGAGAAACATCTCAAGCCTCTACCTCTAAAAGCTATCTTGATGCAGCAAGGAGAAGCGAGCAAAGGCAAAATAAAAGTCATCAGGTGAATCAGGGACAGTTTACCTTAAGAACAAATAAAGACCATCAAGAAATTCGGGGACAAACTGCCTTAAGGACAAACAAAAGCTACAATCAGCCTCAGGTAAAATATTCCCAATTTGCTCCAAGAATGAATGTGAATAGAAGCTACAATCGGTTGGATGATAGATCTAATTATCGCAGAAGTTTCTTTAATGGCCAATGCTTTTCTTGCCATAACTTCGGTCACAAAGCAGCTCAATGTGTTGCCTACAAGACAATCATGACTAGAGAAGCTCAAAAGCAAGGGAGAATGACTGGAACCATGAAAAGGACTTATAACAACTTTTCGGTTCTTGAAAATGAAGTTGAATGCTCTATTTGTAATAACTTTGGTCATGAAGACTCTGAATGCAGGAGCAGGTTCTGGAAGACAACTCAGAAGGAACAAACCTCAAATGTCAGAACATGGAGAATAAAGGAACCGCAACCAGAAAGATGTGGGATAGCCTTTTATGCAGAAGGTCAAGAAAGTCTATGGTACATTGACAGCGGATGTTCGAAGCATATGACAGGGGACAAAGAAAAGCTTGAGTCATATACCGCATTAGAAAAGGGGAAGAAAGTTTCTTTTGGAAACGATATCTCTGCAGCCATAAAAGGAAAAGGTGTTGCTCCATTGAAAGAGAAGGTCAAAGCTGGAAATGTTTTGTATGTTGATGGATTGAAGCATAATCTTCTGAGTGTCAGTCAGATGTGCGATCAAGGAACAGAAGTAATATTTAGATCAAATGGATGTTCTGTTCGTGACCTTGACACAGGTAAAACAGTGATCAAAGGAAGAAGGACTCCAAATAATCTATACATATTTGAAGAAGGACCACAACAATGCTATTTGAGCAAGGATGATGAACACTGGCTATGGCATCGTAGGTTGGGGCATATAAGCTTTTCACAAATAAGGAAAGCATGCAAATATCAGGCAGTTCGTGGTCTTCCAGATATCAAAATTCCAGACAACACTATATGCAAATCTTGTCAGTTTGGAAAGCAAACCAGAACTAACTTTCTAGAGAAGGAAGGATCAGCCAGCATACCTCTTGAGCTAGTCCATACAGATGTATGTGGTCCATTCAGGAAAAGGACACCTCGAGGAGAAGAATATTTGATATTATTCATTGACTATTTCTCCAGGTTTGTCTGGTTAGGGCTTATGAAGCACAAGGATGAAGCATTCGAAAAATTCAAATCCTTCAAAGCCTTGGTTGAAAATGAATCAGGACACAAAATTAAGTGCCTCGGATCTGACAGAGGTGGGGAGTTTACCTCAAACGAATTTTTCGATTTCTGTGAAGAACATGGGATAAGAAGAGAATTCTCTACAGCTAGAACTCCTCAGCAAAATGGGGTTGTGGAAAGAATGAACAGAACAATCCAACAAATGGCTCGTGCTATGCTTGATGAATCAAGTACTCCTGCAACTTTCTGGGGTGAGGCTGCACATGCTGCGGTTATTATTCTTAACAAAACAAATGTCCGAGTAAACAGCACTCAAACACCTCATGAGCTCTGGAGTGGTGAGACTCCTTCGGTGAAGCATTTCAAAATCTTTGGGAGCAAATGTTATATTAAGAATACTGATGAGCAACTTGGAAAACTTGAACCAAGAGCAGATGAAGGCATTCTTCTTGGTTATTCTCCACATAGAAAAGCATACAAGTGCTACAACAAAAGACTTGGCAGAATTGTTGACAGCATTGATGTAGTGGTTGATGAGAAGGGATATATTCCTAGGCAAGTTCATCATGAAGACATTGAAGAAGATGAAGGCTACCCTCAAAGGCAGAATGATGAAGAAGAAGAACCTCAAGAAGAACCAGAGGACAAGACAAGAATAGAATAGAAGACTCCATCCAGATATGTTCAAAAGAATCATCCAGAATCTCAGATTGTGGGGCAGAAAGAAGCAGGAATACAAACAAGAAGAAGAATTGCAGAAGCTTCAAGCTATTTGGCATTACTCTCTTCCATTGAACCACAAAATGTGAAAGAGGCATGCAAAGATGAATGTTGGGTCAAAGCAATGGATGAAGAACTTGAGCAGATCGAAAAGAACAACACTTGGGAACTGGTTCCTAGACCAAAAGATAAGAATGTCATAGGGACAAAATGGGTCTTCAAGAATAAATTGAATGAAAATGGAGAAGTAATTAGAAACAAGGCCAGACTTGTTTGTAAAGGGTATGCGCAGCAAGAAGGGATAGATTTTGAAGAGACTTTTGCTCCTGTAGCAAGACTTGAGGCCATCCGAATGTTCCTTGCTCTTTCAAGCTTTCAAAACTTCAAGGTATTTCAAATGGACGTGAAATCAGCCTTTCTGAATGGAGACTTAGAAGAAGAAGTATATATTGAACAGCCAGATGGTTTCATTCTTGGGAATGATCCAAACCTTGTATGCAGATTGAAAAAGGCTCTCTATGGTCTCAAACAAGCTCCAAGGGCTTGGTACTATCGGTTGGACAAATATCTTCACCAACAAGGCTTTTCAAAAGGATCAGCAGATAGCAATCTCTATATAAAAGTTGAAAATAACAAATTGCTAATACTTGTTGTTTATGTAGATGATATTATCTTTGGCAGCAATGAAGAGACTATGAGTCAAAACTTTGCCTTGGTTATGCAGAAAGAATTCAAAATGTCACTACTTGGAGAATTGACATACTTCCTTGGATTGCAAATCCAACAAAA
Source organism: Pinus tabuliformis (assembly GCA_031772625.1). NCBI lineage: Eukaryota > Viridiplantae > Streptophyta > Pinopsida > Pinales > Pinaceae > Pinus > Pinus tabuliformis. The sequence continues at coordinate 87,519,746 of CM062814.1, read as the reverse complement.
TGAAGGAGGCATCTTCTTGTCTCAAACCAAGTACCTCAAGCGGATCTTGAAGAAGTATGGCATGGAAGAGTCAAAGCCAGTATGTACACCCATGGTTACAGGATGCAGCCTCAGTGCAAATGATGAATCAGCAGCAGTTCATCAACCAACTTATAGATCCATGATTGGGAGTCTACTTTATTTGACAGGTACCCGACCAGACATCATGCATGCAGTCGGAATAGTTGGAAGATTTCAAGCAAATCGGAAGGAGACTCATCTTCAGGCAGTGAAGAGAATTTTCAAGTATCTTCAAGGGACACAAAATTATGGCTTATGGTATCCTAGAGATATAGATCTCACACTTCATGCTTATACAGATGCAGATTGGGCCGGAAGCGTGGATGACAGGAAGAGCACAAGTGGTGGTGCATTCTTTATGGGATCCAGATTAGTATCTTGGTTCAGCAAGAAACAGAGCTCGATTGCCTTATCTACAGCTGAAGCAGAATATGTGGCTGCGGCATCTTGTTGCACACAATTTCTTTGGATGATGCGGACCTTGCAGGATTTTCAAATCACTTGCACTCCACCAGTCTCTATCTTATGTGATAATACAAGTGCAATCAGCATTTCAAAGAATCCAGTCATGCACTCAAAGACCAAGCACATACCAATCAAGTACCATTTTCTTCGGGAACAAGTGCTTGAGCAGAAGGTCAAGCTGGAGTATGTTCCTTCTAAGGAACAAGTTGCTGATATTCTCACAAAACCACTGCCCAGGGAAACTTTTGAATATCTCAGACAAAAGCTGGGAGTAGTTGATGCTTCATCCTGCTGTTGAAGCTTGTCTGTTCTACAGAAAAGTTGGTATACGCAAGTTACGTAAGGGATATCCACGTATATACGCCGATTTATGCTGGGAAAGTCGCGTGTATGTTGTACGCGTGTTGCAGAAAGCATATCCGCGTGCATATGCTGTTTTATGCAGGAGAAGTCACGTATATGGAGTTCTGAACAGCAAGGGCAGACTCCGGTTGGAGAAATTCTGAGATGGGTATGCCAGAATTCTTCAGGCACAGGTTCAGGGGGAGCAGTTTAAAGTCTCATATAGCATTGTTGGCATTTAGATCTTTTGGTTCTAGTACACAACTGTTGTTGGTTTCAGGAGAAGGAGCTCAGAAGGAAATCTTGGCTGCTGATCTAAAAGATGTGTATCAGATGCTGCTTGTGCCTTTCATAAGTCTTGGTCTAGATTTGTTGTCTCTATGTCATGTATCTCTTCTGTGATATCTCTTTTATGGTGTCAAGGTCATGTAACGGCCTATGTTGGTTTCCCCACTATGCCTAGGATGAATGATGTAATTGGTTGGTTCTAATGTATCCCCTCTTGGTTGGGAGTATGGATGTATGTATTGAGTCTTTTGGTGATAAGAAGGTCCCTTATGGTGTATAAGTCTTGGTTCTTTTGAAGAACATCTTTTGCAGATCTTGCCTACAGTCAGAGGGAGCATGTTTCAGCACAGCCAAGCAAAGATATCAACATGTACTCAGGGGGAGCACAACCCCTTTGCCCTTGATGACAAAGGGGGAGAGTGATTTGATTAGGTGTTGTTGCCATCAAGTCCAAAGGGGGAGATTGTTGCATTATGAGACAAGTGTTGTCCTTGATGGCAAATCACACTGATGAAAAATCATAGTGCAGAAGGATAGCAGCAAGGAATTGATGATCAGTCTACAAGTATGAAGAAAAATATATACACGCTGGTTCACTATATACCAAATCGCGTATACAAGCAGGTTCACTATATACCAAGTCGCGTATACGCAGGTTCGCTATATACCAAGTCGCGTGTACACGCTGGTTGGCTTCAGTAAAAGCACGTGTATGTGGAAAACTTATCTTTGGTCCACAGTGGTTATTCCTTGGAAGTTGTGCTTATGGTTTTGGACCTTGCTGTCTCGATGGACGTGTTGATCCCTAGTTTTGAAGATGATGGTATTGGATTTCTATGGTTTTGGCTCTTGGTATTGAAAAAGGCCTAAGGCTATATAAGGAGAAGGAAATCATTAGGCAACTGTATCTGAAAAGTCTTGAATATCTGATGAAGTATTAGATCCAGTATGCAGGTTATTGGTTGATGATGTATTGCTTGATCTGAGCTAAGGAGAGATCTCATCGGTTGATGGAGAACAAGATCTAAGGAGAGATCAGGATCAAATGGTTTGAAATGAACTATCTTTATATAGTTGATTATGCGTATTTCTAGATCTGCATGACTAACGCAATGTTATGTTCTGGGTATAACTGATGTCTGGTACAGCTGCAAGTTATGAAAAATTATTTTTAGATCTATACGTAGGTTGTCTTCGGTAAAACCGCATGTATACGCGGGTTGCCTTCATTGAAGTAGCGTATATCTTTTGGAGCTTGATTTTTGGGTTGCAGCTGGGTCTGACTGTTATTACAGAGTTCTGTAGTCTGCTCTGTGTTCTGGTGACTGGGTTTTGACAGGGTTTCAGTGGTTCAGTGATTGTTGGTTGTTTTGTAATCTGCTATGAAAGTTGAATGAATTATGGTCTTCAGATTGTAATGTTGTGCTTTAGGAGTATCCAGTCTGAAAATTGATGAAAAGTGGTACCTGAAGGAAAGAAGATTGTAGGCCAGCACCTACGTACTAGTATCTTAGCTAGTACAAGAGCAAAGGGGGTTGGAGCTCCCTTCCAAGGAAGTTTGGAGAACGAGAGAAGGTTGAAGCCTTCTGCAGGTTGTAGCCTGCGTACTGGTATAAGGATGCACCAGTACAAAAGATTGTAAACTGAAGTTCTTATTAAAGAAAGATAGATACGACTTGCAGCAGGTGGTTTTCACCCACATTGGGTTTCCACCTTATATCATGGTGTTCATGTGTGTGGCTTTTGTGTGATGATCTGTTCTGTTATACTGCATCTGTTTACTCTTAATATGATGAATAATTTCCTGATGCATTTAACTGAAGATAAACTAACTGAATTATAAGATTTATGGTTATACGTTGGTTTCTTTAGACACAGTAGCGTGTACACGCTGGTTCACTTAACTGAAGTAGCGTATATGTTTCTGAGAATTGAAAAGGTTTTATTGATCTGATAATACTGATTCACCCCCCCCCCCCCCCCTCTGAGTATTATTTTCAACATTTTTGCCTCCCGATAGTGTTATCCGCGTTTTTAAGAGTTTATTCTTATGCGATAGTTTTGATCTTTCGAAATATTTTGAAGACTTAGAGGGTTTTTGGATCCATTTTGGATCATGCCTTCCCACTAAAAAGGGTTTTGGACCACCAAAAGTTGGTTTTTAAGCATCAATCAAGTGAGGATACAGCTTCCTCAGTTGTCCAATCTCTATCCATCTTGCACTACTTGGTTTTGAACCTTTGAGACCAATTCTGAGGTACTCAACATCCCCTCTATACATAGTTCTCACCTTCCCATCCGGAACTGTATCTTCCTGCAACTCATTGAGATATTCAAGCAATAGATCATCAATTTTTGCTCTTCGATATATTCAATCAATGAAGGTTCAAATAGTCTCAAGTTCTCTTCGTTAACTACTGAATAGATTTGCATGTAAGCTGGAAAATCATGGCAAAAAGCATTCTCACCAATTTTCTCAAGTATCCTGAAAGGCCCATACCTTATGGCTTCAGCTTCTTACCTTCACCTTGCATTTTGTCCTTGCTAATGTATAGCGAGACTTGATCACCAACTTGGAAGCTATGCTCAATTCGATGCTTATCATGCCTTGCCTTGTACTTTGCTCGTCTCTTTTCTAGCTGTTCCTGCACTTCCTGGTGAATTTCCTGGATCTGTTCAATGAACTTGGTTGCTTTGTACACATCACTGTGTCCATCAACTACTATGTCTTTACTGAAGACAAACTCCAAGGGAGACCTTGGTATAAAACCAAAACAAGTCTCAAAAGGAGATCTCTGTGTAGAAAAATGTTTAGCACGGTTGTAAGCATGTTGCACATAACATAAATGTTCATCCCAAAGCTTGGGATGCTTGCTGCAATAGCCTCTGAGCAACTGGATCACTATCTTGTTGACCACCTCTGTTTGGCCATCTGTTCGTGGATGGAATGTTGTGCTCTTCGTCAATCTGGTGTCCATTAACTCCCATAGACTTAACCAAAACTGCCCAACAAATCTGGAATCTCAATCAGAGACAATAGAAGTGGGTAACCCAAAATGAACCCATTGAAATAACAACTTTGTTGTTTGTTCAGATGTAATCTACTTGTTACAAGGTATTAAAATACACATTTTGTTGAACCTGTCCACAATAACATATAAATAGTCATGACCTTCTCTAGACTTTGGCAGTCCCCCAACAAAGTCCATGGAAACACTTTCCCAAGGATGAGGACCTGGAAGTGGAGTGTACAAGCCTATTTTTCTATTATTGGGCTTGCTTTTAGCACACTTGGTACACCCTTTAATATATCTAGAAACTATTTCATGCATTCTTGGCCAATAACAGAATCTTTGTAGTTGTGCAACTATTTTACTTACGCCAAAATGACATGATATTAGTGAAGTGTGTGCTTCTCAGATTATATTAACTCTTTCAGTTTGAGGAATGCATAACTTTCCCAAATGATATAAGAGTCAGTCCTTAGCATGATAATCCAATTCTTCTACTTGTTTCCATGACTTAAAGTTGCATCTACATGCTTAAAATCTACATCTTGAGCATATTGTTCAATGTAGCTTTCATGCAATACTGAATTATGCTTAAGTATAGTAGATGCATTTATAATTGGTCTGGATAACATATTTGCAACCTTATTGTGTATGCCTTTCTTATATGTGATGACAAAATGAAACTGTTGTAGAAAACCCATCCACCTATAGTGTCTTGATTGCTGCAACTTAGTTTGTGAGCGTAAATATTGAAGTGGTTGATGATTAGTATGTGGTGAGTTCCAGTATTGCAGCAATAATGCTGCAACTCCTGGGACTCCCTTCTTTACTTTTATCAACCCGATAGTCCGTAACAAACTTGGAAGCGTCAGTGCTATATGCACAAGTACTAGCTCTTGCCGCAGCAGTCACTTGGTCAGCTGGCACAAGTCTGCTAGGAGCTTAAGCCAAATCCTATGAGCTCTGAGAAGAAGCTTTTTAACTGATGGATGAAAGCTAACTCAAATAAGGTTGATCTACTTGCAGAAGGAAACTGGAAAGCAGAAAGGAAACGTAAACCCTAGAAAACCCTAATTTTACCAGCTAGCCCTACTGATGCAAGGAAGAGGATGCAAGCTACTAAAAGAGATGCCATTGACTTCTAGGAAGGTAAATACATGTATCTAAGCTACTTCTACAGTAACATCTAAAAAAAACATCTTTTTGTATTTTTGAATCAGTTGCCAGAATTATCATGCATGCGATTTGACTGTTTTTTATTGTGTAGAGGTGGATTGGCGAGAGGAATTTCTTGGAGGAGGTCGGGAAGGTTCACAGAGGGCCTAAGGGGTCCCTAACACCCTTCCAGAGAGTTTCACAGAGTTTGGCTATCAAGAAACCTCATTCGTGAGCTTCTACAAGAAGTCTGCAGGGATTCTACAGGATGTTTGTAATTTTCTACAAGATGTCTGTAATTTTCTACAGGTTGTTCAGAAATGGGATTTTGGAGGATGGATGGAGAGGGAAAGCTGAAGGAGTGAGTATGGAGATAGGATAAGGGTTTGAGGTGGTCCAGGACTTGGTGGATGGAGTTGAGGAAAGATGTAGATGGCTGGATTTGTTCAAGGAGGATTGAAGCAATGTTTCACAAAAATTAGGGTTATGTGAGCAAATGGCAAATGTGAGGCAAGAATCCGAGTTAGGGGATGAAGCAGATGGGATTGATGAAGTATGGGAAGATAGAGAAGTGGTATAGGTGCTCTGCAAGTTGTTTTTCCAACTGAACCAACGAAGACTTGTAAAATCTGAGACCTAGTTACGTTGACCTAATCTGATCTAGCTAACAGTAAAGAGAATGAACAGAAGTTTTATTCGCAAGGAAACCATGTACATTAACTATGCAACGAAGCATTCAAGAATATGAACAAGTAACCAACTTCTGCAAATGAAAATCAAACACTAATGATTGCATGGTAGAGCAAAGTCAGTGTTTTTGTGGGCAGCAAGGTCACCTTGATCCCAGCTCCTGATCCCACTGAGGGAGAGGTGAAACCAGAGGTGTTTGATGGCCCTTTTCTGAAGCTTTTCCCTGTTAATAACCTATCAACTCAATCTAAACATCGAAAGTCTTTCTAATCATCAATAGTGGCTTGGTTAATCAACAAGATTTAATCTACTTAACATAAATGATTTGCAAATACATAAAGAACGAATAACAATACATAAAGGAGGCATTAGCACTTAGGTTGGGCCCAACCCCAAGAGCTGCAGGCTCCTATAAAGGACTCAGATCTGATGCCAAGTAAAGCTGCTTCTCATTACTCAAAAATAATGATCACAAGAAAGTTATACAGCAGTAGCTACAAGAAAACAAGCTGAGCAAAGGACAGCACTATAGTGAAAATACCAATAGTTCCAAAAGTAAACTACGAAGGCTGAGGCCTTCCTGTTTATACACTACGAGGGGCCTAACAGCCCTCCTAAATTCAAGGGACTCGGCTATTCCAACTGCTAGTAAACAGTTACTCTTCCCAAAGCTGCTCGGCTGCCTCTAGGATTCGTTTTGGTGGCCTGTTGAGCTCGAAGTTGAGGGTGGAGATTTCGAGGAAGGGTCATTTAATGCAAGAGAAAACCTCCCTACGAATCCTCACCTCAAGCTTGGTTGTCACCTGTCCCATAATTTATTGGTTTTGCCCCAAAAGTTGTCCAGAAAACTTGAAATAACCACGTATTAGCCTCCTTGGTAGAGTGACCACCCTTATTCGTTCAAATAACATAAACATACTAAAAAAACATGCATAATCTATGAAAAATGGAGGATTGAACAAGGAAAATTAGGCAAAATGAGCCTAATAAGTTACCCAATTCGGGGCTCATCATCAACCCCCTGCTAAATGGGTTGCTCATCCTCTGAGAATATAGTCCAGCTCATCATCCTTTATGGCTTTGATCGCCTCCCTCACGTCCCAGGCCTCTGCGATGATATCCTCTTCCCGGTCGTGGAATCCTGCTTTCCTTTCCACTTCCTCCCATTGTCTACCTTCCTCCTCTTCCTTAACCCCTTCTAGCAATCCCAAAAGAAAAGGAGGACTGAATTTCAAGCCAATCCAATTGGCCTGCAGATTCTGCATCAACTGTTTGTAGAGAGGTACCCTTTCCAAGGCTTCCCTCATCCTGGTGGGAGAGTGGTATTCCTTTATCTTCAAGCTGTGAGGAAGTGTGTTCCACCGCCTTGTGTAGGCATGCAGTTATTTTTCTCCCAATAGTCTCTCCATGTCCTCAAAGTGGGCAATATCTTGAGCCTATTGCTCAATGTATTCCAATATATCCTGAGGGCTGCTGGCCAAGTGCTGGTGGGTGCTTATCACTGCCGAGGGGTCATCCGGCTCTGCTCTGATCATCAGTGACTCAGTGAGTTCTCTGCCTATGATGATGCGGACCTCTGCTGCTCTCTTCTCCTCATGACTCATCCAAGAGGCCATGGCCATAAGTTGGACATCTCCTATCACAGTGTTGGGATCCCATGCATTCATGTTCGGAAGGGCGAAGTTGTGCAAGTAGAACTCTGATAATTTGGACCTATCCTCTGATGAACTACTACCACATAGAGCTACAAACTGGTGATAATTTTGGAATGGGGTGATGCCCCTTTGGGCCAAGGTATTTGGCAGGCTACCTACATTGCAGAGCTTCCATTGCCCAACTGGCCATGCAGGCCAGTTGGGCCTCCTTTTCTTGTACCTGTTGTTTCAGAGACTCTATCTCCAGGCCTGCTTGCAATTCCTTTTCCTGTAGCTGTCAATTCAGTGTCTCAATTTCAACCTACATCTCTTCCCTTCTCTGCTGTTCATCCATGGTATCTTTGGCTGTTGTGGGCTCCTCCTGTTGCTATTGTTCTCCCAAGATGTGAGGCTTGTCTTCCTTCCTCTGCCCCTGTAACTGTAGTTGTTGTCTAAGCAGCTCATTTTCTTCCTGTAGCTTGACCCACTGGCTGCTCTCCACATGTCGTACCATAGCCAATTCCCTTCTTGCCTCTTTGATTTGTTCCTCCAGAGGACCTATATCTGCCACACCCTTGGACTTAGCGATTTTCATCCAAGTGTGGGTCCTCACTCTCTCTTCTTCTAGTGCAAGGAACAATGGCACTGTGAATTTTTGAGGAATGATCTTTCCAACCTCTAAGAAGTTATAGTAGGAGCCCAAGCTGGGTTGGGGGCTAGGTTCCACAATGTTCTCCACCTTTTCTTCCTCCTGTGGTGATTTAGCTGCCTCTCCTTCCATTTCTTCGGTCTCCTTCAGCCTAGCCAATGTTTCCTGTAGAATAGTCTCAGCATCCTGTAGAGAGGCCTTGGTGTCCAATATTTTCATTCTTTCTCTCCAGGTGGATGTCTTCGGGCTTCCCCGTTCATAATTGATGGATTCCTTGGAGGGAGACTGCTCCTTTTGTGTGGCAGGGGTGTCTACAATTTTGATTGGTTCTTTTAATGGTGGCTGGGGTTTGCCAGTCTTAATCCTCACGCTCCTTCTTGCCCTAAAATACATGGAAGGCTCCCTCTTTCACTTCCCCTTCTGCTTTGGGGATGTCCTTAGGGTGGCTAGCACAGCTGCTGCCTACCTGGCTAAAATATCCGGTGATTTTTCCTTCTATTGCCCCTTTTCCAGACTTCTTGTAGAAAGTCCTGTGTTGACTGTTTTCTGTCTTCCTGTAGAAACGGTTTTTTGGCTTCCTGTAGAAACGGTCTTCTGACTTCCTCTAGAAATAGTTTTCACTATTTTGCCCTGCTTGGTTGGGGGTGCCTTCTCTTTTAATTTTGCTATGGTTGCCTTGGGTGTGCCCTCACTTGCTTGGACTTTTTCAGTCCTCTCTGCCCTGATTTGCAATCGTTTCTCCCTTGGCGTTTGTGCCTTTATTCCACCCATAATTTTGGGCTCAGCAACTTGGCCTTTCTCTTGTTTCTCTTCTTGCTCTTTCTGTGGTGGTCTGTCCTGGGTTTCCTTACCCTTGGCTTTCTCTTCTGCCTCAATATGCTCCCTTTCCTCACTGCTGGATGAAGTGAGTTCCTCGGCCAGAATTCGGATATCATCATCCTTGGACATATTGTGTAAAATCTCCCAGGAGAGAGGGACAATATAGGTATGGAGGGCATCTTCTACTATAAGCTTGATAAGCCCATGATGAGCCAGCTGGTCCGATGTCCCTTCCTTCAATTTTGTGCCACACTCCATTAATGATTGTAGGAGGAAATATGGGATGCTTAACTTTTGTTCTGTGGGTAAATCCATCTTATGTCTGAGTTCAGTTAGCAACCGGAAGTGATAACCATATACAATACTGAACCGCCCCTCACAGGTAATGTATTTCATGATCTGAAGGCTGACCTCGCTCCAAAATGGATGTAGGCTAGCTCTCTGGACCCCATTTTTATCCTCTGAAAACTGTTCCTTTGGTAGGAAGAATTCCTTTTTGGATTTTTGGCCCAATGCCCTCTCCTCTTTTCTCCAGGGTATCCCCAATGGGAGATCAGTGACTCGACTAATGAGTTGTGGGGTAATTTTTAAGGTCAACCCTCTGAAATTTACGGTGGCCAATGTCTTGGATTTAGGCTGCAGGGACATTAAGAACTCTTCTGTTACCTCATCATCATGACCTTGGATTCTGTCACAGAAGGCCATCCAATTGGCACGGGTAAATAGGTCTACCACCTCGGGAGTTTCTCATAATTTCCTAGAATCCGAGGGTTCCTTTCTGATAAACCCTCCTGGCATGGTGAGAATGCTTTGTTTTGGCTTGTGCTCTGATTAGAAGGGGAATTATATGTATGGTTTCCTCCCAAAAACTTTGAAGACAGTATCCCTCAGGTGTTTATATTCCACATTGCACCAATTCCCTGGTTATAATGTTGTTTATGCCCAAAACTTGACTGTCAAAAGGGAATTAGGCTCTCATAGATAGAGTGCAGAGCTTAATTTTTATCCCCAACCACATAAAAGTCACATTCTTTATGCACAGGTTAGCCCTTACAGTGGTTTATCGTTTCTATATGAGGAATTTGTTAACAGGAACCATGGAGGAGAATGTGACGTAGAACCAACTGAAAAAAATTCATGTATCACACAGGAAAACTACTATTCTTGACCCACAGGTAGATTTGCTTCTAATTCTCCTACTCCAGATAGTTTAATATACCGCCTTTCGAAATATCATGCATGAGAATGGTGTTTTCGGGCCTACCTCTCTTCGAAACTCCAATTTCGACGTAGAAAGTCCAGGTTTTTTCTACTTCGGGAGGCTGTGCCGCATTTCCTATAGAGCTCCTTCCTGTAGAGAGCTTTGCCGGCTTCTGGAGGGTGTCACGGCGCTTCTGAACGAGCCTGGGACGCGGGAGGATTTTGAAATGGGCCAAGAAGCTCAGGCTAACGAACTGCAGAGGAGGAGGACGTGTACTTTGCTGAAAAACGGTTGCAAGTGTAAATGATAGCGATTCATCGTGAGTTCTTCGGCCGAGCAATTTGAATTACGACGCAATTCATGGCGAGGGGCTGAGGTGTCCAGGCTGATTCGTTAGCCTACATCACGACCATCATTCTTCGACGTGTCTCTGACAGCCATTTCCTTTCTCTGCCATTAACCGTTTCCATCACTGCCAATCCGCCGATTCTCCCTGACTGGACACTTCCCACGTGTCGACTCTTCATCCCTTTGGCGGATTCGAGTGTAACCAAGCTCATTCGGATCCCACGAGGCCATTCGACTGACTGTGGGTGGCCAGTTGACTAGCCACCGAATTCGTTCAATCTGCACCATTTCACAGACATGTAGTTTTTATGGTATAATCTATACAATTTGACGAATAAGGTTAGAAACTTACTTGTGTGGTCGTGGACGTGTTCTGCAGGCTTCGGGACGTGGAACGATGGCTTTTCTCATTACTGCTTCATGCACAAGCGCTGTAACTCCTTCTTTCATTGGCTGATGCTGTATGCAAGGCTTCGGGACCCGATCCTCTGGTTGTGAACACTGCATTCACGGATCTGTCTTTTCTCAGCTGTCGAGGACGTGTTTACATCCAAGCGGAGCTTGTTGCATGTCTCCTACATTGATTTCAGCTTCTATTGACTCCATTGTATGTGCTCTAGACGGATCAGCTGCTACAGGATTCCTGTAGGACATCCTATTGCTGCTTCTCCTCCTAGGATGCATGCTAAAACGAGCAAGGTTGTATTCACGGATGAAGGGTCCTGATGGAGCTTTGACAAGTAGAGTGTGCGAGCCTTTGTGTACTTCATTTGTCGCTTGGGAAAAAAAAATTCCAATCTGAGGAAAACAGGACTCTTTGCATGACTGTGCAGGAATGCATAACTAGATTGTTGCCATGGCGGTAGAAAGAGATGAAACTGGTGATGTATGGAAGAGAGGGGTGGCTGCAAGCCTCATCAACAGACTTCAAGCTTTAAATCCCTTTCCAGAATCGATTTTGGCCTACCCGAAGGCTCTACAGGATGTTTCCTGTAGAAACGCAGAACTTCCTGTAGAAAGCCCCAAAACTTCTTGTAGAAAGCTCAGAACTTCCTCTAGGAGGTTGAATCTCGGCCCGAATGTGTTCAAATCCTGGAAAAAGTGAGTGGCCATGGAGGGAGTTTCTGTGAGGATGTCTGGTAGCTTGGTATGGACCCCTGTCCTCATTTTGCGCGACCTTCTTTATCCCCACTGTATTCCCTACAACCTGCAATAATTCCAGAGATTAGACCTGTTTCTCTTTCTTTTTCTCTTTTTTCTTTTTTTCTTTTTCTTTTTGAGAGATAGCAGGGGTGCCTCCATGAGGTTTTCACCCCCACTATCTACCATGGGCGCCTCAGAGAGGTTTTCACCCAAGGATCTTTTTTATTCCATTTCTTTATTTTCTGAGAGACAGCTGGGGCGCCTCCATGAGGTTTTCACCCTCACTGTCTGCCTTGGGTGCCTCAGAGAGGTTTTCACCCAGGGATATTTTTATTCCCCTTTTTTCCTTTTTTTTTTTATTATCAAGGTGTGGCCGAAATAGAGGCAGAACCCTGTTCTACTACCAGCATTGATTTTTCCACAGTTTCAATGAACTCTTGCCTCAAAAGGGGTTTCTTATAGATTTTCAACCGATGCCCATTGACGAGCATGGGGATGGCTTCTTCATAAATGGTCCTGATAAGGACTGAACCATTGTCATTGCATTTCTCCATTGTATATGATCCTAACCATCTTGTCCTCAGCTTTCCTTTGAAATCCTTGTATCTTGATTCATACAGCAGCGCCCAATCTCCGGGCTGGAATTGCTTTTCATTAAGGTGTCGGTCATGCCATATCTTCCTCTGGAGTTGAACTACTTCTGAGTGGAGGAGGGTCTGCATTCTGTGTTCATTTAATCCATTCATATGCAATAATCTTTCACGTTGAGCATGGTTGAGATCTAGGTCCAGCTGAGTTGCCACCCTTAATGTGTTGTACTCGAACTCTATTGACAGAAAAGCTTTATTCCCATAGACCAGCTCATAAGGTGTGAAACCTGTTGTAATCTTCCAAGTGGTGTTGTAGGCCCAGGTGGCCTCAACTAGGCAATCTGCCCAATCATTTTTGCTGCTACTCACCACCTTAGTCAAAATCCCTTCCAATGCTCTATTAGTGACTTCCACCTGCCCATTTTCTTGAGGATGATATGGGGTGGAAGTCCGGTGCTTGATCTTGTGATGCACAAGCAAGTCTTCAATCAGGTTGGAGGTGAACTGGCTTCCTTGATCTGTGACTAACTCTCTTGGGTAGCCAAACTTGTAGAAGATATTTTCCCTTAAAAACTCAGCCACCTTTTCTTCTATTGTTGCTTTGATTGCCTTTGTTTCTGCCCACTTTGTCAGATAGCCGATGCACACAATGATGTAAGACCTTTGCTTTGGAGGGTTGATAGGACCCACAAAGTCCATGCCCCACTTCTCAAATGGCTCGAAGGTCACTTGAGGTTGGAGAGGCATTTCATCCCTTGGAGTCGGTTTCCCCATCCTCTGACATCGGTCACACTAGCTGATGTATCTTCTGACATCTTGATGAAGAGTAGGCCAATAGTAGCATGCCTGTAGAATTTTGAAGGCAGTCCTTTTTGCTGCAAAGTGGCCCCCACAAGGTCTGTCATGACAGGTTAGGAAGATGTCAAAAACTTCCTCCTCCCTAACACAACGCCTCAAGATCTGATCTGGGCCAAGTTTAAACAAGTTTCCCTCAATCCAAGTGAACGGGGCAATCTTCCTTACAATTATGCTCTTCTCCTTTGAGGATAGATGTGGAGGGAACTGTGCTGAGACCAAGTAATTTGCTATATCAGCAAACCATGGAGAGAGTACTGAGATAGCAAACAGATGTTCATCTAGCATCTGGTCATCCACTGTTCCTTCTTCACCTGCAGACAAATCCAATCTAGACAAGAAGTCGCAACAACATTTTCCTTACCTGGCTTGTCGACAATAGTCAAATCAAATTGCTGCAACAAAAGTAACCATCTAATGATACAAGCATTGACATCAGGGTTATTCATTAAATATCTAATCGCAGCATGATCAGTGTGTACAAATGTTTGATAACCAGTGATGTAGTGTCTGAACTTGTTTAGGGAATGGACTATAGCAAGGAACTCTTTCTCGATTACAGTATAGTTCATTTCTGCCTTGGACAGGTTTTTGCTGACGAAGTATATGGCATATGGCAGTTTCTCCTCAACTTGTCCTAAGGCTGCCCCTATGGCTTTGTTCAAGGCATCAGTGTGGATGTGGAAAGGTAGGGCCCAGTTTGAACCTCTCAAGATCAGGGCGGACACCAGCTTATCTTTCAACTCATCCAGTGCCCCTAGATAGTTGTCAGTCCATTTAAATTCAACATCTTTCCGTAAGAGGCCAAACAATGGTGAGGCTAGCTTACTGAAATCTTTAATGAATCTTCGATAATATCCTGCTAAGCCTAGATAACTCTGAACATATCTTACCTTTTGAGGAGGTGGGACCTTTTGGATGATAGCAATCTTATTAGGATCCACCTGTAATCCTTGCCGAGAAATGGTATGACCTAGCACGGTCCCTTCAGTCATCAGGAATTCACATTTTTCGAGACTGAGGGACAGGTTCATCTCAATGCACTTGGTTAGAACTTTTCCCAGATTAGTCAATGCTTCTTGGAAGTTGGACCCATAAGGAGTAAATTCATCCATATAGATTTCTACCGAATCATGGACCAACTCAGAAAATATGCTCAATACTGCTCTTTGGAAAGTGGCAAGAGCATTGCATAGCCCAAAGGGAAGGACTCGGTAGACAAAGGTACCCCATGGACAAGTGAAGGTGGTTTTATCTTGGTCCTCCGGGCTTATTTGGATCTGATTATACCTGCTGAACCCATCTAGGAAAGAGAAGAACTTCTTCCTTGCCAGCCCATCCAACACTTGATCTATGAAAGGAAAAGAGAAATGGTCTTTCTTGGTGGCTTTGTTAAGTTCTCGATAATCTACACATACTCTCCACTTCCCGTTCTTCTTGGGCACAAGCACTAGAGGTGAGACCCACTCACTATTGGAGATAGGGTAGATGAATCCTGCATCCAAAAATTTTTGCAATTCTTCTTTGACAATGTCTTTAAGGGCTAGATTCATTCTCCTCTGAGGCTGCCTGACTGGTTTGCAATCTTCTTTAATTTAAATGTGATGGGTACAGACCGAAGGATGGACTCCTTTCATCTCCTTATAGCTCCAAGAGAAAGCATCTAAATGATTTTTGAGTAAGCTACACAGCTCCTTCTCCTGGGAAGGAGATAGGGAGGAGCTGATCTTTAAAGTTCTTTTGGGACCAAACTCCACATTCTTAACTCTGGGAGAGGTCAGATCAGTCACACAGAGGTCCACTAGGGTGCTGGCCTGGGTATCTTCCACCAATTCCTCTAAGGACAGTGCACTGGGAGGTGGATTTTGAATCAAAGTCTCAATCAGATCATCCTCGGTTTGAGGGCCTCCCCTAGTGGTTTCTACTGTGCACAATGGTGCGGAGTAGAGCTCATCCTCATTTCCTTCTTCCAACCAGAGTGGTAAGTCATGTTCTAGCAGAGGTTGGGCAAGAGGGTATAGGACTAGCTGCTTGGACATAGGTCCATTCTTGATGGTCATGCTTCCAGCTCGGCAACTGATGTAAGCATCCGCAGTGGCTAATCAAGGCCCTCCCAAAAAGAGGGGGTATCCAGTGAGCTTTGCCTTTGGCTGAAGGACCAAGAAGTCCGCAGGGTACTCCCAAGAGTCAACAGAGACCAAGACATCTTCCACAATCCCTTCGGGAGTCACGGTGGAGCAATCTGCCAACTGCAGGACTGTCGAGGTCTTCCTTAAGGAGCTCTAAAGGTTGAGTTTAAGCATGGTGTCCCTGGTCATCACATTAATGGCAGCCCCTAGATCAATCAAGGTATGGGGGATAATGGTGCCATTGATGTGGACATCAACTAAAAGACTCCCAGGGTCCAAATATTTTGGACAGATTACTTGCCCCAACATTAGATCGGACAATTGTCCTATGACATTGATAGTCGAGGCATCTCTCTTTTGCTTGCTTGGGTGCCTGAAACATTTCCCCTTAATCAATTTGTTGTATATCGGTACATATTTTATGGCCTATAGAAGTGGTATTTTCACACACAACTGTTTAAGTTCTCCCAAAAGTTCGGTCTCCTCTGGGTTTGATTGCGTGGTTACTGTCAGTCGCTCAGGAAAGGGTGGAATGGCTTTGGGTTCACTTTCCTATTTCTCTCCCATGTCCTCTAGGGGAGGAGGTTGGCGATCTAGAAGGGTCTTCCTGGATCGCAGGTTGATCTCCTGGATCTCCACAGCATAGGTAGGGCATGTTGTCTCCCCAGTGTATACCTGCTGGGCCTGTCGGTTGTTGGGGTTCAGGTTCGATTTAGCAGGCATCTGGGGTTGTCTTGGAGGAGCAGGAGATAATGGTTGTGGCTGAGCCGGTGGTGGAGGTAGAATGGCGAGAGGAGAGTTGTATTGGGGCCTCCACCTCGGTTGAGGTGCATTCCACTGAGGTTGCGACTGGACATGTGAGTGAAATGAATGAGCAGTGGGTTAAGTATGGTATTGAGGTGGATAAGACCACGGAGAAGGTGCGGACCAGGAAGGATGAGCAGGGGAACCCCAAGAAGGCATGTGAGAAGATTGGTTGGGGCTATAATAAGCTTGGGATGTCCCTTGCATCCCCTGTTGGTAAGGTCTGGGCCCATGTGGCCTCCTTTGGTTGAGGAAGTAGAGAGGTTCAGTGGTTGCCTCAGTCCCTTGGTACATGGCTTTAAATCTCGGCAAGGTTGGGCATTGGTTCGTGGGGTGGTTTTCCTCACAAACGAAACATACCTCTAATGAGTGCAATGGACACTCGTTCTTAGGGTGCTTCCTCGTACATCTAGGACAAAAAATGGCCAAAGCCCTCTCAGCTTCCTCTTTCTTTTGTTGGATTCGGAAGGTATCGAGTTGCATGGCAATGGTCTGTCTCATCTCACTTTTGAGGTCTTCCATCTGATTAGCAAACTCATGCTTGGAGAAGGTAGTACTAGCTGAAAGTGGATTCCCCCTACCTCTTTTCCGGGCTGCCCTAGAGTGGTTTCTAAACACAGTCTTTATGTCCTCATAAGGTAGTTGGTAGATGTCCCCTCTAGCTAGCATGTGAAGGGTATCTAGAAGGTATTCAGGGACTCCTCGGAGAAAATCCAGCTTTAGAGATTCAGGGTCAAGTGTGCACCTGGCCCGTTTATAGCTAAGTTGGAACCTTTCCTCGTAGTCTTCTAAAGACTCATCATTTCCCATGGTCATCCGAAAGATTTCTCCCTTTGTTTCCTTTGACCTACAGTAATCCCAGTATTTGTTGTTAAAGGCTTGCTGCATCTGAGCCCAAGTGGTGATACTGTTTCCAGGTAACCCCATGAACCAGCGTAATGCTGCATCCTTGAGGGTAGAGGGAAAGAGTTTCAACTTTTGCTCGTCTTCTGCATAGTCATAAGTTCGACAAAGGACAGCAAACTCAAACAGGAAGGTATCAGGGTCTTCAGTGGTCAATCCATGGAAATGAGGTAAGGCTGAGGGACTTATGTTCTTCATCTTCATGTCCCCGTTAGTCTCTCGAATGGGGAAGGTACCTTCTATTCTCTCATCATCGTCTCTACCATTTCTGTTTTCAGCCATGGTCTCAAAAGGAATGTTTTCTTGCTCTTCTTCTATTATAGGATCTTCGTATATCTCATGAGGTTCACCTATAGGTTCTTCTGGGTCACTGCCACCAAAGAAGAGAGAAGGGTGACTCAGTGGGGGTGTTGGGTAGTAATTTTCCGGTATTATCTCTGTTCCTACGAGGCATGAAAAGATTTTTGGTTGCTTTTGCTTTTCTCTGCTTGTACCTACAAAACTGAAAGAGATGGAATTGCAAATAACTAAAATCTATCTTGTGGAAATGAAAATGTAGAATTGAAATGAAAGCAGGAAAGGACTAATCTATTTTGCTGAAATCAAATTGCGAGAATGAAATGCTAGACTACGCTTGCAGAATTGAAATTCTATTCTACGCTTGCAGAGTTGAAATTTCAGAATTGAAAGGCTAATCTATGAAAGCAGGAAATGTCTAATTTACTTTTGCAGAAATGAAATTGCAGGATGGAACTGAAATAAACTACTTAGCAGAAGGTTAGAGTAGGAAAATAGAAGAAAAGCAGCAATCACAAATACTCTGACGCTTCCCTGGCAACAGTGCCAAAAAAGAGTGGTGAGTTCCAGTATTGCAACAATAATGCTACAACTCCTGGGACTCCCTTCTTTACTTTTATCAACCCGGTAGTTTGAAACAAACTTGGAAGCGTCGGTGCTGTATGCACAAGTACAAGCTCTTGCCGCAGTTGTCACTTGGTCAGTTGGCACAAGTCTGCTAGGAGCTTAAGCCAACTTCTATGAGCTCTGAGAAGAAGCTTTTTAACTAATGGACGAAAGCTAACTCAAAGAAGGCTGATCTACTTGCAGAAGGAAACTGGAAAGCAGAAAGGAAACGTAAACCCTAACAAACCCTAATTTTACCAGCTAGCCCTACTGATGCAAGGAAGAGGATGCAAGCTACTGAAAGAGATGCCATTGACTTATAGGAAGGTAAATACATGTATATAAGCTACTTCTACAGCAACATCTGAAAAAGACATCTTTCTGTATGTTTGAATCAGTTGCCAGAATTATCATGCATGCGATTTGACTGTTTTTGATTGTGTAGAAGTGGATTGGCGAGAGGAAATGCTTGGAGGAGGTCGGTGTTGGCATTATGAAACAAGTGTTGTACTTGATGGCAACCCTCTCATAGAAGAACATCTCAATTACATATAACTAGATCAATCTACAGATATGACTAAATACATGGGATGCAGGACAGATCAAAGGAACAAGAAGATCAAGTTCTAAGTGTGACGAGTTAGCTTTGCCATCAAGTCCAAAGGGGGAGATTGTTGGCATTATGAGACAAGTGTTGTCCTTGATGGCAAATCACACTGATGAAAAATCATAGTGCAGAAGGATAGCAGCAAGGAATTGATGATCAGACTATAAGAAGAAGAGAAAATTCATATACGCAGGTTCATTAAGCCCAAGTCGCGTATACACGCAGGTTCGCTATATACCAAGTCGCGTATACGCAGGTTCGCTATATACCAAGTAGGGTATACACGCAGGTTCATGAATGGAAAAGAGCGTACGTGTCGGAAAGCTTACTTTTGGTCCGTGTTAGTTAGTCCTCGGTACTTGAGCCTATGTTTTTGGACCAAAATATCTCGACAGACGTGTTGATCCCTAGTATTGAGTTGATGGTATTGTTTTACTATGGTTTTGGACCGTGGTATTATGAAAGGCCTAAACCTATATAAGGAGAAGATCATTAGGCCAAATTGGGTGAGTGAGGAATGAATATCTGATGAAGTGTGAGATCCAAATGCTGCTTATGGGTTGGTGATCTGAACCATGGTTTCACTCATGTGGAGGATGATGAACTATGGAACGGGATCTCAAGGCTTGGAATGATTATCTTTATATGGTTTGACTGTGGATAGACTAGATCTATTGACGCATCTTTATTGTTATGATCTGGGTATGTTTTGATGTCTGATATAGCTGCGGAATTATAAGTTAGGATTTGCAGATCTGTACGCAGGTTGTCTTTGGCAAAAGAGCGTATACACGCAGGTTGGGTTTGTCCAAGTAGCGTATACAATGTGAAGTATGATATTTGAAGATGAAGTTGGATCTGGTTACTGTTATGTTGTCTATGTTGTTGACAGGGTTTCAGTGATTCAGTATTGGGTGATTCAGAGATTGATGATGCAGGTTGTTTTATGGATCCAGTATGAAAATGTATGAAACGTGGTCCCGGGAAGATCATAGAGTTCAGTAGGCTAGCACCTACGTACTGGTAAACATATCAGCCAGTACAAGAGTCAGGGGGTTGTAGCTCCCTTCCAGGAGTAGCTGGAGAACGAGTAAAGGTTGGAGCATTCTGTAGGCAGGCACCTACGTACTAGTAAATGGATCGGCTAGTACAAGAGCTAAGAGGGTTGTAGCCCTCTGCAGGTTGTAGCCTGCGTGCTGGTAAAGGACTGCACCATACATTGTAAAAGAAGTTTCTTATTAAAGGAAGATAAAAACAAATTGCAGCAGGTGGTTTTCACCCACATTGGGTTTCCACCTTATATCATGGTGTTCATGTGTGTGCCTTATGTGTGATGATCTGTCTGTTATACTGCACCTGTTTACTATTAATATGGTTAATAATGTTCTGATGCATTTACTAAAGATAAGCTAACTGAATCTTAAGATTACTGCATGTACGCTAGTTGCCCTTAACGAAGTCGCGTATATACGCTGATATCCTTAACTGAAGCTATGTGTATGAATCTGAGTATGAAATTGAAAAGGTTTTATCTGATCTGATAATACTGATTCACCCCCGCTCTCAGTATTATTTCCAATAGTCGGGAAGGTTCAGAGAGGGCCTAAGGGGTCCCTAACACCCTTCCAGAGAGTTTCACAGAGTTTGGCTATCAAGAAACCTCATTCGTGAGCTTGTACAGGAAGTCTGCAGGGGTTCTACAGGATGTCTGTAATTTTCTACAGGTTGTTCAGAAATGGGATTTTGGAGGATGGATGGAGAGGGAAAGCTGAAGGAGTGAGTATGGAGGTAGGATAAGGGTTTGAGGTGGTCCAGGACTTGGTGGATGGAGTTGAGGAAAGATGTAGATGGCTGGATATGTTCAAGGAGGACTGAAGCAATGTTGCACACAAATTAGGGTTATGTGAGCAAATGGCAAACATGAGGCAAGAATCCAAGTTAGGGGATGGAGAAGATGGGATTGATTAAGTATGGGTAGATAGAGAAGTGGTATAGGTGCTCTGCAAGTTGTTTTTCCAACTGAACCAACGAAGACTTGTAAAATCTGAGAGTTACGTTGACCTAATCTGATCTAGCTAACAGTAAAGAGAATGAACAGAAGTTTTATTCGCAAGGAAACCATGTATATTAACTATGCAACGAAGCATTCAAGAATCTGAATAGGTAACCAACTTCTGCCAATGAAAATCAAACACTAATGATTGCATGGCAGAGAAAAGTCGGTGTTTTTGTGGGTAGCAAGGTCACCTTGATCCCAGCTCCTGATCCCACTGAGGGAGAGGTGAAATCAGAGGTGTTTGATGGCCCTTTTTTGAAGCTTTTCCCTGTTAATAGCCTATCAACACAATTTGAACATCGAAAGTCTTTCTAATCATCAATAGTGACTTAGTTAATCAACAAGATTTAATCTACTTAACATAAATGATTTTGCAAATACATAAAGGAGGCCTTAGCACTTAGGTTGGGCCCAACCCCAAGAGCTGCAGGCTCCTATAAAGGACTCAAATCTAATGCCAAGTAAAGCTGCTTCTCATTACTCAAAAATAATCATCACAAGAAAGTTATACAGCAGTAGCTACAAGAAAACAAGCTGAGCAAAGGACAGCACTATAGTGAAAATACCAACAGTTTCAAAAGTAAACTACGAAGGCTGAGGCCTTCCTATTTATACACTATGAGGGGCCTAGAAAACCTCCTAAATTCAAGGGACTCGACTGTTCCAATTGCTAGTACACAGTCACTCTTCCCAAAGCTGCTCGACTGCCTCTAGGATTTGTTTTGGTGACCTGTTGAGCTCGGAGTTGAGGGTGGAGATTTCGAGGAAGGGTCATTTAATGCAAGAGGCAACCTCCCTATGAATCCTCACCTCAAGCTTGGCTGTCACTTGTCCCATAATTGCTTGGTTTTGCTCCAAACGTTGTCCAAAAAACCTGAAATAACCACGTATTAGCCTCCTTGGTATTGTGACCACCCTTATTCGTTCAAATAACATAAACATACTAAAAAAACATGCATAATCTATGAAAAATGGAGGATTGAACAAGGACAATTAGGCAAAATGAGCCCAATAAGTTACCCAAATCGGGGCTCATCAGTATGTATAACTGTTTCTTTGCCCATTAGGTAATGCTTCCACTTTTTCACACTCTGTACTAATGCATACAATTCTTTATCATATGTGGGATAATTAACTACTACAGAATTAAATGTCTCATAATGATAACATATGAGTTTACCATGCTACATTAACATTGCTCCCATGGCATAGTCATTGGCATCTATTTCAATCTCAAATGGTCTTTAAAGATCTGGCAATGCTAGTACTGGTGCTGTACTAATATTTTCTTTCAAGGTGTCGAAGGCTTTCTGTTGTTTGCCTCCCCACTGAAACACCTTGTTCAATCATGTTAAAGCATGTAAGGGAGCTGCAATCAAGGAAAAGTTAGCAATAAACTTTCTCAAATAATGTGCTACTCCTAGGAAGCTTCTAACTTCTGTAGCATATTTGGGTTTAGGCCAGTTCACAATCACTTCAAGCTTAGATGGATCTATCTTCAATTCACCACCCCCTACAATATGACCCAAATAATTCAAAGATGTTTTTCCAAATTCACATTTTGATAATTTAACATAGAGATTTTCTCTTTTCAAAACATCTAGAGTCTGCTTTACATGCTTCAAATGTTCTTCCCATGTTTTACTGAAAACAAGAATGTCATCTAAATATACAATTACAAAATCATCAAAAAAAGGCTTGAGTACATCATTCATTACTCTCATGAAAGTGACAGGAGCATTAGTTAAGCCAAAAGGCATAACTAGCCATTCATATGGCCCTTGCTTTGTTTTGAAAGCAGTATTCCATGCATCTTGCTCTGCTACTCTGACCTGATCATAGCCACTACACAAGTCCAACTTGGAAAAGTAAATAACCTCTTTCAACTGATCTAATAGATCATCTATGTGAGGAAGAGGATAACGATTCTTGATCGTTATTTTATTCAGTGCTCTGTAGTTATTATCACAAAACCCAATCCTAATAGGCTGCTGATCAGGAAGACTTTGAGTAACTATTTCAAACCAAAATTTTGGCTGAGGTTTAGCCTCCTCAACCTGAGAGAGCTCTCTCACTGGGTTAAAGTTGCCTAAAGGAAGACAAATTGGATGGGCTACAAAATGTAATGTTATTTTCGTAGCACAAGGCTTAATTCTTGCCTATTTCTTGCATTCCTTGAGTTCATCTTTACTTAGGGTCTAAACATTCTCAAATGATCTTCTTACATCTCTGTAGCATCATCCTTCTCGAAAATAACCCCTTTTTCCTTTGAAGATTAATCCAAAAACAAAACTACAGCTATAGCAGTTTCGTAGCACACTACGAAACTGTTGTGCATTGCATGTCACTTACAGCAATTTCGTACCACGCTACGAAACTGCTGTGTGAATCAAAATACATAGTTTTTTCTCAAAAATTGTCCTTCTTGGGATCTCTTCACAACTTCAGCTTATGCCAATAGGCCACATATATATTTTACATTATCCATCCATAAACAACTTCAAAAAGTAATGTCCTAATCAAAATTGTGTTAAGGCTCCATCACTTACTGTTTGGTTCATTTGTGCCGAGGTTGTCCTCCAGATTTTCTTAGTTGAATCTTCAAGTATTCAATTTGCCTTTTCATCACTCTAATTTTGGTTCTAAGCCTGTCATTAATCCATCTAATGTATCTTGCCTCTTTAATGGCAGGGACAGTCCAGGTGAAGTATTGAGCATCTCTGCTAACTACTTCTGGTTTTGAAGCTTCTCTTTCTTCCCATATGGCCTTCGTTATTTTGAAATTGGCTTTTTCAATTGCATATTTCCTTGCCCTTTTCTTAAGTTGTGCAATCTCCAGATTGGCAAGCTTTAATTTCTTTTTAACTTCCTCATAGTCATTTTCCTCTTCTTGAGTATCAGCTGCTCTGTTTCTGTCATCTTCATGCGTGAATGATGGTGGCACTACTAAAACTATGGGCTCTTCACAAAATCCTAATATCTCCACTGTCTGAATCACCTCTGATCCTACCTCCTGTAAATTTTTGGACTGCCTAGTCATAGGCCTTCTGGGCTTAAAAACAAATTCTGAAACCTAATCATCAAATTGTAACATTTTGGAAGATTTCATCTTTTACCTGCTTTCACCTGCTTCAATTAAGTCTGCTTGGACCAGAGGAGACACTTCTATGTCAATGGCCTAGAGAAGATCATTCAAACTACCCTTTGAGGTTTGGCTTTCATCAGTGACCATTGTTTTATCCTTTTCCTTGGTTAATTGGCTTCTAGTTACTCTTCTCTGGCTTGTTTCACCAATGGACTATTCTTATGCTACTACCTTAATTTGAACCTTCTTCTTCTGTGACTGTTGAGGAGTATCTTGAGCAATTAGTGGTGTCATGGGCTCCTTAACTTTCTTTCTAGCTTTTAGCTTCACAAACTTGCTTGACCTAGCTTCTTCTTTGTGACTATCTGTTGGTGATGATATTTCCTTAGCCCTAGGGCTAAGTCCTGTTTCAGCTCTAAAACCAGACATAAATAGAAAAGTAGACCATTCTCAAAATACCTTCTGAAGTTCATGCAAGACAATTAATTTGATTAAGCCATGATGGAATAGTGATGTTTCACAAGCTTCTTTCTTCAACTGTATTTTATCAGACATCTTGCCTAAGCTTTGAAACAAATAGAAAGGTAGGTCTAGAGATATTATTCCAGTGAAATGCAATAAGAGCTTGAAATGGTAAGAATACACCTTGTGGTATCTTCCTTCATAGGTAAAATACCTTTGTATGCATGAGAGTAAGTTGGCAAATGAGTCTTTGACATAACTCCTGGGCACTACTTTAGTTAAATCTGAGTCTATAAATTCTGGCTTCAGGAATATCTTGCAGGGTGCCATCTCAAACTTGAAATTCTTAAACCATCTCTCTTGACCTCTAGGAATCTTTGTGACTAAAGATATGATCTCAGGAGAAACTGGTAATTCTAATACTCCAACCTTTGTATTCAAACCTGTGAAATTGAGAGAAAATTCCTTGCTTACTTGGCTGTGACCTCCTTGTAGTTTTTCGCAGAACCTCTAGCAGCCCACTTTTTTTAAGGCTTTTTCAACTTCTTTATCCTTTGTGAGAGCATCTAAGCCTTTAGGCTCAGTTCTCAAACACCAGCCTAATCTATGATTCTTTTTCTCTTCAGACATTTCTTCTCTGAAATCCCGGTAAAGGAAACCTGGAAGAAACTACCTTGTTTAGTTTAGGAGCTGCCTCGCTTGAATTAGATGAAGAGCTACCTCGCTTAAAACCTATGAAAGAATTATGGTCTATGCTCACCCTGGGCTTGTTAATCTAATGATGAATGTGAATGGCTACATGTGATAAGTAAGGTTCATGGACTAACACCTGATGATGAAACATTAACAGATTCTGGTGGATTTGACAGCTAGACAAGATTTGGCATGAATCCCAAATTTCGTAGTGCATCCAATGTAAATTCGGGGTTTTGCACTATGAAAACTCCTAACTACAAAACCTCGATTTCGTAGCACATATTGTGTATTTTCAGAGTTTTGCACTATGAAAACTTCTAGACAATTGCGTAGCGTGTTCAAATTTTAAAATGAACAAATATATGACACTTTTGGAATGATGTGGGATCCATAATGGGTAAAACCAGGTTGTTAATCTTTATTTAATAATGGACACAAGACTCTGACTATATGACTTAGACTCTAAACAAAACATAAAAATGACTTGACCATGACTAACATAAGAACTTTGGAACCATACTAGTTGTCCAAAATTTTATAACTTTTTACAGTGATAATAGTAGTCAATGCACATCCTACATGAACAATATTACTTTCTCACCAATATGATTGGAGATCTGCATGGTAATGTGCTTGGCCTTGTGAACCCTTTGTCGAGTAGCTCATGTACCTGCTTCTTGATCTCTGCATTCTCTAAAGCAGATAACCTGTACATTCCGATGTTATGCAATGGAGCATCTTGTTGCAAATGAATATCATGTACAATTTCCCATTTGGGTGGCAAACCTTTAGGTTCTTGAAATAGGATATCATATTCTGAAACAACCTTTTCTAAATAAGCTTTTTGTTTAGCATCACAGCCTTCAAATACATTGGTTTTATCAGGGGTCTTTTCCTTTACAACCATTAGTAAAAATTGCTTGCATGAATTTACAATTCTTTTCATCTTCCCTGAGTTAATGAGAGTGTAGTTATTTTTGAGCTAATGAGCTCTTACAATATATATTCTATTCCATCTTTTGTGAGCTGATACTTATTTTCAGTTCTATAGAAAATAGCTTTTCTATCATACAAGGACGTCCTAAAACAATACCACATATATCCAAAGGAACTATATCTAACTCAACCTCATCTACAAAAGCTGACACAAAAGAAAACCTAAGTTTACATTGTCTAGTCACTTGTAGCTTTGCTTTATCACATACCCAACCTAATGGATATGGCTTCTTGTGAGGTGTGATTAGTAGTCCCAACTTCTTTACAATTTCTTCAGAAATCAAGTTTACTTTTGAACCACTATCAAATAAAGTATCAATCATTTGATGCTTGGAAATAACTCTAATATGAAAAAGCTCATGTATTTTCCTCTCATTTTCTTCATTATCAATAGATTGTGCATAATTACTAGTAGATGCTTCGGAATTTTTACCTTTTATACCTGTAGTTGTGACTGTTGTTTCATCACCTGAGTCTGGCCCCAAATCTTTCTGAATAGCAGCAACAGTCTTCTTCTTCTTGCCATCGAACTTCTTGGGTTTCAGCTCTGGATGCAAATACCAGCAATGTTCATCATCATGTCCATCCTTATTGCAGTGAGTGCATGAAATTTTGTCTTTTTGTATGGTGTTTGCCTTCCTTTCTTTCCATTTCTGCCTCCTCTTTTCCTTGTTCTTGCTTGCAGTGGGTTTTGATGATCCCCAATCTCTGGGTTCACATTCTTGCCTCTAGCCTCTAGATGTGTAGCCTGAACGGATACCTCATCTATGCTAGTGGGGTTAAATATGAGAATGGTGTGCCTCAAATAGCTGTGTAGACCACCTATATACTTCAACAAAGTTTTAGGTGAGTCTAAAGAAATGCATAGAATTAAAACTCTTTTTCTAAATTCCTGGGTATAGCTTTGTACACTTTTCCCTTTTAGCTGGTGAAGAGTTTGCCAACTCATCATTGCTTGCTGCATATAAGCTAGTGGATAGAATTGGTTTTTAATGGCAGAAACAAATTCACTCCAGGTAGAAAGAATTTTACCATGCTTCTTCAAAGCAGCTTGTGTCCTGCCTTCCCACCACAGTAGGGCAGTTCCTCCAAGGCAAAGGCTGGCTAGCTAAATCTTTCTCCTTTCTGAATTGATGTTCTGCACCCTGTAATATACATCAATCTGTCTAATCCAGTTATCTAGCTTTTCTGCAATTAACTCTCCATCATATATTGGCAAATCAAATTTTACATCTAACTTAATCAAAGGGATAGAATGAAGCGTTGATAGAGGAGGCTCTTTTCCTTTCCATTTTCCTTTTGAATGGCCATCTAGAAGAGGTCCCTCTATTCCTTTTTCCTGTTTGGAGGTTGAAGTATCTTCACTTCGACCTTTGTTAAATTCTCGATACATCTCTTCTGCCATGGCTCTCATGGTCATGAAACTGTCCATGAACTAAGAGTCTGATTCCAAGGGAATTTCTTTTGCCATTTTCCTCCTAAGATAGACTCTTCCAATTTCAGGATTAGTCTCAACCAGTTCTCCTTCTCCTAATTTGAGCTTTGACCTAGTTATCATTCAACAATCCAGCACAAGCTTGTCTAACCTTAGCAAAACTAAAGCTCTGATACCACTTGATCTAATAATGAGATCTTAAACAATTATTAAGGTATTACAGACTCATGTGCATGGATTTTCCTATGTTACTTTGTGTAATGGATTAATAAGATTGTGAAATACATAGACAATGAAGCAGTTAAAGAACATAATAGACAACACACATAAACATAGCAAGTTTAATAAGGAGTTCACCCAACACTCCTGGGCTACGTCTCCTAGTCCAGCCTTTAGTGGTGACCTCTCTATTATGTCTTCGAAAACAGAGTTTTTCAACAGTGAGCTCAATTTGAGCCTCACACAACAGATACAAAACAATAAGGCTTTACTTGGATCCCCCAAGTTTCTTCTGAGTAAACAGACTCTCCTCACTGACTCTCTATCTTTGTTCCTCTATCTCAGCACTACTTGTCTCTGTTTGCTCTCTGTCTGTGGCTTTAAAGCCAATCTGCGTTGTCTGTTCATTTCACCTTCTCGGGCTCTCTGGCTTCCTGACCTCTGTCCACTTAGATCCCTTTCTGAGCATTAGCAATCATTGCTAACTGCTTCCAGAGATGGTGGCCACCTGTCCTGTAACGGAATGGCTCATCAGGCCGTTGAAATCCCAAAATTGGTTTTTTTCTGTTTACATAGAAAAATGCATTCAAACATAGGAATAGTCTGCCAAACACTGTCTATCATACTTCAAATATCCATAAATCCACCTTATAATCCTATCGATTCTGCCTATATACTAGCATCACATCTCCACTGTTGATCTGGGAGATCCAGATCCAACAGTTATGGTTCGTTTTAGGCAGCCCTTTCGTACGGGGGTTAACCTCTCAATGATGGTGGTTTTCTCTCTCCTCAGCCTAGACACGTGGCAGCCATTGTATGGGATCGGGTGAAGCCCAGCCCAAACCACTTACCGCCCTTGGCCCGCCTGAAATCCCGCTCATATCGTGATTTCCCTTTGTATTGAGAATACATTAAAAACATTGAAAAACCATGAAAAATGGCTTTATCAAACTTGAAATCATATATAACCACATTGATAAACCCTTTCAGGTTCTTAATATCACATCAATGCCTTTTCCTTTGCATTTCGTTTATTTAAAAAAAATGTAAAATACAAAGGAAAACCCTATTTCCTCAACTTGAAATGTTATCAAATATCATTCATAATCTTTATCGGGTCCAGCTATCGTAGTCATAGTTATTATCGGCCTCGCTCCATTGAAATGTTTCAATGGGATATTGCAATGCGATCAATCAAAATCACATATCGCACTTGCCCCGGGCTAATTGTAATCGCTCCACTCTGGTTTGCCGATGCAATATTGTGATGCAACATGGGTCATCAATCTGCATGCTTGATCAACAGTCCTCATTGACCTCGCTGATCACTGTCACATATTTCTGGTGGTCTCTGCCGATAGCCTCCCTTTGCCACTGCCGATTATGTTTCGTTGATTGGATCTAGATTGTTGATCAGCCAGATCTGACGGATCCTATGCAAAGTTGCTTTAAACCACCGATACTCTGTTTTTCAATGATTTCTCTATGTGTTTGCCTCCCGATAGTGTTATCCTCCTTTTTAAGAGTTTATCCTTATGCGATAGTTTTGATATTTTGAAATATTTTGAAGACTTAGAGGTTTTTTGGATCCATTTTGGATCAAGGAGTGGACGAGGTCAACAGAGCGATTGGGATGGACACAGGAGTTTTTGAAGCCGAGAGGGGGTCCACCAAAGGGTCGCATGAATCAGTCAATGACGAATTCGAAACCAGGGCCTCTGAGAGGGTTTGATCACTAGGGTTTGGTGGGAGGTCCACGAAAATGAGTGAGGAAAGCGATAAGGGTTGAGAGATGAGGTTCGACAAAGATGGGGCATCTTCTGGGAGGGTTACAAAGGAGACCTTGGTGCTGGAGATGGAGGGAAAAGCATCGACGGCTTCAGAAAGTTTGTTGTCGAAGGAAAAAAAACCCATCGGAGAAGAATGTGGATATTTCCAGATAAGCACGTCCTCCAACGGATCCACCGAATAATCTATTAATTATTCCATAACTGTCACAACTAATTTGCGCCAGCTACCAGCAGGGGTGATGGGGCTCCCGTAGCTATAAATGTAATGGCGATAGTGGTGAGCATAATATAGCTTAGCTAAAAAACAAACCCTTCAACAAGAAAATGTCGCATGTGATCGTGCCCGTCAGAGAATCTGAGGTGGGTTATAGGCTGTGCAGCGGAAGCGGGTCTGTTACAGTGGGAGAAGCTGGAACCATTCTGCATCTTCTAAGCTTGATCGCAGACGGTCCCGGCCTGAAAACCCTCCCATCTTCAATTAGCCACTCTATTTTGACAGATGTTATTCCGACTATAGATTTTGTTATGTGAGTGAGGTGTAAGTTTTGTCAAATTATTAATGCTCTGAAGGAAAGGAGCCCATATATATATATATATATATATATATATATATATATATTTATTTTTTTCATATTTATTATTTATTTATAATAATTTGTTATTACTTCATGTTATATATATATATATATATATATATATATATAATTTACAATTTTCCCATAATCTTCATTTAGTAAAAATGAAACTTCACATATGGAATCCTACAAACTTTAGACACAGCAGCGAAGGAAACAATGTGAAAGTTATATGTTTCACTTAACTTCCCTATAATTGTTTTTAGTGATTATAACACTTCAAGAAAGTGAAGGATCAAGATGGCTCTATTATTATTATTATGATTAGTGCATGAATGATATTTTAACATTTATCAGATTAAAAAATAGTTTATGAGATCACTTACAAATAATTAATGCATTTACAATTAATTAATACATGAACATATTTATAGAAAAAACTAAGTACATTTTTTTTTTAATTTTCCCATAATATTTATTTAGTGAAAATGAAACTTCACACATGGAATTCTACAAACTTTAGATACATTAGCTAAAGAGACAATGAGAAAGTTATATGTTTCACTTAACTTCTTTATAATTGTTTTTTGTGATTATAACACTTCAAGAAAGTGAAAGATTAAGATGACTCTATTATTATTATTAGAAATACATGAATAACATTTTAAGGTTTACAAATGGATTAAAAAATAAATTATTAGATCAGCTAAAAATAATGAACGATATTTTACAGCCCGGATTATATTTAAAAATATATTTTAAACATCAAACTTATATAATTTCATTTAAATTTTTATAATTAAATTTAAATTTAAAAAGAAATTATCTAATAATTAGATTGTTCAATTTTATATGTAACTAAAAAACAATTTTTTTTCGATTTCTAAAAATTCTCACTTCATCTATTTATTTTTATTTATTTCAATGTGTATTTTTAAATTTAATATTAAATAACTAAACTATTTCAATTTCATATACAACTAAAGGAACCACCTTCCTCTCCATTTCTAACAATTCTCACTTCATTTATTTGTTTTATTAATTTCCAAATGTATAAATATATGTTTTAAATAAATCTTTATATTTATTTGTAATATATATATATATATAGATATATAATTTTGATATATTAAAAGAATCAATATTAAAATATTTTATAAAATAAAATATATTAAAATATTATATATTAAGTGATTAAAATATACATCAATTCTAATTATATATAAACAAGTTGCATACACTAAACTAGGTTATGTAATGGAGTTGGTCCATAATTTTAAACTTGAAAATTAAACAAATTTTTATAATTAAATTTAAGTTAAAAAAATATCTAATAATTAATTTGTCCCAATTTCATAGGAATATTAAGAAACACTCCCTTTTTCTCTCTTTCTAAAAAATCTAACTTCATTTATTTATTTTATCAATTTCAACTTCTCGTTTAAGATTTGATAATGAAAAGGTTCGATTTTTATCATTTAAATATATGTTTTAAATAAATGTTTATAGTTATTCGCAATGGATTTTGATATATTAAAAAAATATTAAAATATTAAAATATTTTATAAGTTAACTTAATATATATTAAATAATTAAAATATAAATATTTTTTAATTATATATAAAATAGGTTGGATACACCATGTAAATTAAGTTATTTAATGGAGTTTCGTAAATTGTATATTTCAAATATTTTAAAAGTGTTTGAAGATATTGTATTCAAAAATACATTTTAAACATAAAAAATACATAATCTCATGTGAATCTTTGTAGTTAAAATTAGGTAAAAAACATATCTCATAATTTAACTACTCCAATTTCATATGCAACTGAAGAAACAACTTTCTTTATTTCTAAAAATTCTCATTTGATTTATTTATTTTAACATGTACTTTTAAATTTAATAATGATAAGCTTCATACTTACATATTAATCATTTTGGAGTTTTCTCATTTCTTTCCTTTCAGTTTGGATTTTTTTTTTCCTTTTTGTTATTTGTTATGGTTTGATTTTGGGTGATATTGTCAAGATTTATGTGGAAAGAATTTATTTTTCTCACCCAATATTGGTTGAAATACATGAGAGATTTCTACTTTGTCTACTTCAATGAGTATATCTTTATGGAATCATAAATCCCTCTTGCTTTAAATCTTTTCCATGGAGGAACATTAATCATTTCTAAGTGATATAGTTCATCTTTTTGAAGAAAGAAATGAACTGATTTTAACTTGATGGATCCCTACCATCCCTCCACTTTATTAAAAACAAAGCCTCCAGATTGATATTCGTGGGGAAGGATATGGAGTCAACATTATGGAAGAATTATATCCATTAGCACAAGTTTATGTTACCATCCCACCTTTTTCACTCAAGTACATCATAAACTAAGCTCGCAAATGTGCTTATCAAAAGGGTGATCAAAAGGGGAAGCATGGGAAATACAAGTAAACATCTGGGGGCTATGAACGCTCACTGGCACTCAGGCCATGCTTGTATGGAATTAAGGGCAACTTTGTCGGGGTATTGTTCAGGCTCGCCGACATCGAAGCGATGTCAGAGACCATTGATAACGATGAATATATACTTTATAAAAAAACTCCTATCTATACCTTCTTCTATTCTTCATGCGAGGTAATCTTATAGTAAAATATTTCCCAAAATTCAGATTCATTAGTTTATACTCCCTCAGTTTTATTACTTATCCTTTTGAACTTATATTGAGTAATTCATCTACTGTGTGACCCATGCGAAATGTTTTACTATTTGATGGTTTGATGAATTCCTCACTTTTAACCTTTGGGTAAATTGA
This sequence comes from Pinus tabuliformis, assembly GCA_031772625.1. Taxonomy (NCBI): domain Eukaryota; kingdom Viridiplantae; phylum Streptophyta; class Pinopsida; order Pinales; family Pinaceae; genus Pinus; species Pinus tabuliformis. Next base: position 87,487,025 of record CM062814.1, on the reverse strand, counting down.
AGTTCATTATTTTATCCAAAAATAACTGGTTCTTCCCCATCTGTCACCATTGTAATCCACCTATATTAGTTTTTTGAAATAGATAACATTTTTCAATTGGTCTAAAAAATCATCAATGTGAGGGAGAGGGTACCGATTCTTCACTATTATTTTGTTGACTATTGTATAATCCACACACATCCTCAATGTGCCATCCTTTTTAGGCACCGACACGACAGGTGAGTCGCATGCAGAAGAAATTGATCTTATGACCCCTTGTTTCAACAATTCTTGTACCTTCTTCTTTATCTCCTCCATCTCAATCACTAACAACCTGTACATACCAATGAGTGGGATCACAACCTTGGAAAGCTTTAGATGTATCGACATCTTTTGCTCTCACAACCATGAGTGTTATAGGGCATTTGACACATCCGATCAATGAGCCTCCTAATGGGATCAATCAACATACTACTTTCCCCTTGTCACCATCTTGCAAAAATCCCTAAGCATGTTCCCTTCATCCCTTAAAATTTCAGCCCTAAACTGCATCATGTTAGCTAGTTTTAAGACCAACACTCGATTGCTCCACTTTGGCCCATGTTGGTCACCAACAGGTTGCTCCCCTTTGCACCTGTGTTAGTTCTAGAAATCTAGGAGAATGAGTGGGATTCCGAAAGCTTCCCCTTCTAGGAGTTTCCAGAAGTTGTTTTGACTACTTACCTTCGATAAAACATTCAGATCCTATCCTACCCTACCTTGGAGTTTTCACCACTTATCCTTTGATATTGTCCCTCCATCTAAGGTGGATCTCAAACCTTAGATTGGTAATTGGATAAGAAATCCCAACTTACCCTATTTCTCTAAATATTCTCAGCCTTCGATGTGGTTGGGGATTGGCTTTTGGAGAGTGATTATGCCCTTATGTTGTTGTAGTGAGTGGTTATTATCTCATGCATTTAAGTTGATTGGAGGTGCATATTGTGACAAGGAAAGGACAAGTCAACCACTTGGAGGAGCTCTTCTACAAGATCAACTACTACTTATTGTTGTAATCTCCTTCCATTTATGTTAATGAAAATAATTCATTGTTTTCCTATATGTGATGTTATTATCTCATATATTTCAATACCATGTTGATCTATTGAATAAAGTATTTAGATGATACAACATATATCTCGTAGTTTCTTGGCTTGTGTTATCTGACTGTGAAGGTTCTAATTTTGGCATTCAGAGCTGGAATTGAAGCTTCCAAGCTAAAGAAGGAGTGAAGTGTGTGAATGATTCCAGGTATGCCTCACTCCGTTACCTATTTACTGTAAGGAAAATCATTGTGTTCCTTGTCTCTCTGTTGTTCTAGGTTAGCCAACGACCTAGGGGACATACTTTTGTCTACAATCATAAATAGTATAACAATGAGCAAGCAACCTTTGTTGGAATTAATTGATCTCTTCATTTGATCTACACTTACAAGATTGTCACTGACTTTGGCGCGATGAGCTCTAAAAATGTATTCCACCTCATATTTCGTGAGATGATACTTGTTTTCATGAAAAAGAAAATTTCTTTCCTATCATACAAAAATGGACTCCCCAATACAATACCACAAATATCCAAGGGTACAAAATCAACATCAACCTCATCTACTAGTTTGGATGCAATCACAAATCTAGCTCTACATTGCTTGGTTACATGTAATTTTTCTTTTTTCACACACCCAACCAAGAGGGTAAGGTTTCAGATGAGGCTTGGTCTCTAATCCCAACTTTTTAACCAAGGATTCTGAAATCAAATTTTCTTGTGAGCTTGGATCAAACAAGGTTCCTACTTTAGTATGTTTCATTACGACTCTAATGTGGAAAGATTCAATTCTCTTTAGTTTATTAACAAGAGACTCATTTTAAGAACTTGTACTTTCATACGATTAAAATTTTCATTAGCATGAAGAGAAAGAGTACCTTGTGTGCCCATTTTTTTTATCAATGTCTCATCACCAAAATAAGATCCAAGGTTTTGTTGCATGGTTGCTACCATCTCTTGCTTGTTCTTCCCACAAAATATCTTTGGTTTCAACTCTAGATGCAACTTCCAACAATGTTCATCATCATGACCTTCCTTCTTGCAATGTGTGCAAGATGCCTTTGCTCCTTCCTCATTCTTAGTTGTAGCTACCTTCTTGTCCTTTCCGTTGCCTTTTCCTTTGAACTTTCCATTATGAGGATTGAAAGATGACTTATTTGGTTTCTCTTCTTAATCATTCTTACCCCTTATTTCAAGGTGATTGGCTTTCACATTGGTTGCATCAATAGTAGTAGGCTCAAATAATAACAAAGAATGTCTGATGTAACTATGTAAAGCATCAATATACTTCGTTACGGTTTTTGGTGAATCAAGTGAAATTCTCAAATCCAGTGCTTGTTTTCTAAACTCTTATGTGAAGCTTTGTACATTTTGACCCTTTCATTGCCTTAAATATTGCATTCCATTAAAGCCTTTTGTCGATATCCCAAAGGATAAAATTGATCTTTTAATGCAGAAACAAAATTGGACCAAGAAGAAAGGAGATTACCCACATTTTTTTTGCCTTTAGCAACTTCTTTTCCAGCTAGGCAAGAGTGGTGCCACTAAACCAAAGAGATGATAATTGGATCTTTGTCTCATCTTCCTCGATATGCTAAATTTTGAAATAAACCTCGATTTTTCTAATCCAACTATTTAGTTTCTTTGCATTACATTCTCCATTATATGTGGGCAAATCAAACTTTACATATAGCTTTAAAAATGGCTTCTTAAATGTATTCCTATGATGCCTGTTAGAATGATGAGAAGAAGAAGAAGAAGAACTATCACTAGAGGATGGAGAGGGCAGTTCAAGAGGATCTCCTCTTCCACCTTCATGATTTACCGATGCATGGTCATTGATCCAATTCTTCTCAGGCTTGATGGTCTTCTCATACTCTGCAAACAACTTGTTAACTTTCTCTAACATGGTGAAAAAGATATTGTGATAATTTCACTCTTCCTCAATTCGAGCTTCATCATCTTCCATGTTTCGTCTTCGTGGTGCATGCCCCGCTTTAGGATCAAAGGATTTTTGTTTTCATTCTCCTCTTTGGATCTTTTTCCTGTTTAGCATTCACTCATGCAAATCGAGTCAAGAAGACCTGGTCTGATACCAAACTTGATCCAAATATTTTAACTTCAAGGATGCATATAGAATTACATATAAAAGAGAATATTAACCAAGTAACTTAATACGTGAAAAAGAACCAGAAATCATAAAGAAACCATGAGATAAAAGGCACACAAAATATTTTATTATGGATTTCACCCAATGTGGTCTATGTCTCTAGGCCCTGCTCAAAGTGTGGGAGGCATTCTTTTATTAAGTGGAAGCAAAGAAATTAGTTACAAGCAACTTTTAAAAAATGACCCTTATACCTGCAATTCGGATGAGGGCCTGAAAATGACGACCTCGGCTAGAAAGAAAGACTGCACGGTTAGATTCCCGGTGAGAAAACTTGCAAAATCTATTATAAACTTATCAAATTCTGACACTGGCACCTCTTGCCCTCTAAATGAATCTTTTTAGCATCTTGGAGGTTCCCTTATTGATGGTTTCACTCCCATGGTCGCTCTTGGTTCTGTCATTCGCCCTTCTTTGGTCTAAGTCAAATGCATTTGATTGACCTTAAATACATGTTGGTGTGGTGGAGTTAACAAGGCAGGAGCCTTGGATCATTGGTAACAGCCAACAAGATTGGAATTCGGTTGGGGGCGGACCGGGTTCAAAACCTGTCATTTCCCATTTCGGCTTGGACGTGTTATAACCATAGCGCACAATTTTTTGTTGTAAGGTAATGTTCTTCAAACAGAATGCAGGACAGACCGATTAGTGGGCTGACCCATGTGGGTTAGGCCAGTTTGATCCCTACCAGTCCCATAACACATATCTTGGTGACAGGTGTCGAATCAGGCAAGTTTGATGGTCGGTAGCCCGCCCACCCATTACGCCGTTATATATATATATATATATATATATATATATATATATATATATATATATATATATATATATATATATACGTTAAACCATTGGGGAGTGGCAAGGATGGTAACTTGCCACCTCAAAAATTTTATATTTTTTATTTTTTTGTTGAACCATATAGGTAATTTTTTTCCTCCATAAAAAAAGAGATATTAGACAAATTAAAGAGGAAACAAATTATCCCATTCCAACGACCATTTTTAGTGCACCATGACTCTACCAAATTGTTGCATCATTAGTGACTACCACTTGGCCAAGTTTGACCATAACTTTGACCAGCTATAACTTGAGCATACGAAATCGGATTTGAGTGTCATTTTCACCATTGGAATCAGGGTGATAAGAGCTATGATTGGGTCCTGGTTTCCCTTCCATTTCAGGACTTTTCTTTTTGAGCTATTTTCAAGGCCACTTCTATTTATGGATCCATCAGGATCATCCATAGTTCTAGGTAGTAGTCTGTAATCAAAAGTTGTTGTCCTTAGGTAGATATTTCTAGCAAGGTATCATACACATTAAATGGAGATCGTATTTCAAAGCTACAAGCCCAGGAAGTTGATGTACTCATAATAAAAATACTTTTGAGTCTCATTACAACATGGTTCAGAAGGCATGTAGTCACAACATCTCTTCTCATAGGTAAGGTACCATCAGTCGAGCTAGTTTATTTCCATTCTGCATGTAAATAGTTTTCAGTACTTTGTTATTAATGAATTGTAGTTTTGTTTCATTATAACCCTCTATTTCTATTTATATCTAAATTTAATTTTGTTTCTTCACAAATCAAGATCAGTGGTATCAGAGTGGTCTAATCTTTCTTCATTTTTTGTGCATGTCCCCAACGAGGTTTGGGTATAAGGAGTTGGGACATGAGCTGGTTGAGCCTTCGGAAGACCATCCCCACTGACACTAATGACATCCCATAGCAGAAAAAATAAATATAAGAGAGAAAATTTTCCCAGATCCTTCGACGGAAGCCCATCAATGACACATATTCATCCAACAGTCACTTCGGAGGTGCCACCCCCTTCAAGGTATAATTTAACTTTGACATCCCTATATTTAAAGGTCGAATAGATGCAGATATTGTAGATAAATGGTTGGATCTTCTAGGAGGTTATCTTTTCGTCTATAGTTCCTCTAATAGGGAGAGGATTACTTTTACAATGCTTAAGGCTTCCCCCCATGTCAACTAATGGTGGGAAACTTATTGCAAGAATAGGGCTTAGGAACCCTCTCTATTTATAACCACATCCTCTTGGATCTCTTTCAAGATACTTCCAAGGAATAGTAATACCCCGTGGGGAGATATGAGGAAAAGTGTATACAATGGACAATGTTGGGCCGCCAAATTAACATCAATTTTCACTCCATTTTCACCTTTATCCTCATTTTGTCACCTCATTTCATCATATTATCATTACATAACCCTATATTTCCATTAACATATGAGTTTATATTTTCATTTCCAAAGTTATTAATTTCATGTATTTAGAGTGAATTTATGATTAAAAGTTAGAGAAATAACATCTATATGCTTATACCTAAAAGTGGCTTGAGTTTGATGGCATGTGTAGATCATTTGGAAGTTTCCAAGGCACCCTTATGTGGCCTCCCAAGATCAAATTCGAATTTCAACTCAAGAGGTGGACCATATTCCAAGGAGAAAGATCATGGAGATTTTGATGTGTCATGGGATTTGTATCTAGTATTTAGGGATAAGTTGAGACAAGTATGGGTCTAGTAGATATTTAAGGGATCTACATTTATTGAGTAGATATCCCTAATTCATGTATAAATAAGAGGAGCATCCTTCAAAGGAAGAAAGGAGGGAGAGAAAAAAATTATCAGTTATTCATTAGCATTAGATTTATGTTCATTCAACATGAATAATACCACTTTCTCCAAATCATGAGTTATGAGTGTTGTTTGATTCTGAAGGTGTGATAGTTGTTCATGTGTGCTCATTGAGGAATGGAAGGATCCCCATACTGAGATAAGTACACTTTGTTGTAAAGTAATGTTGTGAATATACTAATTTTAATTATGATGTTCATCTTATTTCTTTGTTGTAAATACTTGTAGATAATTTCAGTATGAATTCATGTTGTGGCCATGTTTTGTTGTGTGAAGGTTGATCTCCTTTCAGTAGCTAGTTTTGATTTGAGAAGGACAACCAGGAACTCCTAAGTTAGGAGTCTCTTCTCCATGAGCTAGATTAAATTGAAATAAGATTTACTTTCTCATATGCTTTCCTAGATTACATTTATGTGAATATTGATTCCCTTTCAGTATATAGTTTTTATGTGAGAAGGGCAATCAAGTCCTCCTAAGTTAGGAGATTCTTCTCCATGAGCTAAGGATTGAATTGAAAACAAAATTTACTTGCTTTCATTTATATGCTTTCTTTCTTGCTTTCTTAGGTGTTTGGTAATGTTATTATAGGAAGATTGTAGAAGGACAATCAGGACTCTTGAACAAGAGACTCTTCTCTATCTTCTAAAGTAAAATAATTCCATTGATCAAACATTATTTTATTCTTTCATAAAATAGATCTGATAGTTTAGATTTGTACTATGCATTTCCATTCTAAACAAACTTCCTACACCTGTTTCATCTAAGGTCGCATATATTTTGGTTTTCTTCTAAGTTTACGATACCCCGGATTGACAAATTAAATGATAGGGATTTAGCAGACAACTAAATCGCCCAACATTTTGGCGCCATTGCCAGGGAAGAAAAATTAGATGTAAGTTAGTTAGGAGGATTGTTTAGGAAGAATTTTTATTTAGGATCATTTTTATCTAGGGCTAATTGCATTTAGGAATTTTCATTTAAGTTTATTCTCATATAGGAAACATAGAAATAGAACACAAATCAAAAACCCCCCATTCACTAAAACAAAACAAAAACACAATAAAAACGATGAGTATAAGTTTGGAACAACTCGCTCAGATCCTAGCAAGTGTCAGGATCTCCTCTTCTTGCGAAGAAGAGATCTTGACAGCAGCCAAAAGCTTAACTACTCCTCTAGAAGAAAACAATGAATTAACATTTGAAGAATCATCCTGTATATCTAATGATGAACAATTATTTGAACAGGAGAATGAGGAGGACGAAGAGAAGTTGCAGCATGATCTGAATCAGAGTGGAAATCATGCCTATGAAAGGCTTATCGACAAGTGGTTTCGATGGTTTCAAACAAGTACGAGGTTAGATCGATTTCGTTTTTATTTCATTAAATCACATTCGCAAAAACTAGATTCGATCATCCTTGTATATTTTCAATTTAAATTACCGAAATTGAAAATGAATATATTTTTACTACTATTGCGTGAATGGTTACACTAGAAATTTAATTACACATAATAGTTTGTAATTTTCAATTAGCATAGAGTAGGTAGGACATATTTTATGTTTCGAATAAGTATGCTCTCCCCCTGCGTTTTCACACGATCTCGAGGATCAGAAAGTAGAATGTTTATAAATGTTTTCAGGGTAGCAATATACTTGTCTCCATTTGCTGAAAAATCTTTGTAGATCAATAAAAAGTCTAGGTCTTTTTAGGGTTAGAATAAAATTTAAATTCTTTTTCAAAAATATTTTGATTTAAAAAAAGAATTAAAATAAAATTATTTTTCTTAAAGAAAAAAAAGTTATGATTTTAATAAAAAAAATTAGAATAAAATTCAAGTTAAAAAATAAATAAAAAAAATTTAGGAATGAAATTCAATTCAATTTATTTTGTTACAACATAATAATAAAAATTAAAAATTAAAAAAAAATTAAAATAGAATTTATTTTTTTTTAATTTTAGTTTAAAAAAAACATAAATAAAACAAAACAATAAAACAAAGAATAAAACAAAACTGATTAAAAAAAATTAAAAACAAACGTAAACCAAACAAACACCAAAAAAAAAACATAAAATAACAAAACAATAAAAATCACATAAAAACAAAACATATAAAAAATTTAAAATAAAACAAACATACGTTAACGCTTGGAAAATAAATAAAACATTGTAAAAAAAAACTTTGACCATTTACAAAAACTCCATTGACCTGTTGCATATCTCCCGAAGCAAGTTGACCATTCTCTTTTGTGAAGATCCGGGAGATATCATAATGCTCACAGTGGGATCAACACACGGGAAGCTTTGTATACTGGTGAGAGAATAATAATCTAAGGCTGCAAGGTGCAATCACGTAGGGATCAGAGTGCCAAAAAGCCGAAATCCAACAACGTCAGAGTCATACAATGGCCCGAAAACGATCACAAACCAATCCATTAATTGTTAGAAGTCACTATGAAGCTGATGAGTCGTATATATTGCCACAATGGGAACATTAGAGGTCGTGGTTCAATCAGAGTTGAAGGGCTGATAGGCCATATTTTGTGCGTAGCGCCAGACAGTTGTGGCTCACCAGAATTCCAAGGACAACCAATCAAGGGAAGAATATTTGTCAACCGGTCATTCCCTGTGCGCACCACCTGGAGCCCAAGGAGTGAGATCATTCAGCTGTTCGTTTTGACAACAAGGACAAGGAACGAAGAATGCTTTTGATGAAGGAAACGAGGCAGAGTTTGTCACTTCGTGAGGGAGAAAGTCAGCTGCTGCGTTTGAAAAAGATAAGAGTTGGGGCGTTGGAGAAAGATAAGAGATGCTGCCTTGGAGAAAAGTGGCAAGATGACAACGAATCCCAAAAATAATGGATGTCGAAAATCCATGAGGAAAATCAGGTTTCAGTTCATAAAATATGGAAGAGATCGCGCCAATTCCTCATGTAAATTGTAGAAGATATCCTTTGAGCTAAACTTTTGAAATCCGAAGATTAGTTGAGCGCTTCACTCGCTGAGATCCTAAAATTAGGTGAGCGCTTCATTATTGAGTGCTTCGCTGGAAGAGGAAGTTGTGGTTGTGGCAATCCACTCAATCTGTTGTTATATGATCAAAGAGGTGCAGAGTTATAGAGACGCATTCCAAAGTCATTTAATTTGCATATATGTGCGCCGTCTGCAATCTGCCAGATGGTTTGCCAAAGTCAATGATATCACTGCATGACCATACACAAACACAGGTGCATTGAAGAATGGAAAGATAATAAATATCTTAACTTAGCATTGCAACGATGCTTAGAATGCATTGCATCAGCCAAAGGAGGACGCTGATGTAGAGCCCTTACATCGGATCGTGGAGCAAATCTTTACGGTAAAAGGTTTTGTAGGGTTTCTGTTTATTCCTCATCGTTCCATAAGGGTTTTGAACATTGGATGCACATGGAACACTTGTCTGTGGTCTACCTGCGGCCCAAATGAGGGCGCTATAATGAAGAAAAGGGTTTTGGCCTCGAGTACATCTACGACAATTATTTCGAGCTCGTTGAGGCAAATGAAAATGTTGAATTTTGAATTTGAACTGAACATAATCACTAAAGAGTTGGAAACAACACATCATTTGAGAATCCTTTCCACTCTTCGTTCATGTTCATGTGTGGCTGTTGTGCATGAATGATGGCATTCTATTTGTCCGTATTCACCCACATGGATGTACATTTGTGGTTTTGTTGTGATACCATGCGCAAAGGAGAGAAGGTCATGGTAAATTCTTATGATCTAAGCCAAGGACTTGTTCGTCAACTCTCAACTACTTTTCTTGGAAAGCCATTGAAGGAATTTGCTAAGCAAGAGATGTATGATTAATGGATTCCAAATATGCGGAAAAGGATGTCGAGAATTCAGTTTTGCAGGAGTTGATGGAGAAGGCCGACGAGCTCACTCCATCAAAGCAATCGAGGAGTTGTAGATCGAGGTATCACAAGTTTGTTCACCAGACATACGACAGAGATCAAGACACCTTTCGACATCATTTTCTGGCACTTCTGATAAATCCCAAGTTCTCCAATTGTTTGACGTAGCCGAGCAACGTTTGGGCCTCTCCACATCGTGGTGAACAACGCAAGAATTTTGAACCTTTTCCACCATCGCACAGATCTCCGACGAAAACTGGGAGCACACGTGTAAATAATGACGAGGATTCTGGCGCAGGAGTTGAGGGGCACCCACATCACTGCAAATTGTGTGTCCCGGGAGCTGTTGCCAATGATATGTTCTTTTCTGGAAGGAGCGAGGCAGCGACCAATTGGAGTACGTTTAAGCGATTGAGGAAGGTGGATGATGTGGCTTCCATGGTTGCGTTCTTGGCCAGCAACGAAGGAGCATGGGTCGATTCTGTTGATCGTGTCAATAGAGGCGTGGTTGATGGATAGTACTGATTGCACTTGGTTTTCAGAAAAGTTAATAGATTTGATTTTATTATGTTTTATTTATTTCTAGTTTTTTTAATAACCGTACAAAATAAATTTAGTTTTTTTTTAATTAAAAAAAAAAACAATTAAAATATAAAAAATATATATAAAACATAAAAATCAAAACCATACAAAACAAATTTGTGTGATTTCATTATTTTTATTTATTTTATTTTTTTTATAACAATACCAAATAAATCTTAGTTTAAGAAAATCGATATATATATATATATATATATATATATATATATATATATATATATATATATATATATATATATATATATATATATATATATATATATATATATATATATATATATATATATATATATATATATAAGAAAAAGAAATAGTTTTAAATTTTAGTTTTATGAAAAAAACAACAAAACAAATAAAATCAAAAAAATAAAAACAATTAAAAAAAAAGCAATTAAAAAAATCAAAAACAAATTAAAAAATCAAAATAAATAAAAAAAATTCAAAATTCAAAAAAAAATATAAAATTTCAAAACAATTAAAAAAAAACAAAACAAATAAAAAATTGCAAATGGACATTTCATAAGAGCTGAAAACATTTTATGCTAACTTGTCTTGTTGGAGTTGGGAACTAGCGCGCAAAGGCAACAGGTAAAAAAATTCATTTCATTTTATTTTGGTTGCTAAGCATTCATACTCATTCTTGCATTTTATATCTTTCAAAAATCTCTTACAGTTTTCATGCAGGATATGTACTAAGCGTTTACAGGTGCGCGATGATCCAAGTCCATGCAGATGTGATCTCTCGAAATCACATTCATTATTGAAAGCTTGAAGGAGTTAGTTACATATGTCGTGACATTTGTCGCCACAGAGAAATTTTTTACATCATGATATGTTAACCACACTTCTCCTTCAAAGCCTCATCAGTCATCCATGTTAAAGTACATTGATTCATTGCCTTATCCATCATGACTTCATACATGTCTACTTTTCTGAGTCGCATGCAATTTTGCCTACCTTTCAGTTCATCTTTTTGCCTCATGAATAAACGATCCATCTCTCTACATTGCCTTGCTTTCCTTGCCATAAAAACTGTTTGGCCATAACATCTTGTATCTATAGTCCTACCAATCATCTTGTATGAACTCGCGTTGACTGATGTGGGATTCCTTAAGGCCCACCTTTCAACAAGTCTTGACCCATCGACCTCAACACCTTATCTGGGACAAAGACTAGAGTCATTATTAGTACCTTGAGGCTTGCATGCCCTGATGGCAAGTCTTCTTGCCAATGAACAATGGGAATACATTAATGTCTCTTGTTTGTTGGATCTTGCAAGTGGCTCGACATCAGCTCATTTATTCGCGCTTCGCAAGATGTACTTGGGTACCTTGGCACTCATTGACATTAATGGTGAGTTTGCCTCTCATCGGTTAACGACATTCAGCAATGGTCGGTAATCCAATGACTTCTTTCCATGTTCGACATCGACACATTCATTCACATGGAAAGAATTGTGCCACGATATGGGACGAGATGAAGACTATATGATTCAGGAGTAGATTCAACAGATTCAGTAGTAGTACTAAAGGATCCACATTCGCGACTTCATCCATCATATATGCCACCAAGACACAGATCACATTCTTGTATTCTTCATTCCATGATTCAACAGCAGAAGCTACACTTTTCTACATATACATAGTTTGTCCACTCAGGTAAGTAAAGGTATGTTCTTTTCTAGCTTTTTATCATACAATTCCTTTAATACTAAAATTATAATTTTTGGAAAATGTTTCACCATGTTCATATTCACATCCATACTCCATTATCACCTTCCATATGTCATATATGTCCTTTCTACACATATCATCCTAACCAACAGACTTTTTCCAAACAACTACTATTGCATTATGATTCAAATGTTACATGTTTTGCAAATAATGATCAAAGAAGAATGGTTGATTAAATATTTTCAAAGTCTTTTGATGCAACACAAAAACAATGAAAGTATTGTTACACAAGAACCAATACTAAAAAAAATTTGGTTGTCACACAAGAACCAACCAAAATAATATGTTGCAATCAAATGTTTTTAAGAGAGAAGACTTTGCAAAAAGGAACAAAGTTGTCAAAAAGAAAATTATGTGAAGTTAAAAAAATCGATATCAGCCAAAGTTCATGTAAAAGCAAGACAATTCAAAAGATCAAATCATGATCAATGTAATAGATTGCATGAGGACATGCAATAACTTAAGTTGGGGGGTATGTTGGGTCGCCAAATTAACATCAATTTTCACTCCATTTTCACCTTTATCCTCATTTTGTCACCTCATTTCATCATATTATCATTACATAACCCTATATTTCCATTACCATATGAGTTTATATTTTCATTTTCCAAAGTTATTAATTTCATGTATTTAGAGTGAATTTATGATTAAAAGTTAGATAAATAACATGTATTTTCTTATACCTAAAAGTGGCTTGAGTTTGATGACATGTGTAGATCATTTGGAAGTTTCCAAGGCACCCTTATGTGGCCTCCCAAGATCAAATTCGAATTTCAACTCAAGAGGTGGACCATATTCCAAGGAGAAAGATCATGGAGATTTTGATGTGTCATGGGATTTGTATCTAGTATTTAGGGATAAGTTGAGACAAGTATGGGTCTAGTAGATATTTAAGGGATCTACATTTATTGAGTAGATATCCCTAATTCATGTATAAATAAGAGGATCATCCTTCAAAGGAAGAAAGGAGGGAGAGAAAAAAATTATCAGTTATTTATTGGCATTAGATTTATGTTCATTCAACATGAATAATACCACTTTCTCCAAATCATGAGTTATGAGTGTTGTTTGATTCTTAAGGTGTGATAGTTGTTCATGTGTGCTCATTGAGGAATGGAAGGATCCCCATACTGAGATAAGTACACTTTGTTGTAAAGTAATGTTGTGAATATACTAATTTTAATTGTGATGTTCATCTTATTTCTTTGTTCTAAATACTTGTAGATAATTTCAGTATGAATTCATGTTGTGGCCATGTTTTGTTGTGTGAAGGTTGATCTCCTTTCAGTAGCTAGTTTTGATTTGAGAAGGACAACCAGGAACTCCTAAGTTAGGAGTCTCTTCTCCATGAGCTAGATTAAATTGAAATAAGATTTACTTTCTCATATGCTTTCCTAGATTACATTTATGTGAATATTGATTCCCTTTCAGTATATAGTTTTTACATGAGAAGGGCAATCAAGTCGTCCTAACTTAGGAGACTCTTCTCCATGAGCTAAGGATTGAACTGAAAACAATATTTGCTTGCTTTCATTTATATGCTTTCTTTCTTTCTTTCTTAGGTGTTTGGTAATGTTATTATAGGAATATTGTAGAAGGACAATTAGGACTCTTGAACAAGAGACTCTTCTCTATCTTCTAAAGTAAAATAATTCCATTGATCAAACATTATTTTATGCTTTTATAAAATAGAACTGATAGTTTAGATTTGTAATATGCATTTCCATTCTAAACAAACTTCCTACACCTGTTTCATCTAAGGTCGCATATATTTTGGTTTACTTCTAAGTTTACGATACCCCGGATTGACAAATTAAATGATAGGGATTTAGTAGACAACTAAATTGCCCAACAGACAACACTATGACATCAAAGGGACCTAGATGTGCATGATTTCACAAATATTTTTCATACATGGGTATCAAAGACTCTGAGAGACATATGGTGCTCAAGTATCATAGTTGTTTGCACAAATAGATTAAGGAAGAAATGGAGTTCCTGAGCATCTCCTCCCTTGGTGCAATATACGGATATGCTACAAATATTGAACAAAAATTTAAACAAAAGATGTGACTTTCGATCTGCGAATCAAAAGCAGGGAAAGAGTACCCCAAAACCACAAAACAAAGGATAGAGCCAAGGTGGAGTGACCTAGGACAACCCATCAAATCTGCAAGAAAACAATGGCACCACGAATGTGAAGAAAGACATAGGAAAATGGTGTGACTTCCACGAGAGTCCCACTCACAACACAAATGAGTGTCGCACAAAGCAGTCATTGGTAACCGAGCTAAAATCTTCAGAGTCTTATGCATGTTCTGATTCTGAGCCAAAACCTGATAAGGGGAAGCAAATTTGTTATAGATCTGATCTGAAAATATGTGAGAATAAAAATATACCCAGAAATAACAAGATAGAAATAGATAAAAATGCTTCTTTATTGATTAAACCTTTAAGGTAGGACAACACCATACATTCACTCCTTAAGAAGGAGAACACTCCACAAGCCATATGCTTGTTCATACAGTATTCCTTGACATCTCTCAATGGGGAGTCTCTAGCCTTTATATAGGCCTCATACATACAATATCATGGGTCATTACCATGGTTCCCTCAATACCATCTATATAATACAATGGGATTATTACATTATTGTTAACTACTTGTGGTCCCTTACATGATACGGGTTAACCACTTTATTTATTACTATGGCCCATCCCATTATTACATTATTCCCTTAGGTACATCCCTATGTACCCCTAGGTATACTACATTCGACACCCCTTAAACATGTTTCGTCCCCAAAACATAAGAAGAACACAAATAATAAGATCTACTCAAAAGAGTAGTCCACTAGTACCATGCACGTGCATCTAGCCATCCAAGAGAAAGGTGAACCCTTGATCTAGTTGGTGCCTCACTCGCTTGAGATGGAAGTTGATCCTTGCGGATCTTCTGTGTTGATGTGTAGTAGGTGGATCGTCACCCCTCTCTATCTGTCATGCGGGGGTTGTTGTCCTTGTGGCTATTTTGTTGCCATCGTGTTGGTTGTTTTCTTGCGGGGTGATGTGGATGGTGATATGCCGAAGTTTTAACCAATGGTGTATCTTTCTTTAATTCACCACCTAATGGAGCCTAATTGGTATCTGGTACATGTTTTGACATCTACTTTTGTTTCTTATCTTCCAATATTACTTCAACCATGGATTCCTCATCTGATGTATCCATACCTGTAATATTTTTTGCTTCAGCCTCCTTGGACTCTACTTTTTTTTTCGTACCTGGTTTGATGTTTGTGTTTGGTTTTCAACCATCAAGGGCTCATCATCTGATGTGTCAGTCCCTAGAACATATTCTACTTCAGCTTCCTTGGACTCTACCTGTTTATTGATGGATATAAATCCTGTAATGTAATTTTCTTCTTTTTATATTAGAGCTTCAGGAATTTCTTCTGCACATTAATATTGATAGTACCCACAGATTCAATCCAAGGGTATCCCAAAACAACATCCACATTAGCCATATCTTAAGCATAAAAATTAGAATGCAATACATACTTATCGATAGAAATCTTCAAATATTTATAAACTTGCATCTCCTCATTATTAACTTGTGTGTGCTCCATATGTTTTGCTGGTATTTGCAATCTTTTTTCCAAATTAACATTTATAAAAAATTTCTTGCAACTAGGATTTATAAACATAATGATCTTCTCCTTCTGAATATATCCATGAACATGTAATAAAGAGATACTAGTAGAAAATAACCCTTACATGTCTCATTCCCCTATTTTCTAGTATGAGACCATTTGTCCAAAAGGACTTTTTCAAATTCTTCATCTGAAAATTTAACTGTTGGGTGCCAAGTGAGTAATACCATATGGTAGCCTCTTCTTTCAAAGTAAGCCACAAGAAACTTGTCCAATTTTTCGGATGGCTTTTCTTAAGATATTTTATGAATTCTTCAATAGTAGGACCATTATCTTTCCCTGTAAAAACAAGATCTTTGCTAGGTTTTTTGGTTTCCTTCTTTCCAGCATGAGACGATTTGTCCAACAATAGTTTTTCAATTTCACCAGCATTACATAACTTCAGAACTCACTGTCAAGTGATTGCCACCATATAGTAGCCTCATTTTCCAAATAATACCATATTTTGTCCTTCCAATACCCTGGAAAGTCACTCTTCTTCTCTCGTATAATTTTTTCAATAGTTGGCCCATACTTTTTTTCCTAAAAACATATTGCTAGAAGCTAAGAAGAGGGTTAAAAAAAATCACTTACTTGGCGAAATTTTAAAATGGCCATAGTTCGGTCAATATTGCTCAGAATCCTTATTATGACTTGTTTTCATAAATGGAATGACCATTCTGCATCTAACCATGTGATAGAAATCCCAATCAAAGCACTGGAATTTCCGATTCACACTGCAGTTGTCCCGTCATCACAAAAATTTCTAAAAAATGAGCTGATTTTAAATCAGCGATATCTCCCTCATCCAGACTTCAATTCGACCTATTTTTTCTTGAAATTGGGTATTTTTTTGCAAAGAACCCAAGTCTGTAATTAGATTCTACAAATTTTGCACCAGAACTTACAGATATGATCTGCAAACTCGCTGCCCCCGAAAAATGTCTGTAACACAGCTGATTTTTAAATCAGCGATATCTCCCTCATTTGGACTCCGATTCGGGCGATTTTTTTTTCAAATTGGGTATTTTTTCACAAAAAATCCAGATATGCAATTAGATTCTACAAAATTTGCACCAAAACAAACAGATATGTTTTGCAAACTCACCATCCTGAAAAAATGTCTACAACACAGCTGATTTTTAAATCAGCGATATCTCCCTCATTCGGACTTCGATTCGGCCAATTTTTTTTCAAATTGGGTATTTTTCGCAAGAAAGCCAGATCTGCAATTAGATTTTTCAAATTTTGCACCAAAACATACATATTTGATCTGTAAACTCACAACCCCAAAAAGTTCCTACAAAAATAAAAAATAAAATCCACTTTTCCCAAGATAGTGCTCTGATACCACTAGTTATAGATCCGATCTGAAAATATATGAGAATATAAATATACCCAAAAATAACCAAATAGAAATAGATAGAAATTCTTCTTTATTGATTACACCCTTAAGGTAGGGCAACACCATACATTCACTCCTTAAGGAAGGAGAACACTCCACAAGCCATATGCTTGTTCATACTATATTCCTTGACATCTCTCAATGTGGAGTCTCTAGCCTTTATATAGGCCTCATACATACAATACCATGGGTCATTACCATGGTTCCCTCAATGCCATCTATCTAATACAATGAGATTATTACATTATTGCTAACTACTTGTGGTCCCTTACATGATATGGGTTAGCCAATTTATTTATTACTATGGCCCATCCCATTATTACATTATTTCCTTGGGTACCTCCCTCTATACCCCATACTATCCCCCTTAGGTATACTACAAATTATTGACGCAAAATCCAGTGCCATTGTTTCCACCACCACGGTCTTAAACATTGAGCCCAAAGACCTAGAGAAGGGTGGGTATCTCTTACACTAACAGATGTGGGTGAAGGGTTCTCTGCTAGAGTTCATTGTTGATAGCAGGAGCCAAAATAACCTCATTTTAAAAGAGTTCATTGAGCGGTTGGGCCTACCAACCACATCACACCCCCAACCATACACCATCAGGTGGCTCCACCAAGGACAAGATCTTTGCATCAACCAACATTGTTGGCTTCCCTAGAACATCAATCCCTTCACAGATGAGGTATTGTTTGATGTTGCTCATATTGAATATTGTGATGCGTTATTAGGCCAACTATACTTTTGGAAGCATCATGTTGTGTATGAGTGGAGGCCTCACACTATTATTATTACTTTGGGAAATAAAGTATATAGGATATTGGAGGTAACCCTGCTTGCCACCATCTCTTTAATCTATGTTAAGAAATTCACTAAGATCATCTCCTAGACCGAGAATTTTTTTTTTCTTTCTAATTCACTCTAAAATTAGGGGGAAGATAGTGGCCACTTCTATGGCCCTTGGGAAGGGTTCCCCCACGCAGTAGAAGTAGGTGGGTAAGGTAAGGGAAGAATACAGGGACATCTTCTCCTTACCCACAGGGTTACCCTTGCATTGTTAGTTCAAGCATTCGATCGATCTGACTCTAGAAGCACCTCTACCCAATAGGCCGATATACCATCGCTCCATTCTGGAAAATGAAGAAATCAAGTGGAAGATCTAGGAGTTGTTGAAAAAAGGGCACATCCAACAAAGTTCCTCACATTGTGAGAGCCTGATTGTACTTGTACAGAAGAATGATGGAACCTCGAGGACTTGCATTGATTATTGGGTACTAAACAAAATCATTGTTATGAACAGGTATGCAATCCCACATATTGATGACCTTCTTGACCATCTTAAGCGGGAGAATATTTTAGCAATATTTATTTGAAGTCTGGCTATCACCAGGTTCCAATAGAACCCACAAACGTATGGAAGATCTCCTTAAAATCTAAGGACGACCTTTTTAAGTGGTTGGTCATGCCTTTTAGGTTCACAAACACCCTTACAAATTTTAGGAGGCTGATGGATGAAATCTTGCCAACTTTCACCAACTCATTCATGGTTTTATATTTGGATCACATCATTATCTTCAATAAGAGTTAGGAAGAGCACCTGTAAGACATTCGACAAGTCCTTAAAATCATGTGGCAGCATAAACTATGTGCCAACTTGGAGAAATACACATTTGGCATGAGTCGGGTCCAATATATTGGATACATCATTGATGAGCAAGGTGTGCATGTGGATCTAGCTAATATCCAAGTCATTCAGGATTGGCTAGCCCTAGCCACTCTAACAGAGATTCACTTATTTTACATTGCCAATTTTTATCAGAGGCTTGTGTTGGGATTCTCTCATATCACTTGGCCTTTGAGCCAGGTTACCAAGGACGGAGTGAAAGCAAAGTTTTATTGATCTTTATCACAATAGATGGCATTCATTGAACTAAATCATTGCCTCTACTCTACACCTGTACTCACATTTCTAGACTTGCAACAACCATTTGAAATTGAGATATATACCTCCACCTATGCTATTGGTGCAATCCTTACCCAACAAGGGAATCCAATGGCCTATCATAGTGAGACAAATTCTGATACAATTCGGAAATGCCCCACCTATGATAAAGAGATGTATTTTATCATGCACACATGCCAACAATGGACACATTACATTCTAGGGAAGGAGACAGTTATCCACAAAAACCATTGACCTCCTAAGTTTATACAGGCACAAGGGAAGTTTCATAGATTGGCATTATAAGTGGTCTACATATATGAAACAAATTCACTTGAACATTAGAAACAAGAAAGGAAACACCAATCATGTTGCAAATTTCATCAATTGTCCCCCAGTTGCAACACTGACTATGGTTCTCAACTCTTGTGGCCACGAGACCTCTAGATGCCCGCAATTATACAAAAATGATCTAGATTTAGCCACCACATACCAAATTCTATTGGATGGAAATAAAGTTCCAAATTTCCATCTCCATGACACACTCTTATGCTAACTAGGACACCTTTTTTTTCCTTCAAGCAAGTGTGCGAAGATGATTTCGGAGGCACACTATAGTCAGGTCATATGACAATTTGGTGTGGAAAAAAATGTGGCCATACAAGCATTTTTATTAGCCAAAATTCTAATACGATGTTGGAAAATATATTATATCCTACACTACTTGTGCCATCACCAAAACAACCATCAAGATGCAAGGCCTATACACTCCTCTGCCTACTCTCGTCCAACCTTGGGAATCCATCTCGATGGACTATCTGTGGGGCCTCCCTTCTACCAAGAATGGTAATGACGGTGTATTTGTGGTTATGGACAAATATACTAAAATGGTTATATTGGCGACTAGCAAGAAGAGTACCACAATAGAGGACACTTCCAAACTCTTTTCTGAATGAGTATGGGTATATTTTGGGATCCACAGGCCATTAGATCATATCTGGATAGTAGGTTCCTGAGCACATTCTGGTTGAGTCTCTACACATTATTGCACACCAAGGTCACCAAGTCGACTACATTACATCCCTAGACTGATGGTCAGACAGAGGTGGTCAACAAGATATTATTACACACACTACATATGTACAAATCCAAGCATCCACGAACCTGGAATTAGAGCTTTCCTTCTCTGCAACACAATTAGAATAGATCTCGTTGTAGCTCGACTAGTTGCAGTCCTTTTTAAGCGATTTTGGGATTTCAACCATTGTGTTTAATTGATTTTGTCATGCCTCATGTGACTACATAGACATAAACTGCACATGTACAATATGAGACTAATAAATCAACCAATTTTATTGAATGCATCCAACACATCCACCAACAAGTGCATGGCATCTTGGGTAAGTCTAATGCCAAGTACAAGCAACAAAATGGTCATCATCAGGTGTCACATACGTTTTAGGTGGGTGAAAAAGTTTCGCTTCATTCGCAGAAATAATGTTGGGTGTGTGTTATATTCTTTCCATGAATAGTCCCACACGCTAATCCAGGGGGTTAGAAAGGGGACAGTCAACCCCGCCTTTGTTGTGTCCGGGGTAGCGAGGGGTTCACGGGGGGGTGTTGGCAGCCCCCCTATCAAGGGTTTTTCTGGGGGACAGTAGCCCACTTGCAGGGGTCCGAGATAGCGCCTTGGGAAGAAAACATTGGACAATATATTAGGTGGGAGGACCTACCTATGGTTTTGTGCATGGGTTTCACACATGGTTTTCGGCATGATGATTTTATACCTATTGTATTTTGTAGATCCAGTTAAGGGAACTGCGATTATTTTCTAATACAAGGTTAATGGATTGGGGTTTATGAATTCTTTGGCATATATATATATATATATATCTATCTATATATATATATATATATATATATATATATATATATATATATATATATATATATATATATATATATATATATATATATATATATATATATATATATATATATATATATATATATATGTGTGTGTGTGTGTGTGTGTGTGTGTGTGTGTGTGTTGTAACATTGAAAGCAATATAATGAAAAATTTAATCTGGTAGTCCTAGTTTTGGTATCCAGGGGAAAATCTTTGCGTATTTTTTTTGTGTTTCTCGCCATTGTATATTTTCTATTTTTTAAGAATTTGTTTGCAGGTAATTTCTATATAGGATAAACCTACATTTAGTATCAAAGTTGTTTTAGCTTCAAGGGGATGCCTTTGTTTGAGAGGGTTTTGCTCGGGCCTGTGGTAGACCCTATTCAGTGGGAGATCTGTGGGATCAATTATTGCGGTGAAAGAAGATGGTGAGCAGGGAAAGATAGAGATCGCAAAATTTTATGGTCAGAGTTTTGAGTTATGGAAACTCAAGATGGAGGACTTGTTGGTGGATAAAGACCAGTGGATTGCGATAGATCCGGGTACTAAATCAATGATAACGTCAAGTGAAGACTAGAGGAAGTTGGATCGAAAGAAACTTGGATTGGAAGAAGATAGCACAATATGGTTTTGTATCTCAAATTCAGTATTGTTGAATGTATCAGGAGAAGCTATGACGCAGGCTTTGTGGTACAAGTTAAGGAATTTGTACCAATCTAAGTCTCTGGTGAACAAACTATTCCTACGAAAAAAAAATTCTTTCTTGAGGATGAAGGATGGAGACTTGGTGACAGAGTGCTACACATCATTAAGTCACATCAAGAAAATGACCATCGATTTGCATCTTTCTTTGTTCGTAAATGTGTCCCAAGAACATTCCCCTACAAAATCTAAATCTAAATTATCATTGAGAAAGTTCAATTTCTAGATCCTATGGTACAAAACCTTGATTTTGGCTATATTCAAAGTTTCCTAGTCATTTCCCGCACATACGCATGGAAGACCATTATTATCTATACAGAAGTACACACTCTCTTCCACTATTGACTTGTGAACATGACTTGAACTACGTAAAAATAAAAAGTGGAGTCTAGAAGCATTGTTGGTGGCATATATATTAAACAACAAGCTTCTAATGAGTGCATATTCAATGTTGGATCCATAACTTCTCATCCTTGGCCTATAAAGTTACTATAGGTTTGAGGATTGAGGGAGGATTGTTCGAAGTAGGTTTATGCTATTGATATTAGGTTGGAAGGTTTGTCTTGCAAGGGAGAGAGTTGAATATTGCAGAAATGGCTTGCTACATCAAGGCTACATGGTTGTAACAATTTTCTCCGGTTTTATGAATATAAGAAAATTCTTTTTCAGTTACATATCCATTTATTTATTTAGTAGGATTCCTTGATCACCTACATGAGTTGTGGTTGCATAATTGATAAATTCACATATATAATTGGTTAATTAATTCATTTGTCTCTTTGATTACATGTTGTCTACTTTGATCTCTTGGTTGTCTATGACTTGACAAATATCTTTCATAACATTGTGAAGAAGTTGTCAAGAGCAACAAGAGGATGATTGGAGCATTAAGGAGTGAGTGATCGAAAGCTTTGAGAGAATTCATCAATCAATCTGTTAAATGTTAAGAGGCCTCCTTCATACTATTTTCTTTCAAATGATCAGAACTTAGAGAAAGGTAAAAATTACTATGTGTTTGCTACTAGGATTCTTAGAAGTCCACGAAGATCACTCTTTTTTGTAAGAGGGATTTGTCCTCCTAACAAATTGGCCACTCCACTGGGGAATTGTTTTTATCTCCATCTTTTTCCCTATTTGATCTTTTCAACTTGCTGCACAAGCCTTACTTGAGTGTTTGGAAAGTTTAGAAATTTGGATTTTGAGCTAGATTTGGTTAATTTATTTTTATATTTTTTTAATTTCCTAGTTGTGCACACTTTTACTTTAGGCACAGTTGCATATTTGCACACTTACCCTTTACCAAAAAAATGTGTGCACACTGGTTTACTCTAGAGCCTACGTACATGCCTAGAACTTTTGAAAAACTTACTTGTTTCCTCTTTAAATCCAAAATTTTTGTTTTTTCCTATTATTTTACACCTATTAGAACCTCCTGTTAGTGTTTGTCAGTCGGATTGAATGTTCTTTTGGTTTTTTCTTGTAATTAGTCTTGTTTTACAAATTAGGGTTGAGTCTTGCCTTATGAACGATTGACCTTTCAAGAGAAAGATTTGTTGGTCTCGTTGAATTGACTGTCTATCTTTCTTGTGTCAATTAAATCGAGTTTTAGGTCAATACTTCACTTTTTCAAAAGTTTATTTTGAGTTTCAAAGTGAATGATTTACAAGATTAGGTTTGGTTTATGAAAATACTTCATATACTAGTTTTGAAATGAAAAATAGTTTTTTGTCTATTTGCTGGAAGTGTTTATGAATTGAATAGGTTACTGTAAGAAAACGTTGTAGCATTCAACTAGGAAAATTTCATTTTTAGTTAACATTGGTTTCTTGTTGCATTGTTCAAATTTTCGAGTGCTTGTATGAAAAGAGAATTTTTTTTGTTTTACTTGTATTGGGCAAAGTGAAGATTTGAAATTATTTTCAATATTCATTTGATTTTAAATTGGTTAGTTTCATTTTAGGGAAAAGGTTATAGTGGGGTTTTGAGTTTTTGTTTATATTTCATTTCAAAAAAGTGAAAAACTCCTTCCCTACCTTAGATAGATTTTCATTGAGATACAAAGATCATATCATCATTTTCGTTTGCATTAGGATTGCATCAAGTCATAATTTCATCAATTTTCACATCCATTACCTTTGCGTAACAACAATTATTAAAACCAACGCTAATTGAAATTGATTTAGAAAGTTTTATTATTAGGGGTATTTTCCACCTAAAGTAGATTAAGTTTAGGTCTTTGTAATAGGAAAGGGAGTAAGCTTTCCAAAGCTACAGACCAACACTAGAATCTTGCGATAGGGAGATAAAATTCAGTTATTTCATTTTTTCTCTAGAAAGCTCCCCTTACAAAGGAGTCAACCACGAGATCATATCAGACCTGGTGAAGTGATTGTACCCACTTCATTGGCTATGGTAGAGTGATTTTCATGTATTAAAACAGTACTAAAAGGTACTTGGGTCACTTGAAAGTAAACCTCCAATTAACCATGTTGAGTAGCTTTCAAGGGGATTGAGCTTTGTTACTCTTCCCTTGCGTGTACGTTTGATTTATGACTGTCCCCCCAGGTAGAATTGTTATAGTTGGTAACCTTTTTGAATATAATCCTATGGCTATTACCTGAGGTGACAGTAGAAGGAAGGTCTTGTTGTACCTGGTCTTAGGGTCCTGTAATTTATAGGATCTCAAGGTAATTGAGTGTTGTATCTCAGGAATCTTATTTTGTAAATACTTGTCATCTTCCAATGATTTCCAAATAAAAAGAAAAATAGAATAAAAAATGAAAAGAGGGTATAAAGAAGAAGAATAAAGAGAAAAACAAAAATACTGAAAAAAGAGAAGAGATTAAACCCCACCAGGAAAGAAAGAAAATCAAAAAGAGAATAAAAATGAAAGTGTGCAAGTCTAAATGCCACTACTCATACAAAGTTTTGCTTCATTTCTGTAAAATAAAGTTGTGTGCAGCTTGTTCAAAATGCCACAATCACTTGCTTTAGTTTGGTCATACTGCTTAATCATGACTAGACTTCTTTAAATTTTTGCAAATTAGATAGAGAATGAAGGTTTATCCAACAATTTAATCTGGATAAATCATTAGTTAGGTAGAAAATGACATTGACCCAACTATTTAATCTGGGTCAATAGGAGAAATAAGGGATAGGTTAGATAGTTTTTCTTTCTACATGAAAGAAAATAAAAATGGGTTTTCTAGTCTCAATGCACCCTAGAAATTAAAATAAAAAATGATAGTCTAGGTAAGGGTAGGTAGATTTGGTGGGTTGCTTAAATGTCATCATGCATAAATATTATCCTAAGTTTGAGGATAGCGAAAGAGGAGAAAAGTGAATGTTTTTCGTTATCTATTTAAAATTTTTATTGTTAATCCCTTATCCTCAGTTTAGAGGATAAATATGCGCAGGGATAAGTTATTTTATTTCCCTATTTTTTCCCCTATCCTAAGTTTGAAAACAAAATTATGTGAGTGCAAGAAGACAAAGCATTCTTTTTTTGTGGTTAAATATCTGTCACCTTCGACACTTTGGGATCCGGTCCCCCACTTCATCCATGACCGGCGTCCTTTTTTCGGCCCCCCCTTCGCGTTCGCCCTTTACCACTAGGAGGGGGGTCTGGAAGGCAGTTTCTTCCGTTGGGCCCTCCTCCCTACGTGACGCATCCCATTGATTTCTCACTCCCTGCCCCCTTGCTGATACTGCTTACTACCCATCTCCCCCTCTGGAAACTGCCATCTTGCATCTCCTCCTACTGCACCCGCACCACTCCTCCTCCGCTACTCTCTACCTGCCACCTGTCCCAACCATTGCTCTAATTAAATATCTTCCCACTTTATACCCATTTCACATTTAATTTTCGCAGGTAACCATTCAGTAATGACCCTGTGGCATTTTCAACGGATCTTTGCCTCTATGTTTAAAAAGATACAAAATTTTTCATTGCCAATATTTACTTCTCATTGCTTTTGTTGTTCATTATTTCTTGCAGCAACCTCAGCCAGAGCTTCTTCACAACCAACATCCTAATAGTCACTGACCTCCCTGTCCGTTGTCGCCTAACAAACTATTTTTCCCGAGGTCGGTAAGCCCTCCTTTTTCTATTCATCTGGTTTAGAAACTGCTACAGTCATGACTCCAAAAGCTAAGACCCAAGACCAGGCCATCAACCCATTGATTCCTCCTTATGAAGACCTGGATCACACACCTTTGGTGCATAGAGATTATCGTATCACTAAAACACTCTATGACTATGATTTCCTCGAGTTATATTGCTAGTTAGAGGAGAAACAAAATGATAAAACAGATAAGATAGGACTCTAGGAGTCAAAGCTTCCCCACTATATCTTTCTTGTGACCTTTCAAGCCCCAGAATTCACTAAGAGATGCCAAGCTTGCTATGTCCCTACTCAAAGAGCTATAATTGCACCTACAGGTGACATCCTTTTCACCATTACAACCAAATCAATTGACCAAATGATGTTGGCCCCTTCTGTGGAAATCGCTGCCCCTTTCTCCCTAGAAGCCATCACGCAGCTTTATCAAAAGTTGAATTTTGCCACGAGAGCTAGGATTTTGGAAATTTTCCTTCGAGAAAATGCCCAATCGCCCAAGAAAAATCATCCTTATCCTTCTTCCATTTTCCCTGATCAGGCCAAACAAATTATTTTTATCCTTTCTCCCATTCTAGGCTACCATTCTGATTAGTGGGTGGATGATCCTATTTTAGGATTTCTTTTCACATTTTCCATAGAAATAAAACCCTCTACTGTTTTCAATTTCAGCCAATTCTTGGCTGAAAATACCATGAGAAGCTCATCATGTTTCCTACAAAGTAGGTCTTCAGTTACACCTCTATTTTAGTGTACATGTTCATCTATTACCAATCAGAAAAAAATTAGTTTTTCCTTGCAAAAATTGGATGATGCAGGTGACCAACAACAGTGATCTTTTGGACATCACTGGTCATGAAAGAACAACAAGAATTCCCCTACAATAAATTTTTAGAAGACTTTTTTCATCCAGCTATGAAAATTCTTTAGAGTACAGTGCAACCCAGGATGAGTGAGGAGATCATACGAATATTACATCTATCATACCAATCCAAGGCAGGAGATTGGGACATGTACCAAAATTATATAGAGATCAAAGTCTATGGATGTGAATTGGCCCCCTACAAGCTTCCCAAGTAACTCCCAATGAGGATCTTTTCACTAGAATATATCAGGCAAATGTTAAGCTCAGATTAGCTTCACTTTGTAGTAACAAAGAAAAAGGTACAATTCAGGATCAAAACATAGGTAGGCCCATTTTTCTGCAACAAAAGAACTGCAGGGGGGCAGGTAGACAAGATATTGAAGGAGATGAAGTTCAACTTGAGCTTCACCTGGTCTTATGACCCCTGTGGAATCATTTCAAAACTCATAGTGGACAATAAGAACACTCCCTACATTCATACTTCGAGGCTAGAGATAGAACAATATGCTAATCAGTTGGAGTGGGTAGAAAATACCCTGCAAGAATCTGAAGAGCAGTTGGTTTCCACTTTTAGTTTATAGACTCCTGTTCCTCAGGAGAAATACAACAAAAGATAGAGAGGGGAGAAAAGAGTATTTTATAATTACCGATAAATAAAGCTCGGGATGAGATATTGAAGAACAACACCTACAACCAATTTTGGAAGTACACTTCCAGTTCACAAAGCAAACTTTTGTCAGTATTTGATACTAAACATGGAAAAATGAAGATGGCCTTTCTTGAGGCCCAAACTTCACAACCTAAATCATCAATTGACTACCAGAGCAGCACCTTTGAGTTCAACATAAAGGATAGACATCCCATCGATCAAATGGAGATGCACAAACAAACTGGTGAGATGATATCCTCCACTCTCACTAACACTGCCATGTCTTTATCCAAATTGCAAGTCTCCTTTGCAAATGTGTAGTCACAATTGAAGATGGAGAAGGTCTCCTCCTTGGTCAAAGACAACGGGATCAAGTCTTTAGAAGAATTAGTGATCAAGATAGGGTATGACCCTAAGGTTGTTATTGTTGCTAAAGAAATTATTAAGAAGAAAAACTTGGACATTTTAGCGTTGAGGAAACAACTCAAGCTGCCAGCTACAGAGAATCCAATGACCAAGGACATTGCAGAAGGTGAAGCTCAGAAAGCTGACATGATGAAATTTCTTATTGAACAAAACATACAAATTAGGCAAATGCAAGCAGAGTTATAAAAGATGATAAAGGAGAAGGAAGGCAGCTTGACAATCGCCATTGTTCCCTTGGATGTTGTGCCTCTTTCTCAATTGCCTTCCATAGGAAAAACTACTGCACCTTTCACTTCCACTCAGATTCCTAGTGCTGAACAAGTAGCATAGACACTGTAAAACATGTCCTTGTTGTTATCACTCAGAAATTTCTCTAGAAGTTATTAGAAGAAAGAAAATTACCGAGGTAACCACAAACCTAGGCTTAGAGAGGGCTCTCCCTATATGATTTAGCTTTGTTTGATGAGATTTTAGGCTAGTTATGAATGTTCAGGGGGTTTTTCATTTTTATTCAAGATTGGATGGTGGGATCCTTGAAATAGATGGATAGAATGATGTCTTTAGACCATTGGGCTATGGATTTAATAGAAGGGAAGCAGAACTGGATCAATTCACTAAAGGGAATGTTCAAAGGGCAAGCTAGTAGAGTAAAGTGTAGGTCTTTGGGACAGTGGGGTGGACTGGTTTTAAATAGGGTGAGAAAGCAATTAAGGGTTCTCAGACCGGGATATAAATGAGGAATAGAGGATAATCGAAAGCAAAGGGAAATTAAGAATCAGTTTCTCTAGATTAGCAAGAAACAGCCTAAACTAAGGAGCAATTAAGAATTCCTTAACTTAGATATTAGTAGAAAACATGTATATGCATAACTGTTAAAACAGAGTGTAATTAAACAAATTTTGAGACATTTTTCCAGTTATAACATTCAGATTCAGAAATACATTAAATATTGTGGAAAAACTTTAAGAAAGATAACGATAACATAAGAAAATACTTGTCTGCACTCCGCTCAACACATGAATCCTATGAAATATCTTGTCTTTATTCATCAATCCAGCTCGCTGGATTAGTCAATGATACAATAGCTTTACAGTCTTTTGACCAAGAAGTCTATAGAAATGTCTAAGAATCCACCCCACATACTTCAAATTTTGAAGTATTTATACAAAAATTATTAAAAAATATCTAAAACTAACTTGAGATATAATCTAGGAAATAAAAATATCTTCTTGCAAAAAGATAGAGACAGCTATTGAACTACTTTCATGCTGTCTCATTTATTTTGGTACTGTTGGCCTTTATGGTTTGGTTTTAGCCCTTTATGCTCTTTATTGTTTGAACTTTCACGCTGGAGGCTTTAGTCACTTTAGGCTTTCATCTGATACACTTTGACACTGATACTCTTTGACCCTACTGACATGTCTTCATCTTTTTACCTGACTATTTTACTTTTACCCTTTTACCGCATTTTTCTTACAGTAAATCAGTCAATTCTTCCCACATTTTAGCATCAGGTAATTGGATCCTCAGCATCCTTCTGTATATCTCATCTGCCCCAGTGTACTTGGAAAAAGTAGGCTTATTGATGAACAAGTGTTTTACCTCATGTTGGAGGTAAAACAATTTTTCAAACGTTTGGTATAGTACTTTGCCTGTTGGCAATGCTTTCATTGAGGATGTACTAGCCCATTCTTTTGCTAGTTCTCTGAGTTTGTTGTTGCAATATTGTTGTGTCTTGATCTTTTCATTTATGACTAAGGGACTGAGTAAAACTTTTTCTCTCAAAATCTAAGCCATAAATCTATCAATGGCTACCTGCATATTTTGGCACTTGTCCTCCAAGTTTAACATCAAGTTTCTCTTAGAAAGGACCTTCCTTACCTCCAAAATTGTTTCTGTTCTATCCTCTATATCCAATTCCTGAAGCTCATATCTATTCTTATTGTTAAGGAATTGGATGATTCTGGTGGCATCTTCGGGCATCTCTCCCAATTCCTCTTTTACCTTTTGGATGGCTTCTATAGCCATCTTTATTAGATCTATCTACTAAAAAATTACCTGAATAGATGGCCAAATATCATTGACAGAGTCAATGATATTAGCCCATAGTAGTTCCTTAGCTTGCCCAAGAGGTTCTTTGAGTGTTAGGTCCTTTTCCATGGCTTTTATTCTCTCATTCATTTTGGCAGTTTTCTGCACTTCTTCCTTGTGCATGATTTTGGCAAGCTTGTAATCAGTTTCCAAGCTTGATACCTTTTCTTTTAGCTTATTCATTTTTGTAGCTTGTATGGACATTTACTTCATAACTCTAACCAATTTTGTTGCTTCATCTGATGTACATGCTGCTAATGTAGACTGTATTGAAACCTATTCTGTTGTGGCCATAGGAGCTATTGGAGCCAATGAGGCTGCCAATGTAGAAGGAATGGTTGTTGAGACTATTGGGATGGCACTCACTGAGGTAGTGGGAATATCAGTTTGCATCAATTGGATTAAAGTGTCAAATTCCTTCTCTGTTTCCCTTAATTGGTCATTGAGTTTCAGGATTAGGTCCATCAATTCTTCATGTCTAGTCTAGCTCTCCAAGACTTCCAGTGTCTGGGGATGTTGTAGCTGAGGTATCTTCAACTATTTTTTAAGTGCTGCAATGTCATCATTCTTCTTCTTAATTATTTTTTTAGCAGCTTTAACGTCTTTGGGATCATGTCCCAATTCAATCACTAAGTCTTCCAAAGACTTAATTCTAGTATGCTTGGCCTGTCAGGAAGCCTTCTCCAACTGATATTGAGCTGAGATATTGGTCAATGAATTTTGCAATTGATGGGCAGCTATGGATTTTCCAGTCAGGGTGGAGTAAATCATTTCTCCAGCCTGTTTATGAAATTCAATTTGGTCAATGGGATGAATATCCCTTTCCAACACCTCAAAATCAATCTTTTTATAATTTGCTGATGTCCTTGGTGGTTGCAGAGTTGGCTTTATGAAATACATTTTCATCTTTCCCTCCTTGATGTCAAAAGCCAACATCAACCTGGCTTGATTGGTAGGTGTAATATTTAAACATTAAGCATAAGATTGGGCCTTTAGTTTTTCATTTCTCATCTTGATTTCTTTAAACCTGTCCTTCATGTCCTTATCTTTGTGAGCAAGCCTGCTAAAGGATGAAACTTATACACTGAGCTCTCTTTCCAACATCTGATCCTGAGATGTGGATGGCTTCTGGGTTTCCTCAGATGGAGTTTTGCCTTTACTTTTGTCTAGGTCAGTATCAATTACTTGTGCTGAGTCCTATGTGTCTTCCTCTTCTGAAATAGGATGGAGCCTTGGTCTCTTGCTATGACTAGCTTCATGCTACACATTTGAAGTGTCCATACGTGGGTTGAAGGCTTCCTCTCTGCTCCTTTTAGGATTCTTTTCCTCATTTTGAGGAGTCTGCATAATATGAGGGATGCTCATGGTTCTTTCTTGTTGTTCAGGTACCTGTAGAAATGAGCTTTCATCAAGCTGTCTTTCTAGATCAATCAAGGGATTCTCAAAATCTACCTTTGTGTTATCCCTGTCTATAAGAGTGTTCTCCAACCACTCAGAATGATTTGCATATCTTTCAATCTCTGGTATGGGATGATGAATGTAAGGCCCTAATTTGACCTTTTTTCTAAGTCTGGTCATAAACCCTTGAGGGTCATATCTCCACATGAAATTGTTTGGAAATTTTGTTTGTTGCATAATCATATCTGCCTCCTACCCTGCTTCTCTAGAGTTGCAAATGAAGGGTCCTAACTGGTTTTTGACTTTGAATTGAGATCTTTTCTTGGCTGAGACTAAATTGATCTCATCAAAGTTCATTATCTGTCTATAGTATTCTAGAGTAAATAACCTCATAGGGAGGTATTTGGGGGGCTTGTATGGGGCAAGTTGGCACCCATAGATTCTTATTTCTGTGTGGTTTTGGTAAAGGTACCAATCTCCCACCTTGCTTTGCTTAGAAAATTGAAGGGCCCTTTTGATATCTTGGGTTATTTTGGGTGGAGGGCTTCTTGCTAGCATGGTGATGACTGGATGGACAAAAGAGTCAATGAAATCTGTATAAGTATATGGTGAGGAATACTTGTGGAAAAGTGTTGTCCAAAATATGATAGACCTGGTCTGACCTTTGGTATCAAGCTTCTAGAGGGTGAAAGGGAACCTATCTAACTGATAATATAGAAACATATGGTAAAGTATAGATGAGTACTTGAACACTCTCTCATTATGCATTCTAGTAAATTGTTCATGCATCCTCTCAGCTATGAAATGGGCATAATTGTATATAGTAGCAGGAGGCTTTCTTGGGGTGAAAATGGACATGAAGGCCAGGATAAGTTCATTGACAAATTCATCAGTGGTGCAACCCAAAATACATGATATCATAGTCACAACGTACTTTTCCCTTTCAGAGAAAATGGCAGAAACATATGGAGGGGCATCCTTGGGAATGTGTTTGTCTTCAACAATGAAATTTTGAAACAATTGGGCCAGTTTTGATGGACTCAACTTGGTATACTGGTCTACCAAATATCCAATTGAGAGTGGGGTTAGGTTTGGACCTAGTTGGAGCTGTAACATCTCATTGATTGATTCAGCTATGATGGTAAACAAGATTTTCTGGTGAGGGGACATTATTGCTCTCTTGCTAGGAATGTAACAGGCATGACACGTATGGACAATTTCAGGGAAAACATGTACTTGGGGAAATTGGTATTTGGGCAAATTGGATTCCCAAATACCAATGTCATCAGAATGGTTCAAATATCTGTCCCTACTCAAACAATGAGGTTTGAGTAGGATCTCATATACATTGGTATCTCTGATTTGGAAATCCTTGTCTGTCAGGGGAAGGTGGTCTAGGTCCAAATGGGGGGTTGTGATAGATCAAACATCCATGGCGACAGGAGCAGCCATAATTCAGTTCTTGCGGATTTAAATTTGGCAGTGTAGGGTTGTATCATAAGTTTTGATAGAAACAGACAGTTTTGACAAGGGTTTGGGCATCAAACTTTCAAATTTGAAGAAATTCTAATTAATTTTACTTAAGATGCGAGAACTCCGGAAGAAAACTATACACACAGTACAAATCGTAGAAGCCTCAAAACAATAATTTTACTTAATTAAAATTCTTTAGAGGCTGAACATTTTCCAATTTGAAAGGGTGAGTGGTAATTCGTGGTAAAATACCTGGAAATGGGTGAATTATCTTCAAATTTGGAGTCCATGGTAGCTCCGGAAGTTTGAATGGCTCTGTTATGGACAGAGAGGTTGATTGGGGTCTCTACAACTTCTTCAGGAGTGAATTTGGAGTTCAATTGGCGAATTCATCGTTTGCATGTGTGACACTAGGTTGCAGAGGTTCGCAGAGAAAGCGAGAGAAAAAGGAAAAAAAAGGCTTCTTGGCATTTTTATGGAGCAATGGTCATTTTTTGGAGGGTAATTTCTAAATGAACAATGGGCGGTTTATCGCGTTGACCAGGGAGGCGGTTACCCAGGCCATCGCACTGCTTATGGGGGTCGGGTGGTATTTCAGAGGGGTCACCCGATCTACCTCCACACTTGACACATAGCATTCGAGGGCCTGAGGAAAACTGCTTTATTGGGTGGGTAAAGGTCGGTCGTCGGGTGCAACTGATATGGCTGTGGACCATCGGATGAGGGGGATGGTGATCGGACGACAGTCGGGTGAGGGAAGTGCGTCGGTAATAAGAGCATGGGTATCGGGGGGGCCAATGCTTTAAACTTCAGCGTTTTGGGTTAATTATAGGTTAATGACGAGTTAAAAAGATTGGGTGGGGTTTAAAGCCGGGATTAATTGGTTTTGTCGGGATATGGGGTAATTTATATTTTATTTTTAAAACTAAGGGTTGGGATATTTATTTAGGAGATTTAATTAATATACGGGAAAAGGTATATGAGGATTTATATAATGAACTTAAAATTAATATGAAATGAGTGGAGTGAGCATACCCTTAGCATAATGTAAAATTTGCACATTTTATTCCCATACATTTTATACTTAAGATAAAGAACTTTTGTGGGTTGTTTGAATGAAATTTAACATGGGGGTTGCTTTACTTTTCCTATGCAAATGAATTTTAACCTTAGGAAAAGGGGTTTTATTAGGGTAATGAGGGGGAAATGAGTTTTATGAAGGGAATTCTAACCCTTTATGTCGATAAGTCATTAGGCCGAGGTTTTGGTCCCACCAAAAGTCAGAGAAATGCTTTGAGCCTCTTTGACTTGAAGGATTTAGAGTGCTAGAACATACTTGTGAATAGAAAATTAGTAAGTAACGGGAAAAATGAATGAGGGGGGAGTTAATCATATTAACTTGCAAACCTTTGTTTTTTCTTCCATAATTTGATCATACATATAGAAATATGTGTCTAAGCATGATGCATGTGTTTTGATGCAATCACCTTTATACTTCAGCAACATTTCTTCTACTTACCCTACCATTTTTTCTTCATTTTATTTGGGTGCATTTAGACTAGCAAACCCTTATCATTCATTTTTATTTTGAAAGTAATCTATCTAATTCTAACCTTATATCATCCAAGGGCTCAGATTAAACTGATGAGCTACTTTATTTTCTCTACCTATCTAATGATCTGTCAAGATTAAACTATTTGGTCAAATTTTATTCTCTAACTATACACATAAAATTCAAAGCATGAAATAACCAAGATTAAATAGTCTGATTACCATGGATTGTGTCATGAATAAAAAGCTACACACAATCATTCTTATGCATAAAAGTAAATAGTAGTGGCATTTAGACTTGCACACTTTCATGGTCTCTTTTTGTTTTTGGGGTTTCTATATTTTCATTTTTTGACCTTCTCTTATTCTTTTTGTCCTTTGATATTTCTTTTAGGACATACCCTCTTTACATTTTTAAATTTTTTAATATGGAAAAAAATTGCATAAAGCAAAGGTATGTACAATATTACAAGGATTAGCCTTGGTCATTCAAAATTATGACTCCTATTGGTATAGGAACCTAACAGTGGCTCCACATGGTGATGGCATCTTCTAAAAATATGTCAAGAACTAATGAAGATCAGTAGCCTTTGAATTGTTGCTGATGTTATGTTGCAAAGTGTCCTTCTGTGAATCTGCATTATTGATACTTATGATAGTAAATTTTTTAAAGCTTAAGGCCTTCTCTTCGAGCTTCAAATTCAAAAATCGCCATCCAATCCAAACTAGACTTTGAAAATAAACTATGTACAAATGAGAAATGAAAATTAGTAACTTGGTTCAAAGTAATGTTTTAGCATTCGACCATTCACTGGCCCACCTTTTGCTTTTGTACCATTAATTTCTCTTAAGAAGAAGGCATTATTTCCTCTTTAAGCATAAATGACATAGGGACCTTTCCATAGGAAATCAAATTTCCCATGTTTGCCTTTGTCTTACCTCCTTGAATCCCACTTGTACACTTTGTTACCAATGTAGAAATCTTCAGCCTTGGTTCTCTTATCAAAAATATTTTTAATCTTTTCTTGCACAACTTGAGACCTGACATAGACCTCTTCTTTGGTTTGTTGTAGATGAATAGTTTGGTTGATTCTTCTTTGGATGCTATTTGGTTGAACCTGCAATTATTGAAGTATCTTCATTATTAGTATTCCCAAAAAGGATGGAAAGACAACTTCCATCCCATAAATTAGTTGATAGGGAGAAGTACCAATTGATTTCTTAGTAGTCAATATGTCTACCCATAAGGCATTGACTAGCTTTTTATTCCAAGTTTTCTTATTGTCCTCTAGTAACTTCTTGATGATGTTTACTAGGCTTTTGTTTGAAGATTCTGTCAATCCATTACCTTGAGGGTAATAGGCTATGGAATGGCCAAGGGTGATATGGTATTTGTTGCAGAAATATATCATTCTTTTGGATTTAAAGGTTTTTGCATTATCAATAATGAGCTTAGTTGGACATCCAAATCTTGATATAATATTGATTTCAAGGAAGGTTATGATAATAGCATCTGTGGCTTGCCTTGAAGGTATGGCCTCTATCCATTTTGTGAAGTAATATGTGGTTGTGAGGATCCATTTGTGCTGGGCAGAGGAGGGTGGGTGAATTTCACCAATGAAGTCTAAACCCCATTGTTGAAAAGGTATTTCTGCAGAGATTAGCTTCAGGGGTAAAGGTAAGATCTTTTTCTTCCCCTCAAAAATTTGGCATTTGTGATAGGAGGTCACATATTTTTTGACATCAGCAAACAAGGTAGGCTAGTAGAAACCAACTCTAAGGATTTTATCTGTAGTGGTATTCCAGTAAAGGTGTCCTCCACAATCACCAGCATGAAACCCTTGCAAAACCTTGTCAGATTCTTCTTTTAATAAGAAATTGAGAAGAATACCTTCATGATCTCTCCAAAATAGAGCATTGTCTAATATACAAAATTTCAAGGATTTCATCTTCAAAAACTTGCTTTTAGTCCTAGATAATTCTGGAGGAGCTTGTAAATTTAGTAAAACATAAATAATATCAGCGTACCAAGGTGATTCAATAAAGGCCTGGATGATTAGTGGAGTCGCCATCTCCTCTTCATTATTTATCGCTGCAATAAAGTTTATATCCAAGGCCTAACAGTTTGATTCAGCCATGAGTTTGGCTAAACCTTCACCCTTGATTAACTTAGTAGCTTTGATTTCTATATCATACTCTAAAATAGTAGCAATCCACTTTCCCCTAGTTCCATCAGGACCATCTTGAGTTAGGATGTCTTTAACTACTAAATTAGGAACGTAGGCTACTATATGAGAATATAAGATGTATACCCTAAAGTCCTTAATGGCTTCGGCTAAAGCCAAGGCTTGGTTTTCAATTATATTATATTTCAAGGGGGCATCTCTCATGGCTTTGTTGAAGAAAGCAATGGGTTGTTCATAGCCCTGGTCATTTTTCTTCAATAGAACTGCAGCAATTGTGTGCTCAGAGGCAAAGGAAAACAAGATGAAATCTCTGTCAAATTTAGGATTGATTAACACCGGTGTTTTAGTCAAGGCTAGCTTGATGTCTTCAAAGGATTTTTTAGCCTCAACGGTCCATTTTATGGTGGTGTCCTTTTTCAGTATGTTGTTTAGTGATCTAATTAACTCTACCAGATTAGATATAAATCTTCTAAGAAAATTAATTTTTCCTAAGAAAGCTTGTAACTCTTTAAGGTTCATAGGGTGTTTTATTTGCAGGATGGCTTCTATTCTAGCAGGGTCTATTCTTATACCATCTTTTGAAATTATGTGACCTAGCAACTTTCCTTCTTCTACCCAAACAAGGACATTTTGGGATTTAAGGAGTTTCCAAATTTCCTGCATTTAATAAAAACTTGCCTCGGATGATCTAAATGTTGATTGTTAAATTTTGAAAATACAGTAATATCATATAGATATATCACAAGGAAAACATGAATATCTTTTGCATATGCTATATCCATAACCCTCTGGAAAGTGGCTCCTGCATTCATTAGCCCAAAAGGCATTTTTACATACATAAATGTGCCCCAAGGAGTAGTAAAGGCAGTTTTGGGATAGTCATCTGGACGAACCAAGATTTTATTGTAACAAAAAAACCCATCCAACAATGAGATTTTGGTTGATCCAACTACTCTCTGTAAAATGTGGTCCATTTTGGGGAGAGGGTAATTGTCTTTTAGTGACACTTTATTGAGGTTTTTGAGATCCACACAGAGTCTGATCTCACCAGTTTTTTTTCTAGTTGGCACCAAGTTTGAGACCCAATCAGAAAATCTAATTGGTGCAATTATTTTTGCATCATACATCCTTTGAATTTCTTTTTCAATTGCAGGTAATAAGACAGGATTAATCCTTCGAATCTTTTGTTAGAAAGGATTTTGATTTTCTTTAATAAGAGTTGTGTGCTGGATGATGTTGGTGTCATAGGATTTGAGGTCCTCATAAATCCAAGCAAAGACATCCTAAAATTCTTTCAATAACTCAAAGTATTTCAATTTTCTAGTTGGGGGTAATGATTTTGAAAGTTTGATCAGTTTAGGATTTTCATCAGTGCCTATATTATATTCCTCTATATTAGACCTTGAAGGTTCCATTTTAGGTTTCCTAGGAACATCATTTGAATCAAATAAATCTTCTAGAGGGATTAATCCCTTTGGTACGAAATTATCCTTGAGATTAATTACTTCGTTTTCTTCACTGATTATTTCATCAATCTCAATTTGCTCTAAATTATCTACATCTAATTTGGTAAATTTAGTTGGGTTGAGTCTATCTATTTCATCACCATCTATCTCACTTATTTCCATTTCACCCTTAGTGTCAGGATCTATTGATGTATCAATATCTATATTGTTATTGGTAAACCCTTTTTCTAAAATTAAAAGTTATTTATCGGTTTATCATCAGAAAATATTTGCCAATTCTTCAAATTATCTAGAATTGCAGGTCTATGCCTAACTTCAGCAGTGTACTGATGGTTGTGCTGGAAGGGTAATTTTCAGGTGCTGGAAAACATTGCTAAACTATGGGCTTGCATGTTATGTTTTCTGGGAATTATTGCAAGCTTTGTTTCTAGGAAAGTGTTAAGTATTTCTACGATAGCTCCCCTATAACAACTTAATCTAGGGTCCTTTGTCATATATACACCATCAATATGCTTTACAATTAATTCAGAGTCTCCCATGAAAAAAACTCTTTTAGCTCCTAGATTCCTAACTAACCTAAGACCTAAAATTAATGCTTCATAATCGGCCATATAATTGGTACATTTAAAATTCAATCTATATGCATGGCCTTCTGAGTAATTATTTTCCAAATTATATATCCACACTTCTGCTCCTACTCCTAACCTATTGACTGATCCATCAAATTATAAATGCCATAATATCTCATGATCTATATTTACACTATATGGTGCAACAAACATTTCATCATTTATAGCAACTTGATCGTCTTGTTCATTGAACAGTTCTGTAGTCTGGTTAGTTTCATTTTCTATACAAATTGCAATTTCTTTCGGTTCTGTATTAGTTCTGTCTGAAATTTGGTCGTGTTTGATCAACATTATACAGGATAAAAGAATCGATATCTGAGTGTATGGAGTATATTGGAAAGTTTTGAGACTGATCTTGGCTACTTACCATATATTTCATTAAGGTTTCTCAGTATAGTTTCTTAGGTTGTCCAAAAACAGATATTGTTGCATATGACATATCTATTTGTAAGGATCCCTGAAGTTTGGCTCCCCATGATCTGGATAACATCATGCCATACTTTGGTGGGATGTCAGCAACTACAATATCCATAAGGATGCTTTTGGCAAGATACTGGACTAAAGTGACACAAAGGTCTTTAATCAATCCTAGACACTTTACCTAACTGGAGTCAAATGAGAATAAGTCTTTATAAGGCCTTGTAATGTCTAGGTTTAATTTCTACATAACTGATTTGGGCATTAAGTTGTGAGAGGCCCTAGAATCCAACATTACATTGTGTAGAATTTTTTCATGGATACTAAGGCTAATGTAAAAAGGTGGAACTCCTCCTTCTAATGGTTTTCCATTAACCTCTGGACCAAATATGTGTTCTGGTTGGTCATCAAACAAGTTGACTGAATCCTCATTTTCAGCAATGTTTAAGGTCTGGGTTATTTTGATTTATAATTTTCATTATTGATTAGTTCTGTTAAAGGAACTAAAACCTTAAGCTTTTCTATCTATGTTACCAAACTGAATGGCAAAAGGACCTTTTCTGTTTGAAATATTTGAATTTTTACAACAGGAATTTGTGTAGGCTTGTCTTCTTTTCCTTTATTGGGGACCTCCTTATGCGGATTTTCAAATCTGATGTTTTGAGCTTTTTCCATTGGATCCTTAGATGGAATTGAAGCAGATGGTTGATCAGCAGAAGGTTGATAAGAGGTTATGTCTACAATTGTGGGATTAGAAGGTTTTGGGTTTTCCCTAGGGAGAATTTGGAGGATTTTTGAAACAGGGGCTTATTTTATTTTCTTGGGTTGATTTTGTATTGTTTTCTTGTTTTGGTCAGGGACATCAACATTCTTTTTGCTTCTTAGATTATACTGTTTATTACCTCAAAGATGGTAGAATCATATCCTTGTTTATAATCAAATGATTCCCTAGACTGTATTTGTAATTGCTGCAGCATATACAATTCCTGCTCATCTTGGGTTAGAAAAATAGTGTCCTCATCATTATTCCCATTAGGTTAATTTGTGTATCTTGTTCTAGATCTTCCAGATGGGATGTCTCTACATATTTTTCTTAAAAAGGAGCCCTAATGTTCTGGTCTGGTCCATTTTTCCCAATGTTTTGAATTTTTCTAAAATTTGGGTTTCTAACTGGAGGTGTTTGTTGGTTATCCCATTGGGGTTTCCTTTCCATTTTCTCTATTATATCCTTTATTCTTTCCATAATTTGGGTTAAACTCTCTATTTTAATGTCAGATGGTGAGGTTTCATCCTTTGCAGTTCCTCTCCTTCTATTTCTAACCTAGCCCATTTAGCTAACAAATTAGCTTCTACACTAACAGATACACTTTGCATTTCTTCTCATGTTGGGAGTTTTATTTCCCTAAGTTGGTATCTCATATCAATGTTAAAACCATCAGGGAACTTTATTAATGCTAATTCAGGTGGGGGTCTAAGGTTAACTGGGATTGCATTATATATATTATTGAATCTAGTGCAGTAATGTTGAACAGTTTCATTAAGTCCTCTTCTAATATTCTCATATTCTGAAAGGATTTGTAAGGGAATATTTTTCTTTTCCCACCTATCAATGAACAACCTTTGGAAATTTTCTAGGTCTGCAATGTGGTTGGAAGGAAAGGCTTTAAACCACTTCTTGACATCACTAGTCAAAGTTTGGGCAAAGAGTCCCATCTGGACGTCTGCTTCATCTATTTCATGTAGTTCAAAAAATTCAGACATCTTGTTTACATGTTGTTGGGCAGTGTAATGACCAGTAGCATCAAATAGGAAAATCCTACTCTGATAATCTGCAGGCATAGCATAAATTTGGGCAGGTAAAACAATTGGAACATATTTGTTTGTCATTGCTATAAGTTGGGAGGGGATGTGATGTGGGGTTGAAGTACTTGGAGATGATGCAGTAGTGGATGAAGAATCAGGGCTAGTAGATGATGAATGAGTAACGATAGGTTGGTGAGGGAGTGTAGGTATAAATGGTGGTGAAGAATAGACTTCAGAAGGTATTATTGTTGAAGTTGAAGGGAACAATGGTGAACTCAAAGTAGTGGACAATTGTTCAGAAATCTGAGGGGTAGTGGCAGTATTAATGGATGATTGTGGAGATTTCATAATGTATTCATCAATTGATTTATTGGCCTGTTGAATTTCAAGGTCTGCAATAAAATTAGGATCTAGAATTGTTTCATCAATTTCATTTTCAAATTTTGTTCTAAATAATGAAAGATCCAATGGCAGACTCCTGATCATGCTCCTAACCTATTGACTGATCCATCAAATTATAAATGCCATAATATCTCATGATCTATATTTACACTATCTGGTGCAACACACATTTCATCATTTATAGCAATTTGACCATCTTGTTCATTGAACAGTTCTGTAGTCTGGTTAGCTTCATTTTGTGTAGAAACTGCAATTTCTTTCGGTTCTGTATTAGTACAGTCTGAAATTTGGTCTTGTGTTTGATCAGCGTTATACAAGATAAAAGGATCAATATCTGAGTGTATGGAGTAGATTGGAAAGTTTTGAGGCTGATCTTGGCTACTTACCATATATTTCATTAAGGTTTCTCAGTATAGTTTCTTAGGTTGTCCAAAAACAGAGATTGTTGCATATGACATATCTATTTGTAAGGATCCGTGAAGTTTGGCTCCCCGTGATTTGGATAACATCATGCCATACTTTGGTGGGATGTCAGCAACTACAACATCCATAAGGATGTTTTTGGCAGGATACTGGACTAAAGTGACACATAGGTCTTTAATCAATCTGTTAGCCTCCTGTTGCAACAGGGTTTCATTTTTCATGATTGACATTTTTACATGCCAAATATGTCATACTTTGCAGGCTGCAGTTTTCCATATTTCCACAACAGCCATGAAGTGTGCTAGTTCAAAGGCACTGTTGTATTCCAATTTTGATGAGTTGTTCCAGTTTTGAAGAGTTTTCATTTAAGGGAAGTCCAAACAGTCTAATCTTGGCCTCCCTAGGTTTCAATTTCCTGTTTTAGAATGTAGAGAATGATATCTGTCCAAACAGTTTAATCTTGGCAGATTTGTAGATAGGTAGAGAATCAAAGGGACCCAACTGCTTAATCTGGGCCCTGGCAGAAATAAGTGTAGATTTAGATAGGAAATCATTCAAAAGAAAAATTGTAAAGCTGGGTCTGCAAGTCTAAGTGCACCCAAATCAAAAGAAGAAAAAATGTTAGGTGAGTAGGCTGGGTAGGTAGCTGTGAGGTTGCAGAATGATGATTTATGATCAATTTTGTGTTACAAAGTGTTTTATCTCTTCAGAAAATAGTTACAGACAGTTTTTCATCTGGAGGAGCTCGAGCTAGACATAACTAA
The DNA here is from genome assembly GCA_031772625.1 of Pinus tabuliformis. NCBI lineage: Eukaryota > Viridiplantae > Streptophyta > Pinopsida > Pinales > Pinaceae > Pinus > Pinus tabuliformis. Next base: position 87,444,605 of record CM062814.1, on the reverse strand, counting down.
CTTCCCCTTCTTCTCATTCCCCAAAACACTTACTAATTTCCCAAAGAGGTCAAGATCTTCTTGGTTCCTCTTAGTTCATCATTTTCCATGTCATTTGCCTTAGTGGAGATCTGCTTCGCTCAAGGATTTCATTTCTTTACAAATTCTTTTCCCCAAAATTAGCCTAAGGTCCCTTACCTTAGCGCTTTCTTATCATTTCCATATTAACTACTAACTCTAGTATATAACTCCCTATCAGTTTTCCCCCTTCCCCTACTAAAAGAATGTATATAAAACTCCCCTATGTAAATATCCCCTCCCTGGCAATATAGCCATATTTTTCCTAAGTTAGGGAAAGAACAGTCCATCAGGGGATGTTTTTAGCCCATCCGTGTCATAGCAGGAGTTAGATGACACCTGGTCATGCTAACAACCTCTCCCCTAGCCCTAAAACCCTCCAAAAAACCCACATTTTCGCCCTTATCTTAAGTTTTTGTGCATAAATCGTTAAAACCCCGCTCATAAACCCTCAAAGAACCCATGTTTTACCCCTTATGCCAAATTCCCAAGCACAAATACACTAACCAGCCCGTTTTTAACCCCCATAACCCACATAAACCAAAGTTTTACCCCCCCGCCGCACCATATTAAAATTGGAATATTTCTTGAATATTCCCGCCCCTTATCCCTCCGTTGCCTCGTCCCAGCCGCCAACCGTTAGATCGCCCGCCCCACAGATCTACGGTGGGTGGGCCTTCCTGTACCCCAACGTGCTCGAAGGTTAGCGTCCGGGAGATGGGCGGTATTGCCACCGTACTCCCGCCACGCGTCACCTTCTGGGCTGTGGCAGGGCCCCTCCCCCCAAAACCGCCTGGGCGCTAAGGCGGTGTGCCCAAAACCATTTACCACTCCTGCGCAATGACATCCCTGCCTGCCTCACCCCCCCTGCTCAGTCACCTGCCGCATCATCCGCCTGCGTGGCCCTCCTGCCACTGTACCGCCGAGTCACCTGCCACGTGTCCTGCCACATCATCAGACCTGCTGTACTGCCACGTCACCTCCGTACGTGATGATGTCATCATGCTGACGTCATCCCGCCACGTCATCATGCTGACGCCACTGCTGATTTCACCCGCCATACGAGGTCCCACCTGCTGACGTCATGCTGATGTCATCATCAGTTTTTGGCGCAAAAGGCAAAAATCACACTTCGGAGCCCCGGAATCAGTTTCTGAGGCAGTTTTTGATGAGCGATTTGCGCCTAGCTGGATAAAATAGGCCTGAATGGGGAACCTTTAGGGAATATTTTCGTTACGCAGCCCCCAGCAAGCCAGAAAGGTGCCGAATGACCCGTTTTCCTCTGCGAAGCATTCAGGAAGGAGCCGAAGACAGTTTTAAGGAAGACAGAGCCGAACAGCGGCCATTAAATGTTGATTTAACGCATAACACATCAGAACAACATCCCAATTTATTGTCAAAGAGTATCAGAGGAAGAAGAAGAGCCAAAGAGTATCAGTCAAGATTTTTTAGGGGCTTGAAGCACCTGAACATTGATGAGCCCCCCAGAAAGTCAAATCAAGAGGCGTAAGCCCATCCTTGCCCTCAAATCACAGTTAAAGCTTTAAATGCAGACGGACAACAAAAAAGCAGAAACCCATACACATTTATTTCAGAAAGCACTACACCAAGCCACCGAGGACAACACAATTTATTCGGTTTTGATACGGCCACCCTCAGCGCAGCCCGAGATATTTTCTGTTGGCATTATGGTTCTGGTATGGCTATATGTTACAGATGTTGTACTTGATGGAAACTCCTGTGGCAAGGCACTCAATATGTTGAAAATTAAGAAGTACGCAGGAGATCAGTTCAGAAAGTGCGTACCCGCAGGTACACCGTGAAGGTACCGCGACCTGATACGCAGATAAGCCATCCAGGAGGTGCGTACCCCAGTGCACACATTTCAAGGCAAAGAAAAGCACACGTGGGGTTTCTTATGTTTAACTAGCCGACGGTATTTGTGTTTCTATGGTTTTGGCTCGTGGTATTGATCCATGATTTTAGGAGGAGCTTGCCTATATAAAGCAAAGGAGATCACTTGGCTATGTATCTTTTGCAATTGAATATCTTAAGATCTGGAATATTGGGTTATGGTCTTAAAAGCTTGATCTATATGAAGTTGAAAGTGAATCTGTGAAGGGTGATCTCTCGAGCGCATGATCAAATCTGGGCATCTGAGCATCTGTGCCACTTTGGTGGATTGCCTATTTAGCCCTAATCAGAAGTACGCAGGTGTTTAACAGGAGAGCGGAATGGGTACGCAGAGCAGAAACAGAAGATCTGTGTGGGTACGCAGAGCAGAAACAGAAGATCTGCGTGGGTATGCAGAGAAGAAACAGGAGATCTGCGTGGGTACATAGAGCAGAAACAGGAGACCTGCGTGGGTGCGCAGAGCGACGAAGGTTCAGGTGCATATGTACAGTAACTGTACGCAGCGCGACAGTATCTTTGGGTGTGTACCTGTAGCAATAGCACGCGGTGTAATAGTGTCTCTGGGTGCGTACCTGCAGTAACAGTAAGCAGCGCGGTTGAAGAAACAGTGCGTAGATACGCAGTGCGGCAGAAGGGTTTCTGCGGGTATACGCAGGAGAGCAGAGGGTGAAGTGCATACACACATAGACCAGAGAAAGAAGAACTGCGTATCTGTCTTGAGACATTTTGTTTGGTTGTATTTTTCTGTTGATAAGGTGTTCTGGGTTTGGTTCTATTATTGTTGTTGATCTGGTTACTACAGTTGATTGGGTGATTTTCTTATACTTGATGATCATTTGATGCTTATGGATCCAGTTTGAAAATTTATGAAAAGTGGTCCTTGTAAGAAAAGAAGTAGGGGGTTGTAGCTCCCTTCCAGGAGATACTGGAAAACGAGAGAGAGAGTTGTAGCTCTCTGCAGGTTGCAGCCTGCGTACTGGTAAAGGACTGCACCAGTACAAAACCATTGTAAAAGGAGTTTCTAATTTGAAAGAAGATAGAGACATATTGCAGCAGGTGGTTTTCACCCACATTGGGTTTCCACCTTACATCTTGTGTTCTTTGGTGTGACTATCTGTTTTCTTTGTTCATGCTTATTATTTTATGGTACTGACATGCAAAAATAATTCAAAGAACAAATAAGGAAGATTTATTAAAAGAATTAGATAATACTGATTCACCCCCCCTCTCAGTATTATTTCCAACAATTGGTATCAGAGCAGGTCCTTCAGAGAAGCTTGATCGCTTGAAGGTAGATCGTTCATCATGAGCAACTACGAGAGAGAAGCATCAATCAGGCCACCAGTTTTTGATGGGACAAACTTCAATTATTGGAAGGTAAGAGTTACTACCTATCTTCAATCTCTTGGTACAGAAGTTTGGGACATCATAGAGACAGGCTACGCTTTTCCTTCAGCTACTCCTACAGATGCAGCCGAGAAAAAGAAGTATGAAACAAATGCGAAAGCAGTCAGTACCCTATTAGGATGTATATGCCAATCAGAATTCATGAAGGTAATGCACTATAAATCTGCAAAAGAGATATGGGACAAAATTGTCACGAGCTATGAGGGAGATGAACAGGTAAAGCGTGCTAAACTTCAAACTCTCAGGATTCAGTATGAGACTCTCAAGATGTATAATGATGAAAGTGTGGCTAACTATTTTCTTCGGGTAGATGAGATTGTTAATTGTATGAAAAATTTGGGTGAAGAAATAAAAGAGGCTATTGTGGTTGAAAAGGTTCTAAGATCATTGTCCCCCAAGTTCGAATCTAAAGTATCTGCAATAGAAGAAAAGGAAAATCTACGAATTCTTACTATGTCTCAGCTACATGGAATTCTAACTGCTTATGAAATGAGAAAGGGAGGTCCATCAGACAGAAGAGAAGCTGCTTTCAAGGCATCAGGCAAAGGAGATTATTATGAAGCAAGCCACGTCCCAGAAGAAGAGGAAGAAGAATCAAATTTTGTCAGAAATCTTCAAAGGGGTTCTGGAAGGTTCAGAGGTAAGTTACCTTTTAAATGCTTTGCTTGTGGAAGAGTAGGTCATTATGCTGCAAAATGTCCTTATAAGGATAAAGGAAAGGAACCTGCTAGATGGAACAAGAAATAGAGTGCAAATAAGAAAAGCTACTACACTCATGAAGATAGTGATGGTCTATCAAACAGTGATGAAGATGAACGAGGTAATGAATATAAATTGTTAATGGCATTTGAAGATGATGATTATATGGATGCTATAGATGTGGATAACCTTTATGACAAAATTACTAGACTCAAGAGATGTATAGAAGAAAAGAATATGATCATTGATACTCTACAATTTCAAATTGATGAAAAGGAAAAACATCTTGAAAAATTAGAAGGTGAAATTGTTGGTCTTAGAAAAGAGATTGTGAAAACAAAAGCTATTAATCTTAAGTTTGTCAAAGGATCTGAAACTTTGGATAAGATTATCAATGTGAAGCGGTCTCCACTAAACAAGACAGGTCTGGGCTATAATGGAGAAACTTCTCAAGTATCCACCTCAAAAAGTTATCTTGATGGAGCAAGAAGAAATGAGCAAAAGCACAATGAAGACCATTAGGTAAAGCAGGGACGAATTGCAAACATAAACTATCAAGGGCAATCCATCCTAAAGGTGAACAAAAGCTACAACCAGCCACAGGTAAAATCTTCTCAATTTGGTTCAAGAATAGATGACAATAGAAATTACAATCAATTGGCTAGTAGATTCGATAACCGCAGAAGTTTCTTCAATGGACAATGCTTTTCTTGCCATAACTTTGGTCACAAAGCAGCTCAATGTGTTGCATATAAAACGATCATGACTAGGGAAGCAAAAACAAAGAAGTATGACCGGAATTACAAAAAGGACCTATAACAACTTTTTGGTTCTTGAAAACGAAGTTGAATGTTCTATTTGCAATAACTTTGGTCATGAAGACTCTGAATGCAGGAGCAGGTTTCAGCAGAAAAAGGAACAAGCCTCAAGCACCAAAACATGGAGAATAAAGGAACCACAAACAGAAAGATGTGGGATAGCATTTTATGCAGAGGGACAGGAAAATCTATGGTACATTGACAGTGGATGTTCAAAGCATTTGACAGGTGATAAAGAAAAACTTGAGTCATATTCTGCTCTGGAAAAAGGAAAGAAAGTCTCTTTTGGAAATGATACTCCTGCAACTATAAAAGGAAAAGGCATTGCTCAGTTAAAAGAAAAGGTCAAGGCTGGAAACGTTTTGTATGTTGATGGATTGAAGCATAATCTTCTAAGTGTCAGTCAGATGTGTGATCAAAGAACCGAGGTTATATTCAGATCAAATGGATGTCTTGTTCGTGATCTTGATACAGGTAAAACAGTGATCAAAGGCAAAAGAACTCCAAATAATCTGTACATATTTGAAGAAGGAAAACAACAATGCTATCTGAGCAAGGATGATGAGCACTGGTTATGGCATCGGAGGTTGGGACATCTAAGCTTTTCACAAATAAGGAAAGCATGCAAATATCAGGCAGTTCGCGATCTTCCAGATATCAAAGTTCCTGACAACACCATATGCAAATCATGTCAGTTTGGAAAACAAACCAGAACTAACTTTCCAGAGAAAGAAGGATCAACTAGCATGCCTCTTGAGCTAGTACATACAGATACATGCGGTCCTTTCAGGAAAAGAACACCTCAAGGAGAAGAATACTTGATATTATTCGTTGACTATTTCTCCAGGTTTGTCTGGTTAGGACTTATGTAGCACAAAGATGAAGCATTCGAAAAATTCAAATCCTTCAAAGCCTTGGTTGAAAATGAATCAGGTCACAAAATTAAGTGCCTCAGATCCGACAGAGGTGGGGAATTTACTTCAAATGAATTTTTCGATTTCTGTGAAGAACATGGGATAAGAAGAGAATTCTCTACAGCAAGAACTCCTCAGCAAAATGGAGTTGTGGAAAGAATGAACAGAATAGTCCAACAAATGGCTCGTGCTATGCTTGATGAGTCAGGAACTCCCGCAACTTTCTGGGGTGAAGCTGCGCATGCTGCGGTTGTTATTCTCAACAAAACAAATGTCTGGGTGAACAGCACTCAAACTCCTCATGAGCTCTGGAGTGGTAGGACTCCTTCGGTAAAGCACTTCAAAATCTTTGGGAGCAAATGCTATATCAAGAATACTGATGAGCAGCTTGGCAAACTTGAACCTAGAGTAGATGAAGGCATTCTTCTTGGTTACTCTCCACATAGCAAAGCATACAAATGCTACAATAAAAGACTCGGCAGAATTGTTGACAGCATTGATGTAGTGGTTGATGAGAAGGGATACATTCCTAGGCAAGTACATCATGAAGACATCGAAGAAGATGAAGGCTACCCTCAATGACAGAATGATGAAGAAGAAGAACCTCAAGAAGAACCAGAGGAGCAAACAAGAATAGAAGAAAAGACTCCATCCAGATATGTTCAGAAGAATCATCCAGAATCTCAGATTATGGGGCAGAAAGAAGCAGGTGTACAAACAAGAAGAACAGTTGCAGAAGCTTCAAGCTATTTGGCATTACTCTCTTCTACTGAACCACAAAATGTGAAAGAGGCATGCAAAGATGAATGTTGGGTGAAAGCAATGGATGAAGAACTTGAGCAGATCGAAAAGAACAACACTTGGGAGCTGGTTCCTAGACCAAAGGATAAGAATGTTATCGGAACAAAATGGGTCTTCAAAAATAAATTGAATGAAAATGGAAAAGTAATTAGAAACAAGGCCAGAATTGTTTGTAAAGGGTATGCGCAGCAAGAAGGAATAGACTTTGAAGAGACCTTTGCTCCTGTTGCAAGACTTGAGGCCATCCGAATGTTCATTGCTCTCTCAAGTTTTCAAAACTTCAAATTATTTCAAATGGACGTGAAATCAGCCTTTCTGAATGGAGACTTGGAAGAAGAAGTATACATTGAACAGCCAGATGGGTTCATTCTTGGAAATGATCCAAATCTTGTATGCAGATTGAAAAGGCTCTCTATGGTCTCAAGCAAGCTCCAAGGGCTTGGTACTACCGTTTGGACAAATATCTTCATCAACAAGGCTTTTCAAAAGGATCAGCAGATAGCAATCTTTATATAAAAGTTGAAAATGACAAATTGCTAACACTTGTTGTGTATGTAGATGACATTATTTTTGGCAGCAATGAAGAAGTTATGAGTCAAAGCTTTGCCTTGGTCATGCAAAAGAATTTGAAATGCCCTTGCTAGGAGAACTGACATATTTCCTTGGTTTGCAAATCCAACAAAAAGAAGGAGGAATCTTCTTATCTCAAACCAAGTATCTCAAACAGATTTTGAAGAAATATGGCATGGAAGATGCAAAACCAGTATGTACACCCATGGTCACAGGATGTAGCCTCAGTACAAATGATGAATATGCAGCAGTACATCAACCAACCTACAGATCTATGATTGGAAGTTTACTTTATTTGACAGGTACCCGACCGGACATCATGCATGCAGTTGGAATAGTTGGAAGATTTCAGGCAAATCCGAAGGAGACTCATCTTCAGGCGGTGAAGAGAATTTTCAAATATCTTCAAGGGACTCAAAATTATGGCTTATGGTATCCTAGAGATACAGATCTTACACTTCATGCTTATACAAATGCAGATTGGGCTGGAAGCGTGGATGACAGGAAAAGCACAAGTGGTGGTGCGTTCTTTATGGGTTCCAGACTGGTATCTTGGTTCAGCAAGAAACAGAGTTCGATTGCCTTGTCTACAGCTGAAGCGGAATATGTTGCTGCTGCATCTTGTTGCACCCAACTCCTTTGGATGATGCAGACTTTGCAGGATTTTCAAATCACTTGTACTCCACCTATCCCCATCTTATGTGATAACACAAGTGCAATCATCATCTCAAAGAATCCCGTTATGCATTCAAAAACCAAGCACATACCAATCAAGTATCATTTTCTCCGGGAACAAGTTCTTGAACAGAAGGTCAAGTTGGAGTATGTTCCTTCTAAGGAACAAGTTGCTGATATACTCACCAAACCATTGCCCCAGGACACTTTTGAATACCTCAGGCAAAAGCTAGGGGTTGTTGATGAATCATCTTATTGTTGAACCTCTTCTGATTGATGGTTGTATATGCATACATGAGCTGGGTGGCTGATTGGTTGACGATTGATGGTACAGGTTCAGGGGGAGCATATAATGCATTGTTGGCATTATGGAGGATGTGCAGAAGGAGATCATGGAAGTAGCTGCAATATGTCTCTATCTCTTTCATGGTGGATTATGGTTTTTCGCTGCAGATCTGGTTCATATTCAGGGGGAACATGTTCTTAGGGGGAGCATAACCCTTTGCCCGTGATGTCAAAGGGGGAGAATGAAGCTGAAGTTTGTGAGGTTGCCATCAAGTCCAAAGGGGGAGATTGTTGGCATTATGGTTCTGGTATGGCTATATGTTACAGATGTTGTACTTGATGGCAACTTCCGTGGCAAGGCTCTCAATATGTTGAAAATTAAGAAGTACGCAGGAGATCAATTCAGAAAGTGCGTACCCGCAGGTACACCGTGAAGCGACCGCGGCCTGATACGCAGATAAGCCATCCAGGAGGTGCGTACCCTAGTGCACACATTTCAAGGCAAAGAAAAGCACACGTGGGGTTTCTTATGTTTAACTAGCCGACGGTATTTGTGTTTCTATGGTTTTGGCTCGTGGTATTGATCCATGATTTTAGGAGGAGCTTGCCTATATAAAGCAAAGGAGATCACTTGGCTATGTATCTTTTGCAATTGAATATCTTAAGATCTGGAATATTGGGTTTTGGTCTTAAAAGCTTGATCTATATGAAGTTGAAAGTGAATCTGTGAAGGGTGATCTCTCGAGCGCATGATCAGATCTGGGCATCTGAGCATCTGTGCCACTCTGGTGGACTGCCTATTCAGCCCTAATCAGAAGTACGCAGGTGTTTAACAGGAGAGCAGCGTGGGTACGCAGAGCAGAAACAGAAGATCTGCGTGGGTACGCAGAGCAGAAACAGAAGATTTGCGTGTGTACGCGGAGAAGAAACAGAAGATCTACGTGGGTACGCAGAGCAGAAATAGGAGACCTGCGTGGGTGCGCAGAGCGACGAAGGTTCAGGTGCATACGTACAGTAACTGTACGCAGCGCGACAGTATCTTTGGGTGCGTGCCTGCAGCAATAGCACGCGGCGTAATAGTGTCTCTGGGTGCGTACTTGCAGTAACAGTAAGCAACGCGGTTGAAGAAACAGTGCGTAGACACGCAGTGCGGCAGAAGGGTTTCTGCGGGTATACGCAGGAGAGCAAAGGGTGAAGTGCGTACGCACGCAGACCAGAGAAAGAAGAACTGCGTATCTGTCTTGAGACATTTTGTTTGGTTATATTTTTCTGTTGATAAGGTGTTCTGGGTTTGCTTCTATTATTGTTGTTGATCTGGTTACTACAGTTGACTGGGTGATTTTCTTATACTTGATGATCATTTGATGCTTATGGATCCAGTTTGAAAATTTATGAAAAGTGGTCCTTGTAAGAAAAGAAGTAGGGGGTTGTAGCTCCCTTCCAGGAGAGACTGGAAAACGAGAGAGAGAGTTGTAGCTCTCTGCAGGTTGCAGCCTGCGTACTGGTAAAGGACTGCACTAGTACAAAACCATTGTAAAAGGAGTTTCTAATTTGAAAGAAGATAGAGACATATTGCAGCAGGTGGTTTTCACCCACATTGGGTTTCCACCTTACATCTTGTGTTCTTTGGTGTGACTATCTGTTTTCTTTGTTCATGCTTATTATTTTATGGTACTGACATGCAAAAATAATTCAAAGAACAAATAAGGAAGATTTATTAAAAGAATTAGATCATACTGATTCACCCCCCCTCTCAGTATTATTTCCAACATTTTCATGCATTTATTTTCGATAGAGTTAGATCAATTAATTATTCTTTAGGACCTGATTAGGTCAAGTTGTAATAAAAGCAGTTGTAGAGAGTTTTTCCCTATATATACTGCCCTCTACATTGTTACAAGGGTTGGTCAATTGAGAATTTTCACTAGAGACTCGCATTGTATACCTGAGTTTTTTCTATAATCAAAGATTGTTGAAAGCTTGGAGAGCAAACTGCCTGTTGTAAATGAATGTTTTGATGATATGAAGATGGAATTATTGTGCTACAGCCCGAAACAATAAGTGCATCTTACCTCTGTTTTATTTTTTACCACTATCTAGATAGCAGAAAGAAAGCATAGCTTAAAATTTGTTTAAATACACTCTATGCTCAATTTCTGCTATTTTTTATGTTTTCCTCTGAATGAATTGGTTATGAATATGAATTCCTCCTGGCTCATATTTACCCCGATTCACCTGTGTTTGCCAATTATCTAGGGATTCTTCACTGCCCCTAGGTAGAGCTCTGTACCTCTATCTGTTAAGCTGATTGAGAGATTCTTAATTGCCTCTCATTACTTAGCATTCTTTCCATCATTTAAACCTGAAACATTGTTTCATGCACATCTACCTTGCTCCATTTCCCCTATGGTGACCAAGAAAACACACCAGCAGTCTCCCTCCTCGACTCCACGCCCAATGGTTTGAAACACTCAGACTGTGCTCTGCCTCTCTACCTGAAACATCAATTTTCCCGCCAAAACAAAACACAAAACCCCCTGAACTCAATAGCTAGCCTAAGATCATTTCAACAAAGCTAAATCCCAAAGAGAGAGCCCTCTCTGATTGCAGGTGGGCTAGAACCTGCAATCCAAAGTTGGTTTTTGGTTACCTGGGCCATATCCCTTACTCCAACTTGGGACAACCTGAGTGATAACATAATGGCGACTCCACTGGGGAGCATCCTCAGTTAAATTCATGAAGAAGGTTGGAAAGATCCCCTAAAAGGTCGATTTTCTAATTGCTGTATATTTCTTAAAACTACAGATGAAGCTTGAATGTCAGCCAGGAAGCCTTTGAAACTGTTTCTGTTCTACATTAGCAGAAGTAAATAAAAGCTGCTTCAATCGATCTTCATGCTAGTTTTAAGATATACACAGCCATTCCAAAATCTGATCTGTCCCTTGTTAATTACATAAATATTCCCATAAAAATACCCAAAAAAAACAATTCGGAAGCTATCGCCCAAGAAGAATCTGCAACACACAAGGTCAAATCCAGACCCGAATCCACCAGCTGTTTTTGAGAACCCTAACATAATCCCGAAGATCCTTAAGAAGCAAGAAAGACAGGAAAATTTTGCTGATTTGAGCCCTGAAACAGCTTACCCTAGCTGTATTCCAACTCCTGTCAAGGTTTTGTTTCGTTCAAACCCTATTTCCCCTAGTTCATCATCCACACCTCGAACTCCTCCTTCCACACCTTCATTCACTGCACATACTACCACTACTGTTGTTTCCACCATTCCAGTTATCCCTGTTATTCGAGTTGTTCCATTTATCCCCGTTGTTCCACCTATCCTTGCCAATATGGCTAATAGATATGCACCCCTGCAATTACCTGCTAATGCTGGGGCTTTACCTCAGGAGTACCAATCTAAGATCACATATTTTGATAGCACGGGTCCTTTTACTGCCATTCAACATACCAAAAAGATGCAAGACTATTTTGAAAACTACGAAATAGATGATGATAGCGTGAGAATGAGAATTTTTGTTCAGAGTCTGATAGGTGATGTAAGAACTTGGTTCAGATCACTTGCTTCAAATTCAATAACCACCCCAGATGAGCTTTACCAATCCTTTACCAATAGATGGGAGAAAAAGAAAGACCCCTTGCACATACTAGCAGAATATGATACGATTAAACGAGGTCCTCAAGAGACTGTTTTGGAGTACTGTGCAAGATTCAATAATGTTTACAATGTAATACCACAGAACCTAAGGCCTCCCCCTGATCTGGCCTTGTACAAATTTCCGGATTGTTTTGACCCTGATATGGCATATTAGTTAAAAGAAAGAGCTCCTCAGACCCTTGTAGACATGCAGAATGTTGCTGTCAGTGTTGAGGCTAACTTAATTACCAAGAGAAATAGAGCTAGAATGGAAAGAAGAACCACCTTTAAGGAAGAACCCTCAGCCTTTGATCAAAAGCTTGATGCTATTATCAATGGCCTACAGAGGCTAGGAGAAAGAGTAGAAAATGTTGAAAGAAAAGCATCATGGGAAGGACAACAGTCTAATACCATAAGGAACCCAAATTTTAGGAAAACACAGAACACAAATGCTGGTAGGTCTAACCAAGACCATGACATAAGACCCCCTTTTCAAGATAACTATGTTGAAGGATATACTTCTAGTGAACCCATAGAGGACACTCACATGAACCTGATGGATCTAAAGGGTGAGCACCAAACTGTCCTGTCCCAAGAAGACCAAAATGAACTCGATTACAATCAGTTTCAAACTAAATCTAGTGAGTCTTTTGATTTTAAACAAGGATATGATACTGCTGTGTATGAAGTACACAAACAATATAAGCTGAGAACTAGGACCATTGACATTTCGGAACCTAGTAAAACAAAGGATGGCAAACAGCCCAACAAGACCAAAGGCAAGGCTGTCATAACAGAACCCGCTGATATAAATGTTCCAAACCCGCATCAAGTGACCGTAGAAGACATAACATAAATACAGCCTTCCAAAGATCAGCCTTTGCCACCTTCTCCCTCGAAACAAAGCTTGAAAAGTGTTCCAAAAAACTTTCCTGAAACTAAAAAACCGCAAGCCATCAGTCCTCATAACGCTGATAAACAAGAGCAAATCGCAGATAATTTAAATGAAAAGGAAAAAACTGCCTTTATCAACAACAAGACTCCATTGGAAAAACCATTTAATTTAGAGGTAGAAATAGCTAAGTTGAAAATATCCATCCCCCTCTCAGAACTTGCCAAACATGATGTATATAGGAAACAAATTCAAAGGTCACTTCAAATTCCAGAAAACAAGGACGATGTAAATGTCTTGGATGATTCCCCTGAACTGCTGTTTGGACCAGAAGTCAATGGAAAGTCAACACATGGACCTGTCCCACCCTTTTATGTCAGTTTGCATATACATGACAAAGTTTTACACAATGCTATGTTTGAATCAGGGGCATCGCACAATCTTATGCCCAAAGCAGTTATGGATAAACTAAATCTTGATGTTACAAGACCCTACAAAGATTTATACTCATTTGACTCAAGTCAAGTGAAATGTCTAGGCCTCATCAAAGACTTGTGTGTCTCCTTAGTTCAATATCCAAATAAGACCATCCTCATGGATGTAGTGGTTGCTGGCATTCCACCAAAATACGGTATGCTCCTATCAAGATCATGGGGAGCAAAGCTTTAAGGATCCCTTCAATTAGACCTTTCCTATGCCACCATTTCAGTCTTTGGGCAACCAAAGAGACTGTATAGAGAAACGCTGATGAAATATGTGGTAATTAGTGAGAGCAAGCCTGAAAATTTTCCCATTTATTCAATCCATTCTGATATCGATTCCTTTATTTTGTTTAATGATGATACAAATTCTCCAACTGATAATGAGCCCTTGGCTCTGGAACAACAAGCACACATCAATGAAGAATCAGTTACACACACTAGTGAAACTGTCGCAACAATTATTGCGACCAGCATGCAAGAACAACATCCCCAAACAGAAATCGCAAATCTGCCCAATCCTAAGTTGACCGACACTTTAGGCATCAACCACAAGCAGGAAATCACATGGTATTTAGAATTTGATGGCTTTGTTAACAAGTTAGGAGCAGGGGCAGGTGTCTGGATTCACAATACATATAACAACCATGCATAAGGTCATGCCTACAGACTGAACTTTAAATGCACAAATAACATGGCAGAGTATGAGGCTCTGCTGTTAGGCCTTAAATTGCTCAAAGCTCTAGGAGCCGCAAAAGTGTCTATTTTAGGTGACTCTGATTTAATCATACAACAAATGAAAGGTAATTTTGTTACCAATGACAACAGAATGAGAGCCTATAGGACTGCTGCCACTAATATACTCAATGCATTCACTGAATTCAAGCTTGACAAGATTTCCAGAAATCATAACATTCATGCACACATCCTAGCCACCTTTTCTAGAACATGAAAGCTTCCTTTTGACCCAAACCATCACTTCACAGCTGAAATAAAACATAGGCCCGCTGTCCCAAATAACATCATAGATTGGCAAGTGTTCGAAAATGATGTCCAGATTAATAATTTCCTTACCCTTGAGCATGAATTTTCAAGTATCAACATTGACATGGACGCTATGAACGACTCCCAACAGCAAACAAATGAAAATCAGCAAGATGTAACAGCTGCAACAGCCAAACAGATCCTGAAACCAACTACTTTTGACAAAGAAAATATAGGACAGCTGAAACAAATGCATTTGGAAGAAATTGACAAAGCAGAGGCAGAGATCATTGACTTAAAGGATAACTTTCTGCCTGCTGGCCTAACCCCATTAGAAGACATGTTTGACGCCAATGATGTGCCCAGAAAGCCAAAATTGCAACCCATTAACACTGATATAGAAGAACACAACATTGGAACAAAAGAGAATCCAAAAATGATCAAACTGTCCAAAAATTTACCACCTGATCAAAAGCCCAAATATATTGACTTGTTCAAAGAGTTCCAAGATGTCTTTGCTTGGAGCTATGAGGATTTGAAATCCTATGACACCTTGGTGATCCAACACACAATCCCCTTAAAACCGAACCAGAAACCCTTCAAACATAAACTTAGAAGAATCAACCCTATTTTTCTTCCCCCAATTGAAAAAGAAGTAAAGAGGATGTTTGAAGCAGGCATCATAGCACCCATCAGATTTTATGAATGGGTATCCAATCTTGTTCCTATGAGAAAAAAGACAGGTGAAATCAGACTTTGTGTAGATCTCAGAAATTTAAATCAATTCTCCCTAAAAGACCATTACCCTTTGCCTAAAATGGACCACATCTTGCAGAGAGTAGTGGGGTCATCTAGAATTTCTTTGCTAGATGGTTTTTCAGGTTTCAACCAAATACTTGTTCACCCAGATGACCAAGACAAGACAGACTTTACCACACCGTGGGGAACATTTAAGTATGTAAAGATGCCATTCGGACTTAAAAACGCTGGTGCAACTTTTCAGAGAGCAATGGATATTGCTTTTGCCGAAGAAATACACGACTTTCTAGCTGTTTATCTTGATGACTTGACCCCATTTTCCAAATCTGATGAAGAACACCTCAAGCACCTCAGGCAAATATTCATGACATGTAGGAAATATGGCATTTCCTTGAACCCCAAAAAGTCTTTCTTTGGTCTAGAAGAAGGCAAGTTACTTGGCCATATCATATCAAAAGATGGGATCAGAATTGACCCTGAAAGAATCCAAGCCATCCTCCAAATTCCATATCCAAGAAACATAAAAGAGCTGCAAGCATTCCTTGGGAAAATCAACTTCTTAAGAAGGTTTATCCCAAATCTAGCTGAATTAATAAGACTGTTAAGAAACATGTTAAAAAAGGATGCCAAGGTAAGATGGTCCCTGGAAACCAAGCAAGCATTTGAAAGTATCAAAGCTGCATTAACCCAAACCCCTGTACTCACCAGCCCGCAGTTTGAGAAAGATTTTATCATATTTTCGTTTGCATCTGATCACACAATAGCCGTTGTCCTTTTGCAAAAGGATGAACAAGGAGCTGAAAAACCAATTGCTTTCTTCAGCCGAGCCTTAAGAGACGCCCCTTTGAAATACCCAATCATGGAAAAGCAGGCCTATGCACTTGTTAAGGCCATCAAGGATTTCAGAGTGTACATTTTATATTCACACGTGATTGCCTATGTACCACACGCTGCTGTAAAAGACATATTGACCCAAGAGGGATTAGAAGGCAAAAGAGGCAAGTGGATTGCAAGCATCCTTGAATATGACATAGAAATAAAACCAACCAAGCTAATAAAGGGACAAGGTTTAGCCAAACTGATGTCCGAAACAAATTTTCAAGCCTTAGACATAAACCAGCTGGACAATGAACCGGAGCTGGCGGCTCCATAGATCAGTGAAATATTTCTGCAATGCCCTTAGTACAATGATATTTGCTTTGTATTGTTAAACCTGTGTGCTCCCCCAGGATTGTCCAGGACCAAGAAAAGATTTTTAAAAATGAAGGCTTTGAAGTTTTGTGTTATAGATGGTGCATTATTTTGGAAAAATCATGAAGGTATATTGCTTAATTGTTTAACCATGAATGAAACTAACAATGTCATGAAAGAATTCCATGCAGGTGATTGTGGAGGACATCTATATTGGAAGTCCACTGCTGATAAAATTCTAAGGGCTGGTTTCTATTGGCCCTCTCTTTTTACAGATGTAAAGAAGTTTTCCATGTCATGTCACAAATGCCAAATCTTTGAGGGCAAGAGAAAGTTGCTACCCCTACCCCTTAAACCTATCTCAACAGAAAAACATTTTCAACAATGGGGTCTTCACTTGATTGGAGAAATCCATCCCTCTTCCTCAGGCCAACACAAATGGATCCTAACAGCCACTGACTATTTCACCAAGTGGGTTGAAGCCATTCCCTGCAGACAAGCCAATGACACCATCATTATCCAATTCCTTGAGTGCAATATCCTTTCTAGATTTGGCTGCCCTGAGAAAATCATCACTGGCAATGCCGCTGCCTTTAAGTCCAAAAAGATGATCAATTTTTTCCACAGATTTAATATTACTTTGGGCCACTCTACACCTTATTACCCTCAAGGTAATGGTTTGGCCGAATCATCTAACAAAAGCCTCATCAACATCATAAAGAAAGTGCTGGAAGAGAACAAGAAGAACTGGCACAAAAAGCTGGTGAATGCCCTATGGGCAGACAGACTCTCGAGCAAGAAATCCATTGGGATGAGCCCTTATGAGCTAGTATATGGCATGGAGGCAAGATTTCCTTCATCCCTGGGCATTCCTGCTATCAAATTGTTACAAGAAATTCAGGCTGAACCAAATGACATTCAAAGAAGAATCAATCAGACCATTCATCTTCAGCAAACCAGAGAACAAGTTTATGACAGAGCTCAAATTTTGCAAGAAAAGCTCAAAAAGATGTTTGATAAGAGAGCTAAGGCTGAGGATTTCAATGTTGGTGACAAAGTTCTAAGATGGGACTCAAGAAGAGAAGACAAGGGTAAACATGCAAAGTTTGATTTTTTATGGAAAGGTCCATTTGTTGTTTCTGTTGTTCAAGGAAATAACACATATTTTCTCAGATCTATAGAGGACAGTACTGCTGAAGAAGGCCCTATCAATGGCCGTATGCTGAAGCATTACCATGACCTCTTTTAAGGGACACAATGTAGTATTGTATATATCTTTGTACAGTCTTATTTGTATATATCAGCACTTTGTATTCATTTTTATAAGCAGTCCGATCGTCTAAGGAAAAGCAGTAAATTTGTGAAAGACACAATTTTTAAAAGCTCTGTTTCTACACCAGTTTTCAGCAAAGTATCAAGATAAAAAACTGTCACACTAAAAGCTATTCACGGTAGAAGAGAACTATTTGCAGTCATGGTGCATAATTATCAAGCATGCAGAAGAAAGCAGGCGATGCGGCACAGTTCACAGTAATTCAGTTGAGGGGGAGGTTGTGCATAGTTCAAAGTTTTACATTTTTAGCAGCTAGAACGAAGAAGTGTTTCCAGTCTACAGCAACCATAGAAGATCAAGGCAGTCTAACCTGTTATTCTTGACTTTTCACAAGGAAAAGCCATCCCCAAGTGGAGCCACTGTTAGCCTCCTGTTGCAACAGGGTTTCATTTTTCATGATTGACATTTTTACATGCCAAATATGTCATACTTTGCAGGCTGCAGTTTTCCATATTTCCACAAAAGCCATGAAGTGTGCTAGTTCAAAGGCACTGTTGTATTCCAATTTTGATGAGTTGTTCCAGTTTTGAAGAGTTTTCATTTAAGGGAAGTCCAAACAATCTAATCTTGGCCTCCCTAGGTTTCAATTTCCTGTTTTAGAATGTAGAGAATGATATCTGTCCAAACAGTTTAATCTTGGCAAATTTGTAGATAGGTAGAGAATCAAAGGGACCCAACTGCTTAATCTGGGCCCTGGCAGAAATAAGTGTAGATTTAGATAGGAAATCATTCAAAAGAAAAATTGTAAAGCTGGGTCTACAAGTCTAAGTGCACCCAAATCAAAAGAAGAAAAAATGTTAGGTGAGTAGGCTGGGTAGGTAGCTGTGAGGTTGCAGAATGATGATTTATGATCAATTTTGTGTTACAAAGTGTTTTATCTCTTCAGATCACAGTTACAGGCAATTTTTCATCTGGAGGAGCTCGAGCTAGACATAACTAACTTCCCCTTCTTCTCATTCCCCAAAACACTTACTAATTTCCCAAAGAGGTCAAGATCTTCTTGGTTCCTCTTAATTCATCATTTTCCATGTCATTTGCCTTAGTGGAGATCTGCTTCGCTCAAGGATTTCATTTCCTTACAAATTATTTTCCCCAAAATTAGACTAAGGTCCCTTACCTTAGCGCTTGCTTATCATTTCCATATTAACTACTAACTCTAGTATATAACTCCCTATAAGTTTTCCCCCTTCCCCTACTAAAAGAATGTATATAAAACTCCCCTATGTAAATATCCCCTCCCTGGCAATATAGCCATATTTTTCCCAAGTCAGGGAAAGAACAGTCCATCAGGGGCTGTTTTTAGCCCATCCGTGTCATAGCAGGAGTTAGATGACACCTGGTCATGCTAACAACCTCTCCCCTAGCCCTAAAACCATCCAAAAAACCCACATTTTCTCCCTTATCCTAAGTTTTTGTGCATAAATCATTAAAACCCCGCTCATAAACCCTCAAAGAACCCATGTTCTACCCCTTATGCCAAAGTCCCAAGCGCAAATACACTAACCCGCCCATTTTTAACCCTCATAACCCACATAAACCAAAGTTTTACCCCCCCCCCCGCCGCGCCATATTAAAATTGGAATATTCCTTGAATATTCCTGCCCCTTATCCCTCTATTGCCTCGTCCCAGCCGCCAACCGTTAGATCGCCCGCCCCACAGATCTACGGTGGGCGGGCCTTCCTGTCCCCCGATGCACACGAAGGTTAGCGTCCGGGAGATGGGCGGTATTGCCGCCGTACTCCCGCCATGCGTCACCTTCTAGGCTGTGGCAGAGCCCCTCCCCCCAAAACTGCCCAGGCGCTAAGGCGGTGCGCCCAAAACCATTTACCACTCCTGCGCAATGACATCACCTGCCTGCGTCACCCCCTTGCTCAGTCACCTGCCGCGTCATCCGCCTGCGTGGCCCTCCTGCCACTGTATCGCTGAGTCACCTGCCACGTGTCCTGCCACATCATCAGACCTGCTGTACTGCCACATCACCTCTGTACGTGATGACATCATCATGATGACGTCATCCCACCACGTCATCATGTTGACGTCACCCACCGTACGAGGTCCCACCTGCTGACGTCATCATCAGTTTTTGGCACAAAAGGCGAAAATTGCACTTCGGAGCCCCGGAATCAGTTTCTGAGGCAGTTTTTGATGAGCGATTTGCGCTAGGCACAAATCGCTCATCGCTGGATAAAATAGGCCTGAATGGGGAATTTTTAGGGAATATTTTTGTTACGCAGCCCCCAGCAAGCCAGAAAGAAGCCGAATGACCTGTTTTCCTCCGCGAAGCATTCAAGGAGCCGAAGATATTTTTAAGGAAGACAGAGCCAGAACAGCAGCCATTAAATGTTGATTTAATGCATAGCACATCAGAACAGCATCCCAATTGATTGTCAAAGAGTATCAGAGGAAGAAGAAGAGCCAAAGAGTATCAGTCAAGATTTTTTAGGGGCTCGAAGCACCTGCACATTGATGAGCCCCCCAGAAAGTCAAATCAAGAGGCGTAAGCCCATCCTTGCCCTCAAATCACAGTTAAAGCTTTAAATGTAGACGGACAGCAAAAAAGAAGAAACCCATACACATTTATTTCAGAAAGCACTGCACCAAACCATCGAGGACAACACAATTTATTTAGTTTTGATACGGCTGCCCTCAGCGCAGCCCGAGATATTTTCATGCATTTATTTCTGATATAGTTAGGTCAATTAATTATTCTTTAGGACCTGATTAGGTCAAGTTGTAATAAAAGCAGTTGTAGATATTTTTTCCCTATATATACCGCCCTCTACATTGTTACAAGGGTTGGTCAATTGAGAATTTTCACTAGAGACTCGCATTGTATACCTGAGTTTTTTCTATAATCAAAGATTGCTGAAAGCTTGGAGAGCAAACTGCCTGTTGTAAATGAATGTTTTGATGATATGAAGATGGAATTCTTGTGCTGCAGCCCGAAACAATAAGTGCATCTTACCTCTGTTTTATTGTTTACCACTATCTAGATAGCAGAAAGAAAGAATAGCTTAGAATTTGTTTAAATACACTCTATGCTCAATTTCTGCTATTTTTTATGTTTTCCTCTGAATGAATTGGTTATGAATATGAATTCCTCCTGGCTCATATTTACCCCGATTCACCTGTGTTTGCCAATTATCTAGGGATTCTTCACTGCCCCTAGGTAGAGCTCTGTTACCTCTATCTGTTAAGCTGATTGAGAGATTCTTAATTGCCTCTCATTACTTAGCATTCTTTCCATCATTTAAACCTGAAACATTGTTTCATGCGCAGCTACCTTGCTCCATTTTCCCTATGGTGACCAAGAAAACACACCAGCAGTCCTCCTCCTCGACTCCACGCCCAATGGTTTGAAACACTCAGACTGTGCTCTGCCTCTCTACCTGAAACATCAATTTTCCCGCCAAAACAAAACAAAAAACCCCCTGAACTCAATAGCTAGCCTAAGATCATTTCAACAAAGCTAAATCCCAAAGAGAGAGCCCTCTCTGATTGCAGGTGGGCTAGAACCTTCAATCCAAAGTTGGTTTGTGGTTACCTCGGCCGTATCCCTTACTCCAACTTGGGGACAACCTGAGTGATAACACAATCCTAGACACTTTACCTGACTGGAGTCAAATGAGAATAAGTATTTATAAGGCCTTGTAATGTCTAGGCTTAATTTCTCCATCACTGATTTGGGCATTAAGTTGTGAGAGGCCCCAGAATCCAACATTGCATTGTGTAGAATTTTGTCATGGATACTAAGGCTAATGTAAAAAGGTGGAACTCCTCCTGTAGGAATTTATAGGGTAAGTTCCTCAGAAAGAACACCAAAAGGACACCGCTCACAACCATATCACAGATCAATACACCAATATTTTTGACGTGGTTAAAACCCTCAAAGAGGGAAACAGTCCACGGCCTGAGCCAACGCGGCCACTTCAGGCAATTTATTAATCAAAGAATGAAAATTTACATAAGCTTCTCTCATGCACGGATTACCCTACAAATGACCCTCCATGCGCTTTAAATAGAATTCATGGACCAATCGGGTGTCAAGCCACGGATCAAGTGTTGGTAATACCGAGGAGAGAATCAACCGTCGGATCACTAGATATCGTGACCGTCGGATTGTAAGTTACAAAATGTACAGCAGTAAAGAAACACACTTTACCTAACTCTACACTAGACCAAGTTGAACTTAACTATATCCTATGTGTCGGAATATCCTAACATCCTCCCTTAAGAAAAACTTGGGATAGGATTGAAGGATTTACAAATATGACACAATAGGAGAAGGAAGGAGGCACTAGAGCCTATCCCCCCTTAGTGAAAACTTCCTGAATGCCAACCATAAATCGAAGTTTAGTGAACTTCGCCTCTGTGAGAGCCTTTGTGAAGATGTCTGCAACTTGATCATCTGTTGAACAATATTGCACTTCAAGAACATGGTCGTGAATGAGCTTTCTGATGAAGTGCATGTGCAGTTCAATGTGTTTGCTGCGCTAATGTTGAACTGGATCTTTGCATAGCTGAATGGCACTTTGATTATCACACCAAAGTGTAGTCGGATGTTGCTGCTGAAAGCCAAATTCTGACAGGATCTGACGAAGCCACAAGGCTTCCTTACTAGCTTCTACGGCACCACGATACTCTGCTTCTGCTGATGAAAGAGAAATGGCAGCTTGTTTCTTACAAGCCCATGTAATAGGTCCTGAACCAAGAGTGAACACATAACCGGCAGTAGACTTCCGATCATCAGGGTCACCAGCCCAATCAGAATTAGTGAAACCAACCAATAGAGGAGTTGCTTCGGCACTGTAATGAATCCCAAACTGAACTGTACCTCGAACATAACGAAGTATTCTTTTAGCTGCTTTCCAATGACTTTCATGGGGGTTTTGCATGAACCGAGCAACAAGGCCAACAGCAAAGGAAAGGTCAGCACGAGTATGGGTTAAATACAAGAGTTTTCCTACAAGTTGACGGTATAATGTAGCATCAACTTCAGGAGAAGTACAAGTGACTGAAAGTTTGACTCCAGACTGAAAGGGAGAAGGGGCTGGCTTACAGTCTTCCATGTGAAAATGACGTAGAATATCACAAGCATACTTGGACTGGGAAAGGGAAATACCCTCCTTGGATTGCAAGACTTGAAGACCGAGAAAATAGTGTAAGTGTCCTAAGTCTTTCATTTCAAATTTCCTTTTGAGGCTAGACTTCACATGGTTTATAAGGTTGGGACCAATACCAGTAAGGATAAGATCATCAACATAAAGAACAAGGATGATAAGAGAGTTTCCCACTTTCTTGGTGTAGACAGTATTGTCAGAATGACACCTAGAAAAGCCAGACTCTAAAAGAAAGCTATCCATTTTGGCATACCAAGCCCGAGGAGCTTGCTTGAGACCATAAAGGGATTTCTTAAGTCGACAAACAAGGCTGGAGTCTGTTTGTATGAAGCCAATGGGTTGTTCCATATAGATTTCTTCATGCAAGAAGGCAGATTTAACATCCATCTGATGGACTTCCCATTTGAAAGAGGCAGCAAGGGAAAGAACAAGGCGGATAGAGTTCATTTTGGCAACAGGGGAGAAGGTTTCAGTGTAGTCAATGCCTTCAACCTGTGAAAAGCCCTTAGCAACAAGATGAGCTTTATGTTTATCAACTTTCCAATCTGGTCCATACTTGGTTCTGTAAACCCATTTGCATCTAACAAGTTTTCGTCCCTTTGGTAAAGGAACAAGATCCCATGTATCATTTGCCAATAATGAATGATATTCTTCATTCATAGCTGCTTCCTAATCTGGATGGCCTGAAGCTTCTGCAAAGGTGTCAGGATCATAATTTACTGGAGCTTGAGCCAGTAAATAAGAGGCTCTCTCGAACTGAGAACGTGTGCGTCGCTGATCTGTAGGATCACCGACAAGATCACCTGCTGCATCTCGGGTAGCACGAACCCATTTTGGAAGCTCAGGAGCTGAAGGAGGATCCTGAGATGGAGGGGGAGGATTGTCATCCTCACTTTCATCATCTGAAGAAGAAATGTTTTCGAAGGTAGAAGAGATAGGGAGAGGTGGCACATCCGCCGGACTAGGCTCGCAGGCCGATATATTTTCATCAAATTTTACATCTCTTCTAATGATAACATTTTTGGACTTAAATGGAATAAGTCTATAGCCTTTGACATCTTCAGAATATCCAACAAAAGTACATTTTTCACTCTTAGGTTCTAAAGCTTTATGCTTTTCATCTAGAATATGGGCCCATGCTTCACTTCCAAAAACATGAAAGTGACTTACATCTGGTTTGATTGAGCTCCATGCTTCTTCTGGAGTGATATTCTTTAAAGCCTTAGTAGGAGTGCGATTTATTATGTAATTTCCACAGTTAATTGCTTCTGCCCAAAAACTAAGACCAAGTCCTTTAGATTGTAGCATACAATTAGCCATTTCCTTTAAGGTGCGATTCTTCCTTTCAGCTACACCATTTTGTTGTGGAGTATATGGAACAGTATGTTGCATTTGAATTCCATTCTCAGTGCAATAGTTGATGAATGTTTTTTTAACATATTCTCTGCCATTATCAGATCTTAACTTAAGAATTTGATGTCCAGATTGTTTTCCAACAAAGGCCTTGAAGGCCAAAAAAGTGTTAAATACTTCACTCTTGAGTTTTAAGAAGTATACCCAAGTGCGTCTGGAGAAATCATCAATGAAGGTTAAGAAATACTTGCAACCAGAGAATGACACAACTGGAAGTGGACCACATAAATCACTATGCACAAGCTGTAAAGGGGCTGAGGCGTGCCAAGAGGCACGTTTTTCAAAATTGTCCCGATGATGTTTTCCTAGTACACATCCGGAACAAACACCATCTCTGCAAGATACCATAGGAAGACCTGTCACCATATTTTCTTTACATAGATGCTGAAGGGAGCGATAGCTTAAGTGACTAAATTGCTCATGCCAAAGTTTGCTCACTTCATCGTTATGAGCAACAAATACTGAGGGAAGATTTGATGACCCAAAGTTGTGAAACTTATACAACCTTGTAGAGTCATCAGCAATGCCAGTAGCCAAAATCTGTTTAGGATCTTTTAAGTCCTTGATTACAACATCATGAGGTGAAAATTCAACGATTTTACCTTCACCTGAATGAGTTATCTGATATACAGATAGAAGGTTGCAGGATAAGGTTGGAACACATAATACATCATTAAACTGACCATTGTCTAGATGAACAGTTCCAGTCCCTACAACATTAAGAGATCTATCATCACCAACATAGATATTTTTGGTGTTACAATCATTTAAAGAAGAAAACATGGCTTTGTTTTTGGCCATGTGATAAGAAGCTCCAGAATCAATGAGCCACTCATGAGAATGAGAAGAAGAAGATACATTTAATGCATAGCCAGACCGAGATGCTTGACAACCACATGCAGAAAGTGCCATTCCTGAAGATGAAGTTGAAGTTGAAGATTGTCCCAAATGGATGTTATGCTTCTTCATTGCTGCTTCCAAGGCTTCCATCTTTTTAAAGCATTTTGATTCTAAGTGGCCATCTCGATTACAAAAGTTGCAATGTCTATCAGTCTTCTTCCCTTTGTTTTTATTTGTCTTATCATATTGTTGAAATGATTTTTCATTTTGGGGCTAAAATTGCTTAGGACCCTTGTTTGGTTTAGGACCATTCTTTTTAGGATATGACTTCTTAGGATTCTTTAAATTTGGTTGCTGCTGGGCGGCTAACGCTTTCTTGGAAGAGTTTCCAAGATTAAGAAGACCAAGGTGTAAGAGTTTTTCTTGTTCTCTTATTAAAGAATCACAAAAAGAGTCAAAGGAAGGGGGCTTGTAGTCTTTTCCTTGAGAAATGAAGGCTTCTCTTGTAGAATGGAAGGTGGAAACAAATACAGAGTAGGTTGGTCCCAACTTAGTAAGGATGGAATAAATAAGGTTACTATCTTCTTTCTTAACCTTAACACCTTCCAAAAGATATCTAAGGGTCTTGAACTTAGACAAGAAATCTTCAATGCAAGAAAAATTATTAGGGTCCAATGTAAGCAACTCATTTTCAAGTTGATGGGCTCTAATTTCATTTTTAATCCCAAAAACTTTATTGATTTGTTCCATTGCTTCATGAGGAGTTTCAAGTTCTGCAATATGGAATCTAAGATCTGGAGAAATAGACATCCCTATCAAACCACGTGCTTGATCTTGTCTATTTTCCCATTTAGCAGCCTTTTCTTCATCTTTCAGTTTATTTTCTTGGCCTGTGGCTATTCGGTAAAGACCTTTACTTCTAAGTAAATCCTCCATGTAGGACAACCATTGGAAGTAGTTGGTGCTGTCAAGGGTAACTTGGTATTGACTTTCCATTTCAACAGAAACTGAAGATGAAGATGCTGAAAATAAGTGTTCCAATGGATAGATCTCGAAAAATTAGGCTGGTTTAAAAAAAACGGCTCTGAAAAAGGCTTCCGGATGAAGAAGTTATGGCTTTTTAAAAAAAAGTTGTTGAAGTTGTCAACGAAGTGCGGGAATGTGCAGAAATGAAAAAGTCCGCCCCCACAAAATGGAGACTTGAACCCAAGACCTCTACTCTCTTAAAATAGCTTTGAATCAATTGATCTATACAAAAAATTTGAGAGAGAGAGAGAGAGAGAGGGGGGGGGGGCTTTGGGTTGCGTGCTTGCTTTGAGAGAGCTCTTTTCCCCTACAAAACAAAAAACACAAAACCCAACACGGACATGCAAAGAAAACGAACCTTTCAGCTTGAAGTTAGCTTTACCCAAAAAACTAAATATTTTCAAAAATTTAACCTTGCGGCTCAAAGTTAGCTTTAGCCGAAAAACTAAATATTTTTCTCAATGTTTCTGATTTTCCGAGATCACACTAAGGTGCAGGGAAAAGAGCATACGCATGAGAAAAATCCTTCCTTTCTGTTTCTGATTTGCCCAGATCGCACAAAGTCGCAGGGAAAAGAGCATATGTAGAAATGAAAGGTATAGATCCAGTTAAAAAAAGGTAAATAAACCGAAACCGAGATAAGCAGAGAGAAAATAACAGTAAACTGCAAATAAAGACTGTATACCTCCAGATCTTAAAAATGACGCAGCTAGGGCTACCGGAAACCTTTTTGCGTGAAATGAAAGGGGTTCCTCACTGGAACAGATGCTCCGAACACAACAGAGCACTCCTCTCGGCCCGAAAGCAGTCAGAAACAGCAGATCTAAGAAACGGCAGTCGGATGCAGTTCTACCGGCTTCAGATTTGGATCACCAACGGACGCGGCCCTCAAATAGCTCTGATACCATGTAGGAATTTGCAGGGTAAGTTCCTCAGAAAGAACACCAAAAGGACACCGCTCACAACCAGATCACAGATCAATACACCAGTATTTTTGACGTGGTTAAAACCCTCAAAGAGGGAAACGTCCACGGCCTGAGCCAACGCGGCCACTTCAGGCAATTTATTAATCAAAGAATGAAAATTTACATAAGCTTCTCTCATGCACGGATTACCCTACAAATGACCCTCCATGCGCTTTAAATAGAATTCATGGACCAATCGGGTGTCAAGCCACGGATCAAGTGTCGGTAATACCGAGGAGAGAATGAACCGTCGGATCACTACATATCGTGACTGTCGGATTGTAAGTTACAAAATGCACAACGGTAAAGAAACACACTTTACCTAACTCTACACTAGACCAAGTTGAACTTAACTATATCCTATGTGTCGGAATATCCTAACACCTCCTTCTAATGGTTTTCCATTAACATTTGGACCAAATATGAGTTCTAGTTGGTCATCAAACAAGTTGACTGAATCCTCAATTTCAGCAATGTTTAAGGTCTGGATTATTTTTTATTATAATTTTCATTCTTGATTAGTTCTGTTAAAGGAACTAAAACCTTAAGCTTTTCTATCTCTGTTCCCAAATTGAATGGCAAAGAAACCTTTTCTATTTGAAAGATTTAAATTTTTGCAGCAGGGATTTGTGTAGGCTTGTCTTCTTTTCCTTTATTGGGGACCTCCTTATGCAGATTTTCAAATCTGATGTTTTGAGCTTTGTCCACTGGTTCCTTAGATGGAATTGAGGCGGATGGTTGATCAACAAAAGGTTGATCAGAGGTTATGTCTACAATTGTGGGACTAGAAGGTTTTGGGTTTTCCCTAGGGAGAATTTGGAGGATTTCTGAAACAAGGGCTTATTTTATTTTCTTGGGTTGATTTTGTAATGTTTTCTTGGTTTCGTCAGGGACATCAACATTCTTTTTGCTTCGTAGATTATACTGTTTATGAACTTCAAAGATGGCATAATCATATCCTTGTTTATAATCAAATGATTCCCCGAACTGTATTTGTAATTGCTACAGCATATACAGTTCCTGCTCATCTTGGGTTAGAAAAATAGTGTCCTCATCATTTACTCCCAATAGGTTAATTTGTGTATCTTGTTCTGGATCTTCCAGATGGGATGTCTCTACATAATTTCCTTAAAAAGGAGGCCTAATGTTATGATCTAGTCCATTTTTCCCAATGTTTTGGTTTTTTCTAAAATTTGGGTTTCTAACTGGAGGTGCTTGTTGGTTATCCCATTTGGGTTTCCTTTCCATGTTCTCTATTCTATCCATTATTCTTTCCATAATTTTGGTTAAAATTTATATTTTAATGTCAGATGGTGAGGTTTCATCCTTTTCAGTTCCTCTCCTTCCATTTCTAACCCTAGCCCATTTAGCTAACAAATTAGCTTCTACACTAACATCTACACTTTGCATTTCTTCTCATGTTGAGGGGTTTATTTCCCTAAGTTGGTATGTCATATCTGTGTCAAAACCATCAGGGAACTTTATTAATGCTAAGTCAGGTGTGGGTCTAAGGTTAACTGGGCTTGCGTTATATATATTATTGAATCTAGTGCAGTAATGTTGAACAATTTCACTAGGTCCTCTTCTAATATTCTCATATTCTAAAAGGATTTGTAAGGGATTATTTTTCTTTTCCCACCTATCAATAAACAACCTTTGGAAATTTTATAGGTTTGCAATGTGGTTGGAAGGAAAGGCTTTAAACCGCTTCTTGACATCACTAGTCAAAGTTTGGGAAAAGAGTCTCATCTGGACGTCTACTTCATCTATTTCATGTAGTTCAAAAAATTCAGACATCTTGTTTACATGTTGCTGGGCAGTGTAACGACTAGTAGCATCAAACAGGAAAATCTTACTCTGATAATCTGTAGGCATAGCATGAAGTTGGGCAGGTAAAACAAGAGGAACATATCTGTTCGCCATTGCTGTAAGTTGGGAGGGGATGAGATGTGGGGTTGAATTACTTGGAGATGATGCAACACTGGATGAAGAATCAAGGCTAGTATATGATGAATGAGTAACGATAGGTTGGTGAGGGAGTGTAGGTATAAATGGTGGTGAAGAATAGACTTCAGAAGGTATTATTTTTGAAGTTGAAGGGAACAATGGTGAACTCAAAGTAGTGGACAATTGTTCAGAAATCTCAGGGATAGTGGCAGTATTAATGGATGATTGTGGAGATTTCAGAATGTATTCATCAATTGATTTGTTGGCCTGTTGAATTTCAAGGTCTGCATTAGGATCTAGAACTATTTCATCAATTGCATTTTCAAATTTTGTTCTAAATACTGAAAGATCCAATGGAACATCAAAGGGAAGTTCTTCTAAAAATAACCACTCATCAGGACATGAATTAGCTTTAACTAATGGTATTTGGCTAGCCGAACTTTCTTATTTTTTAGATTTTCTTGAAATTAGGTTGGGATTATCAACTACTCGGCCAGGGTTTGGATCTAGATTAGCCCTAGTAAAATGAGACTTCCTAGAAGCCAGAATTTCAAATTTCTAAATTATTTTTGTGATATTTTTTCAAAATAACTTCTAACAAATGACTTTAAGAGGCTCAAAATGTAGATTTAGGACTTTCTTAAAGCTTTATTAGTACTAAGGATTCGCTGGTCCCCAGTATGGTTGCCACTATGTTATCACTTAGAAATTTATCTAAAAGTTATTAGAAGAAAGAAAATGACCGACGTAACCACAAACCAACTTTGGAGCATAGGCTCTGGCCAACCTAGGCTCAAAGAGGGCTCTCTCTATATGATTTAGCTCTGTTTGTTGGGATTTCAAGCTAGTTGTGAATGTTCAAGGGGATTTTGATTTGTATTCAAGATTGGATGGTGGGATCGTTGAAAAAGATGGATAGAATGATGTCTTTAGACCACTGGGCTATGGAGTCAACAGAAGGGCAGCAGAACTAGATCAACCCACTAAACGGAATGTTCAAAGGGCAAGCTAGCAGAGTAAAGTGCAGGTCTTTGGGACAGCGGGGTGGACTGGTTTTAATCAGGGTGAGAGAGAAATTAAGGGTTCTCAAACCGGGATATAAATGAGGAATAAAGGGTAATCGAAAGCAAAGGGAAATTAAGAATCCTTTGCTTTGGATTAGCAAGAAACAACCTAAACAAAGGAGAAATTAAGAATTCCTTAACTTAGATATCAGTAGAAAACATTTATATGAATAACTGTTAAAACAGAGTGTAATTAAACAAATTCTGAGATATTGTTCTAGTTATAGCATTCAGGTTCAGAAATACATTAAAGATTGTGGAAAAACATTAAGAAAGATAATGATAACATAAGAAAATACTTGTCTGCACTCCGCTCAACACATGAATGCTGTGAAATATCTTGTCTTTATTCATCAATCTGGCTTGTTGGCTCAGTCAGTGATACAATAGCTTTATAGTTTTTTTATCGAGAAGTCTATATAAATGTCTAAGAATCCACCCTACATACTTCCAATTGTGAATTATTTATACAAAAATTATTAAAAATATCTCAAACTAACTTGAGATTTAATCTAGGAAATAAAAATATCTTCTTGCAAGAAGATAGAGACAGCCATTGAACTACTTTCATGCTGTCTCATTTATTTTGATACTGCTAGTCTCTATGGCTTGGTTTTAGCCCTTTATGCTCTTTGTTGTTTGAACTTTCATGCTGGAGGCTTTAGCCACTTTAGGCTTTCATCTGATACACTTTGACACTGATACTCTTTGACCCTACTGATCTATCTTCGTCTTTTTACCTGACTATTTTACTTTTACCCTTTTACTGCATTTTTCTGACATTAAATCAATCAATTTTTCCCACATTTCAGCATCAGCTAATTGGATTTTCAGCATCCTTCTGTATATCTCATCTGCCTCAGTGCACTTGGAAAAAGTAGGCTTATTGATGAACAAGTGTTTTACCTCATGCTGGAGGTAAAACAAATTTTCAGATGTTTGGTATAGTACTTTACATGTTGGCAATGCTTTAATTGAGGATGTACTAGCCTGTTCTTTTGCTAGCTCTCTGAGTTTGTTGTTGTAATCTTTTTGTGTCTTGAGCTTTTCATTTATGACTAAGGGACTCAGTAACCCTTTTTCTCTCAAAATATAAAACTTAGCCATAAATCTATCAATGGCTACCTGCATATTTTGGCACTTGTCCTCCAAGTTTAACATCAAGTTTATCTTGGAAAGGACCTTCCTTACCTCCAAAATTGTTTCTGTTCTATCCTCTATATCCAATTCCTGAAGCTCATACCTATTTTTAGTGTTAAGGAATTGGATGATTCTAGTGGCATCTTCGGGCATCTCTCCCAATTCCTCTTTTACCTTTTGGATGGCTTCTATAGCCATATTTATTAGATCTATCTGCACAAAAATTACCTAAATAGATGGCCAAATATCATTGACAGAGTCAATGATATTGGCCCATAATAGTTCCTTAGCTTGCCCAAGAGGTTCTTTGAGTGTTAGGTCCTTTTAAATGGATTTTATTCTCTCATTCATTCTGGCAGCTTTTTGCACTTCTTCCTTGTGCATGATTTTGGCAAGCTTGTAATCAATTTCCAAGCTTGACACCTTTTCTTTTAGCTTATTCATTTATGTAGCTTATATGGACATTTCCTTCATAGCTCTAACCAATTTCGTTCCTTCATCTGATGTACATGCTGCTGATGTAGACTGTGTTGAAACCTGTTCTGTTGTGGCCATAGGAGCTATTGGAGCTAATGAGGCTGCCATTGTAGAAGGAATGGTTGTTGAGACTGTTGAGATGGCACTCACTGAGGTAGTGGGAATATCAGTCTACATCAATTGGATTAAAGTTTCCAATTCCTTCTCTGTTTCCGCTAATTAGTCATTGAGTTTCAGGACTAGGTCCATCAATTCTTCATCTCTAGTATGGCTTCCCAAGACTTCCAGTGCCTGGGGATGTTATAGCTGAGGTATCTTCAATTGTTTTTTAAGTGCTGCAATGTCATCAATCTTCTTCTTAATTAGTTGTTCAGCAGCTTTAATGTCTTTGGGATCATGTCCCAATTCAATCACTAAGTCTTCCAAAGACTTAATTCTAGTATCCTTGGCCTGTCAGGAGGCCTTCTCCAACTAATATTGAGCTAAGATATTGGTCAATGAATTTTCCAATTGATGGGTGGCTATGGTTTTTCCAGTCAAGGTGGAGTAAATTATTTCTCCAGCCTATTTATGAAATTCAATTTGGTCAATGGGATGAATATCCCTTGCCAACACCTCAAAATCAATCTTTTTATATTCGGTTGATGTCCTTGGTGGTTACACAGTTGGCTTTATGAAAGACATTTGCATCTTTCCCTCCTTGATTTCAAAAGCCGACATCAACCTGGCTTGATTGGTAGGTGTAATATTTAAATACTTTGCATAAGATTGGGCCTTTAGTTTTTCATTTCTCATCTTGATTTCTTTAAACCTGTCCTTTATTTCCTTATCTTTGTCAGCAATCCTGCTAAAGGATGAAACTTCTACACTGAGTTTTCTTTCCAACATCTGAGTCTGAGATGTGGATGGCTCCTGTGTTTCCTCAGATGGAGTTGTGCCTTTACTTATGTCTAGCTCAGTATCAGTTACTTGTACTGAGTCCTCTGTGTCTTCCTATTTTGAAACAGGATTGAGCCTTGGTCTCGTACTCTGATTGGCTTCATACTGCACATTTGAAGTGTCCATACGTGAAGTAGAGGCTTCCTCTCTGCTCCTTTTAGGATTCTTTTCCTCATTTTGAGGATTTTTTATAATAGGAGGGGTGCTCATGGTTCTTTCTTGTTGTTTAGGTACCTATAGAAACGAGCTTTCATCAAGTTATCTTTCTAGATCAATCAAGGCATTCTCAACATCTACCTTTGTGCTATCCCTGTCTACAAGAGTGTTCTCCAATCACTCAAATTGATTTGCATATCTTTTAGTCTCTGGTATGGGATGATGAATATAAGGCCCTAATTTGACCTTTTGTCTAAGTCTAGTCATAAACCCTTGAGGGTCATATCTCCACATGAAACTCTTTGGAAATTTCATTTGTTGCAGAATCAGAACTGCCTACTGCCCTGCTTCTCTAGAGTTGCAAATGAAGGGGCCTAACTGGTTTTTGACTTTGAATTGAGCTATTTTCTTGGCTGAGACAAAATTGATCTCATCAGAGTTCATTATCTGTCTATAGTATTCTAGAGAAAATAACCTCAGAGGGAGGTATTTGGGGAGCTTACATGGGGCAAGTTAGCACCCATAGATTCTTATTTCTGTGTGGTTTTGGTAAAGGTACCAATCTCCCACCTTACTTTTCTTAGACAATTGAAGGAACCTTTTGATATCTTGGCTTATTCTAGGTGGAGGGCCTGCCAACATGGTCATGACTGGATGGAAAAAAGAGTTAATGAAATCTGTATAAGTATATGGTGTGGAATACTTGTGGAAAAGTGGTGTTCAAAATATGGCAGACCTGGGCTGGCCTCTGGTATCAAGCTTTTGGAGGGTGAAAGGGAACCTGTCTGACTGATAATATAGAAAGATATGGTAAAGTAAATATGAGTACTTGAACAGTCTCTCATTATGCATTCTAGTAAATTGTCATCCATCTTCTCAGCTATGAACTGGGCATAATTGTATATAGTATAAGGAGGCTTTCCTGGGGTAAAAATGGACATGAAGGCCACGATAAGTTCATTGACAAGTTCATCAGTGGTGCAACCCAAAATACATGATATCATAGTCACAATGTGCTTTCCCCTTTCAGAGAAAATGGCAGAAACATATGGAGGGGCATCCTTGGGAATGCGTTTATCTTCAACAATGAAATTTGAAACAATTGGGCTAGTTTTGATGGACTCAACTTGGTATACTGGTTTAGAAAATCTCCAACTGAGAGTGGGGTTAGGTTTGGACCTGGTTGGAGCTATAACATCTCATTGATTGATTCAGCTATGATGGTAAACAGGATTTTCTGGTGATGGGTCATTATTGCTCTTTGGCTGGGAATGTAACAGGCATGGGACATATGGACAATTTCAGGGAAAACATGTACTTGGGGAAATTTGTATTTAGGAAATTTGGATTCCCAAAGACCAATGTCATAAGAATGGTTCAAATATATGCTCGTACTCAAACAATGAAGTTTGAGGAGGACCTCATATGCACTGGTATCTCTGATTTGGAAATCCCTGTTTGACAGGGGAAGGTGGTCTAGATCCAAATGGGGGGATATGATAGCTCAGACATCCATGGCGGTAGGGGCAGCCATAATTTAGTCCTTTTGGATTTGAATTTGGCAATTTAGGGTTGTATCAAAGTTTTTCACAGAAACTGGTAGTTTTGAGAAGGGTTTGGGCATCAAACTTTCAAATTTGAAGAAATTTTAATTACTTTTACTTAATTAAAATGCTTTACAGGCTGAACATTTTCCAATTTTAAAGGGTGAGTGGTAATTGATGGTAAAATACTTGGAAATGAGTGAATTACCTTCAAATTTGGAGTTCACGGTAGCTTCAGAAGTTCGAATGGCTCTGGTACGGACTGAGAGGTTGATTGGGGTCTCTACAGGTTCTTCAGGAGTGAATTTGGAGTTCAATTGGTGAATTTAGTGTTTGTACGTGTCGCACTAGTTTGTATAGATTCACATAGAAAACGAGTGAAAAGGGTGAAAAAGGGCTTCTTGGCCTTTTTATGGAGCAACGGTCATTTTTTGATGGGTAATTTCTAAATGAACAGTGGGTGGTTTATCGAGTTGAGCGGGGAGGCGGTTTTCTAGGCCATCGCACCACTTATGGGGATCGGGCCGTATTTTGGAGGGGTCACCCGATCTACCTCTGTGCTTGACACATAGCATTCAGAGGGTCAGGGAAAACCACTTTATCGGGTTGGTAAATGTCGGTCGTCGGGTGCAACTGATATGGCTGTGGACTGGTGGATGAGGGGGATGGTGATCAGACGGTAGTCGGGCGAGGGAAGTGCGCGGGTGATAATAGCATGGGTATCAAGGGGGGTAATGCTTTAAACTTTGGCGTTTTCAGGTTAATTATAGGTCAATGACGAGTTAAAACGATCGGGTGGGGCTTAATGATGGGATTAATTGGTTTTCTCGGATATGGGATAATTTATAGTTTATATATAAAACTAAGGGTTGGGATATTTATTTAGGGGATTTAATTAATATATGGGAAAAGGTATATGGGGATTTATATAATAAAGTTAAAATTAATATGAAATGAGTGGAGTGAGCATACCCTTAGCATAATGTAAAATTTTTGCATTTTATTCCCACACATTTCACACGTAGGATAAAGCAATTTTGTGGGTTGTTTGAATGAAATTCAACATGGGGGTTTTTTTACTTTTCCTAGGAAAATGATGTTTAACCTTAGGAAAAGGGGTTTTATTAGGGTAATGAGGGGGAAATGAGTTTTATGAATGGAATTCTAACACTTGATGTCCATAAGTCATTAAGCTGAGGGTTCGGTCCCACTAAAAGTTAGAGAAATTCTTTGAGCCTCTTTGACTTGAAGGATTTAAAGTGCTAGAACATACTTGTGAATAGGAAATTAGTAAGGGGAAAAATGAATGAGGGGGTAGTTAATCATATTAACTTGAAAAACTTTGTTTTTGCTTCCATAATTTGATCATACATATAGAAATATGTGTCTAAGCATAATGCATGTGTTTGATCCAATCACCTTTATACTTCAGCAACCTTTCTTCTACTTACCCATCACTTACCCTACCATTTTTTCTTCATTTTATTTGGGTGCATTTAGACTAGAAAACCCTTATCATCCATTTTTCTTTTGAAAGTAATCTATCTAATTCTAACCTTATATCATCCAAGGGCTCAGATTAAACTGATGAGCTCCTTTATCTTCTCTACCTATCTAATGATCTGCCAAGATTAAACTATTTGGTCAGATTTTTTTCTATAACTATACACATAAAATTCAAAGCGTGAAATAACCAATATTAAATAGTTTGATTACCATGGGTTGTGGCATGAATAACAAGTTGCACACAATCATTATTATGCATAAAATTAAATAACAGTGGCATTTAGACTTGTACACTGTCATGGTCTCTTTTTTTGTGGGGGTTCATATATTTTCTTTTTTTGACCTTCTCTTATTCTTTTTGTCATTTGATATTTCTTTTAGGACATACCTTCTTTACATTTTTTAATCTTTTAATATGGAAAACATTTACAGAAAGAAAACGTATGTACAATATTACAAGGCTTAACCTTAGTCATTCAAAACTATGACTCCTATTGGCATAGGAACCTAACACTTCCAATCAAAGGAGATTGAGACCTTACAGATCCAACTTAAAGCTATGAAAGTCCAGAAGGCCAAAGATGAAGCTACTCGAGCTATTGAACTAGACAAAAATCAGAGACTTCTGGAAAAGCTGCGCCAGGTAGAGAGAGACACTTCTATTGGCCAGTTCTTTGCCCAAGCCAAGGAAACAATCTAGATCAACATACATGACTCAATAAATGAGATTTGGCCTTCTATTCAAATTATATTTGGATAGAAAGAGTTAATAGAGAAGGCCACTGAGACCATTGTACAAGGAAGGCAAAATATGGGAGAAATGCCAACTGAAGCTGCAAATATTATCAGGTTCTTAAATTCAAAATCCAGAATGGAGGAAGTAGGAGTCAGTGACAGAACTGCCACCATTTTGCAGGTCAAGAAGGTCTTGACTAAGAGAAATATTATTGACCGATTGGAGGAAAGATGTGAGACCTTGGAGTTGTAAGTAAACATATTCACAAATAGGATTGAGGCCTTAATGCATATGGGACTACCCAACATCTATGTCATCAATGATAAGTCGATCACTCAGGAGGACTACATCCGGAAAATGAAAGAGGTAGCCAAAAGTTGCATCATGTTCAGTGGAATCAAAGGGAGTATGGTAGCAAAAGCTTTTCTGGAGATCATGTCAAATTAATTCCATGTGTAAAATGAAGTAAAACACATTTTTACTCTGAAGCCACCTTTTGCTAAGTATACAAAGGTGGATGAAATCTATCGTAGGGTGACAAATTTAACAGTGCCAGATGAAAAGAGATGGGAAGAGTTACTTGGTTTACTGGACTAAGTAGTAACTCAGGAGTAGCAAAATTTTTCACCAGCACAGCAACCAATGCAATTTTTAGTTCAACATCGCATTCTATTTTGAATGACTTAGAAACAAAAACCACCCAAATAGGGCCACAGGTTTCCTCAATAGCCTACATGGCCTATTCTTTTGCCAAGATTAGATGATATTAGTTTGTAATTAGGCTAATAATACACTGTCGATCTGACAACTATTTTTGTAAAGCATTATTGTAATTTTTATTATAAATACTTCATCGTTCGAAGTATTAATGTTGATTTCCAAATGTAATTTCTACTACATATTGTAATCTTGAAGTACTGGAGCATCAATAATATAGGGACTTTTTACCGGATTCATGTGGTGTCCTAAATGGTGCTGTGTTTCCTGTCTTTATCTATTTAAACGTTGTTATCTCTTTCCTCTGTTTTTCTAAATTTGAATTAATCAATAGAAATTGTGATAAATAGGATTCATTTTCAAGAGCGCCCCATTTTGGATTTTGTTAATTTTAATGTTTTCTACTGAATTCAGGATAAATAATTCTTGATTTCTATTTGTTCTCTATTGAATCTTACATTTCTACTTTTCCACCACCCATTTAAACTCTGAAAAGATCCATTTACTGTAACCTAGCTTTCTCTGTGAGAACTCCTTTAAAAAATGATGAACAAACTCCAATTTTAGTTTATAGACTCCATAGCCCAATGGAATTATAACACTCAAATCAGCCAAACCAATCAATCAAAACAACAAGCACAATCATAGCTAGCCTAAAATTCACATTAAAAACAAAGATAAATTTTATAGAGAGATCCCTCTCTGAAGCTGGCAAAGCTAGATTCCAGCTTCCAAAGTGGTTTTGATGTTGTCCTATGCGTTTACTCTCTCAACCTTAAAAATATAGAATGAAAACATAGTGGCGACCATACTAGTGACGAATGCATTTTAATCCAAAACATTATTATTCCCTCATTTTAACTCAATGTTTTTATAAGCAATTGTTGTATCAGTATGAAATACATGATCTGAGGTTGTTATTTTGTATACATTTACTGTATCATTGATTCTAATTTTAATTTTGATTTTTGTGTGATGATTTTTCATAACCCTAGCTCCCAAAATAATTTACACTAGATATCACCCTGATCCTAACCCCGCTGAAATTGTAGATAACCCTAAGAAACTAGTGAGAGAGAAAATATTTACTGAGAGTCAAGGTAGTAATAGTCCTCTATCTAGATTCAATTCTCTCCCTGAGAATATTCCTTTGTCAAGTTCTAATTCTCTCCGAGAGAAATTTGAAACTTTACAAGATATATAATTTGATATACCTTTCCAACAAAGTTTGTTTAGATCAAAGTATGAGACGTTTGTAGATCAAACTATATTAAATAAATCCATAATGCAACCATATATACCCCAATCCCAACTCCTTGAAATCGATCCTGATTTTGAATCTTTACAACAATTTGACAAACTTCAAGGCCTAGTTTCTGTGTTGTACCAAGCTATTGAAGAAGCCTTTATTCAACAATCTGTTGAATTTTCTGCTCTAAAAGTTGCAGCAGCCTCTTTATCTAGTTAATCCTCCAAGTCAGTTTATCTACAACCTCCCAACCCTACTCACTCCATAATATCAACTGGTGGGCTCTAGTATTGTAGCAATAATGCTACAACTCCTGGAGCTTCCTATCTCTAATTTTATCAACCCGGTAGTTCGTACAAACTTGGAAGCGACGGTGCTGTATGCACAAGTACTAGCTCTTGTCGCAGCTGTCACTTGGTCAGCTGGCACAAGTCCGCTAGGGCTCAACCCAACTTCTATAGGCTCACAGAAGAAGCTTTATGAGTGATGGACGAAAGCTATCTTAAAGGAAGCTAACCTACTTTGCAAAAAGGAAATGGAAAGCTAACAAAGCATAGAAACCCTAATAAACCCTAATTTAACTAGCTTG
The DNA here is from genome assembly GCA_031772625.1 of Pinus tabuliformis. NCBI lineage: Eukaryota > Viridiplantae > Streptophyta > Pinopsida > Pinales > Pinaceae > Pinus > Pinus tabuliformis. The sequence continues at coordinate 87,405,746 of CM062814.1, read as the reverse complement.
ACCCTTACAATGCAAAAACGTGAATGAACCTTCTACCAATGATGCTATTACATGCAGTGAGTTGAAATACATGAATCTAAGCTACTTGCACTTGAAAAGACATGTTTTTGTATTTTGTCATTAAGTGGTTGGATTTATTGTGATGATGCTTTTGATTAGGGTTTGGTGGTGCAGGAGCGGTTGGAATGGAAGGAGAGCATGGGCAAGGTCAGGATGGCTAGGGGAGGTCCCAAGGGATCCTTAGCATCAGTCCACAGAGGTTCCTCACGTTCAGATGCTCAGCAACCGAGTGTGTGGGCTCCTACAGGATGTCTGCAGGGGATCCTACAGGAAACTCAGGAATTTCTACAGGAAGGTCTGCAATTCTTCTACAGGATGTTCTGAAATGGGATGTTTGAGGATGGATGGTTGATGGAAGATGCATGGATGGTTATGGAGGTAGGATGGGGGTCTGAAGTGACCCAGGAACTGATGGATGGAGTGGTGAGGTGATGTGGAAAGCTGACTTGGCTTGAAGGTGGTTGAGACAACAATGGGGAAGAAGGTAAGGTTACTTGGCAAAAGAGAAGATGGGAGATGAGGGAACAGACTTGCTGATGGAGGAGCTGATCTGAACGAGGCTCAAATGAACGAGGAGGTGATGAAGATGCCCTGCATAGTGGTTATTTGATCAAACCAACTACATCTTGCATGCAATCGAAATATCATGTGATCTATCTAACAAGTTAATGAAATTGGTGGACAGCAACCTTATTCATGAAAATAATCACGTACAACCTGTGAACAAAACATTATCAAAGAGATATAAATGCATGAATAACTCCTACCAATCTATCTTAAACATAAGAAACTACTTTAACCATCAAAAGCAACCTAAGTAACACAGCATGAATTAAATCTAAAGAGCAGATTTTTTTCTCAAGAACGCAGCAAACACACATAAAGAGAAACAAGGGAGGTACTGGGCGCTTGAGATGGGCCCAACCCCAAGAGCTACAGCCTCCCATGAAAGATTTAGAGCTGGTGCAAAGCTGGATCCATCTTTATTAATCAAGAAATGAAAAGTACATCAAAACTGTCCACAAGGAGAACTTGAACATGAGCTGAAAGCAAAGCTAATCTATTGCATAAAAATCGAACTACAAACTAGCTAACTAATGGCTAAAACAAAATGACTAACTAGCTACAAAATGACTACCCACTAGCTAACCAAAATGAGGCCCTAAGCCTTCTTATTTATACAATTTGAGGACCCAACAGTCCTCCTAAAATTTAGGGACTTGGCTGCCCAAGACTTGTAGTTAACAGCAGTCCTACTTGACTTGCTTGGCTGCCCTTGTGCTCATTGATTTGGTGGCCTTTGAACTCTGAGCTGATGGTGGAGAATTCAAGGTAAGGGCCCATAAATGAGGGGGACGCCTTCCTACAAATCCTCTAGCTTGTTCTCCCACGAATTTGGCTGCCAAGTGCTCATTAAGACCTTCAATTTTGTCTCCAAGTTGACCAAAAAGGCTACACAAAGCACCCATTAGACTTGTTGGCATAATGACTAACCAAATTCACTCTATTAACATAAAAATAATCAAAAACATGCAATAAACAAATGAGAATGGTGGACTAAGCCAAATTAGGAGGTTGAATGAGCCCAAATAATTGTACATTTTTGGGGCTCATCATCACCCCCCTACTGAAAGTGTTGCTCATCCTCTGAGCAACCAAATCTCTCCCCTTGTCTTTGATGGCCTTGGTGACTTCCTTGGCTAGCATCTCGGCCGATTTCTCCTTTGGCTTCCCGCTTTTCAGACTTTCCTGTAGAAACTGTTCGCTGGCTTCCTGTAGAAACAGTCTTTGTCTTCCTGTAGAAGTAGTCTGCTAACTTCCTGTAGAACCAATTTCACTGATTTTACTTGCTTGGCCGGGGGTTCCTTCTCCTTGAACTGTGCTGCTTGAAAGCTGACGAATCCAACATGAATGGCAAGTCTAATGTATTATAAAAGCACACAAGTACAATGAGCTGCCCGAGAATAGATAGTGCATGCCAAATCTGGATGGGAAAGAGTGTTCCCAGGCCTTTAACTGAATCGAATGGCATTCTTATTGAACTCTACTAAGAATTGATAACAGAAGCAGAACAGAACATAAGATAGGTCAAGTTGTCCTTGCCTCAACAGCTACTGGTACACAACAAATGGCATGGAATGCTCGAACAATGCTTCCATGTATTGAAGGTGGTGTCCAATTTATTAAAGATAATAGCTGGTATATGATCTCATCAGATCCCAATAATGCAGCTGCTGTGTCATTTGTTCTTTGGGGCAATGCTGTAGACATAGCAAGGTTTGCATAGGTATTAGCAGCTTTTTCTCTCAAAGTAAATATAGTTGACAGTGGTGTGCATAGAAGGTCCAAGATGGGTCAGACCACCCCATCTTTGATCATTTGTAACGCATTCTCAGGTAAACTTGAAAGATTTTGAAGTGCCCCAATGGCTGCTAACTTTGACTTCAAATTAACATTTGAAATCATTTCAAGAAGTGGAAATACAACTCCCTCTTTGAGCAATGCAGCGTTGTTTTCATCTGTTGAACCTATCTCTCACAACTTACTTGCTATAACAATCTTCATTGTGTCAGACCCTTCTCTCAGGTTCTGTATCAGGGGCTTGAAATAGTTCACCTGTGCCATTTGCACTACATTATGCTCACTGTATGGGAGATTCTCCAGAACTCTGTTTGCATCCTTAGCAGCTTTAGGATTGTCGCTATTTGACATTGTTACAAGGAGGGGGATACAACCTTGTACCTTGCCAATCTGTTCACACACAGCCATATCCTTTGAAAGCTCTAAAAGCAATTCCACGGCTTTCATACCCTCTGCAATATCACGTGCAAGTGAACGAACAATAAAATAGCATGATCCACCTCAGCTATTTTCACCTTTCTTCAAGCTCCAAACTTGATGAAGAGAAACTCAGGCTTCGCTGCTTTGCTGCACTTTCCTGTAGAAGACCCCACCCGTTTCCTGTAGAACGTGATTCTGCCTTTGAGTGAGCCCGATGCACGAGTGAAATTTGAACCAGGTAGGAAACTCAGTGGAGGACGATAGGTTAAGTCGACTGTGGAGGCAGAGGATGTATACTCCGAGTTAACCATGATGCAAGTGCAAGTTGGCAACCATCTGTGAGTTTCAGCTGAGCGTTGATTAATGTTTGCGTGATTTGTGGTGAAGGAGTGCAGTGGCCAAGCGTGCGTGGCTTTTTAGAACTGCAGTAATGTCATGAACTGCTATTGTTATTTATTTGTTCTCTACTTGTATTCAATTCCATTAGTTGCACTTAGAGTTTAGAATATCCCCAACTGACTGTGTTTTGCTTTTGAACTTCACGTGAATGGCTGATCCATGCATGCGTGATTTTTGCCTTGCTGAGTGCAATTGAACGTGGCTCCCTTCTTGGTTGAATCCACTTATCTCATTCATTCATGCATTGCTTTAGATTAGATCTATGCAAATAGATGAACAAGGTTAAGTCACGTACCTGCAAGTTAAACGGCTGATTGTGAAGCGTGTTGCTGCATGCATGTGTTGATCTTCATTTGCTGCATGTATGGTGGCTTGACTGATGATTTATGGCTGTTTTTTCTTGTGCAGGTGCCCTCTGGACGGATCTAAGCTGCACGAGTTCATTTCCATGTTCAACTCTGCCCGTTCAAGCTGCTGCTGCTGCATGGTCACAACCAGAACTTCTTTTTGCCATTTCTCCCAAACGGTAGATCGGTTTGATCTAAAACTCGGTGAGCATGTTCCTACCATCCTTATGCATCTCCCATAGCAAATTCGTGATCAATGGATGCACGGATTTCGAGATAAATGGAAAATGGCTGAAGATTTCAGAGCTCAATTTCTCGGAAACCGTGCATCGGAATCGGCTGAAACTGCTTGGGTAGGCTACTATCACCCATGTGCATCTCCCCATGAAACAGGTTTTAATATGGATACACGAATATGGAGAAAACGCAAAAATGGCTGATGGTGATGGAGGCTGATTTCTTGGAAACCGTGCACCGGAATTGCATGAAACTGCTCAGGCATGTTGTCATCGACCTTGTACAATTCCCCACAAAACGGTTTGTCAAATGGATGCATGGTTTTCAAGTTATGGCAAAAACAAATTTCGTTCTATGTCTTTTTGCTTCAAGGCTTCTTGCAAATTTTTGCATGGGATGACAAAATGAATTTTGGCTGTGATGCAGGTATGGAGATGATGGAGGAGGAGTTGGAAGATTGCATGAGGGCTTCTGAACCCTTGAGGAAGCTACCATGCTCGCCAAACCACTTTTTGAAATGCATGCCTAGTTTCCCACAATTTCTACAGGAAGTTCCTGTAGAAGCACAATGAGAAGCACAAGGAGGTGGAAAAAATGATGGATGAAGGCAAGGGATGGACACACAAGTGCTTGTAGGCCTAGTCAACAGATTCCCACCATTAGATTCACTTTTGAAATTGGATTTGGCTCGTCCAAAGGTTCTACAGGATGTTTCCTATAGAAATACAGAGCTTCCTGTAGAAGGCACAAGAAATTCCTTTGACCTTGATTTGAGTGCTCCTCCTGTCATGAAACGTCCTTCTTGCAACCTGCAATGTCATTGCTGCAACATGAACTTATTCAATGGAGATTAGCTTTATTTTTCTTTTTCTTTTTTCTCTTTTTTTTTTTTGAGAAAACAACTAGGGCGCCTCATGGAGGTTTTCACCCTAATTGCCTGCCTTGGGCGCCTCCAAGGGAGGTTTTCACCCAAAGATCTTGTTCTCTTTTCTCTTTTTTTTCCAACCCATTGACCGCCTCATGGAGGTTTTCAATCAATGAGCCAATCTAAGGCGCCTCCAAGGAGGTTTTCACCTCAGATTTCTATTTTCCTCTCTTTTCATTTTTTCTTTTTCTTTTTTCTCTTTTTTTTTCTTTTTTTTTTCTTTTTTCCTACCCTACCCTACTTGAAAGACAAAATCATTTTCAAGTATAAGAATACTTCCAATGGAGCCATGTGCACATCGATATTAGAGAAAAAATGATGTGAAGGCTCGAAATGCATGCTTTGACAACTATCCAACTTTCAGAGACAACATGATCTGACTTTGAAAGTACAAAACATAGCTGAGGAGGAGAGTACTGCTGCAAATTAGTGACCTTCTGAAACCATATCTCAATATAGCTTTGATATCCTTGGTCATCTTGCTGATTTGGATCATTCTTCATGTCACCTTCTATCATGACCTTCTAATCTTCCTCTTTTTGTTGATCTTTCTCTTGAGTACATGGAGGATTTGATGATAACCATGGGGGAACTCTCTCGATCTCTGATTTAGATCTCTTCTCTTCATCAAGTGCAGCCCATGGTTCTTTGATTTCTTCTTTGGAACCTTCTTTTTCCTTTGGTCCTTCAATGTTGTCAATATATTCTCTCTTTTGCAACACTCTTCCTGAGCTCTGGTGAAGATCATTGAGCTCAAGAGGAGTCATTTGGATATGTTGTGCCTCAGATTTGCAATGGGGTTGAGCTGCTCCATTGTGTGGATTTGGAAATGGTACGGGTAGTTGAGTGGAGGTGTGAAATTGATATGGAGATGGATGGCATTGTGGTTGGGTAGGCATTTGGGGTTGCCTTGGTGGAGGAGGAGGCGATGGTTGTGGATGAGCAGGTGGTGGAGGAAACGAAGTGGGATGGGAGTTGTACTGGGGCCTCCACTCCTCATAAGGTGCATTCCACTGAGGCTGTGGTTGAGCATAAGAGTGAAATGAATGAGCAACTGGTTGGGCATAATATGGATCTGTGAAGGAACAAGGAGAATATGACCAAGGAGGAGGTGTAGACCAGGAAGGATGAGCAGGGGGATCCCAAGAAGGCATGAAAGTGGCTTGATAAGGGTCATAATAGGTCTCAGGTATCCCTTGCAGTTCCTGCTGGTAAGATCTAGGTCCATGTGGCCTCCTTTGGTTCATATAATAGAGTGATTCAGTGGCTCCCTTGGCTCTTTGATATGCAGCTTTGATTCTGGGCAAGGAAGGGCACTAATCTGTAGGATGGTATTCTTCACATACAAAACACACTTCTAGGGAGTGCATTGGACATTCGTTCCTAGGATGCTTTTTAAGGCACCTAGGACAAAAGATGACCAAAGCCCTCTTGGCTTCCTCTTGCTTCTTTTGGATCCGCAAGGTATCCAGTTGTATGGCAAGAAACTGCCTCATATCACTCTTGAAATCTTTGATCTGATTTTCAAATTCATCTTTGGACAAGATGTTGCTCCCAACATCTCTACTTGTAGCCATTTGCTTCAGAGGAATGTTTCTTCTTCTTCTCCCCTAGAGGTTCTTCAGATATGTCTTGATGTCCACCCAGGGGTTCTTTCATCACAGCCATCGAAGAAGAACGTTGGCTGTGTGAAGCAGTGGGGGTGTTCTGCAATCATTTTTCTAACTTATCTCTACTACTACAAAGCATTAAATGAAATCTTTTTGGTTGATTTTTTTTGGTTTTTTCTATTTCTACCTGCAAAACTGAAATAAATTGAATTGCAACTAACTATCTTGCTAAAATGAACATGCGGAATTGAAATGAAAGCAGGAAAGGACTAATCTATTTTGCTCAAATGAAATTGCAGGAATGAAATGCTAGGCTACGCTTGCAGAAACGAAATTGCGAAATTGAAATGCTAATCTATGAAAGCAAGAAATGCTAATCTACTTTTGCATAAATGAAATTGCATAATGGAAATGAAATAAACTACTTAGCAGAAGGTTGTAGTAGAAAATAGAAGAATAGCAACAATCACCAATACTCTGCCGCTTCCCCGGCAACGGCGCCAAAAAGATGGTGGGTTCCAGTATTGTAGAAATAATGCTACAACTCCTGGAGCTTCCTATCTCTAATTTTATCAACCCGGTAGTTCGTACAAACTTGGAAGCGACGGTGTTGTATGCACAAGTACTAGCTCTTGTCGCAGCTGTCACTTGGTCAACTGGCACAAGTCCGCTAGGGCTCAAGCCAACTTCTATAGGCTCACAGAAGAAGCTTTATGAGTGATGGACGAAAGCTATCTTAAAGGAAGCTAACCTACTTTGCAAAAAGGAAATGGAAAGCTAACAAAGCATAGAAACCCTAATAAACCCTAATTTAACTAGCTTGACCCTTACAATGCAAAAACGTGAATGAACCTTCTACCAATGATGCTATTACATGCAGTGAGTTGAAATACATGAATCTAAGCTACTTGCACTTGAAAATACATGTTTTTGTATTTTGTCATTAAGTGGTTGGATTTATTGTGATGATGCTTTTGATTAGGGTTTGGTGGTGCAGGAGCGGTTGGAATGGAAGGAGAGCATGGGCAAGGTCAGGATGGCTAGGGGAGGTCCCAAGGGATCCTTAGCATCAGTCCACAGAGGTTCCTCACGTTCATATGCTCAGCAACCGAGTGTGTGGGCTCCTACAGGATGTCTGCAGGGGATCCTACAGGAAACTCAGGAATTTCTACAGGAAGGTCTGCAATTCTTCTACAGGATGTTCTGAAATGGGATGTTTGAGGATGGATGGTTGATGGAAGATGCATGGATGGTTATGGAGGTAGGATGGGGGTCTGAAGTGACCCAGGAACTGATGGATGGAGTGGTGAGGTGACGTGGAAAGATGACTTGGCTTGAAGGTGGTTGAGACAACAATGGGGAAGAAGGTAAGGTTACTTGGCAAAAGAGAAGATGGGAGATGAGGGAACAGACTTGGTGATGGAGGAGCTGATCTGAACGAGGCTCAAATGAACGAGGAGGTGATGAAGATGCCCTGCATAGTGGTTATTTGATCAAACCAACTACATCTTGCATGCAATCGAAATATCATGTGATCTATCTAACAAGTTAATGAAATCGGTGGACAACAACCTTATTCATGAAAAGAATCACGTACAACCTGTGAACAAAACATTATCAAAGAGATATAAACGCATGAATAACTCCTACCAATCTATCTTAAACATAAGAAACTACTTTAACCATCAAAAGCAACCTAAGTAACACAGCATGAATTAAATCTAAAGAGCAGATTTTTTTCTCAAGAACGCAGCAAACACACATAAAGAGAAACAAGGGAGGTACTGGGCGCTTGAGATGGGCCCAACCCCAAGAGCTACAGCCTCCCATGAAAGATTTAGAGCTGGTACAAAGCTGGATCCATATTTATTAATCAAGAAATGAAAAGTACATCAAAACTGTCCACAAGGAGAACTTGAACATGAGCTGAAAGCAAAGCTAATCTATTGCATAAAAATCGAACTACAAACTAGCTAACTAATGGCTAAAACAAAATGACTAACTAGCTACAAAATGACTACCCACTAGCTAACCAAAATGAGGCCCTAAGCCTTCTTATTTATACAATTTGAGGACCCAACAGTCCTCCTAAAATTTAGGGACTTGGCTGCCCAAGACTTGTAGTTAACAGCAGTCCTACTTGACTTGCTTGGCTGCCCTTGTGCTCATTGATTTGGTGGCCTTTGAACTCCGAGCTGATGGTGGAGAATTCGAGGTAAGGGCCCATAAATGAGGGGGAAACCTTCCTACAAATCCTCTAGCTTGTTCTCCCACGAATTTGGCTGCCAAGTGCTCATTAAGACCTTCAATTTTGTCTCCAAGTTGACCAAAAAGGCTACACAAAGCACCCATTAGACTTGTTGGCATAATGACTAACTAAATTCACTCTATTAACATAAAAATAATCAAAAACATGCAATAAACAAATGAGAATGGTGGACTAAGCCAAATTAGGAGGTTGAATGAGCCCAAATAATTGTACATTTTTGGGGCTCATCGTCAACCTCTTCACCTTTGGTTTCCCAAACTGTTGTGCCTACTATCCCTATATTTATCAAAGCTACACCTACATTAGATCCATCTACAAGTCCATCTTCCATAACAATTATTGCAAGAAGGTATGCACCTTTGCTGTTGCCAATCCAACTGAATTCTAAGCCTAGAGATTATTAATAAAAAATTGTGACCTTTGATAACATTGGTGCTTATACTCCTCAGTAGCATGTAGATAGGATGAACGATGTGTTTGACCTCCAAGAAGTAGATAAAGATGATGTTAAAATGAGATTGTTTGCCCAGAGTTTAGGAGGTGGTGTTAAGAAATGGTTTAGGGGTTTACCTGTAGGAAGTATAGCCAACCTTGATGCTTTCCATAAAACTTTCTTAGCTAGATGGGAGATCAAGAAGAATCCACTTCAACTCCTAAATGAATATAAAAGACTAAAAACAAAACCAAATGAAAGTGTGGAAGAATATTGTGAACAATTTAATATTGTTTACAATGACATTACACAAGACATCAAGCCCTCCCTTGGTACAACTCTGATTGATTTTCCAGATCGGTTCGATGTACATATGGAATATCAACTTAGAGAGAGAGACCTGACAACTTTGGAAGAAATGCAAATAAATGCAATTAAAGTTGAAGCTAACATCTTGGCCAAAAATGCCAAACTAAAGTTTGAACATAGAGTTACCATAAAAGAAGAACCTTCTACTTTTGTTGTGGATCATAAGATTGATAACTTAGTCAGAGTAGTGAATCAAGTGATGCAAAGAGTGAACATTAATGACCAAACGCAAGAAAGAGAAAACCAAAATGTCCCTCAAACTAGAAACCAAAACTTTAGGAGGAATGTTCCCCAAATTAAAAAAAGAGAACAAAAAGGTTCAGGCTAGCAGGTTTGGCCTCCTTTTCAGGAAAATTACACAGATGATGACGGGAATATTGTGGAAGATTTGGATGATAATGAAATAAATTTGTTGGGGATAAATGATGATGAAACAATTTTCCTCACTCAAGAGGAGCAGGAACTTTTTCTCATCGCTCAGACTGAATTGGATTCTGAAGAGTCAGATGAATACAAACAAGGGTTTGAAAATGCCATAATGGAAGTCCATAGGCAATACAACCTTAGAAGAAAAAAGAATGCAGACACTCCTAATGTCAAAAATATCGGAACAACTTGCTAAGAAGTTATCTGAAAATGAACCTAGGAAAACCACAAATAGTCTTCCTAAGAAAACTGTGGACAATTCTAGGAAGAAAAAGGTAGAAATCCCTATAAAAAAGATTACTAACAGCGTTTCTAAAACTACTCAAACAAATGCCCCAACCACTATTCAACAAAAAGTTCCTATCAAAAAACAATGTACAGAGCAAGCTGAACTCCCTAACTTAAGTAAGAATCAAACATCTTTCAATATTAAGAATGAATTGGCAAAATTGAAAATCCCTGTTCCTCTCACAGAGTTAATGAACAAAATCATGTACATGCCCCAAGTGATGAAAGCCTTAAATAGTGGGGAAAACACCAACTCTATAAATTTGAAAGATGATTAGCTTGAACTCTTATTTGGGCTAGAAGTTGAAGGCAAACCAAAAGAAGGAGGAGTCCCTCCATTCTATGTCAGTTTGAATATTCATGATAAAATTCTCCATAATGCTATGCTAGATTCTGGTGCATCCCATAATTTAATGCCTAAGGTTGTGATGGAGAAACTAGGACTTTACATTACTAGACCCTACAAAGACTTGTACTCCTTTGATTCTAGCAAAGTTAGAGGCCTAGGTCTTATCAAAGACCTATGTGTTACTTTAGCTCAAACCCCTGCTAAAAGTCTGGTGATGGATATAGTGGTTGTAGACATTCCCCCTAAGTATGGCATGTTGTTGTCACGCTCATGGGGAGAAAAATTATAAGGAACCCTACAAATGGACATGACCTTTTCCACCATACCCATTTTTGGGCAGAAAAGGAAACTGTATAGGGAGACCTTAATGAAATTTATAGTAAGTACTCAAGACAGACCTCAAAATTATCCACTTTATTCTATTCATTCAGATTTAGATTCATTCATTCTTTACAAAGATGGGGATATCAACAATCAAGTACTCACTGCTAAGAATGAGGTTCCTAAAGTAGACCTAGCCCAAACTCAAATAACAGAAATGAAAACTCCTCCTGAACCTCTTTGGAACATGAGTTTTGATGGCTCCTGTAGCAAATATGGTGTTGGGGCAGGAATTTGGGTGGTTAATACTAGAAATAATATGTTGAGGGTCACTCATATAAGCCAAATTTTCAATGCACTAATAACATAGATGAGTATGAAGCCCTCATTCTAGGTTTGTGTTGAAAATAGCAACAAGAAATGATAAAAATAGAATCCAGAAACTCCAATTTAATTTGACCTTGAATTAAATTGTGAATTAAAATTGAATTTAGTCTGAACAGCTACTTAGAAATAATTAATTAAGTTATTTTGACTTAATTAGTTGGAGAAATTCAAGTTAGAAGTCTTTCTGAAGTCATGGAAGAGTTATCCCTTAAATTAAGGAGATAAGCCTTCAATTAAGGAGATAAGATTGAGTTATATTTGAGTTGTAATTAGTTAGCTTAGTTTACTAAGTTAAGTCTAGTTAAATTAGTTCCAAACTGTTTGAGGAACTAATAGAGAGTTAACAGTCAGTTGATGCATACATGCACTCAACTAGTGTACTCTAGTTAACTAAAGATTCCCTCATTAGTAACTCATGCATGTCTATTCTGAGAAAGACACAATTGAGCTAAATGTCAAGGAAAGTGTACTATCAATTGCATGTGTTTCCTATAAAGAAAAGTCATTCATGCAGAAGGATAAATTCCTTGAGGATTGCGGAGTTCTGATAGTGTGTGAGATCAGGAGATCATCCACTTGGTAAATCGAGTTTTTCCACTTGGTTGAAGGAGATCATCCCAGAGGAACTACGCAAGGAAATAGGAGCTTGGAGGGCAGAGAGGAGGGCTTGTGAGAAGACAGGATTTCCTATGAGCATTTGTGAGGATTGTACTAAGAGATGGCTAGCTATGAGAGCTAAGGATTTGTATAATTCCTATGTATTTCCACCTTGTGTGATAATACAGATAGTGGGGTTTTTAGCTAAGGCTTTCCCCAAAGTATTTTCATGTGTATTGTGCAGTGATTCTTGTTCTTCTGGTTATATGTGTTCGGCTTGATCTTTAAGCTTCCACAAAGCAAATTGAGAGTAGAAGTATGTTATAGTATTCTGCTTTGGTTATATTGCATTATCAAGTTAATCTACAGTCAAATTTTCTACATGGTCTTAGAGCGAGATTTGTATAGAATTTGCAGAATTTCTACATGGTATCAGAGCCAAGGATATCAGAGTTGTGAATGGTATACTAAGAAGAGAATTCAAAGTTTGAAGTTTGGGGTTGCAAGTGCAAATCGAATTCATATCATACTTCAATTGAGATGGGACATTATGCGACTAATTGCCCATCGAAGAAGTCCAAGAAGGGATCCTTGGAAGGATCGGAAGGTGAGGCATTAGCCTCTTAGTTCGAAATGGACTTTACCCTCATTGTATGCATGGTGTCATCGATGATGGGTTTTGTTTGGTATCTTGAAAGTGGAGCCTCATTCCACATGAATGGTGATAAAAGTTTATTCAATACCTTGGAGGAGAAACACCTCAAGATGCACATAGAGATGGGTGACGACGAAAAGTATAGTGTTTTAGGAGTGCGCACATTTGCTATTCAGAGGGAGCTTGGACCTCCTATCACCTTAACAGATGTGATGTATGTGCCTGGACTGAATAAGAACTTGGTATCGGTCACGATGTTGGAGGATAAAGGATACGATGTTGTCTTTAGTAAGGGAAAGGTTTTCCTTAGACACATCACCATGGGACGGGTGAAACAGATTGATTAACAAGTTAAGAACCTGTGTGCCCTTGAGGTCAAGATGCATGCAAAGCCTTGGGGAGAAAGGAAAATGTTAGAGACTCGGTTGTTGAGAGGGAGAGTAAATTACCTCTCAACATGCAGCCCTAGAAGAAGTCTCAGACAATTGTGGAGGAGCCACAATTGGAGAAGCAGAGAGGAGACTGAGTGAAGAGATCCACTCATGCAGATACCTCCATTAGGGAGGAATTTCGATCCATGTGGGCAGAGGAATCACATGCAGCCATGCCTATAGGTGTGAGGTGGGGTGATGTGAAGTGATAGTCCCAAGAAGACTGAAATTGGGTAGGGTCCATTGAGAGGTTTTATCTCATGGATCGTACCTTGCTATGGGAGCCAAAAGTACATAGTAGCAAGAGGAATCAGTGGGATTGATGTAGTTAGAGATCAAAGTGACAGAGGCTAGAGTAGTTAGATACTGAAGAGTGCAGAGAAGGATTGACAATAGTGCAGAAAGGTAGAGTCAGCAGAAGCGCAAAGTTTTCAGTTGACAGAGGCAATAACAGTCAAAGACTTTGATGACAAATGCATCATACTAATTTAGGTTGGATGTTTTTTTGTTTTTGGAGTTGTTGGAGAAACAACACTAGAGAGAAGTGTTGCATGCATAACATTCCAAAGTTTCACGATCAAGATCGAGTTGAATTCCTTTCCATTTGAGGGGGAGTGTTGAAAATAGCAACAAGAAATGATAAAAATAGAATCTAGAAATTCCAATTTAATTTTTCCTTGAATTAAATTGTGAATTAAAATCGAATTTAGTCTTAACAGCTACTTGGAAATAATTAATTAAGTTACTTTGACTTAATTAGTTGGAGAAATTCAAGTCAGAATTCTTTCTGAAGTCATGCAAGAGTTATCCCTTAAATTAAGGAGATAAGCCTTAAATTAAGGAGATAAGATTGAGTTATATTTAAGTTGTAATTAGTTAGTTCAATTTACTAAGTTAAGTCCAGTTAAATCAGTTCCAAACTATTTGAGGAACTAATAGAGAGTTAACAGTCAACTGATGCATGCATGCACTCAACTAGTGTACTCCAGTTAACTGAAGATTCCCCCATTAGTAACTCATGCATGTCTATTCTAAGAAAGACATAGTTGAGCTAAATGTTAAGGACAGTGTACTATTAGTTGCATGTGTTTTCCTATAAAGAAAACTCATGCATGCACAAGGATAAATTCCTTGAGGATTGCACAGTCCTGACAGTATGTGAGATCAGGAGATCATCCACTTGGTAAATTGAGTTTTTCCACTTGGTTGAAGGAGATCATCCCAGAGGAACTGCGCAAGGAAATAGGCACTTGGAGGGTAGAGAGGAAGGCTTGTGAGAAGCCAAGATTTCCTGTGAGCATTTGTGAGGATTGTACTGAGAGTTGGCTAGTTGTGAGAGCTAAGAATTTGTATAATTCCTATGTATTTCCACCTTGTATAATAATAGAAATAGTGGGGTTTTTAGTTGAGGCTTTCCCTAAAGTATTTTCATGTGTATTGTGCATTGATTCTTCTTCTGGTTATATGTGTTCAGCTCAATCTTTAAGCTTCCGTAAAGAAAATTGATAGTAGAAGTAGGTTATATTATTCTGCTTTGGTTATATTACATTATCGGGTTAATCTACAGTCAAATTTTCTACATGGTCTTAGAGTGAGATTTGTAGAGAATTTGCAAAATTTCTACAGTTTGCAATTGTTAAAAAGTTTAGGTGCTAAAAGAATTTCTATTCAAGGGGATGTCGAATTAATTATTAAACAAATTAAAAGAGAATATTTGACCAAACATCCTAGGATGAGAGAATATAGAAATGTTGTGCTAGACTTCCTAGAAAGTTTCCTTGAATATGATCTTTCTGCAATTACTAGGAAACAAAACATCATTCCAAACAATCTGGTTTTTTCAGCTAGCTCTTGTAAAATTCCTTATCCAAATCAAGAATATGTATTGGAGGTAAAACATAGACCAGTTGTACCTGATAACCTAAGATATTGGCAGGTATTTGGAAATGATAAGCAGATTGAAAATTTCCTACAATACAAAGATGAATTTCAAGATTACAGCATTGATTTTGAATCTGAAGAACATAGTCAAATTATTTAACATTTTGATCCAAAAAGGCAACCAAATAATTTAGATATAAATAGTCCCTTAGATAAAGTTGGAAATAAACCAGAATTGCTTGAAATTAACCCAGAAAAGGAAGATTTTGAAACGCTCTAGCTTAAAGATAATATTTTTCCTAGGGGTTTAGCTCCATTAGAAGAAGTATTTGATTTCTATGATGTGGCTAAAAGGCCTAATATTGAGCCCTCAGGAACAACAGTTGAAGATTTCAATTTAGGTACTGGAAAAGACCCAAACATCATAAAACTGTCTAAATCAATCCCAACAGCTGAAAATGAAAAGTAAATTTCTTTATTCAAAGGATTTAATGATGTTTTTGCCTGGAGCTATGAATATATTAAAACATATGACATTGAAATCATACAACATAAAATTCCAATCAAGGAAGATCAAAAACCTTTTAAACAAAAACTTTGTAGGATAAATCTCGTTCTGATGCCTTTAATTGAGAAAGAAATCAAAAGGATGTATGATTCCGAAATCATAGTTCTTCTTATGTACTCTAAGTGGGTTTCCAACATTGTACCAACTAGAAATAAAACGGGTGAAATTAGATTGTGTATAGATTTCAGAAACCTTAACAAAGTTTCCCTAAAATACAACTATCCCTTACCTAAAATGGATCATATTTTGCAAAAGGTAGTTGGGTATTCTAGGATTTCCTTATTAGACGGATTCTCAGGTTATAATAATGTATTAGTTCATCTACGGGATTAAGAAAAAACAACCTTTACTACTCCTTGGGGTACCTTCATGCACATGAAGATGCCTTTTGGATTAATGAATGTTGGAGCCACATTTCAGAGATCAATGGATATTGCTTTTGCTGAACAAATTGGCAGATTTATTGTGATCTATCTAGATGACATAATTGTATATTCCAAATCTGATGAAGAACATCTTATGCACCTTAGAAGAGTTTTTGAAATGTGAAAAAAGTTTGGGATCTCATTAAATCCTAAGAAAACAGTGTTTGGTCTTGAAGAAGGAAAACTTCTTGGTCACATTAAATCTAAGGAAGGAATCAGAATTGATCCCAAAAGGATTGAAGTTATCCTAAAAATAAATCATCCAAGGAATATTAAAGATCTTCAATCATTTATTGGGAGAATAAACTTCCTGAGAAGATTTATCCCTAACCTTGCTGAACTTCTCAGAAATATCATAAACATGCTAAAACAAGACTCTGAAATTGGGTGGAACATCAAAGCTAGGCAATCGTTTGACCAGGTTAAATAGGCATTAACAAAAGCACCAGTCCTTATTAGTCCTGATTTTACAAAAGATTTTATAATTTTTTCCTTTGCTTCTGAACATACTATTGCAACTATCCTTTTGCAGAATCCAATTTTTTCCTTTGCTTCTGGACAAATTGATGATTGAATCCAATTTTAATGCTTTAGATATAAACTTTGTAGCTGAATTAGATGATCAAGAGGAATAGGTGACTCCACAACTTGATGAAGCTTTCATGACCTCACCCTGGTATGCAGACCTTATTTATTTTTATTTAATTTAAATTCTCCTCCTGGTCTAAAAAAAACAAAGGCTAGATTTCTGAAACTAAAAGTAGTTATATTTTTCACCTTAGAGAATGTTTTATCTTGGAAAGATGCTAGTGGTCTTCTGCTAAAATGTCTTTTGAGTGATGATGCAGAAAGAATGATGTAGGAATTCCATGAAGGTGACTATGGTGGCCATCTCTATTGGAAAACCACTACCAATAAGATCCTTAGAGCTGATTTTTACTGGCCTACACTTTTTCCAGATGTCCATAAAAAGGTAACCTCTTGTCACAAGTGTCAAATCTTTGAGGGAAAAAGAAAACTTTTACCTTTACCTTTGAAGCCCATATCTGTTGCAATCCCTTTCCAATAGTGGGGATTGGATTTCATTGGAGAAATCCATGCTCCATTCTCTGCTCAACATAAATGGATCCTTACTGCTACTCACTACTTTACCAAATGGATTGAGGCCATTCCTTCAAGACTAGCCACAAATGTCGGTATTATCAAATTCTTAGAAACCAACATCCTATCTAGATTTGGTTGCCCAAAACAAACTTATTACAGACAATGCAACAACCTTTAGGTCTAGGAAAATAACAGATGTCTGCAATAAATACCATATTACCTTGGGGCATTCAACTGCTTATTTCCCACAAGGTAATGGGTTGTCTGAATCTTCAAACAAAATTCTGGTGAATATTATCAAGAAGTTGCTAGTAGAAAACAAGAAGTCATGGCACAACAAACTTATAAATGCACTTTGGGCTGATAGCCTCACTACAAAGAAATCAATTGGCATGTCACCATACCAATTGGTTTATGGAATGGATGTTGTTTTTTCATCCTCTTTGGGAGTCCCAATCATGAATTTGATTGAGGAATTATAGGCTGAGGCCAATGACATTGAAAGAATGGTTAATCAAATGATCCAATTGCAGTAATCCAGAGAAGAAGTTTATAACAAGGCTCAAGTCATTCAAGAGAATATTAAAAATGTTTTTTATAGAAGGACAAATGTGGATGATTTCACCATTAGTGACAAAGTTTTAAAGTTGGATTCAAGAAGGGAGGATAAATGGAAGCATGGAAAGTTTGATTATCTATTAATGGGCCCTTTTGTCATTTATGCTATGAGAGGGAATAATGAATTTCTTATTAGAATTTTGGATGGGACAAGAATTACCTGATGGACCTGTAAATGGCAGGATGCTCAAACATCATTTTTCTGAGCATTAAACATTTTCTTATCATTTATCATTATATATATCATTGTCTTTATTATGTGGATTGGATAACTTGTTAGCAAAAGTTGAAGCCTGCAGAGACGACCTTGAGCTTCTATTTGATGAGTTACCATAAATACTTCCACAAACAAATCAGAGGTGGATATTACTAAAATAAAAACTCAAGGCTACTGATCATATGTTATTGGAACCACACAAGGAGAGTGCCATTCCCAGCTACAGCCACTATTAGGGTCTTATAATTTATAGGATCTCAAGGTAATTGAGTGATGTATCTCATAAATATTATTTTGTAAATACTTGTCATCTTCCAATGATTTCCAAATAAAAATAAAAATATAATAAAAAATGAAAAGAGGGTATAAATAAGAAGAATAAAGAGAAAAATAAAAACACTAAAAAAAAGAGAAGAGATTAAACCCCACCAGAAAAGAAAGAAAATAAAAAAGAGAATAAAACTAAAAGTGTGCAAGTCTAAATGCCACTAATCATACAATTTTTTGCTTCATTTCTGTAAAATAAAGTTGTGTGCATCAGTTGTTCAAAATGCCATAATCACAAGCTCGTGCAATCTATGCTGAAATCAATGCATCTAGAGCAAGGAATTAAATAGGATTAGAAACCAACATCTACACTGAAATAAATGCATCTAGTGCAAGCAATTGAATAGATTTCTAAGAAAACATCATCTACACTAAAATCAATGCATCTAGTGCAAGAAATATTCTTCTCTCTCTCTCCCCTCCATCTAATCTTGAATTTTTTTTAATAATTTATAGTCTCAAGCTTAACAACATCCAATCCATGATACGAGCAATCAAATAGGATTAGGAAACATCTACACTGAAATTAATGCATCTAATGTAAACAATCAAATAAGATTAGAAATAAACATCTACACTGAAATCAATGCATCTAGTGCAAGAAATCAAATGTAATTAGAAATCAACATCTACACTGAAATCAATGCATCTAGTGCAAGCAATCAAATAGGATTATAAATCACCATCTGCTTTGAAATCAATGCATATACACTAAAATCAATGCATCTAGAGCAAACAATAAAATATAATTGGAAATCAACATCTACACTGAAATCAATGCATCTAGTGCAATAAATCAAATAGGATTGTAAATCATCATATACATTGAAATCAATGCATCGTGTCCAATAAATTGTCTTCCCTTTCTCCCCCCTCCATCTATATCTATATCTCCCTTCATCTCTCCTTATTTGTCTCTGTCTCCCATATATATCTCTATCTCCCTCTGTCTCTCCTTTCTCTCTCTATATCACTCCCAAAGCATACACATTCTTTATCCATATCTATCTATCTCTCCATCCCCCTTCCTCTCCCTCTCGCTCTCTCCCCCTTCAATTTCTCTTCCCTCCTGCTCTCCTCTCTCCATCTCATTCTCTACCTTATCACTCCCTCTCTCTATCCACCTTTCTTTCTATGTATCTTTCTTCTTACCTACCTCTCTCTCCCCCTCCAAATCCCTCTCTCTCCCTCCCTTTCTCCTCTCTCTCATGTCCTCTCTCTCTTCCTTCCTCATTGTACGTTTCTCTCCCACCTCACTCTAATTATCTATCTCCCCTCCCCCCTCTCTCTTCGTCCTCCAACTCTATCACTATCTCCCTCCCTCTCTCCTATATTTTTCTCTTCCCCCTTCCTTCCATCTCTCCTTCTTTAAGAAAATCATATAGATTCACAAGCTCGTGCAATGTACTAAAGCATAGGATGAGAATCTACTTCTACTTTCAAGCAGTGGAAGCCAATAGACCAATGAAAACATCGTGAACAAGAAGAAGATAAATCAATGACACATAACACAATATGTATATGGGGAAATCCACTGCTCAAAACCCTATTATCTCTATTGCATATATGAGAAATATGAGTGAATATACAAAGCTTGTTCTCACTAGAACAATTTCACACAAGTATTCTCAACTCTCTCAACTCACAAGCTAGCTTAAGCCAAATCCTTAGCCTATTCAGAATCTCTCCAAGCCCCTAATATCTTGCTTAATTCCTAGGATGAATAGACCATATTTAAAAGGAATTCATGCTTCAAAAACTGTGCAATCGAAACATAGGATCAATCTAAACATAGGATCAATCTCTTATGCATGCATGATATTTACACTCCAGTAAATAATACCACTGATAGTACATTGTCTCTGCACTCTAGTCTAAATTGGGTCTTTCTCTAAATTGACATGCATGAGTTTATCATGAGAGAATATTCAGTTAACGGAAGTAGCACTAGTGCACCAACTGACTGTTAGTCCTCTATTAGTTCCAAAAATAATTTAGAACTAATTTAATTGAACTTAACTCAGTAAACTGGGTGATCTAATTTCCAACTCAATTTAAACTCATATTGCACCCCCAAAACTCAAGAAGAACATATACATGACTACGAAAAGACTTCCAACTCGAAATTCCTAAGCTAATTAAGTTAATTAAATTTAATTAACTATTTACAAGTTTGTATGAGAATATAATTTGATTTTAATTGTCAGTTTAATTCAAGAACAAATTAAACTAGAATTTCTTGTTTCCATTTCTCAACATTCTTTATCTCTCCATCTCCCCCAAAAACATACACACTCTCTTTTCATATCTCCCTTCTCTCTCTCTCTCTCTCTCTCTCTCTCTCTCTCTCTCTCTCACTTTTCTCTCTCTATGCCTGTCTTCTTCACTCCCTCTCTCCCACTCCAACTCCATTTCTCTATCCCTCCCTCTCTCCTCCTCTCTCTCAAGTCCTCTCTCTAGTCCTTCCCCTCTCTACCTATCTCTCCTACCTCCCTCCCTCTCCCCCCATCTCTATCTCTCTCTCTCTCTCTTCCCTCCAACCTTGTCACTATCACTTCCCCCCTCTCTCTATCTTTCTCTCTCTGCCCTCCAACCTTGTCACTATCTTCTACCTCCTCCATCTTTGTGTCTCCCCATATCTCTCTCTTACCCTTCTCTCCCTCTCTCAATCCTCTCTTTCTCTCTCTCTTAATTCCTCATCTTCCCTCTCCTTCATTGTATCTCCTCATCTCCTTTGTCACTTCCCCTATCTCTCCACCTCTATCACTCTATGTCTTTGTTCTTCCCTCCGTATATATAGAGAGTTAATATATATCATGATATATTAATATATATTATAATATAAAAAATTTAATATTATATTAAATTTAATATTACATTAATCCAAAGTTATTAAATTTAATTATATTAATGTTAATTATAATATTAATATTAGATTTAAAGATGTTTTTTACATAGCATGATAACAAAATTTATAATAAAACTACATCAAATTAATATTTTCAAATATTACAATTTTGATATGGAAATATTATGTCTTTAAAGATTTTAATATATACCTAGGGTATGGCTTTTCCTTTTAAAAATTTATTTTACTAATGTCTAGTTAAAAGAAATATTAAAAGATTTTGGAGAAAGATTTTCCATTCTTTGTGTTGAATTAAGTTTTTTCCTTTGATTTAAGAAATGTCATTGGCTTTAGTAAAGAGTAAAGATGTCTAAATTTTACTTAATTTGGAATTTTAATGTGGTAAAAAAAAATTGTTAAAGTTAAATTTATGATCCATTCAAATTCACATATATGATAAAGGAATTATTAAACACATGAGATAATTTGCTATCCATTCAAATACATAGTTATATTTTAATAATTAATCTTAGTCTACTAATAAGATTAAAAAGTTATATATAATTTAAGATCGGCCAAAACTATTTTTATTATTTTTTGAGAACATGATATACTTACACTAGGTTGTAGAATACGCCTCTTAGCACAATAATATAATTTTTCAAATTATTTTTTAATCAAATTATATATATACATATATATATATATATATATATATATATATATATATATATATATATATATATATATATATATATATATATATATATATATATATATATATATATTCACCTAGGAAAAATCGTAATTTCTATTAAAAGGAAATTACATTTTGTAAATGCATTTAAGCATATTCAAATAGAGAGGCACTACCTATCTTCAACAAAATTATGTTCAGGGACATATGTGATCAAAACATTGATACCTTGTGTCCACGCAGGGAGGTATCAATGGCTGTAAATATACTGAATAGGAGTTTTATATATTAATCTGGCACTGTGTGTAGATAAAATGTCAAAAAAGAAACTATGTATATTTACAAATGACATATATATGAAGTCTATTCTTCCTGTGAGATCAGCAGAAATTAAATTTATACAGCGATATCCATAAATGGCCGATGGTAAAATTGGTAATGTGCACCATCACATTGTTCTCAGATCAAATAGTTGACTGGATCCCTGTTCACATCCTCTTTGGACAACCTGTCAGTAGCTGTGTTTCGCTCCTTGTAAATATGATGGCATGTAAAAGAGTCAAATGATGTAATCAATCTCAGTGCCTTGTCTAGAATATGACTCGAAGTATAAGCATCACATCTAGAATATTTATTTAGCCAATCACAAACAACTTTTGAATCCCCAAATATTTGTAGATCTCTATAGTTTTTCTCCAATGCAAATTGAATGAGGAATTTTGTTGCAAATAATTTGGCACAGTTATTAATGCCTCTGCCGAATCCCATAATAATATTGTATGAGTGATGTTCATTAATATGAAGGATGGTGCCCCCTCCACACCCATTCTCCTGTGCAGCGCCGTCAAAGTAAGCCCACAACCTCTAATAATCAATTGTTTCAGGTATAATGTTGTGCCATAGAGGGGGTGGTGCATCTTCGGGGATGAGGGAATAATCAGCCAGCACGCTAGCAGCAATGGAGGGCCAATGAGGGGAGTCATTCCGGAAGGTGAGTCTATTCTGGGTGATCCAAAGGGCCCAACAGACAAAAAGAGGGATATTATGTAGCCTCGTAGGGGAGACAGAGGTGCACCATTTCGTCCATGCCTTAAGGATAGATGCACCCTCCCAAGTATTGTGAGGAGTAGTCGAAGGTAAAATAGTATTCCAGAGATTCTTTGCTGCGGAACATTCCAAAAAAAATGTGAGATAGATTCATTGCAGCACTTGTAGAGATAACACTAGAATGGGTTGTGCTGAGATTGCTTGAGGAGGTTGTCTCCCATGGGTATTTTGTTTCTTAGAATGGTCCACATGAGAAGCCTACTTCTTAGTGGGGATTTGAGCTTCTAGAGACTTTTTCACCAAGCTTCAGGTGCATGCAATCTTCGGTCAGAAAAAGATATCCTTCTTTAGGAGTGTATCTCCTGGATTTTGAGAAAGCCTAGATAGTCTCATCTTCTCCCTTGATTATTCGGTTGTGAACTTCAGTAAGAGCTCGAATATAGTCGTTCTAATATTGAATCCATTGATTTGAAATGGCCAGACTGTGGGCCAATTTCCAAACCTATTGGAGGAAGGTAGTATGGTCGGCATCCACAATATGGTTCAAATGGGATATGCTTGCTGCATGAAGATGATTTATGAGATCATTTGGTAGCCTATGCATATTCCTATAGCCAATTCAAGGGTCAATGCCCACCCTTACTACCGAGCGTGATTGAATTTTCCAGGTAAGACCAGCTCTAATGGGATCCAATGCTTTAATCACAGCCTTCCATATGATCGATATCCCTGTAGTGAGTCTTTGGGGCCTTCTAATCCAGTCCATAATCTGTAACGGGGCAATGTATTTAGAGACAATCACCTTAGTCCAGAGACTAGATGAAGTAATGAGCTGCCATCTGAGTTTTGCAGCCATAGCGGAGGAGAAGTCCTTTAGCTTCTTAGTGCCCCAGCCCCCCATTGTTTTGGTAGATTTCGATCATCCCATTTTAACTAGGTGAAAATCTTTCCCGACTGACTGCCCTTCCAAAGGAATTTGCAGGAAAGAGCTTGTATCCTAGCTAGGATGCCTCTAGGGATCCAAGCCAGTGACATCTAGTAGACCAGAGTGGCCTCCAGTACGCTTTTTATGAGCATAAGTCTGCCAACCCTGGAAAGATATTTGAAGTACCAGGTGTTAAGTCTCTTCTCCATTTTAGCAATGAGCCAAGTCCAGTGAACAATTCTGTAATCCAAGGGTTTTATCTTGTATCCCAGGTATTTTAGACCCTCCTCCAGTCTCAGGGGGGTAAAACGAAATCTTTGCAATGCAAAATGGGTCTCATGTTGTGTGCATCCTGCTGCTGTCAAAGTATATTTTGAATCATTGATAGTCATCCTTGTAGCCACTTGAAATAATGAGAAAGTAGCTTTCATGATTGACAAATCCCTAATGCCTTCATTTAGAAAAATCAAGACATCATCCACAAAAAGTAGATGTGTGAGAGTACAATCTTCAATTATTTTAATTCCCTGTAATCTGCCCCTTCTGTGTTCTTCTTTGATAAGTCTACTGAGTCCTTCCATGACTAGGAGAAATAGTAATGGTGACAGAGGGCAGCCCTGTCGAAGACCTCTTTTTGAATAAAAGAAGGGAGATGCGCTTCCATTAACCAGGACAGTAAAGGGTATGTTAGTAATGCAACTCATGATCCATTTAATAAACATGAATGGGAAACCCAAATGAGATAACAACATTCTAATATATAACCAGTTTACTCTATCGAAAGCCTTTGAGGCATCAACTTTAAGGATCATACCTTTGCATTTATTGATATGCAGAGTGTGTAATACCACCTATGCAATTCCCACTGCCTCATGAATTTGATGGTCTTGTAGGAAGGCAAATTGTTTAGGTGAAAATGCTTGGAAAGTATGGGCCTCATCCGATTTGCAATAATCTTCGCTATGATCTTGTATATGGAGTTACACAACGAAATAGGCCTATATTCATCATATGAGGTCAGGTTGTCTAATTTGGGGATGAGTACAATAAAAGTAGAGGTGAGAGAAGCAACCAACTTTCCATTTATCCTGGTATCCTCTATGACTTTTAGGAGGTCTGGGCCAAGAGTCTCAAAGAAAACCAGGAAGAACTCAATTGTCCATCCATCTGGCCCAAGGCTTCTGTCTTTTTTGAAACACTTGAGAGTGGCTTTCAGCTCTCCTAGAGAGTCTTCCTTCGTCAGTTCCCTTTCCTCCTCTTGATCCACAAATCATGGGAAGAGCTGTGCCACTTGAATAATTTTAGCCAGGTTTACTTCCCAAGGAGCACTGTAGATTTTTTTGAAATATGAGGTTGCTAGTGATGCCAAATGCGAGAAGGTGTTGACAGAATGGCCATGATCATCCTTTAGCTGTTAGATTGTGTTAATAGCCTTCCTCCCATTGGCATATTTGTGATAGAACTTAGTATTATCATCCCCTTCCTGCATCCAAATCGCCCTACTTCTTAGTCTCCAGACTTCTTCGCAGTCCTTAAGAATTTTTCCTCTGGCTGTGTAAAGTGAGGAGATCCTATCCTTGTGTTCATTTGATCTGTATATCCCCCCATGATTATTTTCAAATGCTGCTATGTCAGCTTCGATCTGCCTCAGGGATTGATCATCCAAGATTCTTTTATTGTGTGCCCA
The DNA here is from genome assembly GCA_031772625.1 of Pinus tabuliformis. NCBI lineage: Eukaryota > Viridiplantae > Streptophyta > Pinopsida > Pinales > Pinaceae > Pinus > Pinus tabuliformis. The sequence continues at coordinate 87,380,518 of CM062814.1, read as the reverse complement.
AATTTTGGACAGCTTCTTCAGCTCCGAGAGATTGTGCACGAAACTGTTTATAATGTTCCCCCCAGCCCCAGGTGGGTTGGACATCCAAAAGTCTGTGACCATACGAATGTAAGAGGCTTCCTTCAACCAAGCTGAGCAAAATTTATATGGACCTTTGAGTTTAGCCCGACCCCCATCTATTTCCATTTATATTGGTAGGTGATAGGAGATACCTTCCATCCCACCCATTGTCTAGTATTGTAGCCATATTCCAATAAATTCTCCTTTACCAGAAAACGATCTAGTCTGCGAGCCAGGTTATCATCCCCTGTCCTATTGTTCCTCCAGGTTGCTTAGATATTTGTAGAGGGGATGTCTATCAGATGTTGGGATTCCAAAGTAGTTTCAAAGTATTCCAAAAGAGGATCTCTTTGTGCTTGATGACCCTAGGATTCAGAGTGGTCGATTGAGAAGTTAAGATCTCCACCCAAAATGATATTGTCCATTTGTAAAATGTCAGATCCCAGTAATTTGTCCCAGAAATCGGACCTATTGTGACACGGTCCTTAAATGTTCAAGATTCGAAAATCCATACCTAGATCTGCTGAGTATATATCTACTCCGATGTGCCCTAACCCTCCCCAACAGTTGAGTAGTTTTATGGAGCAGGAATTGTATCCCATTGCTACACCCCCAAATCTACCATGGGCATCAAGACAAGTAAACACCCATCTAGGTAGCATTGTTCCAAGGGTGTGAGATGTGGCATGATTAGGTCCAAGAGTTTCCTGTAAGAATATGATATTTAAAGGGTTGGCAAGAAGTAACCGATGAAGTGCTAATTTTTTATCGGGCCTAGCTAGCCCTCTACAGTTAAATGAGACAATCTTCATGGGGTGGGCACTATGGGGGCGTCTATTTCTCTAAGTACCCCGAGGATGGTAGCCTATCTACCAGATGCAATCTCATCTCCAGCCAGGCTTTGTGCTTTCGTAAGAGAGGAAGGTCGACCACGCGGGATCTTAAGCGAAAGAGGGGAGGGGACGAGGTCAAGCTCGACGTGGTCTGATGCCCGACGCTTAGTATTAGATCGGGTCATATACCCAATGGAGGGGAGACCAGAGATAGATGCAGGTGGAAGAAGTGAAAGTGATGTAGAAAGGGTGGGAGGGGTGGGGGCAAAAGAGAAAAGGGGAGAACCAAGAGGGCAAGACAAAGGGATAGAGGATGAGGGGAGGGTAGTTGATCCCAAACCAATGCCAGGGGTTGAAATAATAAAATCAAGAATAGAAGAGCTTAAATGTGAGGAAACAGATGTGGAAATGCACTTACCCAAAGTGTCCACATCCCCGACAGCCACCTTGGATCTAGTGTGTGGAGGAGAAGGTGGTCTATGCAGAGGTTTGCCTCGCTTTTTTGGGATAGGCTATGAGGGGACCGCTTCCTTGGCTGAAGGTTCCGCTTGGACTTCTGAATCAGCATGTTGGGGTTGTTCCCCATGCTTCGGCGATGCCTGAACCAGTGTTTCCTTTCCAGGTGCCTTCCTGTTTGCTTACTCATTAAGAGCACAATCCTTGAATAAATGCCCAACTTTGTGGCATCTCCTGCACTTAAAAGGGAATCCCTCATAGTCAAGAGTCTCTCTCCTGGTGCAATTTCTCCACTGAATGTTGATATGCTCTAGCAGACCATCTGTAGTATCCATATACACCAATATCCTTGAGTATGCCATACACCTAGTGGTGTGGTGGGATTTATGAAATGTTAAGAAGGTACCCAAGGCATTTCCAATTCGCCTAAAAACATCCTCCGTCCAGAAATGTAACGGTAAACCAGGGAAGTGGACCTAGAGGGGGGCAGCATCCACCCGTTCTTGTTCTAGATTGAACAAGGGAGTACATATTCATAGAAGAACCAACGCCTGATCAATATGCCATATCGTGGAGAGAACCCAATTGGTGTGTTCCAACCTGTCAAAACGTAGAGAAAACTAACCTTTTACAAAGTTCTATACTAAAGGAGGGTTGTTCAAGTGATGGTCGCAAACCTCAAATTCCCATTGCTGTAGCCTCTCTACACTGTAATGTCTACCTCGGACTCGACCGACTAAAACCTTCTCAATTGTATCCATGGAGTCAAGTAATTGCGTGTCATCAATCAGTTTGAGGAAGACCTCGCAGAATTTTATATTGAGGAACTTCTTCTTCTGAGATGCCCTTGTTCTCTTTGCTTTGGTGTGCTCTACTTCGGTGTGTTGCTATGCTACCGTCGAGTGTAGGGGAACCCTAGATCTAGGCAGAGTCGTCAATGGCACAGAGGAAAAAATGCCAAAAATGGGGGAAATTCCTTTGAGGTTACCTAGTGGAGGAGTGATCTGATAATGAGATCTTAAACAATTATTAAGGTATTATAGACTCATGTGCATGGATTTGCCTATGTTATATTGTGTAATGGATCAATAAGATTGTGAAATACATAGACAATGAAGCAGTTAAATAACATAATAGGCAACACACATAAACACAACAAGTTTAATAAGGAGTTCACCCAACACTCCTGGGCTATGTCTCCTGGTCCAGCCTCCAATGGTGACCTCTCTATTATGTCTTCAAAAACAGAGTTTTACAACAGTGAGCTCAATTTGAGCCTCACACAATAGATACAAAACAATAAGGCTTTACTTGGATTCCCCCAAGTTTCTTTTGAGTACACAGACTCTCCTCACTGACTCTCTATCTCTGATACTCTATCTCAGCACTGCTTATCTCTGATTGCTCTCTATTTGTGGCTTTAAAGCCAATCTGCACTGTCCGTTCATTTCACCTTCTTGGGCTCTCTAACTTCCTGACCTCTGTCCGCTCAGATCCCTTTCTGAGCATTAGCAATCATTGCTAAACACTTCCAGGGATGGTGGCCACCTGTACTATAAAGTAATGGGTCATTGGGCCATTGAAATCCCAAAATTGGTCATTTTCTGTTTACACAGAGAAATGCGTTCAAACACAGTAAAAGTACACCAAACACTATCTATCGGACTTCAAATATCCATAAATCGACCTTGTACTCCTATCGGGTTCGCCTATATACCGGCATCGCATCTCCACCGTTGATCTGGGAGATCCAGATCCAACGGCTATGGTTCATTTCAGGCGGCCCTTTCGTACAGGGGTTAACCACCAGATGAGGGTGGTTTTATCTCTCCTCAGCCTGGACACGTGGCAGCCATTGTATGGGATCAGGCCGAGCTCGGCCCAAACCACTTACTGCCCTTGGCCCGCCCGAAATCCCGCTCATATCATGATTTCCCTTTGTATTGAGAATAAAATAAAAACATTGAAAAACCCTGAAAAATGGCTTTATCGGACTTGAAATCATATATAACAACATTGATAAGCCCTTTTGGGTCCATAATATCGCATCAGCGCCTTTTCCTTTACATTTCCTTTAGTTAACGAAAATGAAAAATACAAAGGAAAACCCTATTTCCCGAACTTGAAATGTTATCAAATATCATTCATAATATTTATCGAGTCTGGCTATCGTAGTCATAGTTATTATCGGCCCTGCTCCATTGAAATGTTCCGATGTGATATTGCGATGCGATCGATCGCAATCACATATTGCACATGCCCTGGGCCGATTGTAATTTCTCCACTATGGTTTGCCGATGTGATATTGCGATGCAACGTGGGTCGTCGATTTGCACACTTGATCAACGATCCTCGTTTACCTCGCTGATCGTTGTCGCATATTTATAGTGGTCTTTTCCGATATCCTCCCTTTTCCACTGCTGATTGCGATTCGCCGATCGGATCTGGACCGTTGATCGGCCAGATCCGAAGGCTCCTATGCAAAGTTGCTTTAAACCATCGATACTCTGTTTTTCAATGATTTCTCTATGTTTTTGCCTCCCAATATTGTTATCCACCTTTTTAAGAGTATATCCTTATGCGATAGTTTTGATCTTTTGAAAGATTTTGAAGACTTAGAGGGTTTTTGGATCCATTTTGGATCACGCCTTCCCACTGAAAAGGCTTTTAGACCACCAAAAGTTGGTTTTTAAGCATCAATCAAGTGAGGATACAACTTCCTCACTTGTCCAATCTCTATCCATCTTGCACTGCTTAGTTTTGAACGTTTGAGTCCAATTCTCAGGTACTCAACATCCCCTCTGTGCGTAGTTCTCACCTTCTTGTCTAGAACTGTATCTTCCTGTAATTCATTGAGATATTCAGGCAACAGATCATCAATAGAAGGCAACTGACTTTGCTCTTCAGGATATTCAATCAATGAAGGGTCAAATAGTCTCAAGTTCTCTGCATTAACTACTGAATAGATGTGCATGTAAGCTGTCAAATCAAGGCGAAAAGCATTCTCACCAATTTTCTCAAGTATCTTGAAAGGCCCATACCTTATTGGCTTCAGCTTCTTACCTTCACCTTACATTTTTTCCTTGCTGATGTACAATCAAACTTGATCACCAACTTAGAAGCTATGCTCAATTCGATGCTTATCATGAATTGCCTTATACTTGGCTTGGCTCTTTTCTAGTTGTTCCTGCACTACCTGGTGAATTTCTTGGATCTATTCAATGAACTTGGTTTCTTTGTCCACATCGTTGTGTCCATCAACTGCTATGTCTTTACTAAAGACAAAATCCAAGGGAGACCTTGGTATAAAACCAAAACACGTCTCAAAAGGAGATCTTTGTGTAGAAGAATGTTTAGCACGATTGTAAGCATGTTGCACATAACATAAATGTTCATCCCAAATCTTGGGATGCTTGTTGCAATAGCCTCTGAGAAACTGGATCACTGTCTTATTGACCACCTCTGTTTCACCATATGTTTGTGGATGGAATGTTGTGCTCTTCTTCAATCTGGTGTCCATTAACTCCCATAGACTTGACCAAAACTTCCCAAAAAATCGAGAATCTTGATCAAAGACAATAGAAGTGGGTAACCCAAAATGATCCCATTGAAAGAAAAACTTTGTTGTTTGTTCAACTGTAATATTCTTGTTACAAGGTATTAAAATACTCATTTTACTAAACCTGTCCACAATAACATATAAATAGTCATGACCTTTTCTAGACTTTGGCAGTCCCCCAACAAAGTCCATGGAAACACTTTCCCAAGGATGAGAAGGAACTGGAAGTGGAGTGTACAAGCCTAGTTTTCTATTGCTGGGCTTGCTTTTAGCACACATGGTACACCCTCTAATATATCTAGAAACTGTTTCATGCATTCTTGGCCAATAACATAATCTTTGCAGTTGTGCAACTATTTTACATACACCAAAATGACCTGATATTAGAGAAGTGTGTGCTTCTTGGATTATATTAACTCTTTCAGTTTGAGGAATGCATAACTTTCCTGAATGATATAAAAGTTGCTCCTTAACATGATAATACAATTCTTCTACTTGTTTGCCATGACTTAAAGTTGCATATACATCCTTAAAATCTACATCTTCAGCATATTGTTCAATGTAGCTTTCATGCAATACTGAATTATGCTTAAGTATAGTAGATGCATTTATAATTGGTCTGGATAACATATATGCAACCTTATTGTGTATGTATTTCTTATATCTGATGACAAGATGAAAATGTTGTAGAAAACCCATCCACCTATAGTGTCTTGATTGCTACAATTTAAGTTGTGAGTGTAAATATTGAAGTGGTTGATGATCAATATGTATAACTGTTTCTTTGCCCATTAGGTAATGCTTCCACTTTTTCACACTCTGTACTAATGCATACAATTCTTTATCATATGTGGGATAATTAACTACTGCAGAATTAAATGTCTCAGAATGATAACATATGAGTTTACCATGTTGCATTAACACTAATCCCATGGCATAGTCACTGGCATCTATTTCAATCTCAAATGGTCTTTGAAGATCTGGAAATGCTAGTACTGGTGTTGTACTAATCTTTTCTTTCAAGGTGTCGAAGGCTTTCTGCGATTTGCCTCCCCACTGAAACACCTTGTTCAATCTTGTTAAAGCTTGTAAGGGAGCTGCAATCAAGGAAAAGTTAGCAATAAACTTTCTCCAATATTGTGTTGCTCCTAGGAAGCTTCTAACTTCTGTAACAGATTTGGGTTTAGCCCAGTTCACAATGACTTCAACCTTATAGGGATCTATCTTCAATTCACCACCCACTACAATATGACCCAAATAATTCAAAGATGTTTTTCCAAATTCACATTTTTATAATTTAACATAGATATTTTCTCTTTTCAAAACATCTAGAGTCTGCTTTACATGCTTCAAATGTTCTTCCCATGTTTTACTGAAAACAAGAATTTCATCTAAATATACAATTACAAAATCATCAATAAAAGGCCTGAGTACATCATTCATTACTCTCATGAAAGTGGCAGGAGAATTAGTTAAGCCAAAAGGCATAACTAGCCATTCATACAGCCCTTGCTTTGTTTTGAAAGTAGTCTTCCATGCACCTTGCTCTGCTACTCTGACCTGATGATAGCCACTACGCAAGTCCAACTTGGATAAGTATACAGCCTCTTTCAACTGATCTAATAGATCATCTATGTGAGGAAGAGGATAACGATTCTTGATCATTATTTTATTCAGTGCTCTGTAGTCAATGCACATCCTCCACGAACCATCTTTCTTTCTCACCAATACGATTAGAGATCCACATGGCGATGTGCTTGGCCTTATGAACCATTTCTCGAGCAGCTCCTATACCTACTTCTTGATCTCTTCATTCTCTAAAGCGAATAACCTATACATTCTGATGTTAGGCAATGGAACATCTTGTTGCAAATGAATATCATGTACAATTTCCCTTTTGGGTGGCAGACCTTTAGGTTCTTGAAATAGGATATCATATTCTGAAAAAAAAAAAAAATTCTAAATCAGCTTTATGTTTAGCATCACATCCCTCAAATACATTGGTTTTATCAAGAGTCTTTTCCTTTACAACCATTAGTAAAAATTGCTTGCATGAATTTACAATTCTTTTCATCTGCCCTGAGTTAATGAGAGTGTAGTTATTTTTGAGCTGGTGAGCTCTTACAATATATTCTATTCCATCTTTTGTGAGTTGATACTTATTTTCAGTTCTATATAAAATGGCTTTTCTATCATACAAGTAAGAACTTCCTAAAACAATACCACATATATCCAAAGGAACTATATATAACTCAACCTCATCTACAAAAGCTAACCCAAAAGCAAACCTAAGTTTACATTGTCTAGTCACTTGTAGCTTTGCTTTATCACATACCCAACCTAATGGATATGGCTTCTTGTGAGGTGTGGTTAGTAGTCCCAACTTCTTTACAGTTGCTTCAGAAATCATATTTACTTGTGAACCACTATCAAATAAAGTATCAATCTTTTGATTCTTGGAAATAACTCTAATATGAAAAAGCTCATGTCTTTTCCTCTCATTTTCTTCATTATCAATAGATTGTGCAGAATTACCAGTAGATGCTTCAGAATTTTTACCTTTTATACCTGCAACTGCGACTATTGTTTCATCACTTGAGTCTGACCCCAAATCTTTCTGAATAGCAGCAGCAATCTTCTTCTTCTTGCCATCGAACTTTTTGGCTTTCAGCTTTGGATGTAAAGACCAGCAATGTTCATCATCATGTCCATACTTCTTGTAGTGAGTGCATGAAGTTTTCTCTTTCTGTACAGTGTTTTCCTTCCTCTCTTTCCATTTCTGCTTCCTCTTTTCCTTGTTCTTACTTGCAGTGGGTTTTGATGATCCCCCAATCTCTAGGTTCACATTCTTGCCTCTAGCCTCTAGATGTGTAGCCTGAACGGATAGCTCATCTATGCTAGTGGGGTTAATCATGAGAATGGTGTGCCTCAAATAGTTGTGTAGACCACCTATATACTTCAGCAAAGTTTCAGCTGAGTCTAGAGAAATACATAGAATTAAAGCACTTTATCTAAATTCTTGGGTATAGCTTTGTACACCTTGCCCTTTTAGTTGGCGAAGAGTTTGCCAACCCATCATTGCTTTCTACATATAATCTAGTGGATACAATTGTTTTTTGTTATGCTCTTAACCTGCAAAGCAATACCCAAGCGAAGAAAAGATACCGAGAACACAAAATATGCGAAGAAAATATACCCAGAACACAGAAGAGCAATGATTTTATTATTCAGAGAGAAATGTTCACAGGCCTCTTCGAGGGGGCAACCTCCAATAGAGCAGAGCTCGATTACAAAACAAGACACAATGCTCCTCGCAGGGAGTCTCTATCCTTTATATATGACTCATACATGCAATACCACGAGCCAATATCGTGGGTTTTATTAATACCATCTATCTAATACTACCGCCTATTTACCATCTATCTAATACTTCCGCCCATTTGCAACTAACTGTGGTCCCGTCATTAATTGCGGGTTAACCACTTACAAATATTAATATGGGCTTTATTGACTCTTGACTATGACGTGATCCCAAGACATAAATAAGGGGGTTAGGGTGGGACCCTAACATGCCCTCCCCCTTAAGACTAGCCTTGTCCTCAAGGTTGAAGCTGCGGAAACTGCTGAAGAATAGTGGCTGGTTCCCAAGTTGCATCTTCTGGAGAGGTGTCTTTCCATTTGATGAGGACCTCCTTAATCATGCGGCCACGCAGGTGCTTGTCTCGTGTGTCTAGAACCTATTCAGGTTGAAGGCAGATTGACCCTTCTTCGTCCAATTCAGGTAGACTGGTTTGAACTCTGCAATTGTTCCCAATCACTTTCTTGAGGCACGATACATGGAAAACTGGGTGGATTTTTGCTGTAGGTGGCAAAGCCAACTTGTAAGCCACTTCTCCAATGCGCTGAAGTACTTGGTATGGTCCATAGAATTTTGGGGAGAGCTTTTGACAACCCTTGTCTTTGAGTGATGTTTGCTTATATGGTTGCAGCCTCAAAAAGACCTGATCCCCTTCTTGAAATTGGCGCTCTGAGCGATGTTGGTCAGCCTGTTGCTTCATATGGTTCTGAGCTTGATGAAGATTCTCGCGTAGATGGGCAAGCATGGTTGCGCGGTGTTGTAGGAGTTGATCCACGGCTTGCACTTTGGAGCACCCCGTGAGATAAGAAGTAGGGGAAGGCGGAAGTTGTCCATAGACTGCTTCATAGGGAGTCATTTTGGTGGTGGCATGATAGTTGGTGTTATACCACCACTCCGCTAGAGGTAACCACTGTACCCAAAGGTGTTGCTTTTCTGAAGTGAAACACCTAAGGTATGTTTCTAGACATTTGTTGACGGCTTCGGTTTGACCATCTGTTTGCGGATGATATGAAGTACTGAGTTTGAGTTGAGTGCCTTGTATTCTGAAGAGCTCCTGCCAAAAATTACTGGTGAAGATTGGGTCACGGTCGGATACAATAGAAGTGGGCATGCCATGCAATTTGAAGATCTGATCCATGAAAGTTTGAGCAACCAAGGTTGGTGTAAATGGGTGGGGTAGGGCACAGAAATGAGCATACTTCGACAGTCGGTCCACAACCACCATGATGACTGACTTGTTCCCAGACTTTGGAAGACCTGTAATGAAATCCATGGAAACCTCTGTCCAAATTGATGCCGGAATGGGCAATGGTTGTAATGTGCCTGGTGTGTTGACGGTTTCCCCTTTGTGGCGTTGACAGACATCACATTCTGCTATGAAAGTAAGGATGTCCTGTTTCATGCCGGTCCAAAAAAATGATCTTCTGGTGCGAGCATACGTCTTCTGAAAGCCCGAATGTCCTGCAATGGGAGATGAGTGCAATTCTGCCAAAATTTGACTTTTGAGGGTGGACGTTGGCAATATTACGACTCTGTCCTTGTAGCGAAGAATATCATTCTGCCACGAGTAGCCCTTGCTGGAATTTGGTTCTACTTGCAATTGAGAAATGAGTTGGGAGAGCCCTGGATGTGAAAACCATTCCCTGCGAGCCTCTTCAATCCAGTCTGGAATGGGGAGGGAAATTGCGAGCAGAGTACTTTCCTCCTCAAATTGGCGCGACAATGCATCTGCTACCCTGTTGTCTTTCCCTTTCTTGTAAATGATCTCATAATCATATCCCAGCATTTTGGCTAACCATTTATTTTGTTGAGGGGAAGATAGGTGTTGCTCCAAAAAATATTTAAGACTGTGATGATCTGTGTGGATTTGATAACGTCGCCCCAACAAGTAAGGTCTCCAGGTCTCGACTGCATGTAAGATGGCCATCATTTCCTTCTCGTAGGTAGATTGGCCCAGATTCTTCCCACTTAGTTGTTGGCTGGTGAAGGCCAACGGTCGCCCTTCCTGCATTAAGACCGCTCCAATACCTGTTCCCGAAGCATCACATTCAATGACAAATGATTTGGTGAAGTCCGGTAGTGCTAAGACAGAAGTGGAACACATGGCGGTTTTTAGAGCGGTAAATGCCTGTTGTGCTTCCTCATTCCAGAAGAAGGAATTTTTCTTTAGGAGTTGCGTTAGGGGCTTCGCTATGCGGCCATAGTTGCGGACAAATTTATGATAATAGCCTGTGAGACCCAAAAATCCTCTCAAGCTTTTCAAGGTCTTAGGTTGAGGCCATTCTTGCATTTCCTGGATCTTTTTGGGGTCCACCTTGACACCTTCGCGCCCCACAATGTGGCCCAAATACTCAACTTCTTCCATGCCAAACGAACACTTAGACATCTTAACAAATAATTTATGTGTTCTGAGCAGTTGCAAGAGTAGATCTACATGTTGAAGATGTGCCGCCCAAGTGCCACTATAGATGAGGATGTCATCGAAGAAGACAAGGACAAATTTTTTGAGATATGGTTTGAGGAGGTGATTCATAAGGCTCTGAAAAGTAGAGGGGGCATTACAGAGACCAAATGGCATGACGAGGAACTCATAATGGCCTTCATGAGTTCTGAAAGCTGTCTTGGGAATGTCGACTTCCTTCATGCGAATTTGGTGATAGCCTAAGCGAAGATCCAACTTAGTGAAGAATTGAGCCCCATTGAGTTCGTCCAGTAAATCGTCAACCACTGGGATGGGAAATTTATCTTTGACTGTTAACTTATTGAGGGCCCTAAAGTCGGGACACATCTGCCACTCCCCATCTTTCTTGAGGACCATGACCACTGGGGATGAATAAGGACTAATGCTGGGACGAATGACACCTGCTTCCAACAATTCCTTGATGATTTTTTCTATTTCATTCTTTTGGGTGAACGGATATCTGTATGGCCGCACATTTGGGGGTTGGGCCCTTGGAACCAATGTGATGCTATGATCATGTTCCCCTCGCGAGGGTGGAAGCTCATGAGGCTTGTCAAAGACCGTCCGATGTTTATTTAAAATCTGTTGCATCTCAGGATGAACTGGCGGAGACATGGTGTCTACTACCTGGATGGCATTAAATTGAGCTACCACTCCATGATGGCCCTTTTTTAACAATTTTTCCATCCTATGCGAGCTGATGATAGAGGGGGCTCCTGCCTGAAGTCCACGGAGGGTATGTGTGGAGTTGTTATGCTTAAAACTCATATATAACTCCTGGAAATCCATTTTGATTGGCCCAAGGGTGCGGAGCCATTCAGCACCTAGGACAATGTCGCATCCCCCCATGTGTATGGCAAACATGTGGGTTTTCAACTGATAATCCCCCATTTGAAGTTTGACATTTTCACAGCGGCCTTCACATTTCATTGTGCCCCCATCTGCAATTTGGACCTGGAAGTTAGAGACTGCCCTTACATTACAATGCGCTGCTTCGGCGATTTTTTGATGGATGAAATTATGGGTACTTCCACTATCAATCAAGACTATTATTGGGCGATGTTTAAGAAAACCCCTGATTTTGAGAGTTTGAGGGGAAGAGATTCCTGCCAACGCATTGAGCGAAATAACTGGGTCATCAGGTACAATCTCCTTTTGGTTGTCTTCTTCGATCGCCTCCGGTTCCTCAAGAGGTGGATCTTCCTCGGTGGAGCTGTAGTCAGTGGCATCTATTTGAAAAAACTTGGGCTCCTTGCATTTATGCACAGAGGAATATTTTTCATCACAGTAGTAACATAGTCCTTGCTTCCTTCTCTCGGCCATTTCCTGAGGTGACACCTTTTGGACCTTAAGTGTCTGAGTCGTGGTATGAGCTTGTGGGGGACGCCCTTTAGTGGGGAAATTGGGGCGGCTGTATTGGGCTATTATGGCACGCTCCACCTTATGGGCTACCTGGCAAGCCTCCGTCCATGTGGGAGGGTGGTGGAGTAGAACTTGAGCTTTGATGGCTTCTTTAAGACCACTGATAAAACATTCCGTGTAGAACTCATCTGAGAGATGGTCAGTGCGGAAGGCCAAGGCTTCAAAAGCAGTGATATATTCATCCACTGTACCCGTCTGTCGGAGCTTAGTGAGACGGCCCAAAAAGGAGTCTCCCTGTTCAAAGCGATCTTGAAGAGCTTTGGCAAATTGGGCCCAACTCGAAAAAGGTGCATTGCAACGTTGATGCCATTCTGCCCATTGCCATCGTTCATTGTCCAAGTACATGGTCCCCACTCCAATCTTTGTCCAATCATCTTGGAGATGATTCAATTTGAAATACTGTTCCATTTCTGCTAGCCATGCGGACGGGTTAGAACCATCAAATTTCTGCATATCCAACTTGGGAGGTCGCTGACTATCCAACTTGGGAGGTGGTGGATGGGTGTGCCAGACGTGAGGAGAGTGGCTAGACGCACCCTCATGGTGTATATGGTCATTATATGGTACCTCAAGAGCTAGCTCCTTGCCCTTAGCGAGTGCTTTCCTTACCATGCTTGATAGGTCATCAAGCGAATTTTTGAGCTCGTTCATATCTGTTTCAAGTTTGTCTAGTCTTTCATTGGCCATTGCTTGAGCTCTAGTTTCTACCATACACCAACTTGATGAAAAATTGGGACCGCCAAAATTTTTTTTCTAAGAAATTGAATGGTACCACCGTGCTCAGCTTGTTGTCCTGATGCTGATGGGCTAGGTCACAAATAAGCACTTCGGAAGATCTCAGACTTTTTTTTTTTTTTTGGAAAACTCCTAACGGAGTTTTACTCCTTCCTGATCAATACTACAGTCGCCAAATCCTCAAACTGTCAATGCCGCCAAAAGTCCTGCGAAAATTATATCCAGGTACAGGAACCCTTCACAACTACTCCGATCTGGTGGATCTGAGATATCTGAATGGTGGAACAACTGCTGCTGCTGATCTGGAATATCCGATCTGGTGGATCTGAGAGATCTGAATGGTGGTACAACTGCTGCTGCTAATCTGGAATATCCGATCTAGTGGATCTGAGAGATCTGAATGGTGGAACAATTGTTGTTGCTGATCTGGAATAGATGATGTGTGATCCCCCCGATAGAAAGGGAACTATGGTCTTGGGGAGTGTCAGGTGCTACAGATCGCAATATACATAAGGGTCTGACAGTAGTACTCGGCCCAATGTTTCAGGGCTCTAACTAAGGAGGATCGACCGTACCCTTAGCCGTACAACCCGACTACCCTATCGTATGGGCGAGTAATCTCTCCGAGTGTTGTTCTCGGTGTACTGTAACAACAAGACGGCCGAAGGTTTATCTATGGCGAGGTTTCAAGGGAGCTAGGGGGCTTCCTATATACCCAGAGGGTACGTGGAAGATAGTCCGTGCGCGGTTCTGTCTAATGCGCTACTACTCGAAGGGGTACCCACAGGGGTTACAAGGGAGTCCAACAGACGTGACCACCTCTTGTATTTCCTACGTGCATGCCTCCCCAAATCCGCAGGTTTATGCGCTTAACGACAGATCCCGTGGTTTAAAGACGCCGGAACACGTCTCTAGCCAAAAAAAAATTTGCTAAAATTTGGAGATCCCACCGAGCCCTAGAAAGTGCTCTGATACCACTTGTTATGCTCTTAACGTGCAAAGCAATACCCAAGCGAAGAAAAGATACCGAGAACACAAAATATGCAAAGAAAATATACCCAGAACACAGAAGAGCAATGATTTTATTATTCAGAGAGAAATGTTCACAGGCCTCTTCGAGGGGGCAACCTCCAATAGAGCAGAGCTCGATTACAAAACAAGACACAATGCTCCTCACAGGGAGTCTCTATCCTTTATATATGACTCATACATGCAATACCACGAGCCAATATCGTGGGTTTTATTAATAACATCTATCTAATACTACCGCCTATTTACCATCTATCTAATACTTCCGCCCATTTGCAACTAACTGTGGTCCCGTCATTAATTGTGGGTTAACCACTTACAAATATTAATATGGGCTTTATTGACTCTTGACTATGATGTGATCCCAAGACATAAATAAGGGGGTTAGGGTGAGACCCTAACATTTTTTAATGGCATAAACAAATTCACTCCAGGTAGAAAGAATTTTACCATGCTTCTTCAAATTAGCTTGTGTCCTACCTTCCCACCACACTAGGGCAGTTCCTCCAAGGTGAAGGCTAGCCAGCTGAACGTTTCTCCTTTATGAATTGATGTTCTGCACCCTGCAATACACATCAATCTGTCTAATCCAGTTATCTATCTTTTCTGCATTTAACTCTCCATCATATATTGGCAAATGAAATTTTACATCTAATTTAATCAAAGGGCTAGAATGAGGTGTTGATAAAGGAGGCTCTTTTCCTTTCCATTTTCCTTCTAAATGACCATCTAGAAGAGTTTCCTTTATTCCTTTGTCTTGTTTGGAGGTTGAAGTATCTTCACTTCGACCTTTCTTAAATTATCAATACATATTTTCTACCATGGTTGTCATGGTCATGAAACTGTCCATGAACTAAGAGTCTAATTCCAAGGGAATTTCTTCTACCATTTTCCTCCTAAGATAGACTCTTCCAATTTCAGGGTTAGTCTCAACTAGTTCTCCTTCTCCTAATTTGAGCTTTGACCTAGTTAGCATTCAACAATCCAGCACAAGCTTGTCTAACCTTAGCAAACCTAAAGCTCTGATACCACTTGATCTGACAATGAGATCTTAAACAATTATTACGGTATTACAAACTCAAGTGCATGGATTTGCCTATGTTACTTTTTGCAATGGATCGATAAGATTGCAAAATACATAGACAATGAAGCAGTTAAAGAACATAATAGACAACACACATAAAAACAACAAGTTTAATAAGGAGTTCACCCAACACTCTTGGGCTATGTCTCCTGGTCCAGCCTTTAGAGGTGACCTCTCTATTATGTCTTCAAAAACAAATTTTTAAAACAGTGAGCTCAATTTGAGCCTCACACAATAGATACAAAACAATAAGGCTTTACTTGGATCCCCCAAGTTTCTTCTAAGTACACAGACTCTCCTCACTGACTCTCTGTCTCTATTACTCTATCTCAGCACTGCTAGTCTCTATTTGCTCTGTGTCTGTGGCTTTAAAGCCAATCTGCGTTGTCTATTCATTTCACCTTCTCGGGCTCTCTGGCTTCCCGACCTCTACTCGTTCAGATCTCTTTCTAAGCATTAGCAATCATTGCTAAATTCTTCTTGTTAACACCCAGGTTGTTCCCTATGACTCCCAAGGGAATACGGCCGGGGTAACCACTAACCAATCTTTGGATTACAGTGCCTAGCCACACTGTAATCAGAGAGGGCTCTCTCTTTATGATTTATCTCTGTTTGTAATGATTTTAGGCTAGCTATAAGTTTAGGTCTGTTTTGAGTTTTTGCTAGGATGATAATTTCAATCAAGGTGCTTTTGTGTTTTTCAAAGAGTTCTAGTCCATTGGGCTAAGGAGTCAGTGGTCCTTAAGATGCTTGATGTGCTGCTGTGATACTGTAGTGATGCTGCAGAGCCAAATTAGTGTCTGAGAAATAACGTTTGTAATAGTGATGGAATGGAGTGTATCCAGTTAGTGCAAGGCAATTAAGAATCTTACGGTTTAACTGTTTGAGTAAGACAGTGAGAATATTGACCTAGGAGCATTTAAGAATTTCTAGGTGATATTCATACATATAGAATTAACAGACACATGAGCAATTAAGAATTCATGTACATATTTAACCCTGAGGACAAACATTTACAGCAGCAAAAATTGAGCACAAGGTGTAATAAAACAAATCTTGTACTATTCTTTCTTTCTTACTGCTAGCTTAGTGTGAGATAAGTATGATTTGATAAGCATAAGAAAACAAGAACAGAGTTTTGAAGAAAACTTGTTATCTCGTCAGACAGCATAGGAATTCTGCATCAACACATGGAGCATCCTCCAGACATCAAATAATTTCCGGAAATCACTGAGCTCATCCATCCCTTTGTATTAGATAATTGAAAGTGTACAATACAAGTGTTCTCATAGAGAAAATTACCAACCCCTTATGAGTTACTCAGGGGAGTTTATATACAAAATTTACATCAAAAATATCAACGAAATGAGTTAATATCTCATTTATGATATGCTAATCTCTGAAATGCAGTAGCTGAAGGAGTGAATGCAGCCGAAATTCCTTTATGCTTCAGCTGTCAAATAGTCAGAAGATATTTGGTCTTTATAGCTGTTAGAGTCGGTTGGAGATGCGCTGTTCAAAACTTGGCTAGCTGTCATTGTCTCATGTGAAGAGTCATTACTCAGCTGCTTTTAATGCTGACTTTATCATGCTGTCTGTCTTTAAAGTGACCTGGAGCTGGCAGTGGCCGAATGACTGAATCTATCGTGGCAAAATCTGAAGCATGAATTGCCACCAATCCTCCTTAGGCATTTGATGCCTGCGTATTTTTATCAATGTTTCCTCTGCCTCTGTATGTTTGTAAAGATTGCGAGGGGTCTCAAACAGGTGGTTCACCTCATTCTCAATGAAGAACAGGCCTTCAAGTTTTTCATATATGCTCTGTCCTGTAGGAGGCCCTGCTGGTTCAGATGTACTGCCAGATGCAATAATATGATTTTCAATAGTGGTTGCCATTCTATTGGCCATTTGATCTAGGGAGATCAGCTTTCCTGCACCACTTAGCAAGCTGGGCAGGCCTTTTTCTTGCAGCACTCCCATTTTGGCCTTATATTCCTCCACATCTGCTTGCATTTCAAAAAATTTCCTCTCTACTATTTGTATATAGTTTCTTAGAGTTAGTGCTTTCTTGGTAGAGAGGATAGCTTCTATTCTGTTGGGAATGCCTATGGCTGCTAATTCTTCCCTTTCCTGTCTATTCAGGAAGTCTATCATCCTGTTGGCCTGTTCTGTTTTGTTACCTAGTACTGTCTTGGCCTTCTGAATTTCCGCTTGTGCTTGGCCCATCAAATCCATCTGCTCATGTATTATTTTTATTGACCTCCACTGCTGTTTGATGGATTGGCCAATTTCAGCCCATAGGATTCTCTTTATGTCAGCCATAGCTGTCTCTAGATTCAGCTCCTTTTCTAAGGCCTTTATCTTGTCTCTTTGGGCCTTTATTTCTCTGCCCTGCTCTGCTACAGTCATTTTGGAGTTGGTATACTTGGAGTCCAGTTCTGCCAATTTTTCCTTGGCCTTCTTTATTTCATCTGCTTGGAGCTCCATTGCTTTGACGGCCTTGGTCAGTTCTTCTACACTTGGACTAGCATCTGGGGCTGCTGCTGTTCCTGCTGCTTCTGTTGTAGGGGGCACTGCTGCCCCTGAAGTTACTGTTGTTGTTGATGTAGTTGGAGGAGCTTGGGAAGTGGAATCTGCTTGTTTTTCCTGTAATATTCCTTCCAGCTCTTTCTCCAGTTCCCTAATCCTTTGGTCTTGCTACATTAGGAGGTCTAGCTGGTCCTCAGCCCGTTTTTGCTTTTGGAGTTCTGCTGTTTGAGGGTGCTCTGTGGGCTGCAGCTTCAACCTCTTCTTCATTGCGTTCAAGTCATCATCTTTTTTCTTCAGGAGGGCCTTTACACCCGTTGGATCACTAGGATCATGTCCTAGATCGATGATGATCTCCTCCAGGGACTTTATCCTGTTGTCTTTGGCTTGGGATGACAATCTCTCAAAATCCAACTGGGTGTTGGTGTTTTTGAGGGACTCCTTCAGCTCATGGGCCAAGGTGGCCTTCTCTATTAGGGTCGTATAGACCATCTCTCCAGTTTTCCTGTGGAGTTCAATCTGGTCCATGGGATGTATATCCCTGGCTAGGACCTCCACCCTTGTCTTTATGAAATCTGCAGGTGTCTTAGGCTCTGGCCCCATTGGCTTGAAGTGGCTCAAGAGCAGTCTCTCCTCCTGAATGTCAAATACCGACAATAGTCTCTCTTGCTGGGCTGGTGTTGCATCAACGAATTGCTTGTAGACTTCGGCCCTTAGCAGCTCATTCTGAGCTTTTATCTGTTTGAAAGAAGCCTTGGTGCTTTTGGGCTTCTTGGCCAGCTGGGAAGAGGAGGACACCTCTAAGCCATGTTGTAAAGTTTGCTCCTGCTGAAAGGAGCTTGTACCTGTGTGTTGACTGCCCTCCTTGTCTTTTCTTTCACTCTCTAAGACATCATCAGTAATGTCTTCTACCTCTGGGGAGTCTGCTCTTTGCCTTTTGGCTTCTGGCTGGTGGGAGGATCCACTGAGAGGAGTGGACTCTTCTCTATCTCTTTTAGTTCCCCTGTCCTCATGTGCTGGGGTCTGTAAGATTGGGGCAGTTACTGGCTCTTTTTGTGGAGGTGGAATTTGCAGTGTTGGAGCTGCTGGTAGCTGAGTCTGTGGAGGGACATTTTGCCCTTGCTGCTGTTCTTGTTGCTGCCCTGTTTGCTGCTCTGCTTCAGGGGCAGGCTTTTCTTTTGTTACCTCCTCTTCTGTGCCCATTATACCCTTGTCTTTATCTAACACTGGTGCTGATGTAGAAGGTGCCTGTGGTGTAGTCTTTGTAGCCGAGGTCCCTTCTCCTATTGAATAAGGCGGTCTGAAAGGTACCTGCTGCACATAGTCCAGGTCAATAGTCTTTTCAAGCTCCCTCCTACTCTTTAGCATTCTCTCTTCCTCAGTTAGATTTTCAACTAGAGTGTCCATCTGCCATTCTTGCAGGTTGGCATATTTTTCAATGTGAGGGTAATGGCAATGTTTAATGCCTATCAGCCTATACTTGTTTCTTCTGGCAGTGATGAAACCTTGAGGGTCATAATGGACCCACCGAAAGCTATAGGATAACTTGTATTTATCCTTGAGGATTAGGTCTGCCTCTTCCCACCCTTCTTTTTTGTTCATGATGAAGGGGCCTAACTCGTGTTTGAACTTGAGGTGGGCCTTCTTTTTGGCGCTGTGGAAATGGGTGAGGTCTGACTGAATCAACTGCCTGTAATATTCTAAGGCAAATAACCTCATAGGTACATATTTTGGGAGCCTGTATGGACAGAGCTCACAGCCATAGATCCTAATGACAGTATGGTTCTCATATAGGTACCAGTCACCTATTTTATATTTTCTAGAAAGCTGCAGGGCTTTCTTTATCTCATTTGATACCTTGGGAGGAGGGGACTTCATCAACAGGCAGGAGACTGGGTATACAAATTGGTCAACAAATTCACAGTAAGTATAGGGTGAGTTTGTGACCTTATGAAAGACAGAGGTCCAGAAGATAACAGATCTTCTTTCCCCTTTGTGATCCAGCCTTCTGATGTAGCATGGGAAGGCTTCAGAGTGGTAGTACATGAATAAGTGGTAAATATATGCTGAGTACCTGAAGACCCTCTGCCTGTCCACCTTGCTCAGCTGATCATGAATCTTATTGGCAATGAAATTAGCAAAGTTATATTTCCTGGCAGGGGGTTGCCGTGGGCTATATGCAGATAGCAATACCAGCATCGTTCTGTCCACATGCTCACTGTTTTTGTATCCCAGCACATAGGCAATCATGTCCAGTAAAAGCCTGCCTATGTCATTGAAATGGATACCCAGGTAGGGAGGTGGCTCTGTAGGCTGGCACTCAGGTCTCATGAAATCTCTGGTGACCTTTTGAATCTCCTCACTGGTCATCTTTTCACCAGTCTCTATCAAATAGCTCAAGGAAAACGGGATTAGCAATTCTGTCTGATCAAAGTGTAACATTTTGTTGATAGACTCAGCATTGATGTAGAAAAGGATTCTTCCAGATGGAGTGCTAACAGTTCTGTGCTGCCCATTATAGTTTTCAGCACATAGGTGAATGATCTCAGGGAAGATATTTACAGCTGGGACACAATAATATGGTAGGTTTGACTCCCATATCCCATGTGTGCCATGACCATCCTTATAGTCCTCTCTCAACTGACTGAAAGTTTGTAAGAAATCCTTGTTGCCCTCAAAGTCTTCAATAAGACAGTCCTTGTCAACCAATGGCAAGGCCTCCAGCTCTCTATTTGTTGGATTCAATGGAGCTACACTGAGGGATGAGGATGCAGAAGCAGCCATTATAAAGCTTGATTTGAAATAAGGTGATGGCAATTGTTAGACCAAGTCTGAAGCGTTTTTTCTCAATGAAAATGCAAGCTGGTCTGTGCAGTTTGCTGCAACCTCTCAGGGATGTGAACTGCCAGGGGTAAGTTGCAGAGGTAATGAGGTTTCTTTTGGTAAGAATGCAGGTGGCCTGTACTCAGCAAAAGGGAACAATGCCGAGCACCTCGAGGACAATTTTACGGTTTCAGCCCGTGGAATGACCACTCTAATGTTGAATTATAGTTCAGGGGTGGTGCAGGTTGCTTGGGCTTACTTTAGGTAACCAGCAGAGTTGAATTTAGGATTTTTACCAGTCTTTAATGGTGAATTTACAGAGAATTGGAATGCATGGGAAAAAGTGGAGAAAAACTGGTGAAATACCTGGAACACTAGCTTGGAAGCCTGCGGGCCGGGCTGTGGAGGTTAAATGCCGTCGAATTCTGGACTTGCAGCGGTCGAAATGTTGAATTTGATGGCTGGGGACAAATTTCGCGGCAGCTGGTCGACAACGGCTACTTCTTTTGCGCGTGAAAATGACCGAAAACGACTCATTTGGTCGTTTATAACGTTAAATTTGGAAAAAGTATGCATTTGGCGCTTTTCCGCCGATGACGTCAGCATGACGTCATGGCGGGGCCCGAGTACGGAGGTGACGTGGCTGCTGAGGTGTGAGCCAGGGTGGCAGGACGCGGTGGCAGGTGAATAAGGTGGCAGGGGTACGTGGAGGATCACATGGCGTGGGGTGGGCGAAAGGTACTACGTCAGGATGACGCAATGATGACATAAGGGATGGCGGTATCGGAATAGTGGTAAGCGGGTTCCCCGCACCGCTTTTGCTGGTGAGTGGTATTGGGGAGGGGGGCTCCGAACAACCCCGGCGATTGACACGCGTCCAGGGTACGGAGCGGGAAACCACTTTCCCCGGACGCTAAAGGTCGGCAGGTCGGGGGACGAAAGTGACCGCCCACCGTTAGATCTGGGCGGCGGAGATCGGACAGCTGGCGGGTCCTCCGACGGATCGTGCAGGTTGGGGGGGGGGGGGCGCCGGCCCATTATAATATTCAATTTAATATTTCGGGCGGAGAACTATAGGAAAGTGGGTTTGTCATGTGTTTTGGGATTTTTTTGGGTTTTCAAGGGTTTTTTGAGGGTTTTTATAAGAAAAAGTGGTTTATAGGGACGATTCTAGCAAGGGAAAAAGGGGTTTTTTGTGTTTTTGAGCAAAGGGACGGTGAGGGCTGAGGGAAGAGGTTACTGCTCATAACCAGGGGTTAGAGCAGCTCCAAGATAGGGTTGAACACAGTCCCAGATGGACTAAAGTCTCCCTTGACCATTTATTTGGCTATAGTGCCAAGAGGAGAATATGTACATAGTGCTGGGATTTATACACCTTAGTGTTATTTATAGTAGGGAAAGGGGGACATAGGGGATTTAGATAGTAGTGTTAGTGGTTAAGATTTATGAGAGGGTAAATGAAGGGGAAACCACTAAGTTTATTTGAAATTTACTTAGTTTAGGGAGTAGATCAAAATGAAAAGAATTTTACACAGGAAATGTGGCTTTTAAATGAACAAGAACCATCATAAAACCTTAGAAATTTCTCATCAATCTCCATGGATGAAGGGATATTAGTAATAAGAGTGGAAGGGGAATTCGGGGAATTAGACATGCTCCTTTGCCTTGCTTTTCTTATTTAACCAGCAAGATTCAATCTGGAATGAGTACCACTTCTGCAACCCCATCTACTTACCCAGCTACTGTGCCTCGCATTTTTTATTTCTTCTTGGAGGGTGCACTTGGACTTGCAGACCCTTACTTGCATTTTCTTTTATTTGGCTGTTTCTTTTGTTTTTTCTATCTACTTCTACCCTTATTTCTTCCAAGGTCCCAGATTAAGCTGTTGGGAGCCTTTTCTTCTCTACCTGAACTACTTGTCTGCCAAGATTAAACAGTTTGGACAGACTTCCTTCTCTAATCTACAACTGCAAATTTAAACCATGGAATGATCCAGATTAGACTGTTGGACCATCCATCAAAATTTTAAGTCCATACCAAGCTATAAGCACAGATTGGATTCTCTTGGAAATATGTGATCTTTGAATCATCAAAGTAGAGCATATTTGGACCTCTCATAGCCAATCATGAAATATGAAACCTATTGGTATAGGTAGCTAACACTTCCAGAGATGGTGGCCACCTGTACTGTAACAAAATGGGTCATCGAGTCGTTGAAATCCTAAAATTGGTCATTTTTTGTTTACATAGAGAAACGTGTTAAAACACAGGAAAAGTCTGCCAAACACTGTCTATCGAACTTCAAATATCCATAAATCTGCTTTGTAATCCTATCGGTTCTGCCTGTATACTGGCATCGCATATCCACCATTGCTCTGGGAGATCCGGATCTAATGGCTGTGGTTTGTTTCGGGCGACCCATTCGTATGGGGGTTAACCGCCCAATGAGGATGGTTTTCTCTCTCCTCAGCCTGGACACGTGGCAGCCATTATATGGGATCAGGCAGAGCCCAGCCCAAACCACATACCGCCCTTAGCCCACTTGAAATCCTGCTCATATCGTGATTTCCCTTTTTATTGAGAATACATTAAAAACATTGAAAAACCCTGAAAAATAGCTTTATCGGACTTGAAATGATAAACCCTTTCAAGTCCATAATATCGCATCGACGCCTTTTCCTTTGCATTTCGTTTATTTAACGAAAATGTAAAATACAAAGGAAGACCCTGTTTCCCGGACTTGAAATGTTATCAAATATCATTCCTAATCTTTATCGGGTCTAGCTATCGCAGTCATAGTTATTATCGGCCCCGCTCCATTGAAATGTTTTGATGCAATCGATCGCAATCGCATATCGCACTTACCCCGGGCCAATTGTAATTGCTCCACTATGGTTTGCCGATGCGGTATTGCGATGCATCGTGGGCCGTCGATTTGAACGCTTGATCGATGGTCCTCATTCACCCCGCTGATCGCTGTCGCATATTTCTGGTGGTCTCTTTCGATAGCCTTCTTTTGCCACCGCTAATTGCGATTCGCCTATCGGATCTAGACCGTTGATCAGCTAGATCTGACGGCTCCTATGTAAAGTTGCTTTAAACCACCGATACTCTGTTTTTCAATGATTTCTCTATGCTTTTGCCTCCCGATAGTGTTATCAACCTTTTTAAGAGTTTATCCTTATGCAATAGTTTTGATCTTTTGAAAGATTTTGAAGACTTATAGGGTTTTTGGATCCATTTTCGATCAAGGAGCGGATGAGGTCAGCGGAGTGATTGGGGCAGACACAAGAGTTTTTGAAGCTGAGAGGTGGTCCTCTGAAGGGTTGCATGAATTATTCAATGGCAAATTCGAAACCATGACCTTCGAGAGGGTTTGATCACTAGGGTTTGGTGGGAGTTCCACGAAACTGAGCAAGGAAGGCAATAAGGGCTGAGAGATGAGGTCCGGCAAAGATGGGGCATCTTCCGAGAGGGTTACAGATGATACCTTGGTGTCAGAGATGGAGGGAAAGGCATCGACGACTTCGGAAAGTTCATTGTCGAAGGAAAAAAAAACAGTCGGAGAAGAATGTGGTTGTGTCCAGATAGGCATGTCCTCCAACAAATCCGCCAAATAATCTATTAATTCTTCCATAACTGTCACAACCGATTTACACCAGCTGCCTACAGGGGTGATGGGGCTCCTGTAGCTGTAAATGTAATGGCGATGGTGGTGGGCATAACACAACTTAGCTAAAAAACAAACCCTTCTACAAGAAAATGTCACATGTGATCGTGCCCGTCAGAGAATCTGAGGTGGGTTATGGGCTGTGCAGCGGAAGCGGGTTCGTTATGGTGGGAAAAGTTGGAACTGTACTGCATTTTCTGAGCTTGACCGTAGACAGTCCCAGCCTGAAAACCCTCCCATCTTCAATTAGCCACTCTATTTTGGCAGATTCTATTCTGACTATATATTTTGTTATGTGAGTGAGGTGTAAGTTTTGTCAAATTATTAATGCTCTGAAGGAAAGGGGCCTATATATATAATTTATTTTTTTCATATTTTTAATATTTATTATTTATTTATAATAATTTGTTATTACTTCATGTTAATTAAAAAAAAATTACAATTTTCCCATAATCTTCATTTAGTAAAAATGAAACTTCACATATGGAATCTTCCAAACTTTAGACAGGGTAGCCAAGAAAACAATGTTAAAGTTATATGTTTCACTTAACTTCCTCATAATTGTTTTTAGTGATTATAACACTTCAAGAAAGTGACATTGTTTTTTAGTGATTATAACATTTCAAGAAAGCGAAAAATTAAGATGGCTTGATTATTATTATTATTGCATGAATAATATTTAACGTCTATGAGATTAAAAAATAGTTTATAAGATCACTTTAAAATAATTAATACATGAACGATATTTAAAAAAAAAAAACTAATTACATTTTTTATAATTTTCCCATACTGTTCATTAGTGAAAATGAAACATCACATATGGAATCCTACAAACTTTAGACACAATAGCGAAGGAAACAATGTGAAAGTTATATGTTTCACTTAACTTCCCTATAATTGTTTTTAGCGATTATAACACTTCAAGAAAGTGAAGGATCAAGATGGCTCTATTATTATTATTAGTGCATGAATAATATTTTAACATTTATCAGATTAAAAAATAGTTTATGAAATCACTTACAAATAATTAATGCATTTACAATTAATTAATACATGAACATATTTAAAAAAAAACTAAGTACATTTTTTTAATAATTTTCCCATAATATTTATTTAGTGAAAATGAAACTTCACACATGGAATTCTACAAACTTTAAATACAATATTTAAAGAGACAATGAGAAAGTTATATGTTTCACTTAACTTATTTATAATCGCTTTTTGTGATTATAACACTTCAAGAAAGTGAAAGATTAAGATGACTCTATTATTATTAGTAGTACATGAATAACATATTAAGGTTTACAAATGGATTAAAAAATAAATTATTAGATCACCTAAAAATAATGAACGATATTTTACAGTCCGCAGGATTAAAAAATAATCTATAAGACCACCTAAAAATAGTCTATTATTGCAATAACCTAACCTTAAATAAATATATAATTAGAAATTTTAATTAACCTTAAAAGACATGAATTCTTGATCAAAGGGTATGGGTCTTGACCATCCATACATAAAACGATTTCATTGCAACTTCCTCGTCGCTTAAATTCGGTTGTACAACTAATTTGGTTTATATAAGACTTTTGAGATCCATATTGTAGATAAATTTCTTTCGGATTAATGAAATCATTAAGATTTGGTCGACGTTTTGAACCAACTAATGTGGTTCATCCTCAGGACAAGGTGAAAAAATCATACAATCTTTAAGAATAAATAGCAGGGATGCATCATAGCCTAGGGTTAGTTTCCAAGGTGAATTCTATGAGAAAACATGCGGTGTTGTGATGGGTTCCCCTCTTTCCCCTATTGTTGCTAACTTATTTATGGAAGATTTTGAGTCCAAGGCTTTCTCTTCAACTCAATTTCGCCCTAAGAAGTGGAAGAGGTTTGTTGATGACACTTGCGTCATCTGGGCCCATGGTCATGAGAAGTTGGATCTGTTTCTGAACCACCTTAATTCCCAATTTGAATCCATCAAGTTCATGATGGAAGTTGAGGTGGATGGATGCTTTCCTTTCCTTGACATTCTCCTCTCTAGAATGAATGATGGTTTCATTTCTCACCAAGTTTTTCACAAAAAAACTCACACGGAACAATACCTTCATGCTAACTCTCATCATTTTCCTACTCAAAAATTTGGTGTTCTCAGCACTTTGGCTACCTGGGCTCTGAGAATCTCTGATGAAAACCACCTAGAGCAGGAGAAATCTCATCTCCTTGAAGTTTTTAAAAATAATGTGTACAACAAAACTCATAGCCTCAAGACCTTTCAAAGAGCCTGTAAAGGGCCTTTTGTTGATCCTATCTCGAAGGTTCATCTCTTGTTTATTCAAGGGACCACAGATAGGATTACCCATATCCTTAGAAGGAATAATGTGTCCTCTTTGTTCAAACCTCTTAGGACCATTAGAAATTCTCTTGGTTCGGTTAAGGACCCTATCGACCCGAACGACATGAAAGGAGTTTACCTGGTTCCATGCTCCTGCGGTATTCCTTATATTGGAGAAACGGGTCAATGAATTAACCAGAGGATCCATGAGCACACTGCATACATAAGACACAATCGTTCCCGCTCTTCAGCTTTGGCTGAGCATGCAGAGAAATCGAAACACCATGTTTGTATTGAGGATTCCAGAATCATTGCTAGAGTTGATCATTTCCACCATAGGAAGCTTCAGGAGGTGATCGAAATTGACAGGAATGCCAGAAATCTCAACAGAGATGATGGTTGTAAATTGAGTAAGAGTTGGATTCCAGCCCTCTCCTTATGATCCTCTTGTCTCTGTCTTCCTTGTATTTTTTGTCCCTCCTCCCCCCCCTTTTCTTTATATATTTTATCTTATTATTATTTAGCATAATTATAACAATTCTCAGTCTCTAAGTACTTTATTTTAAAGTAAATTCCCCCTCTCATTTTCTTTATATATTGATAACAAATATTATCCCTTATCTTTATTCATTTTCTGACCCTATTTGAACATAATTAATACTATTGAACTCTTAACTGCTTCATTAACATATAATATTTTGAATCTAACTCTTAATTCCTCATTGCTTCATTAACATATAATACTTTAAATCCTACTCTTAACCTTATAGACTAATCATTAATTAAAATTATATAACAACTATTTTTATTTTATTATTATATAATCTCCCATCCTCTTTTTTTTAAGGAATTTATTCTAACTTTCTTAACAAGTTATTACAATTATTTATCATAACTAATTTATAACTATATTTAAAATAACTAAAATATTAAATAATACCATTCTAACTTTTTAGAATTTCTATTTACCTATTTAACTATCTCCAACAACTAGTTTTTCAATGGCTACGACTATGATGCCGGCTAGGGTTATGATGCATCGCTACTATTCATTCTTAAACAACTAACCTTGAGCTATGTGCATCTTTGCTATTTATTCTTAAAGATTGTATGATTTTTTCACTTTGCCCTAAAGATAAATCACATTAGTTGGTTCGAAACGTCCACCAAATCTTAATAATGTGATTAATCTGAAAAAAATTGATCTACATTTAATTCGGTTCTTACAAGGTTGCACCAAAACAAAAATGGAAAGGGAAGCTGTTGTTTTTGACTGGAACAATTTTCCTGAAGATTTGGAAAGGAATATATTTGCATGGTTACCCGCGGAATGTGTCTACAGGTATCGGAGAGTGTGCCAAAAATGGAACGCTATCATTTCATCTAAATACTTCTTAACCAGTATATGGGCAGAGACACCCATCAACAAGCAGCCATGTTTGCTACTCCGCTCTTCGAGTGCGGAAATTCCTTGTTTGGCTTTCAACTTCTACAAATGGACATGGAAATCCTGCTTCTCTCTTGGTTTCCTAACAGAGGAACTAGGGCCCCGCGTCGGCGCTGTTGAAGTCACCTGTAGATCATCAGCGGCAGGCTTACTCTTGGTGAACTTCAAGATCCTTCTACGAACGTATGTGCACCCCGATATTCGCATTTGCAATCCCTATACGGGGACTTTTATCGAGCTTGCCTCCATGTCATTGATAACGACCATTACCGATAAGTCAATCGTGGTTGATGGCGATGAGCAACTGGAAAGCATTTTTAAAGTGGTGGGTTTGGGGCAAGCCGGCAGGGCGGCAGGATGTTTAATGGAACTCTACGATTCCAGTGAAATGACATGGAATATCGCGGGACGTCTTCTGCCTGACTTTGATATTCTTCGAGGTACAGAATTTTACAGTCAAACGCCGTATGGTTTATTGCGATGGTGCGTTCTACATTTTAGGGCACCTTTCTCAGGAACCATTGGGTATTGTGGGTTTCAGCATGCCGTCAAATGTTACTAGAGACGCAGAAACGCCGGTGCCCCTACTTCTTGCGCCCTTCCCTAAAGAGCTGCTTAATGATCGGCTCTCCTCACCTCGGCTTGTCACATGCGGGTCGCGGCTACTCGTCGTTGCAGCGATGAGAGAAGGGATTCATATTTGGGAGTTTGAGAGTGACCACCGCCGCGCCCCAATCCGTTCATCGCCCTGGACGTGGAAGGAGATTGCAAGGGTGCCTAAATCGTGTTGAAATCTAATTTCAACTGCGTACGTACAATAGCAAAACCGCTCCTCCAATCCACTTGACATTTCGGACCGCTTTTGCGGTGAAAGCAGTTTACAGACAGTCGAGTCCGATCCAACAAATTTCCTCCACGCGTCCAGCACTTTTTGCAAAACCACCTGCCATATCGGAACGTAATGTTCGGTAACAAGGGGCCTTCCGATATTCATTCCAGCCATCCGATTGTCTTCATCGTTATCCACCGTCCATCAATCAAAGTTGCATACAAGCCTGCATTAAATACATTGCGTGGATTAAAATTTTGGTTGACCGCCGATAATAATTTAATGTATTAATTGTGCCCGTAGAAAGTAGATAAGAGTTTTTAGTTTTAATTTTTTTTTATGCACGAAGGTATGGTGAATATTAATGACAGGTATGGTCATCATGTCATATTTTTATACGCAATGTAATATCCATATAGATGTAGAGCTCGTGTGTTATTTTTTTCATGCAGTTGACCATTGTGAAAGTGTGAACTCGCGGCAGCGAAAGAAAACAGGGGAAGCACAACGGTGTATATGATATCCATTTTGTGTGTGCAATGTAAAAAAGATGAACGCACAACAGTGCGAAATATAAAAACCAGAGTTTTGTTGGTTGCTCAAACAAAGGGAAGAGCAAATGAAGATTTGTATGGTGTGAGCAAAGAATTTTTTTTGTGAATGTAATGTAAAAATTTACTGCATATGTAAAATTATTTTTACAGCAGTATATGTAAAAAAAAATTCACAGCAGTGAATGTAAAATGAGAATTTTACCCAGCAGTGTAAAATCTCAGAAAGAGACAGAGTTTTATTTTTGTTGGCTGAATGTATTTTTGGTAAATCCCTCTGAGTGAAAGAGGAATAAATATGTATTAGGCATTTTCATTTTAATGAATACAAATCTTTTTATGGTGGTGTAATACTCTGTTCTCAGACAAAAAAAAATTAAAGCTTCCCTGTGCAAAGGATCCTGTGGAGAGAAGGAAACAGAGCATTGCATCTGTGTGTTCAGTTTGTTTGTTTTTGGGATTTTACCAGAAAAATCCCCAACAGTGGTATCAGAGCAGGTTCAGGCTCTTTGAAGTTGTTCAAGACGCTGAAGAAAGGAGTTCTTTTGCTGCAACAGCTTCTCCAGCAGAGTGAAGACTCAATCAACAAAAGAATCCAGGTATTCCTCAAAGTTTTCTTTGTGTTACTGCTGAAGAAACAATCAGTGTTTTAAATACACAGTCAAGGATTTGGAAGCATAGTTTAGAATGAAAGGAATGGCAAGCACCAGCAATAGCATGGGTATGAAGCTCCCACTATTTGATGGCAAAAACTATGATTATTGGGCAATAACCATGAAAGCCTTGTTTGCCTCACAAGATTTATGGGAAATATTAGAAGATGGTTTTAGAGAACCAGCAGATGAAAATGAGTTCAATGCATTAACTCAGGGAGAGAAAGATATGTTAAAGAGCTACAAGAAGAAGGATTCAAAATCCCTCTTCTTCTTGTATCAAGCAGTGCATGGAAGCGTGTTTCCAAGGTTAGCAGTAGCTAAGACATCCAAAGAAGCATGGAAAACCCTCAAGACAGCCTATCAAGGCATGGAGAAAGTGAAGACAACGAAACTACAGTTGCTGAGGAAAGATTTTGAGAATCTGAGCATGAAGGAGTCAGACACCATTGACTCATTCTTTACACATGTGATTGGTCTGGTCACACAGATAATGACTCATGGATAAACCCTTGAAGAAAGGAGGATTGTGGAGAAAATATTGATAGTTCTACCCTCAAAGTTTGATGTGATTGTCACCACCATAGAGGAGACAAAGGATCTCTCAAACTTTTCAGTTGATGAGCTTCATGCATCACTGATAACACATGAGCAGAGGTTGAGTAGAAATGAAAACTCATCTCTAGAGCAAGCCTTCAAGACCCAGATGTCTTTTGGAAGAGGAAGAGGTCAAGGCAGAGAAAACAAGAGATGAAGAGGCAGAAGTCAAAACAGAGGTGGAAGGAACAGCCCAGCAAATGCTCAAGGAAGAGGCAGCAATCCAAATCAGAACCAAGGCCAAGGCAGCAGCCAACAAAGAGGACAACATCATGCTCAAGGAAAAAGGTATGAAAAATCCAATGTCCAATGTTATTACTGTAAAAAATATGGGCATTATGCCAGTGAATGTAAGAAAAAGCAGCATGATATAAGTAATAGACCAAATGCAAATGTCACTAGAGAAAACATCAGCCAAGATAATGTGTTGTTAGCTTGTAACATGGCTGAAACAAACAGTGAGGACATATGGTTTTTAGACTCAGGTTGCAGCAACCATATGACAGGAAACATAGCCCTCTTTTCTGCCCTAGATAAAAATGTGAAATCAGAAGTCATACTAGGAACTGATAGCAAAATTTCTATTATGGGAAAAGGAGAGGTAAAAATATTTACAAAGAAAGGTGAAAAGAAAACCATAGCAGATGTCTACTATGTCCTTGGAATGAGATGTAACCTCTTGAGTATTGGACAACTTTTCCATAAGGGGTACAATGTTTTCTTTGAGAATGATGTATGCACCATCATGGATATAGCACCCAGCAAAAGATGCATTGCTGAAGTGAAGATGAAAAGGAACAGGATGTTCCCTCTTAGAATAAGGGCAGATTTGAAAAACAAAGGAGAAATTGCAGCAGTTACCCAAGAGGCTTTCCAAAGCGTGCCAAAGGATGAAAATTGGTTGTGGCACTTGAGATTTGGACATCTCAACTTTGGAGGTCTTAATTTGTTGAGTAGAAAAGGAATGGTAAGAGGATTACCACTGATAGAAAAATCGGACAGCCTTTGTGAAGGTTGTATCTTGGGGAAACAACATAGAGAAAGTTTTCCATCAGGCAAAAGCATAAGGGCAAAAGCACCCTTAGAGATTATCGACTCAGATTTATGTGGACCAATGCAAGCTCCATCATTAGCAGGAAACCAATATTTCCTAACATTCGTTGATGATTTTACAAGAAAAACTTGGGTATATTTCCTTAAGAACAAAAGTGAAGTGTTTGAAAAATTCCGAAATTTCAAAGCACTTGTGGAAAACCAAAGCAGGCTGCATATCAAAGTTTTGAGAACTGACAGAGGAGGTGAGTATATCTCCAAGGAGTTCCTACGGTTTTGTAGAGAAAATGGAATTCACAAGCAATTCACAGCTAGGTACACCCCACAGCAAAATGGAGTTGCTGAAAGGAAGAACAGGACCATCATGGATATGGCGAGGAGCATGTTGAAGGCAAAGAATTTGCCAAATGATTATTGGGCTGAAGCTATAAATTGTGCAGTTTACATTTTGAACAGGTGTCCTACAAAAGCAATCATGAACAAAGTGCCGGAAGAAGCATGGAGTGGGAGAAAGCAAGGAGTCACCCACATGAGAGTTTTTGGATGTGTGGCCTATGCCCACATTCCAGATCAGCTAAGGAGGAAGTTGGACAGCAAAGGGGAGAAATGTCTTTTCATTGGATACAGTGAGGAATCCAAAGCTTACAGGATGTATATCCCATCTACTAAGAAGTTTTTTGTCAGCAGAGATGTTCAATTCATTGAGGAGGAAGCTTGGGATGGAAGCATAGAGAAAACAGTGAATGTTAAAAACTATTTGTCTCATGATGAAGATGATGAGGAGATGGCTGAAATGCATCCCCAAACAGCAGCGCCAACACAAGGATAGCAAGGGACACCATTGAGGATAAATGAAAGTGCTTCATCAAGCACACCACAAGGAGGAAATTCAAGTGCATCTTCAAGCACTTGCACACCAAATGAAAGAGGTAAGAAATTTAGAAATCTAAGCGACATTTATGATGAAGGAATGAATTCCTTATTTGCCTTGTATTTTCATGTTGATGATCCTATTCATTTCGAAGATGCAATTAAAGATAGGAAATGGATAGAAGCTATGGATGAGGAGATCAATGCCATAGAGAGAAACAAAACATGGGATTTGGTTGAGCTACCAAAAGGTAAAGAAGTCATTGGAGTCAAATGGGTTTACAAGACCAAGAGCAATGCTGAAGGCAAAATAGAAAGGCACAAGGCAAGGCTGGTTGTCAAAGGATACAAGCAGCAGTATGGGAGAGATTATGAGGAGACTTTCGCATCGGTTGCAAGAATGGAAACCGTGAGAGCAGTGTTGTCCATAACAGCACAAAACAAGTGGAAAGTTTATGAAATGGACATGAAGTCAGCATTCCTAAATGGAGTATTAATGGAAGAGGTTTACGTTGAACAACCTCTAGGCTATGAGAAGAAAGGTGAAGAGCACAAAGTGTGCAGATTGAAGAAGGCTCTTTATGGGCTGAAGCAAGCGCCAAGAGCATGGTACAGCAGGATAGATTCATATCTATTGGAGAAAGAATTTGAGAAGTGTGAGGGAGAACCCACTCTCTACATCAAAGAAAAGGATGGTAAAATTTTGATTGTTGTCTTATATGTTGATGATGTTATTTTCACAGGTAATGATGATCATCTCATTGAGAATTTCAAATCAGTCATGAAAGAGGAATTTGAAATGACTGACATGGGTTTGCTGAGATACTTCTTAGGCATAGAAGTAGATCAAAATGAAAAAGGAATTTTCATCTCATAGGCAAGATATGTAAATGAAGTATTGAGCAGATTTAACATGCAAGAGTGCAAGGCAGCAATCACTCCCATAGTAATGGGATTAAAACTCAGCAGAGAGGACAGCAGCAAGGATTTTGATCCTAGTTTGTACAAGAGTATTGTTGGCAGCCTTATGTATTTAACAGCTACTAGGCCTGACATTATGTTTGCTGTTAGTTTAATTTCCAGATTCATGGAGAGGCCAAAGGAGGCACATTGGCAGGCAGCAAAAAGAATTTTAAGGTATGTCAAAGGTACCAAAAGGTTTGGAATTTTATATACTACTTCAGAATGTTCAGATTTAGTTGGATACACTGATAGTGATTGGGCTGGAAGTGTAGATGATCAGAAAAGCACTTCCGGTTACACTTTTCATATGGGTTCAGGAGCCATTTCATGGGCTTCTAAGAAGCAGTCCATTGTAGCATTGTCTACAGCAGAGGCTGAATATATGGCAGCTACAGCAGTAGCATGTCAAGCAGTTTGGATGAGAATAATGTTGAGGAGCTTAGGCCAAGAGCAGGCAAAAGCAACAGTGATTTTTTGTGACAATAGCTCAGCTATTGCATTGTCAAAGAATTCAGTGTTTCATAAGAGAACAAAACACATTGATACAAGGTTTCACTACATCAGAGAATTGGTGAACAATGGAGAAATTGTCTTAGAACATTGCAGGACTCAGGAATAGGTTGCAGACATTTTGACAAAGCCATTGGATCAGAAAAGCTTTGAATTTTTGAGAAAGTGTTTGGGTATGATCGAATGCCCAGCAGTTGAAATTAAAGGGGAGTGTTGAAATCTAATTTCAACTGCGTACGTACAATGCCAAAACCGCTCCTCCAATCCACTTGACATTTCAGACCGCTTTTGCGGTGAAAGCAGTTTCCGGACAGTCGAGTCCAATCCAACAAATTTCCTCCACGCGTCCAACACTTTTTGCAAAACCACCTGCCATATCGGAACGTAATGTTCGGTAACAAGGGGCCTTCCGATATTCATTACAGCCATCCGATTGTCTTCATCGTTCTCCGCCATCCATCAATCAAAGTTGCATACAAGCCTGCATTAAATACATTGCGTGGATTAAAATTTTGGTTGATCGTCGATAATAATTTAATGTATTAATTGTGCCCGTAGAAAGTAGATAAGAGTTTTTAGTTTTAATGTTTTTTTATGCACGAAAGTATGGTGAATATTAATGACAGGTATGGTCATCATGTCATATTGTTATACGCAATGTAATATCCATATAGATGTAGAGCTCGTGTGTTATTTTTTTCATGCAGTTGACCATTGTGAAAGTGTGAGCTCGCGGCAGCGAAAGAAAACAGGGGAAGCACAACGGTGTATATGATATCCATTTTGTGTATGCAATGTAAAAAAGATGAACGCACAGCAGTGCAAAATATAAAAACCAGAGTTTTGTTGGTTTCTCAAACAAAGGGAAGAGCGAATGAAGATTTGTATGGTGTGAGCAAAGAATTTTTTTTGTGAATGTAATGTAAAAATTTACTGCATATGTAAAATTATTTTTACAGCAGTATATGTAAAATGTTTTTCACAGCAGTGAATGTAAAATGAGAATTTTACCCAGCAGTGTAAAATCTCAGAAAGAGACAGAGTTTTATTTTTGTTGGCTGAATGTATTTTTGGTAAATCCCTCTGAGTGAAAGAGGAAGAAATATGTATCAGGAATTTTCATTTTAATGAATACAAATCTTTTTATGGTGGTGTAATACTCTGTTCTCAGACAAATTTTTTTTAAAGCTTCCGTGTGCAAAGGATCCGGTGGAGAGAAGGAAACAGAGCATTTCCTCTGTGTGTTCAGTTTGTTTGTTTTTGGGATTTTACCAGAAAAATCCCCAATAAATCGATATGGGAGGACTTTAAGATTATGAGGTTGGAGGAGAGTAGGAGACCATCGTGGGAGGATTTTAGGATTAACGTTTTGCCCAACATGCAGGAATGCTTTGATTGCATAGGGGTAGGGGATCACCTCTGCCTCTTACCATGGTGGAACTGTTACATTGCCAAACTAGAACCAGAAGTAGCGCTTGTTTATAATTTAAGGACAGGTTCATGGAGGTGGACTCCTCCATCTCCAACGGACGACAGGCATCCATTCACGGCTTGGTCCCACGTCCTCTATGGCATGGCCTTTAAACCGTTTTGATTTGTGAAAAAGTCTATGTTACCTTTTTGAATTGTGATTCATATTCAATTTTTTAAAGCCTTAGTTTAATAAGGTTTCTAATTTGTCTTTAAAATTAAAATTATATAATTTTTAGCAAGATTTTAATAAAATTAGGCAGTTTCAAGATTTTGGGTGATTTGTGAGTTTTTGATGGTGCTAATTAATCTATTTCAACAAAGAAAAATAGTATTGAAACACTGCTACTGCCAGATTTTTTGAAAAAAAATGACTAGATTTTTAGCATTTTTTTGTTGTTGAGCAGAATAAGCATTTTTTAATTTCATGTAATATTTTGTTTTGTTTGATTTTTTTTCAAATCTAATAAAATTTCATAGAATAATAAATTTGGATTTTGCAATTTATTTATTTTGAATATTTCAAAAAAGTCTACATGCATTGCATTAAAATATATGTTAAATATAAAAATTATACAATTTCATGCAAATTTTTATAATTAAATTCAGTAGAAAAAATATACTTAATAATTAAATGCATTAAAATATATTTTAAATACAAAAACCATACAATCTCATGCAAATTTTTATGATTAAATTCAGTAGAAAAAAATATCTAATAATTAAATCTATATATAGCTAAAAAACAATCCCTTTCTCCATTTCTTAAATTTCTCACTTTAATTATTTATTTCAACATATATTTTTTAATTTAATATCTAATAGTTAAATTGTTCCAATGTAACTAAAGAAACAACCCCTCTATATATTTATTGTTTTCTTTAACCATAGTGGGAGGACAAATCTGAAAGAACATAAGGACAGATCTAAAAGACCATATGGATATGCCTTATGGTGTACCATAATAGTGTTGTTGGATCAAAATTCCATGAAATTCCAAGATAAAAAGGTTTATTATTTATTTCAACATGTACTTTAAGATATAAGATATGATATTTCAAGATAAAAAGGTTTATTATTTATTTCCACATGTATTTTAAGATTAGATTTAATAACATGAAAATCCGAGTTGCATTTCTTCTCGATACATAGGTTTTTTTGGAGCTCTGCAACCCTAATGGTCATGCGGCCATGAGGTAGGTGGCATGGAAAACCGCAAATCACAGTCAGAAAGTGGCACCGAAACCAAGAGATTGTAGCAATGACAGAGGAAGATAGGAGGGGACAGATCCCCTCCTATAGAGACGCAGTGGCAGGAGAAGGACAGAGCAACAACAATCCGGATGAGGAGATGAAGACACGGGGACCCGTTCTCGGAGCAAGATGGCAGGCAGGCAGCAGAGGCAAGTTCTTACCGTGCGCAGTGGAAAAACCGAGATTCATTATTCCAATGAATAAACTGGAGCACTATAGAAGCTACATGAAGGACCATGCACTAATATGCAAGTTTATTAGAGTTTGGTCGTCGGAAAAGGACCTCCCCAGATGGATCCACCAAAAATAGCAACCCTGAGGCCACATAGAGCTAAAGCTAGGAGCAAGAGGCTACTTTACGGTAATTTTCTCAAACCTGTAAGATAAAGAGAGAGTGTTTGAAAATGGTCCCTATTCAACCCTCCCTCCATATCTCCCTTCAAATATCTATCTCTATCTCTCTCGACATTCTCTCTCCAGCAAGAAGGCAAGCGTGCCTTACCTTACGATGCCCTTTGGGCATCCTATCTATACTATAAGGGAAAGTACCTTCACCTTCCTGGCTAGCATAATCGCCTATATAACAAAACTCTCTGATAGAAATAGTCAGTCCTTCCTTCCCCAATCTCAAGACAAAATCCTCTCCCGTTGGTCGAGCCCTCTCCTTAACAGCCGAGCGTTCGTACCTCACCCTGCCAGGGGCATCCTCTCCCGTTGGTCAAGTCATGCTTACGCATCCTCTCCTTAATAGTCGAGCCGATGGCGGCCTTATTAGTCGAGCGTGCTATGCACCCTGCCGGTCCTCACCATATGACTAGTGAGTCCCTACCGGGCCTTGCCTTTCACCCTTCCGCAAAGGTAGGATCAGTAGTTGGTAGAGAGGGTGTTGCCGAAGCCCTTAACCCTTCCGCAAAGGATAGGTCTTTCCTTCCCATCCCTTACCAATTTCAATCACTCTCTCATCCATTCATTCAAATTCAATCAACAGATTCATATCCAAGATTCCCGTCCCTTCATCACCCGACATTCCCGGACCCATGATCAGGACCCAGGATTGTTCATGAGGTATTGGGAGGAATGCTATAACCCTGATAAAGAAAAAAATCCTAGCAGCCCCGGTTTGGGTAAGCCTGTTCGGATTACCAATGGGTTTCTGGGATCTGGAGATCCTAGAGGGAACAGGAAATACCATAAGAAACTTTGTTAAAATAGCTGAATCAACAAAGAAGGGAAGATACATTCATATGCAAGAATCTATGTTTATATGAACATAGCCGACCTGATCCAAGGGTCAGTCGAGCTAGAATACCATGAGGAGGTATGGCAACAAACGTTGGACTACGAGCATATCCCTTTCAGATGCAGAAGGTGTCATGAATATGGACATATTTTCAAGAAATGTCCTCTTAACAAAGAAGAGGAAGAACAAAGAAACAAGCAACAGAGGAGAAATCAAGAAGATAAAGAAGGGTTCTAGGATATAAAAAACAAAAAAGACTTACAAAGGAAAACCCTAAGGAAGGAAGAAAGGGACAACAAACCAAACCAAATAAGTCAAACAGATTTGAAGTTCTACAAGAAAAAGAAGAAGATAAGGAAATTCGAATAAAGGACTATCAGGAGGAGAAAGGGCAAGGGGGAAATACAAGCCAAGGCATAAAACATACTAAGAGAAAAACCCAAAGTGAATCAATGGAAAAGGAAGGAAAGGAAAAGGGAGAGAAAATGGAAAATGAAGTAATGGAAATCGATATCAGCAGAGGGGAAGATCCAATGTCAGAAGAAGAAATCCTGAAGAAACTTCTATATGAATGGAGACATTTGGATGAAAGATTCATCCCAGAAGAGGAAAAAAAATATACAGAGAAACCTTTCAAAAATACAAAGAAAAACAAGATCATGGAAAGACAGAAATGGTTGAACAACTAGGCATCAAACCAAGTAATAATCAAGACCAACAAAGTAAAGTGAAAGGAGGAAAAAAAAGAGGCAGGTGGAATATTCAGGAATCGATACAGATTATGAGGGAAATGTTAGTGAACACTGGAAGAGTAGTTCTGCTTTCAATGGTATTCCATCAAACAAACCCAACCACCCAATGATAATTACATCCTGGAATATACGAGGACTTAACAGCAAAGGTAAACAAAGATACCTAGCAGAAAGGATAAAAAGAGAAAGACCCCAAATAATACTATTACAGGAAACAAAAATAGCAGGGAGGAAAATGGAGGAAATCTTAAACAAAATCAAACCTACATATGAATGTATGACAATTGATGCAAAAGGCAGCGCAGGGGAATTGCAATTTTATGGAACCCTGCAGAAGTCACAGTAGATTACTGGATAGGAATGAAAAGGATACTCATAGGGAGGTTCTAGGTTATAGGCCACAGAGAATGGTTCTTGGTTTCTACAATATATGGACCCCACATACCAGTGGAAAGAGGAAGTTTCCTCCTTCAACTACAATAGCTAGGAAACCTGCACAAAGAAAAGTTGTGGCTGATAGCCGGAGACTTTAATATGAAAACCTCAAAGGGAGAAAAGAAAGGCAGACTGCAAAGAGAAGAACCGGACATGGAAAGATTTAGGGACATACAATCAAAACTGAAAATGTTAGAAATCCACACCATTAATGGCAAATACACTTGGAACAACCGTAGAGGAGGAAGCAAGCAAATAGCTTCCAGGCTTGACAAGTTCCTTGCAACAGAACATTTCATAGGGAAGGACATTTTCTACGAAGCAACAATCCTACCTTGTCAAGGGTCCGATCATTGGCCCATAAAATTAAAAATTGCCATGAACCAACAAAATTAGAATAGACCCTTCAGGTTCGAGGCATTCTAGTTGAGAGATCCAACCTTCATAGAAAAAATAAAAAATTGGTGGAAGGAGAATGAAACTGGAATGAACGGAAGAAACAAAATGCACACTCTACAGCTAAGATTAAAAGATCTCAAAGGTAAAATAAAGAAGTGGAATAGAGAGGAATTTGGAAATATTCAAAAATACCAAGAAAATATTCAGATAGAAATGAAAAGAATTCAATAGAAAATCATAGAAGATGGGAGAACTGAAGAATTAGCAGAGGAAGAAGGAATGGTACTAAACAGGTTGGAGGAAAGAAGAAAACAAGAGGAAATCTTATGGAGACAAAAATCGAGAATACAATGGTTGAAAGAGAGGGAGAGAAATACGAAATTCTTCCATAAGGCTATGCAACAGCATAGACAGCAAAACAAAATATTCTCTCTAAAAGATAGCCAAGGCAACAGGTTAACTCAGAAAGAGGAAATGGAGAACCTGCTGGTACAACACTTCAAAGGAATCTTTACCGAAACACAAAACAATAGAGAGGAAGATATAGCTAAAATAAGCCAATATATACACAAAATGGTGAATATAGAACAGAACATGGCACTCCTAAGGGTTATAAAAGAAACAGGTGTAGAAGAGACAGTGAATGCAATGGCAAAGAACAAAGCACCAGGACCGAATGGATATATCTCAGAATTCTTCCAAGCCACATGGAGCTTCATGAGTCAAGATATTTTAAATTCAGTTGAAGAATCCAGATGCACGAAAAGAATGCACTCAGCTTTGAATGCTACCTTCCTCACCCTAATTCCGAAGACGGAAAAGGCTGAGGAACCACAAGGATTCAAACCGATAACACTATGTAATGTAACTTACAAAATCCTAGCTACTATAATGGTGAATAGACTAAAACCTATACTACCAGAGTTGATTTCACAGGAACAGATGGGGATTGTCAAAGGGAGAAAAATAGTGGACAGAATTATAGTAGCTCAAGAAGCAATCCATTCAATGAAGAACTCAAAACACAAGGGGATGATGATCAAACTAGACTTAGCTAAAGAATATGATAGGCTAAGCTAGGAATATCTCTAGAAAATCCTCAAAGCTTATGGCTTTGATGCCAGATGGATAGATTGGGTAATGTCCATGATAACTATGCAAGTCATGTCCATACTACTAAACGGGACACCTTCAGAAGCATTTAACCCGTCGAAAGGACTCAGGCAGGGTGATGTTCTAGGAAGACTGATAAAAGCTAAAGTGAATAGCAGACAACTAAAAGGACTCAGACTGTGGGGAGATGAACTACCCCTAACCCATCAACAATTTGTGGATGATGTCATGTTGTATGGACAGGCCAACCTCAAAGAAGCAAAGTAATTAATGGAAATCCTCGGCAAATTTACAAGAGCAACAGGTATTGAGATAAACAAAGAAAAATCAGAAATTTACTTCTTCAACACTCAAATGACTTCCCAATCATTCCTGGCAAGAACCATGGGATTTAGAGCAGGGAAATTCCCCACTAAATATCTAGGCATTCAACTATGTGATAAGAAAAATAGAATTGCTAACTGGGGAGGCCTGATGGGAAAGATACAAAAATGAATGGACAACTGGACTTTCAGGGCTCTGAACACCCCAAGCCGCATCATCCTCCTCAAATCGGTTCTCCAATCCATTCCAATTTATCAAATGACTAACCAAGCTATACCAAAAACAATATGTCAAAAAATGGGGGAGATTTTCAAAAAATTCCTATGGCAAGAGATGAGAAAAGCTAAAAAGTGGGCGCTGTTATCCTGGAAATGGCTAAGTAAAACATTAACAAAAGGAGGACTAGGGGTGTGAGACCCATATATCCTAAACCAGGTAATGGGGGAAAAATTGTGGTGGAGATGGATACAAGGAGGAGAAGACTTGTGGAAAACGTTGTGGGAGAAAAATACGAGATGGCCAAATCTTCAGAAGGAAAACTAAGAAGCCAATCAGAAAATAAAGGCTTTGTAATATGGAACTTGGAAAGATCAAATAGGGACCTGATAAGAGAACATAGCTTCTGGGAAATAAGGGAGGGGGATAGCGAACTTCTAGGATGAGGCATGGCAACAAAAAGAAAAACTTCATCAGCATCCTCAACTCCAATAAATTCACTAGTTCACCACCCAATCAGAGGAAGACGTAGTCTGGAACTACTGGCTCCCTGAAATGGATGGATACTGGAGAAGAAGGAAAAAAAAAAAATGAAGACTCGCAAGAAGCACCAAAAACAGAACAATGGGCAAACTATGAAAAGGAGATGGTGACAAGAAGAATAGCGGTCAAAGAAGGGATGAACATCATAAGATGGGGAAAAATAATTAAAGGGATGTTCACGATAGCAGAAACATACTACATAAAAGCAGGAAATACTAGCAACCCTGAAACAAAAAAATGGGACAGAATTTGGAAAATGAAAACCTGGCCGAAGGTAGCATTGTTTACCTGGATTATGACCCATGGGTGAGCTTTAACTTGGGACCAGTTGCGAAGGAAGGGGACGCAAGGCCCCTCGTGCTGCGTGCTATGTCAAGAACAAGAAGAAACAATGGAACACCTGACTAACACCTGCCAAGTCAGCAACATCCTGTGGCGACACCACCAGCAACTCTTCGAAATTAGTGACAGAGACATAAACAGTATGAAATTAATGGTAGAAAAATGGAGGAGTAAACTGTACCAAAATGTAGTCCTAAATAGAGCTTGGAATCTTTTCATAGGGTTCATCTTGTGGAACATATGGAAAGAAAGGAACTGGTTGTTTTTTAAGGAAGATGGAAGAGCAACGAATGATATATGGAACCAAATAGTCCAGAACATAAGAGAGGCCATAATTATAGAGAAGTGGAACGACGAAGACTGGAAAGCAGACCAAACAAAGACACAAATTCTGAACCGTCTGCAACTAAAAATAAGCAAAATAGATATGGCTGCAAGGAAACACCAGGCCAAAGAAGTAGAGGACAACAATTACTACAGGAATCCTCAGTAGGGATTCATAAAGTTGAATTTCAATGGAGCTGCAAAAGGAAACCCAGGGGAGGCAGGCATTGGGGGAATATTCAAAGATGACAGGGGAAGGATGCTAAGGGTATATGTGATGGACTGTGGCAATGCATCAAACAACGAAGCAGAATTCCATGTGCTGAAAAGGGGGATAGAAATAGCCATACGAGAGGGGTACCAGAAACTCCAGGTAGAAGGAGATTCGAAGCTAGCTATAGACATATTTAAATAGCTACAAAGTGGAACACCAGCAGAAACGCTGAGTTGCAGCTGGCGGACCGCATGGATAGTCAAGGAGATAAGAAAATTGTTGAGAAAGATAGCATACACACTACCAACCCATGTGAAAAGAAGAGGTAATGAACTAGCAGACTGCCTAGCGAATTGGGGATGCAGGAATGGAGACCAAAAGTTGGAGGTAAGTGGGGAAGAGCTAAACCAGAAGGAGGAAATGGCACACCTAATAAAACTCATAGAAAAATATATGAATACGAGTGAAAATCTAGAGAAATCGAAGAGAGATGACTAAAGCAGAGAGGGAAAAGGACAGACGCAGGAAAGGATAGGGGAGGAACAAGACAGGAGTAGACAGGTGATCAGAAGGATGACAGAGTAGGGCAGAGGAGGTACACCTCCCAAGAGTATGGGGGAGGAGCCAGAAAGAAATGTCAAAGGAAAGGGCAGGACAGAGAAAATGAAGGTGGGTAGAGGAATAAAGACAAGTGGAAAAACAGAGCCAGAATTACTACGGCAAGAGCAGCCGGGAGAGGAAAGGAATTAATGAAAGACAACGGTAGACAGGATAGGAGGGAAACATCCCAAGACAGGAAGGAAGGGATCTGTGCGAGGAACAAAATAGGACAGCTGGCGGTAAAGATAAAAGTTGGGAACAAAAAAGAGATAAATCTCAAGGAAAATAAGAAAGAGGCATTATTCATGCAGACGAAGATGAGGAAAGGTGACGAGAAAGAAAGTGGCAGAAGCGAGAAGACGCAGAAGGCAGAAGAAAGGCGAAGCTTGGCAAGTCGGTATGTAATACCCCTGGCTCTAACTTCTGAAAGCTTTGTATGTTTTAGAAGTAGGACTTTAAGAAATTGGTTTTGCAATCAACTCTGGCATCTTCATATCAATTCCTCTAGCAGTTCCAATGGAATGGGGAAAATCAGTCCCGAAGAGATTACGTCTACCCAAGAAAGAGAGAGCGAGAGGAAAGGCATAGAAACCTATGAGAACGAGGGCCACCCTGAGCAAAAATTCAGCAATTCCCCCCAAGAATCTAGGTCATAGCTAGCCCCATAGGTATGAAAGGCAGAGTGCCTGAAGACCTGAGAGAAGGAAGCTGGGAAAGGAAATTCCCAATTTCCAGTGTGGAGGCATTGCAATCTAAGGGGAGGGGTGTGAGTGTAGCCAGGAGAAACCTTGTAAAAAAGCCTGAGAAACCCAGGTCCACGGGATACCTCTTTCACCTACCATTAACTAAGGGTGAGTCCCTGGGAGTGAGGAGAAAAAAATGGTAGGAGTTGAACTTCTGCGTGGGATGGGA
The DNA here is from genome assembly GCA_031772625.1 of Pinus tabuliformis. Lineage (NCBI taxonomy): Eukaryota > Viridiplantae > Streptophyta > Pinopsida > Pinales > Pinaceae > Pinus > Pinus tabuliformis. The sequence goes on along the minus strand of CM062814.1, from coordinate 87,336,556 downwards.
TAAGAGAAGAACCTATCGATACCTTCTGACCCTGGGAATAAAAAGAGATGGAGCCAAACCCAGACTGGTGGGAAACTAGAAGGTAGGAAGCTCAAGAAGGAGGAAGGAGAAAGAAACTAGGGAAAATGTTTTAAACCAAAACAATATGTTTGACATATGCTTTGATTCTGTGCTAGGTTCAGTATCAGATCAGGGAAGGCACTTAGAACAGGTCAGAGAGCACAAGACTATAGGTAACAACCGCCAAGCTGCAAGTAGAATGGCACCCAGGAGAGGAAAGAGGGTAGCTAAGAAGGAAGAAGGAACAAGTGGTCAGATAAAGAAAAGAGGCAGGAAGACAGATGGAGACCAAATGAAGACAATTATCGACTCCTACATGGAAGGAAACCCGAAGGAAGTCAGAGAATGAATATCAAGCTGGGAGAGAGACCTAAGAGATAATCTTAGGTACCAAGATATACCTATGGACGAATGGGAAAGAATGGTTCTAGACCCTAGGACTACCAATGGAAGACAATCCCTGTTCAGAAAAACCTTGCACCAGTATTGGGTCATGAAAAATGTAGTGGCATAGGCCATGACCCTCCACTGCGAGCACATGGCAAAGGAAGAAGTTGAAAAACAAGAAGAAAAAAAGGAGAAGGACCCAGTCTGAACTGAACTTCTAAGGGAAATAGCGACCATACAGATCCAGACATACCAAAACAATCTTGCCTTAGGAAGGATTGAATAGACCCTGAAAGAAATAAAGTGGAAAATGAAACAGAGAAGTGAGATGCCAGGATCGAGCGCCAAGGCATCGGCTCCGGTAATATCCTCAGACGAGGAATGACCAAGAAAACCAGAATGCTTTGAATTTTGACTATGATGAAGAATACAAACATGTTTATTTTGATCTTTAGAGATAGCAGTAGAGACAGTCAACATAGAAATAGTGGATGGATTGCTATGAACTTATTTAAATTTTGGACAGGATTTAAAGTTGACCAGTGGTAACCTGGTTTCCTCAGCGCGGGTGACTACCCAGAAGAAATGGATGTAAAAAGTTTTGGGAAATAGATGATAAATAGAGATCTGCCAAGTTTATAAAAAAAAAAAAGAAAAAAGATTAATAATGATAAGGTTTTATTTTTATTCATTTATTAGCTAAATATATGATAAATGTTTATTGTGACGAAAAGTGTTTTAGTCTAATATGCAAGAGATGTTGTAATGTCTTGTATTGTAAACATTTTGACTTGTTTAAAAAAAATCTATGTTAAATTAAAAAATCTAGATTAGTATTTTTTTATATCAATTTGTGTTGGGTGTAAAGTTTGGAATAAAAATAAAAATAACCCTATGTTAAAATAATAATTGTATATTAAAATCCAGATCTACCATTCTCCTAGAGGGATCAAATCTCTAGAAATACAAATATTTTAAAATATATATAGATTGATAATTATTTGCGATAGATATTGATGTATTCAAAAAATATTATTAAAATATATTAATGTTCTGTAAGTTGAAATAGTATATATCAAGTAATTAAAATATATATAAATTCTAATTAAAATAGGTGAACTAAATTATTTAATGGAGTTGGTCTCTAATTCACATTGATGGTAAAAGAACAGTAAAAAGAATGTTAAGATTTTTCAAAACCTCCATTCATCCTTAAACCCCTAAATAAAAGTCAAACAAATGTCAAAGAATAAGGTTAAAGTCACAATCCAAACTAAACTAAGGTTAATTCCATCCTCCAATATGAACTTGAACTCACCATCAAATGTTTAAAAGTACACCAAACATAAAATCATGACAAAATCTATTTAATCATGTAAATGTGAAGTACTCTAAGATATGTGTCTCTCTTTGTTTTTGTACATTTCCAATTTAAAATCGATTCCCATGCCTAACAATCATATCACCATATCATTGGAAAACTGATTTGCATGTTTAAAAACATGCCAAATATAGAATCATGCACAAAATCTATTTAATTATGTAGATGTGAAGTACTCCAAGATATGTGTCTCTCTTTGTCATGTCAAACAATCATATCATTTGAAAACTGATTTACATGTTTAAAAACATGTCAAACATGCAATCATGCACAAAATCTATTTAGTTATGTAGATGTGAAGTACTCTAAGATATGTGTCTCTCTTTGTATCACCATATCATTGGAAATACTGATTTGCATGTTTAAAAACATACCAAACATAAAATCATGCACAAAATCTATTTAATTATGTAGATGTGAAACACTCTAAGATATGTGTCTCTCTTTGTTTTTGTACATTTCCAATTTAAAAATACATTTCAAATATAAGAATTATATAATTTCATAAAAAAAGTTATAATTAAATTTAACAAAAAAAAAAAAGGTTTAATAATTAAACTGCTCCAATTTCATATGTGACTAAAAGAACAATTTCTCTTTCTCCATTTCTAAAAATTCAGACTTCAATTATTTATTTTATTTTATTTTATTTATTTCAACATATGTTTTTAGATTTATTATATCATACTTAAATTGTTCCAATTTCATATTCAAAATTGGAAACAACTCCTTTCTCTCCATTTCTAAAAACTCTCACTTCATTTATCTATTTTATTTCTTTGAACATATAATTTAGGATTTAATAATGATAAAGTTCTATTTATATTATTTAAATATTTTGATTTGGTTAAAATAAAAATAACCCTATGTTAAAATAAAAATTATACATTGTCTAGGAGGTCTTGGATAGACTTAGATCACCAGTTCAATTCTACATTATTATTATTATTTTTACTATTTTTTGTTGGGTAGTTAAGGTAAACTTGACTTGGTCAAGTTACCATTGGTTTTTGAGCTCCTGCTTTATGAGAACCCATGGTATTACCCATAGTATTAATGTGGAAGTTACCACTGGTTTTTGAGCTCCTGGTTTATGAGAACCCATGGTATTGCCCATTGTATTGATGTGGAATATAGCCTATTTAAAGGGGAATTAAACCAACCTAGATCCATGTTAACTCTAGATCTATCAAGGATTGAGAGGGATCAAACCTCTTAAAATACAAATATCTTAAAATGCAAATAGACTTGATCTCTCGGTACTTCGTAAATCTAAAATTAACATAGATCTAAACTGAGATTTATTTACCATAAATATTGATATATTAAAAAATATATATTAAAATATTTTAATATTCAATAAATTAAAATATAAATAAATTCCCAACAAAAATATCCCAACAATTTTTTTTACTAAGTTATTTAATGTAATTGGTCTCAAATGTAATGAAAAGAAAGTAAAGATTTTCCAAAATCTCCATTCCTTTTCAAACTCTGGAATAAACAAATATCAAAAAATAAAGTTAAAGTCACAATCCCAACTAAATTAAAACCATTATCCAACATGAACTTGAACTCACCCACCATTAAAGATTTACAACAGGACACATAAAAGCACACACAAAATCTATGAAAAAATAAAGTTAAAGTCACAATCCCAACTAAAGTTAAAACCATTATCCAATATGAACTTAAACTCACCCACCATCAAAGGTTTAAAAGCCCACCACACATAAAAACATACACAAAAATCTATTAAATTATGTAGACGTAAAGTACTATACGTGCCAACCTCTCTTTTTGTACATTTCCAATTTAAAAGTGATTTGCATGTCGAACAATCATATCACCATATTTGCGAGACAGGGAGGAATGCTTTGATTGCCTAGGAGTAGGGAATCATGGTGCAACGGTTGCATTCCCATAAGGGCTTGGTCACACGTACTCCATGGCGTGGCATTTAAAAGTCTCTATTTTTATTTTGAATTGTGATTCATATTCAATTTTTCATTTATATGTTATATTTTTGGGTATTTTTTGGAAAGCCATGGCGTGGCATTTAAAAGTCTCTATTCTCATTTTGAATTGTGATTCATATTCAATTTTTTATTTACATGTTATATTTTTGGGTATTTTTCTGTAGGGGTAAATTTGGGTTTTGTAGTTTATATATTTTTAATATTTCAATTTTTTAAATATATTTTAAATATAAAAATTATACAATTTTATTTAAATTTTATAATTAAGTTTAAAGTTAAAAAAATTATTTAAAAATTTGATTGTTCCATTTTATATGTAACTAAAAAACAACTTTTTTTTATTTCTAAAAATTCTCACTTCATTTTTTTCCAATGTGTATTTTTAGATTTAATATCAAATAATTAAGCTACTTCAATTCAAATAATTAAACTACAATTTCATATACAACTAAAGAAACAACTTTTCTCTCAATTTCTAACAATTCTCACTTCATTTATTCGTTTTAGTAATTTCAACATGTAATTTAAGAATGGAAAATGATAAAGTTATATTTTTACTTATTTATCATTTAAATATATGTTTTAAATAAATCTTTATATTTATTTATAATTAATAAGATGATGATGGTGGTGGTGGTTAATGTCCACTGAGACCAAATTGGTCTATCAGACATATAATTTTCTTAGGCTTAATTGTTTGGCTTCTAGTCATTCTTGGCGAGATTGGTGTTGTAGATTTTTTTTTTTTTTTTCTCTACGGTCTTCCAACTTTCTTTATCTTGCATCTCCTTCATCTCTTCTAGTTCTTGGGACATTGGTCTCTTAGCTTTGCGATTTGTTGTGTTTGTCCTTTTGAAGATAGTCGGAGAAGAAGCTTGGTCTGGGAGACTTGGTCTGGGAGATTTGCTTCGCTGTTAAATGAAGATTTATTTTGTGCAGTATGCGAATCCTCATAGTTGTTGATGCTTGAGGGGTTGTCGAGTTCACTTTTTTGCTGTTGGGCGGGGCTTTCCCCGTGCTTGTCTTGAGAGTTGTTTCTTTCTTGCCCGATTTCCTGCGATTCAGAGTTTTCTGGAGAGTGTTCCTACTTGATGACAGTGTAATGTTCTTTTTGTGCTTCTTCCCACCATGTAGATTTGTGGTGATTCTTTCTAGCATAATTTTTCTGGGAGGCTTTTGGGAAATTTTTGGTTAGATGGCTTGTCTCAAAGCACGATCGACATCTGAAGAAGACACTTTCATAATCGAGTTTCTAGTTCCACACATATTCTTTACTTGTTAGGTTTATTTCAGCTGGGAATCCAGCGCTGAAGTCCATTTCCACACAGATGCATGCATAGGTGGTTCTGGCATATTCCTTTGTTTTTGGGCACCTGCAGTAAAATTTCCCAATTACATTTCCAATGGCTTTTAGCGAGGAGAAATTCCAGAGATGCAAGGGTAGGTTTGGCAATCTCACCCAAACTGGTGTTGAGGTTATGACTGTTGTTGAGGGATCGAATGATGGGTTCCATGGCTTCATGAATAGGCATGAATTTTCCCAAAACCAAGCGCCGGAATCTAGAATACATTGCCTTCTTTTAGGGTTTTCAAAATCCACTATAAAGAAACCCCTAGCACACGGTAGATATTAATTTCATCAAAAATGACAGGCTTCCATACCTCCGAGACCCAACTGTGGAGAGTTGTTAGCCACGGCCAAAAACCATTGAACCTAAAGATTAGGGCACTTTTAGAAAACTTCAAAGCTTCATCGAGTGAGGCCTGGACCATCTGGACAGTGGGAGTTGGGGCTTCACTGATGATATGGGCAGGAGCTTGCCCCCAGAGGCAGACAAAGCTGATCTAGCAGCTATCTTCGCAAAGCTGGGAGCCATTTGGAATCAGAGTCAAAGTGTTTCTTACAATGTTGTCCCTCTGTCATTTAATGAAGTCCAGATCGCCAAGCAGAGAGCTCAGGAGATCATGGTGAGACTCGTTATTGGGCAGATCGTGGCCCAATAGAGACCCAAATGCAAAACTAGAATCAGATCACGACAAAAGTCAATAGATACCCACATGCAAAAAGTTATCAGATCTCACGGCAGAAATCAATAGATACCCAAATGCAAAAAGTTATCAGGTCTCGCGATAGAACGGTTTGCCAGGTTGCTAGATTACGCAACAATATCCAATATTCTAGAACCCGTATAGATCGCAGTAGATCGTGGCAGAACGGAAGAATGGAAGATCGCAGCAGATCGTGACCCAATAGAGACCCAAATGCAAAACTAGAATCAGATCACGACAGAAATCAATAGAGACCCAAATGTAAAAAGTTATCAGATCTCGCGACAGAACGGTTTGCCAGGTTGCTAGATTATGCAACAATATCCAATATTCTAGAACCCATATAGATCGCAGTAGATCACGGTAGAACGGAAGAACCCAGTAGATCGTAGTAGAGTGTGACAATAGATCGTGACAATAATAATAGTTTAATGGGAAAAAACAAAACGACTGTAGCAATAGCACCTCTCGAGAATAAAATGGACGGCAGTAGACTGCAGTAGATCATACCTTAGATCGCAGTGGACCACAGTAGATCGCAGTCTTTAATTAGGTCTTTTAATATATATATAATTTTGATATAAATATTTTATAAATTAAAATATATTAAAATATTATATATTAAGTGATTAAAATATACATCAATTCTAATCATATATAAACAAGTTGCATACACTAAGCTAGGTTACGTAATGGAGTTGGTCCATAATTTTAAACCTGAAAATTAAACAAATTTTTATAATTAAATTTAAGTTAAAAAAAAATATCTAATAATTAATTTGTCCCAATTTCATAGGCATATTAAGAAACACTCATTTTTTTCTCTTTTTCTAAAAAATCTAGCTTCATTTATTTATTTTATCAAGTTCAACTTCTTGTTTAAGATTTAATAATGAAAAGGTTCGATTTTTTATCATTTATATGTATTAAATAAATGTTTATATTTATTGGCAATGGATTTTGATATATTAAAAAAATATTAAAATATTTTAATATTTTATAAATTAATTTATTATATATTAAATAATTAAAATATAAATATTTTTTAATTATATATAAAATAGGTTGGATACACCATGTAAATTAGGTTATTTAATGGAGTTTTGTAATTTGTATATTTTAAATATTTTAAAAGTGTTTGAAGTTATTGTATTCAAAAATATATTTCAAACATAAAAAATATATAATCTTATGTGAATCTTTGTAGTTAAAATGAGGTAAAAAAAAATATCTCATAATTTAACTACTCCAATTTCATATGCAATTGAAGAAACAACTCTCTTTATTTCTAAAAATTCTCATTTGATTTATTTATTTTAACATGTATTTTTAAATTTAATAATGATAAGCTTCATATTTACATATTAATCATTTTGGAGTTCGTTGGTTTCTTTCACTTCAGTTTGGATTTTTTTTTCCTTTTTGTTATTTGTTATTGTTTGATTTTGGGTGATATCATCAAGATTTATGTGGAAGTAATTTATTTTTCTCACCCAATATTGGTTGGCATACATGGGAGATTTCTACTTTGTCTACTTCAATGAGTGTATCTTTATGGAATCATAAAGCCCTCTTTCTTTAAATCTTTTCCATGGAGGAACATGCATCATTTCTAAGTGATATAGTTCATCTTTTCAAGAAAAGAAATGACCTGATTTTAACTTGATGGATCCCTCTTATCCCTCCACTTTATTAAAAACAAAGCCTCCATATTGATATTCGTGGGGAAGGATATGGAGTCAATGTTATGGAATCATTATATCCATTAGCATAAGTTTATGTTACCATCCCACCTTTATAACTCAAGCACATCATAAACTAAGCTCGCAAATGTGCTTATCAAAAGTGTGATCAAAAGGGGAAGCATGGGAAATACAAGTAAACCTGTTGGGGCTATGGACGCTCACTGGCATTGGGGCCATGCTTGTATGGAATTAAGGACAACTTTATCGGGGTACTGTTCAGGCTCACTGGCATTGAAGCGATGTTAGAGACCATTGATAACGATGAATATATGCTTTATAAAAAAACTCTTATCTGTACCTTCTTCTATTCTTCATGCGAGGTAATCTTAAAGTAAAATATTTCCCAAAATTCGGATTCATTACTTTAGACTCACTCAATTTGATTACTTATCCTTTTGAACTTATATTGATTAATTCATCTAATGTGTGACCCATGCGAAATGTTTTACTATTTGACGGTTTGATGAATTCCTCACTTTTAACCTTTGGGTAAATTGTAGTTCATTATTTTAACCAAAAATAACTAGTTCTTCCCTGTCTGTCACCATTGTAATCCACCTCCATTAGTTTTTTGAAATAGATAACATTTTTCAATTGATCTAACAAATCATCAATGTGAGGGAGAGGGTACAGATTCTTCACCATTATTCTGTTGACTATTGTATAATCCACGCACATCCTCAATGTGTCATCCTTTTTAGGCACCAACACAACAGGTGAGTCACATGAAGAAGAAATTGATCTTATGGCTCCTTGATTCAACAATTCTTGTACCTTATTCTTTATCTCCTCCATCTCAATGGCTAACAACCTATACATACCAATGTTGGGTAAAGAAGCATCCTGCTGCAAGTGAATCTCATGTTGGATCTCACACTTTGGAGGCAACCCACTTGGTTCTGGAAAAAGGCCATCATAGTTAGAAACAATTTCATATAATTCCTTTTAATGAGTGGGATCACAACCTTGGAAAGCTTCAGATGTCTCGACATCTTTTGCTCTCACAACCATGAGTGTTATAGGGCATTTGACACATTCGATCAGTGAGCCTCCTAATGGGATCAATCAACATCCCATTTTCCCCTTGTCACCATCTTGCACAAATCCCTAAGCATGTTCCCTTCATCCCCTAGAATTTCAGCCCTAAACTGCATCATCTTAGGTAGTTTTAGGACCAACACTCCCTGTATGCCTACTGGGGTGCGATTACTTACAGGTTGCTCCACTTTGGCCCATCTTGGTCACCAACAGGTTTCTCCCCTCTGCACCTGTGTTGGTTTAGAAATCCAAGATAATGAGCGGGATTCCAGAAGCTTCCCCTTCTAGGAGTTTCTAGAAGTTGTTTTAACTACTTGCCTTTGATAAAACATTTAGATCCTATCCTACCCTAGCTTGGAGTTTTCACCACTTATCCTTTGATATTATCCCTCCATCAAAGGTGGATCTCAAACCTTAGATTGGTAATTGGATAAGAACTCCCAACTTACCCTACTTCTCTAAATATTCTCAGCCTTCAATGTGGTTGGGGGTTGGCTTTTGGAGAGTGATTATGCCCTTATGTTGTTGCAGTGAGTGGTTATTATCGCATGCATTTAGGGTGATTGGAGGTGCATATTGTGACAAGGAAAGGACAAGTAAACCACTTGGAGGAGCTTTTCTACAAGATCAACTGCTACTTATGGTTGTAATCTCCTTCCATTTATGTTAATGCAAATAATTCATTGTTTTCCTATATGTGATGTTATTATTTCATATATTTCAATACCATGTTGATCTATTGAATGAAGTATTTAGATGATACAACATATATCTCGTAGTTTCTTGGCTTGTGTTATCTCACTGTGAAGGTTCTAATTTTGGCATTTAGATCTGGAATTGGAGCTTCCAAGCTAAAGAAGGAGTGAAGTGTGTGAACGATTCCAGGTACGCCTCACTCCGTTATCTATTTACTTTAAGGAAAAGCATTGTGTTCCTTGTCTCTTTGTTGTTCTAGGTTAGCCACCGACCTAGGGGACATACTTTTGTCTGCAATCATAAATCTCGTATAACAATGAGCAAGCACCCTTTGTTGGAATTAATCAATCTCTTCATTTGATCTGCACTTACAAGATTGGCACTGACTTTGGCACGATGAGATCTAAAAATGTATTCGACCTCATATTTCGTGAGATGATACTTGTTTTCATGAAAAAAGAAAATTCTTTCCTATCATAAAAAAATTGATTCCCTAATACAATACCACAGATATCCAAGGGTACAACGTCAAGATCAACCTCATCTACTAGTTTGGATGCAATCACAAATCTAGCTCTACATTGCTTGGTTACATGTAATTTTTCTTTATCACACACCCAACCAAGAGGGTGAGGTTTCATATGAGGCTTGGTATCTAATCCCAACTTTTAAACCAAGGATTCTGAAATCAAATTTTCTTGTGAGCTCGGATCAAACAAGGTTCCCACTTTAGTATGTTTCATTATGACTCTAATGTGGAAAAATTCAATTCTCTTTGGTTTATTAACAAGAGACTCATTTTAAGAACTTGTACTTTCATACGATTAAAATTTTCATTAGCATGAAGAGAAAGAGTACCTTGTGTGCCCATTGTTGTGATCAATGTCTCATCACCAAAATAAGATCCAAGGTCCTGCTGCATGGTTACCACCATCGTTTTCTTGTTCTTCCCATGAAATATCTTTGGTTTCAACTCTAGATGCAACTTCCAACAATGTTCATCATCATGGCCTTCCTTCTTGAAATGTGTGCAAGATGGCTTTGCTCCTTCCTCATTCTTAGTTGTAGCTACCTTCTTGTCCTTTCCCTTTCCTTTTCCCTTGAACTTTCCATTATGAGGATTGAAAGATGACTTATTTGGTTTCTCTTCTTTATCATTATTACCCCTGATTTCAAGGTGAATGGCCTTCACACTGGTTGCATCAATAGTAGTAGGCTCAAATAATAACAAAGAATGTCTGATGTAACTATGTAAAGCACCAATATACTTCGTTACGGTTTTTAGTGAATCAAGTGAAATTCCCAAATCCAGTGTTTGTTTTCTAAACTCTTATGTGAAGCTTTCTACATTTTGATCCTTTCATTGCCTTAAATATTGCCATTACATTAAAGCCTTTTGTTGATAACCCAAGGGATAAAATTGATCTTTTAATGCAGAAAAAAAATTGGACCAAGAAGAAAGGAGATTACCCACATTTTTTCTGCCTTTTGCAACTTGTTCTCCGACTAGGCAAGAGCATTGCCACTCAACCAAAGAGATGATAATTGGATCTTTGTCTCATCTTCCTCGATCTGCTAAATTTGGAAATAAACCTCAATGTTTCTAATCCAACTGTTTAGTCTCTCTGCATTACATTCTCCATTATATGTGGGAAAAGCAAACTTTACATCTAGCTTTAAAAATGGCTTCTTAAATGTATTCCTATGATGCCTGTTAGAATGATGAGAAGAAGAAGAAGAAGAACTGTCACTAGAGGATGGAGAGGGTAGTTTAGGAGGATCTCCTCTTCCACCTTCATGATTTATCGATGCATGGTCATTGATCCAATTCTTCTCAGGCTTGATGGTCTTCTCATACTCTGCAAACAACTTGTCAACTTTCTCTAATATGGTGAAAAAGATCTTGTGATAATTTCGCTCTTCCTCCATTCGAGCTTCCTCATCTGCCATGTTTCATCTTCATGGTGCACACCCTGCTTTGGGATCAAAAGATTTTTGTTTTCTTTCTCCTCTTTGGATCTTGTTCCTGTTTAGCATTCACTCATGCAAATCGAATCAAGAAGACCTGGTTTGATACCAAACTTGATCCAAATATTTTAACTTCAAGGATGCATATAGAATTACATATAAAAGAGCATATTAACCAAGTAAGTTAATACATGAAAAAGAAGTGGAAATCATAAAGCAACCATGGGATCAAAGGCACACGAAATATTTGATTACGGAGTTCACCCAATGTGGTCTATGTCTCTAGGCCCTACTCAAAGTGTGGGAGGCGTTCTTTTATTAAGTGGAAGCAAAGAAATTAGTTACAAGAAACGTTACAAAAATGACCCTTATACCTCCAATTCGGATGAGGGCCTGAAAATGGCGACCTCGGCTAGAAAAAAAGATTGCACGGTTGGATTCCTAGTGAGAAAACTTGCAAAATCGATTATAAACTTGTCAAATTCTGACACTGGCACCTCTAGCCCTCTAAATGAATCTTTTCAGCATCTTGGAGATTCCCTTGCTGATGGTTTCACTCCCCTGGTCGCTCCTGGTTCTGTCGTTCGCCCTTCTTCGGTCTAATTCAAATGAATTTGATTGAGTTTAAATACATGTTGGCCTGGTGTAGTTAACAAGGCAGGAGCCTTAGCTCATTGGTAACAGCCGACAAGATTGGAATTCAGTTGGGGCAAGACCCGATTCAAAACCTGTCATTTCTCATTTTGGCTTGGACGTGTTATAAACATAGCGCACCGTTTTTCGTTGTAAGGTAATGTGGTTCAAATGGAATGCAAGACTGCCCGATTGGTGGGCTGGCCCATCTGGGTCAGGCCAGTTTGATCCTTGCCAATCCCATTACACATATGTTGGCAACAGGTGTCGAATCGGGCGGATTGATGGTCGGCAGCCCGCCCACCCATTACGACGTTATATATATATATATATATATATATATATATATATATATATATATATATATATATATATATATATATATATATATATATATATATATATATATAGATATATATATATATATATATTGAACCATATAGGTAATTTTTTTCCACCATAAAAAAAGGGATATTAGACAAATTAAATAGGCGACAAATTATCCCATTCCAACGACCGTTTTCCGTGCACCGTGACTCTACCAAATTGTTGCATCATTAGTGACTACCACTTGGCCAAGTTTGACCATAACTTTGACCAGCTATAACTTGAGCATATGAAATCAGATTTTAGTGTCATTTGCACCATTGGAATCAGGGCAATAAGAGCTATGATTGGGTCTTAGTTTCCCTTCCATTTGAGGACTTTGATTTTTGAGCTATTTTCAAGGCCACTTCTATTTATGGATCCATCTGGATCATCCATAGTTCTAGGTAGCAGTCTGTAATCAAAAGTTGTTGTCCTTAGGTAGATATTTCTAGCAAGGTATCATACACATTAAATGGAGATCGTATTTCAAAGTTACGAGCATAAGAAGTTTATGTACCGACTAATCCCAACGAGGCCCACAAATGTTTGGTGCTTCATCACCTATAGTTAGTTTTTTGGATGTTTAGGGTTTCCCATTATTTCTCAATAATAAAAATACATCTGAGTCTCATTGCAACATGGTTCAAAAGGCATGTAGCCGCAACGTCTCTTCTCATAGGTAAGCTACCATCACCCGAGCTAGTTTATTTCCATTCTGCATGTAAATATTTTTCATTACTTTGTTATTAATTAATTGCAGTTTTGTTTCATTATAACCCTCTATTGCTGTTTATATCTATATTTAATTTTGTTCCTTCACAAATCAAGATTAGTGGTATCAGAGTGGTCTAATCTTTCTTCATTTTTGGTGCATGTCCCCAACGAGGTTGGGGTACAAGGAGTTGGGATATGAACTGGTTGAGCCTTCGGAAGACCGTCCCCACCGACACTAATGACATCCCATAGTAGAAAAAAGAAATATAAGAGAGAAACATTTCCTAGATCCTTCGACGGAAGCCCATCGATGACACATATTCATCCAACAGTCACTTCGGAGGTGCCACCCCCTTCAAGGTATAATTTAACTTTGACATCCCTATATTTAAAGGTCGAATAGATGCAGATATTGTAGATAAATGGTTGGATCTGCTAGAAGGTTATTTTTTGGTCTATAGTTCCTCTGATAGGGAGAGGATTACTTTTGCAATGCTTAAGGCTTCCCCCCATGTCAACTAATGGTGGGAAACTTATTGCAAGAATAGGGCTTAGGAACCCTCTCTATTTATAACCACATCCTCTTAAATCTCTTTCAAGATACTTCCAAGGAATAGTAATACCCTGTGGGAAGATATGAGGAAAAGTGTATACAATGGACAACACTATGACATAAAAGGGACCTAGATGTGCATGATTTCACAAATATTTTGCATACATGGGTATCAAAGACTTTGAGCGACATATGGTGCTCAAGTATCATAGTTGTCTGCACAAATACATTAAGGAAGAAATGGAGTTCCTGGACATCTCCTCCCTTGATGCAATATACCGATATGCTACTAATATTGAACAAAAAATTAAACAAAGGTGTGACTTTCGATCTGCGAATCAAAAGTAGGGAAAGAGTACCTCCAAACCACAAAACAAAGGATAGAGCTAAGGTGGATCAACCTAGGACAACCCATCGAATCTGCAAGAAAATAATGGCACCACGAATGTGAAGAAAGACATAGGAAAGTGGTGTGACTTCCACAAGAGTCCCACTCACAACACAAATGAGTGTCGCGCAAAGCAGTCATTGGTGATCGAGTTAAAATCTTTAGAGTCTTATGCATGTTCCAATTCTAAGCCAAAACCTGATAAGGGGAATGATCCGGATTTAAGTAGGAACGCAATAGATTACAGAGATAACCATAAATACAGAGATGCGATAACCATAAAAACAGAGATGCAGCGGAAATAATACTTCATTTCATTAATGGAGAATACTGAAATATGCTTACAAATAGAAATAACCCAGCTAGGGCGATGGTAGCTTATCTCTGAGAAGAGATGTGTCGGCTACATGCCTATGAATTGTTTTGAACTGTGTTACAATGAGGCTCGAGGGCCTATTTATTGTTGAGAAACAATGGAAAACCCTTCACATTCCAAAACCTAACCCTAGAAGATGAAACGCCAAATTGTGGGCCCCGTTTTTGGGTAAGTTGGTACATCAACTTCCCGGGGTCGCGAATTGGTCGTACTATCTCCGTTTGACGCGCATGATAGCCCGTTGGAAAGATCTCTCCGAGGACTACAACGGAAAAGACGATTTTTAAACAGAAAAATCGCTGGGCGGTGGATTTCCCAAAAAACTTCGTTTAGGGCCTCAAAACAGCTCCGGAAGTTTAGGACCCGAAAAACTGCTAAAAATAGTAAATTGTGCTAAAATTAAGGAAACTGAGAAACTGAAAGAGACAGTTGTGGGGGTCCAAATGGGATAGGTGGGTGGCCACCAACATCCACCTGGATCAGGGAAGCAAATTTGTTATAGATCTGATCTGAAAATATATGAGAATAAAAATATACCCAGAAATAACAAGATAGAAATGCTTCTTTATTGATCAAACCCTTAAGGTAGGGCAACACCATATATTCACTCCTTAAGCAAGGAGAACACTCCACAAGCCATATGCTTGTTCATACAATATTCCTTGACATCTCTCAATGGGGAGTCTCTAGCCTTTATATAGGCCTCATACATACAATATCATGGGTCATTACCATGGTTCCCTCAATACCATCTATCTAATACAATGGGCTTATTACATTATTGCTAACTACTTGTGGTCCCTTACATTATACAAGTTAACCACTTTATTTATTACTATGGCCCATCCCATTATTACATTATTCCCTTGGGTACCTCCCTCTGTACCCCATACTATCCCCCCTAGGTATACTACATTCCACCCCCCTTAAACATGTTTCATCCCCGAAACATAAGAAGAACACAAATAATAAGATCTACTCAAAAGAGTAGTCCACTAGTACCATGCACGTGCATCTAGCCATCCAAGAGAAAGGTGAAACCTCGATCTAGTTGGTTCCTCGCTCGCTTGAGTTGAAAGTTGACCCTTGCGGCTCTTCTGTGTTGATGTGTAGTAGGTGGATCGTCACCCCTCTCTATCTATCATGCGGGGGTTGTTGTCCTTGTGGCTAATTTTATTGCCATCATTTTGGTTGTTTTCTTGCAGGGTGATGTGGATGGTGATATGCTAAAGTTTTAACCAACGGTGTATCTTTCTTTAATTCACCACCTAATGGAGCTTGATTGGTATCTGGTACATGTTGTGGCATCTGTTGTTGTTGCTTATCTTCCAATATTACTTCAACCATGGATTCCTCATCTGACGTATCTGTACCTGTAACATTTTTTGCTTCAACCTCCTTGGACTCTACTTGTTTTTCTCGTACCTGGTTTCATGTTTTTGTTTGGTTTTCGACCATCAAGGGCTCATCATCTAGTGTGTCAGTCCCTAGAACACCTTCTGCTTCAGCTTCCTTGGACTCTACCTATTTATTGATGGAAATATCCTGTAGTGTAATTTTCTTCTTTTTATACCAGAGCTTCAGGAATTTCTTATGCACATTAATATTGATAGTACCCACATATTCCATCCAAGGGTATCCCAAAACAACATCCACATTAGCCATATCTGAAGCATAAAAATCAGAATGCAATACATACTTGTCCATAGAAATCCTCAAATATTTATAAAGTTGCACCTCCTCATTATTAACCTGTGTGTGCTCCATATGTTTTGCTGGAATTTGCAATCTTTTTGCCAAATTAACATTTATAAAATTTTGCTTGCAACTAGGATTTATAGACACAATGATCTTCTCCTTCTGAATATATCCATGAACCTGTAATAAGGAGATACCAGTAGAAAATAACCTCTTACATGTCTCATTCCCCTATTTTCTAATATGAGACCATTTGTTCAAAAGGACTTTTTCAAATTCTTCATCTGAAAATTTGAATTGCTGGGTGCCAAGTGAGTAATACCATATGGTAGAAAGATTTCCTGAAACCTCCCATTTGAACACGAGGGTTTCAGGTTTGAGGACGCGGAAGAAGAGCTAGGGTTTCAAGTTTCTGGGCTCCATGGAGGTGCGCAAAGGGGGGAGCTCCACTCCCTCCTACAGGCAGGCAGTGGCCAGCCGAGGTAAGAAACCAATAGAATTTGTCAGAGGTCCTTCAGGAGAAGGGAAAAGGAACATGGAAGAGGATCAAGATTTTACCAAACCAAGGGAGGAAAACAGCACAAAAGAAAATGAGGAAGAAGACAAGAAATAAGGAGCAGAAAACAAGGTGCAAAAGGGACCATGTAAACCCAAGGCTGAGGTCACTCCCAGAGTATTTTTAAATTATCGTGTTCTGCAGGTGCACAGGGACCACATGCAGACCTATGCTATCATTTGTAAATTCATGGGATTATGGCCCACTGAAAAGGCATTGCAAGCGTGGATTAAATACCACTGGAAACCAAAAGGAAGCATAGACCTACATCTTGGGTCAAAAGGTTTCTTCATTGTGGTCTTTACAAATATTGAGGATAAAGACAGGGTGTTTGAAGGAGGACCCTACTTCTACGTTGTAGCAAGCCTCTACATGCGGCCGTGGATGATGAATTTTGTCTCGGAGCGAGAGACTTTCACTTTGGTCCCGGTCTGGGTAAGACTCTACTTCCTACCTCTTGATTACTGGCAAACAGAATCGTTATCTGCCATAGGAAATAAACTAGGGCGATTTTTCAAAGCCTCTGAGGCCACCAGAAGGGGAAAATACACTTCCTTCGCATGAATATGTGTGGAGATGGATCTCTCTGGATCTCTACTGGATGAGGTCATCTTGGAAGTTTTTGATGAAGAATGAGTGCAAACAGTATATTATGAACATATTCCCTTCAAATGTCCTAGGTGCCATGATCATGGGCACCAATTTAGAGACTACCCTCTCAGTAAAATAGAGAATAGAAGTAAAGCAACCACAATGAAATATACTGAAAACTTTCACAAAGTGGGATATAGAGGAAAAGGGGGCAAAAGGGGGAAAAAGCAACAGCAAACAGGAGGGCAACAGGTCAGTCTGAACAGGTTGCAAGTTCTTGAAGAAGAGGAAGAGATAAAAAAAGTAGATCAGGTAATGGAAGGAAGCCCAGGTGAGAAGGAGAAAGAAGAAGATAGGGAACAAACACAGGATAGTAATAAACATAAAGAGACTATGCTGAGTGATGGAGAACTTGAGATGGACCAAGAAATGACCCAGAGTGAGATGGAAAAGGAGGATCATGAACTGCAGGAGATTCTTGATAGAGAAAACCTAGATTTGGAAGGGTTCTTGAAACAGGGAACCATGGGAGAGGTAGACTCAATCCCTCAAGAAGAGTTCAACAGAGTACAATAGCTGTTCCTATGGAAAACGCAGGCTAAAGGGTTGGAAAGGCAAAGAAACAATGAAAAGCAAGACAACGAAGCTGTGAAAACTATGAAAACCACACCAGGATTAGCTCCTAGAAACCCAGGAAAGAAAAGAGGCAGAAAAAAGCAGAACGAGTTATTGATGGAATGTGGAAAGCCGATCGATAGATTTAGGTAAGATGAAAGACCTAGCCAATTACTCCTTTACAAATCTTTAATAATGAAATTCACATCTTGGTATATCAGAGGTCTAGGTAGTAAAAGAAAACAAAGAATACTTAGAAATAGAATGAAACAAGAAGCTCTGGATATGATCTTTATCCAGGAAACTAAATGTTCCATTCAAAAAATAAAAGAGATTCACAGCAAATGGCTCAATAGATTTGATTTTTTAGAAGTTAAAGCAGATAATACAACAAGAGGCACACTCACTCTTTGGAACCCCCAAAAGCTTGGCATAATAGATGCTGAGGCATCTAGGAATTATTTATCAGTGGTTGTTCAACCTATGGGAGATAAGGAGACTTATCTAGTCACAGATGTTTATGGCCCTCAAAGAATGGATGATAAACTCAAGTTTCTAAATTCTCTTGTGGATCTAGGAGTTAGACATGTAGGAGTACCATGGATCATGGGTGGGGACTTCGACATGATCAAATCACTCTCGGAGAAAAAAGGAGGAACCAGGACTTTAAGCAAAGACTCCATAGCATTTCAAACTTTTATAGATAATATGAAGCTAGTTGACACGGATATGAGTAATGGCCTCTTTACTTGGAACAATAAAAGAGGAGGAGAGTCTCAAGTAGCCTCAAAGTTAGACAGATTCACAATATCAGAGGACCTTATGCTCACCGACAAGGAAATGATAGCGAGAATTCTCCCCTTTGGAGGCTCGGACCATTGGCTTGTACAACTTGAGGTTTAGGGCATTGGCACCCCCAAGAACAGACCTTTTATATTTGAGAACATCTGGCTCACCCACCCAGATTTCAATTGAAACATTGCAAAATGGTGGACAGAAGATCTGCATATTCAGGTTACAAGAATGTTTCTACTACACAAAAGACTAGAGCACATCAAGCTCAGACTTAAACACTTGAACAAGAATGAATTTTGAAATATTTTTGAAGTGAAAAAAGCTGTTGAAGACAAAATGCAGGAACTCAATCAAGCCCTTATCAAGGATGGCTTTGACAAAATCAGAAATGATCAAGTTACCAAACATCATCAATACTGGGAGAATTTATGTAAACAAGAGGAAATATTTTGGAGACAAAAATCTAGAGTTCAATGGCTAAAAGAAGGGGAGCGAAACACTAGATTTTTCCACAGATCCACCATGGCGAACAGATCTCATAATAGGATCTCTTCGATCAAGGACGAGGGAGGTCATCTTCTTAATTCTCATGAAGAAATAGAAATTATGTTAGTCCAACACTTTCAAGGTATAGCAAAGGAAACCATTTCAGACATAGATCATTATATCAGGGACTTAACAAGGCATATACCTAGGCTTGTAACAAGAGATGATAACTTCAATCTTAATAGCCGAGTGACGAAGAGGAGGTTAGTGAGGTCATCAAAGAAATGTAGAATGGTAAAGTGCTAGGCCCTGATGGTTTCAATGTGGATTTCTTTAAATCTTGCTAGAACATTGTTAAACAAGACATTATGAATGTGGTGGAGGATTCCAAAATGAATAGAACCATTTTGAAGGTGCTCAATACTTCCTTCATCTCCTTGATCCCCAAACATGACAATGCTCAGACTCCAGATAGGTTTAGACCCATAGCTTTGTGCAATGTGGTGTACAAGATAATTTCTAAGGTTGTTGCCAATAGACTCAAACCACTTCTTCCTACTCTAGTTTCTATGGAGCAATCTGGTTATGTGGAGGGAAGACAAATTCTCAATAACATCATTCAAGCGCATGAGGTGGTGCACTATTTGTTAAGCAACAGGAAGGCTGGCATGATCATGCAATTGGACCTAGCCAAAGCTTACGATAAGTTGAATTGGACCTATATCAGGAAGGTCCTTATAGCTTTTGGGTTTGATTATAACTGGGTAAGATGGGTCATGGCACTGGTGACTTCTTCTAGCTTTTCAATTCTGGTTAATGGTTCTCCCTCCAAGACTTTTACTCATTCAAGAGGCCTTAGGCAGGGAGATCCAATCTCTCCCTTTCTCTTCATCCTCATGATGGAAGGACTTGGTCGGTCAATCAAGCATGTGAAAGAAGTTGGCAACATCAAGGGGCTCCAACTTTCTGAGACTGGACAGGCTTTGTCCCATCAGCAATTTGTTGATGATACCATGCTGCAAGGAATCCCCACAGTCAAAGAAGATCTAGCTTATAAACAAATCCTGTGTGGCTTTTCCATGGCTACAAGTATGGAAGTTAATCTCTCCAATCTAATATTTTTTTCTTTAATACCAATATTGCTATTCATAGAAATATCTCTAGAATTCTAGGCTTTCAAAGGGATGTCCTTCCCTCAAAATACTTGGGAGTTCCTCTAACTGATAAACCTTTGCACAAGAGCATTTGGGAGCCAGTGATTAACAAGATGCAGGATAAAATCAGGAAATGGACTACTAGATCTTTAAACTTGGCTGGTCGGTTAGTGCTTACAAAAGCTGTTCTTCAATCTATCCCCGTCTTCATGCTATCAACCCTTCCAGCTCCAAAAGGAGTTTTGCAACAATTTAGAACCATTCAAAGAGACTTTCTTTGGGGTAAGGGGGAGCAGAGAAAGAAATGGGCCTTGGTAGCCTGGGATAAGATTTGCAAACCTAAAAATCATGGGGGTCTTGGATTGGATGATCCGGAAGTACTAAGCAAAGTCTTAGGGGCCAAATTATGGTGGTGTTGGGTAAAAGATCCAAAGGCTCAGTGGGCTAGTATCTGGAAAGAAAAATATGCCAGCACTTGGCAAGATAATGATCACATAAGGATGAATGGCATCATAAAAGGCTCACACATATGGAATAAGGCCTGGGAGAATAGAAGTTTAGTACAAAAAATTGTTTCTAGGAAATCAGAGAGGGAGATCTTGCTCTGTTTTGGGAGGATAAATGGCAACAAGAACCTACACTGTTAAGAGAGGAATTTCTAGACCTCAAGAAAGAAATTGATACCAAAGGGTTTCTTAGGGTAAAACATTTTTGGTATCAAACCAATAGTGAAGGGAAATGGAGAACCTGGAAGAATATAGATTACAGGGATGATAGCCCCTTGAAAGAAAAAGCTAAGGCACTTCTGAAAATGTTGGACCAAAGGAAAATTTTAGTGACAGGTGGGCATGACCAACTTAGATGGGGTAACAATAATGAAGGTACCTTCAATATTAAGGAGGAAAAATGAAAACTCCTTGAGTTGGACTACAATGTACCAGACAGGGTTTGGTAGAACCTATGGAGGCATCAAGGGTGGATGAAGATCAAACTCTTCATGTGGCTGGTTCATCATAAGAAAATTATGACTTGGGAAAACATTCGGAAGAGGAGTGTTCTGGGCCCTTCCAGATGCCAACTCTGTGAGGCCCAAGAGTAAACAATGGAGCACCTTCTCAATAATTTTATTTTCACCTCCAGTTTGTGGGATACTTTTGCCACTATTTTCTGACAGACAGACAGGGACAAAGGAAGCATTATCAACACCCTAAATAACTGGAGACGAAACTTCTCTGATTATGAATTTCTTTGCTCAGCTTGGGCTTTAACGCCAAGCTTCATAATATGGAATATCTGAAAAGAAAGGAACAACAGAATCTTCAAAAATGAAAAAATCTCCTCCCAATGCATTTTTGAGCAGATCTTAAGACAACTTAAGGAGACGATTGGTACTATTGTGAAAACTTCCCCAAAGAATCCACCTTCAGAAGCTGAAATGTAGATACTTCTTCAGTTAGGTATGCAGGGGCTTATACCACAAGGCTTGGATAGGAAGGTAATGAAACTAGACACTAAGTAGGATTACTAGCATCCCCCCTAAAATACAATATTGATGGGGCCTCAAAAGGCAACCCGGGTATTGCTGGCTTTGGAGGGGTGTTAAGGGATGAGAATGGCTGTATCCTTTTTATTTTCCATTTCCATTTGGGAAGAGCCATGAATAATATGGCGGAATTAATGGCTCTTGAGCATTGTTTAGAATTCCTGAAGCAGAATAATCTCCAGAATATAATAGTTGAAGCTGATTCTGAGTTAATCATTAACTCGGTCAAGAGAATCAGCTATGGCACGGAGCCAGAAAAAGTCTCAAAACACTGGAGGTTGCTTCAGGTCTTTCAACGGATTCAGCTTCACCTCCTGGGCTTACGTACCGTGAGTTTTACCCATGTGCTAAGGACGGCAAATAAATTGGTGGACATCTTGGCCAATCAAGGGGTGCTCTGCACCAAAAGCAGGGTCGAGCTGAGTTGGCAAGAGATGCCTCAGAATAGATTAAAGGCACTGTGTCAAGATCAGGCGGATGAGGACAGAATGGTGTTTCGCAATAGAGCCACAGAGATGGGGTCTAATTGATTTGGTCTATTGATGAAATGTTTTGGTTTATTTATGAAGTGTTATTTCCGAAGTGAGGTCATTTTTGGGATGCAGGTCACTGTCGGCCTCCTCAACCCTGGCAAGAACAAACATAGAAGTCTCTGGAGGAGGTTGCTTGACAAAAACTGTTTCTTGGATAGACGGCTGGACGGAGGAATTTTCAGCTTCCTTTGGTTCAATCGCCCGAGGAGATGGGTTGGTGCGAGGGGCCAAATTCCTGGCTTTCTCAGCAGACTCAAACCCCCAGTTTTTCTTTCTGTGGTGGCAATACCGCTCGCGGGGTGGTTTCTAGATTATTGTAGGGCCTTCAAACTGAAAGTGGTTTTTCGGAGTTGGGAGCGATTCCACTCACAAAGCAACACGTGGCCAAGGGACGCAAAGGAATACCGCCTCATCGCGCGGTAATTCTCAGTGCTTTTGGTGCATGCGATATGTTCCACAGCCGTTGGATCAAGCATGATGAATCTACGGTCAAGATTAAGCGAGCATGTTGGTGGGTCCAGGGCATTTATCGCGTAGACTCAAAAACCCCAGTTTTTCTTTCTGTGGTGGCAAGACCGCTCGCTGGGTGGTTTCTGGTTTATCGCAGGGCCTTCAAGCTGAAAGTGGTTTTCAGAGTTGGGAGCGATTCCACTCACAAAGCAACACGTGGCCAAGGGATGGGAAGGAATACCGCCCTCATCGCGCGGTAATTCTCAGTGCTTTTGGCACGTGCGATATGTCCCACAGCCGTTGGATCAAGCACGATGAATCCACGGTCAAGATTAAGCATGCATGTTGGTGGGTCTAGGGCGTTTATCGCGCGGTCATTTTCTGTGCTTTTAGGTCTTGCGATATTATCCTCCGTCGTTGGATCTGGCGAGGAGATTCGATGATCGAGGTAAAGTATGCAGGTCCGGGTGTGCATTATCTTCTGTGCTTGTTGCGCTTCATGATGGGTATCGGTGGATTTCAGGCAGACTACATGCTCGAGGATTATCCCCCTATTCGGACGCGAAATCCTTTTAGAACAGTCCCTATTTCCTCATCGGGTCCGTTTCTAATTTTAAAGTGGTTGCATGTTCTCGCCCTGATTTAAGCCTCGGCTGTCTGATCTCTAAGGGGGGATCGAACGGTCTCGACTTTTGTTTGTATTTCGTGGGTTTTGTAGTTTTGTTTGTGGGACCTTGGCTTGGCTTTTAAGCCTTTAGCTCGGTGACCTAGGCTTTAAGTGGTTTGATATTTCTTTGGCCCACAATTCCTTTGGAACTGTTGTATTTTATGTAATTTGTTTTCCAATTTAATGAAATAGAAGGTACGACTCTTGCTTTAGAAAAAAAACAAAAAAAAAGAATAATACCATATGGCAACCTCTTCTTTCAAAGTAAGCCATAGGAAACTTGTCCAATTTTTTGGATGGTTTTTCTTAATATCTTTTATGAATTATTCAATAGTAGGACCATTATCTCTCCCTGTAAAAACAAGATCTTTGCTAGGTTTTTTGGTTTTCTTCTTTCCAGGATGAGACCATTTGTCCAACAATAGTTTTTCAATTTCATCAGCACTACATAACTTTAGAAACTCACTGTCAAGTCACTATTCTTCTCTCATATAAATTTTTCAATAGTCAGCCCATAATTT
Organism: Pinus tabuliformis; assembly: GCA_031772625.1. Classification (NCBI taxonomy): domain Eukaryota; kingdom Viridiplantae; phylum Streptophyta; class Pinopsida; order Pinales; family Pinaceae; genus Pinus; species Pinus tabuliformis. The sequence goes on along the minus strand of CM062814.1, from coordinate 87,312,611 downwards.
TTTTTTCCTGAAAACATATTGCTAGAAGCCAAGAAGAGGGTTTAAAAAAAATCACTTACTTGGCGAAAATTTAAAATGGCCATAGTTTGGTCAATATTGCTCAGAATCCTTATTATGACTTGTTTTTGGAAATGGAATGACCATTCTGCATCTACCCATGTGATAGAAATCCCAATCAAAGAACTGGAATTTCCGATTTGCGCTGCAACTGTCCCGCTGTCACAAAAATTCTAAAAAATGAGCTGATTTTAAATCAGCGATATATCCCTCATCTAGACTCCAATTTGACTGATTTTTTTTTGAAATTGGGTATTTTTGTGCAAAGAACCCAGATCTGTAATTAGATTCTACAAAATTTGCACCAGAACTTACAGATATGATCTTCAAACTTGCCGCTCCAAAAAAATGTCTGCAACACAGCTGATTTTTAAATCAATGATATCTCCCTCATCCGGACTCCGATTCGGCCGTTTTTTTTTTTCAAATTGGGTACTTTTTCGTAAAAAACCCAGATCTACAATTAGATTTTGCAATTTTTTCACCAGAACATACAGATCTGATCTGCAAACTCATCACCCCGAAAAATGTCTACAACATAGCTGATTTTTAAATCAGCGATATCTCCCTCATTCGGACTTCGATTCGGGTGAATTTTTTTTCAAATTGGGTATTTTTTCACAAAAAACCCAGATCTATAATTAGATTTTGCAAATTTTGCACCAGAATGTACAAATATGATCTGCAAACTCACCACCCTGAAAAATTTTCTACAACAGAGTTGATTTTTAAATCAACGATATCTCCCTCATCCAGACTTCGATTCGGCCTATTGTTTTTCAAATTCGGTTTTTTTTGCAAGAAACCTAGATCTGCAATTAGATTCTACAAATTTTGCACCAAAACATACATATCTGATTTGCAAACTCACCACCCCAAAAAGTTCCTACAAAAATAAAAAATAAAATCCGCTTTGCCCAATAAAGTGCTCTGATACCACTTGTTATAGATCTAATCTGAAAATATATGAGAATACAAATATACCCAAAAATAACCAGATAGAAATATATATAAATTCTTCTTTATTGATTAAACCCTTAAGGTAGGGAAACACCATACATTCACTCCTTAAGGAAGGAAAACTCTCCACAAGCCATATGCTTGTTCATACAATATTCCTTGACATCTCTCAATGTGGAGTCTCTAGCCTTTATATAGGCCTCACACATACAATACCATGGGTCATTACCATGGTTCCCTCAATACCATCTATATAATACAATGAGATTATTACATTATTGCTAACTACTTGTGGTCCCTTACATGATACGGGTTAACCACTTTATTTATTAATATGGCCCATCCCATTATTACATTATTCCCTTGGGTACCTCCCTCTGTACCCCATACTATCCCCCCTAGGTATACTACAAAATTATTGACGCAAAACCCAGTGCCATTGTTGCCACCACCAAGGTCTAGAACATTGAACCCAAAGACCTAGAGTAGGGTGGACGTCTCTTACACTCACAGATGTGGGTGAAGGGTTCTTTGCTGGAGTTCATTATAGTGGAAGCCAAAAGAACCTCATTTCAAAAGAGTTCATTGAGCGGTTGGGCCTACCAACCACACCACACCCTCAGCCATACACCATTGGGTGGCTCCACCAAGGACAAGATCTTCACGTCAACCAACATTGTTGGCTTCCCTGGAACATCAAGCCCTTCACAGATGAGGTATTGTTTGATGTTGCTCATCTTGAATTTTGTGATGCACTATTAGGCCAACTATACTTGTGGAAGCATCATGTTGTGTATGAGTGGAGGCCTCACACTATTATTATTACTTTGGGCAATAAAGTATATAAGATATTGGAGGTAACCCTGGCTACCACCATCTCTTTGATCTCTGTTGAGAAATGTACTAAGATCATCTCCCAGACTGAGAATTTTTTTTTCTTTCTGATTCACTCTGAAAGTAAGGGGAAGATAGTGGCCACTTCCATGGCCCTTGGGAAGGGTTCCCCCACGCAGTAGAAGCAGGTAGGTAAGGTCATGGAAGAATATAATGACATCTTCTCCTCACCCACAGGGTTATCCTTGCATTGTCAATTCAAGCATTCAATCAATCTGACTCTAGAAGCACCTCTACCTAATAGGTTGATATACCATTGCTCCATTCTAGAAAATGAAGAAATCAAGTGGAAGATCCAGGAGTTGTTGAAAAGATGGCACATCTGACCAAGTTCCTCACATTGTGAGAGCCTGATTGTACTTGTATATAAGAATGATGGAACCTGGAGGACTTGCATTGATTATTGGGTACTAAACAAAATCACTGTTATGAACAAGTATGCAATCCCACATATTGATGACCTTCTTGACCATCTCAAGGGGGAGCAGTATTTTAGCAATATTTATTTGAAGTCTAGCTATCACTAGGCTGCAATAGAACCCACAAACGTATGTAAGATCTCCTTGAAATCTAAGGAGGGCCTTTTTAAGTGGTTGGTCATGCCTTTTAGGTTCACAAACACCCTTGCAAATTTTAGGAGGCTGATGGATGACATCTTGCTATCTTTCACCAACTCATTCATGGTTGTATATTTGGATCACATCGTTATCTTCAATAAGAGTTAGGAAGAGCACCTACAAGACATTCGACAAGTACTTAAAACCATGTGGTAGCATAAACTATGTGCCAACTTGGAGAAATGAACATTTGGCCTGAGATGGGTCCAATATATTGGATACATCATTGATGAGCAAGGTGTGCATGTGGATCTAGCTAATATCCAAGTCATTCAGGATTGTTTAGCCCTAACCACTCTAACAGAGCTTCACTTTTTTTACCTTGCCAGTTTCTATCAGAAGCTTGTGTTGGGATTCTCTCATATCACTTGGCCTTTGAGCTAGGTTACCAAGGGTGGATCGAAAGCAAAGTTTTTTTAGTTTGCATCACAATAGAAGGCATTCATTGAACTAAATCATCGCCTCTACTCTACACCTGTACTCACATTTCCAGACCTGCAACAACCATTTTAAATTGAGATAGATACCTCCACCTATGCTATTGGTGCAATCCTTACCCAACAAGGGCATCCAATGGCCTATCATAGTGAGACAATTTCCGATACAATTCGGAAATACCCCACCTATGATAAAGAGATGTATTTTATCATGCAGACATGCCAACAATGGAAACATTACATTCTAGGGAAGGAGATGGTCATCCACAAAAATCGTTGATCTCCTAAGTTTATACAGGCACAAGGGAAGTTCATAATGATTAGCATTATAAGTGGTCTACATATACGAAACAATTTCGCTTGAACATTAGAAACAAGCAGGGAAACACCAATCGTGTTGCAAATTTCCTCAATTGTCCCCCAATTGCAGCACTGACTATGGTTCTCAACTCTTGTGGCCACGACACTTCTAGATGCCTGCAATTATACAAAAATGATATAGATTTAGCCGCCACATACCAAATTCTAGTGGATGGAAATAAAGTCCCAGATTTCCACATCCATGACACACTCTTATGCTAACTAGGACACCTTTTTGTTCCTTCAAGTGAGTGTGCGAAGATGATTTCAGAGGCACACTATAGTCAGGTCACATGAAAATTTGGTGTGGAAAAAAATGTGGCCATACTACAAAAGCATTTTTATTAGCCAAAACTCTGATATGATGTTGGAAAATATATTATATCCTACACTACTTGTGCCATCACCAAAACAACCATCAAGAAACAAGGCCTATACACTCCTCTGCCTACTCTCGTCCAGCCTTGGGCATCCATCTCCATGGACTATCTGTGGGGCATCCCTTCTACCAAGCATGGTAATGACGATGTATTTGTGGTCGTGGAAATTTTTTCTAAAATGGATATATTGGTGGCTGGCAAGAAGAGTACCACAATAGAGGACACTTCTGAACTCTTCTTTGAATGAGTATGGGTATATTTTGGGATCCCACAAACCAATAGATCATATCTGGATAGTAGGTTCCTAAGCACATTCTGGTTGAGTCTCTACACATTATTGGACACCAAGGTTACCAAGTCGACTACATTACATCTCTAGACTGATGGTCAGACAAAGGTGGTCAACAAGATATTATTACACACACTACAGATGTACAACTCCAAGCATCCATGAACCTAGAATTATAGCTTTCCTTTTGTGCAACATAGTTATAATAGATCTCGCTGTAGCTCGACTAGTTGCAGTCCTTTTTAAGCAGTTCTGGGATTTCAACCATTATGTTTAATTAACGTTATCATGCCTCATGTGACTACATAGACATAATCTGCACATGTACAATATGAGGTTAATAAATCAACCAGGTTTATTGAATGCATCCAACACATCCACCAGCAAGTGCATGACATCTTGGGTAAATCTAATGCTAAGTACAAGCAACAAAATGATCATCATCAGGTGTCACATACATTTCAGGTGGGTGAAAAAGTTTCGCTTCATTTGCAGAAATAATGTTGGGTGTATGTTATATTCTTTCCACGACTAGTCTCACACGGTAAGACGGGGGTTAGAGAGGGGACAGTCAACCCCGCCTTTGTTGTGTTGGGCGTAGTGAGGGGGTCATTGGGGGGCTAGCAACCCCCCTGTCAGGGGATTTTTTGGGGGAAAGTAGCCCACTTGCATGGGGTCCGAGATAGCGCCTTGGTAAGAAAACATTGGACAATATATTAGGTTGGAGGACCTACCTATGGTTTTGTGCATGGGTTTTGCACATGGTTTTTGGCATGATGATTTTCTGCCCATTGTATTTTGTAGATCTAGTCAAGGGAACTATGATTATCTTCTAATCCAAGGTTAATGGATTGGGGTTTATGAATTCTTTGGCATGTATATATATGTGTTGTAACATTGAAAGGAATATAATGAAAAATTAATCTGGTAGACTTGGTTTTGGGATCCAAGGGAAAATCTCTGCGTATTTTTTTTGTGTTTCTCGCCATTGTGTATTTTCTATTTTTTAAGAATTTGTTTGCAGGTAATTTCTATATAGGATTAAAACCTACATTTAGTATCAAAGTCGTTTTAGCTTCAAGGGGATGCCTTTGTTGCAGAGGGTTTTGCTCGGGCCTATGGTAGACCCTATTCAGTGGGAGATCTGTGGGATCAATTCTTGCGGTGAAAGAAGATGGTGAGTAGGGGAAAGATAGAGATCACAAAATTTAATGGTCAGAGTTTTGAGTTGTGGAAACTCAAGATGGAGGATTTGTTGGTGGATAAAGACCAGTGGATTGCGATAGATCTGGGTACTAAATCAATGATAACATCAAGTGAAGACTGGAGGAAGTTGGATCAGAAGAAACTTGGATTGGAAGAAGAGAGCACAATATGGTTGTGTATCTCAGATTCAATATTGTTGAATGTATCAGGAGAAGATATGACGTAGGCTTTGTGGTACAAGTTAAGAACTTTGTACCAATCTAAGTCTTTGGTGAACAAACTATTCCTACGAAAAAAGTTGTCTTTTCTGAGGATGAAGGATGGAGACTCAATGAAAAAGTGTTACATGTCATTAAGTCACATCAAGAAAATGACCATTGAATTTCATCTTTATCTGTTCTTAAATGTGTCCCAAGAACATTCCCCTACAAAATCTAAATCTAAATTATTATTGAGAAAGTGAAATTTCTAGATCCTATGGTACAAAACTCTGATTTTGGCTATATTCAAAGTTTCCTAGTCACTTCCCGTGCATAGGCATGGAAGACCATTATTATCTGTACAAAAGTACACACTCTCTTCCACTATTGACTTGTCAACATGACTTGAAGTACATAAAAATAAAAAGTGAAGTCTAGAAGCATTGTTGGTAGCATATATCTTAAACAACAAGCTTCGAACGAGTGCATATTCAGTGTTGATCCCTCCCATCATGGAGTAACTCCCCTTCCTTTGTGGACCCTCCAGCCCACTAATAATGGATCTCATCCCTTGGGGAATGGATCCATAACTTCTCATCCTTGGCCTATAAAGTTACTATAGGTCTAAGGATTGAGGGAGGATTGTTGGAAGTAGGTTTATGCTATTGAGATTAGGTTGGAAGGGTTGTCTTGCAAGGGAGAGAGTTGAATATTGTAGAAACGGCTTGCTACATCAAGGCTACATGGTTGTAACGATTTTATCCAGTTTATGAATATAATAAAATTATTTTTTCAATTACATATCAATTTATTTATTTAGTAGGATTCCTTGATCACCTGCATGAGTTGTGGTTGCATAATTGATCAATTCACATATATAATTGGTTAATTAATTCATTTGTCTCTTTGATTACATGTTGTATACTTTGATCTCTTGGTTTTCTATTACTTGACAGATATCTTCCATAACATTGTGAAGAAGTTGTAAAGAGAAACAAGAGGACATTTGGAGCGTCAAGGAGTGAGTGATTGAAAGCTTTGAGCAAATTCATCAATCAATTCGTTAAATGTTAAGAGGCCTCCTTCATTCTATTTTCTTTCAAATGATCATAACTTAGAGAAAGGTATAAATTACTATGTGTTTGCTACTACGATTCTTAGAAGTCTAGGGAGATCACTCTTTTTTGTAAGAGGGATTTGTCCTCCTAGCAAATTGGCCACTCCACTGGGGAATTGTTTTAATCTCCATCTTTTTCCCTATTTGATCTTTTCAACTTGCTGCACAAGCCTTACTTGAGTGTTTGGAAAGTTTAGAAATTTGGATTTTGAGCTAGATTTGGTTAATTTTTTTATATTTTTTTTAATTTCCTAGTTTTGCACACTTTTACTTTAGGTATAGTGCACATATTTGCACACTTACCCTTTAGCAACAAAATGTGTGCGCACTGGTTTACTCTAGAGCCTACGTACATGCATAGAACTTTTGAAAAACTTACTTGTTTCCTCTTTAGATCAAAAATTTTTGTTTTTTCCTATTATTTTACACCTATTAGAACCTCCTACGAGTGTTTGTCAGTCTGATTGCATGTTCTTTTGGTTTTTTCTTGTAATTAGTCTTGTTTTACAAATTAGGGTTGAGTCTTGCCTTATGAACAATTGTCCTTTCAAGAGAAAGATTTGTTGGTCATGTTGAATTGAATGTCTATCTTTCTTGTTTCAATTAAATCGAGTTTTAGGTCAAGATTTCTCTTTTTCAAAAGTTTATTTTGAGTTTCAAAGTGAATGATTTACAAGATTAGGTTTGGTTTATGAAAATACTTCGTATACTAGTTTTGAAATAAAAAATCATTTTTTGTCTATTTGTTGGAAGTGTTTATGAATTGAATTGGTTACTGCAAGAAAAAGTTGTAGCATTCAACTGGGAAAATTTCATTTTTAGTTAACATTGATTTCTTGTTGCATTGTTCAAATTTTCGAGTGCTTGTATGAAAAGAGAATTTTCTTTGTTTTACTTGTATTGGGCAAAGTGAAGATTTGAAATTATTTTCAATATTCAGTTGATTTGAAATTGGTTAGTTGCATTTTAGGAAAAAGGTTATAGTGGGGTTTTGAGTTTTTGTTTATATTTCATTTCAAAAAAGTGAAAAACTCCTTCCTTACCTTAGATATATTTTCATTGAGATACAAAGATCATATCATCATTTTCGTTTGCATTAGGATTGCGTCAAGTCATAATTTCATCAAGTTTCACATCCATTACCTTTGCGTAACAACAACTATTAAAATCAACACTAATTAAAATTGATTTAGAAAATTTTATTATTAGGGGTATTTTCCACCTAAAGTAGATTAAGTGTAGGTCCTTGTAATAGGAAAGGGAGTAAGCTTTCCAAAGCTGCAGACCAACACTAGAATCTTGCGATAGGGAGATAAAATCCAGTTATTTCATTTTTTCTCTGGGAAGCTCCCCTTACAAAGGAGTCAAGCATGAGATCATATTAGACCTGGTGAAGTGATTGTACCCACTTCATTGGCTATGGTAGAGTGATTTACATGTATTACAACAATATTGAAAGGTACTTAGGGCCACTTGAAAGTAAACCTCCAATTAACCATGTTGAGTAACTTTCAAGGGGATTGAACTTTGTTACTCTTCCCTTGCGTGTACGTTTGATTTATGACTGTCCCCCTAGGTAGAATTGTTATAGTTGGTAACCTTTGTGACTATAATCCTAGGGCTATTACCTGAGGTGACGGTAGAAGGAACGTCCTGTTGTACCTGGTGTTAGGGTCCTATAATTTATAGGATCTCAAGGTAATTGAGTAATGTATCTCAGAAATCTTATTTTGTAAATACTCGTAATCTTCCAATGATTTCCAAATAAAAGGAAAAATAGAATAAAAAATGAAAATAGGGTATAAATAAGAATAATAAAGAGAAAAATAAAAATTCTAAAAAAAGAGAAGAGATTAAACCTCACCAGAAAATAAAGAAAACCAAAAAGAGAATAAAACTGAAGTTGTGCAAGTCTAAATGCCACTACTCATACAAAGTTTTGCTTCATTTCTGTAAAATAAATTTGTGTGCAGCTTGTTCAAAATGCCACAATCACTTGCTTTAGTTTGGTCATACTGCTTAATCATGGTTTGACTTTTTTAACTTTTTGTATATTAGATAGAGAATGAAGGTTTATCCAATAGTTTAATCTGGATAAATCATTAGTTAGGTAGAAAATGACATTGAACCAACTGTTTAATCTGGGTCAATAGGAGAAATAAGGCATAGGTTAGATAGTTTTTCTTTCTGCATGAAAGAAAATAAAAATGGGTTTTCTAGTCTCAGTGCACCCTAGAAATTAAAAAAAAAAAATCTAGTCTAGCTAAGGGTAGGTAGATTTAGTGGGTTGCTTAAATGTCAGCATGCATAAATATTATCCTAAGTTTCAGGATAGGGAAAGAGGAGAAAAGTGAATGTTTTTCATTATCTATTTAAAATTTTTATTGTTAATCCATTATCCTAAGTTTAGAGGATAAATATGTGCAAGCATAAAGTATTTCATTTCCCTATTTTTCCGCCTATCCTAAGTTTGAAAACAAAATTATGTGAGCGCAAGCAGATAAAGCATTTTGTTTTTTGTGGTTAAATTTCCATCGCCTTCGACACTTTAGGATCTGGTCCCCCACTTCATCCACGACCAACATCCTTTTTTCGGCCCCCCCTTCGCATTCTCCCTTTACCGCCGGAGGGGGGTTTGGAAGGCAGTTTCTTTCGTTGGGCCCTCCTCCCTACGTGGCGCGTCCCATTGATTTCTCACCCCCCCCACCCCCTGCTGATACTTTATATTGCCTGTCACCCCCTCCGGAAACTTCCATCCTGCATCCACTCCTGGCGCGGCCCCACCACTCCTCCTATGCTACTCTCTGCCCACCACCTGTCCCGACCATTGCTCCAATTAAATATATTCCCGCTTTATACCCATTTCACATTTAATTATCCCGACTAATGTTCAATAATGGCCCCGCACCATTTTCAATGGAACTCTGCTTATGTGTTTAAAAAGATACAAAGTCTGTCGCTACGAATCTTTACTTCTCATTATTTTTGATGTTCATTATTTCTTGCAACAACCTCAGCCAGAGATTCTTCACAACCAACATCCTAACAGTCGTTGACCTCCTTGTTCATTGTCACCTAACAGACTATTTTTCCCAAGGCCGGTAAGCCCTCCCTTTTCTATTCATTTGGTTTAGAAACTGATACAACCATGCCTGCAAAAGCTAAGACCCAGGACTAGGCCATCAAGCCATTGATTCCACCTTATGTAGACTTGGATCACACACCTTTGGTGCATAGAGATTATCGTATCACTGAAACACTCTATGACTATTATTTCCTCGAGTTATACTACTAGTTAGAGGAGAAACACAATGATAAAACAGATGAGATAGGACCTAGGAGTCAAACCTTCCCCACTATATCTTTCATGTGACCTTTCAAGCCCCAGAATTCACTAGGAGATGTCAAGCTTGCTATGTCCCTACTCAAAGAGCTATAATTACACCTACATGTGACATCCTTTTCACCATTACAACCAAATCAATTGACCAAATGATGTTGGGCCCTTCTGTGGAAAATGCTTCCCCTTTCTCCCTAGAAGCCCTCACCCAACTTTATCAAAAGTTGAATTTTGCAACGAGAGCTAGGATTTTTGAAATTTTCCTTCTAGAAAATGCCCTGGATTGCCCAAGAAAAATCCTCCTTATCCTTCTTCCATTTTACCTTACTAGGCCAAACAAATTATTTTTATCCTTTGTCACATTCTAGGCTACCATTCTGATCAGTGGGAGGCTGAGCCTATTTTAGGATTTCTTTTCACATTTTCCATAAACAGCAAGCCCTCTACTGTTTTCAATTTTAGTCAATTCTTGGCTGAAAATATCCATGAGCAGCTCATCAATTTTCCTACAAAGCAGGTCTTCGGTTACACCTCTATTTTAGTGTACATGCTCATCTATTACCAATCAGAAAAAATTAGTTTTTCCTTGCAAAAGTTGGATGATGCAGGTGACCAACAACCAGTGATCTTTTGGACATCACTGGTCATGAAATAACAACAAGAATTCCCCTACAATAAATTTGTAGAAGACTTTGTTCATCCAGCTATGAACATTCTCTATAGTACAGTGTGGCCCAGGATGAGTGAGGAGATCAAACAAATACTACATCTATCAGACCAATCCAAGACCGAAGATTGGGACATGTACCAAAATTATATAGAGATCAGAGTCTATGGATGTGAATTGGTCCCCTACAAGCTTCCCAGTAACTCCCAATGAGGATCTTTTCACGAGAATATATCAGGCAAATGTTAAAATCAGATGAGATTCACTTTGTAGTAACAAAGAAGAAGGCACAATTCAAGATCAAAACACAGGTAGGCCCATTTGTCTGCAACACAAGAACTACAGGGGAGGATGTAGATAAGATATTGAAGGAGATGAAGTTCAACTTGAGCTTCACCTGGTCTTATGAAACCCGCGGAATCATTTCAAAACTCAAAGTGGACAATAAGAACACTCCATACATTCATACTTCGAGGCTAGAGATAGAACAATATGCTAATCAGTTGGAGTGGGCAGAAAATACCCTGCATGAATCTAAAGAGCAGTTGGTTTCCACTTTTAGTTTACAGACTCATATTCCTTAGGAGAAATACAACAAAAGAGAGAGAGAGGAAGGGTATTCATCTACAACCGTGGGAGAAACTAGAGAATTTAGAATTAGTTACAGAAAAAGGCCCAAGGTGACTCACAAACCAGAGGTAGACAAAGAAACGGAAGAGAAAGTAGCTATCATTATCACCGATTCTCCACCAGCAACCATGAAGTTCACTACTTCTCCTTCTGAACCTTCATCTTCACAGGGTCATCAGGAGACCGAGCTGGTAACACACATTGTCCAGACAAAGAAGGAGAAAAGAGTATTTGATAGGTGCAGACAAATAATGTTCGGGAATGAGATATTGAAGAACAACACCTACAACCAATTTCGGAAGTAGACTTCCAGTTCACAAAGCAAACTTTTGTCAGTATTTGATACTGAACGTGGAAAAATGTAGATGGCCTTTCTTGAGGCCCAAACTTCACAACCTAAATCAGCAACTGACTACAAGAGCACCACCTTAGATTTCAACACAAAGGATATACATCCCATCATTCAAATGGAGATGCACAAACAAACTGGTCAGATGATATCCTCCACTCTCACTAACACTGCCATGTCTTTATCCAAATTGCAGGTCTCCTTTGAAAATGTATAGTCACAATTGAAGATGGAGAAGGTCTCCTCCTTGGTCAAAGACAAGAAGATCAAGTCTTTAGAAGACTTGGTGATCAAGATAGCATATGACCCTAAGGTTGTTATTGTTGCTGAAGAAATTATTAAGAAGAAAAACTTGGACATTGTAGCATTGAGGAAACAACTCAAGCTGCCAGCTACAGAGGATCCAATGACCAAGGACATTGCAGAAGGTGAAGCTCAGAAAGCTAACATGATGAAATTGTTTATTGACCAAAACATACAAATCATGCAAATGCAAGCAGAGTTAGAAAATATGATAAAGGAGAAGGAAGGTAGCTTGACGATGGCCATTGTTCCCTTGGATGTTGTGCCTCTTTCTCAATTGCCTTCCACAGGAACAACTACTGCACCTTCCACTTCTACTCAGATTCCTAGTGTTGAACAAGTAGCACAAACACTACAAAACATGTCCTTGTTGTTATCACATAGAAATTTCTCTAGAAGTTATTGGAAGAAGGAAAATGACCGAGGTAATGAAAAACCAACTTTGGAGCATAGGCTCTAGCCAACCTAAGCTCAGAGAGGGATCTCTCTATATGATTTAGCTTTGTTTGATGGGATTTCAAGCTAGTTATGAATGTTCAGGGGGATTTTGATTTGTATTCAAGATTGGATGGTTGGATCCTTGAAACAGAAGTATATAATGATGTCTTTAGACCATTGGGCTATGGAGTCTGTTATCATTGAAAATTCTGTTCCCAAATATTTGCTCAGATTAGCTTAAAGACCAAGTGTTTTCGCAGCGCATGAATCCTTTAGCAGTTTCGCAGCGCAGCCTGTTTTAGTGATTTCGTAGCGTGCTACGAAATGGGGGATTTGTTCGAATCCATAGTAGCTGTCATGCAAAAATAGTTCTGGGGCGGATACATTTCACAGGTGGCATGTTCTCAAGAAGTCATCATCAATGTTTGTCATTAAGTTTGGTCAGTGTGAGTTTCTTAGAAAGGGTGCAATAATTGGTTCATTGATGGATGCATGACCAATGCCTATCATACAGCCATTTGGGCAGCAATCTTTGTTCAATAGATATGTGGACAGCTATTACAATGATGCTAATGAATCTGTTGGTTCTTCATATCATACAAAGACACTTAAACTCATCCCAGCATGCAGAGGCATAATTTTGTACCTATGGAACCATCATAGACAAAGAATATTAACCTCAATGTACTTATTTTCTGTGTCTTGGTTTATAATGATGCGCATACATGAACCAGTTGCTTCTGTTTGTTTCAGTCCAGGAAATGATGATATTTTGTATGCAGCATATGAAAACACAGTTACTTGCTTGGATGTGCGCATGGCACCTTCCAGTGGACAGGAGAGGAAAGAAAGCAGCGATGCTGAAGGTACATCCAATAAATGCGATAAAAGCAGTGACAACAGCACTGGCCAAAAATAATCCTGAAAAGGTTTCTGCATTGATTCTCGAGAATACTTTTACATCTGTGTTGGACATGGCTGGAGTTTTGTTACCTTTTCTTAAGTGGTTTATAGGAGGCACTGATTCCAAGGGTCTAAGGATTTTAAATTGTCTGGTTCGTTCTCCATGGAATACTATTGATCTTATAGATCAGGTCGAACAACCAATTTTATTCCTATCTGGCTCTCGGGATGAGATGGTTCCACCTTCACACATGCGCAGGCTATATGAAAAAGCTAAACGGAATCTAAGGTGCTTCTTCGTAGAGTTCCCAACAGGTATGCATATGGATACTTGGTATGTTGGCAGGGATCGATATTGGCAAACAATACATCATTTCCTGGTGAAAGAACTTTCAAATCGTGACGGAAATGAAGAAGGCTCAAGAGATGGCTGGGAAAATGAGTGGGGCAACCAGTGAAATATTGAAAAATTGGAAAAGCTTGTTGTATCATCTGGCTAAAGCATCAGGCTTTATGTACATTAATTTTTCTTGGATATCACTTTATGTTCTCGAGTTTATGTATTCTAAATTTATTCTTGTTACTTTCAATGGGAGACTGTCATTTCCAAGAAGATATGGGTAATTGAGTTTTCTGGGAAAGCACGCATTTGGAATTCTAAGAGTTCAGGCCAAAGCAAATCAGAAGCTCGAAAAGATTTATGTGCAGTTGGTCCATCTGTTGGAGGTTCATGTTACAGGGAATGTGATTCTGAATCTCAGCATAGCAAAGGAGAAACTGAAGAATGGCAACAGCAGCTATTCAAATTTGTGAGGAGTTTAGAGGAAGATTGTGTTTTTTAAATCACACAGCAGTTTCGTAGCGCGCTACGAAACTGCTGTAGGTGATGTTTTCAATGCAGAATAAACAGTTTGACCGGGAATGTTAGAAGAGAGACACCTGTACATCAATACAGCCTACAGCTCATCTGGAGACATGGTGTTTGGTAGCAGCGTTCCATACTTTGAGTTATTAAAGATTTGGGAACATGCTGCTACATTTTCGGAGGATGGTAGGAGACAGGGACCTTAAAAATAGGTGTTTTGATCCTGATGATAAATGATCCATCAGCGCTTACAGGTATCCAAAGTCAGCGTTCTTTGCATCTGTAGCTCAATCATCTTGAGACTAACCAACAAAAGACAGCTGTCAAAGATCAAGAAAGGAATCAGGCATACGAGGAGATGAAGTTAGAGTTTTAGTGTGATTAGGACTCTTTGTAATTACAGCTCAATACTTTATGTATTTAATGAGTTTGTTTAAAAATAGATAAGGGTAGTTAATGATAGGTCATCGAACTCCCCTCATGCTTGAGGAGGAGACTCGAAGTAGTTAAGTATGTTTTTCTATATATAGTGAAAACTCTGATGTAATAAGGGTTGGAGATTTATGAAAAAACAGAGTTTTTATATCAGCTTATGTAAAAAAGACTTTTGACAGTAATATGAAGATTACTTTTTCTTCCCAAGATTCATCATGTATTCAATGCTTAGGATATATGTGGCTTTGTCTTTATCCTTTTATGTTTTACAGCTCACTAAATATGCAATCACTCTGAATTCACCTAGTGCTCAGACTTCCTGTGTATATTTATGAGTTGAGGTTCCTTTTGAGAAATGTTCTGAGTGTTTAAACATTATATGCCTTGGCTTCCATGATTAAGTAGTTAATAGTTTACTGCAGAGGTGTTTGACTCCATGAGCCCAATGGAAGAAATGTTATTTTGTTGTTCCAACCAGCTTATTTTCATGTACTGTTTGAAGAGTTAGCCATCTTCTCTTGTTCTTAATTCATATCAGAAATCTGTGAGAGAGCCCTCTCTGACTAAGGAGGCTAAGCCTTAGTCTAAAGCCTGGTTTGAAATAGTTGCATGAGATCTTTCTAAGTAGCAGCCCTTAGTACACGATTTTGTGATAACATTTTGGTGCGTCTGCCGGGAGCCTGATGATTACTCATTCCCAAAGTTTTAAGATTGAATTTCTGAAGGTAGCAGGAGTTCAAAGTGGTTTTCAAGGCTGCAAACCTACCTTGGCGACTCCATTGTTGAAGAATTCAAAGTTCATACATTCATGGTGATTCCACTGGAGTTATGAAGGACCCAGAAGCTGCCATTCTTAGTTCAAGGTATGCATGCATAGATTTCTCAGGAATTCATGGTTTCCCAAATCATTTTCCCAAGGATGCATATTCTCTAAGGAATGGTCCCAAATTCACCGGAGAAGATTTGAGTTTAACCTTGAAGCATATATCAGATTTTTGTGAATTTTTAGAGATTTTTAGAGTTAAACATGAGGATGTTTGTATAAGGTTATTTTATGATTCACTTCAAGGGAAATGCAAACAATGGATTGAAAGTTTTCCTATCAAATCCGTTAAGTCATTTCAAGACTTATGGCTTATGTTTTTTGAGGAATGGATAGATAGGTCAGAGGTGGTGGCAGACTCTCCCTCAGTTGAAGGTTTTAAACAATGGAATAATGATCATGGTAGAGAAGAAACAAATGAATCTTTTTCTTTGTCCTTGTCCTCATATATAAAATCCCTTGACTGCAAGGCAGAGGATAGGATGAGATTTTTGGTTGAATTTGCTGAGGATCTTGAAAAAGAAATTGAAGGTTTAGAAAAACAAATTCAGGCATATAATTTTCATGATCATGATCATTATTTTCAGCAGCTTTCTATGGCAGAACATAAGGAGAGAGTATTGTTTCCTTTCTCTTTTACAGTTGAGGAAATGCACACTGATGTTGAAGGTCAGCTTGCACAGCCGAAAAGTTACAAGAGAAATCAAGCTGATCATGTATTCTGGGATCCTGTAGCTGATTACATGGAAGAGTTTTACTCTCAAGTTTTTCAGTTTTCCTATAAAGATCAGAGGCAAATTCAGTGGCAGCAGTCATCAGACTATCATATTGACTCTGAACTCCGATGCAGTCAAAGAAAACAAATATCAGATAAAACAGAGGATTGGCTACATTGGAAATTTCATATTGATTGAGCAGAAAGAAGTTGAAATGGTTAGGGTAGGTAGGTAGAGGTAAATGCAAATAAGCTCAAGGTTAACTGAGCATTTCTTTTTTCAGTAGATGTAGCTTTCTTTCTCCTACAGTTATGCTTGTCAAGCAAATTTCTGTTTGTCACAAATGGATAAGGCACTGGAACTGCAGGTTCTTAGTGCACCACAAGGGCACACTATCCCAAGTGGAGCCACTGTTATCATTGAAAATTCTGTTCCCAAATATTTGCTCAGATTACCTTAAAGACCAAGTGTTTTCGCAGCGCATGAATCCTTTAGCAGTTTCGCAGCGCAGCCTGTTTTAGTGATTTCGTAGCGTGCTACGAAATGGGGGATTTGTTCGAATCCATAGTAGTTGTCATGCAAAAATAGTTCTGGGGCGGATACATTTCACAGGTGGCATGTTCTCAAGAAGTCATCATCAATGTTTGTCATTAAGTTTGGTCAGTGTGAGTTTCTTAGAAAGGGTACAATAATTGGTTCATTGATGGATGCATGACCAATGCCTATCATACAGCCATTTGGGCAGCAATCTTTGTTCAATAGATATGTGGACAGCTATTACAATGATGCTAATGAATCTGTTGGTTCTTCATATCATACAAAGACACTTAAACTCATCCCAGCATGCAGAGGCATAATTTTGTACCTATGGAACCATCATAGACAAAGAATATTAACCTCAATGTACTTATTTTCTGTGTCTTGGTTTATAATGATGCGCATACATGAACCAGTTGCTTCTGTTTGTTTCAGTCCAGGAAATGATGATATTTTGTATGCAGCATATGCAAACACAGTTACTTGCTTGGATGTGCGCATGGCACCTTCCAGTGGACAGGAGAGGAAAGAAAGCAGCGATGCTGAAGGTACATCCAATAAATGCGATAAAAGCAGTGACAGCAGCACTGGCCAAAAATAATCCTGAAAAGGTTTCTGCATTGATTCTCGAGAATACTTTTATATCTGTGTTGGACATGGCTGGAGTTTTGTTACCTTTTCTTAAGTGGTTTATAGGAGGCACTGATTCCAAGGGTCTAAGGATTTTAAATTGTCTGGTTCGTTCTCCATGGAATACTATTGATCTTATAGATCAGGTCGAACAACCAATTTTATTCCTATCTGGCTCTCGGGATGAGATGGTTCCACCTTCACACATGCACAGGCTATATGAAAAAGCTAAACAGAATCTAAGGTGCTTCTTCGTAGAGTTCCCAACAGGTATGCATATGGATACTTGGTATGTTGGCGGGGATCGATATTGGCAAACAATACATCATTTCCTGGTGAAAGAACTTTCAAATCGTGACGGAAATGAAGAAGGCTCAAGAGATGGCTGGGAAAATGAGTGGGGCAACCAGTGAAATATTGAAAAATTGGAAAAGCTTGTTGTATCATCTGGCTAAAGCATCAGGCTTTATGTACATTAATTTTTCTTGGATATCACTTTATGTTATCGAGTTTATGTATTCTAAATTTATTCTTGTTACTTTCAATGGGAGACTGTCATTTCCAAGAAGATATGGGTAATTGAGTTTTCTGGGAAAGCACGCATTTGGAATTCTAAGAGTTCAGGCCAAAGCAAATCAGAAGCTAGAAAAGATTTATGTGCAGTTGGTCCATCTGTTGGAGGTTCATGTTACAGGGAATGTGATTCTGAATCTCAGCATAGCAAAGGAGAAACTGAAGAATGGTAACAACAGCTATTCAAATTTGTGAGGAGTTTAGAGGAAGACTGTGTTTTTTAAATCACACAGCAGTTTCGTAGCGCGCTACGAAACTGCTGTAGGTGATGTTTTCAATGCAGAATAAACAGTTTGACCAGGAATGTTAGAAGAGAGACACCTGTACATCAATACAGCCTACAGCTCATCTGGAGACATGGTGTTTGGTAGCAGCGTTCCATACTTTGAGTTATTAAAGATTTGGGAACATGCTGCTACATTTTCGGAGGATGGTAGGAGACAGGGACCTTAAAAATAGGTGTTTTGATCCTGATGATAAATGATCCATCAGCGCTTACAGGTATCCAAAGTCAGCGTTCTTTGCATCTGTAGCTCAATCATCTTGAGACTAACCAACAAAAGACAGCTGTCAAAGATCAAGAAAGGAATCAGGCATACGAGGAGATGAAGTTAGAGTTTTAGTGTGATTAGGACTCTTTGTAATTACAGCTCAATACTTTATGTATTTAATGAGTTTGTTTAAAAATAGATAAGGGTAGTTAATGATAGGTAATCGAACTCCCCTCATGCTTGAGGAGGAGACTCGAAGTAGTTAAGTATGTTTTCCTATATATAGTGAAAACTCTGATGTAATAAGGGTTGGAGATTTATGAAAAAACAGAGTTTTTATATCAGCTTATGTAAAAAAGACTTTTGACAGTAATATGAAGATTACTTTTTCTTCCCAAGATTCATCATGTGTTCAATGCTTAGGATATATGTGGCTTTGTCTTTATCCTTTTATGTTTTACAGCTCACTAAATATGCAATCACTCTGAATTCACCTAGTGCTCAGACTTCCTGTGTATATTTATGAGTTGAGGTTCCTTTTGAGAAATGTTCTGAGTGTTTAAACATTATATGCCTTGGCTTCCATGATTAAGTAGTTAATAGTTTACTGCAGAGGTGTTTGACTCCATGAGCCCAATGGAAGAAATGTTATTTTGTTGTTCCAACCAGCTTATTTTCATGTACTGTTTGAAGAGTTAGCCATCTTCTCTTGTTCTTAATTCATATCAGAAATCTGTGAGAGAGCCCTCTCTGACTAAGGAGGCTAAGCCTTAGTCTAAAGCCTGGTTTGAAATAGTTGCATGAGATCTTGCTAAGTAGCAGCCCTTAGTACACGATTTTGTGATAACAGAGTCAATAGAAGGGCAGTAGAACTGGATCAACTCACTAAAGGGAATGTTCAAAGGGCAAGCTAGTAGAGTAAAGTGCAGGTCTTTGGGACAATGGGGTGGACTAGTTTCAATTAGGGTGAGAAAGAAATTGAGGATTCTCAAATCGGGAAAAGAAAAGGATAATTAAGAATCCTTTGTTCTAGATTAGCAAGAACCAACATAAACTAAGGAGAAATTAAGAATTCCTTAACTTAGATATTAGTAGAAAACATTAATATGCATAACTATTAAAATGAAGTGTAATTAAACAAATTTTGAGATATTGTTCCAGTTATAGCATTCAGATTCAGAAATACATTAAATATTGTGGAAAAACTTTAAGAAAGATAATGATAACATAAGAAAATACTTGTTTGCACTCTGCTCAACACATGAATCCTGTGAAATATCTTGTCTTTATTCATCAATCCAGCTTGCTGGCTCAATTAGTGATAAAATAGCTTTACAGCCTTTTGATCAAGAACTCTATAGAAATGTCTAAGAATCCACCCTACGTGCTTCGAATTATGAAGTATTTATACAAAAATTATTAAAAAATATGTCAAACTAACTTGAGATTTAATCTAGGAAATAAAAATATCTTCTTGCAAGAAGATAGAGACAGCTTTTGAACTACTTTCATGCTATCTCATTTATTTTGGTACTGCTGGCCTTTATGGTTTGGTTTTAGCCCTTTATGCTCTTTGTTGTTTGAACTTTCACATTGGAGGCTTTAGTCACTTTAATCTTTCATCTGATACACTTTGACACTGATACTATTTGACCCTGTTGACCTGTCTTCATCTTTTTACCTAATTGCTTTACTTTTACCCTTTTATTGCATTTTTCTTACAGTAAACCAGTCAACTTTTCCCACATTTTAGCATCAGGTAATTGGATCTTAGACATCCCTCTATATATCTCAACTACCTTAGTGTACTTGGAAAAAGTAGGCTTATTGATGAACAAGTGTTTTACCTCATGCTGGAGGTAAAACAAATTTTCAAACGTTTGGTATAGTACTTTGCCTATTGGCAATGCTTTCATTGAGGATGTACTAGCCTATTATTTTGCTAGCTCTCTTAGTTTGTTGTTGTAATCTTGTTGTGTCATGAGCTTGTCATTTATGACTAAGGGACTGCGTAACCCTTTTTCTCTCAAAATTTGAAACTTAGCCATAAATCTATCAATGGCTACCTGCATATTTCGGCACCTGTCCTCCATGTTTAACATCAAGTTTCTCTTGGAAAGGACCTTCCTTACCTCCAAAATTGTTTTTGTTTTATCCTCTATATCCAATTCCTGAAGCTCATATCTATTTTTATTGTTAAGGAATTGGATGATTCCGGTGGCATCTTCGGGCATCTCTCCCAATTCCTCTTTTACCTTTTGGATGGCTTCTGTATCCATCTTTATTAGATCTATTTGCTCAAACATTACCTGATGAGATGGCCAAATATCATTGACAGAGTCAATGATATTGGCCCATAATAGTTCCTTAGCTTGCCCAAGAGGTTCTTTGAGTGTTAGGTCCTTTTCCATGGCTTTTATTCTCTCATTCATTTTGGCAGCTTTCTGCACTTCTTCCTTGTGCATGATTTTGGCAAGCTTGTAATCAGTTTTCAAGCTTGACACCTTTTCTTTTAGCTTATTCATTTCTGTAGCTTGTATGGACATTTCCTTCATATCTCTAACAAATTTTGTTGCTTCATCTGATGTACATGCTACTGATGTAGACTATGTTGAAACCTGTTCTGCTGTGGCCATAGGAGTTGTTGAAGCTAATGAGGCTGCCAATGTAGAAGGAACGGTCGTTGAGACTGTTGGGATGGCACTCACTGAGGTAGTGAATCTTAGTCTACATCAATTGGATTAAAGTGTCCAATTCCTTCTCTTTTTCCCTTAATTGGTCATTGAGTTTCAGGACTAGGTCCATCAATTCTTCATGTCTAGTCTAGCTCTCCAAGACTTCCAGTGTCTAGGGATGTTGTAGCTGAGGTATCTTCAATTGCTTTTTAAGTGCTGCAATGTCATCATTCTTCTTATTAATTAGTTGTTCAGTGGCTTTAATGTCTTTGGGATCATGTCCCAATTCAATCACTAAGTCTTCCAAAGACTTAATTCTAGTATCCATGGCCTGTGAGGAGGCCTTCTCCAACTGATATTGAGCTGAGATATTGGTCAATGAATTTTTCAATTGATGGGTGGCTATGGCTTTTCCAGTCAGGGTGGAGTAAATAATTTTTTCCAGCCTGTTTATGATATTCAATTTGGTCAATGGGATGAATATCCCTTGCCAACACCTAGAAATCAATCTTTTTATAATCTGTTGATGTCCTTGGTGGTTACACAGTTGGCTTTATGAAAGACATTTGCATCTTTCCCTCCTTGATGTCAAAAGCTGAAATCAACCTGGCTTGATTGGTAGGTGTAATCTTTAAATACTATGCATAATATTGGGCCTTTAGTTTTTCATTTCTCATCTTGATTTCTTTAAACCTGTCCTTTATGTCCTTATATTTTTTAGCAAACCTGCTAAAGGATGAAACTTATACACTGAGCTGTCTTTCCAACATCTGAATCTAAGATGTGGATGGCTCTTGTGTTTCCTCATATGGAGCTGTGACTTTACTTCTGTCTAGCTCAATATCAGTTACTTGTGTTGAGTCCTCTGTGTCTTCCTATTCTGAAACAAGATTGAGCCTTGGTCTCTTGCTTTGACTAGCTTCATACTACATTTGAAGTGTCCATACCTGAGTTGGAGGCTTCCTCTCTGCTCCTTTTAGGATTCTTTTCCTCATTTTGAGGAGTCTTCATACTATGAGGGGTGCTCATGGTTCTTTCTTTTTATTTAGGTACCTGTAGAAACGAGCTTTCATCAAGCTGTCTTTCTAGATCAATCAAGGGATTCTCAACATCTACCTTTGTGCTATCCCTATCTACAAGAGTGTTCTCCAACCACTCAGATTGATTTGCATATCTTTCAATATCTAGTATGGGATGATGAATGTAAGGCCCTAATTTGACCTTTTGTCTAAGTCTGGTCATAAACCCTTGAGGGTCATATCTCCACATGAAATTGTTTGGAAATTTTGTTTGTTGCAAAATCATATCTATCTCCTACCCTACTTCTCTAGAGTTGGAAATGAAGGGGCCTAACTAGTTTTTGACTTTGAATTGAGATCTTTTCTTGGCTGAGAAAAAATTGATCTCATCAGATTTTATTATCTGTCTATAGTATTCTAGAGTAAATAACCTCATAGGGAGGTATTTGGGGAGCTTGTATGGGGCAAGTTGGCACCCATAGATTCTTATTTCTGTGTGGTTTTGGCAAAGGTACCAATCTCCCACCTTACTTTGCTTAGACAATTGAAGGACCCTTTTGATATCTTGGCTTATTCTAGGTGGAGGGCTTCCTGCCAGCATGGTCATGACTGGATGGACAAAAGAGTCAATGAAATCTATATAAGTATAAGGTGAGGAATACTTGTGGAAAAGTGGTGTCCAAAATATGATAGACCTAGGCTGGCCTCCGGTATCAAGCTTCTGGAGGGTGAAAGGGAACCTGTATAATTGATAACATATAAACATATGGTAAAGTATAGATGAGTACTTGAAAACTCTCTCATTATGCATTCTAGTAAATTGTTCATGCATCCTCTTAGCTATGAACTGGGCATAATTGCATATAGTAGCAGGAGGCTTTCCTGGGGTGAAAATGGACATGAAGGCCAGGATAAGTTCATTGACAAATTCATCAGTGGTGCAGCCCAAAATACATGATATCATAGTCACAATGTACTTTCCCCTTTTAGAGAAAATGGCAGAAACATATGGGGGGCATCCTTGGAAATGTGTTCGTCTTCAACAGTGAAAGTTTGAAACAATTGGGCTAGTTTTGATGGACTCAACTTGGTATACTAGTCTAGAAAATATCCAACTGATAATGGGGTTAGGTTTGGACCTGGTTGGCACTGTAACATCTCATTGATTGATTCAGCTGTGATGGTCAATAGGATTTTCTAGTTAGGGGACATTATTTCTCTCTGGCTGGGAATGTAACAAGCATGACACCTATGGAAAATTTCAGGGAAAACATGTACTTGGGGAAATTGGTATTGGGAAAATTGGAGTCCCAAAGACCAATTTCATCAGAATGGTTCAAATATCTGTCCCTACTCAAACAATGAAGTTTGAGTAGGATCTCATATGCATTGGTATCACTGATTTGAAAATCCTTGTCCGCCAAGGCAAGGTAGTCTAGGTCCAAATTGGGGGTTGTGATAGGTTGAACATCCATGGCAACAGGGGTAGCCATAATTTAGTTCTTGTGGATTTGAATTTGGCAGTGTAGGATTGTATCAGAGGTTTTGACAAAAACAAGCAGTTTTGAGAAGGGTTTGGGCATCAAACTTTCAAATTTGAAGAAATTTTAATTAATTTTACTTAAGATGCGAGAACTCTTGAAGAAAAATATACACAAAGTACAAATCACAGAAGCCCCAAAACAATACTTTTACTTAGTTAAAATGCTTTACAGGCTGAACATTTTCCAATTTGAAAGGGTGAGTTGTAATTCACGGTAAAATACCTGGAAATGGGTGAATTATCTTCAAATTTGGAGTTCACGGCAGCTGCAGAAGTTCGAATGGCTTTGGTACAGACTGAGAGGTTGATTGGGGTCTCTGTAACTTCTTCAGGAGTGAATTTGGAGTTCAATTGGTGAATTCAGTGTTTGCAGGTGTCGCACTGGTTGGCAGAGGTTCATAGAGAAAACTAGCGAAAAAGGCGAAAAAGGGCTTCTCGGCCTTTTTTGGAACAACGGTCATTTTTTGGCAGGTAATTTCTGATTGAACAGTGGGCAGTTTATCGAGTTGAGCGAGGAGGCGGTTTCCCAGGCCGTCGCATTGCTTTTGGGGGTCAGGCAGTATTTCGAAGGGGTCACCTAATCTACCTCTGCGCTTGACACATAGCATTCGGGGGGCTGGGGAAAACCACTTTATCGTGCGGGTAAAGGGCGGCCTTCGGGTGCAACTAATATGGCTGTGGACCGTCGGATGAGGGGGATGGTGATCGGATGACAGTTGGGTGAGAGAAGCGTGCGGGTGATAAGAGCATGGGTATCGGGGGGTGTAGTGCTTTAAACTTCGACGTTTTGAGGTTAATTATAGATTAATGACGAGTTAAAACGATCGGGTGGGGCTTAATGATGGGATTAATTGGTTTTGTCGGGATATGGGGTAATTTATATTTTATATTTAAAACTAAGGGTTGGGATATTTATTTAGTGGAATTAATTAATATACGAGAAACGTTATATCGGGATTTATATAGTAAAGTTAAAATTAATATGAAATGAGCGGAGTGAGCATACCCTTAGCATAATGTAAAATTTGTGCATTTTATTCCCATACATTTCATAATTAGGATAAAGCAATTTTATGGGTTGTTTGAATGAAATTTAACATGGGGGTTGCTTTACTTTTCCTAGGCAAATGAAATTTAACCTTAGGAAAAGGGGTTTCATTAGGGTAATGAGGGGGAAATGTGTTTTATGAAGAGAATTCTAACACTTGATGTCCACAAGTCATTAATCCGAGGGTCTGGTGCCACCAAAAGTCATATAAATGCTTTGAGCCTCTTTGACTTGAAGGATTTAAAGTTCTAGAACATACTTGTGAATAGGAAATTAGTAAGTAAGGGGAAAAATGAATGAGGGGGGAGTTAATCATATTAACTTGTAAACTTTTGTTTTTTCTTCCATAATTTGATCATACATATAGAAATATGTGTCTAAGCATGATGCATGTGTTTTGATCCAATCACCTTTATACTTCAACAACCTTTTTTCTACTTACCCATCACTTACCCTACCATTTTTTCTTCATTTTATTTGGGTGCATTTAGACTAGCAAACCCTTATCATTCATTTTTCTTTTGAAAGTAATCTATCTAATTCTAACCTTATATCATCTAAGAGCTCAGATTAAACTGACGAGATCCTTTATTTTCTCTACCTATCTAATGATCTGCCAAGATTAAACTGTTTGGTCAGATTTTATTTTCTAACTATACATATAAAATTCAAAGCATGAAATAACCAAGATTAAACAGTTTGATTACCATGGATTGTGGCATGAATAACAAGATGCACACAATCATTATTATGCATAAAAGTAAATAGTAGTGGCATTTAGACTTGCACACTTTCATGGTCTCTTTTTGTTTTTGAGGTTCATATATTTTCATTTTTTGACCTTCTCTTATTCTTTTTGTCCTTTGATATTTCTTTTAGGACATACCCTCTTTACATTTTTTAATTTTTTAATATGGAAAACATTTGCAGAAAGCAAAGGTATGTACAATATTACAAGGCTTAACCTTATTCATTCAAAATTATGACTCCTATTGTTATAGGAACCTAACAGTGGCTCCACTTGGGGATGGCATCTTCTGAAAATATGTCAAGAACTAATGAAGATCAATAGCCTTTGAATTGTTGTTGATGTTACCTTACAAAGTGTCCTTCTTTGAATCTGCATTATTGATACTTATGATAGTAAATTTTTTAAATCTTAGGGTCTTCTCTTCGGGATTCAACTTCAAAAATCGCCATCCAATCCAAACTAGACTTTGAAAATAAACTATGTACAGATGAGAAATGAAAATTAGTAACTTGGTTCAAAGTAATGTTTTACCATTCGACAATTCACTGGCCCACCTTCTACATCACTTCGAAATTTCTCTAGAAGTTATTAGAAGAAAGAAAATGACCAAGGTAACCACACACCAACTTTGGAGCATAGGCTCTCGCCAACCTAGGCTCAAACAGGGCTCTCTCTATATGATTTAGCTTTGTTTGCTGGGATTTCAGGCTAGTTATGAATGTTCAGGGGGTTTTTGATTTGTATTCAAGATTAGATGGTGGGATCCTTGAAACAGATGGATAAAATGATGTCTTTAGACCATTGGGCTATGGAGTCAACAGAAGGGTAGCATAACTAGATCAACTCACTAAAGGGAATGTTCAAAGGGCAAGCTACTAGAGTAAAGTGCAGGTCTTTGGGATAGTGGGGCAGAATGGTTTTAATTAGGGTGAGAGAGCAATTAAGGGTTCTCAGACCAGGATATAAACGAGGAATAGAGGGTAATCTAAAGCAAAGGGAAATAAAGAATCATTTGCTCTAGATTAGCAAGAAACAACCTAAACTAAGGAGCAATTAAGAATTCCTTAACTTAGATATTAGTAGAAAACATTTATATGCATAAATGTTAAAACAAAGTGTAATTAAACAAATTCTGAGATATTGTTCTAGTTATAGCATTCAGATTCAGAAATACATTAAATATTGTGGAAAAACTTTAAGAAAGATGACGATAACAGAAGAAAATACTTGTTTGCACTCGCTCAACACATGAATCCTGTGAAATATCTTGTCTTTATTCATCAATCCAGCTTATTGGCTTAGTCAGTGATACAACAGCTTTACAGTCTTTTGATCAAGAAGTCTATAGAAATGTCTAAGAATGCACCCTACATACTTCGAATTGCGAAGTATTTATACAAAAAATTTTACAAAATATCTCAAAATAACTTGAGATTTAATCTAGGAAATAAAAATATCTTCTTGCAAGAAGATGGAGACAACTATTGAACTACTTTCATGCTATCCCATTTATTTTGGTACGACTGGCCTTTATGGTTTGGTTTTAGCCCTTTATGCTTTTTGTTGTTTTAACTTTCACGCTAGAGGCTTTAGTCACTTTAGGCTTTCATCTGATACACTTTGACACTGATACTTTTTGACCCTGCTAACCTGTCTTCATCTTTTTAGCTGGCTCTTTTACTTTTACCCTTTTACTGCATTTTTATTAAAGTAAATCAATCAATTTTTCCCACATTTCAGCATCAGGTAATTGGATCTTCAGTATCCTTCTGTATATCTAATCTGCCTCAATGTACTTGGAAAAAGTAGGTTTATTGATGAACAAGTGTTTTACCTCATGCTGGAGGTAAAACAAATTTTCAAACATTTGGTATAGTAATTTGCATGTTGGCAATGCTTTCATTGAGGATGTACTAGCCTGTTATTTTGCTAGCTCTCTGAGTTTGTTGTTGTAATCTTGTTGTGTCATGAGCTTGTCATTTATGACTAAGGGACTGGGTAACCCTTTTTTCTCTCAAAATCTAAAACTTAGCCATAAATCTATCAATGGCTACCTGCATACTTTGGCACTTGTCCTCCATGTTTAACATCAATTTTCTCTTGGAAAGGACCTTCCTTACCTCCAAAATTGCTTATGTTATATCCTCTATATCTAATTCCTGAAGCTCATATCTATTTTTATTGTAAAGGAATTGGATGATTTTGGTGGCATCTTCGGGAATCTCTCCCAATTCCTCTTTTACCTTTTAGATGGATTCTATAGCCATTTTTATTAGATATATCTACTCAAAAATTACCTAAATAGATGGCCAAATATCATTGACAAAGTCAATGATATTGGCCCATAAGAGTTCCTTAGCTTGCCCAAGAGGTTCTTTGAGTGTTAGGTCCTTTTCCATGGCTTTTATTCTCTCATTCATTCTTGCAGCTTTCTGCACTTCTTCCTTGTGCATGATTTTGGCAAGCTTGTAATCAGTTTCCAAGCTTGACACCTTTTCTTTTAGCTTATTCATTTCTGTAGCTTGTATGGACATTTCCTTCATAGCTCTAACAAATTTTGTTGCTTCATCTGATGTACATGTTGCTGATGTAGACTATGTTGAAACCTGTTATGTTGTGGCCATAGGAGCTGTTGGAGCCAATGAGGCTACCAATGTAGAAGGAACGGTCGTTGAGACTGTTGGGATGGCACTCACTGAGGTAGTGGGAATCTTAGTCTACAACAATTGGATTAAAGTGTCCAATTCCTTCTCTTTTTCCCTTAATTGGTCATTGAGTTTCAGGACTAGGTCCATCAATTCTTCATGTCTAGTCTAGCTCTCCAAGACTTCCAGTGTCTAGGGATGCTGTAGCTGAGGTATCTTCAATTGTTTTTTAAGTGTTGCAATGTCATCATTCTTATTATTAATTAGTTGTTCAGTGGCTTTAATGTCTTTGGGATCATGTCCCAATTCAATCACTAAGTCTTCCAAAGACTTAATTCTAGTATCCCTGGCCTATGAGGAGGCCTTCTCCAACTGATATTGAGCTGAGATATTGGTCAATGAATTTTTCAATTGATGGGTGGCTATGGCTTTTCCAGTTAGGGTGGAGTAAATAATTTTTTCCAGCCTGTTTATGATATTCAATTTGGTCAATGGGATGAATATCCCTTGCCAACACCTCGAAATCAATCTTTTTATAATCTGCTGATGTCCTTGGTGGTTACACAGTTGGCTTTATGAAAGACATTTGCATCTTTCCCTCCTTGATGTCAAAAGCTAACATCAACCTGGCTTGATTGGTAGGTGTAATCTTTAAATACTGTGCATAAGATTGGGCCTTTAGTTTTTTATTTTGTCATCTTGATTTCTTTAAACCTGTCCTTTACATCCTTATCTTTGTCAGCAAACCTGCTAAAGGACGAAACTTATACACCGAGCTATCTTTCCAACATCTGAGTCTGAGATGTGGATGGCTACTGTGTTTCCTCAGATAGAGCTGTGACTTTACTTCTGTCTAGCTCAGTATCAGTTACTTGTGTTGAGTCCTCTGTGTCTTCCTATTCTGAAACAGGATTGAGCCTTGGTCTCTTGCTTTGACTAGCTTCATACTGCACATTTGAAGTGTCCATAAGTGAGCTGGAGGCTTCCTCTCTGCTCCATTTAGGATTCTTTTCCTCATTTTGAGGAATCTACATAATACGAGCGGTGCTCATGGTTCTTTCTTGTTGTCTAGGTACCTGCAAAAACAAGCTTTCATCAAGTTGTCTTTCTAGATCAATCAAGGGATTCTCAACATCTACCTTTCTTCTATCCCTGTCTACAAGAGTGTTCTCTAACCACTCAGATTGATTTGCATATCTTTGAATCTCTAGTATGGGATGATGAATGTAAGGCCCTAATTTGACCTTTTGTCTAAGTCTGGTCATAAACCCTTGAGGGTCATATCCCCACATGAAATTGTTTGGAAATTTCATTTTTGCAGAATCATATCTATCTCCTGCCCTACTTCTCTAGAATTGGAAATGAAGGGGCCTAACTGGTTTTTGACTTTGAATTGAGATATTTTCTTGGCTGAGACAAAATTGATCTCATCAGAGTTCATTATCTGTCTATAGTATTCTAGAGTAAATAACCTCATAGGGATGTATTTGGGGAGCTTGCATGGGGCAAGTTGGCACCCATAGATTCTTATTTCTGTGTGGTTTTGGTAAAGGTACCAATCTCCCACCTTACTTTGCTTAGACAATTGAAGGACCCTTTTGATATCTTGGCCTATTCTGGGTGGAGGGTTTCCTGCCAACATTGTCATGACTGGATGGACAAAAGAGTCAATGAAATCTGTATAAGTATATGGTGAGGAATACTTGTAGAAAAATGGTGTCCAAGATATGACAAACTTGGGCTGGCCTCTGGTATCAAGCTTCTGGAGGGTGAAAGGGAACCTATCTGACTGATAATATATAAACATATGTCAAAGTACAGATGAGTACTTGAACACTCTCTCATTTTTCATTCTAGTAAACTGTTCATGCATCCTCTCAGCTATGAACTGGGCATAATTGTATATAGTAGCAGGAGGCTTTCCTGGGGTGAAAATGGACATGAAGGCCAGGATAAGTTCATTGACAAATTCATCAGTGGTGCAGCCCAAAATACATGATATCATAGTCACAATGTACTTTCCTCTTTCAGAGAAAATGGTAGAGACATATGGAAGGGCATCTTTGGGAATGTGTTTGTCTTCAACAATGAAAGTTTGAAACAATTGGGCCAGTTTTGCTGGACTCAACTTGGTATACTAGTCTAGCAAATATCCAACTGAGAGTGGGGTTAGGTTTGGACCTGGTTGGAGCTGTAACATCTCATTGATTGATTTAGCTGTGATGGTAAATAGGATTTTCTGGTCAGGGGACATTATTGCTCTCTGGCTGGGAATGTAACAGGAATGACACCTATGGAAATTTTTAGGGAAAACATGTACTTGGGGAAATTGGTATTTGGGAAAATTGGATTCCCAAAGACCAATTTCATCAGAATTGTTCAAATATTTGTCCCTACTCAAACAATGAAGTTTGAGTAGGATCTCATATGCATTGGTATCTCTGATTTGAAAATCCCTGTCTGCCAGGGAATGTGGTCTAAGTCCAAATGGGGGTTTGTGATAGGTCGAACATCCATGGCGACAGGGGCAACCATAATTTAGTTCTTGTGGATTTGAATTTGGCAGTGTAGGATTGTATCAGAGGTTTTGAAAGAAACAAGAAGTTTTGAGAAGGGTTTGGGCATCAAACTTTCAAATTTGAAGAAATTTTAATTAATTTTACTTACGATGCGAGAACTCTGGAAGAAAAATATACACAAAGTACAAATCGCAGAAGCCTCAAAACAATAATTTTACTTAATTAAAACTCTTTATAGGCTGAAAGTTTTCCAGTTTGAAAGGGTGAGTTGTAATTCACGGTAAAATACCTGGAAATGGGTGAATTATCTTCAAATTTGGAGTTCACGGCAATTGTGGAAGTTCGAATGGCTCTAGTATGGACTGAGAGGTTGATTGGGGTCTCTACAGCTTCTTCAAGAGTGAATTTGGAGTTCAATTGGTGAATTTAGCATTTGCAGGTGTCGCACTGGTTGGCAGAGGTTCATAGAGAAAATGAGTGAAAAAGGCGAAAAAGGGCTTCTCGGCCTTTTTGTGGAACAACGGTCATTTTTTGGCAGGTAATTTCTGAATGAACAGTGGGTAGTTTATCGGGTTGAGCGAGGAGGTAGTTTCCCAGGCCATCGCACTACTTTTAGGGGTCGGGCAGTATTTCGAAGGGGTCACCCGATCTACCTCCACGCTTGACACATAGCATTTGGGGGGCCGGGGAAAACCATTTTATCATGTAGGTAAAGGTTGGTCATTGGGTGCAACTGATATTGCTATGGACCGTCAGATGAGGGGGATGGTGATCAGATGACAGTCGGGCGAGGGAAGTGCACAGGTGATAAGAGCATGGGTATTGGGGGGGCCCAATGCTTTAAACTTTGGCGTTTTGGGGTTAATTATAGGTTAATGATGAGTTAAACGATCGGGCGGGGCTTAATGATGGGATTAATTGGTTTTGTCGGGATATGGGGTAATTTATATTTTATATTTAAAACTAAGGGTTGGGATATTTATTTAGGGGATTTAATTAATATATGAGAAAAGGTATATGGGGATTTATATAATAAAGTTAAAATTAATATGAAATGAGCGGAGTGAGCATACCCTTAGCATAATGTAAAATTTGCATATTTTATTCCCATACATTTCATACTTAGGATAAAGCACTTTTGTGGGTTGTTTCAATGAAATTTAACATAGGGGTTGCTTTACTTTTCCTAGGCAAATGAAATTTAACCTTAGGAAAAGGGGTTTCATTAGGGTAATGAGGGGAGAATGTATTTTATGAAGAAAATTCTAACACTTGATGTCCATAAGTCATTAAGCCAAGGGTCCGGTCCCACCAAAAGTCAGAGAAATGCTTTGAGCCTCTTTGACTTGAAGGATTTAAAGTGCTAGAACATACTTGTGAATAGGAAATTAGTAAGTAAGGGGAAAAATGAATGAGGGGGAGTTAATCATATTAACTTGCAAACCTTTGTTTTTTCTTCCATAATTTGATCATACATATAGAAATATGTGTCTAAGCATGATGCATGTGTTTTGATCCAATCACATTTATACTTCAACAACCTTTCTTTTACTTACCCATCACTTACCCTACCATTTTTTCTTCATTTTATTTGGGTGCATTTAGACTAGCAAACCCTTATCATCCATTTTTCTTTTGAAAGTAATCTATCTAATTCTAACCTTATATCATCCAAGGGCTCAGATTAAACTGATGAGATCCTTTAGTTTCTCTACCTATCTAATGATCTGCCAAGATTAAACTGTTTGGTCAGATTTTATTCTCTAACTATACACATAAAATTCAAAGCATGAAATAACCAAGATTAGACAATTTGATTACCATGGATTGCGGCATGAATAACAAGCTGCACAAAATCATTATTATGCATAAAAGTAAATAGTAGTGGCATTTAGACTTGCAAACTTTCATGGTCTCTTTTTGTTTTTGGGGTTCATATATTTTCATTTTTTGACATTCTCTTATTCTTTTTGTCCTTTGATATTTCTTTTAGGACATACCCTCTTTACACTTTTTAATTTTTTAATATGGAAAACATTTGCAGAAAGCAAAGGTATGTACAATATTACAAGGCTTAACCTTAGTCATTCAAAATTATGACTCCTATTGGTATAGGAACCTAACAGTGGCTCCACTTGGGGATGGCATCTTCTGAAAAGATGTGAAGAAATAATGAAGATCAATAGCCTTTGAATTGTTGTTGATGTTACCTTACAAAGTGTCCTTCTTTGAATCTGCATTATTGATACTTATGATAGTAAATTTTTTAAAGCTTAGGGCATTCTCTTCGAGCTTCAACTTCAAAAATCACCATCCAATCCAAACTAGACTTTGAAAATAAACTATGTACAAATGAGAAATGAAAATTAGTAACTTGGTTCAAAGTAATGTTTTAGCATTCAACCATTCACTGGCCCACCTTCTCCATCTGTACCATTAATTTCTCTTAAGAAGAAGGCATTATTTCCTCTATAAGAATAAATGACATAGGGACCTTTCCATAGGAAATCAAATTTCCAATGTTTTCCTTTGTCTTCCCTCCTTGAATCCCACTTGAGCACTTTGTCACCAATGTAGAAATCTTCAGCCTTGGTTCTCTTATCAAAAATCTTTTTAATATTTTCCTGCACAACTTGAGACCTGACATAGACTTCTTCTTTGGTTTGTTGTAGATGAATAGTTTGTTTGATTCTTCTTTGGATACCATTTGGTTCAACCTGCAATTCTTGAAGTATCTTCATTACTATTATTCCCAAAAAGGATGGAAAGATAGCTTGCATCCCATAAACTAGTTGATAGGGAGAAGTACCAATTGATTTCTTAGTAGTCAATCTGTCTACCCATAAGGAATTGACTAGCTTTTTATACCAAGTTTTCTTATTGTCCTCTAGTAACTTCTTGATGATGTTTACTATGCTTTTGTTTGAGGATTCTGCCAGTCCATTACCTTGAGGGTAATAGGCTGTGGAATGGCCAAGGGTGATATGGTATTTGTTTCAGAAATCTATCATTCTTTTGGATTTAAAGGTTGTTGCATTATCAGTAATGAGCTTAGTTGGACATCCAAATCTTGATAGAATATTGATTTCAAGGAAGTTCATGATAATAGTATCTGTGGCTTGCCTTGAAGGTATGGCCTCTATCCATTTTTTGAATTAATCTGTGGCTATGAGGATCCATTTGTGCTGGGCAGAGGAGGGTGGGTGAATTTCACCAATGAATTCTAAACCCCATTGTTGAAAAGGTATTTCTGCAGAGATTGGCTTGAGGGGTAAAGGTAAGAGCCTTTTCTTGCCCTCAAAAATCTGGCATTTGTGACAGGAGGTCACATATCTTTTGACATCAGCAAACAAGGTAGGCCAGTAGAAACTAGTTCTAAGGATTCTATCTGCAGTGGTCTTCCAGTAAAGGTGTCCTCCATAGTCACCTGCATGAAACTCTTGAAAAACCTTGTCAGATTCTTCTTTTAATAAGCAATTGAGAAGAATACCTTCATGATCTCTCCAAAATAGAGCATTGTCTAATATACAAAATTTCAAGGATTTCATCTTCAAAAACCTGCTTTTAGTCCTAGATAATTCCAGAGGAGCTTGTAAATTTAGTAAAACGTAAATAATATCAGCATACCAAGGTGATTCAATAAAGGCCTGGATGATTACTGGAGTCGCCATCTCCTCTTCATTATCTATTGCTGCAATAAATTTTATATCCAAGGCCTGACAGTTTGATTCAGCCATGAGCTTGGCTAAACCTTGGCCCTTTATTAACTTAGTAGCTTTGATTTCTATATCATACTCTAAAATAGTAGCAATCCACTTTCCCCTCTTTCCATCAGGACCATCTTGAGTTAGGATGCCTTTAACTACTGAATTAGGAACGTAGGCTACTATATGAGAATATAAGATGTATACCCTAAAGTCCTTAATGGCTTTGACTAAAGCCAAGGCTTGTTTTTCCATTATATTGTATTTTAAGGGGGCATCTCTCAGGGTTTTGTTGAAGAAAGAAATGGGTTGTTCATAGCCTTGGTCATTTTTCTACAATAGAACTGCAACAATTGTGTGCTCAGATGAAAAGGAAAACAAGATGAAATCTCTGTCAAATTTAGGACTGATTAACAAAGGTGTTTTAGTCAAGGCTAGTTTGATGTCTTTAAAGGATTGTTTAGCCTCAACAGTCCATTTTATGGTGGAGTCCTTTTTCAGCATGTTGTTTAGTGACCTAATTAACTCTACCATATTAGATATAAATCTTCTAAGAAAATTAATTTTTCCTAAGAAAGCTTGTAACTCTTTAATGTTCCTAGGGTGTTTTATTTGTAGGATGGCTTCTATTCTAGCAGGGTCTATTCTTATACCATCTTTTGAAATTATGTGACCTAGCAACTTTCCTTCTTCTAACCCAAACAAGGACTTTTGGGGGTTTAATGAGATTCCAAATTTCTTGCATTTAATAAAAAATTGCCTCAGATGATCCAAATGTTGATTGTTAAATTTTGAAAATACAGTAATATCATCTAGATATATCACAAGGAAATCATGAATTTCTTTTGCAAAGGCTATATCCATAGCCCTCTAGAAATTGGCTCCTTAATTCATTAGCCCAAAAGGCATTTTCACATACATAAATGTGCCCCAAAGAGTAGTAAAGGCAGTTTTGTGTCGGTCATCTAGATGAACCAAGATTTGATTGTAACCAGAAAACCCATCCAACAATGAGATTCTGGTTGATCCAACTACTCTCTGTAAAATGTGGTTCATTTTGGGGAGAGGGTAATTTTCTTTTAGTGACACTTTATTGAGGTTTCTGAGATCCACACAGAGTCTGATGTCACCAGTTTTCTTTCTACTTGGCACCAAGTTTGAGACCCAATTAGAAAATCTAATTGGTCCAATTATTTTGGCATCATACATCCTCTGAATTTCTTTTTCAATTGCAGGTAATAAGACAGGATTAATCCTTCGAAGTTTTTGTTTGAAAGGCTTTTGATTTTCTTTAATAGGAATTGTGTGTTGGATGATGTTGGTGTCATAGGATTTGAGGTCCTCATAACTCCAAGCAAATACATCCTGAAATTCTCTCAATAACTCAAAGTATTTCACTTTTTCAGTTGGGGGTAATGATTTTGAAAGTTCGATCAGTTTGGGATTTTCATCAGTACCTATAGTACATTCCTCTATATCAGACCTTGAAGGTTCCATTTTAGGTTTCCTAGGAACATCATTTGAATCAAATAAATCTTCTAGAGGGGTTAATCCCTTTGGTAAGAAATTATCCTTGAGATTAATTACTTCGGTTTCTTCACTGATTATTTCATCAATGTCAATTTGCTCTAATTATATACATCTAATTTGGTAAATTTAGTTGGGTTGAGTCTATCTATTTCATCACCTTCTATCTCACTTATTTCCATCTCATCCTTAGTGTCATGATCTATTGATGTATCAGTATCTATATTGTTATTGGTAAACTCTTCTTCTGAAATTAAAAAGTTATTTATCTGTTTATCATCAAAAAATATTTTCCAATTCTTCAAATTATCTGGAATTGCAAGTCTATGCCTAACTTCAGCAGTGTATTGATGGTTGTGCTGGAAGGGTAATCTGCAGGTGCTGGCAAACATTTCTAAACTATGGGGTTGCATGTTATGTTTTCTACGAATTACTGCAAGCTTTGTTTCTAGGAAAGTGTTAAGTATTTCTACGATAGTTCACCTGTAACAACTTAATCTAGGGTCCTTTTTCATATATACACCATCAATCTGTTTTACAATTAGTTCAAAGTCTCCCATGACAGAAACTCTTTTAGCTCCTAGATTCTAACTAACCTAAGACCTAAAATTAATGCTTCATACTCGACCATATTATTGGTACATTTAAAATTCAATCTATATGCATGGCCTTCTGAGTAATTATTTTCCAAATTATATATCCACACTCCTGCTCCTACTCCTAACATATTGAATGATCCATCAAATTCTAAATGCCATAATATCTCATAATCTATATTTACACTATCTGGTGCAACAAACATTTCATCAATTGTTGAATTGAGGCTTTTGTGATCCATAACATTTATTAAAAAGAGCTTCGGCGTAAATCACATGTAGAAAACCTTTGTCAACGCGTTTCGAACCAACTAGTGTGGTTCATCGTCAGGACAAGTTGAGGAGTCAGATCTTGGCTGCCAATTATATAGGGAGAGCAGATCATCCAAACGGCTAGGTTGACTATGGGTTGCCAAAGATTCACAAAGAAGGGGCCCCCCTGAGGCCTATTGTCAACACCATTGGTGGTCTGACCTACCTTCTAGCTAAGTTCCTTGCCCTTAAGCTTAAGCCCCTAGTTGGCCGTACAAAGTCCTTCGTGAAAGACTCTGCATCCTTCATTAATGAGCTTAAGGATATTAAGCTTGACCCTAAAGACATCCTCGTCAACTTTGATGTGGTCTCCCTTTACACTTGTATCCCTATAAAGGAGGCCTTGGAAGTGATCTATCGCCTAACAGATCCCGATACCGCTCAGCTGGTTGAGATTTGTCTCACTTCCACTTTTTTCTGTTTTGAGGGTGAGTTCTTTGAACAGACCTGTGGTGTTGCCATGGGCTCACCCCTTTCCCCTATTGTTGCGAATCTTTTTATGGAAGATTTCGAAGCCAAAGCTTTAGCCTCGGCCCGTCTCCTACCCAAGCTTTGGAAAAGGTATGTTGATGACACTAATGTCATCTGGTCCCATGGCCAAGAGGAGTTGGATCTCTTCTTCAATCACCTCAACTGTCAATCCTCTGCCATTAAGTTCACCATGGAAAAAGAAGTCAATGGTTGCCTCCCCTTC
The DNA here is from genome assembly GCA_031772625.1 of Pinus tabuliformis. Taxonomy (NCBI): domain Eukaryota; kingdom Viridiplantae; phylum Streptophyta; class Pinopsida; order Pinales; family Pinaceae; genus Pinus; species Pinus tabuliformis. The sequence goes on along the minus strand of CM062814.1, from coordinate 87,275,361 downwards.
TTGGATATTCTTATTTCTAAGAATAAGGATAGTTCCCTCTCCCACTCAGTGTTCCGGAAGAAAACGCATACTGAGCAGTATCTTCATGCTGATTCCCATCATTTCCCCACTCAAAAATTGGGGGTTCTTAACACCCTCACTACTCGTGCCCTTAGGATTTCTGATAATAAGAGCTTCGATAAGGAAAAATCCCATCTCCTTAATGTCTTTGTGGAGAATGGCTATAGTAGGCGCCTAGGTCAGAAGGCTTTCCTTAAAGCCTCTAAAAATTCTGTTAGTAGAAAGGAACCCAAAGAATGCCTGCTAGGTGTCCATCTTCCCTATGTCCAGGGAACCACAGACAAGATTGCTCGGATCCTTAAGAAGTATAATATTCCCTCAACCTTTAGGTCCCTCAACACCATTCGTAAATCCCTCTGATCGGTGAAAGATCCCATTGACCCTAAGGACATGAAGGGTGTCTACTTGATCCCCTGTTCTTGTGGGACACCCTATATCGGGGAAACTGGGCGTAATATCCATCAAAGGATAAATGAACATGCAGCTGACCTAAGACATGGGAGAACCAAGTCTTCAGCGTTAGCAGAGCATGCGGAAAAGACCGAGCATCATGTTTGTATTGAGGAGGCCAAGGTTATTACCAAGGTTGCGCAGTTCCATCACCATAAATTCAGGGAAGCGATTGAAATTGAAAACAGGCCTAACAATCTCAATAGAGATGATGGCTGCAACATCAGTCATTGCTGGATCCCTGCCCTTTATTCTTAGTCTCAACAAGGTTTCCCCTTATTCCCAGGTTCCTTCTCCTTAAAGCTGTCTTTTCCTTCCTCCTAGGGTTCTCTTTTTATTTTAGTCTTTTACTTTTGTCCTGTTCTTGTCCTACTTGTTTTAAATAAAAAAATTGACTCTCATTTTAATTTTATTACTATTTCCTTATCAAAATTTTATTAATATTATTATTCCTATTTGTTACTAAGTTTCTACCTTTACCATATAAGCCAAATAAAAATAAAAATAAGAATATAAATCAATTTTAACCAATACTCATAAATAATTTTATTCCATTAAATCATTAAAAATAAATAAAATAAAAAATAATTAAATAAATAAACCCCATTTACTCATGATACAATTGAATCAGGTAATTTAGTATATAAATGAAACAAAATAATTTAACATTCTATTATATAACCCCCCCCCCCTTTTATTTATCCCAAGTGGTTATATGATTAAATAAATTATAAATGAGTTAAATTAAGTAATTTATTAACCCAAGAAAAATATATTAATATGATAAAATATAATAACTAATATATTACCTTTGACTTATTAATATTTTAATTTTATTTTTAATCTAGCCATTTTAGATAGTCGTTGATGGTCAACCTAGTCAACCTAGCCATTTGGATGATCTGCTCTCCCTATATAATTGGTAGCAAGGATTTGACTCCTCAACTTGTCATGATGAACCACACTAGTTGGTTCGAAACGCGTCGACAAAGGTTTTCTACATGTGATTTACACTGAAGCTCTTCTCAATAAACATTTCATCATTTATAGCAATTCAACCGTCTTGTTCATTGAACAGTTCTGTAGTCTGGTTAGTTTCATTTTGTGTGGAAACTGCAATTTATTTTGGTTATGTATTAGTACTATCTGAAATTTGCTCTTGTGTTTGATCAGCATTATACAGGATAAAAGAATCAATATCTGAGTGTCTGGAGTAGATGGGAAATTTTTGAGGCTGATCATGGCTACTTACCATATATTTCATTAAGGTTTCTTGGTATAGTTTCTTAGGTTGTCCAAAAACAGAGATTGTTGCATATGACATATCTAGTTGTAAGGATCCTTGAATTTTGGCTCCCCATGATTTGGATAACAGCATGCCATACTTTGGTGGGATGTCAGCAACTACAATATCCATAAGGATGCTTTTGGCAGGATACTAGACTAAAGTGACACACAGGTCTTTAATCAATCCCAGACACTTCACCTGACTGGAGTCAAATGAGAATAAGTCTTTATAAGGCCTTGTAATGTCTAAGTTTAATTTCTACATCACTGATTTGGGTATTAAGTTGTGAGAGGCCCCAGAATCCAACATTGCATTGTGTAGAATTCTTTCATGGATACTAAGGCTAATGTAAAAAGGTGGAAATCCTCCTTCTAATGGGTTTCCATTAACATTTGGATCAAATATGAGTTCTAGTTGGTCATCAAACAAGTTGACTGAATCCTCATTTTCAGCAATGTTTAAGGTCTAGGTTATTTGTGATTTATAATTTTCATTCTTGATTAGTTCTGTTAAAGGAACTGAAACCTTAATCTTTGCTATCTCTGTTCCCAAATTGAATGGAAAAGAGACCTTTTCTATTTGAAAGATTTGAATTTTTGCAGCAGGGATTTGTGTAGGCTTGTCTTCTTTTCCTTTATGGGGACCTCCTTATGCGAATTTTCAAATTTGATGTTTTGAGCTTTGTCCACTGGTTCCTTAGATGGAATTGAAGCGGATGGTTGATCAGCATAAGGTTGATCAGAGGTTATGTCTACAATTGTGGGACTAGAAGGTTTTGGGTTTTCCCTAGGGAGAATTTGGAGGATTTTTGAAACAAGGGCTTCTTTTATTTTCTTGGGTTGATTTTGTACTGTTTTCTTGGTTTGGTCAGGGACATCAAAATTCTTTTTTCTTCTTAGATTATACTATTTATGAACTTCAAAGATGGAAGAATCATATCCTTGTTTATAATCAAATGAATCCCCAGACTGTATTTGTAATTGTTGCAGCATATACAGTTCCTGCTCATCTTAGGTTAGAAAAACAGTGTCCTCATCATTTATTCCCATTAGGTTAATTTGTGTATCTTGTTCTGGATCTTCCAGATGGGATGTCTCTACATAATTTTCTTGAAAAGGAGGCCTAATGTTTTGATCTAGTCCATTTTTACCAATGTTTTGGTTTTTTATAAAATTTGGGTTTCTAACTAGAGGTGCTTGTTGGTTATCCCATTGGGGTTTCCTTTCCATGTTCTCTATTCTATCCATTAGTCTTTCCATACTTTTGGTTAAACTTTCTATTTTAATGTCATATAGTGAGGTTTCATTCTTTGCAGTTCCTCTCCTTCCATTTCTAACCCTAGCCCTTTTAGCTAACAAATTAGCTTCTACACTAACAGCTACACTTTGCATTTCTTCTCATGTTGGGGGGTTTATTTCACTTGGTATCTCATATCTGTGTCAAAACCATCAGGGAACTTTATTAATGCTAAGTCAGGTGGGGGTCTAAGGTTAACTGGGATTGCGTTATATATATTATTGAATCTAGTGCAGTAATCTTGAACAATTTCATTAGGTCCTCTTCTGATATTCTCATTTTCTGAAAGGATTTGTAAGGGATTCTTTTTCTTTTCCCACCTATCAATAAACAACCTTTGAAAATTTGCTAGGTCTGCAATGTGGTTGGAAGGAAAGGCTTTAAACCACTTATTGACATCACTAGTCAAAGTTTGGGCAAAGAGTCTCATCTGGACATCTTCTTCATCTATTTCATGTAGTTCAAAAAATTCAGACATCTTGTTTACATGTTGGTGGTTAGTGTAATGACCAGTAGCATCAAACAAGAAAATCTTACTCTGATATTCTATAGGCATAGCATGAAGTTGGGCAAGTAAAACAAGAGGAGCATATTTGTTTGCCATTGTTGTAAGTTGGGAGGGGATGAGATGTGGGATTGAAGTACTTGTAGATGATGCAGAAGTGGATGAAGAATCAGGGCTAGTAGATGATGAATGAGTAATGATAGGTTGGTGAGGGAGTGTAGGTATAAATGGTGGTGAAGAATAGACTTTGGAAAGTATTATTGTTGAAGTTGAAGGGAACAACGGTGAACTCAAAGTAGTGGACAATTGTTCAGAAAGCTCAGGGGTAGTGGCAGTATTAATGGATGATTGTGGAGATTTCAGAATGTATTCATCAATTGATTAGTTGGCCTGTTGAATTTCAAGGTCTGCAATAAAATTAGGATCTAGAATTGTTTCATCGATTGTATTTTCAGATTTTGTTCTAAATAATGAAAGATCAAATGGCACATCAAAGGGACCTTCTTCTAAAAATAACCACTCATCAGGACATGAATTTGCTTTAACTAATGGTATTTGGCTAACCAAACTTTCCTCTTTTTTAGATTTTCTTGAAATTAGGTTGGGATTATCAACCACTGGGGTAGGGTTTTGATCTGGATTAGACCTAGTAAAATGAGACTTCCTAAAAGCTAGAATTTCAAATTTTTTAATTATTTTTGTGAGATTTTTTCAAAAATAACCTCTAACAAATGACTTTAAGAGGCTGAAAATGTAGATTTAGGATTTTCTTAAAGCTTTATTAGGACTGAGGATTCGTTAGTACCCAGTATGGTCACCATTATGTTATCACTTAGAAATTTCTCTAGAAGTTATCAGAAGAAAGAAAATGACTGAGGTAACCACAAATCAACTTTGGAGCATAGGCTCTAGCCAACCTAGGCTTAGAGAGGGCTCTCTCTATATGATTTAGCTTTGTTTGATGGGATTTCAGGCTAGTTATGAATGTTCAGGGGTTTTTGATTTGTATTCAAGATTGGATGGTGGGATCCTTGAAACAGATGGATAGAATGATGTCTTTAGACCATTGGGCTATGGAGTCAATAGAAGGGCAACAGAACTGGATCAACTCACTAAAGGGAATGTTCAAAGGGCAAGCTACCAGAGTAAAGTGCAGTTCTTTGGGACAATGGGGTGGACTGGTTTTAATCAGGGTGAGAGAGAAATTAAGGCTTCTCAGACCAGGATATAAACGAGGAATAGAGGGTAATCTAAAGAAAAGGGCAATAAAGAATCCTTTGCTCTAGATTAGGAAGAAACAACCTAAACTAAGGAGCAATTAAAAATTCCATAACTTATATATCAGTAGAAAACATTTATGTGCATAAATGTTAAAACAGAGTGTAATTAAACAAATTCTGCGATATTGTTCCAGTTATAGCATTTAGATTCAGAAATACATTAAATATTGTGGAAAAACTTTAAGAAAGATAACGATAACATAAGAAAATACTTGTCTACACTCTGCTCAACACATGAATTCTGTGAAATATCTTGTCTTTAATCATCAATCCAGCTTGTTGGCTTAGTTAGTGATACAATAGCTTTACAGTCTTTTGATCAAGAAGTCTATAGAAATGTACAAGAATCCACCCTACATACTTTGAATTGTGAGGTATTTATAAAAAATTATTACAAAATATCTCAAACTAACTTGAGATTTAATCTAGGAAATAAAAATGTCTTCTTGCAAGAAGATAGAAACAATTATTGAACTGCTTTCATGCTGTCCCATTTATTTTGGTACTATTGGCCTTTACAGTTTGGTTTTAGCCCTTTATGCTCTTTATTGTTTGAACTTTCACGCTAGAGGCTTTAGTCACTTTAGTCTTTCATCTGATACACTTTGACACTGATACTCTTTGACCCTGCTGACCTGTCTTCATCTTTTTACCTGGCTCTTTCACTTTTACCCTTTTACTACATTTTTCTTAAAGTAAATCAGTCAATTTTTCCCACATTTCAACATCAGGTCATTGGATCTTCAACATCCTTCTATAAATCTCATCTGCCTCAATGTACTTGGAAAAAGTAGTCTTACTGATGAACAAGTGTTTTACCTCATGCTAGAGGTAAAACAAATTTTCAAACGTTTGGTATAGTAATTTGCATGTTGGCAATGCTTTTATTGAGGATTTACTAGCTTGTTCTTTTGCTACCTCTCTGAGTTTGTTGTTGTAATCCTGTTGTGTCATGAGCTTGTCATTTGTGACTAAGGGACTAGGTAACCCTTTTTCTCTCAAAATCTAAAACTTATTCATAAATCTATCAATGGCTACCTACATATTTTGGCACTTGTCCTCCATGTTTGACATCAAGTGTCTCTTGGAAAGGACCTTCCCTCCAAAAAAATTTATGTTCTATCCTCTATATCCAATTCTTGAAGCTCATATCTATTTTTACTGTTAAGGAATTGGATGATTCTAGTGGCATCTTTGGGCATCTCTCCCAATTCCTCTTTTACCTTTTGGATGGCTTCTATAGCCATCTTTATTAGATATATCTGCTCAAAAATTACCTGAATAGATGGCCAAATATCATTGATAGAGTCGATGATATTGGCCCATAATAGTTCCTTACCTTTCCCAAGAGTTTCTTTGAGTGTTAGGTCCTTTTCCATGGCTTTTATTCTCTCATTCATTCTGGCAGCTTTCTACACTTCTTCCTTGTGCATAATTTTGGCAAGCTTGTAATCAGTTTCCAACCTTGACACCTTTTCTTTTCGCTTATTCATTTATGTAGCTTGTATGGACATTTCCTTCATAGCTCTAACCAATTTTGCTACTTCATATGATGTACCTGCTGCTGATGTAGACTGTGTTTAAACCTGTTCTGTTGTGGCCATAGGAGCTGTTGGAGCCAATGATGCTTCTAATGTAGAAGGAACAGTTGTTGAGACTGTTGGGATGGCACTCATTAAGGTAGTGGAAATATCAGTCTGCTTCTATTGGATTAAAGTGTCCAATTCATTCTCTATTTCCCTTAATTGGTCATTGAGTTTCAGGACTAGGTCCATCAATTCTTCATGTCTAGTCTAGCTCTCCAAGACTTCCAGTGTCTAGGGGTGCTGTAGCTGAAGTATCTTCAATTGTTTTTTAAGTGCTGCAATGTCATCATTCGTATTCTTAATTAGTTGTTCAGTGACTTTAATGTCTTTGGGATCATGCCCCAATTGAATCACTAAGTCTTCCAAAGACTTAATTCTAGTATCCTTGGCCTATGAGGAGGCCTTCTCCAACTGATACTGAGCTAAGATATTGGTCAATGAATTTCGCAATTGATGGGCAGCTATGGCTTTTCCAATCAGGGTGGAGTAAATCATTTCTCCAGCCTATATATGAAATTCAATTTGGTCAATGGGATGAATATCCCTTGCTAACACCTCAAAATCAATCTTTTTATAATCTGTTGATGTCCTTGGTGGTTGCAAAGTTGGATTTATGAAAGGCATTTTCATATTTCCCTCCTTGATGTCAAAAGATGACATCAACCTAGTTTGATTGGTAGGTACAATATTTAAATATTGTGCATAAGATTGGGTCTTTAGTTTTTCATTTCTCATCTTGATTTCTTTAAACCTATCCTTTATGTCCTTATCTTTGTCAACAAGCCTGATACAAGAAGAAACTTCTACATTGAGCTGTCTTTCCAACGTCTGAGTCTGAGATGTGGATGGCTCCTGTGTTTCCTCAGATGGAGTTATGCCTTTACTTCTGTCTAGCTCAGTATCAGTTACTTGTGTTGAGTCCTTCGTGTCTTCTTCTTCTGAAACAGGATTGAGCCTTGGTCTCTTGCTCTAACTAGCTTCATACAACACATTTGAAGTGTCCATGTGTGATCTGGAGGCTTCCTCTCTGCTCCTTTTAGGATTCTTTTCCTCATTTTGAGGGGTTTGTATAATAGGAGGGGTGCTCATGGTTCTTTCTTCTTGTTCAGGTACTTGTAGAAACAAGCTTTCATCAATTTGTCTTTCTAGATCAACCAAGGCATTCTCAACATCTACCTTTGTGCTATCCCTATCTACAAGAGTGTTCTTCAACCACTCAGATTGATTTGCATATCTTTGAATCTCTGGTATGGGATGATGAATGTAAGGCCCTAATTTGACCTTTTGTCTAAGTCTAGTCATAAACCCTTGAGGGTCATATCTCCACATGAAACTGTTTGGAAATTTCATTTGTTGAAGAATCAGATTTGCCTCCTGCCCTGCTTCTTTAGAGTTGCAAATGAAGGGGCCTAACTGGTTTTTGACTTTGAATTGAGATCTTTTCTTGGCTGAGACAAAATTGATCTCATTAGAGTTCATTATCTGTCTATAGTATTCTAGAGCAAATAATCTCATAGGGAGGTATTTGGGGAGCTTGTATGGGGCAAGTTGGCACCCATAGATTCTTATTTCTGTGTGGTTTTGGTAAAGGTACCAATCTCCCACCTTACTTTTCTTAGACACTTTTGATATCTTGGCTTATTCTGGGTGGAGGGCTTCCTACTAGCATTGTCATGACTAGATGGACAAAAGAGTCAATGAAATCTGTATAAGTATATGGTGAGGAATACATGTGGAAAAGTGATGTCCAAAATATGACAGACCTGGGCTGGCCTCTGGTATCAAGCTTTTGGAGGGTGAAAGGGAACCTATCTGACTGATAATATTGAAACATATAGTAAAGTATAGATGAGTACTTGAACACTCTCTCATTATGCATTCTAATAAATTGTTCATGCATCCTCTCAGCTATGAACTAGGCATAATTGTATATAGTAGCAGGAGGCTTTCTTGGGGTAAAAATGCACATGAAGGCCAGGATAAGTTCATCGCCAAATTCATCAGTGGTGCAGCCCAAAATACATGATATCATAGTCACAATGTGCTTTCCCCTTTTAGAGAAAATGGCAGAAACATATGGAGGGGCATCCTTGGGAATGTGTTTGTCTTCAACAATGAAAGTTTGAAACAATTGGGCCAGTTTTTATGGACTCAACTTGGTATACTGGTCTAGAAAATCTCTAATTGAGAGTAGTGTTAGGTTTGGACCTGGTTGGAGCTGTAACATCTCATTGATTGATTCAGCTATGATGGTAAATAAGATTTTCTGGTTAGGGGACATTATTGCTCTCTGGCTCGGAATGTAACAGGCATGGCACATATGGAAAATTTCAGGGAAAACATGTACTTGGGGATATTCGTATTTAGGCAAACTGGATTCCCAAAGACCAATGTCATCAAAACGGTTCAAATATTTGTCCATACTCAAACAATGAAGTTAGAGTAGGACCTCATATGCACTAGTATCTCTGATTTGGAAATCCCTGCCTGCCAGGGGAAGGTGGCCTAGGTCCAAATGGAGGGTTGTGACAGGTCAGACATCCATGGCAATAGGGGCAGCCATAATTCAGTTCTTGTAGATTTGAATTTGGTAGTGTAGGGTTGTATCAGAGGTTTTGATAGAAACTGGAAGTTTTGAGAAGGGTTTGGGCATCAAACTTTCAAATTTGAAGAAATTTTAATTAATTTTACTTAATTAAAACGCTTTACAGGATGAACGTTTTCCAATTTGAAAGGGTGAGTGGTAATTTGTGTTAAAATACATGGAAATGGGTGAATTATCTTCAAATTTGGAGTTCATGGTAGCTGCAAAAGTTCGAATGGCTCTGGTATGGACTGAGAGGTTGATTGGGGTCTCTGCAGCTTCTTCAAGAGTGAATTTGGATTTCAATTGGCGAATTCAGCATTTGCAGGTGTCGCACTGGTTTGTAGAGGTTCACAGAGAAAACAAGTGAAAAAGGTGAAAAAGTGCTTCTCGGCCTTTTTATGGAGAAACGGTAAGTTTTTGGCAGGTAATTTCTGAATGAACAGTGGGCGGTTTATTAGGTTGAGCAGGGAGACAGTTTCCCAAGCCATCGCACCGCTTATGGGGGTCGGGCAGTATTTCCAAGGGGTCACCCGATCTACATTCGCGCTTGACACATAGCATTAGGGGGGCCGGAGAAAACCACTTTATCGGGTGGGTAAAGGTCGACCATTGGGTGTAGCTGATATGGTTGTGGACTGCTGGATGAGGGGGATGGTGATCAGACGACAGTCGAGCAAGGGAAGTGTGTGGGTGATAAGAGCATAGGTATTGGGGTGGGGGTGGGGGGGAGGGTGCAGTGCTTTAAAGTTCGGCGTTTTGGGGTTAATTATAGGTTAATGACGAGTTAAAACGATAGGGTGGGGCTTAATGACGGGATTAATTGGTTTTGTCGGGATATGGAGGTAATTTATAGTCTATATTTAAAACTAAGGGTTGGGATATTTATTTAGGGGATTTAATTAATATATGGGAAAAGGTATATGGGGATTTATATAATAAAGTTAAAGTTAATATGAAATGAGTGGAGCGAGCATACCCTTAGCATAATGTAAAATTTGCACATTTTATTCCCATACATTTCATAATTAGGATAAAGTGATTTTGTGGGTTGTTTGTGTTAGACTCAGTCTAGTCAGTCTTCTGTCAGAGTCGCATTAACCAAGGTTCATTTCTCGTCATTTGCAGTCATCAAATACCAGTTTGGTCAAAAAGGGTCATTTTAATCCTTAAGTCCAAGGTTTTGTCTCCAGAAGTGTTCACTAATGCCTGTAGGCCAAAGAGAGCTTCAATAAGGTTTCACTTCAAGATCCACATTATTAATAATGCTGAAGGACAGTTCTTCTTCAAAACTCTGTTTTAAAGAAGAAATTATTGAGTTCTGTTCAATACAAATTCAGTCAGGGAAAGGTATGGTGCCCAAAATTATGCTTCCAGAAGACATTAGACTGTTGCAATTTAAAGCTTTCCATTCCTGGCATACCGAGCTCTTTGTGCATATTAAGGTTGATATTCTTCCAAATCCACGGCTGGAGATTGTTAGTGTTCCGGATCAAACTTTCGATGATGGAGCAATCTGTCATGCTTACGATGAGAGCACAGCAAGTCAATCACAAATAAGTAATCAAACTATGGTGAATGAAGTTAGATTGTACATTGAGACTTTTATGAGTGAGATGACGAAATGGGAGAATGATTTGAAGCAACTTGGGACCAAAGTTAAAAAGCGTGAGGATGAATTGAGGAAATTAGAAACCAATTTAAGTGAAGTGAATAGTTCTCTGAGTGACTTGGAAAGAGAGCTCAACAAATGTACCTTTTCTTCAAAAAGTGATGGGAAGGCAAATTCAAATCCATATTCACACAGTGTTGAAGATACTTTAGAAGAAAATCAATAGACAGGGAATCACTGCAGCTTCCCTCTGGCTTCACTTATCTGTGTGGCGCATTGGCTTAGAGCGCGGCGCACATAGGCCGCACGACGCATTGGGTGCTCCTCCACAGTGCATTTTTAACACTGGCGCAGTGCACTGGGCAGCCTGCGTGGCGCACAGAGCCAGAACACTTGTTGGATGATGTGGATGCGGCTTTTACAAATTCAGAGGACCATCTGTACAGAGAGGAATTATTCTGAAGGTGATTTGGAAACATATCTACAGTCCAACAAAGAGTTGATAAGTGAAACGTGGCAAATTTTATTTGCATGTTCACTGGTTCTGGGATATGATTTAAAAAGGGTTACGTTGGGCTTCAAATCTTGGGTTTTCACAGGATCGAATTTTTATTTTTTCAATGTGCACAAAATGGTGGTCGACCCTCTCATTATGATTCGCAAAGATCTAAAATAATTCTAGGTTTGTTCTGTGGAAAATACGGGAGTCACTTGTTCAGATCGGTCCTCTGTAATCTTATTCGTTGATTGAACTTTTTGAAATCAAATTTTGATCCAGGTTCTAGGATTCTTGGGCCTTGATTTATTTTTCAAAAAAAAGATCAACTCACTCTTGAAACTAAGTGTGGCTGATATTGAAGGCACCCTCTCGCATGTCTGTCAGATGGTCTTGCAAGATAACACTGCAAAGAAAGAAGATCTTCAAGCTCGTTAGAGCTCAGGAAAACCGTCGATGGTCACTGTCAAGAAAATGGAGAGAATATATGGAAATAGGGATTCGAATTCCTCATGACAATTTTTACTCAACCAGGTGTATTCGTGGCAACAGAAAGAAAAGGGAGCTGAAACAGTCAAAGCACCAAATGCCTGAATGTAAACGTTGATAACCACCGTGGCAGAGAAAAAAAAATATGATTCGATTGCTTATATTTATCTTCAATTATGGGATTTGCGCTACAGGTGTTGCTTCTTGAAGTTTCAAGCCTTTTATGGTTTCTTCTTTAGCAATCATCTGGAAAGGAGAATCCCCTCGAGCATTGGGAAACATAATAATCTTAGATATATAGACCTGTCGATGAATAATTTAATGGGCAGTTATCAAAGGCTGAAGGCGGTGATGGGGTAACTACAGCTGGCTCACTATACAAGTGACAATGCGTTATTCAAAAATCGATTCCATAATGGCATACCACAAACAAAGTCATTTTTGCTCACAGTAATCTTTTGGAATGTGATTACCAACGACATGATTCACTTCCAACTTATCAAACCAAAAACGAAATCCAAGATTACTCGTGCTATTTAAAGACACTTTTCTACAGCAGTTTGATTTTAAAGAGACAAGTCGAACAACTTCCGATGTGTGCCTCAGTGGAAAGAATGTGCTGCTACAAGCATAATTCAGCTGCAACAAATTCTTAAGTACCCTGTAGTTTGGGTTTACTGTGCAGGTCCAACCATGGTTCTCAAACCAAACAAACGAGTTCTTGAAAATGGAAAAGTTCATCAACCTGCTAAATACCAAAAGCCATTGGAATATGATCTTGACCAAACAGTTGGACTTGAGTTCGTTCCATGTAAATTTTCTAGCAAAACATGTCTACAAGAACGTGTACAACCAGACAACTTGCAAAAATTGTGTGCGGATGAATCACTGAGTTCTTCTGGTGTTACAAGCCTTGCTAATAGCAACAGTTGTAATGACGATACTTCTTTAGAGAAGGATGAATTAGAAGAGAAGCTAGTGGAAGTTGTGAAGACCGATAACAATGTTTCTGCATTGGGCACATGTCTGCAATCTATAACAACTCACAAAGAAACTTTTAATAGTTTCTCAAAGAGGCTGGAACATGCTATCACCACAGAAGTTGAACTTAAAGATAGTCAGATTAGCGTTTGCAGCCTCAAACATGAAAAATGCACAGAGTATCGATTTGACATGCCAACTGAAGAAGTAGCAGAGGCAGTGTTACCTAATGGAGATATCGGTGGTTCCATTATGTGTGAATATGGCGTCCAAATGCATGAGAAGGTCTCCATTGGACATCAGGCTAAGGACATGGAAACATGCAAATCGGTATCAAATGTTGGCAACAGCAGGTGTAGAGTTCCAGAACTTCTGGATTTTGACCCAGTCTCTGTTTCTCCAAGCTTCAAAAACAACATGGCTGATTGTGAGACAATTGATCAAGCATGCAAAGGGTCTGTGAACATGGAAAAATATTTTTCGTCACCTTCTGTTGCTGAACGTGGGGGCATTTGTTCCAGAACGTATGCAGACTCTGATTGTAGCGAAGGTGAAGGTGAACACTATGTTCACTATGAATCAAGTGTAGGTCTTGGTTGCTTTTCTTTGGAGCATGTTTCTCGTAAGAAGGTTCCTATAGGGCCAAAATTTCAAGCTGACTTACTTGTATGTAGACCTCAAGCTCGGGTGTTTCTATCTGATGCCTATGATAGAATGCCATCCCAGCCATGTCAAGATGTTAACTCAAATGATGATGACAAATACTCCCAGGGTTTGATTGGCAATCGAGTGTGGCCCTTTATGGGATCAAATGGTATCATTACCAAGGGTGCTGTACAAGGCAGATCTACATATTGCAACTGTCCAGACTCAAATTCTACAAGGTGCGTCAAAGAGCATATTGAAGCAGAACAGGAGATGCTGAAACTAAAGCTTGGAGAAGCATTCTATTCATGGGGATTTCATGACATAGGTGAAAGTGTGTCAGAAAAATTGACAAAAGAGGAGGAGCAAACCTTTCAGGATCTTGTGAATATGAATCCCATATCATCAAACAAGAATTTTTGGAATTGTCTATCCGTAGCCTTTCCATCAAGAAGCAAAAAGGAGCTAGTCAGTTACTATTTCAATGTGTTTATATTGCGTCGACGAGCTTTTCAGAATAGGTTAGACCCATATAACATTGACATTGATGATGATGAAGTAGATTGTACAAACTTGGAAAATGTAATGAGTGAGAGACTCTTGATGACTGAGGAGGATGATGATTCAGTGGATGAATCTGATGCGTCAGAAGGTGATGAATTGGTTGCAGGATCAGATGATGAAACGACAGATACAACGGATGATCAATGTTGAGGACGAAGGAAGGTGAAAAGTCAAAAACTAAATGCCTAAATATAAAACAAAGATATTTACAACAGAGGAATAGGATCCGATTTCCTATTTTCGACTTCAGATATGATCTACAGCTACAGTTGTCGCCTTTTTATTGGTCATCAAAGAGTTTCAAGTGGAATAATGAAACATTATTCTGTCTATAGAACAGATGGACGGTTCATTTCATATTCTCAGGATTTTAGTTGTAACATCTCTCCATTTGGATCGATTTGTTTTCTCATAGTGGAGCTTATTTATTGCATAAAGAATCATTTGTAAAGGGTTCTGAGTTCTGAGAAAAAGTGTGGGAAGAAAAAACCCAGCACTATCACTGTAAAGTTTTGACAGACAAATAATTAAATGGTGCAGCTCTGATTTATAAGATCCTTGCGGTATGAGTTTTGTCAATGTGTTTTTCTCTCTGTTTCATATGTATCATGTGTTGTTTTGCAGTCCATTCATGATTGTTTCCAACTGAATACTTTCAAGTGAGAAAGGTAGAATTCAATCATTGCTCTGCCTTGAGGAAGTGTTCAATTTTCATGTGTTTTCTTCTGCCTGGAAAGGATTCATACATTAATGCCCTTTTCAGCTTTCCTAAACAGTCTTTTCACCCCATTTAGATTCAATTCAATTGCTAAAACCTCATGCTAATCTCGCCTTATGAAATATCATGTGCCTTTGGTTAAATCTCTGTTCATGTTGTCCTCGTCCCATACAGCCCAGCAACTTAGTCATTAAATCAAATATCCTTCATTCAAATTCATTTACTAGCCTAAAATTAGTTATCATTTAAGTCATCTCGGACTCTATTGATCATTTTATTGAGATTGACTGGAGAGAGCCCTCTCCTGTCCTCGTAGGGCTAGCTACGAGGCTGAGCTTGGTTTGATGTTGCCTCGAATTTTGCCTTCTTTCAGCCTGAGGTAGATTCGAGCGCTAACATAGTGGCGACTCCACTGGGGAACGAAATGGTTTACTTGTATATTGTTTTGCCCCAGTACATATCTCAAGTTCAGAGCTGATTGTTGATGGTGAACAGTGATCAGACATAAGAAGACAGCTAAAATCATTCACCTGGAAACTCCATTCACTGAAGAATCCATGTAATTAGTCCTTCATGGTGACTCCACTACAGAGGGATCAGTAGCTTTGAGATTTCTTAAGATGGATCGGATTACAAGAAGATACGCTCCCATGAGCCGAGATCACATCCCAGGTTTTCCAAATAAAATGCCCAAGATAGATTGGTCAAAGAATTTGCCTGTGTTCAGAAATGTGGAAGGTAATGACGTTGCTCTTCATCTGGTGAAATTTCACATTCACGTGCATAAATTAAAGATCGATTTTCCTGAAGACTGTTTGATGAAAATGTTTATGGCTACTCTGGAAGACGAAGCCCGATCTTGGTATGAAAGTTTGCCGCCTACTTCCATTTATTGTCTAAAGGATTTTCATTCAATATTCTTTGAGAAGTATAAAGAATCTTATTCATCATTAAATCTAGTTCATGACTGTTGCAAACATGCTTCTACTTTTATTGAAAGCCTTGAAAAATATTATGAAGATGATAATTTCATGGATGATGAGATCATGGAAGCCCTGTATGAAAATCCCTTTCAGTAGCGTAAAGACGATCATGAAAATTTGCAACATGATCAAGATTGTAGTACGGTGGAAGATGAAAGAATTCTGCATCTTGACAGTCAACATGAATTATATGAAATAGATCAGCAGGTTTAAGAGTTCCATATCGCTGAAGTTGATGAAAGAAAAAGTGTCGGTTCAGATCTGTTAATAGAAGAAGATGGCATGCAAGTAAGTTCAGTTCTAATTTCAGAATGTGATAATGTCAGGACAGCTATTTCAGTTCCAGATTCAGACTGTGATAACCAAGAATGCCTAGTATGGAATCCTATGAAAGAGAACTCTGCTGCTGAAATCATCTAGGATGCAGAAGACACAGTTATGGATCCAAATGCTCTCAGTTCATTAGAATACAGCCTTCATGAGGAGGTAATCCAGTCAGTGTATGAAAAACAAGATCATACCTTCATTCAATACATTCACACCACAGAAGATCAAAACATTTAGGATTTCCATTCAGATTCCTCTTCATATGTTTCATGTGTTGAAATGTTTTTCCAAGAAGATATCGGCTCATCTACTTGTTCAGAGTTTTTTTTGAAGCCCATGAGCATACTTTGACTGAAGCACATGATGAAGGAAGATCAGAATTTGAAGCAAAGGACACCTTGTTTCTTCAGCAGGAAGAAAATCTTCATGTTTTTCACGATCCAATGGCAGATTTATTGCAGTCAGCAGTGAAGGTGATTATTGCAGTATTCAGTGATGAAGGAGATCATGGTCAATTAGCTTTTGGGAGACCCAGTCACAAGCGTCTACTGTTGACTAGAAGATCTGATAGGAAGAATCAGTCACGAAGCCATCTTCTTGATTGGTTGCATTGGCATTTTGATATAGTTTGAGGATATATTGTCTTGTAAGAAACACAGGTGGCCATGTACTACCACCAAGCTTTAAGTTTTAAGTCCAGGTCTTTGCCATTTTGAGTTAGTTTGTTAGAGTCAAGTTTTTCAGTTATTTCAGTTTGCATTGAGTCAGTTTAAGTCGAGTCTCAGTCAATAAATTGAGTCATGTTGGTTTGTCAGAATCATGGACTCCATAGCCCAATGGACGAAGGCACTGTCTGCTCACCCAAATATCTGCAGTTCTTGGCACCTCCATGGAGCGGAAGCTGCCATCCCAATTGGAGCCAATGTTAGACTCAGTCTAGTCAGTCTTCTGTCAGAGTCGAATTCACCAAGGTTCATTTCTCGTCATTTGCAGTCATCAAATACCAGTTTGGTCAAAAAGGGTCATTTTAATCCTTGAGTCCAGGGTTTTGTCTCCAGAAGTGTTCACTAACGCCTGTAGGCCAAAGAGAGCTTCAATAAGGTTTCACTTCAAGATCCACATTATTAATAATGCTGAAGGACAGTTCTTCTTCAAAAATCTGTTTTAAAGGAGAAATTATTGAGTTCTGTTCAATACAAATTCAGTCAGGGAAAGGTACGGTGCCCAAAATTATGCTTCCAGAAGACATTAGACTGTTGCAATTTAAGCTTCCCATTCCCAACATACCGAGCTCTTTGTGCATATTAAGGTTGATATTCTTCCAAATCTACGGCTGGAGATTGTTAGTGTTCCGGATCAAACTTTGGATGATGGAGCAATTTGTCATGCTTACGATGAGAGCACAACAAGTCAATCACAAATAAATAATCAAACTATGGTGAATGAAGTTAGATTGTACATTGAGACTTTTATGAGTGAGATGACGAAATGGGAGAATGATTTGAAGCAACTTGGGACCAAAGTTAAAAAGCGTGAGGATGAATTGAGGAAATTAGAAACCAATTTAAGTGGAGTGAATAGTTCTCTGAGTGACTTGGAAAGAGAGCTCAAAAAATGTACCTTTTCTTCAAAAAGTGATGGGAAGGCAAATTCAAATCCATATTCACACTGTGTTGAAGATACTTTAGAAGAAAATCAATAGACAGGGAATCACTGCAGCTTCCCTCTGGCTTCACTTATCTGCGCGGCACATTGGCTTAGAGCGTAGTGCACATAGGCCGCACGGCGCATTGGCTTAGAGCGTGGTTCAAATAGGCCGCGCGGCGCATTGGGCACTCCTCCACAATGCATTTTTAACACTGGCGCGGCGCACTGGGCAACCTGCACGGTGCATAGAGCTAGAACACTTGTTGGATGATGTGGATGCGGCTTTTACAAATTCAGAGGACCATATGTACAGAGAGGAATTATTCTGAAGGTGATTTGGAAACATATCTACAGTCCAACAAAGAGTTGATAAGTGGAAACGTGGCAAATTTTATTTGCATGTTCGCTGGTTCTGGGATATGATTTAAAAAGGGTTACGTTGGGCTTCAAATCTTGGGTTTTCGCAGGATCGAATTTTTATTTTTTCAATGTGCACAAAATGGTGGTCTACCCTCTCATTATGATTCACGAAGATCTGAAATAATTCTGGGTTTGTTCTATGGAAAATACGGGAGTCACTTGTTCATATCAGTCCTCTGTAATCTTATTCGTTGATTGAACTTTTTGAAATCAAATTTTGATGCAGGTTCTAGGATTCTTGGGCCTTGATTTATTTTTCAAAAAAAAGATCAACTCACTCTGGAAACTAAGTGTGGCTGATATTGAAGGCACCCTCTCGCATGTCTGTCAGATGGTCTTGCAAGATAACATTGCAAAGAAAGAAGATCTTCAAGCTCGTTAGAGTTCAGGAAAACCGCCGATGATCACTGTCAAGAAAATGGAGAGAATATATGGAAATAGGGATTCGAATTCCTCATGACAGTTTTTACTCAACCAGGTGTATTCGTGGCAACAGAAAGAAAAGGGAGCTGAAACAGTCAAAGCACCGAACGCCTGAATGTAAACGTTGATAACCACCGTGGTAGAGAAGAAAAAAAAATATGATTTGATTGCTTATGTTTATCTTCAGTTATGGGACCTGCACTACAGGTGTTACTTCTTGAAGTTTCAAGCCTTTTATTGTTTCTTATTTAGCAATCATCTGGAAAGGAGAATCCCCTCGAGCCTTGGGAAACGTAATAATCTCAGATATATAGACATGTCGATGAATAATTTAATGGGCAGTTATCAAATGCTGGAGGCGGTGATGGGGTAACTACAGCTAGCTCACTATACAGGTGACAATGCGTTATTCAAAAATCGATTCCATAATGGCATACCACAAACAAAGGCATTTTTGCTCGCAGTAATCTTTTGGAATGTGATTACCAACGACATGGTTCACTTCCAAATTATCAAACCAAAAACGAAATCCAAGATTCCTCGCGCTATTTAAAGACACTTTTCTACAGCAGTTTGATTTTAAAGAGACAAGTCGAACAACTTCCGATGTGTGCCTCAGTTGAAAGAATGTGTTGCTACAAGCATAATTCAGCTGCAACAAATTCTTAAGTATCCTATAGTTTGGGTTTACTGTGTAGGTCCAACCATGGTTCTCAAACCAAACAAATGAGTTCTTGAAAATGGAAAAGTTCATCAACCTGCTAAATACCAAAAGCCATTGGAATATGATCGTGACCAAACAGTTGGACTTGAGTTCGTTCCATGTAAATTTTCTAGCAAAACATGTCTACAAGAACGTGTACAACCAGACAACTTGCAAAAAATTGTGTGCGGATGAATCACTGATTTCTTCTGGTGTTACAAGCCTTGCTAATAGCAACAGTCGTAATGACGATACTTCTTTAGAGAAGGATGAATTAGAAGAGAAGCTAGTGGAAGTTGTGAAAACCGATAACAATGTTTCTGCATTGGGCACATGTCTGCAATCTATAAAAACTCACAAAGAAACTTTTAGTAGTTTCTCAAAGAGGCTGGAACATGCTATCACCACAGAAGCTGAACTTAAAGATAGTCAGATTAGCGTTTGCAGCCTCAAACATGAAAAATGCACAGAGTATCGATTTGACATGCCAACTGAAGAAGTAGCGGAGGCAGTGTTACCTAATGGAGCTATCGATGGTTCCATTATGTGTGAATATGGCGTCCAAATGCATGAGAAGGTCTCCATTGGACATCAGGCTAAGGACATGGAAACATGCAAATCGGTATCAAATGTTGGCAACAACAGGTGTAGAGTTCCAGAAGATCTGGATTTTGACCCGGTCTCTGTTTCTCCAAGCTTCAAAAACAACATGGCTGATTGTGAGACAATGGATCAAGCATGCAAAGGGTCTGTGAACATGGAAAAATATTTGTCGTCACCTTCTGTTGCTGAATGTGGGGGCCTTTGTTCCAGAACGTATGCAGACTCTGATTGTAGCGAAGGTGAAGGTGAACACTATGTTCACTATGAATCAAGTGCAGGTCTTGGTTGCTTTTCTTTGGAGCATGTTTCTCGTAAGAAGGTTCCTATAGGGCCAGAATTTCAAGCTGACTTACCTGTATGTAGACCTCAAGCCCGGGTGTTTCTATCTGATGCCTATGATAGAATGTCATCCCAGCCATGTCAAGATGTTAACTCAAATGATGATGACAAATACTCCCAGGGTTTGATTGGCAATCGAGTGTGGCCCTTTGTGGGATCAAATGGTATCATTACCAAGGATGCTGTAGGACAAGGCAGATCTACATATTGCAACTGTCCAAACTCAAATTCTACAAGGTGCGTCAAAGAGCATATTGAGGCAGAACAGGAGATGCTGAAACTAAAGCTTGGAGAAGCATTCCATTCATGGGGATTTCATGACATGGGTGAAAGTGTGTCAAAAAAATGGACAAAAGAGGAGGAGCAAACCTTTCAGGATCTTGTGAATATGAATCCCATATCATCAAACAAGAATTTTTGGAATTGTCTATCCGTGGCCTTTCCATCAAGAAGCAAAAAGGAGCTGGTCAGTTACTATTTCAATGTGTTTGTACTACGTCGACGGGCTTTTCAGAATAGGTTAGACCCAGATAACATTGACAGTGATGATGATGAAGCAGATTGTACAAACTCGGAAAATGGAATGAGTGAGAGACTCTTGATGACTGAGGAGGATGATGATTCAGTGGATGAATCTGATGTGTTAGAAGGTGATCAATTGGTTGCAGGATCAGATGATGAAACGAAAGATACAACAGATGATCAATGTTGAGGACGAAGGAAGGTGAAAAGTCAAAAACTAAATGCCTAAATATAAAACAAATATATTTACAACAGAGGAATAGGATCCGATTTCCTATTTTCGACTTCAGATATGATCTACAGCTACAGTTGTCGCCTTTTTATTGGTCATCAAAGAGTTTCAAGTGGAATAATGAAATGTTGTTCTGTCTATAGAACAGATGGATGGTTCATTTCATATCCTCAGGATTTTAGTTGTAACAGCTCTCCATTTGGATCGATTTGTTTTCTCATAGTGGAGCTTATTTATTGCATAAAAAATCATTTGTAAAGGGTTCTGAGTTCTGAGAAAAAGTGTGGGAAGAAAAAACCCAGCACTATCACTGTACAGTTTTGACAGAGAAATAATTAAATGGTGCAGCTCTGATTTATAAGATCCTTGCGGTATGAGTTTTGGCAATGTGTTTTTCTCTCTGTTTCATATGTATCATGTGTTGTTTTGCAGTCCATTCATGATTGTTTCCAGCTGAATACTTTCAAGTGAGAAAGGTAGAATTCAGTCATTGCTCTGCCTTGAGGAAGTGTTCAGTTTTTATGTGTTTTCTTCTGCCTGGAAAGGATTCATACATTAATGCCCTTTTCAGCTTTCCTAAACAGTCTTTTCACCCCATTTAAATTCAATTCGATTGCTAAAACCTCATACTAATCTCGCCTTATGAAATATCCTGTGCCTTTGGTTAAATCTCTGTTCATGTCGTCCTCGTCCCATACAGCCCAGCAACTTAGTCATTAAATCAAATATCCTTCATTCAAATTCATTTACTAGCCTAAAATCAGTTATCATTTAAGTCATCTCGGACTCTATTGATCATTTTATCGAGATTGACTAGAAGAGCCCTCTCCTGTCCTCGTAGGGCTAGCTACGAGGCTGAGCTTGGTTTGATGTTGCCTCGAATTTTGCCTTCTTTCAGCCTAAGGTAGATTCGAGCGCTAACAGTTTGAATGAAATTTAACATGGGGGTTGCTTTACTTTTCCTAGGTGAATGAAGTTTAACCTTAGGAAAAGGGGTTTTATTAGGGTAATGAGGGGGAAATGAGCTTTATGAATGGAATTCTAACACTTGATGTCCATAAGTCATTAAGCTGAGGGTCCGGTCCCACCAAAAGTCAGAGAAATGCTTTGAGCCTCTTTGACTTGAAATATTTAAAGTGCTAGAACATACTTGTGAATAGGAAATTAGTAAGGGGAAAAATGAATGAGGGGGGAGTTAATCATATTAACTTGCAAACATTTGTTTTTACTTCCATAATTTGATCATACATATAGAAATATGTGTCTAAGCATGATGCATTTGTTTTGATCCAATCACCTTTATACTTCAACAGCCTTTCTTCTACTTACCCATCACTTACCGTACCATTTTTTCTTCATTTTATTTGGGTGCATTTAGACTAGCAAACCCTTATCATTAAAATTTTTTTTTTAAAGTAATCTATCTAATTCTAACCTTATATCATCCAAGGGCTTAGATTAAACTGATAAGCTCCTTTATTTTCTCTGCCTATCTAATGATCTGCCAAGATTAAACTGTTTGGTCAAATTTTTTTCTCTAACTATACACATAAAATTAAAAGCATGAAATAATCAAGATCAAAAGTTTGATTACCATGGATTGTGGCATGAATAACAAGCTACACACAATCATTATTATGCATAAAAGTAAATAGTAGTGGAATTTAGACTTGCACACTTTCATGGTCTCCTTTTTTTGGGGGGTTCATATATTTTCATTTTTTGACCTTCTCTTATTCTTTTTGTCCTTTGATATTTCTTTTAGGACATACCCTCTTTGCATTGTTTAATTTTTTAATATGGAAAACATTTGCAGAAAGCAAAGGTATGTACAATATTAAAAGGCTTAACCTTAGTCATTCAAAATTATTACTCCTATTGGTATAGGAACCTAATACTTGCAATCAAAGGAGATTGATACCTTACAGATCCAACTTAAAGCTATGAAAGTCCAGAAGGCCAAAGATGAAGCTACTTGGGCTACTAAACTGGAAAAAAATCAGAGACTTCTGGAAAAGCTGCGCCAGGTAGAGAGAGACATTTCTATTGGCCAGACCTTAGCCCAAGGCAAGGAAACAATCTCGATGAACATACATGACTCAATGAATGAGATTTTTCCTTCTATTCAAATTATATTTGGATAGAAAGAGTTAATAGAGAAGGCCATTGAGACCATTGTACAAGGAAGGAAAAAGATGGGAGAAATGCCAACTGAAGCTGCAAATATTATCAGGTTCTTAAATTCAAAGTCTAGATATGAGCTGGAGGAAGTGGGAGTCAGTGATATAACTGCCACGATTATGGAGGTCAAGAAGGTCTTGACTAAAAGAAATCTTATTGACCAGTTGGAGGAAAGGTGTGAGACCTTGGAGCTGCAAGTAAACAAATTCACAAATAGGATTGAGGCCTTAATGCAGAAGGGACTACCCAACATCTATGTCATCAATGATAACTCGATCACTCAAGAGGAATACATCTAGAAAATGGAAGAGGTAGCCAAAAGTTGCATCATGTTCAGTGGAATCAAAGGGAGTATGGTAGCAAAATCTTTTCTGGAGACCATGTCAAATGACTTCCATGTGCAGAATGAAGTAAAACACATTTTTACTGTGAAGCCACCTTTTGCTAAGTATACAGAGGTAGATGAAATCTACCACAGGGTGACAAAGTTAACAGTGCCAGATGAAAAGAGATGGGAAGAGTTACTTGGTTTACTAGACTAAACAGTAACTCAGGAGTAGCGAAAGTTTTCGCCAGCGCAGCAGCCAGTGCAATTTTTAGTTCAACATCGCATTCTGTTTTGAATGACTCAACAACAGAAACCACCCAAACAGGGTCACCAGTTTACTCAACAGCCTACATGGCCTATTCTTTTGCCCAGACTAGATGATATTAGTTTGTAATTAGGCTAATAATACACTGTCGATTTGACAACTATTTTTGTAAAGCATTATTGTAATTTTTATTATAAATACTTCATCGTTTGAAGTATTAGTGTTGATTTTCGAAAGTAATTTATGCTACATATTGTAATCTTGAAGTACTGGAGCATCAATAATACAGGGAATTTTTACAAGATTCATGTGGTGTCCTAAATGGTGATGTGTTTCTTGTCTTTATCTATTTAAACGTTATTATCTCTTTCCTCTATTTTTCTAAATATGAATTAATCAACAAAAACTGTGATAAATAGGATTCGTTGTCAAGAGCGCCCTATTTTGGTTGTTGTTAATTTTAATTTTTTCTACTAAAGTTGGGATAAAGAATTCTTAATTTCTATTTTTTCTCTATTGAATCTTACATTTCTACTTTTCCACCACCCATTTAAACTCTGAAAAGATCCATTTATTACAACCTAGCTTTCCCTGTGAGAACTCCTTTAAAAAATGATGAAAAAACTCCAGTTTTAGTTTATAGACTCCATAACCCAATGGAATTATAACACTCAAATCAGCCAAACCAATCAATCAAAACAACAAGCACAATCATAGCTAGCCTAAAATTCACATTAAAAACAAAGCTAAATTTTATAGAGAGATCCTTCTCTGAAGCTAGCAAAGCTAGATCCCAACTTCCAAACTGGTTTTGATGTTGTCCGATGTGTTTACTCCCTCAACCTCAAAAATATAGAATGGCAACATAGTGGTGACCATACTAGCAATGAATACATTTTAATCCAAAACATTATTATTCCCTGGTTTTAAATCAGTATTTCAATAAGCAATTGTTGTACCATTATGAAATACATGATCTGAGGTTGTTATTTTGTATATATTTACTGTATCATTGATTCTGATTTTAATTTTAATTTCTGTGTGATGATTTTTCATAGAACTGTCTCCCAAAAGAATTTATACTAGATATCACCCTGATCCCAACCCCACTGAAATTGAAGATAACCCTGAGAAACTGGTAAGAAAGAAAATATTTACTGAGAGTCAAGGTAGTAATATTCCTCTATCTAGATTCAATTCTCTCCCTGAGAATATTCCTTTGTCAAGGTCTAATTCTCTCCGAGAGAAATTTGAAACTTTACAAGATATAGAATTTGATTTACCTTTCCAGAAAATTTTGTTTAGATCAAAGTTTGAGGTGTTTGTAGATCAAACTATCTTAAATAAATCCATACTGCAACCACATATACCCCAAACCCAACTCCTTGAAACCGATCCTGATTTTGAATCTTTACAATAATTTGACGAACTTCAAGGCCTAGTTTCCATGTTGTACCAAGCTATTGAAGAAGCCTTTATTCAACAGTCTATTGAATTTTCTGCTCTAACAATTGCGGCAACCTCTTTATCTAGTCAATCCTCCTAGTGAGTTCATCTACAACCTCCCATCCCTACTCACTCCATAATATCAACCTCTTCACCTTTGGTTTCCCAAACTGTTGTGCCTACTATCCCTATAGTTATCAAAGCTACACCTGCATTAGGTCCATCTTCCATAACAATTATGGCAGGAAGGTATGCACCTTTGGTGTTGCCAATCCAACTGAATTCTAAGCCTAGAGATTATTAATAAAAAATTGTGACCTTTGATAACACTGGTGGTTATACTACTCAGCAACATGTAGATAGGACGAAAAATGTGTTTGACCTCGAAGAAGTAGATGAAGATGATGTTAAAATGAGATTGTTTTCCTAGAGTTTAGGAGGCAATGTCAAGAAATGGTTTAGGGGTTTACCTGCAGGAAGTATATCCAACCTTGATGCTTTCCATAGAAATTTCTTAGCTAGATGGGAGACCAAGAAGAATCCACTTCAACTCCTAAATGAATATAAAAGACTGAAAAGAAAACCAAATGAAAGTGTGGAAGAATATTGTGAACAATTTAATATTGTTTACAATGCCATTCCACAAGACATCAAGCCCTCCCTTGGTATAGCTCTGATTGATTTTCCATATCATCACAATGTACATATGGAATATCAACTTAGAGAGGGAGACCTGAAAACTTTGGAAGAAATGCAAACAAATGCAATTAAAGTTGAAGCTAACATCTTGGCCAAAAAGGCCAAACTAAAGTCTGAACGTAGAGTTACCATAAAAGAATAACCTTCTACTTTTGTTGTGGATCATAAGATTGATAACTTAGTCATAGTAGTGAATCAAATGATCCAAAGAGTGAACATTAATGACCAAACCCAAGAAAGAGAAAACCAAATTGTCCCTCAAGCTAGAAACCAAAACTTTAGAAGGAATGTTCCCCAAATTAAACAAAGAGAACAAAAAGGTTCGGACCAACAGGTTTGGCCTCCTTTTCAGGAAAATTACACAGATGATGAGGGGAATATTGTGGAAGATTTGGATGATAATGAAATAAATTTGTTGGGGATAAATAATGATGAAACAATTTTCCTCACTCAAGAGGAGTAGGAACTTTTTCTCATATCCCATACTGAATTGGATTTTGAAGAGTAAGATGAATACAAACAAGGGTTTGAAAATGCCATAATAGAAGTCCATAGGCATTACAACCTTAGAAGCAAAAATAATGCAGACACTCCCAATGTCAAAATATCAGAACAACCTGCTAAGAAGTCATCTGAAAATGAACCTAGGAAAACCACAGATAGTCTTCCTAAGAAAATTATGGACAATTCTGGTAAGAAAAAGATAGAAATCCCTATCAAAAAGATTACTAACAACGTTTCTAAAACTACTCAAACGGATGTCCCAACCACCAGTCAACAAAAAGAGCCTATCACAAAACAAAGTACAAATCAAGTTGAACTCCCTAACTTAAGTAAGAATCAAACATCTTTCAATATTAAGAATGAATTGGCAAAATTGAAAATCCCTATTCCTATCACAGAATTAATGAACAAAAACATGTACATGCCCCAAGTGATGAAAGCCTTAAATAGTGGGGAAAACACCAACTCTGTAAATTTGAATGATGATTAGCCTGAACTCTTATTTGGGCCAGAAGTTGAAGGCAAACCAAAAGAAGGAGGAGTCCCTCCTTTCTATGTCAGTTTGAATATTCATGATAAAATTCTCCATAATGCCATGCTAGATTCAGTTGCATCCCATAATTTAATGCCTAAGGTTGTGATGGAGAAAATAGGACTTTACATTACTAGACCCGACAAAGACTTGTACTCCTTTGATTCTAGAAAAGTTAGATGCCTAGGTCTTATCAAAGACCTATGTGTTACTTTAGCTCAAATCCCTGCTAAAAGTCTAGTGATGGATATAGTGGTTGTAGACATCCCCCCTAAGTATGGCATGTTGTTGTCATGCTCATGGGGAGAAAAATTATAAGGAACCCTACAAATGGACATGACCTTTTCCACCATACCATTTTTAGGGTAGAAAAGGAGACTATATAGGGAGACCTTAATGAAATTTATGGTAAGTACTCAAGACAAGCCTCAAAATTATCCACTTTATTCTATTCATTCAGATTTAGATTCATTCATTCTTTACAATGATGGGGATATCAAAAATCAAGTAATCACTACTAAGAATGAGGTTCCTAAAATAGACCTAGCCCAAACAAAAATAGCAGAAATGAAAACTCCTCCTGAACCTCTTTGGAACATGAGTTTTGATGGCTCCTGCAGCAAAGATGGTGTTGGGGCAAGAATTTGGGTGGTTAATACCGGAAATAATAATGTTGAGGGTCACTCATATAAGCTAAATTTTCAATGCAATAATAACATAGCAAAGTATGAAGCCCTCATTCTAGGTTTGTGTTGAAAATAGCAACAAGAAATGATAAAAATAGAATCCAGAAATTCCAATTTAATTTGTCCTTGAATTAAATTGTGAATTAAAATCAAATTTAGTCTTAATAGCTACTTGGAAATAATTAATTAAGTTATTTTGACTTAATTAGTTGGATAAATTCAAGTTGGAAGTCTTTCTGAAGTCATGCAAGAGTAATCCCTTAAATTAAGAAGGTAAGCATTAAATTAAGGAGATAAGATTCAGTTATATTTGAGTTGAAATTAGTTAGCTCAGTTTACTGAGTTAAGTCCAGTTAAATTAGTTCCAAACTATTTGAGGAACTAATAGAGAGTTAACAGTCAGTTGATGCAAGCATGCACTCAACTAGTGTACTCCAGTTAACTAAATATTCCCTCATCAATAACTCATGCATGTCTATTTTGAGAAAGACCCAGTTGAGCTAAATTTCAAGGACAATGTACTATCAGCTACATGTGTTTTCCTATAAAGAAAACGCATGCATGCAGAAGGATAAATTCCTTGAGGATTGCGTAATTCTAATAGTGTGTGAGATTAGGATATCATCCACTTGGTAAATCAAGTTTTTCCACTTGGTTGAAGGAGATCATCCCAGAGGAACTGCACAAGGAAATAGGAACTTGGAAGGCAGAGAGGAAGGCTTGTGAGAAGCTAGGATTTCCTGTGAGCATCTGTGAGGATTGTACTGAGAGCTGGCTAGCTATGAGAGCTAAGGATTTGTATAATTCCTATGTATTTCCACCTTGTATGATAATACATATAGTGGGGTTTTTAGCTGAGGCTTTCCCCAAAGTATTTTCATGTGTATTGTGCATTGATTCTTCTTCTTTTGGTTATATGTGTTCAACTTGATCTTTAAGCTTCCACAAAGAAAATTGATGGTAGAAGTATGTTGTAGTATTCTACTTTGGTTATATTGCATTATCAGGTTAATCTACAGTCAGATTTTCTACATGGTCTTAAAGCAAGATTTGTAGAGAATTTGCAGAATTTCTACATGGTATCAGAGCCAAGGATATCGGAGCTGTGAACAGTATACTAAGAAGAGAATTCAAAGTTTGAAGTTCAGGGTTGCAAGTGCAAATCAAATTCATATCATACTTCAATTGAGATGGGACATTATGCAATTAATTGCCCATTGAAGAAGTCCAAGAAGGCATCCTCGGAAGGATCGGAAGGTGAGGCATTAGCCTCTCAGTTCGAAATGGACTTTACCCTCATCGCATGCATGGTGTCACTGATGATGGTTTGTGTTTGGTATCTTGAAAGTGGAGCCTCATTCCACATGATCGGTGATAAAAGTTTATTCAGTACCTTGGAGGAGAAAGACCTCAAGATGCACATAGAGATGGGTGACGACGAAAATTATAGTGTTTCAAGAGTGCGCACAATTGCTTTTCAGAGGGAGCTTGGACCTCCTATCACCTTGACAGATGTGATGTATGTGCCTGGACTGAAGAAGAACTTGGTATCGGTCGTGATGTTGGAGGACAAAGGCTACGATATTGTCTTTAGTAAGGGAAAGGTTTTCCTTAGACACATCACCATGGGATAGGTGAAATAGATTGGTTCACAAGTTAAGAAACTGTATGCTCTTGAGGTTCAAGATGCATGAAAAGCCTTGGGGAGCAAGGAAAATGTTAGAGACTTGGTGGTTGAGAGGGAGAGTAAATTACCTCTCAACATGCAACCCCAGAAGAAGTCTCATACAATTATGGAGGAGCCACAATTGGAGAAGCAGAGAGGAGACCGAGTGAAGGGATCCACTCATGAAGATACCTCCATTAGGGGGCAATTTTGATCCAAGTGGGCAGAGGGATCACATGCAGCCATACCTCTAAGTGTGAGGTGGGGCAATGTGAAGTGATAGTCCCAAGAAGGCTAAAATTGGGTAGGGTCCATTGAGAGGTTTTATCTCATGGATCGTTCCTTGCTACGGAGGCCCAAAGTACATAGTAGCAGGAGAAATCAGTGGGATTGATGCAGTCAAAGATCAAAGTGACAGAGGCTAGAGTAGTCAGATACTAAAGAGCGCAAAGAAGGATTGACAATAGTGCAGAAAGGCAGAGTCAGTAGAAGCGCAAAGTTTTTAGTTGACAGAGGCAATAACAGTAAGAGACGGGAGAGGAGGATGCATGGGCTAGGGTTTGATCTGGGAACCCTAGGCCTATGGCGTAGGTGATGCAAGTGGTGCAGGGAGGTTTTCGATCGGTACGGGGTTAGGCATTAGCTGGCATTACCACCGAGGACGGTCCTGGCGGACATCTGGAGAAGGCGACAGCTGGGGAAGAGGACTGATAGTTGTTTTGTTTTTCGGAAAACGGGGTTTTTTGGCTACGGGAGTTTTCCGGTTTTTCCCTTTCGCGTTTTTTACGTTGCAGTGAAACCCCTCTGACGGCATTTTCCCTGTGGTCTTTCTTGAAACAGGCAACCTGAAGTGGTTTCTGCAGTTTCCTCTTCGGTCTCCGGGAGTAAGGCGGTCGCAGTTTTTTACGGGACGGTTTAACCATGGTAAAACATAGTGAATCGGTCGACCTGGACCCAGCCCCTGAAGACATTCTTACTGTCTGGGGAAAGGAAGTCACAGAGAAGAACATCAGTGAGATCATAGGGCATTCTACCAGTTTATCGTCCGCGTTTTTCCCGGGAGGAGTTCCGTGGCGTTCAAATCCGGCAAAAGGGTTATTGGAAGAAAGCCTGGAGCTTGCGAGCGGGTTCGGAAGAGGAGGAAGGGTTTCGGAGGTGATAAGCTCCCATTCAAATCCGGGCACGCTGAATGACAAGGTTTGTTCCTCACCAATCAGTAAGTCCAGCTCTCCTGTAAAAAATTTCGTTTCTTCGGGCGGTCTTGAGGACATTATCAATTTTCCCCAAATCCACGGGGTATGGAGGTCGGTGGGGGGTGTTCAGGGCGTTGGGAAAGGCACGGGAGATAGGAACACCCAGCCGGATATTAATAGATCCCTTTTTTCAAAAGAATCTCTGCAGAGTCCTTCTAAGGGGGAGGAGGTTTTTGCGGGTTTTTGCAAGCTATCGTCCTCAGGGGATTCCGCAAACACTTCGTGTCTTGGGAAGCCGGAGATAGGCGGCTCTTCAGCTCAAGGAGAAGCGGGCAGTCCTGTGGAGGGTTTGATTGAAACCCCACCAGGTAGTGGTTTTCAAAACATTGTGGAAGATGGAACTTTCCAAAAAAGGGATGAAGGAGTTTCGAACCCTGCCTCAGGCGGTAGAGAATCGGAGACGGCACCAGAGAAGGTAGGGGAAAAAAGAAAGAAGGCGAAATCGTGGAAAAAGAAACGGGTCTCAAATCTGGTTCTAGGTATGGACGTTCAGGTCGAGGATGCCCTGGATGTGGCAGAATGTACGCTTGTAGGCAGAGCAAGAGGGAGGTATGTTTCTGGGAAATTTTTAAAGCAGTGGGCAGAGAGTCAGTGGTTGGAGACCCCGGCAAAATCCTTCAGGACCGCCACTTTGGTAAAGGGCTAGTTTATGGTAAAATTCGACTCGAAGGAAGCTATGGAATGGGTTGAGGGGAGAAATTGGGCGTTCGGGAGCAGACCTGTCTTTTTTAAAAGATGGACTCCCCTGTTTGATGCTTCGAAGGAGAAGGTTGACGAAATTCCCGTATGGGTTAGGGCACCAAATCTCCCGCCGTTCTTATGGGTGGACTCAGTATTCAAGTCAATTGGGAACCATTTGGGCACATATCTGGATGTTGATAGATCTTACTTGCATACCTATGAAAGAGCGGTCGCGAGGATCCTCGTAAGGCTTAATCCGACGGAAGGGCTTGCTGAATCGTTTACGCTGCAGTATAAGGACTATGTTTATGAGCAGATATTAGATTATGAGCTCTTCCCCTTCAGATGCCACTGCTGTCATGAATATGGGCACTTAGCGAGGGACTGCCCGCTGGGGAAAAGAAGAAGAAAGGCACAGCAAAAGGCAGAGGAATGGGAGGATCTGCTGGGAAATCCCGATGCTCAGAAGAAGGCTAACAGCACGGAGGTTGATCATCAGAATGAAGTCCCTATACACCAGTCGGAGGAAGGCGTGCCGCGGAAGGAGGAGATTCCGGATCGAGAAGCAGAAGTCCAACCACACCGGGAAGCTCTAGAAGCAGCCTTGGTTGACCCATCGGAGGATGCCCCATCCGGTATGCAGTCTTCTCCATTAATGTTCTCTGTAAATTCTGAATCTTTTAATGGTGACCTAGTGTCAGATGTACCTATGGTTCCAAATTTAGATGATCCTCTACAAAACATAGAATCACTATCAGAAGCTATCCCGTCTTTAAATCTGAACTGTGAGGATCTTCCTAAGGAGAGCCAGGGTACGGGTAGCTCATCTGTTGCCCGTCATTATAACCTCAGATCCCACCATAAGAGACTCTCTTACACAAATGATCTTCTGGAGACGGTGGGTGGTCTTAGTCCTGAGACATCTAAGGGCACCTCTAAGAAAGGCAGAGGACGAAAATCTCTTTTTTCAAAGGCTCAAGTTAAGGCAAAATTTGATGTGGCTGACGGGAAACAAATGTCGATCCCTGGGGCGCTTAGAGCAGCGAAATCCCCTGAGTCAGTTATCAAATGATCTGTCTGTCCTGGAATTGCAGGGGTTTAGCTAGTAAACCCAAAAAACTAGCTCTGAAAGATCTCATCTCCCGCCATAACCCGGATTTAGTTTTTCGCCAGGAAACCCTGGGCAAAAGTACTGAAGTTGAATCCATTCTGCGATCCCTTTTCCCGTGTTGGGCTTTCTTTGCACTAGATGTTGTTGGTCATTCTGGAGGTCTTGCCATTGGCTTTAAGGAAGGGAGATTTAAGGTACAAAGCTACTGGGGATCGCCTCAAGCTCTTGGTATGGAGGTTCTCTCGGCTGATTTTGATCAGCCTTTGTTGTTTATAAATGTGTATGGACCTTGTCAGGGCAGGGTCCCTTTTTGGAATGATTTCTTGTCAAAAGAGCTTTTACTTAATAAAAACCTGATAATAGGGGGTGATTTAAATTTCTCTCTGGGGATGGCTGAAGCTTGGGGACCCTCTGCGAGGGAAGATCCATTGACAGATTTTTTTTCAAAAGCTCTCCAGAATTCAAAATTGATTGATGTTAATATTATAAAGGCTAAGCCGACCTGGAGGAACAGAAGAACGGGAGAGGGGAGAATTGCAAAGAGATTGGATCGTTTCCTCATCAATGAAACACTGGCTGCATATATTCCTCTGTTCAGGCAATGGGTGGGGGACGGGGGAAACTCGGATCATTTTCCCATTTTCCTTGAATTCTCAAAGCCCCCTGCCAAGCCGGCCACTCCTTTCAAATTCAATGCCTCTTGGCTTCAGGAGGAATCTTATCAACAGCTCTTCAGGAATACTTGGAGACATCTAGGTCCAAATTCTCCGGTTAACAAAGGAGGCCATTTTATGGAGAATTTAAAAAGGCTTAAGAGAGCAACCATCGAATGGGCTTCCGAAAGAAGAAGAAAACAAAATGAGGAGTTGGTTAAAATTGAGGAGGCTCTAAGTCTGCTGGAAGATCCTGAAGCGGATGCTTATGTAACCCAGGAGTCGAAAGAAAAAATTTTGGCTTTAGAAAAGAGCAGAGCAAAGATATTGTTGGACAAAGAAGAGGAGTGGAGGCTGAAAAGTAGGGCCATTTGGTTGAAAGCTGGGGACGAAAATACAAAATTTTTTCATAATTACGCAAAGGGTCGGAAAAATGCAAATACCATATGGAAGATGAAAGACCCTGAAGGAAGGGAGGTGTCTTCTTTTGAAGCCGTTTCCTCTTTGGGTAAGAGTCATTTTCAATCTCTCTTTTCTGATCCTGGGGGGATCTCTTTAGCTGAAATTATCAGAACAGCCCAAGCTTTCCCTAGGTTTGTGGAAGAGGAGGAAGCAGAAATTCTCTATAGGGAAGTGGATAAGGAGGAAGTAGAGCGTATTATAAAAGCAATGCCAAAAGACAAAAGCCCGGGGCCGGATGGCTGGACTATAGAGCTTTTCTCCCATTTTTTTGATCTTATTGGTGATGAGCTTACTGAGGTGGTGGAGGAATCTAGAAAGAAAGGTGAAATCTATAGCCCATTCAATTCTACTTTCATTGCACTCATTCCAAAAAATGAGAATCCAGATTCTTTTGAAGATTTCAGACCCATCTCCCTTTGCAATACCATCTATAAGATAATAGCAAAAATCATTGCGGTTCGTCTGAAGCCTATTTTATCTGTTTGTATCTCAAATGAGCAGTTTGGGTTCCTGGATGGTCGGCAAATTCACGAAGCAATAGGAGTGGCCCAGGAAACCATTCACAGCATCAGGCAAGCAAAGAAGAAAGGGGCAGTTTTAAAAATTGATCTTTCCAAAGCCTATGATAGGATTAGCTGGTCGTATCTCAGATTATTATTGACTCACCTTGGATTCAAATTGGAGTTTATAAATTGGATAATGGGGTGCATTACAAATGTTAGTTTTGTTGTGTTGATAAATGGGGCTGCCTCTCATTTTTTCAAAAGCCAGAGAGGCTTGAGACAAGGATGCCCTCTTTCTCCCTTGCTCTTTCTCCTAGCAGCTGAGGGCCTCAGTAGACTGATATTAAAAGCAAAGCAATCAGGTTTTCTCACAGGTTTGGAGGTTGCTGTTAACCTTTTCATATCTCATCTTCTTTTTGTTGATGATATATTGTTATTCTTAAATGGGAATTTAAATGAAGTCAAAGTTCTTAAAGATATCATTGACCTGTTTCTGAAAGCTACAGGCCTTCAAATTAATCCCAGAAAGTCTCACTTTATTATGGAAGGCTTCAACAGGCAAGAGGAAACTACAATAACATCCTACTTTCCTTTTGAAACCTGCCATATGGATCGGCCTTTCAAGTACCTTGGGTTTTGGTTAAAACCGTCCTCATACCGAAAACAGGATTGGCATTGGTTAGTGGCAAAAATTGAACAAAGGATATCGCACTGGAGTTTCAAGTGGTTATCAAGAGCCGGTAGATTGACACTGGTAAATTCAGTTCTTCAAGCCATTCCTGTCTTTTGGGCAGCACTGACTTGGATTCCCAAAGGGATTATTCATAAAATCAAGCAGATTTGTAGCAGATTTCTGTGGTCTGGTTCTAAGGAAGACTCAGTGCTTCCCTGGGTCGCTTGGGACAAGATTGCTAGACCAAAGGAGTGGGGAGGATGGGGAGTAAAGCAACTCGTGGACTTTTGCCAATCCTTGGTGGCAAAATCAGGTTGGCGAATTGTTAAAGCAGAGAACCTTTGGACTAGAGTAGTCAAAAGGAAATACATTGATCCAGTCCCCCTAGAAGAATGGATCAGAAGTCCAAACAAAAAAGGGAGAAATTGCTCGGTCATCTGGAAGGCAACCACTGAGGCTTTCAAAATCATAGAACAAGGCTTAGCATGGCAAGTGGGGAACGGAGAAAGTCTGCGGATTGGTAAGGACCCTTGGGTAGGGTGCAATGAACTGTTTGCTTTATCTCCTGGTCTGATTGCGCACCTTGATTCAAAAGGAATTAAAAATTTAAATCAGATAGCAAACATGGAGTTATCGTCCATTTGGGGACAGGCTTGGAGATCGGAAGAGGATTTGGACATGGATCCCCTTTGGAGAGCTGAATGGCGGGGCTTCATACAGGAACTAAATCGCTCAAATGTCAGGATAAAGGACATCCCAGATTCACTGGTTTGGGCACATGCAGAGACAGGTCCTTACTCCCCAAAGGCCGGCTATAACTTCCTGATGAAAAGAAAGGGGTGGGACCCCCCGGTTTGGTGGGAAAAACCACTTTTTAAGTTGAAATGCCCCAAAAAAGCCAGAATCTTTCTCTGGTGCGCTTTAAAAAACAAGATCCCCACGTGGGATATTCTTCAAGCTCGCTTCAAGCAGGGGCCGAGTAGATGCCCTCTATGCCTAACTGATTCTGAATCTATCCCGCACCTTTTTTTGAGCTGTCCTTTCACTAAACAAGTTTGGGAGGAAACAAAAAAACTTCTGAACATTTCCGCGAAATGGGAAGGGGAAGATTTATCAGTAGCATGGGAATATTGGTGGACCCACTATCCTGAGAAAAACCTGAGAAATCTCCCACCTATTGTCTGTTGGGGTATATGGATTGCCCGGAATGGATGCATTTTTAAAGAAAAGGTCACCCCAGTGAATGTCATTGCTATTCAAGCCTCAGCCATATTAGCTAGCATTCCTGAACCGGAGAGTTCTCAATCTTCAAACCAGCGAAAGGATTTCGTTATCAGAGAGGGCATTCCCTGGGCTTTTTTTGACGGGGCAGCTCAAAACAATATCACTGGAGCCGGAATTATAATTCATCTAAGTCCCTCTCACTCATTAAAAGCCTCAGTAGGACTTGGGATGGGCACAAACAATTTTGCTGAATTATCAGCCCTAAAACTTCTCCTTTGCTGGCTCATCCATAGAAATATCCTCACAGTTCAGATTTTTGGAGACTCTGCAAATGTGGTAAACTGGGTCAATGGGAAATTTAGATGCAGGAATTATATGCTGATTCCTCTGTTAGAAGAAATCCAAAGATTAAAGCCTCACTTTAATGTTTTCTCCATTGCACATATTTACAGGGATAAAAATGAAGAAGCCGACCGGTATTCTAAAGCAGGTCTACAGCAGATTCTGGGATCTTGGAGGATAACAGAGCAAGTTCAGGATCAGATCCGTGTGTCGGATCTTCCCCCATACTCTTAGAATATCATTCTCTTTTTTGTCTGAACATGTATGAAATGCTCCTGAAGCAGGAGAGACAGTTGTTTACATTTATTTTCCTTTTGATATATGTATTGGGTTGTTTTCCTGTTAAAAAGGAGGCCCAGATGCTATGAGACAGTTCTGAATTATTATTTTTTTATAGGGCTGTTACAGGCCGTGATCAGGAGAGCTTCCATAGTCTCTTGATAAAAAGACATGGTAAAAAAGACACCACAGAGGAGATTTAAATATCTCTATGGCACAAGCAATCTCTGCTGAATGTTTACTCATTCCTTTTGTAGCTTTTTTTATTTTTGATTAATAGAAAAGCGCGGTTTTTTTTCCTCGGAAAAAAAATAACAGTAAGAGACTTTGATGACAGATGCATCATACTGATTCAAGTTGGATGTTTTTTTGTTTCTGGAGTTGTTGGAGCAACAACACTAGAGAGAAGTGTTGCATGCATAACATTCCAAAGGTTCACGATCAGGATCGAGTTGAATTCCTTTCTTGTTGAGAGGGAGTGTTGAAAATAGCAACAAGAAATGATAAAAATAGAATCCATAAATTCCAATTTAATTTGTCCTTGAATTAAATTGTGAATTAAAATCGAATTTAGTCTTAACAGCTACTTGGAAATAATTAATTAAGTTATTTTGACTTAATTAGTTGGAGAAATTCAAGTTAGAAGTCTTTCTGGAGTCATGTAAGAGTTATCCCTTAAATTAAGGAGATAAGATTGAGTTATATTTGAGTTGTAATTAGTTGGCTCAATTTCCTAAGTTAAGTCCAGTTAAATTAGTTCCAAACTGTTTGAGGAACTAATAGAGAGTTAACAGTCAGTTGATGCATGCATGCACTCAACTAGTGTACTCCAGTTAACTGAAGATTCCCTCATCAGTAACTCATTCTTGTCTATTCTGAGAAAGAAACAGTTGAGCTAAATGTTAAGGACAATGTACTCAGTTGCATGTGTTTTCTTATAAAGAAAACTCATGCATGCAGAAGGATAAATTCCTTGAGGATTGCACAATCCTGACAATGTGTGAGATCAGGATATCATCCACTTGGTAAATCAAGTTTTTCCACTTGGTTGAAGGAGATCATCCCAGTGGAACTGCGCAAGGAAATAGGAGCTTGGAGGGCAGAGAGGAAGGCTTGTGAGAAGCCAGGATTGCCTGTGAGCATTTGTGAGGATTGTACTGAGAGCTGGCTAGCCGTGAGAGCTAAGGCTTTGTATAATTCCTATGTATTTCCACCTTGTATGATAATACAAATAGTGGGGTTTTTAGCTGAGTCTTTCCCCAAAGTATTTTCATGTGTATTGTGCATTGATTCTTCTTCTTCTAGTTATATGTGTTCAGCTCGATCTTTAAACTTCCGTAAAGAAAATTGATAGTAGAAGTAGGTTATAGTATTATGCTTTGGTTATATTACATTATCGGGTTAATCTACAGTCAGATTTTCTACATGGTCTTAGAGCGAGATTTGTAGAGAATTTGCAGAATTTCTATAGTTTGCAATTGTTAAAAATTTTAGGTGCTAAAAGAATTTCTATTCAAGGGGATGCCGAATTAATTATTAAACAAATTAAAGGAGACTATTTGGCCAAACATCCTAG
Organism: Pinus tabuliformis; assembly: GCA_031772625.1. Taxonomy (NCBI): domain Eukaryota; kingdom Viridiplantae; phylum Streptophyta; class Pinopsida; order Pinales; family Pinaceae; genus Pinus; species Pinus tabuliformis. Next base: position 87,237,544 of record CM062814.1, on the reverse strand, counting down.
GATGAGAGAATACAGAAATGTTGTGCTAGACTTCCTAGAAAGTTTCCTTGAATATGACCTTTTTGAAATTCCTAGGAAACAAAACATCATTCCAAACAATCTGGTTTTTTCAGCTAGCTCTTGTAAAATGCCTTATCCAAATCAAGAATATGTACTGGAGGTAAAACATAGACCAGTTGCACCTGATAACCTAAGATATTGGCAGGTATTTGGAAAGATAAGCAGATTGAGAATTTCCTACAATACAAAGATGAATTTCAAGATTGCAGTATTGATTTGGAATCTGAAGAAGATAGTAAAATTATTTAACATTTTGATCCAAAAAGGCAACCAAATAATCTAGATGTAAATAGTCCCTTAGATAAAGCTGGAAATAAACTAGAATTGCTTGAAATTGACCCAAAAAAAAGAATATTTTGAAACGCTCAAGCTTAAAGATAATATTTTGCCTAGGGGTTTAGCTCCATTAGAAGAAGTATTTAATTTCGATAATGTGGGTAAAAGGCCTAATATTGAGCCCTTAGGAATAGCAGTTGAAGATTTCAATTTAGGTACTGAAAAAGACCCAAAGATCATAAAACTATCTAAATCAATCCTAGCAGCTGAAAATGAAAAGTATATTTCTTTATTCAAATAATTTAATGATGTTTTTGCCTAGAGCTATGAACATCTTAAAACATATGACATTGAAATCATACAACATAAAATTCCAATCAAGGAATATCAAAAAACTTTTAAACAAAAACTTTGTAGGATAAATCTAGTTCTAATGCCTTTAATTGAGAAAGAAATCAAAAGGATATATGATTCCAAAATCATAGTTCTTCTTATGTACTCTAAGTGGGTTTCCAACATTGTACCAACTAGGAAGAAAACATGTGAAATTAGATTTTGTATAGATTTCAGAAACCTTAACAAAGTTTCCCTGAAAGACAACTATCCCTTACCTAAAATGGATCATATTTTGCAAAAGGAAGTTGGGTATTCTAGGAATTCCTTATGAGATGGATTCTTAGGTTATAATAATGTATTATCCAGAGGATCAAGAAAAAACAACCTTTACTACTCCTTGGGGTACCTTCATGCACGTGAAGATGCCTTTTGGATTAATGAATGTTGGAGCCACATTTCAGAGAGCAATGGATATTGCTTTTGCTGATGAAATTGGCAGATTTATTGTGATATATCTAGATGACATAATTGTATATTATAAATCTGATGAAGAACATCTTATGCACCTTAGAAGAGTTTTTGAAAAGTGCAGAAAGTTTGGGATCTCATTAAATCCTAAGAAAACAATGTTTGGTCTTGAAGAAGGAAAACTTCTTGGTCACATTATATCTAAGGAAGGAATCAAAATTGATCCCAAAAGGATTGAAGCTATCCTAAAAATAAACCATCCAAGGAATATTAAAGAGCTTCAATCATTTATTGGGAGAATAAACTTCCTAAGAATATTTATCCCTAACCTTGCAGAACTTCTCAGAAATATCACAAACATGCTAAAATGAGACTCTGAAATCAGGTGGAACATCGAAGCTAGGCAATCATTTGACTAGGTTAAACAGGCATTAACAAAAGAACCAGTCCTTATTAGTCCTGATTTTACCAAAGATTTTATAATTTTTTCCTTTGCTTCTGAACATACTGTTGTAGCTATCCTTTTGCAGAATCCAAATTTTTCCTTTGCTTCTGAACAAATTGATGGCTGAATCCAATTTTAATGCTTTAGATATTAACTTTGTAGCTGAATTAGATTATCAAGAGGAATAGGCGACTCCACAACTTGATGAGGCTTTCTTGACCTCACCCTAGTATGCAGACCTTATTTATGTTTTATTTAATTTAAATGCTCCTCCTGGTCTGACAAAAACAAAGGCTATATTTCTGAAACTAAAAGTAGCTAGATTTTTCATCTTAGAGAATGCTTTATATTGGAAAGATGCTGGTGGTCTTCTGCTAAAGTGTCTTTTGAGTGATGATGCAGAAAGAATAATGCAGGAATTCCATGAAGGTGACTGTGGTGGCCATCTCTATTGGAAAACCACTGCCAATAAGATCCTTAGAGCTGGTTTTTACTGGCCTACAATTTTTCTAGATGTCCATAAAAAGGTAACCTCTTGTCATAAGTGTCAAATCTTTAAGGGAAAAAGAAAACTTTTACCGTTACATTTGAAGCCCATATCTGTTGAGAGCCCTTCCCAATAGTGGGGATTGGATTTCATTGGAGAAATCCATGCTCCATTCTCTGCTCAACATAAATGGATCCTTACTGCTACTAACTACTTTACCAAATGGATTGAGGCCATTCCTTCAAGACTATCCACAGATGTTGTGATTATCAAATTCTTAGAAACCAACATCCTGTCTAGATTTGGTTGCCCAAAACAAACTTATTACAGAGAATGCAACAGCCTTTAGGTCAAAGAAAATTATAGATTTTTGCAATAAATACCATATTACCTTGGGGCATTCAACTACTTATTACCCACAAGGTAATGGGCTATCTGAATCTTCAAACAAAAGTCTAGTGAATATTATCAAGAAGTTGCTAGTAGAAAACAAGAAGTCATGGCACAACAAACTTATAAATGCACTTTGGGCTGATAGGCTCACTACAAAGAAATCAATTGGCATGTCACCATACCAATTGTTTTATGGAATGGATGTTGTTTTTCCATCCTCTTTGGGAATTTCATTCAAGAATTACAGGCTGAGGCCAATGACATTCAAAGAATGGTTGATCAAACGATCCAGTTGCAGCAATCCAGAGAAGAAGTTTATAACAAGGCTCAAGTCATTCAGGTGAATATTAAAAAAGTTTTTGATAGAAGGAAAAAGGTGGATGATTTCACCATTGGTGGCAAAGTTTTAAAGTTGGATTCAAGAAGGGAGGATAAAGGGAAGCATGGAAAGTTTGATAATCTATCAATGGGCCCTTATGTCATTTATGTTGTCAGAGGGAATAATGAATTTTTTATCAGAATTTTGGATGGGACAAAATTACCTGGTGGACCTGTAAATGGCAGGATGCTCAAACAACATTTTTCTGAGCATTAGACATTTTCTTATCATTTATCATTGTATATATCATTGTCTTTATTGTGTGGATTGAGTAACCTGTTAGCAGAAGTTGAAGCCCGCAGAGACGACCCTAAGCTTCTATTTGATGAGTTACCATAAATACTTCTACAAACAAATCAGAGGTGGACATTACTGAAATAACAACTCAAGGCTATTGATCATATATTATTGGAACCTGACAAGGAGAGTGCCATTCCCAGCTGGAGCCACTATTAGGGTCCTATAATTTATAGGATCTCAAGGTAGTTTAGTGATGTATCTCATAAATATTATTTTGTAAATGCATGTCATCTTCCAATGATTTCAAAATAAAAAGAAAAATATAATAAAAAATGAAAAGAGGGTATAAATAAGAAGAATAAAGAGAAAAATAAAAATACTAAAAAAAAGAGAAGAGATCAAACCCCACCAGAAAAGAAAGAAAATAAAAAATAGAATAAAACTGAAAGTGTGCAAGTCTAAATGCCACTACTCATACAATTTTTTGCTTCATTTCTGTAAAATAAAGTTGTGTGCATCAATTGTTCAAAATGCCACAATCACTTGCTTTAGTTTGGTCATACTTCTTAATCATGGTTAGACTTCTTTAACTTTCTGTAAATTAGATAGAGAATAAAGGTTTATCCAATAGTTTAATCTGGATAAATCATTAGTTAGGTAGAAAATGACATTGACACAATTGTTTAATATGGGTCAATAGGAGAAATAAGGCACCCTAGAAATTAAAATAAAAAATGCTAGTGAAGCTAAGGGTAGGTAAATTTGATGGGTTTCTTAAATGTCAGCGTGCATAAATTTTATCCTAAGTTTAAGGATAGGGAAAGAGGTGAAAAGTGAATTTTTTTCATTATATATTTCAAAAGTTTATTGTTAATACCATATCCTAAGTTTAGAGGATAAATATGCGCAGGGATAAAGTATTTCATTTCCCTATTTCTTCCCCTTTCCTAAGTTTGAAAAAAAAATTATGTGAGTGCAAGCAGACAAAGCATTTTGACGTTTATGGTTAAATTTTTGTCACCTTCAACACTTTGGAATTCAGTTCCCCACTTCATCCACGACTCAACATCCTTTTTCTGCCCCCCCCCCCTTCGCATTCTCCCTTTACCGTCGAGGGGGGTCTGGAAGGTGGTTTCTTCTACCAGGCCCTACTCCCTACGTGGCGACTCCTAGTGATTTTGCAACCCCCCCAACTGATACCACTTACCGCCCAACACCCCCTCCGGAAACCGCCATCCTACATCCGCTCCTGTTGCATCCACACCACTCCTCCTCTGCCACTCTCTACCCACCACCTGTCCCAACCGTTGCTCCAATTAAATATCTTCTCACTTTATACCATTTCACATTTAGTTTTCTCAGGTAACCATTTAGTAAAGACCCCGCACAATTTTCAATGGAACTCTGCCTCTGTGTTTAAAAAGATATAGAGCCTGTCACTGTCAATCTTTACTTCTCATTTCTTTTGTTGTTCATTATTTCTTGTAGCAACCTCAACCAGAGCTTCTTCAGTACCAACATCCTAATAGTCGCTGACCTCCCTGTTCATTGTCACTTGACACACTATTTTTCCTAAGCCCAATAAGCCCTCCTTTGTCTATTTATTTTGTTCAGAAAGTGCTACATCCATGCCTCCAAAAGCTAAGACGTAGGACCAGGTCATCAACCCATTGATTCTACCTTCTGTAGACCTAGATCACACACCTTTGCCAGACAGAGTTTACTAGATCACTAAAACACTATGTGACTGTGACTTCTTTGAGTTATATTGTTGGTTAGAGGAGAAAGATAATGATAAAACAAATGAGATAGGACTCTGGGAGTCAAACCTTCCCCACCATATCTTTCATGTGACCTTTCAAACTCCAAAATTCACTAGGAGATGCCAAGCTTGCTATGTCCCTGCTCAAAGAGCTATAATTGCACCTACAGGTGACATCCTTTTCACCAATACAGCCAAATCAATTGATCAAATCATGTTGTCCCCTTCTATGGAAAACTTTGCCCCTTTCTCCATAGAAGCCCTCACCCAACTTTATCAAAAGTTAGGATTTTTGGAATTTTCCTTCCAGAAAATGCCCAATTTCACAAGAAAAATCCTCCTTATCCTTCTACCATTTTCCCTGACCAGGCCAAACAAATTATATCTATCCTTTCTCACATTCTAGGCTACCATTCTAATTAGTGGGTGGATGAGCTTATTTTAGGATTTATTTCCACATTTTCCATAGACAACAAGCCCTCTACTGTTTGCAATTTTAGTCAATTCTTGGCTGACAATATCCATGAGAGGTTCATCAAGTTTCCTACAGAGAAGATCATCAGCTGCACCTCTATTTTAGTGTACATGTTCATCTATTACCAATCAGAAAAATTCAGTTTTACCTTGTAGAAATTGGATGATGCAGGTGACCAACAACCAATGATCTTTTGGACATCACTGGTCATGAAATAACAACAAGAATTCACCTACAAGCAATTTGTAGAAGACTTTGTTCATCTAGCTATGAACATTCTCTGTAGTACAGTGCAACCTAGGATGAGTGAGGAGATCAAAGGAATACTACATCTACCAGACCAAACCAAGACTAGAGATTGGTACCTGTACCAAAATTATACAGAGATCAAAGTCTATGGATGTGATTTGGCCCCATACAAGCTTCCCAAGTACCTCCCAATGAGGATATTTTCACTCTAATATATCAAGCAAATGTTAAACTCGGATGAGATTCACTTTGTAGTAGCAAAGAAGAAGGCACAATTCAGGATCAAAGCACAGGTAGGCCCATTTGTCTGCAACATAAGAACTGCAGGGGAGGAGGAAAACAAGATATTGAAGGAGATGAAGTTCAACTTGAGCTTCACCTGGTCTTATGACCCCTGTGGCATCATTTCAAAACTTAGAGTGGACAATAAGAACACTCCCTACATTCATACTTTGAGGCTAGAGATAGAACCGTATGCTAATTAGTTAGAGTGGGCATAAAATACCCTCCAGGAAGATGAAGAGCAATTGGTTTCCACTTCTAGTTTACAGACTCCTGTTCCTCAGGAGAAATACAACAAAATACAAAAAGAAGAAGGGTCTTCATCTATAACCGTTGGAGAAGCCATAGAATTTAGAATCAATTACAAAAAAAGGCCCAAGGTGATTCACAAACTAGAGGTAGACAAAGAAATGGAAGAGCAAGAAGATATTATTATCACCGATTCTCCACTAGAAACCATGAAGTTCACTATTTCTCCTTCTAAACCTTCATCTTGATAGGGTCATAAGGAGACCGATTTGGAAACACACACTGTCTAGATAGAGAAGGAGAAAACAATGTTTGATAGGTACAAAGAAATAAAGCTCAGGAATGAGATATTGAAGAACAACACCTACAACCAATTCTGGAAGCAGACTTCCAGTTCACAAAGTAGACTTTTGTCAGTATTTGATACTAAACATGGAAAAATGTATATGGCCTTTCTTGAGGTCCAGACTTCACAACCTAAATCAGTAACAGACTACAGGAGCACCACCTTTGAGTTCAGCACAAAGGATATATATCCCATTGATGAAATGGAGATTCAAAAACAAACTGGTGATATGATATCCTCCACTCTCACTAACACTGCCATGTCTTTATCCAAATTACAGGTCTCCTTTGCAAATGTACAGTCACAATTTAAGACGGAGAAGGTCTCCTCCTTGGCCAATGACAACAAGATCAAGTCTTTAGAAGAATTGGTGATCAAGATATGGTATGACCCTAAGGATGTTATGGATGCTGAAGAAATTATTAAGAAGAAAAACTTGGACATTGTAGCATTGAGGAAACAACTCAAGTTGCTAGATACAGAGGATCCAATGACCAAGGAAATTGCAGAAGATGAAGCTCAAAAAGATGACATGATGAAACTGCTTATTGACCAAAACATACAATTCAAGCAGATGGAAGCAGAGTTAGAAAAGATGATAAAGAAGAAGGAATACAGCTTGAATATGGCCATTATTACCTTGTATGTTGTGCCTCTTTCTCAACTACCTTCCACAGGAACAACTACTGCACCTTCCACTTCTACTCAGACTCCCAGTGCTGAACAAGTAGTAGAGACACTGCAAAACATGTCCTTAAGATCAAACAAGATTGAGACCTTACAGAGCCAACGTAAAGCTATGGAAGTCCAGAAGGCCAAAGTTGAAGCTACTCACATTGCTGAACTGGACAAAAATCAGAGACTTCTGGAAAATATGTGTTAGGTAGAGAGAGACACTTCTATTGGCCAGACCTTGCACCAAGCCAAGGAAACAATCTAGATGAACATACTTGTCTCAATGAATGAGATTTGGCCTTCTATTTAGATTATATTTGAACAAAAAGAGTTAATCGATAAGGCCACTGAGACCATTGTACAAGGAAGGAAAAAGTTGGGAGAAATGCCAACTGAAGCTACAAATATTATCAAGTTCTTCAATTCAAAGTCCATATATGAGCTGGAGGAAGTGGGAGTCAGTGATAGAACTGAACCATTCTGGAGGTTAAGAAGGTCTTGACTAAGAGAAATCTTATTAACCAGTTGGAGGAAAAGTGTGAGACCTTGGAGCTGTAGGTAAATAGATTCACAAATAGGATTGAGGCCTTAATGCAAAAGGGACAAACCAGAATCTATGTCATCAATGGTAAGTTGATCACTCAAGAGGAATACATCCAAAAAATGAAAGAGGTAGCCAAAAGCAGCATCAAGTTCAGTGGAATCAAAGGGAGTATGATAGTGAAAGATTTTCTGGAGACCATGTCAAATGATTTCCACATGCAGAATGAAGTAAAACACATTTTTACTGTGAAGCTACCTTTTGCTAAGTATACAGAGGTAGATGAAATCTACTGCAGGGTGACAAATTTAACAGTGCCAGATGAAAAGAGATGGGAAGAGTTACTTAATTTACTAGACTAAGCACTAACTCGGGATCAGTGAAATTTTTTGCCAGTGCAGCAGCCAACACAATTTTTAGTTCAACATCGCATTCTATTTTGAATGACTCAGCAACAGAAACCACCCAAATAGGGCCATCGCTTTCCTCAACAGCCTATGTGGCCTATTCGTTTGCCAAAATTAGATGATATTAGTTTGTAACTAGGATAATAATACACTGTCGGTTTGACAACTATTTTTGTAAAGAATTATTGTAATTTTTATTATAAATACTTCACTATTTGAAGTATTAGTGTTGATTTCCAAATGTAATTTCTGCTACATATTGTAATCTTGAAGTACTGGAGCATCAATAATATAGGGACTTTTTACAGGATTCATGTGGTGTTCTAAATGGTGATGTGTTTCTTGTCTTTATATGTTTAAAAGTTGTTATCTCTTTCCTCTATTTTTCTAAATCTGAATTAATCAACAGAAACTGTGATAAATAAGATTCATTGTCAAGAGCGCCCTATTTTGGCTGTTGTTAATTTTAATGTTTTCTACTAAAGTCAGGATAAAGAATTCTTAATTTCTCTTTTTTCTCTACTGAATCTTACATTTCTACTTTTCCACCACCCATTTAAGCTCTGAAAAGATCCATTTACTACAACCTAGCTTGCCCTATGATAACTCCTTTAAAAATTGATGAACAAACTCCAGTTTTAGTTTATGGACTCCATAGCCCAATGGAATTATAACACTCAAATCAACCAAACCAATCAATCAAAACAAAAAGCACAATCATATCTAGCTTAAAATTCACATTAAAAGCAAAGCTAAATCTTATAGACAGATCTATCTTTGAAGCTAGTAGGGCTAGATTCCAGCTTCCAAAGTTGGTTTAATGTTGTCCTATGCATTTACTCTCTCAACCTAAAAATACAGAATGACAACACCTAGAACAGACATTGACTAGACTCACTTGGACTTTTTGGAGGGTAATCTTCGCTCGAGATGGAAAAAGTGAAGTTACTTGCACCAGATCGTTTTATCAAGTAGGTTGTCAATGTAACTATTTCCACTCGTGCATATCTACAACCACTTTTCACTTTAATTTCTGCAACATTGGATTTCATTACCAACTAGTGATTTTATTGTCAAAATCTTGTTTGCATGGTTTAAATCCTTAGATTTTTTAGCATGTGTTAGTTGTTTGTTTTTACTTTTTACAGACCTTAGGATTGGATTATGAATATTATTTAATTTGGTGATAATTTTTAGTCCTGGTTGAATCTCCAAGACAGTTACGTAGAATACGAGGTCAACCTCCTGAATACACACCAAGTCAGTTGGAAAAGATAAAAATGGAAAAGTCAAAATCTACATGATAAAAAACCTCAGACAAACCTAAAACATCAACAGTTTTACAATCTGAGACAGTAGAAACTGAATTAAATCCAAAACAGGAAGTAGAATTAGGCTTATTTCACCCTGATCCAGAAGTTACCGAGGTAGTTCATACAAAATCTAGCAGTGGTGAAGTCTTAAACACTGAACTTACTAAACTAGAAGTAGAAGAACCTGAGTCTGAGCTTTTTCAACTTGAATCACCTTTGGTTGTTATAGCTCCTACTCCTGATCCACCTTCACCTTGAAGAAACCTAATAGTAATGACTGAATTACCTCCTGGGTTAATTAGTATTGAAGACATTACGAAAGAAATAGAGACACCTCATTCTCCATTTATCGGTGCTGAAAATTTTTACCCAAGAGTTCCTTTTTCTCCTTTCCCACCTGACCCTTGGTATTCTACAACTTTGAGTTTTTTAGGTCATAATTTGTCACCATCACGCATTCCTTTTTATTCATCAGAAGTAACTATGTCAGAAATTCCTATTGGGATCCAACCCATTGATTCATCCATGTTTACCAGCTCCCTAGAATCACTATTGTATGGTGGTCCATCAGATCCTCCTGGGTACCAGTCACTTAATGGGACCTTTTCAGGAGCATCCTCTTCTCACCAACCTTCTACTTGGTCATCTGGTTATTCTTAGCCACCTATTCCAAGAGTATCACAAACTATCATTCTATTAACCCCTCAAATATCTATTCCTTAGAATACTCAGGAAATCTTGCAGGGTTCTGCTTATCAAATTGTTCCTATGGTTTAGTCTATACCACAGATCCCTACTGGGAAACCTATTGTCGGAGCAATGCAAACACCTTTTCAAGGTCAATCTTACCAGGTTCAACCTTTTCAAGGAAAATTTTTTCAAAGACCACCTTTTCAAGGCCAAACTTTCTAAAACCCACCTTTTGGGGGTCAATTCTTTCAAAGCCGGCCTCTTCAAAGTCAATTTTTTCAAGGTCAACCTTTGCAAGTGAAACCTGGTCAGGGGAAATATTACTTAGGTCAAATGGGTCAATCTCAACCTTTCCAGATTCAACGATACCCCAGTCATACTTATCAAGTCCCTGTTCAACCTCAACCCATTATGATTCACCCTGGCCACCTTGATGGAATTCCAATTCCAGTTGCTCAGGCTATTCCTGGATATCCTAGAAATCTGACTCTAAGAGTTTGTCTTAACATGCAAGGTTATCAAAATTTACCACAAGACCCTAGCTGAAAATTATCATTTATTGCAATGTTAAATCTACCAAATTTATCCCATTTAAATAATGATCTTATTTATTATTGTCCTTTTTGGTCAGAAATTCCTACCAATTTACGAAATTACATACCCAAATTCAAAGTTAAATCAGGAGAGGATCCATCCAATCTACGCCTTTTCTAATGAACTTTAACTGGTTCGACAACTAAATAGTACATTGCGTTATTATGTGCCTCTTTCTAGAACTTTAATTCTCTAGAAACAAATTTTTTAACCCACTTTCAGTTACCAATCCATTATGATACTGGTACTGAACTACTGACTTCTTTAAAAAAATCAAAGTTGACTCACATCTTTGATCATATCCATGAATGGAGACGTAGACGATGCTTAGTTAAAGTTTTCATCCCACATCAAATTTTAGATGAGTCATTTGTAAAGTCACTTCTTCCCGTTATCACGTAAGATGTTTCCAAGGGAGGTGTCATTATGGAAGAGCATGTAATTTCCCGTGCATGGTAATTAGACTTGGTCTAACTCAATTTAGCACTTTGTATGAAAAAATCATGAATTTATCTCGCCCTATGGGTGAACCCCTTATTATATCTCCTACAGTATCAGGGTCTAATGTTTCTGATGGCATTATAGGTTCGGTTAACAAACAATCTAAAGGAAAAAAGAATATTTGGAAAAATACTCAAACTTTGGCCATACAACATACATAATCTGAAATCCTTCCTCCCGAAATTATTTTTGAGGTTAATTTCGTAGAATCATCAAATGGAAACACAAAATCAATTTGGGGTAAAAAGAAGGGGAAAGGTAAGTCGAAACAAAATGCTACTCCAAAATAGAAACCTACTAAATTTTATCCTACCAATGAAAAATTAAAATCTCGCTATCCTTTCCTTATTTGCAATGAGGACCACTATATGAAGGAATGCCCACATCGGGCAGAGGTTTCTAAATTAATTAAAGGTTATCCAACTATCATTGTTTTGAAGGATCCATTTCCTTCTCAAGACAACAAAATGGTTTCTCATAACACATTTTCCTCTTCCAAATCACAAGATATCATGATGATTTCTTCATAAGAAGTTCTGGTAGCTACGAAATCCAAAGATTATGGGTCTAAGTATCCTGTTGAAAATGGAAATGAGGCTAGTTCATCTAGTCAACCTTCCAATTCAATTCCTCCTTCTCTTTCTGAATCATTACAGATTAAGAAGCCAAATCTTGACATGATGATCTGACCACCTCCTAAGGGTGTGCCTCGGAAATCAACTTTCAACCTGAATGCTACAGATGCACAAAATTATAATATTCTTGAAGACCTATCTATGTCTCCTTCCACAATGTCATCTCTAGAAGTGTTGCAAACATGCCCAACATGGTGAAATATTTTAATGTCAGCTATAGGAGCTATTGATCCACAATATTCTAACTAAATTATCTTTGATCTTGAGAGTCATATCCTGAGACGTCCTTATCAACTGGAAATCCAGATTCCAGATTTTGTTAAAACTAACGAGTATTTTGTATAGTTGTTGATGAAGGAGCTTCTACATGCATTATGTTAATTGATTGTTGGAAATTTTTATGTTATCCAACTATTAATCAATATCCTACCACTCTGAAGGCATTTGATGGAATAGGTTTTCGTGGGATCCTGAAATATTTTACCTTAGAGCTAGAGGGAAAAACGGTCGCAATCGAAGTTGAATTTGTAGATGTTCAGCTATATTACAACCTTTTTCTAGGTCAAATTTGGACCTATACGATGTCATCAGTAGCCTTGTCACTATTCCGAATGATACAATTTACTCAAAAAGGAAAATTTGTAAAAGTAGACCAATTATCTTAGTACACTTCAGACCCTAACTTTGCGGGGAGTATACCTTTTGTTGGAAAATTGAATTTTGCGTATGAAGATATTGGTTTTGGTTTACTCAAAGACTCATCACTGATGGGAACCTTTGCGATGACTCCACCATATTTAACTTCTTATTTTGCTAACATAAACATGATTAAATCAAGCACTATGCAATCTCTTGATCCATGGATAGTGCCTTAGAGTCTGAGTTATCATCCTATGGGAATGAGATGCATTTGAGCCCTTTTGAATTGTCTTATCAAGAAGTACAATCATTTTCCAACCCAACATATTCAAATATTGATCGAGTGGATATGGTCAATGAATATTATCCTCCTTTTCCTTGGTTAGAACCAGTTTCACTTTCTGATCCTTTCCATTTTGTGTTTCCAAATGATGAAATTGTCATGGAGATTATGAATTTGGATGAAATGCCATGGAATGATCACCGTCATCGTTCATTTGTTCTACCTAGCCTTGAAAAAATCGATAATTATTTTTCAAATATGTTTTCACCTAAGATAGTAAATAGTCCAGAATCACCCATTTCAGTGTTTCAATCTGAATCTAAAAGGAATTTGGGGGAATATATCTATGACAATTTCCATTGACATCTCTGTTAAAACAAGAATTGTTGAAAATATTTACGTAGTTGCCTCATGTTCAATCAAAGAAATTTAAAATATAAGGCCCTATTTCAATAATTCTGCAACATTTTTGCTTGGCGTTATGAGGAAATTCCAGAAATTCATCCAAGTATTGTAATACATGAAATTAAGACTTACCTAGATGCCAATCCTGTCAGAAAATGATTACATCCAGTCCATCTAAGAAACATTGTTGCGATTAAAGCTGAGGTCGAGAAACTTCTCAAAGAAGGTTTTATCTACCCAGTTCCCTTAACTGATTGGGTATCCACTATCATTCATGTTAATAAGAAACAGGGAACCATTAATGTATGTGTCGACTATAGGGACATTAATAAGGCTTGTCCAAAAGACAATTATCCTACTCCTATATCTCTCAAATCATTGATGAATGTGTTGAAAATGAAATATTCTCATTTTTGGATGGATTTTTGGCTACAATCAAAGCAACATACTCCCCTCTGATCAAAATAAAACCACATTAATTTTCGATGGGGACTTTTTCATATCGAAAAATCCAATTCAGTTTAAATAATGTAGAAGAAACTTTTCAATGGGCTATGTATTATGCATTTCACGATATTAAGCATATTGTGCAACCATATTTGGATGAATTTCCAGCTCATTCACTAAGACGACAAGACCATCAATGCATTTGAGATAAATTTTCATTAGATGTCACCATTACAATATTCGCTTGAATCCACATAAGTGTGTTTTCTGTGTGCAATCTGGTCGATGTCTAGTATTTATTGTTTCAAAGGAAGGCATTCGTGTTGATCCATTGAAGGTTGATGCTATCTTGAATTTACCTCCTCCTTCCAATCTATGCCAACTCCAAAGTTTGTAAGGGAAAGCAAACTATCTACGTCGATTTGTCCAGAACTATGTCGAGTTGACTAAAGGTTTTACTTGACTTTTGAAAAAGGGAATCCCATTTATCTGGGATGAAGTGGCTCAAAAATCCTTTGATCCACTTAAATCTGCATTAACCCATACACTGCTGGTGGATGCTCCCGATTATCACTGAGATTAATTTTTATACTTGACAGCGTCCGATGCCACCATTGATATGGTCCTAGTTCAGGAAGACGGGTCAAACAAAGAGCATGTCATATATTACTTAGGTCGTAATTTAACAAAAACTTAAGCAAAATATGCACATGTAGAGAAATTTCGCTTGGCAGTTATTATATTCTTACCAGACAATTTCTAGGGGCAAGCATTCCAAATGGATAGTCATCCTACAGGAATTCAATTTGGAATTCATGAAATCCAAATCTAAGAAATCATTAGTTCTTACTGAGTTATTATGTGACTTTCCCCGTATTGAAATTGAAAACATGGTAGAAGATTCTCGTCCAGATGAATCTATGTTTCTAATCAGTACTTTATATCCTTGGTACAGAGATATCATCATTTATCTTCAAACCAGACATTTCGTCCAGAACTGAGTCAAACTGATTGTCACCAAATCCGGTATCAATCTAAGAAATACAATATTGTTGGTGACACACTTTTTCGCTATGGTGCTAATTCTATTTTTCGATGATGTTTAATTCATGCAGAAGTGGAAAATGAAATAAATGATTGTCATTCTAGAACTTATGGCAGTCACATTTCAAGGCTTTCCACTGCTCAAAAGATCCTACACGTAGGATATTTTTGGCCTTCTATGTTTAAAGATTGTATAACTACAATCCGCAAATTCCATAATTGTCAAATTTATGATCAAAAAATGCATGCACATGTAGCTTCTCTTCACACAATCATTACTGTCAGTCCTTTTGTGAAATGGGGCATTGACTTTCTTACATGTAACCCTCACTCGACCGAGGGTCATGGATATATTATCCTTGCGGTAGATTATTTTACAAAATGGTTTGAGGCGATGCTAACATATAAGGATTATGGTGAAACAACTTTCAATTTTAGGTTCAATCATGTAATTGCTTAGTTTAGAGTACCATAAGCTATCATCACGGACCATGGTAGCCATTTTCAAAACTATATGATGACCAATATTACCATTATAGAACTATATATGCAATGACAAAGAAGAAAAAACACAACCATAAGAGACAATAGATTGGTCCAATACTAGGGAAAAACCCCACAAGGGGGGAAACCCTTTCAAATCTTCTTCTTTATTAAATCATCATAAAAAGTTTTTAGCGGAGAGTACAATGATCCTAATACATAAACTTGCAGCACATATTTATAGAACATATTGCAGATCTACAGAACAACAGAGAGAAACCATTGATCCACTAGACCATTGAATCAAACTGAAGGAAACTATCAAACCCCTGGATGCTCCCAGAAAGACTAACTGCGTCCGTCTGAAACTCCTTGGATGCTCCCTTAACCACTCTATGAGGGAATCTGTGTCTAACCCGGATGCTTTGAGGAAGACTGTATGTGTGCGTACATGGTCAATCTCATGCAGAACTAATCCAAACACCCAAATGATCTCTTCTAGTTACTATGCATGCATCTAGGACTACTCAGATGCTCCCTTGACCACTTTGTGTGAGTGTTCATGGACCAACACTATCTGATCTGTTTCAGAAACCCTAGATGCTCCCGTCAGGCCTTTGTGTGAGCGTCTGAGACTTCCTAGACACTGCCTTAGCCACTGTGTGTGTGCGTATGGGGACTAAAAAGCTTAGTTACATGCCTACAACTGAGAAACAAAAACTGTGTATTCATGCGAGCTTCACCTATGTGATTTCAGACCCTTGCGTGAACTTCTTCCATCAAGCCTGTGCAAACTAAGACAAAAGAAGAGAGTAGAATATGACTTGAGCAATGTGTGGAAATGAGCTTGAGGTATATTCTATTTATATGCTTCCATGAGGGTCCACTTGCGGTTAAGGACAACCTGTCTAATTTTACATGTGCTTAGGGTAAACCCATTCCATTATACATGAGTGGATAAAATCATTTAAAAATCACCTTCCTCTTGTTCAAATGGGGTGATCTTTAGGTTGATTTTCGTCCTCTTGAAAAGAGGAATTTAATGCAATCATTATCTTGGTCATCTGAGTTGTCCAAGGTGGACTTTGACCCTAGTTTAAAAAAGTTAACAAATGCGGTGATCCCAGAGTGACGGGTATGAATGCGGCGATTAGATCGCTCGATATGAATTGCGGTGACACATTAGTAATCAAACTAAACTATTTGATTCCAATGTGCTTAATAGTTGGTGAACTAAATGATTTTTAAATTAAATCTCTTATTCTTTGATTTGAAACCAAAAACTCATTCAAAAACTTTTCATATTATCCATTGGATGATGTATTAGACAAAGAATATTTTCTTGAAATCAAATCTTGTCCACTCATTTATTTCAAAATAAAAAATTCCTCAAGCCCAATTCCAATATAGACCAAGCCTATTGCGTTAAAAAATTAATGTTCATATTATTATTATTATTATATATATATATATATATATATATATATATATATATATATTATTTCATCGTTTTTAATATTTGTTATTTATTTATAATAATTTGTTATTACTTAGTGTTTATTTTAAAATAAAAATAGTTACATTTTTTATAATTTTCCCATAATGTTCAAAATGAAACTTCACATATGGAATTCTACAACATTGGAGACCGTGGCAAAGAAAGCGTTAGTTTTTGTAGCATCGGATGCGTTCTAGCCATGAGATTTGGTGGAGAGGATAGAATACATGATATCTCCAAAACCCAGAAATCATTTATGAAAATTCCACCTAAAGATGGCTTAACTAGATTATTAGTCGATTTTAAAATATTTCCTAAGTCTAAACTTAGGGAATATGGTTAATTAATCAAAATGAATTAAGTCAAGGTGATAATTCTCTAAAAATTCACACAGATTGATCCATAAATAATCTGAGCCATCGATTAAGATTTAATATTGGTCATTGGAGTCCCAATAGGAACATATAAGAAAGGATCGATGTGGTGATGGAGAATACACAAGAGTCACTTGGAGAATATGATTTTCTAGAGTAGTAGTAGTCTATTGTGGGAGAGTTCGAGCTTCAGTGAGGCAAAAAAGATAGTGAGGGGTAGGGACAATGATCCAGAGGAAGTTTTACATATCGAGAGAGGCAACAGTAAGATGGTTGAGTTATTCCCAATGAGGCAACGTAGAGGACTGCGCAGTGGCTTCAAAGAAGTAGTTTTGATTTGTTGGAGAGAAATTTGTTCTCAATTCTAGAGGCTAGGTAGAGGGTCCAAAGTGTCGGAGAGGCGATTTACTCAACAGAGATAGGCAGAACGACTTCATCAGAGGCATGTTGGAAGCTTAATGTTATAGGGTCTATGCAGAGCAGTGCAGAGGATGACACAGAGGGTCTAGGAGGTCGAGCTTTCTGAAGGAAGTTGTGCCAAGATTGCTTGTGGAAGAAGAGTACTTTCCTTAAAATAATTTTTCCTGGATTTTCTTGTTGTTTGGGCTGCTAGTTGGGCATCCATAGATTGTACTCAGATTTTCACTACTGCATAATAATAAAATCCCTCACTGCTACGCCAGTTTTCCCATGTTGGGTTTTTCTGGGGACTTTTGTCCAAAAATAACGATGTTAATTTTTATGTGTGTGCTAGTATTTTCTCAGTTTCCAACACTATTTAATTTTCCACAATTTTATTTGTGAAGGTTGCAATGTGTTTATTTCAATGTTGTTGTAGCAATAAACTAAATAATTAATTTATCAGTTAAAATAAATAACACTAGTTGCTGCAATAGGATTGTAGTTTTGGAATTTTCATGGGAAGCAATGTGGGGGCAACATTTTTCACTTAACTTCTTGATAATTATATTTAGGGAATAGTTTTCACTTAACTTCCTGATAAGTGCTTTTAGATGAACTTCAAGAAGTTATGCGGAGATGTTGCTGGACACAACTTAGCTTACCCTTCAGAATATCGTCAATTGATTGGAGCATTGATGTTTCTTATAAACACTAAGCTGCTTCATGCACATTGGGTTTCTGCCAAGCACATATTGAGATATTTGTATTAGACGATCAATCTTGGTCTAAGATATACTATACGAGATGTACAACTACATGGATACACTGAAGTTCATTGGGCTAGAAATGTTATTGACAAGAAGATGACATTTGGGTGTTGCTTTACCTTGGGATCTTCCATGATATCTTGGATGAGAAGGAAAGATAAGTTTGTGGCTTTGAGTATGGCCAAGTTAGAGTATATTATTACTAGCATGGCTACCTATGAGGTAGTTTGGTTAAGGAATCTCTTTGGAGGGTTGTTTGATCAGGTCCTGGATATGACATTGATATACTGCAACAACAAGAGTGGGATCCAATTGGCCAAAAATCTCGTGTTTCATGACAAGTCCAACCATATTGAGATCAAATATTATTACATACATGAAATGGTGTAAAGAGGAGCTGTGAGACTTCATCATATTTCGACTGATGAGAAAATTGTAGACATACTCACCAAGGCTTTGCCGAAATGAAAGTTATTGGTCTTCAGAGTGGAGCTTGGACTAATGGATGTGACCCTCCTAGGTAAGGGTCCCGAATGATCGAGGACACTGAGCTATGCTCTTCCCCCCTGTCTGTGCTCCCAGAGTAAGGAATTGAGTCGACAAGCTCTTAGGGTCGAGGGAAGTGATGGATAACAGGTGTGTCTGATCCTTACCTCACATTAAGTGTGTATCTCCCCTTTTTCATCTCAGGGGGTGTCTGATCCTTACATCATAGTAAGTGTGTATATCTCTCTATCGAGTATACCCCAATATGCATCCTACCCACAAGCTAGGTTTGTTGGGATTGTTCCTCCCCATCTGGCCAATGGGTTGAAATGATGACTTGGGCGTGCTTGATCCTTACCTTGCAGGGTAAGTGTCTATCTCCCCCAAGTGCCATGGGTTGTGTTTCATCCTTACCTTGTAGGGTAACTATGTATCTCCTCCCAAGTTTGTGGATGCATGTGTTCTACCACTTGAATCTTGAAGGTTCTGATGGGAAGGTCAATAGAAAATAGGATAGTTTTGATCCTTACGTATCATGGTAAATCATATCCTACCTATTGTCCTATGATAATGGGTAGAGATGGGCTCCTTGATGATGTGGGTTGACTTGGAACTCCCATATAACGATTGATGGATAGAGGTTGGTAGCTTGAGCTCCCCTCTGATGTCAAATTCTTCTTCTTTTGGATTCAAGAGTGTTCAACATATGAGAAAATATGATTTTTTATTTGAGAAAGGACACACGTTGCAACTGGTAATTTCTCCCTAGCTAAGAGGGAGTGTTAATTTTGCATCTCAGGGATAAAATCCCTCCTTTGGACAGCCTTCCTTATCAAGAAAGACCCATCCTAGCCCTTTGAAGAATTTAAATTGGTTAAGGAAAAATATAATTTTAATATGAAAACCCACATATGCACAAAAGCTCAAATCGTCTTTAAAGAGAAATTGGACACCCTTAGATGGCTATAAATGTTAGGATATTCCGACACATAGGATATAGTTAAGTTCAACTTGGTCTAGCATAGAGTTAGGTTAGAGTTAGGTAAAGTGTGTTTCTTTACCGTTGTACATATTGTAACTTACAATCCGACGGTCACGATATGTAGTGATCCGACGGTTCACTCTCACCTCGGTATTATCGACACTTGATCCGTGGCTTGACACCCGATTGGTCCATGAGTTCTATTTAAAGCGCATGGAGGGTCATTGTTCGGGTAACCCGTGCATGAGAGAAGCTTATGTAAATTTTCATTCTTTGATTAATAAATTGTCTGTACCCACGTTGGGACAGGCCGTGGACTGTTTCCCTCCTTGCACTCTGAGGGTTTTAACCACGTCAAAAATACTGGTGTATTGATTTGAGATCTGGTTGTGAGCGGTGTCCTTTTGGTATTCTTTCTGAGGAACTTACCCTGTAAATTCCTACATGGTATCAGAGCTATTTGAGGGCCGCGTCCGTTGGTGATCCAAATCTGAAGCCGGTAGAACTGCATGCGGCTGTCGTTTCCTAGATCTGCTGTTTCTGACTGCTTTCGGGCCGAGAGGACTGCTCTGTTGCGTTCGGAGCATCTGTTTCAGTGAGGAACCCCTTTCGTTTCACGCGAAAAGGTTTCCGGTAGCCCTAGCTGCGTCATTTTTCAGATCGGGAGGTATACAGTGTTTTTTTTTTGCAGTTTACTGTCATTTTCTCTCTGCTTATTTCGGTTTCGGTTTATTTAGCCTTTTTTTTCCCGGACCTTTCATTTCTGCGTATGCTCTTTGCCCTGCGACTCTGTGCGATCTGGGCAAATCAGAAACAGAAAGAAAGGATTTTTCTCATGCGTATGCTCTTTTCCCTGCACCTTAGTGTGATCTTGGAAAATCAGAAACATTGAGAAAAATATTTAGTTTTTCGGTTAAAAGCTAACTTTGAGATTTTTTTTAAAATTCTAGTTTTTTGGCTAAAGCTAACTTTGAGCCGTAAGGTTCGTTTTTCTTTGCATATTCGTGTTGGGTTTTGTGTTTTGTGTTTTGTAGGGGAAAAGAGCCTTCCCAAGGCAAGCACGCAAATCGAGGCCCCCCCCCCCCCCCTCTCTCTCTCTCTCTCTCTCTCTCTCTCTCTCTCAAATATTTTGTATAGATCAATTGGTTCAAAGACTTTTTAAGAGAGTAGAGGTCTTGGGTTCAAGTCTCCATTTTGTGGGGGCGGATTTGTTCATTCCCGCACATTCGCGCACTTTGCCGGCAACGTCAACAATTTTTTTTAAAAAGCCATAACTTCTTCATCCGGAAGCCTTTTTCAGAGCCGTTTTTTTTAAAACCGCCTATTTTTTCGAGATCTATCCATTGGACCACTTACTTTCAGCATCTTTAGCTTCAGGTTTTTTTCAAAAAAAATGGAAAGTCCATTCCAAGTCATTCTTGACAGCACTAACTACTTCCAATGGGTAGCCTACATGGGAGATTTACTTAGAAGTAAAGGTCTCTTCAGAATAGCCACAGACCAAGAGAAGAAACCCAAAGATGAAGACAAGGCCGAAAAATGGGAAAATAGACAAGATCAAGCACGTGGTTTGATAGGAATGTCTGTTTCTCCTGATCTTAGATTCCACATTGCAGAAATTGAAACTCCTCATGAAGCATTAGAAAAACTTGCTAAAGTTTTTGGGATTAAAAATGAAATTAGAGCCCATCAACTTGAGAATGAGTTGCTTACTTTGGATCCTAATAATTTTTCTTGCATTGAAGATTTCTTGTCCAAATTCAAGACCCTTAGATATCTCTTGGAAGGTGTTAAAGTTAAGAAAGAAGATGGTAACCTTATTTATTCCATCCTTACTAAGTTGGGACCAGCCTACTCTGTATTTGTTTCCACTTTCCATTCTACAAGGGAAGCTTTCATTTGTCAAGGCAAAGACTACAAACCCCCTTCCTTTGACTCCTTTTGTGATTCCTTAATAAGAGAACAAGAAAAACTCTTACACCTTGGTCTTCTTAATCTTGGAAACTCTTCCTCGAAAGCGTTAGCCGCCCAGCAGCAACCAAATTCAAAGAATCCTAAGAAGTCTTATCCTCAAAGGAGTGGTCCTAAACCAACTCAGCCTCAAGATGAAAGATCATTTCAGCAAAATGACAAGACCAATAAAAACAAATGGAAGAGGACTGACAGACATTGTAACTTTTGTAATCGAGATGGCCACTTAGAATCTAAATGCTTTAAGAAGATGGAAGCCTTGGAAGCCGCAATGAAGAAACATAACATCCATCTGGAGCCTACTTCAACTTCAACTTCCGGAACGGCACTTTCTGCATGTCATCGTCAATCATCTCAGTCTGGTTATGCATTAAATGTATCTTCTTCTTCTTCTCATTCTCATGAGTGGCTCATTGATTCTGGAGCCTCTTGTCACATGGCCAAAAACCAAGCCATGTTTTCTTCTTTAATGATTGTAACACCAAAAATATATATGTTGGTGATGATAGATCTCTTAATGTTGTAGGGACTGGAACTGTTCATCTAGACAATGGTCAGTTCAATGATGTATTATGTGTTCCAAACTTATCCTGCAACCTTCTATCTGTCTATCAGATAACTCATTCAGGTGAAGGTAAAATTGTTGAATTTTCACCTCATGATGTTGTAATCAAGGATCTAAAAGATCCTAAACAGATTCTAGCTACTGGTCTTGCTGATGATTCCAAAAGGTTGTATAAGTTTCACAACTTTGGGTCATCCCATCTTCCCTCAGTGTTTGTTGCTCATAATGATGAAGTGAGCAAACTTTGGCATGAGCGGTTTGGTCACTTAAACTATCGCTCCCTTCAGCATCTATGTAAAGAAAATATGGTGACAGGTCTTCCTATGGTATCTTGCAAAGATGGTGTTTGTTCCGGATGTGTACTCGGAAAACATCATCGGGACAGTTTTGACAAACGTGCCTCTTGGCACGCCTCAGCCCCTTTACAGCTTGTGCACAGTGATTTATGTGGTCCTCTTCCTGTTGCTTCATTCTCTGGCTGCAAGTACTTCTTAACTTTCATTGATGATTTCTCTAGACGCACTTGGGTATACTTCTTAAAACTCAAGAGCGAAGTATTTAGCACTTTTTTGGCCTTCAAAGCATTTGTTGAAAAACAATCTGGACATCAAATTCTTAAGCTAAGAACTGATAATGGTGGAGAATATGTTAAAAACGCATTCATCAACTTTTGCACCGAAAATGGAATTCAAATGCAACATACTGTTCCATACACTCCACAACAAAATGGTGTAGCTGAAAGGAAAAATCGCACCTTAAAGGAAATGGCTAATTGTATGCTGCAATCTAAAGGACTCAGTCTTAGTTTTTGGGCCGAAGCAATTAATTGTGCAAATTATATAATCAATCGCACTCCTACTAAGGTTCTAGAGAATATCACTCCAGAAGAAGCTTGGAGTTCCATTAAACCAGATGTAAGTCACTTTCGTGTGTTTGGAAGTGAAGCATGGGCCCATATTCCAGATGAAAAGCATAAAGCTTTAGAACCTAAGAGTGAGAAATGTACTTTTGTTGGATATTCTGAAGATGTAAAAGGTTATAGACTTATTCCATTTAAGTCCAAAAATGTTATCATTAGAAGAGATGTAAAATTTGATGAAAATAAATCGGCCTGCGAGCCTAGTCCGGCGGATGTGCCACCTCTTCCTATCTCTTCTATCTTTGAAAACATTTCTTCTTCTGATGATGAAAGCGAGGATGATAATCCTCCCCCACCTTCTCAGGATCCTCAACTTCCAAGATGGGTCCGTGCTACTCGGGATGCAGCAGGTGATCTTGCCGGTGATCCTACAGATCAGCGACGTACACGTTCTCAGTTTGAAAGAGCCTCTTCTTTACTGGCTCAAGCTCCAGTAAATCATGATCCTGACACTTTTGCAGAAGCTTCAGGCCATCCACATTGGGAAGCAGCTATGAATGAAGAATATCATTCATTGATGACAAATGATACATGGGATCTTGTTCCTCTACCAAAGGGACGCAAACTTGTTAGATGCAAATGGGTTTACAGAACCAAGTATGGACCAGATGGGAAAGTTGATAAACATAAGGCTCGTCTAGTTGCTAAGGGCTTTTCACAGGTTGAAGGCATTGACTACACTGAAACCTTCTCTCCAGTTGCCAAAATGAACTCTATCCGCCTTGTTCTTTCCCTTGCTGCCTCTTTAAAATGGGAAGTCCATCAAATGGATGTTAAATCTGCCTTCTTGCATGGGGACTTGCAGGAAGAAATCTATATGGAACAACCCATTGGCTTCATACAAACAGACTCCAGCCTCGTTTGTCGACTTAAGAAATCCCTTTATGGCCTCAAACAAGCTCCTCGGGCTTGGTATGCCAAAATGGATAGCTTTCTTTTAGAATCTGGCTTTTCTAGGTGTCATTCTGACAATACTGTCTACACCAAGAAAGTGGGCAACTCTCTTATCATCCTTGTTCTTTATGTTGATGATCTTATTCTTACTGGTAGTGATCCCAACCTTATAAACCATGTGAAGTCCAGCCTTAAAAAGAAATTTGAAATGACAGACTTAGGACACTTACACTATTTTCTCGGTCTTCAAGTCTTGCAATCCCAAGAAGGTATTTTCCTTTCCCAGTCCAAGTATGCTTGTGATATTCTTCGTCATTTTCACATGGAAGACTGTAAGCCAGCCCCTTCTCCCTTTCAGTCTGGAGTCAAACTTTCAGTCTCTTGTACTTCTCCTGAAGTTGATGCTACCTTATACCGTCAACTTGTCGGAAAACTCTTGTATTTAACCCATACTCGTCCTGATCTTTCCTTTGCTGTTGGCCTTGTTGCTCGTTTTATGCAAAACCCCCGTGAAAGTCATTGGAAAGCAGCTAAAAGAATACTTCGTTATGTTCGAGGTACAGTACAGTTTGGGATTCATTACAGTGCCAAAGCAGCTCCTCTGTTAGTTGGTTTCACTGATTCTGATTGGGCTGGTGACCTTGATGATCGGAAGTCTACTGCCGGTTATGTCTTCACTCTTGGTTCAGGACCTATTACATGGGCTTGTAAGAAACAGGCTGCCATTTCTCTTTCGTCAGCAGAAGCAGAGTATCGTGGTGCCGTGGAAGCTAGTAAGGAAGCCTTGTGGCTTCGTCAGATCCTATCAGAATTTGGCTTTGAGCAGCAGCATCCAACCACACTTTGGTGTGATAATCAAAGTGCCATTCAGCTATGCAAAGATCCAGTCCAGCATCAGCGCAGCAAACACATTGAACTACACATGCACTTCATCAGAAAGCTCATTCATGACCATGTTCTTGAAGTGCAATATTGTCCAACGGATGATCAGGTTGCAGACATCTTCACAAAGGCTCTCACAGAGGCGAAGTTCACTAAACTTCGATATATGCTTGGAGTTCAGGAAGTTGTCACTAAGGGGGGATAGGCTCTAGTGCCTCCTTCCTTCTCCTATTGTGTCATATTTGTAAATCCTTCAATCCTATCCCAAGTTGTTCTTAAGGGGGGATGTTAGGATATTCCGACACATAGGATATAGTTAAGTTCAACTTGGTCTAGCATAGAGTTAGGTTAGAGTTAGGTAAAGTGTGTTTCTTTACCGTTGTACATATTGTAACTTACAATCCGACGGTCACGATATGTAGTGATCCGACGGTTCACTCTCACCTCGGTATTATCGACACTTGATCCGTGGCTTGACACCCGATTGGTCCATGAGTTCTATTTAAAGCGCATGGAGGGTCATTGTTCGGGTAACCCGTGCATGAGAGAAGCTTATGTAAATTTTCATTCTTTGATTAATAAATTGTCTGTACCCACGTTGGGACAGGCCGTGGACTGTTTCCCTCCTTGCACTCTGAGGGTTTTAACCACGTCAAAAATACTGGTGTATTGATTTGAGATCTGGTTGTGAGCGGTGTCCTTTTGGTATTCTTTCTGAGGAACTTACCCTGTAAATTCCTACAATAAATACAAGTCAAAAGAACCTCCTTTGGACATCATCATCAAACATCTTCTTATTCTCTCTTATTTGGTTTGGCTCGCAAGTCTGAAGTTGGTTTGCAAAAATTGGTTCATATGGTTTAAACTTGTAGGTTCCGAACTCACACGTGTGATTTAGGATTTTTGTTTATAGCCATAGTGTTCAAACAAGAAAATTTTGGTTGTAGCTGCACCCATATAGGGTGCTCCCTACGGTTGGAGCATTTTAGCCACCTACATGATTACTAGCTCCATGTGGCTAGGAACTATGGTTTCTGTTGACAATTTATTACAAATCTTGACAGTTGACCACAAGATTGGAACGTTAACTTAGATCAATATTTTTACTAGGCTCATCTCTTGGATATTGTTGGGTTGGTTTTTCTGGATAGTCTTGTTATTGAAGAATTATAATTTTGTACTCTCTTTGTTCAACATTTTATGACAATCTAATAAAAAGAAGAATTTGAAAGGTTTTCCCCCTCGGGGAGTTTTCCCCGATCTTTGATCAAATCTAGTGTTTCTTATTTGTATGTTATTGTTCATTGCATTTATTGTTCTATCTACAATTTCTATTGATTATTGTAAGATTGAATTGTCTTGAAAAATTGTTGATTAAAGAGAAAAATTAG
This sequence comes from Pinus tabuliformis, assembly GCA_031772625.1. Classification (NCBI taxonomy): domain Eukaryota; kingdom Viridiplantae; phylum Streptophyta; class Pinopsida; order Pinales; family Pinaceae; genus Pinus; species Pinus tabuliformis. The sequence continues at coordinate 87,211,309 of CM062814.1, read as the reverse complement.
ACTAATGTGATTGTAACAACATAGAACAATAATAAATTAATATAGTGGTCAACTTATTTAAATATATAATGACACATTTTATAAATGAATGGTTGCATGTATAAAAAATGATTTTTTGTTTGTTTTTGTCACTGACAATGCGTGTCATGAAACCGCCATCATCCCATAGTGATAGGTGTGAATGCGGAAATCCCATTAAATTATTTGACTTGGATCCCATTAAATACTACTAAAAACCTCATGGGTGACCGACAATAAATTTTAAACTTCCAATTATTATATAAAATGTAATATATAATAATACGAGGCATGAAATAACTTGCATTTAAAGTGTTTCTATTTAATATGGCATCATAAGATACAATTCAAGGATAGTTTAATGTTTAGAAATGTGAAGTTGGATTGGGCTCTGATTTCCACCTCTCGAAGAAAAAAACCGAAGCTAACGTCCTGTGATAAATATACTAAGAGTTAGTTAGATTCTCGTTATGGTTCGAGATCTCATATTTGGTTTAAAATCTTTAGCATAGTCGCGTCTTACAAAGTCTATTATGAGGCTGAGACTGACAAGTGTGAATTTGGTGATCCCAAAGTGACAGGTTTGAATGTGACGATCAAATCGCGTGTGAATTTGGTGATCCCAAAGTGACAGGTTTGAATGTGACGATCAAATCGTGTTATGAGGCTGAGACTGACAAGTGTGAATTTGGTGATCCCAAAGTGACAGGTTTGAATGTGACGATCAAATCGCGTGTGAATTTGGTGATCCCAAAGTGACAGGTTTGAATGTGACGATCAAATCGCGTTATGAGGCTGAGACTGACAAGTGTGAATTTGGTGATCCCAAAGTGACAGGTTTGAATGTGACGATCAAATCGCGTGTGAATTTGGTGATCCCAAAGTGACAGGTTTGAATGTGACGATCAAATTGCGTTATGAGGCTGAGACTGACAAGTGTGAATTTGGTGATCCCAAAGTGACAGGTTTGAATGTGACGATCAAATCGCGTGTGAATTTGGTGATCCCAAAGTGACAGGTTTGAATGTGACGATCAAATCGCGTGTGAATTTGGTGATCCCAAAGTGACAGGTTTGAATGTGACGATCAAATCGCGTGATGGTATGAATTGTTGGGAAACATTAGTAACCAAATGAAACTATTTGATTCAAATGCGCTTAACAGGTGGGGAACTAAATGATTTTAAATTAAATTTCTTATTCTTTGATTTGAAACTGAAAACTGTTCAAATACTTTTCGTATCATGATGTATTAGACGAAGAATATTCTCTTAAAATAAAATCTTGTTTACTCATATATTTCAAAATCAAAATTCCTCAAGCCCAATTTCAATATAGACCAAGCCTACGGCATAAAAATATAAATTTTCATATTATTTTTTAATCAAATTTATTCCAGCTTAGATCCATCTAACATTGGATCTATCATGCTCCGAGAGGGATCAAATCCCTTGGTGAAAACCTTCTTTTTGGAGTGTAGAATTTGAGGAAAGGTTTTCACCTCAATAGATTTGATCCCTCTTAGCATATGATAGATCTAGTGTTAGATGGATCTAAGCTGCTTCCAATTGAGGGCAACAATGTCACATATTTATCATTATTATGTATATGTTTGAGATTAACTTCAAAATTCACATTATGTTTTCTTCACTTTGCATGACCATATCATTCTCTTCTTTAATTTAGTCTGTGTTGCTTGCCTTGAATGGCTTGTACATCTGTGTTTGGATGCTTTGAGTGGTTTGTGTGTTTATGTGAATTGTTTATTATTAATTAGTTGGTTATGAAGAAGGGATACAATCTTGTCAATATTTTATAGGAGGATTGATACAACACATCTATTTCATTTAATTTTAGGTATCACAAATTCTGACAACTAATTAATTCCCAATAGTGTCCCTCAAGGTACTAAATATATCTTGAAGAGTAGTTTTAATAATTATTGCATCAAGATTACTCTCGAATAATTTTTTCCTTTGCTAATGTTTCAAATAATTTATTTCCTTCAAATATATTTTGATGTTTTTTAATCTATAGTTTATTCAGCAAAGTCAAGAAACAATGTATTTTTGAAATTTTTTTTTTTAATGAGTGGCTAGAATTATAACATATTTACATTTTTTGTTTCTCCAAACAATTATCACATTTCCTTCAAGAATATTTTGATTTGTTTTGAATGTTTATAAATATTTCTTTTCCTCTTATAAAGATTATGAATACATTATTGTATGCAATTATCTAATAGTGATTTTAAATATATGTAATTGTTTATTAGTAATTAGTTGGTGATGTAGAAGGGAGATGATCTTGTTAAGGATTAATTTGCACTTTGCAAGAGGATTGATTCTGCACATCTATTTCATTTTAATCCTAGGTATCACAAAATTTGACAACTAATTAGTTATTAATAGTGTCCTTTTAGGTATTAATAAATATATCTTGAAAATATTTTTTCTTAATAATCCACAACGTCAATATTAACAACAACTAATGCATCTAATGCAAGCAATCAAATAAGATTAGAAAACAACATCTACACTGAAATAAATGCATCTAATTCAAGCAATCAAATGAGATTAGAAATCAACATCTACACTAAAATAAATGCATCTAGTGATAGCAATCAAATAGGATTAAAAATCAAAATCTACACCAAAATAAATGCATCTAGTGCAAGGAATCAAATAGGATTAGAAAGCAGCATCTATGCTCAAATCAATGCATCTAGAGCAAGGAATTAAATAGGATTAGAAATCAACATATACACTGAAATCAATGCATCTAGTGCAAGAAATTGAATGGAATTCTAAGAAAACATCATCTACACTAAAATCAATGCATCCAGTGCAAGAAATATTCTTCACTCTCTCTCCCCTCCATCTAGTCTTGAAAAATATTTTTAATAATTTACATTCTCAAGCTTAACAACACCGAATCCATCTGATGCAAGCAATCAAATAGGATTAGGAAACATCTACACTGAAATTAATGCATCTAATGTAAACAATCAAATAAGATTAGAAATAAAAATCTACACTAAAATCAATGCATCTGGTGCAAGAAATCAAACATAATTATAAATCACAATCTACACTGAAATCAATGTATCTAGCGAAAGCAATCAAATAGGGTTATAAATCACCATCTGCACTGAAATATGTTGAGAATAGCAACAAGAAATGCTAAAAATAGCATTCAGAATATTCCAATTTTGATTTTTCCTTGAATTAGAATTGTGAATTAAAATTCAAATTTAGTCTCACCAGCTGCTTGAAAAATAATTAATTAATTCATCTTGAGTTAATTAGTTGGAGAAATTCAAGCTAGAAGTCTTTGTGAAGTCATGCAACAGTTATCCCTTAAATTAAAGAGATTATCCCTTGATTAAGGAGATGAGGATGAGTTGTAATTAATTAGCTCAGTTAACTGAGTTAAGTCCAATTAAATTAGTTCCAAACTGTTTGAGGAACTAATTGTGAGTTCAATCAGTTAATGCATGCATGAATCCAATTAGTGTACTCCAGATAAATGAAGATTCTCCCATCAGTAACTCATGCATGTCTATTCAGAGAAAGACCTAGTTGAGATTAAAGACAAGGACAGTGTACTATCAGTTGCAAGAGTTTTCCTATAAAGGAAAGTCATCCATGCAGAAGGAACAAGGTTCCTTGAGGATTGTGTAGTTTTACAAGGTGTGAGATCAGTGTGAGTGATCAGTGTTACACTTGGTAACAGTGGGATCACCAAGGAAAAACAGCGCAAGGAAATAGGAGGCTTGGAGGGTAGAGGAGATGGCTTGTGAGAAGCTTTGATTGCCTATGAGCATCCAGGAGGATTGTACTGAGAGTTGGCTAGCTGTGAGAGCTAAAGCTTTGTGTAATTCTGAGATATTTCCACCTTGTATGATAATACAGATAGTGGGGTTTTTACTGAGGCTTTCCCCTGAGTATTTTATGTGGTTTATGTGTATTGATTCTTCTTCTCTATTATATGTGTTCTACTTGATCTTGCTCAAATCTATTAAACTTCCACAAGTTTGATTGTATAAGTAGATTAAGTATTTTTCTTTAGTTATATTGCATAATCAGGTTAATCTATAGTCAGTATTTATACATGGTATTAGAGCCAAGTTTATCAAAGTTATGAACAATATATGTAGAAGAGAATTCAAAGTTTGATGTTCGGGGTTGCAGGTGCAAGTCGAATTCATATCATAGAGTAAAAAAAAAACGAGATGGGACATTATGCAACCAATTGCCCATCAAAGAAGTCCAAGAAGGGATCCTCGGATGGATCGGAAGGTGAGGCATTAGCCTCTCATTTCGAAATGGATTTTACTCTCATCACATGCATGGTGTCAGCGATGATGGGTTGTGGTTGGTTTCTTGACATTGGAGCCTCATTCCACATGACCGGAAATAGAAGTTTATTCAGTACCTTGGAGGATAAATACTTCAAGATGCGCATAGAGATGGGTGACGATGAAAGGTATAGTGTTTCAGGAGTGGGCACGGTTGCTTTTTAGAGGGAAAATCACCTTGACAGATGTGAAGTATGTGCCTAGATTGAAGAAGAATTTGGTATCGATCGCAATGTTGGAGGACAAAGGCTACGATGTTGTCTTCTGTAAGGGAAAGGTTTTCCTTAGACACATCACCACGAGAGAGGTGAAACAGATCGGTTCACAAGTTAAGAATTTGTATGCTCTTGAGGTTCAAGATGCATGCAAAGCCTTGAGGAGCAAGGCAAATGTTAGAGACTTGGTGGTTGAGAGGGAGAGTAAATTACCTCTCAACATACAACTCCAGAAGAAGTCTCGGACAATTATGGAGGAACCATAATTGGAGATGCTGAGAAGAGACCGAGTGGAGGCATCCACTCATGCAAAGACCTCCATTAGGGGGAAATTTCGAGCCAAGTGGGCAGAGAGATCACATGCAGCCATACCTCCAGGTGTGAGGTGGGGCGATGTGAAGTGATAGTCTCAAGAAGGTTGAAATTGGGTAGGGTCCATTGAAAGGTTTTATCTCATGGATCATACCTTGCTATGGGAGCCCAAAGTACATAGTAGCGGGAGGAATCAATGGGATTGATGCAATCATAGATCAAAGTGACAGAGGCTAGATACTAAAGAGGGCAGAAACGGATTGACAATAGTGCAGACAAGCTGAGTCAACAAAAGCACAGAGTTTTCATTCAACAAAGGCAATAACAGTCAGAGACTTTGATTACAGATGCGTCATTCTGATTTAGGTTGGATATTTTTTTGTTTCTGGAGTTGTTGGAGCAACAACACTAGAGAGAAGTGTTGCATGCAGAACATTCCAAAGGTTCAGGATCGGGATCGAGTTGAATTTCTTTCATTGTTGAGAGGGAGTGTTGAGAATAGCGACAAGAAATGCTAAAAATAGCATTCAGAATATTCCAATTTTTGTTTTTCCTTGAATTATAATTGTGAATTAAAATTCAAATTTAGTCTCGCCAGCTGCTTGAAAAATAATTAATTAATTCATCTTGAGTTAATTAGTTGGAGAAATTCAAGCTAGAAGTCTTTGTGAAGTCATGCAACAATTATCCCTTAAATTAAGGAGATTATCCCTTGATTAAGGAGATAAGGATGAGTTGTATTTGAGTTGTAATTAGTTAGCTCAATTAACTAACTTACTAAGTTAAGTCCAGTTAAATTAGTTCCAATTTGTTTGAGGAACTAATTGTGAGTTCAGTTAGTTAATTCATGCATGCATCCAACTAGTATACTCCAGATAACTGAAGATTCTCTCATCAGTAACTCATGCATGTCTATTCAAAGAAATACCTAGTTGAGATTAAAGATAGGGACATTGTACTATCAGTTGCATGAGTTTTCCTATAAAGGAAACTCATCCATGCAGAAGGAACAAGGTTCCATCAGGATTGTGCAATTTTATAGGGTGTGAGATTAGTGTGAGTGATCAGTGTTACACTTGGTAACAGTAGGATCACCCAGGAAAAACAGCGTAAGGAAATGGGAGGCTTGGAGGGTAGAGGAAAAGGCTTGTGAGAAGCTTTGATTGCTTATGAGCATCCAGGAGGATTGTACTGAGAGCTGGCTAGCTATGAGAGCTAAAGCTTTGTGTAATTCTGAGATATTTCCACCTTGTATGATAATACAGATAGTGGGGTTTTTAGCTAAGGCTTTCCCTTGAGTATTTTCTATGGTTCATGTGTATTGATTCTTCTTCTCTATTATATGTGTTCCGCTTGATCTTGCTCGAATCTATTAAGTTTACGCAAGTTTGATTGTAGAAGTAGATTAAGTATTTTGCTTTAGTTATATTGCATAATCAGGTTAATCTACAGCCAAAATTTCTACAAAAGCAATGCATATAGAGCAAGAAATCCAATAGGATTAGAAATAAACATCTACACTGAAATCAATGCATCTAGTGAAAACAATCAAATATAATTAGAAATCAACATCTACACTGAAATCAATGCATCTAGTGCAATAAATCAAATAGGATTGTAAATCATCATCTACATTGAAATCAATGCATCATGTCCAAGAAATCATCCTCCATTTCTCCCCCCTCCATCTGTATCTATATCTCCCTTCATCTCTAATTTTTTGTCTCTCTATCTCAACCCCCCCCAATAAATCAAATAGGATTGTAAATCATCATCTACATTAAAATCAATGCATCATGTCCAAGAAATCATCCTCCATTTCTCCCCCCTCCATCTGTATCTATATCTCCCTTCATCTCTAATTCTTTGTCTCTCTATCTCAACCCCCCCCCCAAAACACACATACCCTCTCTCTCCATATATTTCTATCTCTCCCAACCCCCCTCCCTCTTTCTACCTCTCTTCACCTCCCATATATATCTCTATCTCCCTCTAGCTCTCCTTTCTCTCTCTATATCACTCCCAAAGCATACACATTCTTTCTCCATATCTATCTATCTCTCCCTCCCCCTTCCTCTCCCTCTCCCTCTCTCCCCCTTCTATTTCTCTTCCCTCCTGCTCTCCTCTCGCCATCTATTTCTCTACCTTATCACTCCCTCTCTCTCTCCAGTTTTCTCTCTATACGTCTTTCTTCTTACCTACCTCTCTCTCCCCCTCCTACTCCCTCTTTCTCCCTCCCTCTATCCTCTCTCTCATGTCCTCTCTCTTCCTTCCTCATTGTCCGTTTCTCTCCCACCTCACTCTAAGTCTCTATCTCCCCCCCTCTCTCTCTTCACCCTCCAACTCTGTCACTATCTCCCTCCCTCTCTCCTCTCTTTTTCTCTCCCCCCTTCCTTCCATCTCTCCTTATTTAAGAAAATCATATAGATTCACAAGCTCATGTAATATACTAAAGCACAGGAAAAGAATCTACTTCTACTCTCAACCAGTGGAAGCCAATAGATCAATGAAAACATCATGAACAAGAAGAAGATAAATCAATGAAACATGACACAAGATGTATATGGGTAAATCCACCACTCAAAATCCTGTTATCTCTATTGCATATATGAGAAATATGAGTGAATATACAAAGCGTGTTCTCACTAGAACAATTGCACACAAGTATGCTCAACTCTCTCAGTTCACAAGCTAGCTTAAGCCAAATCCTTAACCTATTCAGCATCTCTCCAAGCACCTAATCTCTTGCGTAATTCCTAGGATGAATAGACCATATTTAAAGGGAATTCATGCTTCAAAAATTGTGCAATCCAAACATAGGATTAATCTCTTATTCATGCATGATATTTACACTCCAGTAAATAATACTACTAATAGTACATTTGTTGATTTGGAGTAGCATCGAATGTGTTCTAGCCACGAAATTTGGTGAAGAGGTTGGGTCACATGAGATCCCAATACCCAAAAAGGGTTTTGGAACATTTTAAACAGATCAGGATATATCAAAATAATTAATATTTTAATGGAGTCCCTAAGTCTAAACTTAGGGAAAATAAAATATTAATGTGTATTAATATGATCTTATGTTAGACTGGTCCAAAAGACATGGATCAAGCCAGATCTAATCTTAGCCATTGATTAAGGACTTAATATCGGCCATTGAAATGTCAACATGAAAAGTATAAGAGGAGGCTTGAGGGTCACTTGGAGAACACACCAGAGTGATAAGTGATTCTATTCTCTAGAGTGGGGTTTGCTAAGAGAGATAGAATCAGTGATCGGGAGAGCAGCTAAGGGGCATTGAGTACAGAGCAACAAAGAAGGCAGATGATCCAGGTGGATATTGGTGGCCACCTGCCAAGTCCACTTGGGCCCCCACCATTGTTTCTTTCAGCTTTTAGTTTCCTTAATTGTAGCACAGTCTACTATTTTTAGCAGTTTTTCAGGGCCTGAACTTCCGGAGCCGTTTTGAGGCCTTAAATGACATTTTTTGGAAAAAATGGGAGCAACATGGGTCAACCAATGTTGCTCTTCCCAAAGTATTAGTTCTCGGATAGATATTTCTAACGAGATATTGTGCGCGTCAAATGAAGATCGTATGCCAAAGTTATGACCCCGAGAAGTTGATGTACCAATTTACCCAAATGGGGCCCACAGTTTGGTGTTTCATCTTCTAGGGTTAGGGTTTTGGATGTTTATGGTTTTCCATTGTTTCTCAACAATAAATAGGCCTTCGAGCCTCATTGTAACACAATTCAGAGGCATGTAGCTGCCACATCTCTTCTCAGAGATAAGCTACCATCGCCCTAGCTGTTTTATTTCCATTGTTGTTTGTAAGCATATTTCAATATTTTACATTAATGAAATGAAGTATTATTTCCACTGCATCTCTGTGTTTATGGCTATCTCTGTAATTTGTTGCTTTCCTATTTAAATCTAGATCAGTGGTATCAGAGCGGTCTACTTTTTTCTCTGTTTTTATTTGCATGTCCCCAACGCGATCAGGATATAAGGAGTTAGGGCTTGAACTAGTCGAACCTTTGCAAGACTAGCCCCGCAAATCCCGACATCCTCCCATGGCGGATGAAAAGAAATATGAGGGAGCAGGAGATCCTATCAAAATCTTGCTCGAAGAAGCCCTTGATTGACAAAGGAACGCGATGATGGAAAACTTTGCCCAGATCCTTCAGCGGCTACCCAGGGGCAACGCATCGGCTTCCAACAGCTACTCTAGAAACGCCACACCATTTAAGGTACAAGTTAATTTTGAAATTCCCATATTCGAGGGTCAGATAGACGTAGATGTCATCGATAAATGGCTAAATCTACTAGAGGGTTATTTTTCTGTTCATGATTTTTCTAGTCGAGAAAATATTATTTTCACTCTTCTCAAAGCAGCCCCCGACATCAAGGACTAGTGGGAAACCTACTGCAAGTAGAAGGATGAAAGTACAGGATCACTATTTTCAGTCGCACCCACTTGGGATTCATTTCGGGATGCCATCAAGGAGCAGTACTACCCTATCAGAAGCTATGAGGATCAATACATAAAGTGGACCACGCTGCAGCAGGGAAGGGACCAAGATGTGCTGGAGTTTACCAATATTTTCCATACCCTTCACACAAAGTTGGGTATCAAGGATTTGAAGCAGGATTTGGTACTTAAATACCGCAGCTTCCTACACAAGTACATCCATGAAGAAATAGAATTCCTGAACATCCCCTCGCTCGGCACAGCATACCGATATGCTATCAAGGTCGAGCAAAAGTTTAAACAGAAGCAGCGAGACTTTGGATTTGTGAATCTAAAGTAAGGGAAAGGTGCCCCCAAACCATAGAACAAAGGAAAAAGCCAAGGCGGGGCAGCCCAAGAAAACCCCCCAAAGCTGCACATAAAGAACAACATCGTGAAAAAGAAAAAGGACACGAGAAAGTGGTGTGAGTTCCATAAGAGCTCCACTCAAAACACCAACGAGTGTTGGGCCAAGCAGTCACTGGTGGTCGAGCTAAAGGTTTCAGAATCAAATGCATGTTTCAACTTTGAATCAAAACCTGACAAGGGGAATGACAATTGGATGAGGTATTGTGTGACATTGCTAGCCTTGAAGTTTGTGATGTATTATTAGGACAACCATACTTGTGGAAGCGACATGTTGTGTATGAATCAAGGACCCGTGTTGTTATTGTTACTTTGGGAAATAAGTTGTAAAGGATACGAAAGGTAGCACCGCCTACCGTCATCTCTTTGTTTGCTACGAAACAATGCAGTAAGCTCATTTCCAAAACTGGGAAATTTGTTTTCCTGATGATATGCCCTCAAGGAAAGAAGAAGATGGTGGCCACGACCTCTAGACAGGACCCCTCCGCATGACAACTACAGATGGACAAGGTCGTGGAGGAGTACGAGGACATCTTCACCTCCCCCATAGGGGTTCCTCTGCATTGTTAGGTCAAGCACTCCATCGATCTGACCCCAGGTGCTCCGCTGCCCAATGGACCAATCTATCAGCGCTCCATTCTAGATAATGATGAAATCAAGAGGTAGATTCAAGAGCTACTGCAGAAAGGTCACATCTGTCCGAGTTCATCTCCCTGTGGGAGCCTGATCATGTTGGTACAGAAGAAGGATGGGACTTGGAGACTCTGTATTGACTATCAAGCGCTAAACAAGATCACTGTCCATAATAGTTACCCGATCCCATGGATTGATGACCTCCTAGACTGATCCGAGTTTTAAACAAGAACGGAATAAAATACAAAGATAACCATAAAGACAGATATGCAATGGAAATAATACTTCATTTCATTACTGTAAAATACTGAAATATGCTTACAAACAGAAATGGAAATAAACTAGCTAGGGCGATGGTAGTTTATCTCTAAGAAGAGATGTGTTAGCTACATGCCTCTGAACTATCTTACAATGAGGCTCAAGGGCCTTTTTATTATTTAACAATAAGAGAAAACCCTAAACAACCAAAACCCTAACCCGAGGAGATGTAACACCAAGAGTTTGTGGGCCCCATTGGGGTGAGTTGGACAACCAACTTCCCGGGGTTGCGAATTGGTCATATTATCTCCGTTTGACACGCATGATAGCCCGTTGGAAATATCTCTCTGAGGAATACGACGGAAAAGATGATTTTAGACAAAAAATCGTTAGTAGTAGATTTCCCAAAAAACATCGTTTAGGGCCTCAAAATGGCTCCGGAAGTTTAGGACCCGAAAAACTGCTAAAAATAGTAAATTGTGCTATAATTAAGGAAACTGAAAAAACTAAAAGAAGCACTGGTGGGGATCCAAGTGGAATTAGCGGGTGGCCACCAATATCCACCTGGATCATTCCTCCCCCCTAGGAAGCAATGGTCCCCATTGCGTTGAGTTCCTCCATGAGATGAGGGAACTTCTACTGAACTTGGTCCCTGGTGAGCCACTTGCCCTGGTGAAGGAGTTGGCCTGCTTTGACAACTCGATAGAGTTGGATATTTTGCTGGCGAGTGTGCTTGATCTGTGTGTCCATGATCCGATCAGTTGTAGCTTTTTCCATGCAATATGGATTTAACTCTGCGGGTGTGAGCTGTTCTGCAATGTCAGATGTGTCTAGTAATGGTGGAAATTATGGCCAAAGGTGGTCCACATTGAACGCTGGGTGTAGCCCAAGGAATGGGGGAATGCTGAGCTCAAATGCATTATCTCCCATAGCCTTGGTAATGGTGTAACGACCATATCAGAGTGGTTTGAGTTTCCGATAGGCTCCAGTAAGGCGTTCCTTTTGCAAATGCAACCAGACTTTGTCGCCCACTTGAAACTTGTGTGGCACCTGATGTTGATCATGTCGCTACTTGTACTTGGAATTTGATTTCTCTAGAATGTCATGGATCCGCAGGCGAATATGTTGGATGTGCTCAATGAAGCTGTTTTCCTTATCTGTTTCAGACTGGACATGAGTAGAATCTGCGTGAGTAGCTGCAAATGGCATGGCCACATCGATGGGACATAGTGGCTGGAATCCCAAGCCCACCTGAAAAGGGATGTGGCCAGTTGAGCTGTGGAGAGCCCGGTTGTAGTTGTACTAAACATAGGGGAGGCTCTCGTCCCATGTGCATGGATGCTTTGAGTTGTACATGCACATAATGTGTACGATCATCCTATTGACGACCTCTGTCTGGCCATCAGTTTGAGGATGGAAGGTTGTGGACTTAGTGAGTTTGGTGTCCAGCATCAACCAGAGACTAGACCAAAATGTATTGAGGAACCTGTTGTCCCGATCTGAAATGATAGACTGTGGGATCCCAAAGTGTACCCACACTCGTTCAAAGAAGAGTTTAGCAGTGGCTTCTGTTGTGATATTCTTCTTGCAGGCCATCATAATGGCCATCTTCGAGAACCTGTTGACGACCAAAAAAACGCAGTCATTTCCATGATTAGTGGAAGGAAGGCCTGACATGTAATCCATGGAGATGGATTCCCAAGGTTGACTAGGGGTAGGCAGCGGGGTATAGAGGCCTTTCTTCTTGATGGTCGGTTTGGCAATGGCACAAGCAGTGCATGATCTGATGTACTTCTCGACATCCTGTCAAAGATTCAGCCAATAGAAATATTTCTGCAGTACTGCCACCGTTTTTTCAACCCCGAAATGCCCAACAACCCGACTGTAGTGTGCTTCCCAAATCATCTTGGCACGCTCGCTTGAAGGAACACAAAGGTGACCTAGGTGGCATAACAGGTCCTCCTAGAGGTGAAAATCTGGAACATGCTGACCCTCCAAGAGTGTCTGGTATGTGTGGTCAAATTCTGGGTCGCTTCTGTAGAGCAGTGGCCAATCAGAAGTCTTGTGCCCACAAGAGTTGAGAACGGTGGTTAACACCATGATCGGTGGTCGACTGAGGAAATCTGTAACATTATTGGTGTTGCCCTTCTTATACTTGATATTCAAATGGAACTGTTGCAAGTATGTGGACCACTTCTGATGGCGATCATTCTGCAATTTCCCTTGGGTCTGTATGAACTGCAAGGGTCAGTGGTCTGTGTGGATGACCGTTTCCTTCCCCAAAATGTAATGCTTCCATTGTCGGCAGGCCTGCACAATGGAATACATCTCTTTGTCATAAGTGGGATACTTCTAGACTGTGTCTGAAAGTGTCTCACTGTGATATGCCACTGGATGCCCGTGTTGAGTAAGTACTGCCCCAATAGCATAGTCAGAGGCATCTGTCTCGACCTCAAATGGTTGTTGCAAGTCTGGTAATGCAAGAATTGGTGCTATGCAGAGGCGATCTTTCAACTCTGTGAATGCCTTCTGTTGAGATTCAGACCAAAATAATTTTGCTTTCACTCCTCCCTTGGTGACTTGACTCAAGGGCCAAGTGATATGAGAAAATCCCAACATGAACCTATGGTAAAAGTTGGCAAGGCCTAGAAAGATGTGAAGCTCTGTCAGAGTGGTTGGAGATGACCAATCCTGAATGACTTCGATCTTGGCTGGATCCACATTCACCTCCGTTCATCAATAATGTATCCCAGATACTGAACCTGAGTCATGCCAAAAGTGCATTTCTCCAAATTGGCACATAACATGTGTTGCCACAGTGTTTGGAGAACCTGTCGAATGTGGTGGAGGTGCTCTTCCTAACTCTTGCTAAAGATCAAGATGTCATCCAAGTATACCACTACAAATGAGTTGGTGAATGGCCACAAGATGTCATCCATTAGCCTCATGAAGGTTGCAGGAGCATTCATCAATCCAAAAGGCATAACCAACCATTCGAAAAGGCCCTCCTTGGCTTTGAAGGCAGTCTTCCACACATCGGAGGGTTCGATTGGTACCTAGTGATATCTTGACTTCAAATCGAGCTTGCTAAATATTTTTGCCCCTTTAGTTGGTCAAGGAGGTCATCAATCCATGGGATTAGGTACCTATTACAGATAGTGATCTTGTTTAGTGCCCAATAGTCAATACAGAGTCTCCAAGTCCCATCCTTCTTCTATACCAGCATGATTGGGCACCCTCAGGGCGATGAATTTGGATGGATGTGACCTTTTTGCAGCAGCTCCGGAATCTGCCTCTTGATTTCATCATTCTCCAGAACAGAGTGCCGATAGATTGGTCCATTGGGCAGAAGCGAACCTGGGGTCATATCAATGGAGTGCCTGACCTGACAGTGCAAAGGAACCCCTGCGGGGGAGGTAAAGATGTCCTCGTACTCCTCCATGACCTTGTCCATCTGTAGTTGTCGTGTGGAGGGGCCCTGTCTAGAGGTTGTGGCCACCGTCTTCTTCTTTTCTTGAGGGCATATCATCAGGAAAACAAATTTCCCAGTTTTGGAAATGAGCTTACTGCATTGTTTTGCAGTAACCAAAGAGATGGCGGTAGGCGGTGCTACCTCTGGTATCCTATACAACTTATTTCCCAAAGTAACAATAACAGCACGGGGCCTTGACTCATACATAGCATGTCGCTTCCACAAGTATGGTTGTCCTAATAACACTTCACAAACTTCAAGGGGAGAAATGTCACACAATAACTCATCTGTGAAGGGCTTGATGTTGTATGGAAGGCGACACTGTTGGCTCACGCGAAGATACCATCCTTGGTGCAGCCACCCGATGGTGTATGGTTGTGGATGTGCTATGGTCGGTAAGCCTAGCCGTTTCACGACCTCTGCTGAAACGAGGTTCTTTTGGCTCCCGCTGTCGACAATGAACTGTAGTGGGGAGCCCTTTACCCACATCTGGGAGTGGAAGAGACGATCCTCCTCCTCTGAATCTTCAGGTTCCTCCTTCTAGATCTTCTTGGTGGCAATGGTGGCATTGGGCTCCGCATCGATAATCTACTTCCCTTTTTCATTCCCCTTATCCGTTTCTGACTCAGAGTCAGAATATGCATCTGATTCTGAAACCTTTAGCTCGGCCACCAGTGACTTCTTGGCCCGACACTCACTTGTGTTGTGAGTGGAGCTCTTATGGAACTCACACCACTTTCCTATGTCCTTTTTTGGCTTTGCGGCACTGTTCTTTGCTTGCAGCTTTGGCGGGTTGTCTTGGGCCGCCCCACCTTGGCTTTTTCCTTTGTTCTGCGGTTTGGGGGCACCTTTCCCTTGTTTTGGATTCACAAACCCAAAGTCTCGCTTCTTCTGTTTAAACTTTTGCTCAACCTTGACGGCATATCGGTATGTCGTGCCGAGCGAGGAGATGTTCAGGAATTTTATTTCTTCATGGATGTACTTGTGTAGGCAGCCATGATATTTGAGTACCAAATGCTACTTTGTATCCTTGATACCCAACTTTGTGCGAAGGGTATGGAAAATATTAGTAAACTCCGGTACATCTTGGTCCCTTCCCTGCCGTAGCTTGGTCCACTTTATGTATTGATCATCATAGCTTCCCACAGGGTAGTACTACTCAATGGCATCCGGGAATGAATTCCAAGTCGGTGCGACTAAAAATAGTGAGCCTGTACTTTCATCCTTCTGCTCGCAGTAGGTTTCCCACCAATCCTTGATGTGGGGCACTGCTTTGAGAAGAGCGAAAATAATCTTTTCTCGACTGGAAAAATCATGAACAAAAAAATAACCCTCTAGCACATTTAACCATTTATCGATGGCATCTGCGTCTATCTGACCCTCGAATATGTGGATTTCAAACTTAACTTGTACCTTAAATGGTGTGGCATTTCCAGAGTTGTTGTTGGAACCCGATGCGTCACACCTGGGTAGCCGCTGAAGGATTTGGGAAAAGTTGTCCATCATCGCATTCCTTTGTCGCTCGAGGGCTTCTTTGAGCAAGATTTTGATAGGATCTCCTACCCCCTTGTCTTTCTTTTCATCCGCCATGGTAGGCCGTCGGGATTTGTGAGGCTGGTCTTGCAAAGGTTCGACCAATTCAAGCCCTAACTCATTATATCCCGACCTCGTTGGGGACATGCAAAGAAAAACAAAGAAGAAAAGTAGACTGCTCTGATACCACTGATCTGGATTTTAAACAAGAACACAATAAAATATAGAGATAACCATAAAGACATATATGCAGCAGAAATAATACTTCATTTCATTACTGTAAAATACTGAAATATGCTTACAAATAGAAATGGAAATAAACCAGCTAGGGCGATGGTAGCTTATCTCTGAGAAGAGATGTGGTGGCTACATGCCTCTGAACTATCTTACAATGAGGCTCAAGGGCCTTTTTATTATTAAACAATAACAGAAAACCCTAAACAACCAAAACCCTAACCAAAGGAGATGTAACACCAAGAGTTAGTGGGTCGCGTTGGGGTGAGTTGGACAGCCAAGATGATTTTAGACGAAAAATCGTTGGCAGTAGATTTCCCAAAAAACATCGTTTAGGGCCTCAAAATGGCTCCGGAAGTTTAGGACCCGAAAAACTACTAAAAATAGTAAATTGTGCTATAATTAGGGAAACTGAAAAAACTGAAAGAAGCATTGGTGGGGATCCAAGTGGAATTAGCGGGGGGCCACCAATATCCACCTGGATCATGGACCAACTGAAGGGGGCAAAATATTTCAACAAGATCGATTTGAAGTCATGATATCACCAGGTACCAATCAAACCCTTCAATGTGTGGAAGACTGCCTTCAAAGCCAAGGAGGGCCTTTTCGAATGGTTGGTTATGCCTTTTGGATTGACGAATGCTCCTACAACCTTCATGAGGCTAATGGATGACATCTTACGTCAATTCACCAACTGATTTGTAGTGGTATATTTGGATGACATCCTGATCTTCAACGAGAATTGGGAAGAGCACCTCCACCACATCTGACAGGTTCTCCAAACACTGTGGCAACACAAGTTATGTGCCAATTTCAAAAAATTCACTTTTGGCATGACCCAGGTTCAGTATCTGGGATACATTATTGATGAATAGGGGGTACATGTGGATCCATCCAAGATCAAAGTCATTCATGATTGGCCATCTCCAACCACTCTGACAGAGCTCTGCAGCTTTCTAGGTCTTGCCAACTTCTACCGCAGGTTCGTGTTGGGATTTTCTCATATCACTTGGCCCTTGAGTCAAGTCACCAATGGAGGAGCGAAAGCAAAATTATTTTGGTCTAAATCTCAACAGAAGGCATTCACAGAGTTGAAATATCGCCTCTGCACGGCACCAGTGCTCACATTACCAGACTCGCAACAACCATCTAAGGTCGAGACAGATGCCTCTGACTATGCTATTGGGGCAGTCCTTACTCAACATGGGCATCCAGTAGCATATCATAGAGAGACACTTTCAGACACAGTTCGGAAGTATCCCACTTATGGCAAAGAGATTTATTCCTTTGTGCAAGCCTACCGACAACGGAAGCATTACATTTTGGGGAAGGAAAGGGTCATCCACACAGACCACCAACCCCTGCAATTCATACAGACCCAAGGGAAATTGCAGAATGATCACCATCAGAATTGGTCCACATACCTACAACAGTTCCATTTGAATATCAAGTATAAGAAGGGTAGCACAAATAATGTTTTGGATTGCCTTAGTCGACCACCGATCATGGCGTTAACCACCGTTCTCAACTCTTGTGGGCATGAGACTTCTGATTGGCCACTTTTTTACAAAAACGACCCTAAATTCGGCCACACATACCAGACACTCTTGGAGGGTCAGCATGTTCTAGATTTTCACCTCCAAGATGCCCTGTTATGCCATCTGGGTCACCTGTGTGTTCCTTCAAGCGAGCGTGCCAAGATGATTTGGGAAGCACACTACAGTTGGGTTGCTGGACATTTCTAGGTCGAGAAAACAGTGGTAGTATTGCAGAAGTATTTCTATTGGCCGAATCTTCAACAGGATGTTGGGAAGTACATTTGATCATGCACTGCCTACAACATTGCCAAACCAACCATCAAGAAGTAGTGCCTCAATACCCTGCTGCCTACCCCTAGTCAACCTTGGGAATCCATCTCCATGGATTACATGTCAGGCCTTCCTTCCACTAAGCATGGAAATGACTGTGTTTTTGTGGTCATCGACAGGTTCTCGAAGATGACCATTATGGAAGCCTACAAGAAGAATATCACAGCAGAAGCCACTGCTAAACTCTTCTTTGAACGAGTGTGGGTACACTTTGGGATCCCACAATCTATCATCTTAGATTGGGACAGCAGGTTCCTTAGTACATTTTGGTCCAGTCTCTAGTCGATGATGGACACCAAACTCACTAAGTCCACAACCTTCCATCCTCAAACTGATGGCTAGACAGAGGTTTTCAATAGGATGATTTTACACATTCTGCGCATGTACAACTCAAAGAATCCATGCACATGGGACAAGAGCCTCCCCTATGTTCAACACAGCTACAACAAGGCTCTCCACAAATCCACTGGACACAACCCTTTTTAGGTGGGCTTGGGATTCCAGCCACTATGTCCCATTGACGTGGCCATGCCATTTGCAGCTACTTGCGTAGATTCAGCTCATGTCCAGTCCAAAACAAATAAGGAAAACAACTTCATTGAGAACATACAACATATTCGCGAGCAAGTCCATGACATTCTGGAGAAATCAAATGCCAAGTCCAAGCAGCAACATGATCAACATTGGGTGCCACACAAGTTTCAGGTGGGCAACAAAGTCTGGTTGCATTTGCAAAAGGAATGTCGAACGGAACCTATCAAAAACTCAAACCACTCCGATATGGTCCTTATACCATTACCAAGGCTATGGGGGATAATGCATTTGAGCTCAACATTCCCCCATTCCTTGGCCTGCACCCAATGTTTAATGTGGACCGCCTTCTGCCATACATTACACCATTGCTAGACACATCCAACATTGCAAAACAGCTTACACCCACAGAGTTAAATCCATATTGCATGGAACAAGCTGCAACTGATCGGATCATGGACACACAGATCAAGTACACTCACCAGTATAATATCTAACTGAATCGAGTGGTCAAAGTAGACAAACTCCTTCACCAGGGAAAGTGGCTCACCAAGGACCAAGTTCAGCAAAAGTTTCCTCATCTCATGGAGGAATTCAATGCAATGGGGACCATTGCTTCCTAAGGGGGGAAGGAATGATCCAGGTGGATATTGGTGGCCACCTACCAATTCCACTTTGGCCCCCACCATTTTTTCTTCCAGCTTTTCAGTTTCCTTAATTATAGCACAGTTTACTATTTTTAATAATTTTTTGGGTCCTAAACTTCCGGAGTCGTTTTGAGGCCCTAAACAACGTTTTTTGGGAAAACTAGGAGCAACATGGGTCCATGGACAGATGTTTCTCTTCCCAAAGTATTAGTTCTCAAATAGGTCTTTTTAATGAGATATTGTGCACGTCAAACAGAGATCGTGTGCCAAAGTTACAACCCTGGGAAGTTGATGTACAAATTTACCAAAACAAGGCCCATCATTTGGCATTTCATCTTCTAGGGTTAGGTTTTTGGATGTTAAGGGTTTTCCATTGTTTCTCAACAATAAATAGGCCTTCAAGCCTCATTGTAACACAGTTTAGAGGCATGTAGCCGCCACATCCCTTCTCAGAGATAAGCTACCATCGCCCTAGGTGGTTTATTTCCATTGTTGTTTGTAAGCATATTTTAGTATTTTACATTGATGAAATGAAGTGTTATTTCCATTGCATCTCTGTGTTTATGGTTATCACTGTAATTTGTTGCTTTCCTGTTTAAATCCGGATCAGCAGAGATTGTGTCGGGAGAGCAATGCAACAACCAAAGAGAGTGATGCAGAGCTAGCAAGGGCTCACGTAGGGCCACGCAGAGGCAGCCAAGTGCTACATAGAGTACTAGAGAGGCCAACATGTCTAACGCAGAGGCCCAGAAAGCTGACACAGGGCCTCCTAGGGCTGATGCAGGGCCAACATGAGACAGAGAGGGGCTGACGTAATCTAGATTGGGCAAATGCTGAGGTTGCATAGCAGTTTTGGGCTAAGGAGTTGCAGGAAGGATTTTCCGAGGTTTCAGCAAGGAGATTTCTCTCAAACTGTGAGGTATAGCTGCTAAGGAAATTCTCTGTTGGGTAGGCCAATTTCGGCACCGAGATTGGACTTTGATATTGGTTAATAAGAAAACCCTCAGATAGTTGCACCGGTTTTCCCACATTGGGTTTTTCTAGGGACATTGGTCCAAAATTAATGGTGTCATATGGTGTGTTTGTTCTTGTTTCTTTTAGTTGCTGATCTGTAATATGTTGAGCATGCACTCGTGTTTATTTTCATTATTTACTTTGTAAATAACTTGTTAAATAAAAATAACAAGTATGTAGGAATATCGAAAAGTGCATGAAGGGTTTCTAAACTAAGTAAACTTAGAAACTTCAACATGGTATCAAAGTGTGATTGCAAATCATAGGAGGACTAAAATACATCAGCCAAGTGGAGAAATAATAGCAGAAAACAACTGTTTTGAGGTGATAGAAGTTTTTTCTAGCAACGCAGAAGCCAAGAAGTGTGACGCAAAGCTAGCTAGAGCCACGCAGAAGAAGTCAGGAGCTGCGCAGAGCCTCAGAGGGGCCAGCGTTGCTGACGTAGAGGGCCAGAGGGCTGACATAGGGCATCCCAGGGCTTACGCAGACCCATCTGGGGTGACGCAGAGCCAGTGTGAGGCAAAGAGGGGCTGATGCAATTCAGAGAGAGGCAGTTGTTAGAGTCTAGAAAGCTACAGAAATATTGCAGAGTGGAGCTGGTGAGGTACTGTAGTCAGAACAGTAACTGACAGAGCAAAGCCAAAGGAGTTGTTACTGAGGGTTTCTAGCCAAGGAACCTGGATCAACAGTGCAGTTGCAAAAGATGATCAGAGTAAGGGGCATCTCGACAAGCGAAAAAAGGATTTCGAGAAGGGAAATCAGGACTCAGAGGGAGTCTAGAAGAGAACTTCTAGATGGGAAGTAGAGACTCAGAGGAGTCGAACGGAGAACTTCCAGGAGGGAAGTAGAGGAGTGTAATGGCACTACACGGGGTAAGAGACTAGGATATACTAGACAAAGCATTGAACTTTGTAGTCTGGAAGGCCAGATTCTTATCAGCGCTTGATAGGAATCGTGTCAAGAACTTCACCTTAAAGGTAATAGTTGTCCCAGTCGACCCCAATGATAATGACAGGTATGAAGAGGTGATGGCGAGGGTCAAGTGCATTATCCTTGATGGGGTCAAGGATCATGTGGTACCACATATAGCCGAGAAGGAAACAGTAGTTGACATGTGGGAGGCTCTCAAGAACTTATACCAGCATACTTCTGTGTAGAGAATAATGCTACTCGAAAACCAGATGAGGTCATATCAGATGAAGAAGGGTCAATCGATTGACACCTTCCTCGGAGGACTGAATGAGATCCAAGACTAGTTGACTACTATAAGAGCAACACCAGATCAGGAGCTTATGGTGAGGACAACCGTGAATGTTGTCTCAGAAGATTGGGAAGTGGTTGTCCAAAGTATCCTAGGCAGAGGGGCTCTCCCGCCTTGGGACGAGATGTGGGCAGCTCTTCACCAAGAAGAGATCAGACAGCAGTTGAAGACAGGTAGCAGCAGAAAAGGGATCAAGGTCAAGAAAGAGGAGGAGGATGTGGCCCTAACATCTAAGGAAAAGCAGGAGAAGTAGAAGAAAAAATATCTCTCCAAGATCAAGTGCTTCAATTCTGGGGAGATAGGTCATTATGTGACCTAGTGCCCAAAGAAGAAGAGTAAGGAGCCTTCCGAGACTAAGGCAACACAAGCACGGGCAAAGAAGGATGTTTTGACAGACGATGACCGTGCCACGAGTGCACACACACCACTTAAGCAGAAGTGGGGAGACATCGAGTTGTAGTTAGGCAGGCTATAGGCGATGAGGGACAAGATCCTAGAGGTACCCAGCCTCTTGGATTAGACCTTGCTACGGGAGCTCCGACGAGGAGTAACAGGACTGACTGAGTGGGTAGAGACGGAAGCAGATGGAGTGGCAGAGAGAGCTACAATGCAGGAGTCCCGAGACAGCACAGAGCTAGTAGGCTACAATAGTGCGAGAGGCAGAGGAGTGTTGTACCAGTGTAGGAAGGAACAACAAGGTGTGCAATGGTGTGAGATGCAGGGAGTTGTTGCAGCAACGCAGAGGTCAAAGAGAGGGATCACTTGTCAGCGGTAGAGAGAGCTTCAACATCAGTGGATGTGTTTAGCCCAATAGGGAGTTCAGTTGGGAGATCAGTTACTTACTTCTCAGTAACTGAGTTGCAGTGCAATAGTGGGCAGAACGATGCAACATGAGGAGAGGAGGTGCAGTGCAAATGTAATTCTGGGAGGAAGGACCAGCAACAACATGGATGCAGAGGGAGTTGTCATACAGATGCAGCAGTGGCAGTGGTTGAACCATGAGAAGCATTACAGGATGCAGCATTGCAGAGGCTGTTGGGCAAGAAGGCCTAGCATCAGCACAGGTACCGATGTCGAATGATCAAAGTAATACTCAATGAGGAGTATTGTTAGAGCACAGTCCTCGCTAAGAGGGAGTGTTGATTTGGGGTAGCATCGGATGTGCTCTAGCCACAAAATTTGATGGAGAGGTTGGGGCACATGAGATATCCAATACCCAGAAAGGGTTTGGGCAGATTCTAAATAGATCAAGAGATATTAAAATAATTAATATTTTTAATGGAGTCCTTAAGTCTAAACATAGAAAAAATAAAATATTAATGTGTATTAATCTAAATCTTTGTTAGAGTGGTCCAAAAGACATGGAACAAGACAAATCTAATCTTAACTATTGATTAGGGACTTAATCTCGGCCGTTGACATGTCAACGGGAAAGGTATAAGAGGAGGCTTGAGGGTCACTTAGAGAACACACCAGAGTGATTAGTCATTCTATTCTCTAAAGTGGGGTTTGCTAAGAGAGATAGAAATAGTGATCAGGAGAGAAATTGAGGGGCATTGAGTACAGAGAAATAGAGAAGGTAGAGATTGTTCCGGGAGAGCGGCACAATAGCCAAGGAAAGTGACGTAGAGCCAACAAGGGCTCATGTAGGGCCATGCAGAGGCAGCCAAGTGCTGCACAGAGCACTAGAGAGGCCAGTGTGTCTGACGCAGAGGCCCAGAAAGCTAACACAAGGCCTCCTGGGGTTGATTCAGGCCATGAAAGGCTGATGCAAGGCCAGCGTGAGACAGAGAGGGGTTAACACAGTCCAGATTGGGTAGACACTGAGGTTACAGAGCAGTTTTGTGCTAAGGAGCTGCCAGAAGAATTTTCCGGGGTTTCAGCCAAGATATTTCTCTCAAACTATGAAGTATAGATGCTAAGGAAATTCTTTGTTCATTAGGCCAATTTCGGCACTCAGATTGTACTCTAATATTGGTTAATAAGAAAACCCTCAGATAGCTGCACCGGTTTTCCTACATTGGGTTTTTCTGGGGACATTGGTCCAAAAATAATGGTGTCATGTGGTGTGTTTGTTCTTGTTTCTTTTAGTTGCTGATCTATAATATTTTGAGCATGCACTTGTGTTTATTTTCAGTATTTACTGTGTAAATAACTTGTTAAAGAAAAATAACAAGTAGGTAGGAATAAATCGAAAAAGTGCATGAGCAGTTTCTAAACTAAGTAAACTTAGAAACTTCAACAACATTGTCCCTGCACTCTAGTCTAAACTGGGTGTTTCTCTAAACTGAAATGCATGAGTTTCTCATGAGGGAATCTTCAGTTAACAGAAGTAGCACTAGTGCACCAACTAACTGTTAGTCCTCTATTAGTTCCAAAAATAATTTAGAACTAATTTAATTGAACTTAACTCAGTAAACTAAGTGATCTAATTTCCAACTCAATTTAAACTCATATTGCACCCTAAAACTCAGGCAAAACATATTCATGACTACAGAAAGACTTCCAACTCAAAATTCCTAAGCTAATTAAGTTAATTAAACTTAATTAAATATTTACAAGTTTCTTTGAGAATATAATTCGATTTTAATTCTCAGTTTAATTCAAGGACAAATTAAACTGGAATTTCTTGTTGCCATTTCTCAACATTCTTTATCTCTCCATCTCACCCCGAAACATACTCACTCTCTCTTCATCTCTCTCTCTCTCTCTCTCTCTCTCTCTCTCTCTCTCTCCACTTTTCTCTCTACCCCCTCCATCTTTGTGTCTCCCCATATCTCTCTCTTACCCTACTCTCCCTCTCTCACCCCTCTCTTTCTCTCTCTCCTCATTCCTCCTCTTCCCTCTCCTTCATTGTATCTTCTCATCTCCTTTGTCACTTCCCCTATCTCTCCACCTCTATCACTCTATGTCTTTGTTCTTTCCTCCATATATAGAGAGAGTTAATATATATCATGATATATTAATATATTATAATATAGCAAATTTAATATTATATTAAATTTAATATTGCATTAATTCAAAGTTATTAAATTTAATTATATTAATATTAATATTAGATTTAAAGACGTTTTTTACATGGCATGATAACAAAATTTATAATAAAACTACATCAAATTAATATTTTCAAATATTACAATTTTGATATGGAAATATTATATCTTTAAATATTTTAATATATACCTAGGGTATGGCTTTTCCTTTTAAAAATTTATTTTACAAATGTTTAGTTAAAAGAAATATTAAAATATTTTGGAGCAAGATTTTAGATTCTTTGTGTTGAATTAAGTTTTTTCCTTTGATTTAAGAAATTACATTGGCTTTAGTAAAGAGTAAAAATGTCTAAATTTTTACTTAATTTGGAATTTTAATGTGGTAAAAAAAAATAGTTAAAGGTAAATTTATGATCCATTCAAATTCACTTATATGATAAAGGAATTATTAAACACATGAGATAATTTACTATCCATTCAAATACATAGTTATATTTTAATAATTAATCTTAGTCCATTAATAAGATTAAAAGGTTATATATAATTTAAGATTGACCAAAATTATTTTTGTTATTTTTTGAGAACGTGACATACTTGCACTGTAGAATACACTCTTGGCACAACAATATAAATTTTCAAATTATTTTTTAATTAAATTATATATATATATATATATATTTATTTTTTTTCATATTTTTAATATTTATTAATAATAAATAACATTTTGGTGGTTTGATGCATCGGAGTTGAGCTATACCAAATTATTGGAGGAAAAAAACTGCTCTGATGCGATCTCTGGTACCCTGCAACCTAACCCTAACCTGCTGCCGCCGCACCTGACTGTTCTCCCTGCAACTGCCGCCGTTCCTCTGCTGGTCGATAGCAATGGAATTGGCGGGCGGAGGGGAGAGCTCTGCTCCCCCTCCAAATCACTCTACAAAGTCTGACAAAACTACGCTGTACTCTTCTGACGCTGGCCCTGATGCAGGACATGGCGACAATCAGAAAGCTGAGGCAAAGCTCCATACGGCCCCGACAGAAAACGATGATGCTGACAAAGAAAACCATGACAAAGTCAAGGCGACCCAGCCTAAAGCAACCTCAGCCACATGCATTCCAAAAGCTGCTGAACCCATCAAGGTAGACTTGCCCAGCCACCGTATCAATGGTGAAATCCAGTACATGCAAGATCACGCCCTCATAGGCAAATTTTTAGGCTTTTGGCCCACGGAGAAAGCATTACAAGGCTGGATAGCCTCAAAATGGAAGCCCAAAGGACAAATAACTCTGCAACTCGGGCCAAAGGGTTTCTTTACAGCTATATTCCACTGTGTGGAGGACAGAGTGAGGATATTCGAAGGAGGGCCGTACTTCTTCAACTCGTCAGGCCTCTATCTCACGGAATGGAAGCCCAGATTCAACCCTGACAAAGAGGATTTCAGTTGGGCCCCCGTCTGGATCAGGATGTACTCCCTCCCGGTAGAATACTGGAAAGAAGAAACTCTGGCAGACATAGGCAACAAACTGGGCACCTTCATACGAGTTGCAGCAGAGACAAAGACTCGTAAGTACACCTCCTATGCTAGGATCTGCGTCCAGATGCATCTGACCAACGCCCTCGCGGATACGGTAAAACTCTATCACGATGATTATGAATGGTCTCAAACTTTAGATTATGAACATATTCCTTTCCGCTGCCGTAAGTGTCATGAGCATGGCCATTTATTTCGGGACTGTCCTTTAAATTCCCAGACCAAAGCAGCTACTGCTGTCTCGGAAATAGATTCTGAAGGTTTCATCAAAGTCCCCAACCGCCGCAGGCATACCAAAAAGAGCCAGCCAGTACCTGAAAACCCTTTCAAAGAGAACCTCCAGAACAAATTCTCTGTTCTTGCTACGCAGGAAAAAGAGAATCACACCAGCTCTGAGTCCCCTCACCAACCCTCTGAACCATCTTCCTCCCTCCCTCATTTGAATCCCCCGCAATCCTCCGCCCCGGACCCTTTCAATCCCTCTCACATCCCCTCCTTGGAAAAAGGTAAATCCATTCCTAGTTTCAACTCCCTCTCATCTTCTAAAGAGCAACCCTCTGTGGTCCTAGAACGGCCGGATGAAGATATGGAAACAGAAGCCACTATTGCTCTCAGGCTTCAGCACGAAGCAGAAGAAGAAGTTCCAGGAGAAATCATTATTATGGAAGAAGACCAAACGGAAGTCATCATCGATGGCTTAGATATCTTTACACTTGAGGCGGCCTGCAAACAAAAAGAATTCAACTCCATTCAACCTTGGCAAATCGACAAACTGGAAGGAGTCCTAGCCAAGGCACAGCATAGCAAAAGCCTGGGCATCCAAGGAGGCAGTCCATGGGATGGAAAAAAATTACTCAAGGATCTCAAGAAAAGGGGAAGGAAGACAGACCTCCAGCGCACCATAGCATTGGGAGAAATACTTATGGAATCAGGACAATTCCCTAAGTTGACAAAGTTCTACAAACCCAAATCTCAATTTACATGAAGTTAATATCCTGGAATGTGAGAGGACTCAACAGCCCCTCAAAACACAGAATGATCAAACATCTGATTCAGCAAGAAAAACCCACCATAGTTTTTTTGCAAGAAACCAAAAGCACCACTGATGCTATTGAACGAATCCGTGGCAAAGTTTGGGCAGGAAGCAGGGCTATCTCTGTAGATGCCTCAGGCGCCTCAGGAGGGTTAGCTATTCTTTGGAACCCACAGATCATCACATTATATGACTATCACGCCACACTCCATCTCCTTCAAGCTTCATTCCACCTAGTTGGCACGAACATTCATGGTCACCTCACAAATGTTTATTTTCCACAATCTATTCAGCAAAAAATAGAACTTCTAGAAACGCTTGCTCTTCTCAATGAAAACAGACAATTCCCGCTTTGGATCGGGGGAGGCGACTTCAACATAATAACTTCCATGGCAGAGAAACAGGGCGGCCGAATTGGGCTTGACAGTGACAGTGAAAGCCTCAAAGAGTTCATTCGAAACAATCACCTTATGGACATCCCTACCTCGAATGGAATCTTCACATGGACCAACAAACGAAAAGGTATTCAACACATCGCCTCACGCCTTGACAGATTCTTCCTTTCTGACAATGCTATACATTTAGGAGGGGATTTCAATGCCTCCATCCTGCCTCACAGTGGATCCGATCACTGGCCAATTTTGTTACAATGGTCCAGACCAGGCAATCAATGTAACCGGCCCTTCAGATTTGAAGCGTTCTGGCTCACAAACACCACTTTCAGAAAAGTAGTCAGTGATGCATGGACAGCCTACACTCCGCCGCAGGGTGCCAAAATGTATCAATTTCAACAAAAGCTAAAGAATTTGAAGTATGTCCTCAAAATCTGGAATCGCACAAGTTTTGGCAACATACAAGAGAAGCGTTCTCAATTAGAGCAGCAAATGAGCAAACTCCAGCAAAATCTCATACATCATGGCAGAACAGAAGAACAAGCAAAGCAGGAACAGGAACTCTGGAACCAAATAGAAGAACGCAGGAAGCAAGAAGAAATACTCTGGCGGCAAAAATCGAGAATCAACTGGCTCAAAGAAGGCGAGAAAAACACAAAATTCTTTCACAAGACCGCTATCCAAAGGCGAATGCATAACAATATAGCGTTCATCAACAACCAACAAGGCGAAAGAATTGAAGAGCATGAGAACATGGAGAAAGAATTTACAGGGTATTTCAAGGACATCTTAACGGAGCCCGTTGAGAACAGAGAAGCAGCTATCCGCGCCATCACGCAACATATTCCCAGCATAATCACAGAGGATCACAACACCAGACTTCTTCAGCCCACGACCCTGCAAGAAATTGAAGAAGCCATGGCTCAACTCAAAGACGGAAAAGCACCTGGTCCCGATGGCTTCACAGCCAATTTTTTCCACGAATTTTGGGACCTCATCAAGTATGAAGTATGGAACCTGGTTGAAGAATCCCGAAGTATGCACTGGATCCTTCCGGCCCTTAATACCACCTTCCTTGCTCTGGTACCCAAAGGTGAGGAACCAAACAGGCCGGAAAACTTCAGACCTATCGCGCTCTGCAACGTCATATACAAGCTAATCTCAAAAGTGATCGCAAACAGGCTCAAACCTCTCCTTCCCCTGCTCATATCCCCGGAGCAAACAGGCTATGTGGAAGGACGGCAGATTATGGATGGGATCATCTTATCAAATGAGGTCATACACTCTTTAAAGCTCCTCAAAAAACCAGGTATGATCCTAAAACTTGACCTCTCCAAAGCTTTTGATAAGCTTAGCTGGAATTTTATACAAAAAATGCTTCTAGCCTTTGGATTTAATGCTACATGGACCAGGTGGATCATGAGTCTCATCACTTCTCCTAGCTTCTCAGTTCTCCTAAACGGATCTCCCTCGTCTCCTTTCAAGCCCTCACGTGGCATAAGACAAGGGGATCCTCTCTCACCCTTTATCTTTGTTTTAATGGCGGAGGGTCTTAGCAGACTACTCAAAGCAGCTATAGCCTCTAACAAGCTCAAAGGTATTTCCATTCATGGCCTCAATCCGTTGTCCCATCAACAATTTGTGGACGACACCATGTTATTTGGCCATCCATCCTCAAAAGAAGCCTCCATGTTCAAATCGCTCCTCTCTCTTTACTCAGAAGCTTCAGGTACCTCTATCAATGCCTCCAAGTCTCAGCTTTTCTTTTTCAATACCCCTCTCTCCACACAGAGAAATATAGCCAGAATTTTGGGATTCTCCATCTCCCATCTGCCTTCTAAATATCTTGGAGCGCCACTCACAGCGTCGGCTATTAAAAATACCTCCTGGCAATCTCTCCTTGACAAGCTGGAATCTAAACTCGCTTTGTGGACTTTCCGTGCTCTCAACATGGCAGGAAGATTGGTCTTGATCAAGTCTGTCCTTCAAGCTATGCCGCTGTATCTCTTCTCCACTTTGGCAGCTCCAAAATGGGTTCTCAAAGCCATTCGCAATTTACAACGCAACTTTCTCTGGGGCTCCACAGGCAGAAATCGAAAATGGGCCCTTGTGAATTGGAAGGAGGTGTGCAAACTCAAATCAGAGGGTGGGCTAGGGCTTAGAGATCCACTTCAAAGCAACAACACTATGGGTGCCAGAATGTGGTGGAACTGGCTATCCAAGCCTCACATACCTTGGGCCCGCTTATGGCAAGCAAAGTATGCTATGGGAAGTCAGTGGCAAGATCTAATCAGAATCAACTCCAACGCCCAAGGCTCCCCAATCTGGAATGCTGCTAAGATACACAGTCGATTCATACAGGAGCACAGTTTTTGGGAAATACACTCTGGCACGTCAGCCAAGTTCTGGGAGGATTCGTGGCAGCAACTCCCCAAGCTTGCCGATCTATTCCAGATGCCACACTGGCAATCGTACATGCAGCAAGAAAACCTCATACATGTGCACCAATTCTGGCATCCAACGCTCAACCAAGACTATCAAGCATGGAGACTTGCAAACAGTTGGCAAAGGGACTGGGAAGGTGAACCATACTCAGACTTGGATCAGGAACTCACACAACGCAGAATACGATACTCTCACCAGCAGGACAAGCTTAGATGGGGTCACAAGCACAAAGGCACATTTACCACTAAAGAGGCACATCAGCTGCGCTACTCAGACAGCCAAGATAATCATGACCAAATCTGGGCGCGTGTATGGCTTTCAGGGCTTTGGCCCAAAATTTCAACCTTCCTATGGCTTCTCAGCAAAAAGCGCATACTTACTTGGGACAATTTACGGAAGCGCGGTTTCATTGGGCCCTCTAGATGCCCAAACTGCAATCTTCAAGCAGAGACAATCAGTCATCTCATGGAGTCCTGCACACTTGCAAAGCAGCTGTGGGAAAGGGTGGAATCCTGTAACAACAGAGCAGCACCAAGAGGCGAGGATATAACTGACAATCTCAGGAATTGGAGCAAGAACCCGTTCCAAAGCCAATTCCTCAACACACTATGGGATCTCATTCCTGGTTTCCTGTACTGGCTCCTCTGGAAGGAGCGTAACTCTCGCATCTTCAACAACTCCTCCAGGACAATAGATGCTCTGTGGCTCATCTATAAAAGAAATATCCAGGAAACCTTAGCCATCAAATCCTGGTATGACACTGACATGCCAGAGGGGCAGCAGGAAAGGGATATTTTAAAAGCTTGGAATCTTGACCCTTCAACCTTTGCAAAGGTCATCACGCGCCCCCCCAGCAACCCCTCCTCTCCGTCCTCATGGTCCCTACCTGCTCTCAACTCTTTCAAGCTCAATTTTGACGGAGCAGCAAAGGGTAATCCGGGTCCAGCTGGGTATGGAGGAATCATCAGAAGTCATACAGGTGCTCCCATGCACATCTATTATGGCTCTCTTGGCAAAGATACCAATAATGTCGCAGAAATGGAAGGACTTTGGCAGGGGATCTGTATTGCGGAGCAACTTCAGTTCTTTCCACTAGAGGTTGAAGGAGACTCGCTGATCCTTATTAATGCCGCCAAAAAAATCCAAGCAGGAACAGCTGCGGACAAAGTTGCAACCAGCTGGAGACTTCTAAGCAGAATGGAAGACTTGGCAGCTAAGCTTACAAATCCACATAGCCTATCCTTTCAGCATGTGCGAAGAACAGCTAATAAAGTAGCCGACAGACTAGCCAACCAAGGAGTTTCTAACTTCTTCTCAGGATCCTTGGACATAGTCGATGATGAACACCTCAAACAAGATTGCATCACCCTGGTGCAAAAGGATCTCTCCCCCCCGGATGCGGGTGGTTGCTAGCGCAATAGAGCCCATGGCTTGTCAACAGGGCAGGTGTCCGCCCGGACAAGCCACGTACCCCCAAAGGACATGCCTTAAACCCGCAAGCATGCAGCATTCAAGACCGGTAGTTAATACTGGCTGCAGAGCCGTCCCTCCGACATTCATTGCCAGCATTGAAACGCTAACCATGGCCCTTCAAAGCCGAAAGCTCGCGGACATTCCTCTGCACTTTTCGCCTGCACCGGTTCTGATCTGGAAGGAAGGGGCGGAAGCTCATTACTTCGGCTCTCTGTCTGACTGTGGGAACGATTGTGAAGGTTCAGGTGCCACAGACCTGAGCAATTGGAGAGCTGGACAATTCAACTGTGAGCCTGGTCGTTTGGAGGTTCTGCATTCATACAATCCGCAGTCTTGTGGAGGAATTGGGAGTCTGGTGCAGGGGAACAATTGGTGTACACACACCCGCCATCCGCTCTCCTTCACAATGCATCGTGAAAGGCTTCGGGGTATCAGTCGTCGGGGTAGTTTCAGTGGAAGAGCCCATTCCCCCTCCTCCTCCATAGAAGATTCCTCTGAGCATAGAAGACCGAGAGGCAGGCCTCCAGGCAGAGGAAGGATTGTGGAACCGCCGGAAAGAATGGAATGCGGGCATACAGAACACCCGATGGTAAGATATCGCCTCCCCTGTACTCTGGCCAATTCGACCTTCTTCGTCACTGTTTCAGTTGAACATTGCCGTAACCCGTGGGGTGATGATGATGCCCCTCATGCTGACCCTCCGCGGATTCCTGGGGTTGTCCCGACTGTGGAAATGGAATTTCCGGCCATCGACATGTTGAGGCCTGTTCATGACCCTGGAGCTGGTCCAAGCGAGCCTGTGCATCGCCATGGTGCTGGTCCAAGCGAGCCGGTGCAACGCCATGGTGCTGGTCCAAGCGAGCCTGTTCAGCGCATTGTTGGTAAGGGCAAAGCAATTCTCCAGCCTCCCTGCTGCCAGATGGAGGACGAGCCTCAGACCACGGATGAAGAATAGGGCGCGCTCCAGGTTTCTCTGCATGATTTTTCTTGCTGTCAGCTCTCCTTGCGACCACATATATGTCTGCAATCGGTCTTTTTGTACTCCAGTTCATGTGTCTATGTGTCCATCGTGGTTATCTGCTACTTCTGTTATGGTGTCTATGTGTCCATCGTGTCTATGTGTCTATCGTGTCTAAGTTGTCTCAGTCCATGTGTCGGCTTCGTAAGCGACACTCTGGATCCAGCTTTTGTATCCCTGTTATGAACTTTCTGGTGTTTACAGTTGGTCCCAGGACCAGTTTTACAGGGTCGCGGCCCTGGTGTAATATTGATAATGTAATTTGGCTCTCGATGTAATATATTTTAGCTCAGTCTTATTTAGAAAAAAAAAATATTTATTAATAATAATCTATTATTAATTCATGTTAATTATAAAAAAGGGTTACTTTTTTTACAATTTTCCCATAATGTTCATTTAGTAAAAATGAAACTTGACATATGAAATCTTCCAAACTTTAGACATGGTAGCCAAGAAAATAATGTTAAAGTTATATGTTTCACTTAACTTCTTTATAAATTTTTTTAGTGATTATAACACTTCAAGAAAGTGACATTGTTGTTAGTGATTATAACACTTCAAGAAATTGAAGAATTAAGATGGCTTGATTATTATTATTAGTGCATGAATAATATTTTAATGTCTACGAGATTAAAAAATAGTTTATGAGATCAGTTAAAAATAATTAAGGCATAAATAATATTAAAAAAAAACTAATTACATTTTTTATATTTTTCTCGTGAAAATGAAACGTCACATATGGAATCCTACAAACTTTAGACACGGTAGCGAAGGAAACAATGTGAAAGTTATATGTTTCACTTAACTTCCCTATAATTATTTTTAGCGATTAGAGCACTTCAAGAAAGTGAAGGATCAAGATGGCTCTATTATTATTATTAGTGCATGAATAATATTTTAACATTTACTAGATTAAAAAATAGTTTATGAGATCACTTACAAATAATTAATCCATAAACATATTTAAAAAAAACTAAGTACATTTTTTTATAATTTTCCCATAATATTTATTCAGTGAAAATGAAACTTCACATATGGAATTCTACAAACTTTAGATATGGTAGCCAAAGAGACAGTGAGAAAGTTATATGTTTCACTTAACTTCCTTATAAATGTTTTTAGTGATTATAACACTTCAAGAAAGTGAAAGATTAAGATGAATCTATTATTATTAGTAGTACATGAATAATATTTTAAGGTCTACAAACCGATTAATAATAAATTATTAGATCACCTAAAAATAATGAACGATATTTTACAGTCCGCTGGATTAAAAAATAATCTATAAGGCCACCTAAGAATAGTCTATTATTGCAATAACCTAACCTTAAATAAATATATAATTAACAATTTTAATTAACATTAGAAGACTTGAATGCTTGATCAAAGGGTATGGGTCATGACCATCCATACATAAAACGATTTCATTGCAGCTTCCCCGTCGCTTAAATTCGGTTGCACAACTAATTCGATTTTATATGAGACTTTTGTTATCCATATTGTAGATAAATGTCTTTCGGATTAATCACATCATTAAGATTTGGTCAACGTTTCGAACCAACTAATGTGGTTCATCCTCAGGGCAAGGTGAAAAAATCATACAATCTTTAAGAATAGATAGCAGGGATGCATCATAGCCCAGGGTTAGTTTCTACGGTGAATTCTATGAGAAAACATGCGGTGTTGCGACGGGTTCCCCTCTTTCCCCTATTGTTGCTAACTTATTTATGGAAGATTTTGAGTCCAAGGCTTTAGCCTCAGCTCAATTTCGCCCTAAGAAGTGGAAGAGGTTTGTTGATGACACTTGCATCATCTGGCCCCATGGTCTTGAGAAGTTGGATCTGTCTCTAAACCACCTTAATTCCCAATCTGATGGAAGTTGAGGTGGATGGATGCCTTCCTTTCCTTGACATTCTCCTCTCTAGAAGAATGATGGTTTCGTTTCTCACCAAGTTTTTCGCAAAAAAACTCACACAGAACAATACCTTCATGCTAGCTCTCATTGTTTTCCTGCTCAAAAATTTGGTGTTCTCAGCACCTTGGCTACCCGGGCTCTGAGAATCTCTAATGAAAATCACCAAGAGCAGGAAAAATCTCATCTCCTTGAATTTTTTAAAATTAATGGGTACAACAAAACTCAGAGCCTCAAGAAGAGTCTGTAAAGGACGTTTTGTTGATCATATCTCGAAGGTTCATCTCTCGTATATTCAAGGGACCACAGATAGGATTACCCATATCCTTAGAAGGAATAATGTGTCCTCTTTGTTCAAACCTCTAAGGACCATTATAAAATCTCTTGGTTCGGTTAAGGACCCTATCGACCCGAAGGACATGAAAGGAGTTTACCTTGTTCCATGCTCCCGCGGTATTCCTTATAGTGGAGAAATGGGTCAATCAATTAACCATAGGATCCATGAGCACGTTGCAGACATAAGATACAATCGTTCCCACTCTTCGGCTCTAGCTGAGCATGCGGAGAAATCCAAACACCATGTTTGTATTAAGGATTCCAAAGTCATTGCTAGGGTTGATTATTTCCACCACAGGAAGGTTTGGCAGGCGATCGAAATTGAAAGGAATGCTAGAAATCTCAACAGAGAGGATGGTTGGAAATTGAGTAAGAGTTGGATTCGAACCCTCTCCTTATGATCCTCTTGTCTTTGTCTTCCTTGTATTTTTTGTCCCTCCTCACCCCCCTTTTCTTTATATATTTTACCTTATTATTATTTACATAATTATAATAATTCTCAATCTCTAAGTACTTTATTTTAAAGTAAATTCCCTCCTCTCATTTTCTTTATATATTGATAGCATATATTATCCCTTATCTTTATTCATTTCCTAACCCTATTTGAACATAATTAATACTATTGAACTCTTAATTGCGTCATTAGCATATAATATTTTGAATCTAACTCTTAACTCCTCATTGCTTCATTAACATATAATATTTTAAATCTTAAGTCCTCTTTACCTTATTCTTTATAGTATATCATAGATCTAAACCTCATTAGTATTTAATATTTTTATAATCTCCTAACCGCTGTTGTTAGTGATATTTATAGGTTATTCTTAACCATCTTATTAATTTTTGGAGTATTCTTAACAATACTAATCTATTATTAAATCTATAATAATAAATAATTCCTATCCCTTTTAGAATATTTTGAATCCTACTCTTAACTACTCTTAAATTTATAAACTCATTATTAATTAAAATTATATTATTTCATTATTATATAATCTCCCATTCTCCTTTTATTAAAGAACTTATTTTAACTTTCTTAACAACTTATTACTATTATTTATCCAAACAAATAATTTATAACTATATTTAAAATAACTAAAATAATAAATAATTCCATTCTAACTTTTTAGAATTTCTATTTACCTATTTAACTAATCTCCATGGCTAACTTTTTAGAATTTCTATTTACCTATTTAACTAATCTCCATGGCTAGCTTTTCAACGGCTAGTTTTTCAACCATTAGTTTTCAACAGCAGGTTTTCAACTGCTAGTTTTTCAACCGTTAGTTCTCAACGGCTAGTTTTTCAACCGCTAGTTTTCAACTGCTAGTTTTCAACTGCTAGTTTTTCAACCGTTAGTTTTCAACGGTTAGTTTTCAACCGCTAGTTTTCAACTGCTAGTTTTTCAACTGCTAGTTTTCAACTGCTAGTTTTCAACTGCTAGTTTTTCAACCGCTAGTTTTCAACTGCTAGTTTTTCAACCGCTAGTTTTCAACTGCTAGTTTTAGGCTATGATGCATTCCTGCTATTTATTTTTAAAGATTGTATGATTTTTTCACCTTGTTCTGAGAATGAACTATATTAGTTGGTTCGATTAATCCGAAAAACATTTATCTAAAACTAATTAGATTCTCAGGTTCTCAAAACAGTTGCACCACCAAAACAAAAATGGAAAGGGAAGCTGCTGATTTTCACTGGAACGATATTCCTGAGGACTTGCAAAGGAATATATTTGCGTGGTTACCCGCAGAATTTGTCTACAGGTATCGGAGAGTGTGCCAAGAATGGAACGCCATCCTTTCATCTAAATACTTCTTAACTAGTATATGGGCAGAGACACCCAGCAACAGGCAGCCATGTTTGCTACTCTGCTATTCGAGTGCGGAAATTCCTTGTCTGGCTTTCGATTTCTACAAATGGACATGGAAACCCTGCTTCTCCCTTGGTTTCCTAACAGAGGAACTAGGGCCCCGCGTCGGCGCTGTTACAGTCATCTGTAGATCATCAGCGGCAGGCCTACTCTTGGTGAACTTCAAGATCCTTCTACGAAGGTATATGCGCCCCGATATTCGCGTTTGCAATCCCTATACGGGGACTTTCATCAACCTTGCCCCCATGTCATTGATAACGACCATTATAGATAAGTCAATCGTGGTTGATGGCCACGGGCAACCGGAAGACAATTTTAAAGTGGTGGTGTTGGGGCAAGCCGGCAGGGCGGCAGGATGTTTAGTGGAACTCTACGATTCCAGTGAAATTACATGGAATATCGCGGGACGTCTTCCGCCTGACTTGAGATTCTTTGAGGTACAGAATTTTACAGTCAAACGCCGGATGGTTTATTGCGATGGTGCGTTCTACATTTTAGGGCACCTTCCTCAGGAACCGTTGGGTATTGTGGGTTTCAGCATGCCGTCAAATGTTACTAGAGACGCAGAAACGCCGGTGCCCCTACTTCTTGCGCCCTTCCCTGAAGAGTTGCTTAATGATCGCCTCTCCTCACCTCGGCTTGTCACATGCGGGTCGCGGCTACTCGTCGTTGCAGCAATGAGAGAAGGGATTCGTATTTGGGAGTTTGAGAGTGACCACCGCCGCGCCCCAATCGGTTCATCGCCCTGGACGTGGAAGGAGATTGCAAGGGTGCCTGAATCGATATGGGAGGACTTTAAGACTATGAGGTTGGAGGAGAGTAGGAGACCGCCGTGGGAGGATTTTAGGATTAACGTTTTGCCCAGCATGCAGGAATGCTTTGATTGCATAGGTGTAGGGGATCACCTCTGCCTCTTACCATGGTGGAACTGTTACATTGCCAAACTGGAGCCAGAAGTAGCGCTCGTTTTATAATTTAAGGACAGGTTCATGGAGGTGGACTCCTCCATCTCCAACGGACGGCAGGCATCCATTCACGCCTTGGTCCCACGTCCTCCATGGCATGGCTTTTAAACCGTTTTGATTTGTGAAAAGTCTATCTTACCTTTTCGAATTGTGGTTCATATTCAATTTTTTAAAGCCTTAGTTTGATAAGGTTTCCAATTTGTCTTTAAAATTAAAATTATAGAATTTTTGGCGAGATTTTAATAGGATTTGGCAGTTTGAAAGATTTTGGCTACTTTATGGGTTTTTAATGGTGTTAATTAATCTATTTCAACAGAAAAACAAAAACAGTATTGAAACACCGCTATTGCCAGATTTTTTTGAAGAAAATGATAGTTAGATTTTTAGCCTTTTTTTGTTGTTGGGAGGGCATTTTTTTATTTTATGTAATATTTTTTTTTTTAATTTTTTTTTCAAATCTAATAAAATTTCATAGAATGATAAATTTGGATTTTGCAATTTATATATTTTGAACATTTCAAAAGAATCTAAAAACACCATATTAAAATGCATTCTAAATATAAAAATTATACAATTTCATGTCTATTTTTATAATTAAATTTAGTAGAAAAAAAATATATATAACAATTAAATAAATTTATATACAACTGAAAAACAATCTCTCTTTCTCTATCTCTTAAATTGCTCACTTTAATTATTTATTTGAAACATATACTTTTTGATTTAATATCTAATAGTTAAACTGTTCCAATGTCATGCAACTAAAGTAACGACCCGTCTATTTATTTATTTTTTTCTGTGGCAATAGGAGGACAAATGGGAAAGAACGGACAAATCGAAAAGACCATAACGACAAATCTGAAAGCCCATATGGTCTACCATTAATAGTGTTGTTGAGTCAAAATTCTGTGAAATTCTAAGATAAAAAAGTTTATTATTTATTTCAAGATGTAATTTAAGATATGATATTTCAAGGTAAAAAAGTTTATTATTTATTTCTAGATGTATTTTAATATTTTTTTAATAATGATAAGGTTTTATTTTATTTATTTATTATTTAAATATATGATAAATATTTATTGTTATGAAAGGTGTTCTAGTTTAATATGGAAGATATTGTTTTGTAGTATTTTATGTTAAATTAAAAAATCTAGATTACTAATTTTTATATCAATTTTTGTTGGGTATAATGTTTGGAATAAAAATAAAAATAACCCTATGTTAAAATAATAATTCTATATTATTAATTTGAGATTTACCAAGTTCCTAGAGAGATCAAATCTCTAGAAATTCGAATATCTTAAAATATCTTATAATTTAAGGACTACCAATCTCCAATAAAAGGCACACATCCATAAGGGGTTGGTCACACGTCCTCCATGGCGTGGCATTTAAAAGTCTCTATTATCATTTTGAATTGTGATTCATATTCAATTTTTTATTTTCATGTTATATTTTTTTGGTTCTTTTATTATTATTATTATATGAAATTTAATAAAAAAATTGGAAATGGTAATTCTTTGTAATGGTAAGTTTGGGTTTTATAATTTATATATTTTTAATATTTCAATTTTTTTAAATATACTATATTTAAAAATATATTTTAAACATAAAAAATGTAAATTTTTATAATTAAATTTTTTTTTTTTATAATTATTTAATAGTTAGATTGTTCAATTTTATATGCAACTAAAAAACAACTTGTTTAAGAGATTCCTCAAAAACCTGTTCAACAATCGATTCAACGAGTTGTTCAAAGTTCACCATAGACCTCTGTTCAAACAATTGCTTCACAATTGCTTCCAAGTTTTTCTTAGCCACCTATTCCAAGAGTATCACAAACTATCGTCCTAGTAACCCTTCAAATATCTATTCCTTAGACTATTCAGGTGATCCTGCAGGCTTCTGCTTATCAAATTGTTCCTACGATTCAGTCTATACCACAGATCCCTATTGGAAACCTATTGTTGGAGCAATGCAAACACCTTTTCAAGGTCAATCTTACTAGGTTCAACCTTTTCAAGGACAAGTTTTTCAAAGTCCACCTTTTCAAGGCCAAACTTTCTAAAACCCGCCTTTTGAGGGTTAATTCTTTCAAAGCCAGCCTATTCAAAGTCAATTTGTTCAAGGTCAACCTTTGTAAGTGCAACCTAGTCAGGGGAAATATTACATAGGTCAAATGGGTCAAGCTCAACCTTTCCAGATTCAACGATACCTCAATCATACTTATCAAGTCCCTGTTCAACCTCAACCTATTATGATTCACCTTGGCTATCCTGATGGAATTCCAATTCCAACTGCTCAAGCTATTCCAGGATATCCTAGAAATCTGCCTCTAAGGGTTTTGTCTTAACATGCAAGGTTATCAAAATTTATCACAAGACCCTAGCTGACAATTATTGTTTATTGCAATGCTAAATCTACTACATTTATCCCATTTAACTAATGGTCTTATTTATTATTGTCCTTTTTGGTCAGCAATTCCTACCAAGTTACCAAATTACATACCCAAATTCGAAGGTAAATCAAGAGAGGATATTCTAATCACGTGATGAAATGTCATCTTTGGTGTGCATAAAATTCCTTGATCGACGATTTCATCCATCTATGCTTTTTCCAATGAAGTTTAACTGGTTCGACAACTAAATGGTACATTGAGTTACCATGTGCCTCTTTCCAAAACTTTAACTCTCTGGAAACAAAATTTTTAACCCACTTTCAGTTACCAATCCATTATGATACCAGTACCGAACTATTGACTTCTTTAAAAAAATTAAAGTTGACCCACATCTCCAATCATATCCATGAATGGAGACGTAGACGACGCTTAGTTAAAGTTTTCATCCCAGATCAAATTTTAGATGAGTCGTTTGTAAAGTCATTTCTTCCCATTATCATGTAATATGTTTCCAAGGGAGGTGTCATTATGGAAGAGCATGTAATTTCCTGTGCCCAGTAATTATACTTAGTCTACACTCAATTTAGCACTTTGTACGAAAAAATCGTGAATTTATCTCGCCCTATGGGTGAACCCCTTATTACATCTCCTACATGATCAGGATCTAATGTTTCTGATGGCATTATAGGTTCAGTTAGCGAAAAATATAAAGGAAAAAAGAAGATTTCGAAAAATACTCAGACTTTAGCGATACAACATACACCATCTGAAAGCCTTCCTCCCGAAATTATTTCTGAGTTTAATTTCGTAGAATCATCAAATGGAAAGACAAAATCAACCGAGGGTGAAAAGAAGGGGAAAGGTAAGTCTAAACAAAATGCTACTCCAAAAGAGAAACCTGCTAAATTTGATCCTACCAACGAAAAATGAAAATCTCGCTATCCTTTCCTTATTTGCAATGAGGATCACTATACGAAGGAATATCCACATCAAGCAGAGGTTTCTAAATTAATTAAAGGTTCTCCAACTCTCGTTGTTTTGAAGGATCCATTTCCTTCTCGAGACAA
This sequence comes from Pinus tabuliformis, assembly GCA_031772625.1. Classification (NCBI taxonomy): domain Eukaryota; kingdom Viridiplantae; phylum Streptophyta; class Pinopsida; order Pinales; family Pinaceae; genus Pinus; species Pinus tabuliformis. The sequence continues at coordinate 87,170,641 of CM062814.1, read as the reverse complement.
CAAAATGGTTTCTCATAACACATTTTCTTCTTCCAAATCACAAGATATCCTAATGATTTCTTCGCAGGAAGGTCTGATAGCTACGAGATCCAAAGATTATGGATCCAAGCATCCTGTTGAAAATGGAAATGAGGCTAGTTAATCTAGTCAACCTTCCAATCCAATTCCTCCTTATCTTTCTGAACCATTATAGATTGGGAAGACATGATGATCCGACCACCTCCTAAGGGTGTGCTTCAGAAATCAGCTTTCAACCCGAATGCTACAGATGCACAAAATTATAACATTGTTGAAGACCTATCTATGTCTCCTTCCACAATGTCAGCTCTAGAAGTGTTGCAAACATGCCCAACATAGTGAAAGATTTTAATTTCGGCTATAGGATCTATTGATCCACAATGTTCTAACTAAATTATCTTTGATCTTGAGAGTCATATCCTGAGACACCCTTATCAACCGGAAATCCAGATTCCAGTTTTTGTTAAAACTAGACAAGTATTTTGTACAGTTGCTGACAAGAATAATTTTAGGGGCGAATGTTCGCCCTTTGGCGAAATTAAGGGGTTTTAAATTTTTAGTGGGCGAATATTTTGTATCATAGTACATTTTTACAAATCACCTCAAATAGCCCACCTTATTTTAAGGGAGAGGGTAAAAAAGGTAAATTTAGCCCTTGAAATTAGGACTTATAACCTTCCATTCGCCCATTTTCAAGAATAGATTTTATTTAAGTGAATCCATTTGCCCATTTTCAAGAATAGGTTTTATTTAAGTGAATCCTATGGGTCAAATACCATATTTATAAAAGAGGTATGGTAAATTAATAAAAATATAAATAAATGAGAGGTATGGTAAATAAATAAAACATTTTTTATATTTACTCCATAAGTCACCTTATATACATGTAAGGGTGTAAAAAAATAAAAATATAAGTAAAATGGAGGTATGGTAAATAAATAAAACGTCTTTTTATACTTACTCAAAAGGTATGGTAAATAAATAAAAATATAAATAAACTAGACATATCGTAAATAAATAAAACCTCTTTTTATATTTAGTCCATAACCCTCGTTCTATTTATGAAGGCTCAAGAAAGAGGTTTTATTTAAGTGAATCCTATGGGCCAAATACCATATTTGTAAAAGAGGTATGGTAAATTAATAAAAATATAAATAAACGAGAGGTATGGTAAACAAATAAAACATTTTTTTATATTTACTCCATAAGTCACCTTATGTTTACAAACACTCAAAAAATGGGTTATATTTAGGTGAAACCTATGGCCAAAATACTATGGGACAAATACCATGGACTAGATTGTTATTAATACCATGCAAAAAACCATTATTAACCCTAATATTAGAATTAATAAAAATAAAAATGGCACATAGTATTGACCCATGGTATTCACCAAAATGGCACATGGTATTGACCCATGGTATTCACCTGGAATGTAGCCTATTTAAATGGGGGAATTAAACGAGCATGTAGCCTATGCTAAGATTCACTAGGACTTTACAAAGTTTTATTATTTAGTGAAAAACTCGCCAAGATCTTACAAGATTTTATAATTGAGTAAAATATTCTAATAAAAATAAAAATGGCACATGGTATTGACCCATGGTATTCACCAAAATGGCACATGGTATTGACCCATGGTATTCACCTGGAATGTAGCCTATTTAAATGGGGGAATTAAACCAGTATGTAGCCTATGCTAAGATTCACTAGGACTTTACAAAGTTTTATTATTTAGTGAAAGACTCGCCAAGATCTTACAAGATTTTATAATTGAGTAAAATATTCGCCATGCCTGGTGAGAGATTCGCCAAAAAATTATATATACATATTATATTATTGATAAAATCGCCTTCCATTTTTCCTATATACCATGGAGATTCGCCCATTTATTATATTTATAAATTTAGGGGGGGTTCTTAAAATTTTCCCTGGTTGTTGATTGAGGAGCTTCTACATGCATTATGTCAATTTCTTGTTGGAAATTTTTACGCTATCCAACCATTAATCAATATCCTACTACTCTGAAAGCCTTTGATGGAATAGGTTTTCGTGGGATCCTGAATGATTTTCCCTTAGAGCTAGAGGGAAAAACTGTCGCAATTGGAGTTGAAGTTGTAGATGCTCAGCTAGATTACAACCTTTTGATTAGTCAAATTTGGACCTGTGCGATGTCAGCAGTAGCCTCGTCACTGTTCCGAATGATAAAATTTCCTCACAAAGGAAAAATTGTCAAAGTAGACCATTTGTCTTACTACACTTCAGAACCCTAACTTTGCGGGGAGTATACCTTTTGTCGGAAAAATGAATTTTGCATATGAAGATATTGGTGTTGGTTTACTCAAAGACTCGTCACTGATGGGAACCTTTGTGATGACTCCACCGTATTTTCCTTCTTATTTTGTCGATGTAAACATGATTAAATCAAGCACTATGCAATCTTCTGATCCATTCATAGTGCCCTTAGAGTCTGAGTTATCCTCCTATGGAAATGAGATGCCTTTAAGCCCTTTTGAATTGTCTTATCAAGCAGTACAATCATTTTTCAACCCAACATCTTCAAATATTGATCGAGCGGATATGGTCAATGAAGATTATCCTCCTTTGCCTTGGTTTGAACCAGTTTCACTTTCTGATCCTTTCGATTTTGTGTTTCCAATTGACGAAATTATCATGGAGATTATGAATTCAGATGAAATGTCATGGAACGATCACCGTCATCGTTCATTTGTTCTAGCTAACCTTGACAAAATCGATAATTATTTTTCAAATATGTTTTCACCTAAGATAGTAAATAGTCCAAAATCACCCATCTTAGTGTTTCAATCTGAATCTGAAAGGAACTTGGAATATATCTATGAAAAGTGCCATTGACATCTCCGTTAAAATAAGAATTTTTGAAAATATTCATGTAGTTTCCTCATGTTCAATCAAAGAAATTCAAACATATAAGGCCCAATTTCAAGAAGTCTATAACATTTTTTCTTGGTGTTATGAGGAAATTCCAGCAATTCATCCAAGTATTATAATACATGAAATTAAGACTTACCGAAATGCCAATCCTGTCAGAAAATGATTACATCCAGTGCATCTGAGGAAAGTTGTTGTGGTTAAAGTTGAGGTCGAGAAACTTCTCAAAGAAGGTTTTATCTACCCGGTTCCCTTAACTCATTGGGTATCTAATATCGTACATGTTAATAAGAAATAGGGAACCATTAGAGTATGTGTCGACTATAGGGACATTAATAAGGCTTGTCCAAAAGACAATTATCCTACTCCCTATATCGATCAAATCATCGATGAATGTTGTTAAACACACACATGGCAGAAACATAATATTAAAGATAAGCAGGAGAGTACATCTATTATTAACAAATGATATACATTTATAGTACATTTGTGTGACCGTTGGGTTCCACATCCCAAGGTCGCTTGGACTTCCTTAGTCTATTCGGCTTCCACACCAACCCTTAGAGGATTAGGTGTCCAACATTTCCCCCCTTAATCTGAAGGGTTATGTATGAGTCCAAGAAGAGAGTTGTAATACAAAATGTGCAAAAAACATGGCAGCACTAGGCTGAATGTGCTCTCTGAAATGTTGGTATAAAGGGTGATGGTTTAAGGATGACCACCAACACTGGAATGCTTATTGCAGTTCCCATAACTCTTCCAAGTCTGGCATGAAGCTCAGGTCTTCTGCTAGAGGAATTGCTCCTAATGTTTTGAAGATTGAAACCTTCAACCATGAAAGAGAGGTCTCACCTGGCATAAAAGGGAGAACCTCAACCTAAAAAGGGAGGTCTCAACCTGTCATGGTTTAAGGATGACCAACAACTCTGGAATGCTTAATGCAATTCTAGGAACTCTTCTAAAACTGGCAAGAAGTTGAAGTCTTCTGCTAGAGGAAGTGTCCCAATTCTTTGAAGAGGTATCACCGACTGAAGGCATGCTTAGGGGCATGTTTGTCTCTGGTTACAACTCTAAATCTGGTATGGTAGGTTTTGGCTCAGGCTCGCTTGATCTGGCTTTGAAGCTTGTAGATGACCATCATTTTCTCCCGTGTCAGATACAAGGTGAGAAGATGAAGAAATATCAACTGCAAGACTATTCAATACTCTAGAAAAAGTTCTAACATATGACTGGAATATCTTCTTGGCTGTTGATGCCCATTGCCAAGAAGTGATCCATCTAAGTTGAATCTTTGTTCTTGCGGGAGGTTTGTTTCTGAAGCATCTGTTTGAAGAATGATTGATTTTATGACAATTCTTACATGGATGAAGATCAAAACAATGATTTTTCAAATGGCCAACTCAGTCATAGTGTTCGCATTTCACAATCTGTTGCTGTGGAAGAGGAGTAGAATCCGGAACAGTTGAAGGTGGACTGTCATGAAGGCATCCAACACTCTGAAACTAGATGGGTTTTGAGTAATTTGGAATGTGAAAGGACACATCCTTCTCATATCCAAGACCTGTTCTGTGCTTATTATAGATAAGCTCTTCCCGAGGTCTGATGACCGACTTGGGAAGTGCAAATTGAATTTCTGCACTCGCATGCAAATTTGCTTCTGAAATGAGCACTGGATCTGAATCAACTTTCTACTTATGGGAGTCTATTTCAATGTTTTGAATAGAAACAATTTCAGAATGATGACTCCTCTGTTTTAATTCTTCTTGCTGAAGCTAAGATTCAAGCTCCAAAAATTCTACCTTTTCTTGTGTATACTGCAGATAGGTTTTAATATCACAGAGAGTGTTCTTGCTGATTTTCACTATATCATGATCAGTAGAATGCATCAAAGTTATCAAGAATTCTAATACTTCAGTAATTTGAGTCATTTTCTCCAATGTCAAACTTACACTTTGAAATTTGTTCACGACTATGAACCAATGTCACTGCAAGGTATTCTCAAACTTTGTTCTCCCAGAAAACTACAAAAATCAAGTGATATTCTTCCTTGAGGAATGAACCAAAAGTAATATTTTAACTCTACAATTATTCTCCAAATCAACACACAACAATGGTTGGTTGCATTCATATACAAGGAAAAGTATATTGTGCATTCCCAAACGATGAGACTCAAAACAAGAGATAGGTCAATATCAAATTTGGTTACATAGACCTCAGTCCAGCATCATGGTGACGATAAAAAATCTTGTGCAAAATCGTTACAGCCCTAGTTTCTCCTCAGGGCATATTGTGGCTTTCAAGTACTTGAAAATAAACATTTTCTCGTACCTTTTCAAATTCTCATGGCATTGACTTGCTCCATATGAATAATGGAATGGAAAGGGTGTAATGCATTCAGGAGTCGAACTCATTGTAGATCAAGTCAGATGCTTTGCCATCAAACATATGAAGTGACGACCTTTATGGAATCTTTCAAGCTCTCTTTAGGAATAATCAGTTGTGGAAACAATCATTGTTAAGCTACAGGTGACCATTCTATGCAAAAGAAGACTTGGGTTGGCTCGGAAATGAACAAGTGCAGCTATAGTCTGGTTAACCTCTAGCGTGGGTTAGCTTAATCTTGTATTGTGCTCCTTTCAACGAATGTCCAAGAGAGGCTCTCGGTTTTGCCTTATAAGCACAAGAAGGAGGATACATATGTGTACGTTCAACCGACAATTTCCATACAGAACTCATGCCCAAAATGATAAATCTTCCCATAGTTGATATATATTTTTAGTAGTGAATCTTGGCTTCCTGAAGTGGCCTCTGACAAATGCAAAAGATTCGTCTTTTTCCATAACTTTGAATGTGAACCATCTGATGTTAAACTCGGTTTCAAATTGAGGATGTTTTCGAAAAGGACATGGAATACCTTAAGTTGGTCAAAGGTCTTTAGTTCAGTAATCAAGCATGCAAGATACCTGTGGAAAATTGCGTTGGATGAGGGACAATGTGAAAAGACATTTGATAAACTTGTTTACAAAGGAGAAACTCCACAATTTCCTTTCAAGTGGTCGCGGTTAAAGAACATCAGGTTCTTGAGTTATCGACCACAAAATTTGATGCTACATCAAGAGATACCCTCCTCGAATCTCAAACACATAGAATTGGATGGAAGCCTCTATTCTATCTGTCAAATCTCTCTCAGTGATATTCAGCAGCTCCGAGTTTTGCAAGTCCTGAGTTTCATTAATTTTCAAAATTTAGAAAAACTGTCAGAAGAGTGGGGTGACTATTTAAGAGATAATTTGAAAGAACTAACTCTGTCGCATTGCATAGCTATGAAGCAATTAACAGGATCCATTTCACAGCTTACAAGTTTAAGAATATTGAAATTAGATAATTTTTGTAATCTAAGGTGGTTGCATACAAATTGTGAACCACTGCGCTATTCTTTGCAAAAACTCAACATGTGGAAATGTGTGAGCCTCAAATTGCTTCCTAACAGTTTTGGCAAAGCTCTAGATTCGGACTCAACGTGCTTATTCCAACACAAAGGAATTTTGTCAGGTTCCCCTTAGTATGGGAGCGTTTCAGATTATGAAACTGATGAAGATTAGGGGATCACACCATGCAAGAGCAGGAATTGTGTGAACAAAGGAATGGCAGAGATGATAGAGGTAACAACATCTAATCTAACAAATGCTCAGAAAGGCATAATTAGGAGGAGATCATTGGTTTACAAAGGCCACAAAAACAGGTGGCTCACACTTGAGCAGGGAAGGAGATCACCTGCTCTGATACCATGTTAAACACACACATGGCAGTAATATAATACTAAAGATAAGCAGGAGAGTACATCTATTTTTAATAAATTATATACATTTGTAGTACATTTGTGTGACCATTGGGTTCCACATCCTAACGTCTCTTGGACTTCCTTAGTCTATTCGACTTCCACACCAACCCTTAGAGGATTAGGTGTCCAACAAATGTGCCGAAAATGAAATATTCTCATTTATGGATGGATTTTCTAGCTACAATCAAATCAGCATACTCCAATCTGATCAACATAAAACCACATTCATTTTCCATGGGGACTTTTTCATATCGAAAAATCCCATTTAGTTTAAAGAATGTAGAAGCAAGTTTTCAATGGGCTATGTCTTATGCATTTCACGATATCAAGCATATTGTGCAACCATATTTGGATAACTTGCTGGCTCATTCATTGAGACAACAAGACCATCTAATGCATTTGAGATAAATTTTCATCAGATGTCGCCATTACAATATTCGCTCGAATCCACATAAGTGTGTTTTCTGTGTGAAATCTGGTCGATGGCTATGATTTCTTGTTTCAAAGGAAGGCATTCGTGTTGATCCATTGAAGGTTGAGGCTATCTTGAAATTACCTCCTCTTGCCAATCTATGCCGACTCCAAAGTTTTCAAGGGAAAGCAAACTATCTACATCAATTCATCCAGAACTATGTCGAGTTGACTAAATGTTTTACTTGACTTTTGAAAAAGGGCATCCCACTTATCTGGGATGAAGTGGCTGAAAAAGCCTTTGATGCACTTAAATATGCATTGACCCATACACCATTGGTGCATCCTCCCTATTATGACCGAGATTAATTTTTATACTTAACAGTGTTCGATGCCACCATTGATATGGTCCTAATTCAAGAAGATGGGTCGAACAAAGAGCATGTGATTTATTACTTAAGTCGTAATTTAACCAAAACTGAAGCAAAATATGCACATTTAGAGAAATTCACCTTGGCAGTTATTCAAGTTGTCCAACGTTTCCATTACTATATCCTATTACAAAAAACTACGGTGATTTATGATTGCAACTCCATGGTTTATATTATTACCTGGCAATTTCTAGGGGGAAAGCATTCCAAATGGATAGTCATCCTACAGGAATTCAATTTGGAATTCATGAAATCCAAATATATGAAATCATTAGTTTTTGTTGAGTTATTATGTGACTTTCCCCATATTGAAATTGAAAACGTGGCAGAAGATTCTCTTCCAAATTCTCTTCCAGATGAATCTTTGTTTCTAATCAGTACTTTAGATCCTTGGTATGGAGATATCATCATTTATATTCAAACCCATACATTTCGGCCAGAACTGAGTCGAGCTGATTGTCACCAAATCCAGTATCAATCCTAGCAATACAATATTGTTTGTGACAACCTTTTTCGTTGTGGCGCTGATTCTATTTTCCGACGACGTTTAATTCATGTAGAAGTGGAAAAGGCATTAAATGATGGTCAATCTGGAGCTTGTGGCGATCAAATGTCAAGGTTTTCCACTGCTCAAAAGATCTTACACATAGGATATTTTTGGCCTTCTATGTTTAAAGTTTGTATAACTGAAGTCCGCAAATGCCATAATTGTTAGATTTATGATTGAAAAATGCATGCACATGTAGCTCCTCTTCCCCCAATCATTGTTGTTAGTCCTTTTGTGAAATGGGGCATTGACTTTCTTACATGTAACCCTCACTCGGTTGGGGGGCATAGATATATTATCCTTGCAGTAGATTATTTTACAAAATGGTCTGACGCGATGCTAACATGTAAGGATGATGGTGAAACAACATTCTATTTCGTGTTCAGTCATGTAATTTCTTGGTTTAGAGTACCACAAGCTATCATCATGGACCATGGTATCCATTTTCAAAACTATATGATGAATGATATTACCATGATAGAACAATATATGTAATGAAAAAGAAGACAACAACACAACCATAAGAGACAATAGATTGGTCCAAGACCAGGGAAAAACCCCACAAGGGGGAAAACCCTTTCAAATCTTCTTCTTTATTAAATCGTCATAAAAAAATTTCAACAAAGAGTACAATGAGCCTAATACATGAACTTGTAGCACAAATTTATGGAAGATATTGCATATCTACAAAACAATAGAGAGAAACCATTGATCCATTATACCATTGAATCCAACTTAAGGAAACTATCAAACCCTAGATCAAACCCTTGGACGCTCCCAAAAAGACTTACTACGTGCGTCTGAAACTCCCTGGACGCTCCCTTAACCACTCTATGAGGGCATCTCTTTCTGACCCAGACACTCTGAGGAAGATTGTATGTGTGCGTGCAGGGTCAATCTCATGCAGAATTGATCCAAACCCCTAGACGCTCTCTTCTATTTACTGTGCATGCATATAGGACTGCTCATATGCTCCCTTGACCACTTTGTGTGAGCGTCCGTGGACCAACACTGTCTGATCTACTTCAAAAACCCTAAAGCTCCCTTCAGGCCTTTGTGTGATCATCTGAGACTTCCTAGATGCTCCCTTAGCCACTGTGTGGGTGTGTCTGGGGACTAAAAAGCTCAGTTACGTGCCTTCATCTGAGAAACAAAAACCCTATATTCATGTGAGCTTCATCCATGTGATTTCAAACCCTTGCGTGAACTTCTTCCATCTGACCTATGCGAACCAAGACAAAAGAAGAGCGTAGAATATGACTTGATCAATGTGTGGAATGAGCTTGAGGTATATTCTATTTATAGGCTTCCATGAGGGTCCACTTGGGGTTAACGATGACCTATCCAATTTTACATGTGCTTAGGACAAACCCATTCCATTATACATGAGTGGATAGAAGCATTTAAAAATCACATTCCACTTGTCCAAATGGGGTGATATTTAGGTCGATTTTGGTCCTCTCGAAAAGAGGAATTTAATGCAATCATTATCTAGGTCATATGAGTTCTCCAAGGTGGACTTTGACCCTATTTAAAAAAATTAACAAATGCGGTGATCCCAGAATGACGGGTATGAATGCGGTGATTGAATCATTCGATATGAATTGCGGTGACACATTAGTAACCAAACTAAACTATTTGACACCAATGTTCTTAATATGTGGTGAACTAAATGATTTTTAAATTAAATATCTTATTCTTTGATTTGAAACCGAAAACTCATTCAAATACTTTTCATATTATCCATTGGATGATGTATTAGACAAAGAATATTCTTTTGAAATCAAATCTTGTCCACTCATTTATTTCAAAATCAAAATTCCTCAAGCCCATTCCTGTAGGAATTTACAGGGTAAGTTCCTCAGAAAAAACACCAAAAGGACACCGCTCACAACCAGATCTCAAATCAATACACCAGTATTTTTGACGTGGTTAAAACCCTCAAAGTGCAAGGAGGGAAACAGTCCACGGCCTGTCCCAACGTGGGTACTACAGGCAATTTATTAATCAAAGAATGAAAATTTACATAAGCTTCTCTCATGCACGGATTACCCGAACAATGACCCTCCATGCGCTTTAAATAGAACTCATGGACCAATCGGGTGTCAAGCCACGGATCAAGTGTCGGTAATACCGAGGTGAGAGTGAACCGTCGGATCACTACATATCGTGACCGTCGGATTGTAAGTTACAAAATGTACAACGGTAAAGAAACACACTTTACCTAACTCTAACCTAACTCTATACTAGACCAAGTTGAACTTAACTATATCCTATGTGTCGGAATATCCTAACATCCCCCCTTAAGAACAACTTGGGATAGGATTGAAGAATTTACAAATATGACACAATAGGAGAAGGAAGGAGGCACTAGAGCCTATTCTCCCTTAGTGACAACTTCCTGAACTCCAAGCATATATCGAAGTTTAGTGAACTTCGCCTCTGTGAGAGCCTTTGTGAAGATGTCTGCAACCTGATCATCTGTAGGACAATATTGCACTTCAAGAACATGGTCATGAATGAGCTTTCTGATGAAGTGCATGTGTAGTTCAATGTGTTTGCTGCGTTGATGCTGGACTGGATCTTTGCATAGCTGAATGGAACTTTGATTATCACACCAAAGTGTGGTTGTATGCTGCTGCTCAAAGCCAAACTCTGATAGGATCTGACGAAGCCACAAGGCTTCCTTACTAGCTTCCACGACCCCACGATACTCTGCTTCTTCTGACGAAAGAGAAATGGCAGCCTGTTTCTTACAAGCCCATGTAATAGGTCCTGAACCAAGAGTGAAGACATAACCGGCAGTAGACTTCCGATCATCAGGGTCACCAGCCCAATCAGAATCAGTGAAACCAACTAATAGAGGAGCAGCTTTGGCACTGTAATGAATGCCAAACTGAACTGTACCTCGAACATAACGAAGTATTCTTTTAGCTGCTTTCCAATGACTTTCACGGGGGTTTTGCATAAAACGAGCAACAAGGCCAACAACAAAGGAAAGATCAGGACGAGTATGGGTTAAATACAAGAGTTTTCCTACAAGTTGACGGTATAAGGTAGCATCAACTTCAGGAGAAGTACAAGAGACTGAAAGTTTGACTCCAGACTGAAAGGGAGAAGGGGTTGGCTTATAGTCTTCCATGTGAAAATGACGAAGAATATCACAAGCATACTTGGACTGGGAAAGGAAAATACCCTCCGTGGATTGCAAGACTTGAAGACCGAGAAAATAGTGTAAGTGTCCTAAGTCTGTCATTTCAAATTTCTTTTTAAGGCTGGTTTTCACATGGTTTATAAGGTTGGGATCACTACCAGTAAGAATAAGATCATCAACATAAAGAACAAGGATGATAAGAGAGTTGCCCACTTTCTTGGTGTAGACAGTATTGTCAGAATGACACCTAGAAAAGCCAGATTCTAAAAGAAAGCTATCCATTTTGGCATACCAAGCCCGAGGAGCTTGCTTGAGGCCATAAAGGGATTTCTTAAGTCGAAAAACAAGGCTGGAGTCTATTTGTATGAAGCCAATGGGTTGTTCCATATAGATTTCTTCCTGCAAGTCCCCATGCAAGAAGGCAGATTTAACATCCATCTGATGGACTTCCCATTTTAAAGAGGCAGCAAGGGAAAGAACAAGGCGGATAGAGTTCATTTTGGCAACAGGGGAGAAGGTTTCAGTGTAGTCAATGCCTTCAACCTGTGAAAAGCCCTTAGCAACGAGACGAGCTTTATGTTTATCAACTTTCCCATCTGGTCCATACTTGGTTCTGTAAACCCATTTACATCTAACAAGTTTGCGTCCCTTTGGTAGAGGAACAAGATCCCATGTATCATTTGTCATTAATGAATGATATTCTTCATTCATAGCTGCTTCCCAATGTGGATGGCCTGAAGCTTCTGCAAAGTGTCAGGATCATGATTTACTGGAGCTTGAGCCAGTAAAGAAGAGGCTCTTTCAAACTGAGAACATGTACGTCGCTGATCTGTAGGATCACCGGCAAGATCACCTGCTGCATCCCGAGTAGCACAGACCCATCTTGGAAGTTGAGGATCTTGAGAAGGTGGGGGAGGATTATCATCCTCGCTTTCATCATCTGAAGAAGAAATGTTTTCAAAAGTAGAAGAGATAGGAAGAGGTGGCACATCCGCCGGACTAGGCTCGCAGGCCGATTTATTTTCATCAAATTTTACATCTCTTCTAATGATAACATTTTTGGACTTAAATGGAATGAGTCTATAACCTTTTACATCTTCAGAATATCCAACAAAAGTACATTTCTCACTCTTAGGTTCTAAAGCTTTATTCTTTTCATCTGGAATATGGGCCCATGCTTCACTTCCAAACACACGAAAGTGACTTACATCTGGTTTAATGGAACTCCAAGCTTCTTCTGGAGTGATATTCTCTAGAACCTTAGTAGGAGTGCGATTGATTATATAATTTGCACAATTAATTGCTTCGGCCCAAAAACTAAGACTGAGTCCTTTAGATTGCAGCATACAATTAGCCATTTCCTTTAAGGTGCGATTTTTCCTTTCAGCTACACCATTTTGTTGTGGAGTGTATGGAACAATATGTTGCATTTGAATTCCATTTTCGGTGCAAAAGTTGATGAATGTGTTTTTAACATATTCTCCACCATTATCAGTTCTTAGCTTAAGAATTTGATGTCTAGATTGTTTTTCAACAAAGGCTTTGAAGGCCAAAAAGGTGTTAAATACTTCGCTCTTGAGTTTTAAGAAGTATACCCAAGTGCGTCTGGAGAAATCATCAATGAAAGTTAAGAAGTACTTGCAGCTAGAGAATGAAGCAACAGGAAGAGGACCACATAAATCATTGTGTACAAGCTGTAAAGGGGCTGAGGCGTGCCAAGAGGCACGTTTGTCAAAACTGTCCCGATGATGTTTTCCGAGTACACATCCGGAACAAACACCATCTCTGCAAGATACCATAGGAAGACCTGTCACCATATTTTCTTTACATAGATGCTGAAGGGAGCGATAGTTTAAGTGACCAAATCGCTCATGCCAAAGTTTGCTCACTTCATCATTATGAGCAATAAATACTGAGGGAAGATTTGATGACCCAGAGTTGTGAAACTTATACAACCTTTTGGAATCATCAGCAAGACCAGTAGCTAGAATCTGTTTAGGATCTTTTAGATCCTTGATTACAACATCATGAGGTGAAAATTCAACAATTTTACCTTCACCTGAATGAGTTATCTGATAGACAGATAGAAGGTTGCAGGATAAGGTTGGAACACATAATACATCATTAAACTGACCATTGTCTAGATGAACAGTTCCAGTCCCTACAACATTAAGAGATCTATCATCACCAACATATATATTTTTGGTGTTACAATCATTTAAAGAAGAAAACATGGCTTGGTTTTTGGCCATGTGACAAGAGGCTCCAGAATCAATGAGCCACTCATGAGAATGAGAAGAAGAAGAAGATACATTTAATGCATAACCAGACTGAGATGATTGACAATGACATGCAGAAAGTGCCATTCTGGAAGTTGAAGTTGAAGTAGGCTCCACATGGATGTTATGTTTCTTCATTGCGGCTTCCAAGGCTTCCATCTTCTTAAAGCATTTAGATTCTAAGTGGCCATCTCGATTACAAAAGTTACAATGTCTATCAGTCTTCTTCCATTTTTTTTTATTGGTCTTATCATTTTGCTGAAATGATCTTTCATTTTGAGGCTGAGATGGTTTAGGACCATTCTTTTGAGGATATGACTTCTTAGGATTCTTTGAATTTGGTTGCTGCTGGGCGGCTAACGCTTTCGTGGAAGAGTTTCCAAGATTAAGAAGACCAAGGTGTAAGAGTTTTTCTTGTTCTCTTATTAAGGAATCACAAAAGGAGTCAAAGGAAGGGGCCTTGTAGTCTTTTCCTTGACAAATGAAAGCTTCCCTTGTAGAATGGAAAGTGGAAACAAATACAGAGTAGGCTGGTCCCAACTTAGTAAGGATGGAATAAATAAGGTTACCATCTTCTTTCTTAACTTTAACACCTTCCAAGAGATATCTAAGGGTCTTGAATTTGGACAAGAAATCTTCAATGCAAGAAAAATTATTAGGATCCAAAGTAAGCAACTCATTTTCAAGTTGATGGGCTCTAATTTCATTTTTAATCCCAAAAACTTTAGCGAGTTTTTCTAATGCTTCATGAGGAGTCTCAAGGTCTGCAATGTGGAATCTAAGATTAGGAGAAATAGACATCCCTATCAAACCACGTGCTTGATCTTGTCTATTTTCCCATTTTGCAACCTTGTCTTCATCTTTTGGTTTCTTCTCTTGGTCTGTGGCTATTCTGAAGAGACCTTTACTTCTAAGTAAATCTTCCATGTAGGCTACCCATTGGAAGTAGTTAGCGCTGTCAAGAATGACTTGGCATGGACTTTCCATTTTTTTTTAAAAAAAACTGAAGCTGAAGATGCTGAAAGTAAGTGTTCCAATGGATAGATCTCGAAAAAATAGGCGGTTTTAAAAAAAAACGGCTCTGAAAAAGGCTTCCGGATGAAGAAGTTATGGCTTTTTGAAAAAAAATTGTTGAAGTTGCCGGCAAAGTGCGCAAATGTGCGGGAATGAAAAAAATCCGCCCCCACAAAATGGAGACTTGAACCCAAGACCTCTACTCTCTTAAAATAGCTTTGAACCAATTGATCTATACAAAAAATTTGAGAGAGAGAGAGAGAGAGAGAGAGAGAAAGAGAGAGAGAGAGAGAGAGAGAGAGAGAGGGGGGGGGGCCTTGGTTTGCGTGCTTGCCTTGAGAAAGCTCTTTTTCCCTACAAAACACAGAACACAAAACCCAACACGAATATGCAAAGAAAAACGAACCTTGCGGCTCGAAGTTAGCTTTAGCCAAAAAACTAGAAAATTTTTCTCAATGTTTCTGATTTTCCGAGATCACACTAAGGTGCAGGGAAAAGAGCATACGCATGAGAAAAATCCTTCCTTTCTGTTTCTGATTTGCCCAGATCGCACAGAGTCGCAGGGCAAAGAGCATACGCAGAAATGAAAGGTATAGATCCGGTAAAAAAAAAGCTAAATAAACCGAAACCGAAATAAGCAGAGAGAAAATAACAGTAAACTGCAAAAAAAAACACTGTATACCTCCCGATCTGAAAAATGACGCAGCTAGGGCTACCGGAAACCTTTTCGCGTGAAACAAAAGGGGTTCCTCACTGGAACAGATGCTCCGAACGCAACAGAGCAGTCCTCTCGGCCCGAAAGCAGTCAGAAACAGCAGATCTAGGAAACGACAGCCGCATGCAGTTCTACCGGCTTCAGATTTGGATCACCAACGGACGCGGCCCTCAAATAGCTCTGATACCATGTAGGAATTTACAGGGTAAGTTCCTCAGAAAGAACACCAAAAGGACACTGCTCACAACCAGATCTCAAATCAATACACCAGTATTTTTGACGTGGTTAAAATCCTCAAAGTGCAAGGAGGGAAACAGTCCACGGCCTGTCCCAACGTGGGTACTACAGGCAATTTATTAATCAAAGAATGAAAATTTACATAAGCTTCTCTCATGCACGGATTACCCGAACAATGACCCTCCATGTGCTTTAAATAGAACTCATGGACCAATCGGGTGTCAAGCCACGGATCAAGTGTCGGTAATACCGAGGTGAGAGTGAACCGTCGGATCACTACATATCGTGACCGTCGGATTGTAAGTTACAAAATGTACAACGGTAAAGAAACACACTTTACCTAACTCTAACCTAACTCTATACTAGACCAAGTTGAACTTAACTATATCATATGTGTCGGAATATCCTAACAATTCCAATATAGACCAAGCCTATGGCATAAAAAAATTAATTTTCATATAATTTTTTAATCATATATATATACATATAATTTATTTTTTCATCATTTTTAATATTTGTTATTTATTTATAATAATTTGTTATTACTTAGTGTTTATTTTACAATAAAAAATAGTTACATTTTTTATAATTTTCCCATAATGCTCAAAATGAAACTTCACATATGGAATCCTACAACATTGGACACCATGGAAAAGAGAGTGTTAGTTTTTGTAGCGTCGGATGTGTTCTATCCACGACATTTGTCGGAAAGGCTATAATACATGATATCTCCAAAACCTAGAAATCGTTTATGGAAATTCTAACTAAAGATGGCTTAATTAGATTATTAGCCAATTTTTAAATATTTCCTAAGTCTAAACTTAGGGAATATGGTTAATTAATCAAAACTAATTAAGTCAAGTTGAGAATTCTCTAAAACCTCACATAGATTGATCCATAAATAATCTGAGCCATCGATTAAGATTTAATCTTGGTCATTGGAGTCCCAATATGAACATATAAGAAAGGATCGATGTGGTGATGGAGAATACACAAGAGTCACTTGGAGAATCCGATTTTCTAGAGTAGTAGCAGTTTGTTGGCGGAGAGTTCGAGCTTCAGTGAGGCAAAAAATATAGTGAGGGGTAAGGACAATGATCCAGCAGAAGTTTTACATATTGAGAGAGGCAACAGTAAGGGGGTTGAGTTATTCTCAGTGAGGCAATGTAGAGGACTACGCAGTAGCTTCAGAGAAGTAGTTTGATTTTTTCGAGAGAAATTTCTTCTTAGTTCTAGAGGCTAGGCAAAGGGTCCAAAGTGCCGGAGAGGTGATTTCATCAACAGTGATAGGAAGAACGACTTTATGAGAGGCAGGTTGGGGCTTGATGTTATAGGATCTATGCAGATCAATGCAGAGGATGACATAGAGAGTCCTGGAGGTTGAGTTTTCTAAGGAAGTTGTGCCAAGATTGCTTGTGGAAGAAGGGTGCTTAAAATCAATTTTCCCGTATTTTCTTGCTGTTTGGATTTCTAGTTGGGAATCCATAGATTGTACTCAGATTTTCACTACTACCTAATAATAAAAACCCTCACTACTACACCGATTTTCCCATGTTGGGTTTTTCCAGGGAATTTTGTCTGAAAATAACGACGTTAATTTTTATGTGTGTGCTAGTATTTTCTTAGTTTCTACCGCTATTTATTTTTATACAGTTTTATTTGTGAAGGTTGAAATGTGTGTATTTCAATGTTGTTGTAGCAATAAACTGAATAATTAATTTATTAGTTAGAAGAAATAACACCAGTTGCTGCAATAGGGTTCTAGTTTTGGAATTTTCATGGGAAGCAATGTCAAGGCAGTATTTTTCACTTAACTTCTTGATAATTATTTTTAGTGATTAGTTTTCACTTAACTTCTTGATAAGTTCTTCTAGATGAACTTAAAGAAGTTATGCAGAGATGTCGTTGGACCCAACTTAGCTTACCCTTTAGAATAATGTCAATTGATTGGAGCATTGATGTTTCTTATAAACACTAAGCCGCTTCATGCACATTCGATTGCCACTAAGCACATTTTGAGATATTTGTATTAGACGATCAATCTTGGTCTAAGATATAATACATGAGATGTACAACTACATAGATACACTGAAGCTCATTGGGTTGGAAATGTTATTGACAAGAAGGGGACATTTGGGTGTTGTTTTATCTTGGGATATTCCATGATATCTTGGATGATAAGGAAAAAGTTTGTGAATGATTCCAAGTGGGCCTCACTCCATTATCTATTTACTTTAAGGAAAAGCATTGGGTTCCCTGTTTCTCTGTTTTTTAGGGTTAGTCACCAACCTAGGGGACATACTTTTGTTTGCAATCATAAATTTCGAATAAGAAAGAGCAAGAACCCTTTGTTGGAATTAATCAATATCTTCATTTGATCTACACTTACAAGATTGGCACAGACTTTGGCGCGATGAGCTCTCAAAATGTATTCCACCTCATATTTCGTGAGATGATACTTGTTTTCCTGAAAAAGGAAAATTTATTTCCTTTCATATAAATATGGACTCCCCAATACAATACCACAGATATCCAAGGGTACAACATCAAGATCAACCTCATCTACTAGTTTGGACGCAATAAAAACTCTAGCTCTACACTACTTGGTTACATGTATTTTTTCTTTATCACACACCCAATGAAGAGGGTGAGGTTTTAGATGAGGCTTGGTCTCTAATCCCAACTTTTTAACCAAGGATTTTGAAATCAAATTTTCTTGTGAGCCCGGATCAAACAAGGTTCCCACTTTAGTATGTTTCATTACGACTCTAATGTGGAAAATTTCAATTCTCTTTGGTTTATTAACAAGAGACTAATTTTAAGAACTTGTACTTTTATACAATGAAAATTTTCATTAGGATGAAGAGAAAGAGTGCCTTGTGTGCCCATTGTTGTGATCAATGTCTCATCACCAAAATAAGATCCAAGGTCCTGTTGCATGGTTGCCATCATATTTTTCTTATTCTTCCCATGAAATCTCTTTGGTTTCAACTCTAGATGAAACTTCCAACAATGTTCATCATCATGGCCTTACTTCTTGAAATGTGTGGAAGATGGCTTTGCTCCTTCCTCATTCTTGGTTGTAGCTGCCTTCTTTTCCTTTCCCTTGCCTTTTCCTTTGAACTTTCCATTATGAGGATTGAAAGATGACTTATTTGGTTTCTCTTCTTTATCATTCTTACCCCTGCTTTCAAGGTGAATGGCCTTCACACTGGTTGCATCAATAGTAGTAGGCCGAAATAATAACAAAGAATGTCTGATGTAACTATGTAAAGAACCAATATACTTTGTTACAGTTTCTGGTGAATCAAGTGAAATTCCCAAATCCAATGCTTGTTTTCTAAACTCTTATGTGAAGCTTTGTACATTTTGACCCTTTCATTACCTTAAATATTGCCATTCCATTAAAACCTTTTGTCGATAACCCAAAGGATTAAAATGATATTTTAATGCAGAAACAAAATTGGACCAAGAAGAAAGGAGAATACCCAGGTTTTTTATGCCTCTCTGCAACTTGTTCTACCACCAGACGAGAGCAATGCCACTCAGCCGAAGAGATGATAATTGGATCTTTGTCTCATCTTCCTCAATCTGCTGAATTTGGGAATAAACCTCGATCTGTCTAATCGAACTGTTTAGTTTCTCTACATTACATTCTCCATTATATGTGGGAAAATCAAACTTTACATATAGCTTTAAAAATGGCTTCTTAAATGTATTCCTATGATGCTTATTAGAATGATGAGAAGAAGAAGAAGAAGAAGAACTGTCACTAGAGGATGGAGAGGTAAGTTTGGGACGATCTCCTCTTCCACCTTCTCAATTTACCAAATGCATGGTCATCAATCCAATTCTTCTCAGGCTTGATGTTCTTCTCATACTTTGCAAACAACTTGTAAACTTTCTTTGACATGGTGAAGAAGATCTTGTGATAATTTCACTCTTCCTCCATTCGAGCTTCCTCATCTGCCATGTTTCATCTTTGTGGTGCACCCCTTGCTTTGGGATCAAAGGATTTTTGTTTACCTTCTCCTCTTTGGAGCTTGTTCCTGTTTAGCATTCACTCATGCAAATCGCATCAAGAAGAAGTTCTCCGATACCAAACTTGATCCAATTATTTTAACTTCAAGGATGCATATAGAATTACATATTAAAAAGCATATTAACCAAGTAACTTTATACATGAAAAAGAAGTAGAAATCATAAAGAAACCATGAGAACAAAGGCACACAAAATATTTAATTAAGAAGTTCACCCAATGTGGTCTACGTCTCTACGCCCTGCTCCAAGTGTGGGAGGCCTTCTTTTATTAAGTGGCAGAAAAGAAATTAGTTACAAGCAACTTTACAAAAATGACCCTTATACCTCCAATTCGGATGAGGGCCTGAAAATGGCAACCTCGTATGGAAAAAAAAGACTGCACGATTAGATTCTTGGTGAGAAAACTTGAAAAATCAATTATAAGCTTGTCAAATTCTGACACTAGCACCTCTGGCCCTCTAAATGAATCTTTTCAGCATCTTGGAGATTCCCTTACTCATGGTTTCACTCCTCTAGTTGCTCCCGGTTCTGATGTTCTCCCTCCGTCATTCTAAGCCAAATGCATTTTATTGAGTTTAAATACATGTTGGTGTGATGGAGTTAACAAGGCACGAGCCTTGGCTCATTGGGTAACCGCTGACAAGATTGGAATTCAGTTGGGGGTGGACCTGGTTCAAAACCTGTCATTTCTCGGTTTGGCTTGAAGGTGTATAAAAATAACGCACGATTTTTTGTTGTAAGGTAATGTCGAGTCGAGCAGGTCTAATGATCGGCGGCCCACCCACCCATTGCGACATATATATATATATATATATATATATATATATATATATATATATATATATATATATATATATATATATATATATATATATATATATATATATATATATATATATATATATATATATCATGTGTAATGTTAGACCATTGCGAGGTGGTGGGGTTGGCAACTTTCCACCCCAAAAGTATTATTTTTTATCTTTTATTTTGTTGAACCATATAGGCAATTTTTTTCCACCATGAAATAAGGGATATTAGACAAATTAAAGAGGCAAAAAATTATCCCATTCCAACCACCGTTTTCCATGCATCGTGACTCTGCCAAATTGTTGCATCATTAGTGACTGCCACTTCGCCAAGTTTGACCATAACTTTTACCAACTATAACTTGAGCATACGAAATCGGATTTGAGTGTCATTTGCACCATTCGAATCAGGGTGATAAGTACTATGATTGGTTCCTGGTTTCCCTTCCATTTGAGGACTTTGATTTTTGAGCTATTTTCAAGGCCACTTCTATTTACGGATCCATATGGATCATCCATAGTTTTAGGTAGTGGTTTGTAGTCAAACATTGTTGTCCTTAGGTAGATATTTCTAGCAAGGTGGCATACGCATTAAATGGAGATCGTATGTGAAGGTTACGAGCCCGTGAAGTTGTCGTACCGACTAATCCCAATGGGGCCAACAAATATTTAATGCTTCATCACCTAGGGTTAGGTTTTTGGATGTTTAGGGTTTTCCATTATTTCTCAATAATAAAAATACCTTTGATTCTCATTGCAACACAGTTCATAAGACATGTAGTCGAAACATCTCTTCTCAGAGATAAACTACCATCACCCGAGCTAGTTTATTTTCATTCTTCTTATAAATAGTTTTCAATACTTTGTTATTAATGAATTGCAGTTTTGTTTCATTATAACCCTCTATTTCTGTTTAAATCTATATTTAGTTTTGTTCCTTCACAAATCAAGATCAGTGGTATCAGAGTGGTCTACTCTTCCTTCATTTTTTGTGCATGTCCCCAACGAGGTTGGGGTATAAGGAGTTGGGACATGAACTGGTTGAGCCTTCAAAAGACCATCCCCACCGACGCTAATGACATCCCATAGAGGAAAAAGGAAAGATAAGAGAGAAAATTTTCCCAGATCCTTCAGCGGAAGCCCACCGATGACACATATTCATCTAACAGTCACTCCAAAGGTACCACCCCCTTCAAGGTATAAGTTAACTTTGACATCCCTATATTTAAAGGTCAAATAGATGCAGATATTGTAGATAAATGGTTGGATATGCTGCAAGGTTATTTTTTGGTATATAGTTCCTCTAATAGGGAGAGGATTACTTTTGTAATGCTTAAGGCTTCCCCCCATGTCAACTAATGGTGGGGAACTTATTTCAAGAAAAGGGCTTAGGAACCCTCTCTATTTATAACCACATCCTCTTGGATCTCTTTCAAGACACTTCCAAGGAATAATAATACCCAGTGGGAAGATATGAGGACAAATGAATATAATGGACAACACTATGACATCAAAGGGACCTAGATGTACATGATTTCACAAATTTTTTTCATACATGGGTATCAAAGACTCTAAGCAACATATGGTGCTCAAGTATCATAATTGTCTACACAAATACATTAAGGAAGAAATGGAGTTCATGGACATCTCCTCCCTTGGTGCAATATATCGATATGCTACCAATATTGAACAAATATTTAAACTAAAAATGCGACTTTGGATCTGCGAATCAAAAGCAGGGAAAGAGTACCCCCAAACCACAAAACTGAGGATAGAGACAAGGTGGAGTCACCTAGGACAACCCATCGAATCTGTAAGAAAATAATGGCACCACGAATTTGAATAAAGACATAGGCAAGTGGTGTGACTTCCACAAGAGTCCCACTCACAACACAAATGAGTGTCGCGCAAAGTGGTCATTGGTGACTGAGCTAAAATCTTCAGAATCTGATGCATGTTCCAATTCTGAGAAAAAACCTAATAAGGGGAAGAAAATTATTGACGCAAAACCCAGTGTCATTGTTTCCACCACCAAGGTCTATAAGACTGAGCCTAAAGACCTAGAGGAGGGTGGGTGTCTCTTACACTCACATATGTGGGAGAAGGGTTCTATGTTGCAGTTCATTGTTGATAGCGGGAGCCAAAAGAACCTCATTTCATAAAATTTCATTGAGTGGTTGGGCATACCAACCACACCACATCCCCAGCCATACACCATTGGGTGGCTCCACCAAGGACAAGATCTTCGCGTCAACCAACAATGTTGGCTTCCTTGGAACATCAATCCCTTCATAGATGAGGTATTGTTTGATGTTTCTCATCTTGAATTTTGTGATGTGTTATTATGCCAACCATACTTATGGAAGCATCATATTGTGTATGAGTGCAAGCCTCACAGTATTATTATTACTTTGGGTAATAAAGTATATCGGATATTGGAGGTAACCCCACCTACCACCATCTCTTTGATCTCTGTTGAGAAATGCACTAAGATCATCTCCCAAGCCGAGATTTTCTTTTCTTTTCTTTTTGATTCACTCTCAAAGAAAGGGGAAGATAGTGGCCACTTCCATGGACCTTGGGAAGTGTTTCCCCATGTAGCAAAAGTAGGTGGGTAAGGTCATGGAAGAATACAGGGACATCTTCTCCTCACCCACAAGGTTACCCTTGCACTGTCAGTTCAAGCATTCGATCAATATGACTCTGGAAGCACCTCTACCCAATAGGTAGATATACCATCGCTCCATTATGGAAAACGAAGAAATCAAGTGGAATATCCAGGAGTTTTTTACAAAATGGCACATCCAACCAAGTTCCTCACATTGTGAGAGCCTGATTGTACTTGTACAAAAAAATGATGGAACCTGGAGGATTTTCATTGATTATTGGGTACTAAACAAAATCACTGTTACAAATAGGTATCCAATCCCACATATTGATGACCTTCTTGACCATCTAAAGGGGGACCAGTATTTTAGCAATATTTATTTGAAGTTTTGCTATCACCAAGTTCCAATAGAACCCATAAATATATGGAAGACCTCCTTCAAATCTAAGGAGGGCCTTTTTGAGTGGTTGGTCCTGTCTTTTAGGTTCACAAATGCCCTTGTAAATTTTAGGAGGCTTGTGGATGAAATATTGCAAAATTTCACCAACTTATTCATGGTTGTATATTTGGATCCCATCATTATCTTCAATAAGAGTTAGGAAGAGAACCTGCAAGAAATTTGACAAGTCCTTAAAACCATGTAGCAGCATAAACTATGTGCCAACTTGGAGAAATGCACATTTGACATGAGCGGGTCCAATATCTTGAATACATCATTGATGAGCAAGGTGTGCATGTGGATCTAGATAAGATCCAATTTATTCAGGATTGGCCAGCCCTGACCACTCTGACAGAGCTTCACAAATTTTACGACCTTGCCAATTTTTATCAGAGGCTTGTGTTGGGATTCTCTCATATCACTTGGCCTTTGAGCCAAGTTACCAAGGGTGGAGCGAAAGCAAATTTTTTTTGGTCTACATCACAATAAAAGGCGTTCATTGAACTAAATCATCACCTCTACTCTACACCTGTACTCACATTTCCAAACCTCCAAAAACCATTTGAAATTGAGATAGATACATCCACCTATGCTATTGGTGCAATCCTTACCCAACAAGGGCATCCAATGGCCTATCATAGTGATACAATTCAGAAATATCCCACCTATGATAAAGAGATGTATTTTATCATGTAGGCATGCCAAACATGGAAAAATTACATTCTAGGGAAGGAGACAATCATCCACAAAAATCACTGACCTTCTAAGTTTATACAGACACAAGGGAAGTTTCATAATGATTGGCACTAGAAGTGGTATACATATATGCAACAATTTCGCTTGAACATTGGAAACTAGAAGGGAAACACAATTCATGTTGCAAATTTCCTCAATCGGCCCCCAGTTGTAGCACTGATTATGTTTATGAACTCTTGTGGCCACAAGACCTCTAAATGGCTATAATTATACAAAAATGATCTAGATTTAGCCACCACATACCAAATTCTAGTGGATGGCAATAAAGTTCCAGATTTCCACCTCCATGACACACTCTTATGCTAAATAGGACACCTTTTTGTTCCTTCAAGTGAATGTGTGAAGATGATTTCAGAGGCACACCATAGTCAGGTCACATGAAACTTTGGTGTGGAGAAAAATGTGGCCATACTACAAAAGCATTTTTATTGGCCAAAACTATGATACGATGTTGGAAAATATATTATATCTTAAAAAACAACCATCAAGAAGCAAGGCCTGTACACTCCATTGCCTACTCTTGTCCAGCCTTGGGAATCCATCTCCATGGACTATCTATGGAGCCTCCCTTCTACCAAGCATGGTAATGATGGTGTATTTGTGGTCATGGACAAATTTTCTAAAATGGCTATATTGGCAGCTCGCAAGAAGAGTACCATAATAGAGGACACTTCCAAACTCTTCTTTGAATGAGTATGGGTACATTTTGGGATCCCACAAACCATTAGATTGTATCTGGATAGTTGGTTCCTAAGCACATTCTGGTTGACTTTCTGAACATTATTGGACACCAAGGTCACCAAGTCGACTACATTCCATCCCTAGACTAATGGTTGGATAAAGGTGGTCAATAAGATGATATTACACACACTACAGATGTACAACTCCAAGCATCCACGAACCTAGAATTAGAGCATTCCTTTTGTGCAACACAGTTATAATAGAACTAGCTGTAGCTCGTCTGGTTGCAATTATTTCTAAGCAGTTCTAGGATTTGAACCATTGTTTTTATTTGATGCTTTCATGCCTCATGTGACTATATAGACATAGTCTACACATGTACAATATGAGACTAATAAATCAACGAGGTTTATTGAATGCATCCAACACATCCACTACTAAGTTTCCTCATGTTCAATCAAAGAAATTCAAACATATAAGGCCCTATTTCAAGAATTCTACAACATTTTTTCTTGGCGTTATGGGGAAATTCCAGCAATTCATCCAAGTATTGTAATACATGAAATTAAGACTTACCGAAATGCCAATCCTGTCAGAAAATGATTACATCCAGTGCATCTGAGGAAAGTTGTTGTGGTTAAAGCTGAGGTCGAGAAACTTCTCAAAGAAGGTTTTATCTACCTAGTTACCTTAACTCATTAGGTATCTAATATCGTGCATGTTAATAAGAAATAGGGAACCATTATAGTATGTGTCAACTATAGGGACATTAATAAGGCTTGTCCAAAAGACAATTATCCTACTCCCTATATCGATCAAATCATCGATGAATGTTGTTAAACACACACATGGCAGCAACAGAATATTAAAGATAAGCAGGAGAGTACATCTATTATTAACAAATGATATACATTTATAGTACATTTGTGTGACCGTTGGGTTCCACATCCCAAGGTCTCTTGGACTTCCTTAGTCTATTCGGCTTCCACACCAACCCTTATAGGATTAGGTGTCCAACATTTCCCCCCTTAATCTGAAGGGTTATGTATGAGTCCAAGAAGAGAGTTGTAATACAAAATGTGCAAAAAACATGGCAGCACTAGGCTGAATGTGCTCTCTGAAATGTTGGTATAAAGGGCGATGGTTTAAGGATGACCACCAACACTGGAATGCTTAGTGTAGTTCCCGTAACTCTTCCAAGTCTAGCATGAAGCTCAGGTCTTCTGCTAGAGGAATTGCTCCTAATGTTTTGAAGATTGAAACCTTCAACCATGAAAGGGAGGTCTCACCTGGCATAAAAGGGAGAACCTCAACCTAAAAAGGGAGGTCTCAACCTGTCATGGTTTAAGGATGACCAACAACTCTGGAATGCTTAATGTAATTCTAGGAACTCTTCTAATACTAGCAAGAAGCTGAAGTCTTCTGCTAGAGGAAGTGTCCTGAATTCTTTGAAGAGGTATCACCGACTGAAGGAGTGCTTAGGGGCATGTTTGTCTCTGGCTACAACTCTGAATCTGGTATGGCAGGTTTTGGCTTAGGCTCGCTTGATGTGGCTTTGAAGCCTGTAGATGACCATCATTTTCTCCCGTGTCAGATATAAGGTGAGAAGATGAAGAAATCTCAACTGCAAGACTATTCAATACTCTAGAACAAGTTCTAACATATGACTGGAATATCTTCTTGGCTGTTGATTCCCATTGCCAAGAAGCGATCCATCTAAGATGAATCTTTGTTCTTGTAGGAGGTTTGTTTCTGAAGCATCTGCTTGAAGAATGATTGATTTTATGACAGTTCTTACATGGATGAAGATCAAAACAGTGATTTTTCAGATGGCCAACTCGGTCACAGTGTTGGAATTTCACAATCTGTCGCGGTGGAAGAGGAGTAGAATCTGGAACAGCTGAAGGTGGACTGTCATGAAGGAATCTAGCACTCTGAAACTGGATGGGTTTTGAGTAATCTAGAATTTGAAAGGACACATCCTTCTTATATCCAAGACCTGTTCTATGTTTGTTATGGATAAGCTCTTCCCAAGTTCTGATGACCAACTTGGGAAGTGCAAACTGAATTTCTACACTTGCATGCAAATCTTCTTCTGAAATGAGCACTGGATCTAAATCAATTTGCTGCTTATGGGAGTCTGTTTCAATTTTTTTAATAGAAACAAGTTCAGAATGATGACTCCTCTGTTTTAATTCTTCTTGTTAAAGCTAAGATTCAAGCTCCAAAAATTCTACCTTTTCCTGTGTATACCGCAAATAGGTTTTAATATCACAGAGAGTGTTCTTGCTGATTTTCACTGTATCATGATCAGTAGAATGCATCAAAGTTTTCAAGAATTCTAATACTTCAGTAATTTGAGTCATTTTCTCCAATGTCAAACTTACACTTTGAAATTTGTTCACGACTATGAACCAATGTCACTGCAAGGTATTCTCAAACTTTGTTCTCCCAGAAAACTACAACAATCAAGTGATATTCTTCCTTGAGGAATGAACCAAAAGTAATATTTTAACTCTACAATTATTCTCCAAATCAACACACAACAATGGTTGGTTGCATTCATATACAAGGAAAAGTATATTGTGCATTCCCAAACGATGAGACTCAAAACAAGAGATAGGTTAGTATCAAATCTGGTTACATAGACCTCGGTCCAGCATCATGGTGAGGATAAAAAATCTTGTGCAAAATCGTTACAGCCCTAGTTTCTCCTTAGGGAATATTGTCGCATTAAAGTAGTTGAAAATAAACATTTTCTCATACCTTTTCAAATTCTCATGGCATTGACTTGCTCCATATGACTAATGGAATGGCAAGGGTGTAATGCATTCAGGATTTGAACTCATTGGAGATGAAGTCAGATGCTTTGCCATCAAACATATGAAGTGAGTGACCTTTATAGAATCTTTCAAGCTCTCTTTAGTAATAATCAATTGTGGCAACAATCATTGTTAAGCTACAAGTGACCATTCTATGCAAAAGAAGACTTGGG
Organism: Pinus tabuliformis; assembly: GCA_031772625.1. Lineage (NCBI taxonomy): Eukaryota > Viridiplantae > Streptophyta > Pinopsida > Pinales > Pinaceae > Pinus > Pinus tabuliformis. The sequence continues at coordinate 87,142,755 of CM062814.1, read as the reverse complement.
TTAGCTCAGAAATGAACGAGTGCAGCTATAGTTTGGTTAACCTCTAGCGTGGGCTAGCTTAATATTGTATTGTTATCCTTTCAACAAATGTCCAAGAGAGGCTCTCGGTTTTGCCTTACAAGCACAACAAGGAGGATACATATGTGTACGTTCAACCGACAATTTCTATACAAAACACGTGCCCAAAATGATAAATCTTCCCACATTTGATATATATTTTTAGTAGTGAATCTTGGCTTCTTGAAGTGGCCTCTGAAAAATGCAAAAGATTTGTCTTTTTCCATAACTTTGAATGTGAACCATCTGATGTTAAACTCGGTTTCAAATTGAGGATGTTTTCAAAATGGACATGGAATACCTTAAGTTGGTCAAAGGTCTTTGGTTCAGTAATCAAGCATGCAAAATACCTGTGGAAAATGGTGTTGGAGGAGGGAAAATGTGAAAAGACATTTGATAAAATTGTTTACAAAGGAGAAACTCCACAATTTCCTTTCAAGTGGTCTCGGTTAAAGAACGTCAGGTTCTTGAGTTATCGACCACAAAATTTGATGCTACATCAAGAGATACCCTCCTCGAATCTCAAACACATAGAATTGGATGGAAGCTTCTATTCTATCCGTCAAATATCTCTCAATGATATTCAGCAGCTTCGAGTTTTGCAAGTCCTGAGTTTGATTAATTTTCAAAATTTGGAAAAACTGCCAGAAGAGTGGGGTGACTATTTAAGAGAGAATTTGAAAGAACTGACTCTGTCCCATTGCATAGCTATGAAACAATTAAGAGGATCCATTTCACTGCTTACAAGTTTAAGAATATTGAAATTAAATAATTGTTGTAATCTAAGGCAGTTGCATACAGATTGTGAACCACTACGCTATTCTTTGCAAAAAATCGACATGTGGAAATGTGTGAGCCTCAAATTGCATCCTAGAAGTTTTGGAAAAGCTCTATATTTGGACTCAACGTGCTTATTCCTACACAAAGGAATTTTGTTGGGTTCCCCTCAGTATGGGAGCGTTTCAGATTATGAAACTGATGAAGATTAGGGGATCACACTGTGCAAGAGCAGAAATTTTGTGAACAGAGGAATGGTATTGCTGATAGAGGTAACAACCTATATTCTAACAAATGCTCAGAAAGGCATAGTCAGGAGGAGAGCATTGGTTTACAAAGGATACAAAAACAGGTGGCTCACACTTGAGCAGGGCAGGAGATCACCTGCTCTGATACCATGTTAAACACACACATGGTAGCAACAGAATATTAAAGATAAGCAGGAGAGTACATCTATTATTAACAAATGATATACATTTATAGTACATTTGTGTGACCATTGGGTTCCACATCCTCACGTCTCTTGGACTTCCTTAGTCTATTTGGCTTGCACACCAATCCTTAGAGGATTAGGTGTCCAAAAAATGTGCCGAAAATGAAATATTTTCATTTATGGATGGATTCTCTAGCTACAATCAAATCAGCATACTCCCATCTGATCAACATAAAACTCCATTCATTTTCCATGGGGACTTTTTCATATCGAAAAATCCCATTTAGTTTAAAGAATGTAGAAGCAAGTTTTCAATGGGCTGTGTCTTATGCATTTCATGATATCAAGCATATTGTGCAACCGTATTTCGATGACTTGCTAGCTCATTCATTGAGACAACAAGACCATCTAATGCATTTGAGATAAATTTTCATCAGATGTCGCCATTACAATATTCGCTTGAATCGACATACGTTTGTTTTCTGTGTGTAATCTGGTCGATGGCTATGATTTCTTGTTTCAAAGGAAGGCATTCGTGTTGATCCATTGAAGGTTGAGGCTATCTTGAATTTACCTCCTCCTGCCAATCTATGCTAACTCCAAAGTTTTCAAGGGAAAGAAAACTATCTACGTCAATTTATCCAGAACTATGTTGAGTTGACTAAATGTTTTACTTGACTTTTGAAAAAGGGCATCCCACTTATCTGGGATGAAGTGGTTGAAAAAGCCTTTGATGCACTTAAATTTGCATTGACCCATACACCATTGGTGCATCCTCCCTATTATCACCGAGATTAATTTTTATACTTAACAGCGTTCGATGCCACCATTGATATGGTCCTAGTTCAAGAAGACGAGTCGAACAAAGAGCATGTGATATATTACTTAATTCATAATTTAACCAAAACTGAAGCAAAATATGCACATGTAGAGAAATTCACCTTGGCAGTTATTCAAGTTGTCCAACGTTTCCGTTACTATATCCTATTGCACAAAACTACGGTGATTTATGATTGCAAACCCATGGTTTATATTATTACCTGGAAATTTCTAGGGGGGAAGCATTCCAAATGGATAGTCATCCTACGGGAATTCAATTTGGAATTCATGAAATCCAAATATACGAAATCATTAGTTTTTGCTGAGTTATTATGTGACTTTCCCCGTATTGAAATTGAAAAAGTGGCAGAAGATTCTCTTCCAGATGAATCTTTGTTTCTAATCAGTACTTTAGATCCTTAGTACGGAGATATCATCATTTATCTTCAAACCCATACATTTCATCCAGAACTGAGTCGAGCTGATTGTCACCAAATCCAGTATCAATCCCAGCAATACAGTATTTTTGGTGACACACTTTTTTGCTGTGGTGCTGATTCTATTTTCCGACGATGTTTAATTCATGTAGAAGTGGAAAAGGCATTAAATGGTGGTCAATCTGGAGCTTGTGGCGATCAAATGTCAAGGTTTTCCACTGCTCAAAAGATCTTGCGCATAGGATATTTTTGGCCTTCTATGTTTAAAGGTTGTATAACTGTAGTCCGCAAATGCGATAATTTGTCAAATTTATGATTGAAAAATGCATGCACATGTAGCTCCTCTTCCCCCAATCATTGTTGTTAGTCCTTTTGTGAAATGGGGCATTGACTTTCTTACATGTAACCCTCACTCGGATGGGGGGCATGGATTTATTATCCTTGTGGTAGATTATTTTACAAAATGGTCTGACGCGATGCTAACATGCAAGGATGATGGTGAAACAACATTCTATTTCGTGTTCAGTCATGTAATTGCTTGGTTTAGAGTACCACAAGCTATCATCATGGACCATGGTAGCAATTTTCAAAACTATATGATGAACGATATTACCATGATAGAACAATATATGCAATGAAAAATATGACAACAACACAACCATAGGAGACAATAGATTGGTCCAAGACCAGGGAAAAACCCCACAAGGGGGAAATCCCTTTCAAATCTTCTTCTTTATTAAATGTTCATAAAAAAATTTCAACAAAGAGTACAAAGAGCCTAATACGTGAACTTGTAGCACAGATTTATAGAACATATTGTAGATATACAAAACAATAGAGAGAAACCATTAATCCATTAGACCATTGAATCCAACTTAAGGAAACTATCAAACCCTAGATCAAACCCTTGGACACTCCCAAAAAGACTAGCTGCATGCGTCTGAAACTCCCTGGATGCTCCCTTAACCACTCTATGAGGGCATCTGTGTCCGACCCGGACACTATGAGGAAGATTGTATGTGTGCGTATAGGGTCAATCTCATTCAGAATTGATCCAAACCCCTAGACACTCTCTTCTAGTTACTGTGCATGCATATAGGACTGCTTATATGCTCCCTTGACCACTTTGTGTGAGCGACCGTGGACAAACACTATCTGATCTACTTCAGAAACTCTAAATTCTCCCTTCAGGCCTTTATGTGATCGTCTGAGACTTCCTAGATGATCCCTTAGCCACTGTGTGGGTGTGTCTGGGGACTAAAAAGCTCAGTTACGTGCCTACATCCGAGAAACAAAAACTGTTACACTAAAATGTGTCACCATGACTATTTGCAGTTAGTATGGCTCCATCAACTGTCATACTATCCTCCTTGGCAAGTCTTATACCTCTGCTCTTCATGTCAAACTCCAAGAAAGAGAGAAAGTCTTTAAAAATCTATATATCTCTGGGTACGCAGTTTCTCTTAGCCTTACCTACGTGTACGCACCCCAAGTTCACAATACCTGCGTACTTGTACGCTCTGTCTGTAAAGAAATGGGTGCGTACTCCTGTAAAGGTCAAAAGGCGCAAGTTTCACTCCAAAAAAGTTACTTGTGGTCATTTCTAGAGCATTCTAGAAGCTTGTTTGATGTGTATTGAGCGCCTCCAGATGGTTCATGTATCCCTATGAAAGAGGAACTTATCCCATCAAGAGGGGAGCTATCCCATTCAAAGAGGGGCTTATCCCATTGATGGTGGACCTGATTAACTTCCTCTAGAGCACTATAAATACAGGCATTGGGCCAGAAGGAGGGGAGGTTGAAAGCTGAACATTCCTAAGGATAGATGCTGCTGGAATTAGGACTCCCTTATAGAGCTTGAGAGGAGAGATTCCCATCCTTTCCTAGCCTTATTTGGAAGTGGGTGAGCTGATCAAAGTAAAGGAAAACTCTTGCTGGACCCTAGGAGGGACCTGCACAACACCAAGGCTCAGGTTGTAATGGTTTCTTTTGTTTCCACTTAATACAAATGAACTCATTTTTCTCAACAGATTGTTATTAATGATTTGTTTCATATACTCCTTGGTCTGTATGATGGATATGTGTTATTTTATAAGTTTATCAGGTGCTATTTAATATTTTGGCTTGTTAGTGAATGCAGGTTTCGAAGAGAAGGAGGAGCTCATTCGGATCAGCGAGGCTGGACTACTACAAAGCGTTGGGCTAAAGGTATGTTATAATCACCTGATTACCTGTATTCTAAATGCATGTTTAGAGAGAGGTAGTGTTCATTTGTCTTGTTTGTCACTAGAAAGCCTTAGCTTCTAGGGAGGTTGGTTTTGTCCGCAAAATCAACTCTTTCCACTTGACAAAATGGCGACTCCACTGGGGAACTCCATTGATGTGAATGATTTTTCCTTTGTGTGAAACTTTGATTTGAGAAAAGTCGTTTGTTTTCTGGTTTTCGGCTGTTTGGCTGTGTATTTGGGTGGGCTAGCTTAGGGTTAAATTAGATTTTCGTTTTTCTTAGTTTTGCTAGTAGTACGCACCCTCTGAGTTGAGCACAGTGCGTACCTGTACGCACTGCAGCTTTGTGCACAGAGCGTACACGCATCTGTGTAAACAGGTTGCCTGCGTACCCTATCAAAATTGAGAAAATTTCAATTTTCTTCCTTTTTGCCTTTTAGATTTTGTTTTTAATTTGTTTTTGCTGCCCAGATCCACTGGTTGTCTGTCATAAATCTTCACTTAAGCTCGTTTCGTCAGTGTCAAGAGTTTTAGTGAATTTCATAGAGATTTTGCCCTAGGGTTTGATTTTTGCATTGGTCCTGTAGTGACTTTGGCTTTAGGAGTTGTAAAACCTTGGATCTCCCTGGTTTTGTTCAGTCTTCTTAGGAGTCGGACCTGTCATAGAATCCACCCTTGTGAGAAACCTGCCTTTGTGTTGTCTCTTTGCCAAATCTCGAAAAAGTTTGTTGATTGAACTTTGAATTTTATTCTTGAGAAAAAGAACAAAAGATTTTGCTTTTTGTTTTTGACTGGTTTTTGATTCTGCATTAACTAGTCCTTAGTTAGATTTTGACTGAGTAAAACATCCTGGAATCATACTTGGTAGGCTTTTGCCTCATTAGATTTAGTTTTAGGTCTTGGATTTGCTTTTGTGTGAAATTGAGTTGATTTGATTGCCATAGATTTTTTAACTTTGATTTCTGTTAAAGTAAGTTTTACATGCTTTGCTAATATAGGGAAAAATACAAAAAAAAAACTCTTTTGAAGAAAAGTTTGCTTTGGTAGCATTTGAGTCTTTGAAAAGAAAAGGAATTTTCGTGAAGTAATTAGTGGTCATGGGTTGTATGTTTTGGAAAAGATAAAGAGTTTGTTTCTTTGATTTTCATTGCCAAGAAAGTTGGTTTTATATCCATTTTGCATTCTCCAACTCTCTTAGCTAGGGAATTCATTGAAAAAGAAAATTAGTATAAATCATCCTAAGTGCATCTTTTTAGTGGATTTCAGTCGAGTCTACACACCATCAGTTTCATCTCCACTACCTTTTGTCCTAAAGAAAAGCCATAAAAATTAACGCTTAAAGTAAAATCAACTTAGTAACTTTTTATTTACTAGGGCTCTGAAACACCAATATAGATCAGGCTAGTGTCTTGGAGTAGGAGAGTAATTAACTCTCCAAGACAGTAAAACCAAACAAGTAGCTCATCTTGTGGTAGGATAAATCCAACTGTTTCATTTGTACTCTGGGAAAGCTCCTCTTAAAGGAGAAGCACGAGACCGTGTCCGAACCAGTGAGGGGATCAATCCTCCTTCATTGGGAAAGACACCAGATACGCACGTACTACACACGGTAAACCTCGGATTATTGTCAAGGAGCCTGGGATCACTTGTCGGTAAACCTTGGATTATTGTCAAGGAGCCGGCAAGGGGATTGAGCTTGTTACTCTGCCCTTGCGTGCTAGCGGGTCGTAGACTGTTCCCCCAGGTATATTTGTTGCTGTTGGTAACCTTAGTGACCATTATCTTTAGGATTCTACTGAGGTGACGGTGGAGGGAAGATCCCACTGTACCTGGAGCAGACGTCGGCTAGACTCACTTGGATTTTCTGGGGGGTTCACTTCACTCGAGACGGTTAAAGTGGAGGAACTTGGTCCAGTCTATTCATTAAGCAGGTTGCCGGGGTAACTGTTCCACCCACCACTTCTGTACTGAATTCGGCGATGTTGGGCTTCATCACCAACTAGTGTTTTCAGTCCGGAAGGCTACTGTTTGTGTATGGTTTGATGCCCTAGATTCTTTAGGCGTGTGATTCGAATTTGTTTGGTTCTTTAGAGACTTTAGGTGGTTTGCTTTGAGATTTTACTTTGTTTGCGTGTGCAGTAGTTAAAAGTTTTTAATTGTGGCTGAATTACCGAGACAGTCCCGTAGACTTCAGGGCAAGTCTCTTGAGATTGTTACCGTGGCTGATTTGTTGAGGAAGTCCCGTAGACTTTGGGGCGAACCTCCTGAAGACGTCCCAGGTCATTACGAAGGTTTGAAAGTCCTTGTAACTCCTAGTGGCAGTAAAGTAGGTTCACCTAAAGAAGGAGAGTCATCGTTGGTAGTCCATCCAGATTACCAAGGTCTAGAAACAGGTTATAATCCCGAAGCTGTTGCAGTTTCCGAGCTTGCTGGTAGTTTTTCATCTACTAGTGATATAGGCGAAGAACCTGAAATATCTGAACCTGTTACTCCAACTTCTGCTCCTGATTCACCTAGGGTAGAAAGGGTCATCATCGAAAATCTTCCTGCTGGTTTGATAGCTATTGAAGAACTTGCTCTAGAAGAAGAAATAGGTGTCTCTATCCTTGAAGATCAACCTACTATTGATCTAAGGGAGCGTGAATCTATCTTTTACAGTCCTCCTAGAAGTACTACTTGGTACCTTTCATTAACCAATTATTTAGACAACTCAGGGTTAAGTTTTTCTCCACCTCATACTCCTTATCCACCTGGAGGTATTTATACTCCTGTAAATATGTCTGGTCAGTCGTCCATGTTCACTCAACCTCCTGAATCTTTCTTGTACGACGGTCCTTCTGTTCCCTCTGGGTATCAGTCACTTTCTGGTACTTTTGGCATCTCCTCAACCCATTGAACATGGGTTATTAGCTGGAAACAATGGTAATAAACCATTGGGTGTAGGAGACATTTACATGACGTCAGGTTCAGTTCCCGGTTCTCAACCTCAAGGTGGCCAGTTACCGCCTGGGGGGCAGCCTCAATTAACGCCTGGGGGGCAACCTCAAGGTACACAAATTGCGTCTGGGGGGCAACCTCAAGGACAGTATGTACCCATAGTACAATACATTCCTCAAGGTCAACCCCAGCCTCAATATGTACCCCAAGGTCAACCTCAGTATCAATTCATAGCTCAAGGTCAACCCAGTATCAGTATTTGCCTCAAGGGTATCTACCTCAAGGTCAATACTCGAGTCAAGGTTATCAACCATCCCAAGGTCAATCTTATGTTCAAGGTACGGGAAATGTACCTTTCAATTATCAATCCTACCCTCAATCCGATTACGGATCTCAATATCCTCAACCTGTCATGGGTCAATACCCTGGAATGAATATAGTGTGGGATCCATCGCAAGTTCAACAGGTGTTGCAGCCAAGCGCAAAGTTGTCATCTCAAGTTGGACAACCCTTAGTTGCTGGTTCACCCCAACAACCAGTCTAGTCTAATGTTCAAACTTCTGTACCTTCGGTAGTTACTCAGTCACCCATTGCACCTAGTACTCCATCTCAAACGACTGCTGCAACTACCGCAACATCTGTTCCTTCCACCACACTTACTTCTGGAGTATCAACAGCTCCGGTTTCTACTGTCTCTGCAACTACTCCTCAGAAATCTTTACCATTGTCTGGATCCACGATTCAAACTACGGTTCAGATGCCTATAGGACAGCCTGGTTTAAGTACGGTTGTCACTAGTCAACCACAATTCGCTTATCAACTGTACCAGGGACAATACCAATACGGGCCTGCTATCCAACAGCCAGTTTACCAGTATCAACTGTATCCTGGGTACACTTATCAACAACCTCAGCAACCCCAGTATGGTCCGGTTAATCCTGGTTTTCCAGGAGGATACAATATCCCGAATGCAATACCTATTCCAAGTTATCCTGGATATCCTCCTCCTGGGACTGGTCTTGTGACCCAGAGTTTTAGGGATCCTAATCGACAATTACCATTTATCGCAACTTTGGATTTACCGGACTTGTCGCGCCTAACGAACGATCCAATAAATTATCTTCCGTTCTGGCCACCAATGCCAAATAAGTTGCCCAGTGACATTCCCAAGTTCAAGGGTAAGTCTGGAGAGGATCCGTCAAATCATGTGATGACTTACCACCTCTGGTGTGCTTCAAATTCCATCTTGGATGATTCGATCCGCTTACGTCTTTTCCAGCGTACGCTCATTGGTCTCGCGGCCAAGTGGTACATTGAGTTACCATGGGCCTCTTTTTACAATTTCAGTCAGTTAGCTACCTCGTTCCTAACTCATTTTCAGTTGCCGGTCAGATATGATAATGGCACGAAGCTACTAACTTCATTAAAACAGTCGACGTCCACTTATATTTCTGATCATATACATGAATGGAGACGTTGAAGGCGATTAGTGAAAGTTTTTATCCCGGACCAAATCTTAGCTGAATGGTTTGTTAAATCATTATTACCGAAGATTACTGAAGACGTAGCTAAGGCCGGAGTAGTTACTGAGGAGCAAGTGATTGCTCAAGCGTAGTACCTTGACTTAGTTTACACTCAGTCAGGTACGTTACACGAAAAGATCCCAGATCTTCCAAAGTCAAATAAATCGCTGCTACTCCTTCGGGATCTCATGCTGCTGATGGCATGATTGGTACGGTAAATACTAAAAGCAAGAAGAAGTCTTCAAAGAATTCTTCGCCCATTATAACCTTACCAGACTCCCCGACAGGAGAATCTTCTCCTGAAGTTTCCGCTGATATTCACGTTGTAGAGTCATCTACGGCTAAATCAAAAAACGGTGGGAAGAAGAAAGGTAAGAAGAAGAATAAAGCAGACAAGACTCCAAAGGAGAAAACAGAAAAGTCGGAAACCAATGACGAAAAGCGCAAACCTCGATATCCTTGTCTTATTTGTGAAGAGGATCATTTTACAAGAGATTGCCCTCATCGGGCCGAGGTTGTGAAAATCGTCAAGGGTTCCCCAACTCCTGCTGTTTTGAAAGATCCATTTCCAAAGCAGGAGAGTAAGATGATAGGTTCTTCCTCGAGTGCCAGTGAAGAACCCATATTGATGATGTCTCATGTAAGGATTGCGACTCGATCGCAAGATTATGGTAGTAAAAGTCCTATTGATGGATCGAAAGAAGCAGAATCTTCTCATTCAAATCCATCAACCTCAGCTCCCGGTTCCGATCCACTACATATCGAGAAACCTAACCCTGACTTAGTAATCAAACCGCCCGCCAAGGGTGTACTTCGAAGGTCTGCTTTCAATCCACATGCGAGAGCGGCCCAGAATTACAACATTGTTGAGGATCTAGCTGTTTCACCCTCAGCAATGTCGGCTTTAGAAGTGCTGCAATCATGCCCAGCACAGTGAAAATTACTTTTGTCGGCTATAGGAGCTATTGATGTTCAGGACCCGAACCTAATAATCTTTGATCTAGAAAATAGTACACCGTGTTTTCCTCATCAGATGGCTTTCCAGATCCTAGTGATAGTCAAAAACAGGCCTATTCATCGGACTGTAATTGATGAGGGAGCTTCCACGTGTATTATGTCGATACAGTGCTGGAGATCGCTTGGTTCTCCTTCACTAAATCAATCCCCGACAATTCTTAAGGCCTTTAATGGCCGTGGGTTCCATCCATTTGGCATTCTACAGGATTTGCCTATAGGGGTTGAAGGAAAAACTGTTAGTCTAGATGTGGAGGTGGTTGATGCCCCTTTAGACTACAACCTTCTTTTGGGTCGAAGTTGGTCTTACGCTATGACAGCGGTCGTTTCATCGGTCTTCGGAGTAATAAAATTTCCACATAATGGCAAGATCATGACCATAGACCAGCTAGCTTACTTTTCATCCGACCCAGCCTCTTCAGAGAGTATCCAGCATGTCGGTAAAATGACTATCCCTTACAAGGATGTTGGCGTAGGATTAGTTAAAGATGCCTGTTTACTGGGAACTTTTCCTTTTCCTCCAATCAACGCCGTGTCTTCGTTTGAATCTATTCATATGATTACTTCAGACACCATTGTTTATGATGATCCTTGGATCGTTCCTTCTGAATCTGAGATAGACTCATTTGGTGATGCAATGCCTTTGAGTCCATATGAAATTGCCTATGAAGCCGTGCAGTCTTTTACCGACCCGAGTTCAACCAAAATCGACCAAATGAATGTGGTCCGTGAGGAATCACTTTTCACCTCAACCTCGGAGTTAATAACGTTTCCCGAAGTTGTGTCATCTGACGAACAACTTTGTGAAATCCTGTGCGTAGACGATTTACCATGGGAAGATCTCCATCATAGATCTTCGTTCTTACCTGAGGATGATCATTTTGAAAACAATTTCTCATCAATATTTACAGCTGAATATGTCAAAGAAGCTCAGAGTCCAATGAAACATCCTGATTCAGAGCTGAATTTGGGAAACATTTCTCGTACTATTCCCATTGACATTTCAGTTAAGCTCGGAATTGTTGAGCACATTCATATAGGTGCTTCGTGTTCAGATAATGAAATTCAGACATACAAGGCCCTATTTCAAGAATTCCACGACGTGTTTGCCTGGTCTTACGAAGAAATTCCAGGAATTGATCCCACAATTGTTGTCCATGAGATCAAGACTTACCCGGACGCTAAACCTGTCCGGCAACGTTTGCGTCAGATTCACCCACGAAAAGCGGCTGCAATTAAAGCAGAAGTTGAGAAGCTGTTGAAAGTAGGTTTCATTTATCCGATCCCGCTAACGGATTGGGTATCGAATATTGTTCCAGTTAACAAAAAACAAGGCACAATAAGAATATGTATCGACTATAGGGATACTAATCGTGCTTGTCCCAAGGACAACTACCCAACACCCTATATCGATCAAATAATTGATGATTGTGCCGGCAGTAAAATATTTTCCTTTATGGACGGTTTTTCCAGTTACAACCAAATCAATATTCTACCTGCCGATCAACCAAAAACGGCTTTCATTTGTCCATGGGGGACATTTGCTTATTGCAAATTACCTTTTGGGCTTAAGAATGTCGGAGCCACATTTCAAAGGGCGATGTCTTATGCATTTCATGACATCAAACACATTGTGCAACCGTATCTCGATGATCTGCCCGCTCACTCCTTACATCGAGTTGATCACCTTGTCCATTTACGAGAATTTTTTATGAGGTGTAGGCATTATCGTATACGGTTGAACCCACAAAAATGTGTCTTCTGTATAGAAGTGGGACGATTGCTAGGATTTGTAGTTTCAAAAGCTGACATTCACGTCGATCCCTCGAAAGTAGAGGCTATCATCAAATTGCCTCCTCCTTCGAGTCTTTGCCAACTCCAAAGTTTGCAGGGGAAAGCAAACCTTTTACGCCGATTCATTCCTAACTACGCTGAGATTACAAAGGGTTTTACCCGGTTGTTGAAACAGAACACTCAATTCTCTTGGGATGAGATAGCTCAGAAATCTTTTGATGCACTCAAGCACGCGTTGACCCATGCACCGTTGCTACATCCTCCCAACTACAACCAGGATTACTTTTTGTACCTCGCCGCCGCTCATTCCACCATTGGAATGGTCTTAGTCCAGGAAGACGAATTCGGGACGGAACATGTGATCTATTACCTTAGTCGGACGTTAAATCCCACTGATCTCAAATATTCACATGTGGAGAAATTGGCCTTGGCAGCCGTTCAAGCTGTCCAACGTTTTCGTCACTACATTCTTCTCCGTAAAACTACAGTCATTTCGGATTGCAACCCTATGATCTACATTTTGACTAAACAATTGCTAGGGGGAAAGTACTCTAAATGGATCGTTATCCTGCAGGAGTTCGACTTGGAATTTGAAAAGTCTAAGTCTAAGAAATCTTTAGTTTTTGTAGAGTTGATGTGTGTTTTCCCGCGTGCTGACACAGAAACTGTGGCAGGGGAACCCATTGCGGACGAATCTTTGTTTCTCATCAGCACTTTAGATCCGTGGTATGGAGATATAATTGTCTATCTCCAGACCCAATCCTTTCGGCCCGAAGTTTCAAAGTCGGAACGTCGGAAAATTCGATTCCAGTCCCAACAATACAAAATTATTGGAGATACTATTTATCGCCGTGGGGCGGACTTGGTTTTTCGTCGTTGCTTAACTCACGAGGAAGCTGAAAGGGTTTTGAATGACTGTCACTCTGGAGCATGTGGCGGTCATATGTCTGGGTATGCCACAGCCCAAAAGATATTGCGCACTGGCTACTTCTGGCTGTCCTTGTTTAAAGACTGTATTATTGCGGTCCGGAAATGCCACAACTGTCAAGTGTTTGATCGCAAGATGCGCGCACCACCTGCTCCTCTCCACCCTATAATTGTCGTTGGTCCTTTTGCTAAATGGGGTATCGATTTTATTACATGTAACCCTCACTCGGCCGGGGGGCATGCGTATATCATCCTTGCGGTTGATTATTTTACTAAGTGGGCCGAGGCGATGCCTACATTCGAGGCAGACGGCAAGACAGCTGCAATTTTCGTATTCAATCACATTATTGCTAGGTTTGGTGTCCCACAAGCGATAATCACTGACCATGGGCGCCATTTTTGAAACATTATGATGACAGAACTTACAGGCCAGCTTGGTTTGCGTCACGATAGCTCAACTCCTTATTATCCACAAGCCAATGGCCTGGTTGAGTCCATAAACAAAGTTTTAGTTATCATGATCCGACGAATCATTGGTATTCATCGGTCGAATTGGCACAACATGTTATTTTCCGCGCTTTGGGCATACCGAACCTCAGTGAAAACATCAACAGGGTTCACTCCTTTCCAACTAGTCTATAGTTTGGAAGCAGTGCTGCCCATTGAATGCGAAATCCCATCACTTCAAATGGTTGTCGAATTACTTCCAGCTACTTCTGAAGAGGAGAAGCGTTTATTATACTTAGCTCAATTAGATGAGACTCGACGTGACGCTGCATTGGCAATCGAGACTCACGCAAAACGGATGAAAGCTCAGTATGATCGCAACGTGACCCCTCTAAATTTTTCAGAAGGAGACCTAGTGCTATTATATGATCAAGCTAATGATAAATTAGGTGCTGGAAAATCTGTTCCTATGTGGCATGGGCCCTACATTGTCAAGCGAAAACTAGCAAAAGGGGCCTATGAGCTGGTAGATTTTGATGGGGACTCTTTGGGTAAACCCAAAAATGGACTTTACCTAAAGAGGTATTATGCTTAAATGATGGGTATGGAGATTTAGTTAGGTTAGATTTTTCTTTCTAGCTGGTGTGTTTGTTAGTATAGACAGTGTGCTTAGCTTAGAGAGTGTGTTTTTCGTCGTTATTCTGGCTTATCCTGGTTTTACTCTTGATATTGCAGATGTCGACGCCTCTCCAAACATACATTGGATTCGCTGATGGTGCTTGTCGTAGTACATGGAATATCTCTTCCGCAGCTTGGGTTATCTATTCGCCCTCTGACGAGTTAGTTTCTATGCATGGGGTGAGCCTCGGTCAAACAACAAACAACATTGCAGAATACAGTGCAGTGATTGAATTATTGTCTGAATCTATTTTGTTTAGGATTCGGAGTTTGATAGTGAGGTTAGATTCTGAACTCGTTGTATTACAGCTTAATAGAGTTTATGCCATTAGAAATCCAGTTTTATTAAGGTTATTTTTGAGAGTGCGTCTCTTGGAACGTGAATTTGATTACATTGAATATCAGCATATTCCAAGGTCTTTAAATACATTAGCAGATGCAATTTCTTCTCGAATGTTAGACAGACATTTGCGATAATCATACATGTAAATTTAAAAACATTTCATCACACATGTTTAACAAGATAAGCCGGTAATAATGATATATATAGATAGGAGTATGTCAAAAAAAATACATCGTCTTCGATCATAGGTTGAAAAACACCTTATGATCGGCAAAAATGATAAGTACAAAAAACCAAAATGTCACATGTGTCTACAAAAGTGACCATCCAATCACTGGTGGTGCTCTCTATATGACACCACTGCATGGGCTACTCTACACAAGAACCTCCTAAAAGGTCCTGGGACTGCGACCACATAGCGCTGAAGTCTGATAGGAATATCATCTATAGTAGTCTCTGGAATGTCTGCCGTAAGATGCTCTAGGTCTTGTTCCAACTCAGCTAAGGTCTCTGCGGCCGCGTCCTGTGGGGCCGGTGCCAGTGCAACTGGTACTCTCCTCTCGAAAGGCCGGAGATTGGCCGGACGCTGTGGGCCTACATCTGCATTTTGAAAATTGTCACTGTCAGTTTTGAGACGATATAAAAACAAAAAAATAGATAATTTAAAAACTTGTGAAAATGAAGTACCTGTGTCATCCCACTGCTCTCCCGGTGGAAGAATCATGTCCGAATCTCCACGAAAATCAACTCCGGCATACGGAAAATCCTGTATCGAGAAGACCTGGTTCTCTAACCAGTGAAAATACTCCGGTCTAAATCGGACAACCTTCGTGCCCTCGTCAGGATGACGGGCCATCACCGCAACCCATCGCATCAACTTAGGCTCTCGGGGAAGCCCAGCCTCAACAGTGAGTTGTTGCGGGATCAGCATCGGAACCCTCTCTAGAGAAAAACTCACAACTAAAGGCCCATAACCAAAAGTCTTCAGTTGCCTGTTTTTGCCCTAGTCAGTTGGCCCTTTAAGTTGGCCAACACAGCATCGCACCAGTTGAAAATGGTGCCCCGATAGCAGTCAATCGCCATTCGCATTTGGGACCCGGTGGCAATGTGCAAAGCGGAAGCACCGCAAAGTCTGGTAACTGTAAAGGCAATTACCATAAGTTCAGGTCGGGATATCTTTTTGATCTCTATCCCCTTCTCCTGGTTCTGATTATTGCACCACTCTAGTCGGAGACTAGCAATGGACTGGCCACCCGGCCTAGTCCCGGACAGAGTCAGTTGTTCGCCCCTCTTGGGCAAACCAGTGAGAAAGTAAATATCAGAGGGCTCTATCTCGAGCTGGTACCCTCCAATGTAGAAACACTGATCCAGAACGTTCCACCTTTCGACCAGCCACTCTAGAAAGCGCACCTGGGCCCTCATGCCAGGTATGGCCCAGTATTTGTAAAGACCGCATGCCTTCAAAGCATCAATGGAAGGTTGGTGAATAATGGCGGCCAAATCAACATCTTCGTGTTCTCTCTCGCACCAATCAAGCATGGTGGGCAATCTACACACCATAAAACATCTGTTAGAGTCCATAAAAATGAAAGATTTTGGTTCATTATGGAGAAATTGGAGTTTAAAAATCCACTTCGCGGTGTACGCAGCCCGCCTTTAGAGACAGGGCGTATGTACACAGGTTCTCTTAAGGCAAGCTGCGTACGCCTGGCATTTTCCCAACTGAGAAAATGTCGGGGTACGCAGGTCACCCATGGGGCACCTTCATACCCCGAAAAGTGGATCTTGAAACCCCCAAGGCCTCCAAAAAATGAAGCTAAAGCTTAAAAACAAATTCTAAACGGATGGAAATGCAAGGGAGGATGTTGTAGAATACATGATGAGACGGCGTTCGATTCTGACGGTCGGATTCTCCGCAATGACCACGGGAAGTTTCTTGCCAAAAGCCCTTTTTCTCTCCTCAACAGTAAAATGGTAAAATTGAAATGGTAAAAGCCCTTTTTATAGGTTTTTTGAGTAAATAAATGTCAAATTTGTTTATTTTCCACCGTGAAAAGGTATTTTTCAAAGTGTTTTTATCTATCTTTAAACAGGTATGAGTAATGTGTTGGTTTTTGTGCAGGATAAAAGGATTTTCAGGGGAAATTGTCATTTTTCACATACAAAAACATCAGAGTCATCTTTTAAGCCCTTTTCTGACTCCTAAAACATGAAAAGATTTCCGAGCGTTTATTTTACACTCGTTAAAACGGAATTAAAAGACGGTCCCCTTATAGCCCTTTTCTGACCGTAAAAACAGGAAAAGATTGCCGGATTTTTGTCGTTTCAAATTCGATACTGGAAATAAAACGACGTGTCCTTGATCGCTTTTTACTTTTCAGGTCAAAGACACTAATCATGAAAGTACTCCTTGGTCGTAAGATCAAGCGGTTCTCTCAAGTATTATTTTATACTTTTTCAGGCTTGGGAGACACAAATTTACGAAAAAGTTCAACCCTGGAGTCTTCTTAAGTTTTTCAGACTCTCTAAAATTGAAAAACGCCGAGTTTCTCCTATATTGGACTCGTTAAAATTACACAGTAAAGGACCTGTTCGATTACAAACAGGAACGGACCACTCCTTCTTAGGGTTCGAATCAAAACTAAGTTGGACTCATCCGAAGGATGAGCTTATAATCAAGCATATGTTATCCTCCTCAAGCTTGTAAAAAATAAAGAGGTACTTGCCAGAAATGGTGGGGGAAAAGAGAGAAAAATGGGCCTATTTGTTATCCTTTGTCTCAGAAGAAGCCTTATCACCACTCTTGAACACGACACTTTTCATTCACCTGGGTTGGGAAATCCTTTGCCTCACAGTTGATCAAACCACATTGAAAGTCTTCAGCCGGGTATTAACTTTGGGTCAAATGTCACCAAGCCATCTGTTGTGTCGTTATGTGTTCAAGAGGTCACTGCAAATAACCATTCATCTGCAAAATACCCGTCATCCATCTCGAACATCCCTGAGTCAGTCCTTACAGCTACATTTCTTCAACTTGATTTATGATTTCATGTTGTGGGCTTGCCCTGCAACGGGTCGCTTTCTATCGACATCAGCACATTATCTAGAAAGATGACCTAGAAATCGTCAGTACCTTGAAATCTGCATGCATCAATGGCAGGTTTCTCGCCTTTGACGATGGTCTACATCATTGACTTTCGATCAAAGGATTCCGTGAAATGTTCGACATCAACTCATTCATTCACATCTCATGGATTGTACTGGGTACTTTGAGAACCATTGACATCACTGGTGGTCTCTCTCACACTTGTTAACAGTTTACATCATTGACTGGTAATCAAGTGGTTTCTACCATGCTCGACATCAACTCATTTATTCGCATGGATAGAATCGTACTATTTCGGGAAGTAGAAATGAAGACCCTGGATCTAGTTTCCATCATCCAGGCTGCGAGGAGTTTTGCATTCATTATATAAGTAGACCAACTACAAACAGATGGCTGCGTCCATACTGTGTCTACACAAGTCTATGATTATGATGTACTGCAAAATCATTCCTGTATCAGAGCAGTAGTTAGTCTGTTAGTTAAAGTTTTTGATTTGAGTATGGGAATGCCTACCTAAGCGATGATATGATCTTATATATGTATTTTGTGTTGAATACTTGCAGGTTCCGACTGGGCTCTCCACGAGATAATCCTTGAAATGATAAATTACTTCACCCTTCCTAGATGATACGAAACCCTAATCTACTACAGGTTTCGCACTTTAGGGGGCAATCTGTTACACTAAAATTTGTCACCATGACTATTTGCAGTTAGTCTGGCTCCATCAACTATCATACTATCCTCCTTGGCAAGTCTCATACCTCTGCTCTTCATGTCAAACTCCAAGAAAGAGAGAAAGTCTTTAAAAATCTATATATCTCTGGGTACGCGGTTTCTCTTAGCCTTACCTGCGTGTACGCACCCCAAGTTCACAATACCTGCGTACTTGTATGCTCTGTCTGTAAAGCAATGGGTGCGTACTCCTGTAAAGGTCAAAAGGCGCAAGTTTCACTCCAAAAAAGTTACTTGTGGTCATTTCTAGAGCATTCTAGAAGCTTGTTTGACGTGTATTGAGCGCCTCCAGATGGTTCATGTATCCCTATGAAAGAGGAACTTATCCCATCAAGAGGGGAGCTATCCCATTCAAGGAGGGGCTTATCCCATTGATGGTGGACCTGATTAACTTCCTCTAGAGCACTATAAATACAGGCATTGGGCCAGAAGGAGGGGAGGTTGAAAGCTGAACATTCCTAAGGATAGATGTTGTTGGAATTAGGACTCCCTTATAGAGCTTGAGAGGAGAGATTCCCATCCTTTCCTAGCCTTATTTGGAAGTGGGTGAGCTGATCAAAGTAAAGGAAAACTCTTGTTGGACCCTAGGAGGGACCTGCACAACACCAAGGCTCAGGTTGTAATGGTTTCTTTTGTTTCCACTTAATACAAACGAACTCATTTTTCTCAACAGATTGTTATTAATGATTTGTTTCATATACTCCTTGGTCTGTATCATGGATATGTGTTATTTTATAAGTTTATCAGGTGCTATTTAATCTTTTGGCTTGTTAGTGAATGCAGGTTTCGAAGAGAAGGAGGAGCTCATCCGGATCAGCGAGGCTGGACTACTACAAAGCGTTGGGCTAAAGGTATGTTATAATCACCTGATTACTTGTATTCTAAATGCATGTTTAGAGAAAGGTAGTGTTTATTTGTCTTGTTTGTCACTAGAAAGCCTTAGCTTCTAGGGAGGTTGGTTTTGTCCGCAAAATCGACTCTTTCCGCTTGACAAAAACCCTTGCGTGAACTTCTTCCATCTGACCTATGCGAACCAAGACAAAAGAAGAGAGTAGAATATGACTTGCTCAATGTGTTGAATGAGCTTCAGGTATATTCTATTTATAGGCTTCCATGAGGGTCCACTTGGGGTTAAGGACGACCTATCCAATTTTACATGTGGTTAGGGCAAACCCATTCCATTATACATGAGTGGATAGAAGCATTTAAAAATCACATTCCGCTTGTCCGAATGGGGTGATCTTTAGGTCGATTTTGGTCCTCTCGAAAAGAGGAATTTAATGCAATCATTATCTAGGTATATCTATATATCTATAAATATATATATATATATATATATATATATATATATATATATATATATATATGTATGTATATATGTATATATGTATATATATACATCTATACATATATACATATATATACATATATACATATATATATATGTATATACATATATACATATATATGTATATATATATATATATATATATATATATATATATATATATATCTATATATATATATATATATATAGATATAATGTGAAAATGTTAGACCATTGGGGCGTGGCTGGCTTGGCAACTTGCCACCCCAAAAGTAATTTTTTTTTTTTTTATAATTCTTTGTTGAACCATATAGGTAATTTTTTTCCACCATTAAATAAGGGATATTAGACAAATTAAAGAGGCGAAAAATTATTCCATTCCAACCGTTGTTTTCCGTGCACTGTGACTCTGCCAAATCGTTGCATCGTTAGTCATTGCCACTTGGCCAAGTTTGACCATAATATTGACCAACTATAACTTAAGCATACAAAATCGGATTTGAGTTTCATCTTCACCATTCGAATCAGGGTGACAAGTATTATGATTGGTTCTTGGTTTCCCTTCCATTTGAGGACTTTGATTTTTGAGCTATTTTCAAGGCCACTTCTATTTATGGATCCATAGTGATCATCCATAGTTGTAGGTAGATGTTTGTAGTCAAACATTGTTTTCCTTAGGTAGATATTTGTAGCAAGGTATCATATGCATTAAATGGAGATCGTATGTCAAAGTTACGAGCCTGGGAAGTTGTCATACCGACTAATCCAAATGGGGCCAACAAATATTTGGTGCTTCATCACCTAGGGTTAGGTTTTTGGATGTTTAGGTTTTTCCATTATTTCTCAATAATAAAAAGACCTTTGATTCTCATTGCAACATAGTTCATAAGGCATGTAGTCGCAACATCTCTTCTCAGAGATAAACTACCATCACCCGAGCTAGTTTATTTTCATTCTTCCTATAAATAGTTTTGTCATTAATGAATTGCAGTTTTGTTTCATTATAACCATCTATTTCTATTTATATATATATTTAATTTTGTTCCTTCACAAATCAAGATCAGTGGTATCAGAGTGGTCTACTCTTTCTTCATTTTTTGTGCATGTCCCCAACGAGGTTGGGGTATAAGGAGTTGGGACATGAACTGGTTGAGCCTTCATAAGACCATCCCCATTGACGCTAATGACATCCCATAGAGGAAAAAGGAAAGATAAGAGAGAGAATTTTCCCATATCCTTCGGTGGAAGCCCACCAATGACACATATTCATCCAACAGTCACTCCGAAGGTACCACCCCCTTCAAGGTATAGGTTAACTTTGACATCCCTATATTTAAAGGTCAAATAGATGCAAATATTGTAGATAAATGGTTGGATATGCTACAAGGTTATTTTTTGGTCTATAGTTCCTCTGATATGGAGAGGATTACTTTTGTAATGCTTAAGGCTTCCCCCCATGTCAACTAATGGTGGGGAACTTATTTCAAGAAAAGGGCTTATGAACCCTCTCTATTTATAACCACATCCTCTTGGATCTCTTTCAAGACACTTCCAAGGAATAATAATACCCCGTGGGAAGATATGAGTACAAGTGCATATAATGGACAACACTATGACATCAAAGGGACCTATATGTGCATGATTTCACAAATTCTTTTCATACATGGGTATCAAAGACTCTGAGCAACATATGGTGCTCAAGTATCACAATTGTCTGCACAAATACATTAAGGAAGAAATGGAGTTCCTGGACATCTCCTCCCTTGGTGCAATATATCGATATGCTACCAATATTGAACAAATATTTAAACAAAAGATGCAACTTTGGATCTGCGAATCAAAAGCACGGAAAGAGTACCCCCAAACCACAAAAATAAGGATAGAGACAAGGTGGAGTGACCTAGGACAACCCATCGAATCTATAAGAAAATAATGACACCACGAATTTGAATAAAGACATAGGCAAGTGGTGTGACTTCCACAAGAGTCCCACTCACAACACAAATGAGTGTCATTCAAAGTGCTCATTGGTGACTGAGCTAAAATCTTCAGAATCTTATGCATGTTCTAATTCTAAGACAAAACCTAATAAGGGGAAGAAAATTACTAATGAAAAACCCAGTGCCATTGTTTCCACCACCAAGTTCTATAAGACGGAGCCTAAAGACCTAGAGGAGGGTGGGTGTCTCTTACACTCACATATGTGGGAGAAGGGTTCTCTGTTGCAGTTCATTGTCGATAGCGAGAGCCAAAAGAACCTCATTTCATAAAATTTCATTGAGTGGTTGGGCCTACCAACCACACCACATCCCCAGCCATACACCATTGGGTGGCTCCACCAAGGACAATATCTTCGCGTCAACCAACAATGTTGCCTTCCCTCGAACATGAATCCCTTCATAGATGAGGTATTGTTTGATGTTGCTCATCTTGAATTTTTTGATGCGTTATTATGCCAACCATACTTGTGTAAGCATCATGTTGTGTATGAGTGCAGGACTCATAGTATTATTATTATTTGGGTAATAAAGCATATAGGATATTGCAGGTAACCCCACCTACCACCATCTCTTTGATCTCTGTTGAGAAATGCACTAAGATCATCTCCCAAACCGAGATTTTCTTTTTCTTTTTGATTCACTCTCAAAGTAAGGGGAAGATAGTGGCCACTTCCATGGACCTTAGGAATTGTTCCCCCATGTAGCAAAATCAGGTGGGTAAGGCCATGGAAGAATACAAGGACATCTTCTCCTCACCCACAGGGTTACCCTTGCACTGTCAGTTCAAGCATTCGATCAATATGAATCTGGAAGCACCTCTACCCAATAGGTCGATATACCATCGCTCCATTCTAGAAAATGAAGAAATCAAGTAGAAGATCCAGGAGTTGTTGAAAAAAGGGCAGATCTGATCAAGTTCCTCACATTGTGAGAGCTTGATTGTACTTGTACAAAAAAATGATGGAACCTGGAGGATTTGCATTGATTATTGGGTACTAAACAAAATCACTGTTACAAATAGGTATCC
Organism: Pinus tabuliformis; assembly: GCA_031772625.1. Lineage (NCBI taxonomy): Eukaryota > Viridiplantae > Streptophyta > Pinopsida > Pinales > Pinaceae > Pinus > Pinus tabuliformis. The sequence goes on along the minus strand of CM062814.1, from coordinate 87,120,151 downwards.
AATCCCACATATTGATTACCTTCTTGACCATCTCAAGGGGGACTAGTATTTTAGCAATATTTATTTGAAGTTTGGCTATCATAAAGTTCCAGTAGAACCGATAAATGTATGGAAGACCTCGTTCAAATATAAGGAGGGAATTTTTTAGTGGTTGGTCCTACCTTTTAGGTTCACAAATGTCCTTCTGAATTTTAGGAGGCTCATGGATGACATCTTGCAAACTTTCACCAACTTATTCATGGTTGTATATTTGGATCCCATCATTATCTTCAATAAGAGTTAGGAAGAGAACCTGCAAGACATTTGACAAGTCCTTAAAACCATGTAGCAGCATAAACTATGTGCCAACTTGGAGAAATGCACGTTTGACATGAGCCAGGTCCAATATCTTGGATACATCATTGATGAGCAAGGTGTGCATGTGGTTCTAGCTAAGAGCCAATTTATTCAGGAATGGCCAGCCCTGACCACTGTGACAGAGCTTCACAACTTTTTCAACCTTGCCAATTTTTATCAGAGGCTTGTGTTGGGATTCTCTCATATCACTTGGCCTTTGAGCCAAGTTACCAAGGGTGGAGCGAAAGCAATTTTTTTTTGGTCTACATCACAATAAAAGGCGTTCATTGAACTAAATCATCACCTCTACTCTGCACCTATACTCACATTTCAAGACCTACAACAAGCATTTGAAATTGAGATAGATACATCCACCTATGCTATTGGTGCAATCCTTACCCAACAAGGGCATCCAATGGCCTATCATAGTGAGACAATTTCCAATACAATTCAGAAACAACCATGTAAACATTACATTCTAGGGAAGGAGACAATCATCCACAAAAATCACTGACCTTCTAAGTTTATACAGACACAAGGAAAGTTTCATAATGATTGCACTAGAAGTGGTCTACATATATGCAACAATTTCGCTTGAACATTAGAACTAGAAGGGAAACACCAGTCATGCTACAAATTTCCTTAATCGGCCCCTAGTTGTAGCACTGATTATGGTTCTAAACTCTTGTGGCCACAAGACCTCTAAATGGCTATAATTATAAAAAATGATCTAGATTTAGCCACCACATACCAAATTCTAGTGGATGCCAATAAAGTTCCAGCTTTCCACCTCCATGACACACTCTTATGCTAAATAGGACACCTTTGTGTTCCTTCAAGTGAGTGTGTGAAGATGATTTCGGAGGCACACCATAGTCAGGTCACATGACACTTTGGTGTGGAGAAAAATGTGTCCATACTACAAAAGCATTTTTATTGGCCAAAACTATGATCGATGTTGGAAAATATATTATATCTTAAAAAACAACCATCAAGAAGCAAGGCCTGTACACTCTGTTGCCTACTCTCGTCCAGCCTTGGGAATCCATCTCCATGGACTATCTATGGGGCCTCCCTTCTACCAAGCATGGTAATGATGGTGCATTTGTGGTCATGGACAAATTTTCTAAAATGGCTATATTGGCAGCTTGCAAGAAGAGTACCACAATAGAGGACACTTCCAAACTCTTCTTTGAATGAGTATGGGTACATTTTGGGATCCCATAGACCATTATATTGTATCCGGATAGTAGGTTCCTGAGCACATTATAGTTATGTTTCTGAACATTATTGGACACCAAGGTCACCAAGTCGACTACATTCCATCCCTAGACTGATGGTTGGATAAAGTTGGTAATAAGATGATATTACACACACTACAGATGTACAACTCCAAGCATCCACAAACCTAGAATTAGAGCATTCCTTTTGTGCACCACAGTTATAATAGATCTAGCTGTAGCTCGACTAGTTGCAGTTCTTTCTAAGCGGTTCTGGGATTTTAGCCATTTTGTTTATTTAATGCTTTCATGCCTCATGTGACTATATAGACATAGTCTGCACATGTACAATATGAGGCTAATAAATCAACTAGGTTTATTGAATGCATCCAACACATCCTCTACTAAGTGCATGACATCTTGGATAAGTCCAATGCCAAGTACAAGCAACAAAATGATCATCATCAGGTGTCACATAAGTTTCAGGTGGGTGACAAAGTTTCGTTTAATTTGAAAAAATAATGTTGGGTGTGTGTTATATTCTTTCCACGAATAGTCCCACACGCAAAGACAGGGGGTTAGAGAGGGGATGGTCAGCCCTGCCTTTGTTGTGTCAGGCATAGTGAGGGGGTCACAGGGGGGCCGGTAGCCCCTCTGTCAGGTTTGTAGAGGAACAGTAGCCCACTTGCATGGGATTAGCTCCCTGGGAAAAAACAATTGAGCCATATATTAGGTGGGTAGACCTACCTATGGTTTTGTGCATGCTTTTCGCACATGGTTTTTGGAATGATGGTTTTCTGCCCATTGTATTTTGTAGATCTGGTCAAGTGAACTGTTATTGCCTTCTAATCCATGTTTAATGGATTGGGGTTATGAATTCTTCGACATGTATATATATGTATTTGAACATTGAAAGGAATATAATGAAAAATTAATCTGGTAGTCCTGGTTATGGGATCCTAAGGAAAATCTCTGCATATTTGTTTTGTGTTTCTCACCATTGTATATTTTCTATTTTTTAAGAATTTGTTTGCTGGAAATTTCTATATAGGATTAAAACCTACATTTGGTATCAAATTTGTTTTAGCTTCAAGGGGATGCCTTTATTGGGAAGGGTTTTGCTCAGGCTTGTAGTAGACCCTATTCAGTGGGAGATCTGCGGGATCAATGCTTGTGGTGAAAGAAGATGGTGAGTAGGGGAAAGATAGAGATCAAGAAATTTAATGGTCATATTTTTGAGTTGTGGAAAATCAAGATGGAGGATTTGTTGGTGGATAAATATCAGTGGATTGTGATAGATCCGGGTACTAAATCAATGAAAACGTCAATTGAAGACTGGACGAAGTTGGATTGGAAGAAAAGAGCACAATATGGTTGTGTATCTCAGATTTAGTATTGTTGAATGTATCAGGAGAAGCTATGACATAGGCTTTGTGGTACAATTTAAGGACTTTGTACCAATCTAAGTCTCTAGTGAACAAGTTATTCCTACCAAAAAAGTTGTATTTCATGAGGATGAAAGATGAAGACTCAGTGACAGAGTGTTACACGTCATTTTGTCACATCAAGAAAATGATCATCAGTTTGCATCTTTTGCTATTCGTAAATGTGTCTCAAGAACATTCCCCTACAAACTCTAAATATAAATTATGATTGAGAAAGTGGAATTTCTATATCCTATGGTACAAAACCCTGATTGGCTGTATTCAAAGTTTCCTAGTCACTTCTTGTGCATACACATGGAAGACCATTATTATATGTGCAAAAGTACACACTCTCTTCCACTATTGACTTGCAAACATGACTTGAGGTACGTAAAAATAAAAAGTAAAGTCTAGAAGCATTGTTAGTAGCATCTATCCTAACCAAAAAGCTTCGAATGAGTGCCTATTCAGTGCTGATCCCCCCCATCATGGAGTAATTCCCCTTCCTTTGTGGAACCTCTATACCACTAATAGTGGATCTCATCCCTTGGAGAATGGATCCATAACTTCTCATCATTGGCCTATAAAGTTACTACAGGTTTGATGATTGAGGGAGGATTTTTGGAAGTAGGTTTATTCTATTGAGATTAGGTTGGAAGGCTTGTCTTGCAAGGGAGAGGGTTGAATACTATTGAAAGGGATTGCTACATCAAGCCTACATGGTTGTAAGGATTTTCTCAAGTTTTATAAATATAAGAAAATGTTCTTTCTCAATTATATATCTATTGATTTATTTAGTAGGATTCCTTGATCACCTACATGTGTTTTGGTTGCATAATTGATCAATTCACATATATAATTGGTTAATTAATTCATTTGTCTCTTTGATTACATGTTGTATACTTTGATCTCTTGGTTTTCTATGAATTTACAGATATCTTTCATAACATTGTGGAGAAGCTGTCAAGAGAAACAAGAGGAAACTTGGAGCATCAAGGAGTGAGTGATCAAAAGCTTTGAGTGAATTCATCAATCAATTCGTTAAACTGGTAAGAGGCCTCCTTCATTCTATTTTCTTTCAAATGATCAGAACTTAGAGAAAGGTATAAATTACTATGTGTTTGTTACTATGGTTCTTATAATTCTAGGGAGATCACTCTTGTCAATAAGAGGGATTTGTCCTCCTAACAAATTGGCCACTCCACTGGGGAATCGTTTCAATATCCATATTTTTCCCTATTTGATCTTTTCAACTTGCTAAACAAGCCTTACTTGAGTGTTTGGAAAGTTTAGAAATTTGGATTTTGACTTGGATTTGGTTTTTTTTTTTTAATGTCCCACTTGTGCGCACTTTTACTTTAGGCACAGTGTGCATATTTGTGCACTTAACCTTTAGCAACAAAATGTGTGCACACTGGTTTACTCTAGAGTCCGCGTACATGCCTAGAACTTTTGAAAAACTTACTTGTTTCCTCTTTAAATCCAAAATTTTTATTTTTTCCTATTCTTTTACACCTATTAGAACCTCCTGTGAATGTTTGTCAGTCTGATTGATTGTTATTTTGGTTTTTGCTTGTAATTAGTCTTCTTTTGCAAATTATGTTTGAGTCTTGCCTTATGAATGACTAATCTTTCAAGAGAAATATTTGTTGGTCCTATTGAATTGACTGTCTATCTTTCTTCTGTCAATTATATCAAATTTTAGGTCAACATTTCTCTTTTTCAAAAGTTTATTTTGAGTTTCAAAGTGAATGATTTACAAGATTAGGTTTGGTTTATGAAAATACTTTGTATACTAGTTTTGAAATGAAAAGTCATTTTTTGTCTATTTGCTGGAAGTTTTTATGAATGAAATTGGTTACTGCAAAAAAAATTTGTAGCATTCAACTAGGAAAAGTTCATTTTTAGTTAACATTGGTTTCTTATTTCGTTGTTCAAATTTTCGAGTGCTTGTATGAGAAGAGAATTTTTTTTGTTTTACTTGTATTGGGCAAAGTGCAGATTTGATTCTTTTTCAATATTCGGGTGATTTGAAATTGGTTAGTTGCATTTTAGGGAAAAGGTTATAGTGGGGTTTTGAGTTTTTGTTTATATTTCATTTCAAAAAAGTGAAAAACTCTTTCCCTACCTTAGATATATTTTCATTGAGATACAAAGATCATATCATCATTTTCGTTTGCATTAGGATTACGTCAAGTCATAATTTCATCAAGTTTCACATCCATTACCTTTGCGTAACAACAACTATTAAAATCAACGCTAATTATGATTGATTTAGAAAATTTTATTATTATGGATATTTTCCTCCTACAATAGATTAAGTGTAGGTATTTGGAATAGAAAAGGGAGTAAACTTTCTAAAGCCGCAGACAAACACTAGAATCTTGTGATAGGGAGATAAATCCAGTTATTTCATTTTTCTCTGGGAAGCTCCTTACAAAGGAGTCAAGCACGAGATCATATCAGACCCGGTGACATGATCGTACCCACTTCATTGGCTATGGTAGAGTGATTTACACATATTACAATGTTACCGAAAGGTACTTGGGGTCACTTGAAAGTAAACATCCAATTAACCATGTTGAGTATCTTTCAATAGGATTGAGCTTTGTTACTCTTCCCTTGTGTGTACGTTTGATTTATGATTGTTCACCCAAGTAGAATTGTTATAGTTGGTAATATTTGCGACTATAATTGTAGGGATACTACCTGAGGTAACGATATAAGGAAGGTTTTGTTGTACTTGGTGTTAGGGTCCTATAATTTATAGGATCTCAAGGTAATTGAGTGATGTATCTCAAAAATCTTGTTTTGTAAATACTTTTCATATACCAATGATTTCCATATAAAAGGAACATAGAAAAAAATGAAAAGATGGTATAAAGAAGAAGAATAAAGAGAAAAATAAAAATAATAAAAGAAGAGAAGAGATTAAACCCCACCAGAAAAGAGAGAAAATCAAAAAGAGAATAAAATTGAAAGTGTGCAAGTCTAAATGCCACTACTCATACAAATTTTTGCTTCATTTATGTAAAATAAAGTTGTGTGCATCTTCTTCAAAATAGCACAATCACTTGCTTTAGTTTGGTCATACTGCTTAAACATGGTTAGACTTCTTTAACTTTCTATAAATTAGATAGAGAATGAAGGTTTATCCAACAGTTTAATCTGTATAAATCATTAGTTAGGTAGAAAATGACATTGACCCAACTGTTTAATCTGGGTCAATAGAAGAAATAAGGCATAGGTTAGATAGTTTTTCTTTCTGCATGAAAGAAAATAAAATTAGGTTTGCTAGTCTAAGTGCACCCTAGAAATTAAAATAAAAAATGCTAGTCTAGCTAAGGGTAGGTAGATTTGGTGGGTTGCTTAAATGTCAGCATGCATAAATTTTATCCTAAGTTTTAGGATAGGGAAAGAGGAGAAAAGTGAATGTTTTTCATTAAAATTTATTGTTAATCCATTATCCTAAGTTTAGAGGATAAATATGCATAGGGATAAAGTATTTCATTTCCCTATTTTTTCCCCTATCCTAAGTTTGAAAACAAAATTATGTGAGCGCAAGCAGACAAAGCATTTTGTCATTTGTGGTTAAATTTTTTTCGCCTTAGACACTTTGGGATCTGGTCCCCCACTTCATCCATGACTAGCATCCTTTTTCAGCCCCCCTTTGCATCCTCCCTTTACCGTCGAGCCCTAATATCTACGTGGCACATCCCAATGATTTTGCACCCCCCTGCTGATACCACTTATTTCCCAACACCCCCTCCAGAAACCGCCATCCTACATCCTCTCCTATCACACCCCCGCCACTCCTCCTCCACCACTCTCTTCCTGCCACCTGTCTCGACCGTTGCTCCAATTAAATATCTTCTCGCTTTATACCCGTTTCACATTTAATTTCCCAGGTAACCATTTAGTAATGGTCCCATGCCATTTTCAACGAAACTTTGCCTCTGTGTTTAAAAAGATACAAAGCCTGTCACTACCAGTCTTTACTTCTCATTTCTTTTGATGTTCATTATTTCTTACAACAACCTTAGCCAGAGATTCTTCGCAACCAACATCCTGACAGTCGCTAACCTCCCTGTTCGTTGTCGCCTAATAGACTATTTTTCCCCAGCACAGCAAGCCCTCCTTTTTCTATTCATTTGGTTTAGAAAATGCTACAACCATGCCTCCAAAAGCTAAGACCCAAGACCAGGCCATCAACCCATTGATTCCACCTTCTATAGACCTGGATCACACACCTTTAACAGACAGAGATTACCAGATCTCTAAAACACTCTATGAGTGTGATTTCCTCGAGTTATACGGCTAGTTAGAGGATAAACACAATGATAAAAAAGATGAGATAGGAATCTGGGAGTCAAACCTTCCCCACTATATCTTTCATGTGACCTTTGAAGCCCCAGAATTCCCTAGGAAATGCCAAGCTTGTTATGTCCTTGCTCAAAGATCTATAATCGCACCTACAGGTGACATCCTTTTCACCATTATAGCAAAATCAATTGACCAAATGATGTTGGACCCTTATGTGGAAAATTATGCCCCTTTCTCCCCAGAAGCTCTCACCCAGCTTTATCAAAAGTTGGATTTTTCCACGAGAGCTAGGATTTTTGAAATTTTCCTTCCAGAAAATGCCCAATTGCCCAAGAAAAATCCTCCTTATCCTTCCGCCATTTTCCCTAACCAGGCTAATCAAATTATTTCTATCCTTTCTCACATTCTAGGCTACCATTTTGATCAGAGGGTGGATGAGCCTATTTTAGGATTTCTTTCCACATTTTCCACAGACAGCAAGCCCTCTACTGTTTTCAATTTCAACTAATTCTTGGCTGAAAATATCCATGAGCAATTCATCAAGTTTCCTACAAAACAGGTCTTCAGTTACACTTCTATTTTAGTGTACATGTTCATCTACTACCAATCAGAAAAATTCAGTTGTTCCTTACAGAAATTGGATGATGCAAGTGACAAACAACCAATGATCTTTTGATAATCATTGGTCATGAAAGAACAACAATAATTCACCTACAAGAAATTTGTAGAAGACTTTCTTCATCCAACTATGAACATTCTCTATAGTACAGTGAAACCCAAGATTAGTGAGGAGATCAAATGAATACTACATCTATCAAACCAAGCCAAGACCGTAGATTGGTACCTGTACCAAAATTATACAGAGATCAGAGTCTATGGATGTGAATCGGCCCCCTATAAGCTTCCCAAGTACCTCCCAATGAGGATCTTTGCACTAGAATATATCAGGAAAATGTTAAACTCATATGAGATTCACTTTGTAATAGCAAATAAGAAGGCACAATTCAGGATCAAAACACAAGCATGCCCATTTGTTTGTGACACAAGAACTGTAGGGGAGGAGGTAGGCAAGATATTGAAGGAGATGAAGTTCAACTTGAGCTTCACTTGGTCTTATGACCCCTGTGGCATCATTTCAAAACTCGGAGTGGATAATAAGAACACTACCTACAATCATACTTCAAGTCTAAAGATAGAACATTATGCTAATGAGTTGGAGTGGGAAGAAAATACCCTGCAGGAAGCTGAAGAGTCGCTGGTTTCCACTTCTAGTTTACAGACTCTTGTTCCTCAGGAGAAATACAAAAAAAGAAAGAGAGAGGAAGGGTCTTCATCTACAACTAGAGGAGAAGCCAGAGAATTTAGAATCAGTTATAGAAAAAGGCCTAAAGTGACTCACAAACTAGAGGTAGACAAAGAAATGGAAGAGCAAGCAGCTATCATTATCACCGATTCTCCACCAACAACCATGAAGTTCACTACTTCTCCTTCTGAACCTTCATCTTCACAGGTTCATAAGGAGGTTGAGCTGGAAACACACACTGTCCAGATAGAGAAGGAGAAAATAATGTTTGATAGGTACAGAGAAATAAAGCTCAGGAATGAGATATTGAAGAAAAACACCTACAACCAATTATGGAAGTAGGGTTCCAATTCACAAAGCATATTTCTATCAATATTTGATACTGAACATCGAAAAATACAGATGGCCTTTCTTGAGGCCCAAAATTCACAACCTAAATCAACAAATGACTACAAGAGCACCACCTTTGAGTTCGGCACAATGGATATACATCCGATTGATCAAATGGAGATGCACAAACAAACTGGTGAGATAATATCCTCCACTCTCACTAACACTGCCATGTCTTTATCCAAATGCATGTCTCCTTGCAAATGTACAGTCACAATTGAAGATCGAGAAGGTCTCCTTCTTGGCCAAATACAACAGGATCAAGTCTTTAGAAGACTTGGTGATCAAGATATGGTATGACCCTAAGGATGTTATTGTTGTTGAAGAAATTATTAAGAAGAAAAACTTGGACATTGCAGCATTGAGGAAACAACTCAAGCTACCAGCTATGGAGGATCCAATGACCAAGGACATTGCTAAAGCTAAAGCTCAGAAAGTTGACATGATGAAACTTCTTATTGACCAAAATATACAAATCGAACAAATGGAAGCAGAGTTAGAAAAGTTGATAAAGGAGAAGGAAGACGGCTTGAAGATGGCCATTGTTCCCTTCGATGTTGTGCCTCTTTCTCAACTGCCTTCCATAGGAACAACCATTGCACCTTCCACTTCTACTCAAACTCCTAGTGTTGAACAAGTAACACAGAAACTGCAAAAAATGTCCCTGCAATCAAAGGAGATTGAGACCTTACAGAGCCAACTTAAAGCTATAGAAGTCCAGAAGGCTAAATATGAAGCTACTCGGGCTGTTGACCTGGACAAAAATCAAAGACTTCTGGAAAAGCTGCACCAGGTAGAGAGAGACACTTCTATTGGCTAGACCTTGGCCCAAGCCAAGGAAACAATCTGGATGAACATACTTGACTCAATGAATGAGATTTGGCCTTCTATTCAGATTATATTTGAACAGAAAGAGTTATATGCAAATATTATCAGGTTCTTAAATTTAAAGTCCATATATGAGTTGGAGGAAGTGGGAGTGATCTGATAATCACCCTTGAGTGACCTCAGTTAATTAATTAATGAAAGAAGGTATTACAGACTCATGTGCTGGTGTGTGTTTATATTATTTTAGGAAACGAATCGATCAGATTGCAAAATACACAGACACTAGAAAATGGAAAACAACAAGAGAAACACAGTAAGCCAATACAAGAACACAACAATTAATAAGGAGTTCACCCTATCCTCCAGGGCTACGTCTCCGGTCCAGCTCTCAGTGGTGGCCTTCTTTTATTGTGTCCTTAAAGCACAGAATTACAATGAGGAGCTCAAATTGAGTCTCTTGAAATAGAACAATGTTTGGTAGGGTGGTTCTTGGATCCCCCAAGCCACTAGAGTACACAAACTCTTTCCCTTACCAGATTTTGACCTCTCTGGTCTTTAATGGGAGCAGCCCAATGTGGTTCTCAGTTCCCGACAGATCCTCTCAGGGATTGCTCAATGTTGCCTTATGTTGCAGGTCAACTCGGCTCTCTGTCTTTCTCCTCCTTGCTTCATTATCTCTTCTTTTCTCTGTCTTCATCTTCTTCTCTCTGGTTCTTCCTCTCGGTGTCCCCCTTTCTTTTCTTTTTTGTTCTCTGTTCATGGCTTTAAAGCCAATTGATCTCATGACTGCTCGCTTCCTCTTTCGCTCCCGTCGAATCGCCTGCTTTTCACTTGGAATTCCCTATCTCTGTGCCATCATCAACGGCTCATAAGGAGTGGCCACTTTTCCTCTTGCGAACTACGCCAGCTCTTCCTCGTCGGTTCGGTTTTTTTGGTTACATTGTGGAATGAGTCATCTGCCATCTCAGCGGTCAAATCGGACCTCAAGTCCTTATAGATCGCAGCTTAATCCCCTGTCAAATCTAGTTCTTTCATCGGGTGCATTCTCAGCCATTAGATCTGGAGCCCCTAGATCCTAAGCCATTCACTCATTTCACGCGGTTGACTTGCTCGACTGTTAGCGTGCAATGAGTGGTCGTTTTCTCACTCCTCCACCTGCCACATGTCGGGCGCTGAGTGGAATCGCTCATTTTTCTCCAAATCTGTTTACCGCCAAGGGTGCCCCCAATATCCTGCTGGTTTTGGAGCATGGGTCCTGCCTTTAGCCTTTAGCGCTTTCCCCACGGTTTTCCTGGCTTCCATGCGACCAAGCACTTCGGGGCTTTCCTTCTCGAGGGGTTTCGCTCAACAATGTGCAATTAGCGCTAATCGCGCATCAAAAATAACCTCCTTTTCCCAATCCGGGCTTCCTAAGTGCCAGTTTGGCCTCCTATGCAGTCTCCATGGGCCTTGGTTAGCACGCTTTGACTGAGGTCCTCATCATTCCTTGTTGGCTGCCAACTACCACTATTCAGAGGTCTTCCTGATTGCTTTGTGCTCTTGAATTCGAAGTTTTTGTCCTGATTTCATATAGTCATGGTACTATGATAATCTTCATGGATCTAATTTGGATCACAGCCTTCCCACTGAAAATTCTTTTGGAAAACCAAAAGTTGGCTTTCAAGCATCAACTAAGTGAGGGTACAATTGTCTCACTTGTCCAATCTCTATCCACTTTGCACTGATCGACTTTGAACTCTTGAGCCCTACACTGAGGTACTCAACATCTCCCCTGTACGTCATCCTCACCTTCCTGTCCAAAACTGTGTCTTCCTGTAATTCATTAATATATTCAGGTAGCAATTCATCAATAGAAGGCAATTGAATCTGCTCTTTGGGATCCTCAATTAGTGAAGGTTCAAACAATCTTAAGCAATCTACATTTATGACTGAGTAGATGTGCATGTAAGCTGGTAGATCAAGGCAAAAATCATTCTTACCAATCTTCTCAAGTATCTTGAAAGGTCCATACCTGATAGGCTTTATCCTTTTACCTTCGCCTTGCATCCTTTCCTTGCTGATATACAACTAGACTTGGTCACCAACTTGAAAACTATGCTCCATCTGATGCTTGTCATGCCTTCCCTTGTATTTGGCTTGCCTCTTTTCCAGTTGTTCTTGTACTGCCTGGTGGATCTCTTGGATTTGTTCAATGAACCTAGTTGCCCTGTCCACATCACTGTGTACTTCAACTGTGGTATCTTTACCAAAGACAAAATCCAAAGGAGACCTTGGTGTGAAACCAAAACAGGTCTCAAAAGGAGATCTCTGTGTAGAAGAATGTTTTGCTCTGTTGTAAGCATGCTGCACATAACACAAATGTTCATCCCAAAGATTAGGATGTTTGCTGCAGTATCCTCTAAGCAACTGGATCACTATCCTGTTAACTACTTCTATCTGGCCATCAATTTTTGGATGAAAAGTTGTGCTTTTCTTCAGTTTGGTGTCCATCAGTTTCCATAGACTTGACCAAAACTTCCCCACAAATCGAGTGTCTCGATCAGATACAATGGAAGTGGGTAATCCAAAATGAACCCATACATGTTAAAAGAACATTTTTTCAATTTGTTCAGCTGTAATCGGCTTATTACAAGGTATTAAAATACACATTTTGCTGAACCTATCCACAACAACATATAGATAATCATGACCTTTCCTAGATTTAGGCAGTCCTCCAACAAAATCCATGGAAACACTTTCCCAAGGGTGAGAAGGAATTGGTAATGGATTGTACAAACCTAGTTTCCTATTGCTGGGCTTGCTTTTAGCACACATAGTACACCCTCTTACATATCTAGAAACTGTCTCATTCATTTTTGGCCAATATCAAAATATTTACAACTGTGCAACTATTTTACTCACCCTAAAGTGACCTAATATCATAGAAGTGTGTGCTTCTCTAATTATCTTTACCCTCTCAGTTCGTGGAATGCATAACTTCCCACAATGGTATAAGAGTCGGACCTTTAAATGATAATCCAATTCTTCTACTCATTTGCCTTGACTTAAAGTTGCATATACATCTTTAAAGTCTATATCTTGAGCATATTGTTCAATGTAGCTTTCATGTAGCACATAATTATGCTTAAGTATAGTAGATGCATTTATAATGGGTCTAGATAACATGTTTGTAACTTTATTGTGTATGCCCTTTTTATATCTGATGACTAAATGAAACTGTTGTAGAAAACCCATCCATCTATAGTGTCTTGATTGCTGCAACTTAGTTTGTGAGTGTAGATATTGAAGTGGTTGATGATCAATATGTATCACTGTCTCTTTACCCATTAAGTAATGTTTCCACTTTTTCACACTCTGAGCTAATGCATACAATTCTTTATCATATGTAGGATAGTTAACTACTGCAGGATTAAAAGTCTCAGAATGATAACATATGGGTTTACCGTGCTATGTCAACACTACTCCCATGGCATAGTCACTAGCATCTGTTTGGATCTCAAATGGTCTTTGAAGATTAGGCAGTGCTAGTACAGGTGTTGTACTAATCTTTTCTTTCAAGGTGTCGAAGGCTTTCTAATGTTTGCCTCCCCATTGAAACACATTGTTCAATCCTGTTAAAGCATGTAAGGGAGCTGCAATTGAGGAAAAGTTAGAAATGGACTTCCTCCAATATTATAATGCTCCTAAGAAGCTTCTCACTTCTGTAGCAGACTTGGGTTTAGGCTAGTTTACAATGTCTGCCACCTTAGAGGGATCTATTTTCAATTCACCACCCCCTACTATATGACCCAAATAATTTAGAGATGTTTTGCCAAATTCACATTTTAAGAGTTTCATATGAAGTTTTTCTCTTTTCAAAACATCCAATGTCTGCTTAACATGCTTTAAGTGTTCTTCACATGTTTTACTAAAAATCAGAATGTCATCCATATACACAATAACAAAATCATCAAGAAAAGGTCTGAGTACATCATTAATTAATCTCATGAAAATAACAAGAGCATTAGTTAAGCCAAAAGGCATAACCAACCACTCATACAATCCCTGCTTTGTTTTGAAAGCAATCTTTCATGCATCTTGTTCTGCAACTCTGACCTGATGGTATCCACTATGCAAGTCTAGCTTGGTGAAATAAACAACTTCTTTCAATTGATCTAAAAGATCATCTATGTGAGGAAGGGGATAATGATTTTTTATTGTTATCTTATTGAGTGCTTGGTAATCAATGCACATTCTCCACGAGCCATCCTTCTTTCTCACCAAAATGATTGGTGACCCACATGGTGATGTGCTAGGCCGGATGAACCCCTTCTCGAGAAACTCCTACACCTACTTCTTGATTTCAACATTCTCTAAAGCAGACAACCTGTACATTCCAATGTTAGGAAATGGAGCGTCTTGTTGCAAAATAATATCATGTACTATTTCCTTTTTGGGTGGTAGACCTTTAGGTTCTTGAAACAAGATATCATACCCTGAAACAACCTTTTCTAAAGCAGCTTGTTGTTTAGCATTACAGCCCTCAAATACATTGGTTTTATCAGGTTTCTTTTCCTTTACAACCATTAGTAAGAATTGTTTGCATGAATTTATCATTCTTTTCATCTACCCTGAGTTTATGAGAGTATAATTATTCTTGAGCTTATGAGCTCTTACAAAGTATTCAATTCCATCTTTAACAAGTAGATACTTGTTCTCAGCTCTATAGAAAATAGCTTTCCTATCATACAAGTAAGGACTTCCTAAAACAATTCCACATATATCCAAAGGAATTATGTCTAACTCAACCTCATAATGCTGACCTAAAAGAAAACTTGAGTTTGCATTGTCTAGTCACTTGCAGTTGTGCTTTATCATTCAACCATCCTAATGGGTATGGTTTCTTGTGAGGTGTAGTTGCTAATCCCAATTTATTTACAATTGCTTCATAAATTAAATTTACTTGTGAGCCACTATCAAACAAAGTATCAATCTTTTGATGTTTGGAAATAACTCGAATATGGAAAATCTCATGTCTTTTTCTCTCATTTTCTTCATCAGTACTAGATTGTGCAGAATTACTACTAGATGCTTCAGAATTCTTACCTTTTAAACTTATGGCTGCAATGGTTGTTTCTTCTCCCGAGTCTGACCCCAAATATTTCTGAATAGCTGTAGCAGTCTTCTTCTTCTTGCCCTCGAACTTCTTAGGTCTCAGCTCTAGATGCAGAATCCAACAATGCTCATCATCATGCCCATCCTTTTTACAGTGAGTGCATTAAGCTTTTATTTTCTGTGCAGTGTTAGCCTTCCTTGCTTTCCACTTCTACTTTCTTTTCTCCTTGCTCTTGCTTGCAGTGGGTTGGGATGGTCCCCCAACTTCTGGATTTCCATTATTTCCTCTAGCTTCTAGATGAGTAGCTTGTACAGATACCTCATCTATACTAGTGGGATTAAACATGAGGATCGTATGCCTCATGTAGCTGTGTATACCACCAATGTACTTCAAAAGAGTTTCAGGTGAGTCTAATGAGATTCCTAGAATCAATGCTCTCTTTCTAAATTTTTGAGTGTACCCTTGCACATTTTTCCCTTTCAACTGTTGAAGAGTTTGCCAACTCATCATGGCTTGTTGCATATAGGGCAATGGATAGAACTGTTTTTTGATTACAGAAACAAATTCACTCTAGACAGAGATAGTCTTACCATGTATTTTCATGTTAGCTTGGGTTCTGCCTTCCCACCAAACCAAGGCAGTGCCTCCAAGGCGTAGGCTTGCCAGTTAAATCTTGCTCTTGTCTGAGTCAATGTTCTGTACTCTGCAATAAACATCAATTTTCCTAATCCAATTTTCCAACTTTTTTGCATTTAACTCTCCATCATATATAGGTAGATAAAATTTAACATCTAGTTTGATCAAATATGCTTTCTTTTTGTTTTCAGGGTTGTTAATAGGTGTGAGAAATATTTCCTCTTTCCCTTTTCCTTTGGAGTGGTCATGGAAGTGAGACTCATCTTATCCTTTGTCTTGTTTAGAGCCTGATGAATCTTCATCCTTATGTTTTCTAAAGTCCCTATACATTTCTTCTACCATGGACTTTATGGCTAGGAAACTTTCTATGAATTGAGGGTCTAGCCCCATAGAACCTTCCTCTGACATTGTCTTCTGAGAATAGCCTCTCCCAATTTCAGGATTAGTTTCGACCAAATCTCCTTCTCCTAATTTGAGCTTTGATCTAGTGAGCATTCAACAGCTAAACCAACACAAGCTTGTCTAACCTTAACAGCCTAAAGCTCTGATACCACTTGATCTAATAATCACCCTTGAGTGACCTCATTTAATTAATTAATGAAAGAAGGTATTACAGACTCATGTGTTGGTGTGTGTCTATGTTATTTTAGGCAATGGATCGATCAGATTGCAAAATACATAGACACTGGAAAATGGAAAACATCAAGAGAAACACAGTAAGAAAATAAAAGAACACAATAATTAATAAGGAGTCCACCCTATCCTCTAAGGCTACAGCTCCGGTCCAACTCTCAATGGTGGCCTTATTTTATTGTGTCTTTAAAGCAAAGAATTACAATGAGGAGATCAAATTGGGTCTCTTGAAACAAAACAATGTTTGGTAGGGTGGTTCTTGGATCCCCCAAGCCACTAGAGTACACAGACTCTTTCCCTTACTAGAACTTGACCTCTTTGGTCTTTAATGGGATGAGCCCAATGTGGTGCTCAGTTCCCGACAGATCCTCTCAGGGATTTCTCGATGCTACCTTATGCTACAGGTCAGCTCGACTCTCTGTCTTTCTACTTCTTGCTTCATTGTCTCTTCTTTTCTCTGTCTTTGTCTTCTTCTCTCTGGTTCTTCCTCTCGGTGTCCCCCTTTATTTTATTTTATGTTCTCTATTCATGGCTTTAAAGCCAATCGATCTCATGACTTCTCGCTTCCTCTTTTGCTCCCGTCAGATCACCTGCTACTATTCACTTGGAATTCCCTGTCTCTACACCATCATCAACAGCTCGTAGGGAGTGGCCACTTGTCCCCTCACAAACTGTGCCAACTCTTCCTCGTCAGTTTGTTTTTTTGGTTACATCATGGAATGAGTCATCCACCATCTCAGTGGTCAAATCAGACCTCAAATCCTTATAGATCACAACTTAATCCCTTGTCAAATCCAGTTCTTTCATCTGGTGCATTCTCAGTCGTTAAATCTGGAGCCCCCAGATCCTAAGCCATTCACTCATTTCACACGGTTGACTTGCTCGACCGTTAGCATGCGATGAGTGGCGGTTTTCTCACTCCTCCACCCGCCATGCGTCGGGTACTGAGTGGAATCACTCGTTTTTCTCTAAATCCACTTACCACCCAAGGGTGCCCCCGATATCCTACTAGTTTTGGAGCACATGTCCTCCCTTTACCCTTTAGCGCTTTCCCCATGGTTTTCCTGGCTTCCATGCGACCGAGTGCTTTGGGGCTTTCCTTCTCGATGGGTTTCGTTCAGTGATGTGCGATTAGCGCTAATCGTGCATCAGAAACAACCTCCTTTTCCCGATCCGGGCTTCCTAAGTACAAGTTTGGCCTCCTACGCAATCTCCATGGGCATCGATTGGCATGCTTTGACCGAGGTCCTCATCGTTCCTCACTGGCTGCCAATTGCCATAGTTCAGAGGTCTTCCTGATCGCTCTATGCTCTTGAATTTGAAGTTTTTTTTCCTGATTTGATACAATCATGGTACTATGATAATCTACATGGATCCAATTCGGGTCAGGGAGTCAATGATATAAATGCCACCGTTTTTGAGGTTAAGAAGGTCTTGACTAAGAGAAATACTATTGACCAGTTGGGAGAAAGGTGCGAGAACTTGGAGCTGCAGGTAAACAGATTCACAAATAGGATTGAGGCCTTAATGCAGAAGCAACTTCCCAACATCTATGTCATGAATGATAATCTAATCACTCAGGAGGACTACATCCAGAAAATGAAAGAGGTATCCAAAAGCAGCATCAAGTTCACTGAAATCAAAGGGAGTGTGACAACAAAATCTTTTTTGGAGACCATGTCAAATGACTTCCATGTGCAGAATGAAGTAAAACACATTTTTACTGTGAAGCCAACTTTTGCTAAGTATACAGAGGTAGATGAAATCTACCACAGGGTGACAAAGTTAACAGTGCCAGATGAAAAGAGATGGGAAGAGTTACTTAATTTACTGGACTAAGCAGTAACTCAGGAGCAGCGAAAGTTTTCGCCAGCGTAATTTTCAGTTCAACATCGCATTCTGTTTGGAATGACTTAGCAACAAAAGCCACCCAAACAGGGCCACCGCTTTCCTCAATAGCCTACATGGCCTATTCTTTTGCCAAGATTGGATGATATTAGTTTGTAATTATGCTAATAATGTGCTGCCGGTTTGATAACTATTTTTGTAAGGCATTATTGTAATTTTTAATATAAATACTTCATTGTTTGAACTATTAGTGTTGATTTCCGAATGTAATTTTTGCTACATAGAATACCAGGGGCTCCTACCATGGTTTTGGCCCATAATAATGAGCGTGGAAAACAATATTTGTCCCATCAAAGAATACCATCGGCATAACTATGGTTTTGACTCGAGGTATTGAAAAAGGCTAAAACTATATAAGGAGGTGAAGATGAAAGTGTGAAGGAGTGCAAGTGATGAAAATATTATGAAGAGTTAGATCAAAAGAAAATATGCATGTTATGGGTTATTGATGCTTTGCTTGATCTGAATGAAGTATGCACCTGAGTGTTTGATGATGGATGAAATCTAATAGATATGAAATAATTATGCACTAATGATGGATCAGGATCATGAGACTTGATTTGACTTATCATTTTATGATTTGATAATGGAAATGCTAGATCTGAGTGTCAACACATGTTTTATCCTTTAAATACTATGATTTGGGTATATCTGAAGCCTTGAAAAGTTGTGAAGTTATAAGCCATTATTTGTAGATCTATATGCAAGTTCGCTTCGGTGAAGGCGTGCATACACGCAAATTCAACACTTCCAAGTAGCATATGTAGAGGTAGGGCTTGTTGCTTAGAAATGACTGATCTATCTGACCACTGTTGCTATTTTACTGTTGTTTGTTAATGATGTCTTCATTAGATATGAATTTAAAATAATTGTATAAGGATATTGAGTCTGGGTGACTGGTTGATTGAGTAAGAAGGGTGATATTTACTGCTATCTATTTAGAACTCTGTAATATGATAGTAGATCTTCAGAATGTCTCCGGTTGGTACAATGTTTTATTCAGAAGATTTATGATTCAGTATATTTAGAGGTATATGCAGGTTGTCCTCATTGAAGTAGCTTATACATTCTGACATTTGATTTTTGAGGTTACATTTGGTTCTGGTTGTTGATGCAGTGTTTTGGGTTTAGTTCTGTGTATTGGCTAGAGTTGTTTGACTGTTCCAGTTGATTGGTTGAATTTTTATTAAGTGTCGGTTGATTGGGTTTTGAGTGAATGGTTGATTCAGTTGTATCAGAAATTGATGGTTGGGTGATTCAGTTGTGTCATAGGTTTCAATGATTGTTTGATTCAATTGTGTCAAAATTTTCAATGATTGGTTGATTCAGAAATAGATGATTGGGTTTCAGTTATGTCGGAGATTGATGATTGGCTTTCAATGATTGATTGATTCAGATGTGTCAGAGATAAATGAAAGTGTTACAAATATGAGTTACAGTTTTATTTTTGATATTGAGCTTAAGTCTTGATAATGGGTCCAGTATGAAAATTTGATGAAACTTGGCCTACAAGTTATGATGTGTTGAAGCAGGTGGATCCAGTCTGAAAATTTGACGAAACATGGTCCATGGAGGATGCTGAGAGTTGGAGCCTTCAGTGAGGAAGTCAAAGCTTCCTTCTAGTAGTAGTTAGTGATTATATCAAGGGGTTGTAGCTCCCTTCCAGTAACAACTCAAGAACGAATGAAGGTGGTAGCCTTCTATAGGCTGGCACCTACATACTGGTAAACATATCAACCAGTACAAGAGCTAGGGGTTGGAGCTCTCTTCCAGTAGAAGATGGAGAATGAGTGAAGGTTGTAGCCTTCTGCAGGTGGGTGCTTATGTACTGGTATGAGTCTGCGCCAGTACAAGATTGTAAACACTTTTTCTTTATATTAAAAAGAAGACAGAGACGACAAAAGCAAGTGGTTTTCTCTCGCATTGGGTTTCCACCTTAAATCTTGGTGTTCATGTATGTTGCTTATGTGTGATGGTTTATTTATTATATCACATGTTTATTGTTTATCTAATGTTTAATAAAGTACTGATGCACTGCCTGAAGACAAACATATGATGAATTAACTGAATCATAAGTTCACTGGATATACACTAATTGTCTTAAGAACAGTCGCGTACACACGCGGGTTCCTTTCAGTAAAGTTGCATATAGAAATCTGAATATGAAATGTAAAAAGTTATTGATTTGTAAATAGTGATTCACCCCCCCCCCCCCCCTTCAGTGTTTATCCCAACAAAGTAAGTGGAGGAATTTGCTTTTAATAATCCAAAAATTTGTTACTTGTGAGGGAAGGTTTGGATGTATGTTTTTTCTATCATATTCGGCTCGTAATGAATTTTCTTAAAGAAAATGAGATAAACCTTTCATATTTCTTGTTGAATAGTCTAAGAAAGATGTCAGGGAATGTTTGAAGGAGAATTCAGTCCCTAGATAATACAATGTATCATCATTGTCTGGTCAAGCTACTTGTTGAATTTCGTCTTCAAAACATAGGTGATAATTGGGAAGGATTTTTAGTAAGTAATCACTTTAAGGAGGATACTCATGAGCATCCAAATAGCAGCAGAACTAAGAGAGGGAGGAAAAGAAAAATTGTTAGAACACTGGAACAAGAACCACAATAACCATAGGAACTGTCAGAGGATGACATCCCTCTTGCAGAAATTTTAGAGAAAATAAACAAAAGAGATGTTAGAAGAAAGAAAGCCAACAAAGAGATGGAGATTTCACCTCAAACAAAGAAGCCTAAGATAGAAAGGAAGAAAACTCAAAAGTCCCTTGTCACAGGTCTAAGAAGGAGTACCAGACTCAACCCAGCAAAAGAATTACACTAAAAAAGTATAAAGCATATTGATGTAAAAACAAAAGAAAACTCAGAGGCAAGAGAAGATTCAGGAATTCTTCTGAGAGCATCTCCAAGGGTTTCATCACCAAGGGTTTCATCACCAACTTTCACCTCATCTCCTCAGATTCCAGGTCGAAGAACACCAAAAATTGGTCTTGTGCAGCAAGAAATTTATGATTATATGGAATCCTTGGATAAAAGGGATACAACACAAATATCAATTCCAAATCAAGAGGAAGAATAAGTTCAGTTTAATGAACCACAAGAACCTCCAAAAATAAATGTATTAAAATAGGAAATTTTTTAACTAGAGACATTAAAAAGGTACATTAAAAATGAAAATCAAGACTTGAAACCACAGAATGAAATCTAGACAGCTAAAAGTGACAATATCCTTTTACATTTAAGTCTATGGTATAAGAAGAACAGGAAACAGAAGAAGAAAAATAGAGCTTTACAGAGACAAGTTATAAACTTGAAATATAAGATCCTCATGAGAAAACCAAGGATGAAAGTGACTGGTAAGAAAGTGAAAAAGATAAAGTTAGATGTATTGGCAGAGGTGTCCAAGGAAATGCAGTAATTAAACAAAGATATCAATTTTGTGTTTTGTAAGAGGACATACAAAATCTTCAGTATGGGGGAATGTAGAGTTCTATAACTACTCTATTTTGACATCATTTTCATCCATTTTTCTCTTTTCATCATCGCTATCAACTCAATAAAATCATAGATTTTGATAAGGTAAAAATACTTATATGTCTTATTTTTCATATTCGTTAATGTGCATTATTATTATGTTAAATATTACATTAGCTACATAATTAACATGATTCTATAACTATTTTACAAATCTGCAGCTATCTCCATGGTTTGTGGGGTTCTGGTGTGCCAACGAAGCAAGGAAGTGCATGGGTGGTTGAGGATCGATCCCCTCATGGATCTCATCCTATTCACTCGAGCCAATTCATTGAAGGAATCACACAGTGGTGAGGTCAAAGGCACAGGTCAAATACGTAGTAGCAGAAGTCTGAATGCACCACGTTTCTCTGATTTGCTTTCCATATAGAAAATCTCCGAAGTAACACTTTTTTTGTTTTAGTTTCGAATTTGAATAAGGAATGTTGAAAGACATGTAGGCATAGAAGTCTCAAACAATTGAGTATGAATTTTATATATAAGTATGTATACTTTGTAAACAATAACAAAGGAGATAATGATATATAATAACTTTACGAATTGTGTGAAACAACCTTTTGTTCTTGTATTTAATTGAAATTACATCTTTGTTATTCGATGTGTATTCGAACGTGATTGACACCTACTGTATGCAGAGGGCCCCTGCAGACAGTCAATGTCAAGTTTATTTCTTTTTATTGCTTTTTGTTATCGCATTGTCAATTCCTTCTAGCTTAGTTTCCTTAATTCATTGTTTTATCATTCCGTTATAACTCAGTTAAATCTTGTTATTTTGTTTGCATTTGAATTCCATTACAGTCATTTAATGGTTTAGCTTCCTTAATGTTTTTTGCTTAATTGCAGTCAGCTAAATAAGGATTTTTTTCATGCTTTTAGGATCAGAACTTGTATATACTCTGTAGTCAATGTTAAAAGATTGTTTTCATGCTTTTTAGAATCAGAATTTGTATATACTCTACAGTGAGCTTTTAAAGGATCGTTTTCTTGCTCTCAGAATCATTTGAATCTCAATACTTTGTTTTCATTGCAGCATGGTTTTTAGATTAGGTTTGTAATTTTACAATGGTTAACATCAGATGTTTTAGAAAAGACTGATTCATAGATCTCTTTTGTTCCAAACATAATTGATTCAAAATTAGTCATAGGAACAGTACTTAGTATTGATATGATATGGTATATTAGTCTAACAATATCTCCACGTCCACTAATTAATTTGTAGAAATATAACTCTAATATAATGCTTACAATAGGAACCTACATAACAACGAAAGTCCCAAAAACAAATATAACCATTACGCTAACAAATTAAAAAAGGCTTCTAGCATGTATAGTGCACTTGCACTTCATAAGTTTAGCAACTCTGGTCGATAATTTATGCTTGCAATTTAAGAATGTTAAATTGACCAAACAACTTTGTTTTCTTTGAACATACAAGGCTTGAAATGACGAGAAGCATAGTTTAAATGCAAACAAATCTATATAGGCCATCAAATCACCTTGGGCTTTTAAATCATAAATAACGTTAGAATTCTTTAATAACTAAAATCATGGCTTCACGTGGTTATTTATTACCCCATTAATGTATCGCAAAAACCTTTCAAATGGTATATAGAACATGTTTCCATGTTATAGATATCATTGTATCATTTCTTTGGATATGGAAGTGTGCAATGCGATGATCACAAATATCGCAATCAGAGGTTTTGGAGTATAAGGAAATGTATATAGCCAAAAGATTTGTGCAATTACGAAATCGCGAAGAATGACATGGCATTAGAGTGGGTTTGACCGATGATTAAATAACCACAATTTTTCTTTTTATTCATTCATATGATTTTTAGTTAAAGTTGTGCCATTTAACAAGTAGTCTTATCGCAATCGGAAGATCGGAGGTGAAAGGAGCAGTGATCCTTTTGCTAATTTGTGATCCATCCAGATGCGAAATTTTTATAGATCGTGTTATTTGTTTTATCGGGTCTAGATGGTTTATCACATATCACAATCTGAATATCCTTGGGTTTTTCATATATCTTGTTCGTTATAAAATTGGGATGCGGGCAAGTCTTGATATAATGTATCTTTTTCAACAATACTTAAGACTTTAAGTTTTAAGCGTGTTTGGTTCTTAGGGGCTATTCTTTATCACATCACAAGTTTTGAAAGGATAAAATGGGGAATTGTTCATTGAGACTTGTGACATGTGATATGTTGGGATTTATTTAAGGTAGGCTCATTCGAGTTGTTTGAGCCTAATGAATTTGGATTTTTTTATTTAAAAAAATAAAATTTTTCCTTGAAAAACCCTAATCTAATTTATTTTCCTATGTTTTTAAATTTTAAAGGGTCCCCATTTATTATATAATAATTTCCTAAGATATGTATATATAAATAAATCGGTGGGTGGGTGGGTGGGTGGGGGTTGTTGCATAGCGCAACAATAGCCTAATCATAAGCCATAATATAGGGTCGAGTGGAAATCCAAGAGCGACCTCAAATTTAAAGGAAAGGACCATAAAAATGTGAAATAACAACCTACAGAAAAAGGAAAGAAAAAAATCATGGCTAATTGGAATGAACCCCAGCAAAGGTTCAATGTTGTTAATAAATTTCGATTTACTCAAATTGCGGGAGAAGGAAACAAAGGCTACAGAGGATAACCCTTAAAGTGTTCGATTTGTGGAGAAAATCACTG
Organism: Pinus tabuliformis; assembly: GCA_031772625.1. Classification (NCBI taxonomy): domain Eukaryota; kingdom Viridiplantae; phylum Streptophyta; class Pinopsida; order Pinales; family Pinaceae; genus Pinus; species Pinus tabuliformis. The sequence goes on along the minus strand of CM062814.1, from coordinate 87,095,818 downwards.
AAAGGGGATTTTCCCAAATGCAACGATGTTGGCCTAAGGTTGTTAATACACAAGAAGCCTATACAATTAGGGACTTGTAGAAATTAATGTGCATATTCAAAATTTCTCATGAAATTTACTAAATCACAAGACTCAAAGCTACTCTACTAATTTGTGGAACTTAATTCACAATCTAGAACACAAATCATATACATGCAAAAGGAAACATCACACATGCACAAATATTTATATAGCATAAAGAAACTTCTCAAAACCCCTTCCTATCTGTATTGCATTAATCAAATAATAGAGATGAATACATATGATTGCTCAAGCCTGAGCACAACCTACAAGTGTATAGTATATCCATCTGCCTGCCTAACTAACTCTGGACAACACTTAGCCAATTTTCAAGCCCTCCAAGCTCCTATTTCCTTGCACTGTTCCTTGAGTAAATTAGCCCATATTACTTAGGAAGTTCCCTCAATTAGATTATGCAATTCCTCTAGGTCCTTCCTCTGATTACATGCACCACCTATACATATGGGAATAGTCTACAACTGATGGTACAGTGCCTTAGAATCTCCATATCAACTAGTTAAATTGAATTCTATGAATGCATCAATTGTTTTGGGCTAATTGGTCAATTAACTAGTTGATCGTTGAGTGTGGTTGAATTTCCACTTCCACAACTTGGCCTCCACTAGTTCTTCTAACAATTAGAACTAGTTTAACTAATAATAACTCAATTTAGCTAAAATAAATTGCTACAAATTAGAAATAAATGATATTGAACTAAACTCAAGCTTCCCCAGCTTGAAATAATTGAGTTAATTGAGTGACAAGTGTCATGTCACCTCAGTTAACTACCTCAAGATTTCTACTGAAATGGAAATTCGATTTTTCTCTAGTTTGACAAAGGAAAAGTCAAACTAGGACTTTATTGTTGCATTTTCAACACTCCCTCTTAGCAAGAAAGGGATTATAAACCACCCCTATCCTGCACCCATGGAACTCAAACTTCCCTCTTGACAATACCTTTGTCAAAATGTCAGCATCTTGTCCCTCTGGCAAGCTTTACTGTAACAACATTACCTGCCTTTGCACACAATCACGTAAAATGGTGATACCAAATATCTATATGCTTGGATTGATTGTGAAAAATAATATTTTCAGAGAGCTTGATGCAACTTTTATTATCATAGTAGATCATAGTTGGATCTATCATCTAACCAAACAATCCAACAAATATATTTCTTATCCAGATCGCCTTACGTGCTTCTTGAATAGAAACCATGTATTCTTCTTCTGTCGATTTGAGTGCCATGGATATTTGCTTCATATTGTACCAAGAAACTGTTGCAGACCCAACACTAAAAAATCCCCCTAATGGACTCCCCGCTCGATCCTCATCTATGAATCCACATAGCTTTACTCCCTCTTTCCATCTATACCAAAGTCTAAACTGAGTAGTGCCTCTGAGGTATCATAGAACATGCTTAACTTCCCTTTAAAATAGTTTGGTTAGCCTAACCATAGTTTGGCTTAGCTGGTTGACTGCATAGCACATATTTGGTCATGTGTTCACAAGGTACATTAGTGAACTCACCAACTATCGGTATATTGTAACATCCACTTCCTCAGCTGAAGTGGCATCCTCTTTCCTCCAGTTGGTTGATAGAGGTGTCTCCATGGGTTTGCATCCATCCATGTAGAACCTCTAAAGTATCTTGTTGGCATACTTTCCCTGAGAACTAAACAGTTCCCCATCACCTTGTCATACTTCCAGTATGAGGAAGTAGTGCATGAGACCCATGTCCTTCATTTGAAACTCTATTGCAATGTCCTTGTTGCAAGATCTGATCAGTTGCTCATCACCAGTCAAAATCAAGTCATTAACATATAATACAATAATCAATAATTTACCTTATACCAAAATATGATCTAGATTTGCATCTACTTCACTTTTGGTGAAGCCCAAACGTGTGCGATAGATATCAATATCAGTGTACCAATCACGGGGTGCTTGCTTGAGACAGTACAATGCTCACTTGATTCTGCATACATGAGACTCTCAATAAAAAGTATTGAATCCTTCTAGTTTCTCAATATACACTTCCTCCTCAATAAATCCATTGAGGAATGTTGTTTTCACATCCATCTGGTGGATCTTCCACCACATTTGTGCAGCTAAAGCAAGGATTGGTCTGGTCAATGAGTAACTTGATACAAGAGAAAAGGTATACTCATAGTTAATCCCCTCAATTTGAGAGTACCCCTTAGCCCCAAATATGGCCTTCTATTTTTCTATGCTTCTATTTGTTGTATGCTTCACCTTAAAGATCCATCTCGAACCCACAACTGATTTGTTTGCTAGCCTTGGGACAACTTCCCAAACATTGTTCTTTACAATGGATTCGTACTCCTCCACCATTGCATCAACCCATACATGTTTCTCTATTGCTTCCTCGAAAGTGGATGGCTCAATATCAACAAGCTCAATCATTAGAGCCATCTAGCTAGTGTACTGATTTGGTGACCTTATTTGTTTGCACTGATTTGAAGGAGGACCCACATTCTCCCTCATATCTTTCACAGGTATCTCAGCTTCCCTCATTCTTTTCCTGCCTCCTATAGATGGTTTTTCCTGAGTGGTTGTATCCACTCTCTACTCCTCAATTTGTGGCTACTCAAAAACTTCTTGAGGTTCCTCCTTTGGAGCTAAAATCTCCTCTTCTAGTGGGATTTCAAGATCCTTCTCAATAGAGTACCACATGTACTTTTCTTCATCAAATTTTACATCCCTATGCACAAATTTCATTATGAGGGATGGAAAGTACACATGGTTGTTATGGGGAGTTTCTGTGTAACCCAAAAATACCCCCATTTTTGTCATCGACTCTAGCTTCTTCCTTGATTCTTTAGAGAGATCACAATAGAAAGAGCCTCCAAAAATCCTGAAGTGTGACACATCCAGCTTCCTCCCTCAGAAAGTCTCCTCTGGTGTAATCATGCCAAGAATCCGACGAGGACTCCTATTATGAAAATAGATTGTTTTGTTGCATGAATCAACCCACAAATATAGAGGTAGGCCTTGATCTTGCAACATCTCCCTTTCTTCTCCCATAATGCTACAGTTCCTCCTCTCAGCCACCCCATTCTGCTGTGGGTTATGGGGTGTTGTCAACTCTTGTCGAATGCCTTATTTTGCACAAAAAAAAATAAATTCATTCAACATGTACTCACCTCCATTATCACTCTTGAGAGCATTCACCATCTTTCCTATTTATTTCTCAACCAGCGCTTTGAATTCTATGAACTTGGAGAATGTCTCGTCCTTCTTTCACATGAAGAAGATCCAACATTTTCATGAGAAGTCACCAATAAAAATGACAAGATGTTTGTGCTTGGAAGTGGAGGATGTCAAGAAAGGTCCACAAACATCAGAGTGGATCGTTTCAAGGAATACATGTTCTTTGTTGTCCCTATCATGGAAAGTGATTTTTGTGTACTTCCCCAAGGTACACCCTTTGCATGTATCCTACTAATCTAGTGCTCCTATGGGGAGGCCTCTAGTTATATGCTACATCATCTTCAAAGTACCATGATGCAATTGGCCATATCTTCTATGAAAAATTTCATTGACATCTCATCTCTACACCTTCTCTGCCTTTGTTTTCAATGCCAGACAATCCTCCACATATAGCTTGTACATGTTCTTCACAAAAAACCCAATCTACTTCACCTGTACCGTGGCTATGTGTTTCAGGAATTCCTTTCCTTTCCTAAATATAACATCATAATCATGATCTTCCAATATTGCAATAGAGACCAGATTTTTATTTAGACCCCAAATAAACATCACATCCTTGAGCCTGAGACGGGAGCCTGGCTCCCTCTGAAAGGTGACTGTACCAATCTTAGTCGCATTGTACCATCCATCATCTTCCATCTCAATGTGCATCTGGAGATCTTTCTCATCCAGTTCACTAAAAAATTCTTTTTTCCCCATCATATGGAATGAGGCATTTTTGTCCAAGTACCACATGCTCCCCATCATTATTTTGGCCATGAATGCAATGAGATTAAATTCAAGCTCGATCTATGAAGCCAAAGCTTCACCTATTTCTCCTCCTGAGGTCTTCTTGTTTGTCTTCTTGTGTGCATAATTCCAGAATTCAATACAATGAAAGCACTTGATTCTGGAAAAGTCTTTCTTCTTGCCCCCTTGACTAGATTCTGCTTTGGATTGAGATTTCTTCCCTTTTCCCTTCTTTTCATTCCCATCCAAGGCACACTTTTCTTCATCCTCGCCCTAGGATGAAATCTTGTCTCTAGTATTCTTCCTTATTTCCTCCTGTACCAAATTGGACCATGGGCGTTCTCAATTTGGTAGTTTCTCCCTCTCATTCACCTAATCTCGGTAGTTGTGCCAGCTCTTGGGAAGACTTAGAAGGGATAGGCTTACCAAATCATCTTCTACAACAGTAACACCAACTTGAACAAGTTGATCACGACATTGTGTGAACCTCCTCAAGTACTGTAGAATAGTCTCATTCTTCTCCATCTTGATATTTTCAAGTTTATCCTTGAGCAGCAATTTCCTGTGGTCACTAATATTCTAGAACAAATTTGTCAATTCTTTCCACATTGAATATGGACTATCTTTCTCATGGATATTAGAAGTAATTTTCTCTCGTACTCCCTCCAATATGATTCTCCTCACCTTGGCTACACACTTCTTCCATTCTGCTAGATCTTGAGCATCAACTATTATTGGTTTCATAATATCATTATCGATGAATACCTTCAATCCATTATCTTCCAGCACTGCCTCCATGCGGTTCTTCCAAGAAACATAATTCGAGTGTCCCTCAAGGGCATACTTAAGTCTTAGTCCATAGAAATCCATCTTTATAGCTATGAAGAATTGATCCTGCAAATCTGATCCTCTTATAATAACAAATTCAAAATTTCTAGTCTACTATGAATCCTTCTCTGATACCATGTAGAAATTAATGTGTAGATTCGATACTGTTCATGAAGTTTACTAAATCACAAGACTCGAAGCTACTCTACTGATCTATGAAAGTTAATTCACAATCTAGAACACAAATCATAAACATGCAAAAGGTAACATCACACATGCACAAATGTTTATCTAAGGGAAATTAATTGCTCAAAAACCCTTTCTATCTGTATTGCATTATTCGGAGAATAGAGATGAATACTTATGCTTTCTCAATCCTGAGCACAACTTACAAGCGTATAGCTTATCCCTCTACCTAACTGGTTGACTCTGTCCAACACTTAGACAATTTTCAAGCCCTCAAAGCTCCTATTTCCTTGTGTTATTCTTTGAGGAAATTATCCCCTATTATTTAGGAAATTCCCTCAATTGGATTGTGCAATTACCATAGGTACTTCCTCTGACTGCTTGCACCACCTGTACACATGGGAATAATCTACAACTTATAGTACACTACCTTTGAATCTTCATCTCAACTAGGTTACTTAAATTCTCTGCATGCATCAATTATTTTGGGTTGATTTATTAGTTAACCGGTTGATCACCGAATGTAGTTGAATTTCCACTTCCAAAACTTGACCTGCACGAGTTCTTCGAACAATTAGAACTAGTTTAACCAACAATAGCTCAATTTAACTGAAATAGATTGCTACAAATTAGAAATAAATCATAGTGAACTAAACTCAAGCTTCCGCAAATTTAATTAACTGAGCTAACTGAGTGACAAGTGCCATGTCATCTCAATTAACTACCTCCAAGTTTTCTACTTAAATGGAATGTAACATCGCCTTCTCTCACATCTACCCACTTTAACAGGATTGCCTAATGTAAACATGAGATGTGAGGTTACTATGATATGACTCAACCTCCTAGATGACTTTAAGGAAATGGAGTCAACACAACTAGACCTTACTGACTTCCCTTGGGTGCCAGAGGACCTCCCAGAGTAACCTAACCCCTCCAAGTATCCAAACCTTGAGACAACTCAACTTTTCTTTAACTTAGAGCCCCAATCGCTCCCTTACCAAGGCCTCCATGAACCTATGGGTTCCCAGTCACTCCCATAAGCCTACATTAGTGTGACTTTGGCCTTTCTCTGCTAGTGTTGTGCCAGTGATTATGGGAATTAAGGTTATTTTTCAAGGTTTGGGCTTAGCCTCTAACTAGAAAGTTATGAAACTTCCAAAACTCATAAAAGACATGAATACAATTCTTGTAAACCAAAAAATGGAACCAGGACTGGACCTAACCATCCCCAAACAAGACAAAAAATTTGTTAAACACTTGGAAGATATGCAACCTACAGGTCATGAATTCAAGTCTGAACATAAGGGACTGAAAGCTTATCTAAGGTTTAACAAGAAGGGTCTCTACCTTCCCACATTAATTGTCTTAACATAAATTAGGTCTTGCATTCATTATTTAATCAGTTATGAGTGAAAACATGAAAAGAGCCATGACTAAAATATGTTACATAACCATGCATATAACCAGATAAATAATCATAAGAGAATAACCATTAAAGCCACATAATAACCAGTACATTTCCTTACCAAAAGAAAGAGAAAATTATATTTTATTAACCATGGGCAATTACCAACCGGGCTCGGGACTTCCACGTTCCACCCGACCATAGATTGGCTAAGCCAAATATTTCTTTCATCCAATCACCTCTGTGCCATATTCCAAGAATGAATGTGGGATATCAAGAGATAAACCAATCCAAAGACAACCAAGAGAATCTAGAGGCTAAGCCAACTCCACCCCCTCCATACCGTGATCACATTGTTGGGCCTTGAAATTGTCATTCACTTCCATTACATTTTCACTTATATTTCAATATTATCACCTTCAGTCCACCTCTATCTCATTACATTTACCTTACCATTATCATTATTGGGTCACATTTATGTTTTTTCAAACTTTATTAGTTCGTAGCATTTTTAAATGAATTTATGGTTAAAAATTAGAAAATAATGTGCATATGCTTATACCTAACAAGTGGGATGAGATTGTTGACATGTGTAGGTCAAAAGGAAGCTTTTAAAAGACCTTTATATGGCCTCCCAAAACCAAATTCGAATTTGAGTGGAGAAGATCATGGGATCATAAGGATATGTGTCTCATTTCCTATTTGTATTGAAACTCTAAGAAGACATGTGTCTTATCATTTCCTATTTTGATTGTAACTCTAGAGATATAGGGAGAGATTCATGGACTCTCATTAATGAGATAACTTCTCATCTTTTTGTATAAATAGGGGAAGTTTTCTCTTATCATAGGGGGTGAAAAGGGGGGTGTAAAAGGAGGAGAAGAAGAGAAATAATTATAGAATGTTTTGTAACAAGGCTTGAGATGGAATGGGATGTAAAGTGAAGAGCTATTGATGTAATGAGATTAGGAGTGTAGATTTCCATTGTGTAAAGTTGTGAGTTTATCAATAAAGAAGGTTCTTTTCTATTATTGAATTTTAGAATGTGAGTTTTGCGAGTTGGAATGCTATTGGACAATGGAAGGGCCCCCATCAACCATGTGCATCCATTAGTAAATTTGTAAGATTAATTAGTTTGTTTTACTTTGATTCATGTGAATAGTTTAGCTTTCCATTACAAATGTTATTTTATTTTTCAAATGTAGATTTACCTCACTGTGTAATTTTATGTTTCCTAAGAGCATCTCAAGAAAGTAGTGTTTTATCGATTTTCAAAAATTGGATTGCTTGAAGCATTAGATCATACAGTGACTTAGTTTTCTTTCACATGTCTTTACAATGCTTTCTTAGATTCAGCTTTACATTCACTGTTTAACTCTTTAACCCTATGTTTTCCAAAGAGAAGTTAGCATTCAGCAATTTTCCAATATTGGTTGCTTGAGGCATTAAGAATAAACAGTGATATAGTTTCTTTCCTTATGCTTTTGTCATGCTTTTTAGATTAAGATTTCATCTATTGTGTAATCTCATGATCAGCAAATCTAAGAAGGTAGTTCTTCCAATTTGGGTTGCCTAAGAGGCATTAGATCACAGAGTATCTGTAAGCTTTCCTTTCCATGCTTTTATGATGCTTTCTTATATCACATATAATGTATACTCAATTGCTTCAGTCATTTCAAAAAGATGATTTTGAGATCTTCCTATATTTAATGTTCACAATAGTATTTGAGCATGCAGTAGATCATAGTTGTTTTTATATTGCTTGCTTTCATTTCATAGAATAGGATTAGTTTTATTTTTTATCAAGATTTTCAAGGATAGGATAGGAATTTATTTCATTTTCATCTTATCAATGAATACAATTATATCTAGAATAATGCTCTACTTTTCATAGACACAGTGCCGACCTAGATTAGACTAACCATTCAAGTTTTTTATTTAATTTTATGCAAATTAAGTTAGTTGGAGTACATTTCCTTTTCTTCCTTATTAGAAATTAGTTTTTATATTAAACATCCATTAGACTTAGTTGATCATTGACACTTAACATCCATTAAAATCATTAGGCATAAAAGACAAAACCCTCAAAACAATACAAAAACATACTCAACGAAGTAAGAAACAAGGTTAACTAAGCACATATTGTGCACCACACTTCATCAATTTACTAACTCTAGTCGATAATTTATGTTACCAATTTAAGACATTAAATTTACTCAACACACACCTAAACCGATGTCGAGATCACAAAAACCAACTAATCTTGGATGCCTTAAAATTTCTTCACCGTCTTTGATTAATTTTCCTGTCTTCGCACTCAAGCTTTACTATGTATCCCGCCATTATCGATCAAGCGATTCCTAGGTCTTTGGGAATTTTCCTGAGATCACCTCACCCCAGATTCTAAAACCATCCGATAATCCAAAGCTCAAACCGAGAAAAATCCCATCACACCATGGTTATCTAGAAACGGTAAGGCCAAGCTAAAATCCATTGTCAAATCACGACAAAATCCATGCCAATGACAATAAAAGACCAATATACCAACATGCACATACCATGCATGTCAAAACCAACTAGGAAATCACACATGTAATCTATTACCTACAAGTATTCTCAGAGAATCTACTTGATCCTTTCTGTCCTTTACTTTCCTTTTCCTTCTTTGTTTTTCTTCTCCTTTCCTTTCCTTGCTTTATTAATTTCTTTCTCCTCATGGTGCTTTCTCCTCTCTGAAACAAACTCTAATACTAAAATAACAAAAGTTTGAAAAAAAGCTGTCAACTGATGCTCTATGGTCTTTTCATTGATGAGGCTTCTAATTTCTTTAATTTTCCATTATTTTCTTTCATTTTCCTCATCACATACAACATGTTACCTTTCACTTTCCTTTTCTCCTAATTTCCATTATTTTCATAAATAATGTGCCAAAAATGCCCTTTTGCCTTTCCAAAACCTTAGCCATTTCCTTTGCCAATTTCCCCTTAGCCATAAACACAATAAGTGATTCCCACTAGGATATTTTTCCCAACATTTAGCTTGGAATAAGTGTCCCTTGCCTGTGGCCTTATTTTACCTTTATTAACTTTTATTACATAAACTTTTAGCCAGGGGTTGTTACAAACCCCTCCCCCTTAGGGGAACACCATCCTCAGTGTTAAATCACACTTAGATCCAAAAAAACTATTGAAGAGAAAAAAACATACTTCCTATGGAGCTTTACAACCCATCTCGTTGCAGTATTTACTGTAACATCTTTCTCAAAAGAAAAACCATCATGACAACATGGAAATATAAAAACCATACCACTTATGGGAGCTTTATAACTTAGCTCATCTCGTTATTTACAATAGAAACCATACGTAAATATGTAAAAATATCAAGAATCATTTTCCTTCACCGAAAAGGAATGAAGGATACGAAGCCCGTATCTGATCAACCATCTCCCATGTAGCTTCGTCGGGCCCAAAGTGCTTCCACTGCACTTTAACCTGCTCGAGTGCTCTGTTATAGAGCACGAGATGTTTCCATTGCAATATGCATTGGGGTTTCGGCTGGAATTATCCTTCTTGCTCCACCTACAATAGAAACCAATCAATGACATGGTCAACATCCTTTACATATCTTTTAAGCAATGAAACATGAAAAACGTCATGGAATTTCACTGTTGGAGGCAGTGCAAGTCTATAGGCCACTGGTCCAATCCTCTCAAGGATGTTAAAAGGCATGCAATACCATGGTGCCAACTTGGCACATGATCTGATCCTCAAGGATATCTTTCTGGGCATGATGCACAAATACACATGCTCCCCAACCTGAAACTCCTTAAATTCCTTGTGTCGGTTTGCATAACTTTTATGCCTATCTTGTGTTGCCTTGAGATTCTTCTTTATAACCTACATTTCTTGTTCCATATCTGCCAACATGTTCGATCCAATAAGTGCCTTGTTTACTGGATCACTCCAGTTGATGGGAGTGTTACAACTCCGTCCATACAGTGCCTCAAACGGACTCATCCTCAGTGACTCTTGTTAACCATTGTTGTATGCAAACTCAACCAATGGAAGGTACTCCTCCCATCTTCATTGTTGACGCATGACATACATCCTCAACATATCCTCCAATATCCATTTAACCCTCTTTGTCTTTCCATCTATCTATGGATGATAAGTTGTGATGAAAGTTGACTCTATCCCAATCCTGCAAACAACTCCTTCCAAAACTTGGAAGTGAACTTGGCATCCCTATCCGACGTAATATTCTTCAAAACACCATGCAATCTCATGATCTCCATGATGAAGACTTGTGCTACGTCACTAGTTGAATAGGTAGTCTTCACTGGAATGAATTAAGATACCTTTCTTAACATGTCTACCATAACCATGATAAAATCATGCTTCCTCAATGTCCTCAGAAGACTTGTAATTAAATCCATGGAAATGACCTCCCATTTCCACTCTAGAATCAGAATAGGCTTAAGCAACCCACTTAGATGCTTACATTCTGCTTTGACTTCCTGATAGTCCAAACATCTAGCCATGAACTCTACCACTTCCTTTTCAGATTCAGCCAGTAGTAGAACTTCTTCACAGTTGTCAATGTCTTCTGATATGATGGGTGACCTAAATATTGTTTTACATTAAATGCCCTCAAGATAAGCTTCTTGAGTTCATTTTCATCTAGAACATAGATCTTGTCCCTAAATATCACCAAGCCATATGTTGTAAGATGATAATCCACATCCTGATCACCTATACCCGGTTGTAACCTATGCATAAGCCCCCTATACCTATCATCCTTTTGTCCTGCTTGTAAGATCCGATATTGTAAACATGTCCCATATGATCTCACTGCTGCAACATGATTCAACTTCACTTTCCTGCTGAGAGAATTCACAAGTTTGTTCTCCTTACCCTTGATGTATCTGATCTCGAAGTCAAACTCACTAAGGGTGGTCAACCATCTAGCTTGTTTGGCATTCAAATTCGGTTGGTCAAACAAATAGCTTAGTCCATTGTGATCGTTCATCAACACAAACCTTCTACTAAGAAGATAATGTCTCTACATATTCAAGGCATAAATAATAGTTTCCAACTCAAGATCATGAGTCACATAGTTTTGTTCATGCTCATTCAGTTTCCTGGACTCATAGCATATCACTTTTCCTTGTTGAATAAGGACTCCACCAAGCCCTCTTGTGCAAGCATTTGTACATAATACAAACTCTTTATCCAAATCTACAATATTTAACACTAGAGTATTTGCCAACAACTGCTTCAACTACTCAAAACTAGTTGCACACTCCTCTGTCCATTCAAACTTCTTACCCTTCCTATGCAAGGATCTAATAGGATATGAAATGCATGAGAAGTTCCTGATAAACCTCTCATAGTAACTTGCTAAGCCCATGAATGATTTGACTTCCTCCACATTTCTAGGAGCTACCCACTCCATGATACCCTTTATTTTTTCCAGATCTACTGCTATGCCATTCTTGGAAACATCATGTCCCAAGTAGTGTACTTCTATATGAAAGAAACTACACTTGCTAATCTTAGCATACAATTGATGCTCTCCTAGCAATCTCAACACTGCTGCTAAATGCTCAACATGCTCTTCCTCATCCTTAGAATATATCAATATGTCATAAATTAATACAATAAAAAAAATTTCTAGATAAGGACACAAGTTACTATTCATCAAACAGATAAAAGTAGCTAGAGAATTAGTCAAATCAAATGGAACTACAACAAACTCATAATGCCCATACCTGGTCCTGAAGGCGGGACTATAGATGTCTTCTTCTTTGATGTGTACCTGATGGTATCCTAGTCGCAACTCTATCTTTGAAAACAATGTTCCTCCCTTCAATTGATCAAACAAGTCGCCAATCCTTAGCAATGGGTACATGTTCTTGATCGTCACCTTGTTCAACTATTTATAGTCAATGCACAAGCTAAGAGTACCATATTTCTTCTTTACGAAAATTACTGGTGCACCCCAAGGCCATACACTTTGCCTAATTTTCTCTTCAACTACAACTTTAACTCTACTAATTCTGGAGTGCTCGTCCTATAAGGTTCCTTTGATGATGGTATAGTCCCTAGTACCAACTCAATAAAAAAGTCTACTTCCCTGAGCAGAGGAAACTCTAGAATATTTGCTAGAAACACATCCTGAAACTGTCGCATACAGGGTACCTCTTGAAGATTTATGCATCCTCAACATCCTTACCCTTGTCACTGGAAATATGAACTACAAACATCACACACCCTTTTCTACAACTGTGCTTAGCCTGCATAGTTGTGACCATCCTCAGTGGTGTAGGCTTCTTCTTCCCCTACAAGATTCTATTCTCTCCATTATCATCCAAGAAATCAATAGCCTTGTCATAATAGTCTACCTTGGTACTATGACGATATAGCCAATCCATACCAAAAATCATACTATACTATCCCAATGGTAGTACATTCAAATAGGCATACCATTCAACTCAAATGCACAAGCTCTTATCCATTAATGAACTCTCTTTGTACTTGTATCCAACTACACCAACCAAGACTTTGCATGCACTTCTTTTCTCAAGCCACACTTATCCATCATGTCAAGATTAACATAACTATAATTAACTCTAGGATCAATTAAAATGGAAATAACTTTATCACAAACCTTACTATCCATCTCAATGATAGATGGTTGGTGATCTGTCTTCATATTGTCCATAACTGCATAAATCTGAGGAATACTATGACCAACATCCCCACCTGTTTTTGTCTCCTAAGCACTATAGATTTGTGGCCTACCTCCTTGGCACAATGTAAAATCCTTGTTACAATGGTCTTTGCCACATATCCAACACTGCAACAGTGCTCTACTATCACCTCTATTCTACTGCTCTCCAAACTATCACACATGTCCCTAATCAACTACACTGAACTTCTTGTAAGGAGCAACATTTTATTTCTCACCTGCATCCTAAGGTCTTCCCCACTTCAGTGGCCATTTTCCTTTTACTTTCTCATTTCTCTTCAAGTCACGTTTAGGCTTAACTTTTTTCTTTGATTGTTGATAACAATGCTTCAATTTATGAATGGATTCCTCTAACGATATAGGCTCATCAAACTCAATCCGGCCTCTATATGTTGTTGGCAATCCACTGATGAATCTTTGAATCTTAGTCTTCTCCTCCTTGAGATATGGCACATACCTCAACAGCTCCAAGAATCTTCTAGTGTACTCATCATCTTTCATAGAACCCATTTGTAGCTCATAAAACTCCTTAGCTCTATCATCATAGTAACTCTCTGATAAGTACTTCTTGAAGAGCCTCTTGAACACATCAAAAATAAAGTCTTCTTCCCAAATACCTTTGACATTCTTTACATCCTCTCACTAGATATCTACCTTCCCTTTAATACTGAAAGTGGCTATCTTAGATTTCATGTTCTCTCAATAGTTATGCAATCTAAAGAATTTCTTAATTCCAACAAACCATGCCTCTGCGTCTTTTAGCTTCTTCATCTCTCCATTGTAGGAGGCTTCATTAGTTTTCTCTTTCTTCTCTTGACTCATTTGCAACTATCCCTGCCTCTGTAACTCTAACACTATCTGAAGGATTGTTGCACTAACCTCTACCTGCTTATCCTAAGCCATTGCAAGTCTTTCTTGAGCCTCAACCAACCTGTCATTGTTTGCTTTGAAACTTATGATCTCTACCCTCAAGCTCCTTAATGTATCTGATATACCAGGATAATACTATTCTCCTTGTTACCAAACTGATCTATAGGGCGTGTCACGGGAACTGTAGTCTACCATTTTTCTGGTCATCTTTGATTCTCTTCTTCATGCAAGTATACCATGTCATATAAACCAAATAGATACCAAAATCAAATCCATACCTTAGTGATGTTAATGGGACACTTATATAATCTACAATATCAGTCCTCACTAACATGTATATGTATAATCATAAACATATCCATGTAATAACATAACATCACAACAACATCATGTATGATCATACCAACTGTATACCTTGATCCCATGCATGAAAACCATAACCTTGAAAACATCAGACTTACCCAAAGAGAGAGAAACCACACTCTGATACCATCTTATGGTATCAAATATGATCCAAAGAGAGCAACAACCTTGCTTTGATATCACCCTGTAACATTGACGCCTCTCACACATACCCACTTTCACCGGATTACCCAAGATAAGCATGATATCAGGGGTTACTATGATATGAATCAACCTCCCAGATGACCTTAAGGATATGGATTTGACACAACTAGACCTTACTAACTTCTCTTAGGTGCCAAAGGACCTCCAGGAGTAACCCAACCCCTCCAGGTGTCCAACCTCTGAGAAAACTCACCTTTTCCTTGACCTAGAGTACTAGTCAATCCTTTGCTAAGGCCTCAATGTGACCATGGGTTCCTAGTCGCTCCCATGGGCCTACATCAATGCAACTGTGGCCTTTCTCTAACAGGATTGTTCCAACGACAGCGGGAATTAAGGCTATTTTCTAGAGTTGGGGCTTAGCCTCTACCCAAAAAGCCATGAAACTTCCATAACTCATAAAATACTTGAAGATAATGCTTGTAAACCAAAAACCAGAGCCAGGACTTGACCCGACCATCCCCAACTGGGATACATTTTTTCAAACACTTGGTAGATATGTAACCTATAGGCCATGAATGCAAGTTTTAACATAAGGGACTGAAAACTTATCTTAGGTTTAACATGAACAGTCTCTACCTTCTCACATTAGTTGTATTAACACCAATTAGTTTGTGCATTCATTATTTAATCAGTTATAAGTGAAAACATGAAAAAAGACATGACTAAGATATGTTATATAACCATGCTTGTAACCAGATAAATAACCATAAGAGAAACACCATTAAAAACACATAATAACCAGTACATTTCCTTACCAAAAGCAAGAGAAACTTATCTTTTATTAACCATAGGAAATTACCAACTGGGTTTGGGACTGCCATGTTCCACCCGACCATAGGTTGGTTGAACTAGATATTTCTTTTATCTAATCACCCCTATCCCATATTTCAAGCATGAATGTGGGATCTCATGGGATTAACCAATCCAAATACAACCAAGGGAATCTAGAGGTTAAAAAAAACTCCACCCTCTCCATACTATGATCACACCTAAATTGGTGCTGAGATCACAAAACTAAACTGATCTTGGATGCCTCAAAATTTCTTTACCATCCTTGAGGAATTTTCTTGTCTCCACCCTCACGCTTTACCGTGTATCCCATCATTACCGGTCAAGAGATTCCTAGGCCTTTCAGAATTTTCCTGATACCATCTCACCCCGGATTCTGAAACCATCTGAAAATTCAAAGCTCAAATTGAGAACAATCCCATCACACCATGGATATATGAAAATGACAAGGCTAAGCTAAAATCCACTATCGAATCCCGACAAAATCCATGCTAATGACAACAAAATAACCATATACCAACATGCACATACCATGCATGTCAAAACCAGCTAGGAAATCACACATGAAATTTGTTACCTGTAAGTATTCCCATTGAAGTTTCTTGATCCTTGCCTTCATTTTCCTTTTCCTTCTTTGATTTTCTTTTCCTTTCTTTTCCTTATTTGCTTACTTTCTTTCTCCTCTTGGTGCTTTCTCCTCTCTGAGACAAGGTCTAACACTAAATTGACAAAAGACTAACAAAAAGCTGCCAATTGATACTCTAAGGTCTTTTTATTGATGAGGCCTCTAATTTCTTCAATTTTCCATTATTTTCTTTCATTTTCCTCCTCACATACAACATGTGATCTTTCACCTTCCCTTTCTCCTAATTTCCTTTGTTTTCATAAATAACACTACAACAAAATCCTATGATTAGTGTATCCTTTTTCTTCCTTTTTTGTGTCCAGAGCCCATTTTTTGTTCTATTTGTATCCATTTATCAAATAGGGTGCAAAACTTGATGCAAAATTTGCATCAAATCTTACACCAAGTTTAACACTAGTTATTGCAATAGGTTTTGCACTAGGTTTTATTCCAAGTTTTGTTCCATGTTTTGCATCAAGTTTGACACCTAATTTTGTTTCACCTATTTTTGCATCCTCTATTGCTTCTAATTTTTGCGCTTACACTTGCATCAAAATTTGCATCATTTTTTGCATCCATTTTTAAATCATTTTTTTCATCACTTTTTAAATCATTTTTTGCATCCCCTTTGTGCCAAGTTTTGCGTCAAGGTTTGTGTCTAGTTTTGAATCTATTTTCGCATCTACTTTTGTTGAATCCACTTTTGCATCTTGTTTTTCATCCATATTTACATCCTCTTTTGGGTTTTACCAAAGGTTTTATAATTTTTTCCTTTGCTTATGAACAAATTGATAGCTAAATCCAATTTTAATGCTTTAGATATTAACTATGTAGCTAAATTGGATTATCAAGAGGAATAGGTGACTCCACAACTTGATGAGGCTTTCATGACCTCACCCTGGTATGCAGACCTTATCTATTTTTACTTAATTTAAATTCTCCTCCCGGTTTGACAAAAACAAAGGCTAGATTTTTGAAACTAAAAGTAGTTAGATTTTTCATCTCAGAGAATTCTTTATCTTGGAAAGATGCTAGTGGTCTTCTGCTAAAGTGTCTTTTGAGTGATGATGCAGAAAGAATAATGTAGGAATTCCATGAAGGTTATTGTGGTGGCCATCTCTTTTGGAAAAACACTACCAATAAGATCCTTAGAGCCGGTTTTTACTGGCCTACACTTTTTCCAGATGTCCATAAAAAGGTAACCTCTTGTCATAAGTGTCAAATCTTTGAGGGAAAAAGAAAACTTTTACCGTTACCTTTGAAGCCCATATCTGTTGAGAGCCCTTTCCAATAGTGGGGTTGGATTTCATTGGAGAAATCCATGCTCCATCCTTTGCTCAACATAAATGGATCCTTACTGCTACTGACTACTTTACGAAATGGATTGAGGCCATTCCTTCAAGACTAGCCACAGATGTTGTGATTATCAAATTCTTAGAAACCAACATCCTGTCTAGATTTGGCTGCCCAAACAAACTTATTACAGACAATGCAGCAGCCTTTAGGTCTAAGAAAATGACAGATTTATACAATAAATACCATATTTCCTTGGGGCATTCAACTACTTATTACCCACAAGGTAATGGGCTGTCTGAATCTTCAAACAAAAGTCTAGTGAATATTATCAAGAAGTTGCTAGTAGAAAACAAGAATTCATGGCACAACAAACTTATAAATGCACTTTGGGTTGATAGGCTCACTACAAAGAAATCAATTGGCATGTTACCAAACCAATTTTTTTATGGAATGGATGTTGTTTTTCCATCCTCTTTGGGAATTTGATTCAAGAATTACAGGCCGAGGCCAATGAAATTCAAAGAACGGTTGATCAAACGATCCAGTTGCATCAATCAAGAGAAGAAGTTTATAACAAGGCTCAAGTCATTCAGGAGAATGTTAAAAAAGTTTTTGATAGAAGGATAAAGGTGGATGATTTCACCATTGGTAACAAATTTTTAAAGTTGGATTCAAGAAGGGAGGATAAAGGGAAGCATGGAAAGTTTGATAATCTATCGATGGGCCCTTATGTCATTTATGTTGTCAGAGGGAATAATGAATTTTTTATCAGAATTTTGGATGGGACAAAATTCCCTGGTGGACCTGTAAATGGCAAGATGCTCAAACATCATTTTTCTGAGTATTAGACATTTTCTTATCATTTATCATTGTATATATCATTGTCTTTATTGTGTGGATTGGGTAACCTGTTAGCAGAAGTTGAAGCCCGCAGAGACGACCCTAAGCTTCTATTTGATGAGTTACCATAAATACTTCTACAAACAAATCAGAGGTGGACATTACTGAAATAACAACTCAAGGCTACTGATCATATATTATTGGAACCTCACAAGGAGAGTTCCATTCCCAGCTGGAGCCACTGTTAGGGTCATATAATTTATAGGATCTCAAGGTAGTTGAGTGATGTATCTCATAAATATTATTTTGTAAATGCTTGTCATCTTCCAATGATTTCAAAATAAAAAGAAAAATATAATAAAAAATGAAAAGAGGGTATAAAGAAGAAGAATAAAGAGAAAAATAAAAATACTAAAAAAAGAGAAGAGATCAAACCCCACCAGAAAAGAAAGAAAATAAAAAATAGAATAAAACTGAAAGTGTGCAAGTCTAAATGCAACTACTCATACAATTTTTTGCTTCATTTATGTAAAATAAAGTTGTGTGCATCAGTTGTTCAAAATGTCACAATCACTTGCTTTAGTTTGGTCATACTTCTTAATCATGGTTATACTTCTTTAACTTTCTGTAAATTAGATAGAGAATGAAGGTTTATCCAACAGTTTAATCTGGATAAATCATTAGTTAGGTAGAAAATGACATTGACACAACTGTTTAATATGGGTCATAGGATAAATAAGGAATAGGTTAGATAGTTTTTCTTTTTGCATAAAAGAAAACAAAAATGGGTTTTCTAGTCTAAGTGCACCCTAGAAATTAAAATAAAAAATGCTAGTGAAGCTAAGGGTAGGTAAATTTGATGGGTTTCTTAAATGTCAGCATGCATAAATTTTATCCTAAGTTTAAGGATAGGGAAAGAGGTGAAAAGTGAATGTTTTTCATTATATATTTCAAAAGTTTATTGTTAATCCCATATCCTAAGTTTAGAGGATAAATATGTGCAAGGATCAAGTATTTCATTTCCCTATTTCTTCCCCTTTCCTAAGTTTGAAAACAAAATTATGTGAGCGCAAGCGGAAAAAGAATTTTGACATTTATGGTTAAATTTTGTCACCTTCGACACTTTGGAATTCAGTTCCCTGATTCATCCACGACTCAACATCCTTTTTCGCCCCCCCCCCCCCCCCCCCCCCCCCCTTCGCATTCTCCCTTTACCATCAAGGGGGGTCTGGAAGGTTGTTTCTTCTGCCAGGCCCTACTCCCTACGTGGCGACTCCTAGTGATTTTGTACCCCCCCACTGATACCACTTACCACCCAACACCTCCTCCAGAAACCGCCATCCTACATCCTCTCCTACTACGTCCACACCACTCCTCCTCTGCCACTCTCTACCCACCACCTGTCCCAACTGTTGCTCCAATTAAATATCTTCTCGCTTTATACCCATTTCACATTTAGTTTTCTCGGGTAACCGTTTAGTAAAGACCTCGCACCATTTTCAACGAAACTCTGCTTCTGTGTTTAAAAATATACAGAGCCTGTCATTGTCAATCTTTACTTCTCATTTCTTTTGTTGTTCATTATTTCTTGTAGCAACCTCAGCCAGAGCTTCTTCAGTACCAACATCTTAATAGTCGTTGACCTCCCTGTTCGTTGTCACCTGACACACTACTTTTCCTAAGCCCAATAAGCCCTCCTTTGTCTATTGATTTTGTTCAAAAAGTGCTACATCCATGCCTCCAAAAGCTAAGACCTAGGACCAGGTCATCAACCCATTGATTCTGCCTTTTGTAGACTTAGATCACACACCTTTGGCAGACAGAGTTTACTAGATCACTGAAACACTATGTGACTGTGATTTCTTTGAGTTATATTGTTGGTTAGAGGAGAAAGATAATGATAAAACAAATGAGATAGGACTCTGAGAGTCAAACCTTCCCCACCATATCTTTCATGTGACCTTTCAAACCCCAGAATTCACTAGGAGATGCCAAGCTTGCTATGTCCCTGCTCAAAGAGCTATAATTGCACCTACAGGTGACATCCTTTTCACCATTACAGCCAAATGAATTGATAAAATCATGTTGTCCCCTTCTATGGAAAATGTTGCCCCTTTCTCCATAGAAGCCCTCACCCAACTTTATCAAAAGCTATATTTTTCCACCAGAGTTAGGATTTTTGAAATTTTCTTTCCAGAAAATGCCCAATTTCACAAGAAAAGTCCTCCTTATCCTTCTGCCATATTCCCTGACTAGGCCAAACAAATTATATCTATCCTTTCTCACATTCTAGGCTACCATTCTGATCAGTGGGTGGATGAGCTTATTTTAGGATTTATTTCCACATTTTCCACAGACAACAAGCCCTCTACTGTTTGCAATTTTAGTGAATTATTGGCTGACAATATCCATGAGCGGTTCATCAATTTTCCTACAGAGAAGATCATCAGTTACACCTCTATTTTAGTGTACATGTTCATCTATTACCAATTAGAAAATTTTTGTTTTGCCTTGTAGAAATTGGAGGATGCAGGTGACCAACAACCAGTGATCTTTTGGACATCACTGGTCATGAAAGAACAACAAGAATTCACCTACAAGCAATTTGTAGAAGACTTTGTTCATCTAGCTATGAACATTCTCTGCAGTACAGTGCAACCTAGGATGAGTGAGGAGATCAAAGGAATAATACATCTACCAGACCAAACCAAGACTAGAGATTGGTACCTGTACCAAAATTATACAAAGATCAAAGTCTATGGATGTGATTTGGCCCCATACAAGCTTCCCAAGTACCTCCCAATGAGGATCTTTGCACTCTAATATATCAGGCAAATTTTAAACTTAGATGAGATTCACTTTGTAGTAGCAAAGAAGAAGGCACAAATCAGGATCAAGCACAAGTAGGCCCATTTGTCTGCAATACAAGAATTGCAAGGGACGAGGCAAACAAGATATTGAAGGAGATGAAGTTCAACTTGAGCTTCACCTGGTCTTATGACCCCTATGGCATCATTTCAAAACTTAGAGTGGACAATAAGAACACTCCCTACATTTATACTTTGAGGCTAGAGATAGAACCGTATGCTAATTAGTTGGAGTGGGCATAAAATATCCTCCAGGAAGATGAAGAGCAATTGGTTTCCACTTCTAGTTTACAGACTCCTGTTCCTCAGGAGAAATACAAAAAAATACAAAGAGAGGAAGGGTCTTCATCTATAACCGTGGGAGAAGCCATAGAATTTAGAATCAATTACAAAAAAATGCCCAAGGTGGTTCACAAACTAGAGGTAGACAAAGAAATGGAAGAGCAAGAAGATATTATTATCACCGATTCTCCACCAGCAACCATGAAGTTCACTATTTCTCCTTTGAACCTTCATCTTCATAGGGTCATAAGGAGACCGAGCTGGAAACACACACTATCTAGATAGAGAAGGAGAAAACAATGTTTGATAGGTACAGAGAAATAAAGATCAGGAATGAGATATTGAAGAACAACACCTACAACCAATTCTGGAAGCAAACTTCCAGTTCACAAAGTAGACTTTTGTCAATATTTGATACTAAACATGGGAAAATGTAGATGGCCTTTCTTGAGGCCCATACTTCACAACCTAAATCAGTAACGGACTACAAGAGCACCACCTTTGAGTTCAGCACAAAGGATATATATCCCATTGATCAAATGGAGATTCAAAAACAAGCTGGTGAGATGATATCCTCCACTCTTATTAACACTGCCATGTCTTTATCCAAATTACAGGTCTCCTTTGAAAATGTACAATCACAATTTAAGATGGAGAAGGTCTCCTCCTTGGCCAATGACAACAAGATCAAGTCTTTAGAAGAATTGGTGATCAAGATATGGTATGACCCTAAGGATGTTATTGATGCTGAAGAAATTATTAAGAAGAAAAACTTGGACATTGTAGCATTGAGGAAACAACTCAAGTTGCTAGCTACAGAGGATCCAATGACCATGGAAATTGCAGAAGATGAAGCTCAAAAAGATGACATGATGAAGCTACTTATTGACCAAAACATACAATTCAGGCAGATGGAAGCAGAGTTAGAAAAGATGATAAATAAGAAGGAATACAGCTTGAAGATGGCCATTGTTACCTTGTATGTTGTGCCTCTTTCTCAACTGCCTTCCACAGGAACAACTACTGTACCTTCCACTTCTACTCAGACCCCCAGTGCTGAACAAGTAGCAGAGACACTGTAAAACATGTCCTTACGATCAAACGATATTGAGACCTTACAGAGCCAACTTAAAGCTATGGAAGTCCAGAAGGCCAAAGTTGAAGTTGCTCGCACTGCTGAACTAGACAAAAATTAGAGACTTCTGGAAAATATGTGCCAGGTAGAGAGACACACTTCTATTGGCCAGACCTTGGACCAAGCCAAGGAAACAATCTAGATGAACATACTTGTCTCAATGAATGAGATTTGGCCTTCTATTTAGATTATATTTGAACAGAAAGAGTTAATCGATAAGGCCATTGAGACCATTGTACAAGGAAGGAAAAAGTTGGGAGAAATGCCAACTGAAGCTGTAAATATTATCAGGTTCTTCAATTCAAAGTCCATATATGAGCTAGAGGAAGTGGGAGTCAGTGATAGAACTAAACAATTCTGGAGGTTAAGAAGGTCTTGACTAAGAGAAATCTTATTGACCAGTTGGAGGAAAAGTGTGAGACCTTAGAGTTGTAGGTAAATAGATTCACAAATAGGATTGAGGGCTTAATGCAGAAGGGATAGACCAACATCTATGTCATCAATGGTAAGTTGATCACTCAAGAGGAATACATCCAAAAAATGAAAGTGGTAGCCAAAAGCAGCATCAAGTTCAGTGGAATCAAAGGGAGTACGATAGTGAAAGATTTTTTGGAGACCATGTCAAATGACTTCCATGTGCAGAATGAAGTAAAACACGTTTTTACTGTGAAGCCACCTTTTACTAAGTATACAGAGGTAGATGAAATCTACTGCATAGTGACAAATTTAACAGTGCTAGATGAAAAGAGATGGGAAGAGTTACTTAATTTACTAGACTAAGCACTAACTCAGGATCAGTGAAAGTTTTTGCTAGCGCAACAGCGAGCACAATTTTCAGTTCAACATCGCATTCTATTTTGAATGACTCAACAACAGAAACCACCCAAATAGGGCCATCGCTTTCCTCAACAGCCTATGTGGCCTATTCGTTTGCCAAGATTAGATGATATTAGTTTGTAACTAGGATAATAATACACTGTCAATTTGACAAATATTTTGTAAAGAATTATTGTAATTTTTATTATAAATACTTCACTATTTGAAGTATTAGTGTTTATTCCCGAATGTAATTTCCACTACATATTGTAATCTTGAAGTACTGGAGCATCAATAATACAGGGACTTTTTACAAGATTCATGTGGTGTTCTAAATGGTGATGTGTTTCTTATCTTTATATGTTTAAAAGTTGTTATCTCTTTCCTCTATTTTTCTAAATCTGAATTAATCAACAGAAATTGTGATAAATAAGATTCATTGTCAAGAGTGCACTATTTTGGCTATTGTTGATTTTAATGTTTTCTACTAAAGTCAGGATAAAGAATTCTTAATTTCTCTTTTTTCTCTACTGAACCTTACATTTCTACTTTTCCACCACCCATTTAAGCTCTGAAAATATCCATTTACTACAACCTAGCTTGCCCTGTGATAACTCCTTTAAAAATTGATGAACAAACTCGAGTTTTAGTTTATGGACTCCATAGCCCAATGGAATTATAACACTCAAATCAACCAAACCAATCAATCAGAACAAAAAGCACAATCATATCTAGCCTAAAATTCACATTAAAAACAAAGCTAAATCTTATAGACAGATCTCTCTTTGAGGTTGGTAGGGCTAGATCCCAGCTTCCAGAGTTGGTTTAATTTTGTCCTATGTGTTTACTCTCTCAACCTAAAAATACAGAATGACAACACCTAGAACAAACATTGACTAGACTCACTTGGGCTTTTTGGAGGGTAATCTTCACTCGAGATGGAAAAAGTGAAGTTATTTGCACCAGATAATTTTATCAAGTAGGTTGTCAATGTAACTGTTTCCGCTCGTGCATATCTACAATCATTTTTCACTTTAATTTCTGCAACATTTGATTTCATTACCAACTAGTGATTTTATTGTCAAAATCTTGTTTGCATGGTTTAAATCCTTAGATTTTTTAGCATGTGTTAGTTGTTTGTTTTTACTTTTTAGAGACCTTAGGATTGGATTACGAATATTATTTAATTTGGTGATAAATTTCAGTCCTGGTTGAATCTCCAAGACAGTTACGTAGAATACGAGGTCAATCTCCTAAATACACACCAAGTCAGTTGGAAAAGATAAAAATGGAAAAGTCAAAATCTACATGATAAAAAACCTCAGACAAACCTAAAACATCAACAGTTTTATAATCTGAGACAGTAGAAATTGAATTAAATCCAAAACAGAAAGTAGAATTAGGCTTATCTCACCCTGATCCAGAAGTTACTGAGGTAGTTCATACAAAATCTAGCACTAGTGAAGCCCTAAACACTGAACTTACTAAACTAGAAGTAGAAGAACCTGAGTCTGAGCTTTTTCAACTTGAATCACCTTTGGTTGTTATAGCTCCTACTCCTAATCCACCTTCACCTTGAAGAAACCTAATAGTAATGACTGAATTACCTCCTGGGTTAATTAATATTGAATACATTACGAAAGAAGCAGAGACACCTCATTCTCCATTTACCGATGCTGAAAATTTTGACCCAAGAGTTCCTTTTTCTCCTTTCCGACCTGACCCTTGGTATTCTACAACTTTGAGTTTTTTAGGTCATAATTTGTCACCATCACACATTCCTTTTTATTCACCAGAAGTAACTATGTCAAAAATTCCTATTGGGAGCCAACCCATTGATTCATCCATGTTTACCAGCTCCCTAGAATCACTATTGTATGGTGGTCCATCAGTTCCTCCTGGGTACCAGTCACTTACTGGGACCTTTTTAGGAGCATCCTCTTCTCCCCAACCTTCTACTTGGTCATCTGGTTTGTCTACATCTATTGTTCAGAGCATGACTTCCATGCCTAAAGCACTTACAATGTCAGACCAACAAATTCACATGGTTTCTGGTAATTCAAGTGACCCTCAAGTAACCCCAACTGACATTTATTACCAGCCTAGGGATCAATCACATTATCCTCCACCTGGAGAACAACCTTTTTCTTGGGGTAAAACTATTATTGGTTCCTATGGTCATATACCTCAGCCTGGCCTAGGTCAACCTACTATAAATCAAACTTTATATGGTACTCCTTATCCTAGGATGAAGACAATTTGGAATCCTTATTTTAATCAAAAGTATGGTCCAAGTGCTCCATAAGTGTCGATTTATCAACCTATTCATCCTACTCGATAAATTATTCCTCCAATACCTATTTTAGGTATTACGATACCCATCCTGAAACTTGTTTAAGGGATTCCTCAAACACCTATCCAACAACTGATTCAATGAGTTGTTCAGAGTTCACCACATACCTCTTTTCAAACAATTTATTCATAGTTTCTTGCAATTTATTCTTAGCCACCTATTCCAGAGTATCACAAACTATCATTCTAGTAACCCCTCAAATATCTATTCCTTGGACAACTCAGGAAATTATACATGTTTCTGCTTATCAAATTGTTCCTACGGTTCAGTCTATACCAGAGATCCCTATTGGGAAACCAATTGTCGGAGCAATGCAAACACCTTTTCAAGGTCAATCTTACTAGGTTCAACCTTTTCAAGGACAATTTTTTCAAAGTCCACCTTTTCAAGGCCAAACTTTCTAAAACCCACTTTTTGAGGGTCAATTCTTTCAAAGCCAGCCTGTTCAAAGTCAATTTGTTCAAGGTCAACCTTTGCAAGTGAAACCTGGTCAGGGGAAATATTACTTAGGTCAAATGGGTCAATCTCAACCTTTCCAGATTCAACGATACCCCAGTCATACTTATCAAGTCCCTATTCAACCTCAACCCGTTATGAATCACCTCGGCTACCCTGATGGAATTCCAATTCCAGTTGCTCAGGCTATTCCAGGATATCCTAGAAATCTGACTCTAAGGGTTTGTCTTAACATGCAAGGTTATCAAAATTTACCACAAGACCCTAGTTGACAATTATCATTTATCGCAATGTTAAATCTACCAAATTTATCCCATTTAAATAATGATCTTATTTATTATTGTCCTTTTTGGTCAGCAATTCCTACCAATTTACGAAATTACATATCCAAATTAAAAGTTAAATCAGGAGAGGATCCATCCAATCTAAGCCTTTTCCAATGAACTTTAACTGGTTCGGCAACTAAATGGTACATTGCGTTACTATGTGCCTCTTTCTAGAACTTCAATTCTCTAGAAACAAAATTTTTAACCCACTTTTAGTTACCAATCCATTCTGATACTGGTACTGAACTATTGACTTCTTTAAAAAAATCAAAGTTGACTCACATCTTTGATCATATCCATGAATGGAGACGTAGACGACACTTAGTTAAAGTTTTCATCCCACATCAAATTTTAGATGAGTCATTTGTAAAGCAACTTCTTCCCATTATCACGTAAGATGTTTCCAAGGGAGGTGTCATTATGGAAGATCATGTAATTTCCCGTGCCTAGTAATTAGACTTGGTCTAACTCAATTTAGCACTTTGTATGAAAAAATCGTGAATTTATCTCATCCTATGGGTGAACCCCTTATTATATCTCATACAGTATCAGGGTCTAATGTTTCTGATGGCATTATAGGTTCGGTTAGCAAACAATCTAAAGGAAAAAAGAATATTTCAAAAAATACTTAGACTTTGGCCATACAACATACACAATCTGAAAGCCTTCCTCCCGAAATTATTTCTAAGGTTAATTTCGTAGAATCATCAAATGGAAAGACAAAATCAACTGGGGGTAAAAAGAAGGGGAAAGGTAAGTCGAAACAAAATGCTACTCCAAAGTAGAAACCTACTAAATTTGATCCTACCAATGAAAAATTAAAATCTCGCTATCCTTTCCTTATTTGTAATGAGGACCACCATATGAAGGAATGCCCACATTGGGCAGAGGTTTCTAAATTAATTAAAGGTTATCCAACTATCATTGTTTTGAAGGATCCATTTCCTTCTCAAGACAACAAAATGGTTTCTTTTTCACAAGATATCCTAATGATTTCTTTGTAAGAAGTTTTGGTAGCTACGAGATCCAAAGATTATGGGTCCAAGCATCTTGTTGAAAATGGAAATGAGGCTAGTTCATCTATTCAACCTTCCAATTCAATTCCTCCTTCTCTTTCTGAATCATTACAGATTAAGAAGCCAAATCTTGACATGATGATCCGACCACCTCCTAAGGGTGTGCTTCGGAAATCAACTTTCAACCCGAATGCTACAGATGCACAAAATTATAACATTCTTGAAGACCTATCTATGTCTCCTTCCACAATGTCAGCTCTAGAAGTGTTGCAAACATGCCCAACATGGTGAAATATTTTAATGTCAGATATAGGTGCTATTGATCCACAATATTCTAACTAAATTATCTTTGATCTTGAGAGTCATATCCTGAGACGTCCTTATCAACTGGAAATCTAGATTCCAGTTTTTGTTAAAACTAACGAGTATTTTGTATAGTTGTTGATGAAGGAGCTTCTACATGCATTATGTTAATTGATTGTTGGAAATTTTTATGTTATCCAACTATTAAATCAATATCCTACCACTCTGAAAGCCTTTGATGGAATAGGTTTTCATGGGATCCTAAAAGATTTTACCTTAGAGCTAGAGGGAAAAATGGTCGTAATCGAAGTTGAATTTTTAGATGTTTAGCTATATTACAACCTTTTTCTAGGCCAAATTTGCACCTATGCGATGTCATTAGTAGCCTTGTCACTATTCCGAATGATACAATTTCCTCACAAAGGAAAATTTGTCAAAGTAGACCAATTGTCTTACTACACTTCAGACCCAAACTTTGCAGGGTGTATACCTTTTGTTGGAAAAATGAATTTTTCGTATGAAGATATTGGTTATGGTTTACTCAAAGACTCATCACTGATGGGAACCTTTGTGATGACTCCATCGTATTTAACTTCTTATTTTTCCAATGTAAACATGATTAAATGAAGCACTATGCAATCTCTTGATCCATGGATAGTGCCTTTAGAGTCTGAGTTATCATCCTATGGGAATGAGATGCATTTGAGCCCTTTTGAATTGTCTTATAAAGAAGTACAATCATTTTTCGACCCAACATCTTCAAATATTGATCGAGTGGATATGGTCAATGAATATTATGTTGGCATTATGAGACAAGTGTTGTCCTTGATGGCAAATCACACAGAGGACAGATCATAGTGCAGCAGGTCAGCAACAAGGATTTGATGATCAAACTACAAGAATGAAGAAAAAATATATATACGCAAGTTCATCGTGACCAAGCCGTGTATACACGAGGGTTAAATGTTACAAAGGCACGTATGCGTATACACGCACTTTCATGCAAGGAAAAGCGCGTATATGCTGGAAAACTTACCTTTGGTTCGTGGTAGTTAGTCCTTGGTATTTGAACCTATGGTTTTGGACCATGGTACCTCATCAGACGTGTTGATCCCAAGTATTGGGTCCGTAGTATTGGTTTATTATGGTTTTGGACCGTGGTGTTGAGCAAGGCCTAAGACTATAAAAGGAGAAGAAGATCATTAGGCAAGGTCATCTGAAAAGTCTTGAATATTTGATGAAGGATGAGATCCAGTATGTAGGTTATGGGTTGATGATGCATTGCTTGATCTGAGCTAAGGAGGGATCTCACCAATTGATGGAGAACAAGATCTAAGGAGAGATCGGGATCAAATGGTTTGAAATGGACTATCCTTATATGGTTGATTATGCTTATTCTAGATCTGCATACTTGTTATAGACATTTTTGTGCCTTACAGCATGAAGCATGAAATGTCAATAATCTAAGGGATCCAAAGTCCCTAAACATGTTGTTCCTACCCCTAGAGGAACAAGGTCAGCAAACCACAGCACTGAATATCAGTTCTCCACCTGAAAACACTCAAAAACAAGCTAATTCTGGATCATGTCAACTGCTCCACTGAGCATCTGCGCTGAATGTCAACTGCTCCACTATGTACCTGCGCTGAATGTCAACTGCAAAGAAGGCTACCTGCGCTGGGCGAGTTTGGCCAAGTGGCACAGTCATTCCTCAAGGTGTCAATGCCCAGGAAGCTTCCAAAATGACACTTGGATCAGGGAATTCGACTTGTGATGAGTAAGAGGATCTAGATCTCCAAGTGGAAGCAAGAACCTCCAAGTGGACTCAAGAACTGAAGAATAACTGAAGTGGGAGAGGACACTAGTCAGCTTCATGCCAGCCTCAAGCTGACTCATCCTTTCTCCAAAACTCCTATATATAGAGCTCTCTCATGAGGTCTAAGGAGGCTGGAATCTTGTGAATGTAAGGAAGTGCTGTTGGTTTGAGTATAGAACTATTGGGTGATTTTCTTGAAGGAGGTGAAGAGGAGATTTCTTTCTGTTGGGAGGTGATGCTGGATTGGGTCTTTTATGGTTGTATTACTTCCTGAACTTTACTTCTTCCATTAATAAAGCATTTGAGGTTCTTCTATATGCATGTGTCTCAATGGTGTATTGTTATACTTGTGTATTTGATTTATTCTAATCCTTGAATAAATTATGAATGTATACTTCTTGTAGTTTCCCTCTCTTGCCATTTTGCAGGATCTTGGTGTAGCTGGGCCAGTGAAAGAGCAAGGAGTTGGGAGCAAGCAGCAAAGAGAGAAGATTGGATCAATCATTAGCGGAAGACAACGGTTAGTGGATCTCTTTCTCCCCTCTCTTACATCTCATAAAGAAGTAATCTCGAATAGCTTTGCTTTGATTGTTGCTGAGGTACTATCACCCTTAGAGTGGGATAGGGTCATTCCGTATTGGATACTTTTCCCAACAACAAATTGGCGACTCCACTGGGGATCGTATCTTGTTGGTTGTTTGTGTTTTTGCTATTCATTTCATAAACAAAGGGAGTACCGAATCGAACTGCATTTGGAGCTTTCAAATGCAAAGTAGAGGGCAGCTACTCTAGCTCAGTTTCTGGGCATGTTTATGATTTGAAGAGCTGATCCACAAGGACTCTAAATAGCTCTTAGTGATAGCTTTTCGTCCTCCTTTTCATCCCTTAGTGTGTACTTGACTGATAGCTTCTGATTTGGCCAAAAACTGTGAATTTTTGAGCAATCTGTGACCCGGAAACTGAGAAAAACGAAAGTTTATCTCTTCAGTGCAGGCACTGTGAAGGCAGTCTGCATTTCAGCACAGTTCCCGAAGGGGCTACCTGCGCTGAAGGTCAAACTGCCAGTGTACTACCTGCACTGAACCAGTTTTGCCTAGAACTACTGGGGTTCCCTCCTGTTTATTGCCCTGTTTTCACCCTTGTTTTTGCAGCCTATTACCAGTCAATGTACCTATCTGAAACCAACTTTCCTTGCCACTATTCCGCCTCGGTTGTATAAAGAAACTGTATTTTTTCTTTGTGTATTTCTTATATCATTTGCAGTTTCCCGTAACGAAAGTGAACTAGTCTTGCTGTGGCCTCTTAGATCTAGACCTGTGTTAAGTGTCGTTTTGATCTTAAGAGTTAGTTTGTTTACTGTTCATAGCTGATTGAGCTTTTGCTTTCGTCATATGGTTTGAATTTGTATATTTCTAGTGTCGAAACAAGTAAATCTTAAGGTGTCTTTTGATTTTGGACAAGCTTGTTTGCTTTCACTTGAAATTGAATTCGAAATTATACAACAGCTTTCTTTTTGTATTACATCAACATTAAGGAAGAGAAAAGAAATACCTGCATTTTGCATTTTGCATTTGATAAGTTTGCATGTTGATTTAGGGAAAAAGTGCATTAGTGTATGCTCTTTGATCTGTGTGAAAAGATTTTGTCTTTCTTTTCCCTCAGTAGTTAAGATTTTCATAAGTCGAAAAGATTGAAAAAGCTTGCTTCTCATCTTAGACTGCATTTAGGAATTTGTATCAAACATCTCGTGGTGAACCTTGAAAGGCAAACTTTAAAAAGATAAACTTAAAATATATTGAATGAACCTAACAACGCTTTGAAACATAACGCAAACACATAGAGGTCTAAGCTAGAGACGTGTTTCGACGTCGCTAAACGTAGTGACTGTCGATCTCGACGAAGGTGGGTGATTCCTCCTGAGAGTCGGTGGCACTAATACGGACTTGTGCTCCCACGTACCGTCGCGTATATATTGGGAGACCCCTATAGGCATATATCTTTTATCCATAGGAAACCGTGTCGGCCGCCCTACTGATTGCAATGCAGTGAACACAGCATTCATGAAGATCGACCACTCGTACCGTAAAACGTATTCTGTGGTTTTGCGAAAGGTTTGGCACACCCTCTGCCTAGATCTCCAGAGTAGTTTCTTTTGGCCTTTTTCAAACTCTATAACTGAAAAAGTCCATCCGAGCATTTGTCACTTCGGGCTCGTTAAAACATCGAAGGAGACTAGAGTCATCTTTAGCTTTTTCTCGACTCTTAAAAAGTGAAAAAGCAAGTCGTGTCTAAAAGCGTCTAATAAAATTCATTCAATTCGGAAACACAAATTTCCCCTTTTAATATTTTGGTTGATCGAGTAATCCGCAATCGTGGAAGAAAGTCAATTGAAACCCCGTCGTTCGCGGAGGCTTACGAGTCAACCGTCTTTGTCTCCGGAATCGAAAACAGTACGGACAAAGCGGACTCGTTTAACCGGTTCAAAATCTCCTATAAAAGTTAGAAAAAGTGTTCCAACTGCATCTGAGGTTTCGGTTACTCCAAACATTTCTGGAAACCCTGCCTCTATAGAAGAAGTTCAATAGCCACAGAAGGACAGTATACTGATCCTAGTCTGGGGGCAAATACTTGTGTAACTGAACCAGTTCCATCTGTAACCGGTCCAGAGAGTTTTGTTCCTCGAACAACTATCGTTGTCGAAACAACCACTTCTTCGGCACCAGAAATATTTTACGGACCTGACAGTCTTCCTCTTCCACCGGGTTTGATTGCAATAGAGGAAATTGCAGAGGATCCGCAAGCCAGTACTCCAACTCATTTTGGAGTCGGGGTCACTCTATTTCCTTCATCAGAAGTTAATCCACCACAAGTGGAAGTCCCTGTAGAATCGCTAGGCAATCTATTGGATAGACTTAAGATGTCTGAACAACCGTCATCATCTAGGACTGTGTTGAATGACACAGCGACAGCAGAAGCCCCTGCCGTCACTCCGACAATGTTTGCCGGCATACCAGCTGTCCCAACTAGCTCACAACCGCTAGAAGGAGTCCACCAAGGGACTATTTCGACAGTATGGTCTGTTCCAGTTTGTTCATCCGGAGTAATACCCGGTAACTCTTATGTTGAAACTCGCCAAATTGATCCATTTGGAGGTCAATCTGGGCCATCAATCCCCTTGAGTTCTGGATTGATACCGTATGGGGGGCAGTATGCCCTTTCATTACCCCCTCCGGGAGGGTACCCATACGTGAGTTCACAACAATATTCAGGTTATACTGGAATTGCATCGAATAGTTGGGTACCTATGCTACCTCAACAACCAAGGGTTGTATATTCTATGCAACAGTGTGTACCTGTGACGAACATCCCAACCACACCGGCTATTGTAACTGTGTCACAAGTTCAAGCGATACCTGTTACATGTCAACCTCAGATTTCTCAGGTTGTAATGCAACAGCCACTTGACCATGGGTCACAACCACAATCGCCAACTGGTGGGGCGACACAGGTCCAAACGGGTACAATTACCCCACACCTTGGTCCGACGGTTAGCATAGCACAACAGAACATGGCTTCACAACCATGGTTAGTGCAATACCAACAACCACAATTCCAGCAAGTGTACCAAGGTTCTGAGCAACAGATCTTTGCGAACAGTGGACAACCGTATATCCAAAGCGGTCAAAACCAACCACTTTACAGTGGTCAAGTCCACCAACCATATCAGTCATACCAACATCAATTACATTATGCTGGTATGCAAAGGCCCACTGCTCAAGCGATTCCATCGTACCCTGGTTACGCTTCGCCTAACCTGAATCAACAGTTACCATTCGTGGCAACTTTAGAGTTACCTGATTTACACCGGTTAACCAACGATCCGATTGCTTATGCCCCTTGGTGGCCAGCGATTCCTCATAAACTTCCATCTGACATTCCTAAATTCAATGGAAATCCAGGTGCAGACCCATCGAATCACGTGATGACTTTTCATCTGTGGTGTTCATCGAACACCCTAAACGACGATTCGATAAGGCTTCGCCTTTTTTAGAGGACATTGACAGGTCCAACGGCTAAATGGTATATTGAATTGCCAAGAGCCTCTTTCGACAATTTTAGTTCCCTAGCCACGACTTTCTTAACCCATTTTCAATTACTGATAAGGTATGAAACGGGAACAAAAATATTAACCAACTTCAAGCAGACGACTGCCACCCATATATCTGATCATATACATGAGTGGCGCCGTCGTCGTAGGATGGTGAAAACATACGTTCCCGATCAGCTATTAGCTGAATGGTTTATAAAGTCGTTACTTCCTACTATAACGGAAGATGTGGCAAAAGGGGGAGTCGTAACAGAGGAGCAAGTTATTACTCGTGCACAGTATTTGGACTTAGTTTATACTCAGTCCGGCACGCTCTACGACAAAATACCTGACACCCCTAGACCGGAATTTTCAATTCCTCCCCCTCGTAAATCAAATAGTGACACTCATGACGGTGATGGCGTGATTGGCACCGCAAACGCGAAATCGATAAAGGCTTCGTCGAAGAAGGCCCGTAAGAATTCAGATCAAAATGCAAAAGAAGAAATTCTTGCTTCGGAAGTAAATGCCGTATCGGAAGATAAAGGCAAAGAAACCAATCAACCAGGAAGCAAGAAGAAGCAAAACAAAGGGAAGAAGAAGAAACAGGGTGAGTCATCCCTTGGAAAAAATTCTTCAAACCCTCCTGGGAAAGGGAAACAAAATTATCCATGTCTTATATGTGATGATAAGGATCATACCACAAAGAATTGCCCATTCAAACCTGAGTTAAAGAGGTTCTTTAAAAGTTCCCAAACCTCAGCTATGTTAACTAATCCATTTCCCAACCCGGGTCAAAATCTGGTTGATAGTGGAAATGCTTCCCCGTCGCAAGTACTTATGTTGTCGGTTTCAAAACAGCAGAATGATGCTTTGATTTCGACAAGGAACAAAGATTACGGGAATCCTCAGCTGTCGAACGAAAAAGGTAAATATCAACCAAGTAGTTCGACAACAACTTCGACAGAAGTTGTAACGCCCACCATTCCTGAATTAACAATAAAACCGCCAAAGGGAGTAGTACACAAGTCGACATTTAATCCTCGCGCCAGAGCGGCGCAGCATTATAACATAGTGGAAGATTTGGCACAATCGCCATCCGCTATGTGGACTCTTGAGGTATTACAAAATTGTCCAACCCAAAGGCAGGCGTTGTTATCAGCTATTGGTGGGGTTGACCCTAAGGATTCAAATCTTGTATCCTTTGATCACAAAGGATATGATCCTCAGTTACCAGCTCAACTAGCTTTCCTTATCCAAGTGAAAGCCCTCAACAAAACTGTTCACAGAACGATTATTGATGAGGGAGCATCAACATGTATTATGTCGATGAGCTGCTGGAAAACTTTAGGATCTCCAACCTTGTCTCGATCATCGACGACATTAAAAGCTTTTGACGGAAGGACTTATACCCCTTATGGTATCCTTAATAACTTGAAAGTTGAACTAGGAGGAAAAACAGTAGAAATTGATGTTGAGGTCATCGATGGAAATCTTGACTATAACATCTTACTGGGTAGACCATGGATTTATGCCATGGCAGCTGTCGTGTCGACTTATTTTAGGAAGATCGCATTCCCGTTTGAAGGAGGGATTACGGTCGTCGACCAACAGAACTTCCTCCCTAATGGTTCACAAGTTACAAGAAGCATTCCCATGATCCATGAAAGCAACCATTCACTTCAAGATATCGGAGTAGGATTATTGAAAGACCCCACATTGATCGGAACTTTCGCGCTACCACCTCCTATTTATATAGGAAATGTACCGTTTGTAGCAACCTGCAACATGATATCTTCCACGAAGGTCGACATGGATCGTGCAATTGTTTTGCCCCCAAGCCCTTTGGAAATATTGTAGCAATCAATGTTTCAAGCATGGGAGGCGAACCCAAATCAACGCTCGTCAAGCGTTTGGATAGATAGGTCTAGAGAATATGGAACCCCATTAGATCCTTGGTCGAAAGTACATGGGACTGACGAAGAAATCTTACAATCAATGTTGATTGAGGGGGCACCATGGAATGATCACCACCATCGTTCCCTTCTTCCGGAATATGAAGAAGATACTTGAAGTGACCTTTATCACCCTTCAGTATTTGAATTCCTAACAAATACTGTAAATACGGTGGATTCCGAGCGAAACTTATCCAATATTGAAGAGACTATAGCCATAAACATCTCGACAAAGACAGATGTTGTAGAGAATATTTATGTCGGCAAAGGTTGTTCCCCTTCAGAACTGGAAATATATAATGCTCTTTTTCGTGAATTCAGAGATGTCTTTGCTTGGTCATATGATGAAATGCCAGGCATTGACTCGAGTATCGTTGAACATGAAATTAAAATGTATCCTGATTTCAAACCAGTAAGACAACGGCTTCGACAGGTACACCCCAAGAAAGCCGCTGCCATTAAGGCAGAAGTTGAAAAACTTCTCCATGCTGGATTCATCTACCCGGTTCCTCTAACTGACTGGGTATCGAATATTGTCCCTGTTATGAAGAAACAAGGGACGATTAGAGTGTGTGTCGATTATAGGGATGTAAATCAAGCTTGTCCGAAGGACAACTACCCTACACCCTTCATCGACCAGATAATTGATGAATGCGCCGGATGTGAAATCTTTTCATTTATGGATGGATTTTCCAGGTATAATCAAATAAATATCCGCCCACAGGACCAGTCAAAGACTGCATTTATTTGTCCGTGGGGCACATTCGCTTATCGAAAATTACCCTTTGGTTTAAAGAACGCAGGGGCGACGTTTCAGAGGGCAATGAATTATGCCTTCCATGACATCAAGAACATTATTCAACCTTATCTCGACGACCTTCCGGCTCATTCGCGAAAGCGGACTGATCATCCGCAGCATTTAAGAGCGATATTTCTACGTTGCCGACACTACAAGATAAGACTCAATCCGCACAAATGTGTGTTTTGCGTCGGTTTTGGTCGTTTACTTGGCTTTGTAGACTCTAAGGATGGGATTCGTCTCGACCCCTGTAAGGTTCAGGCAATCATTAATTTGCCTCCACCTTCAAATTTGCTTCAGATTCAGAAACTCCAAGGGAAAGCAAACTTTCTGAGGAGGTTCATTCCAAATTACGCAGAACTTGCTAAGGGTTATACTCGTCTTTTGAAAAAGGATGTACCTTTTGTCTGGGACCAGGTGGCGCAAGCTTCCTTTGATGCTCTGAAAGATTGTCTAGTAAAAGCATCATTAATGTACGCCCCGGACTATCAAAGAAATTTTAACCTGTATCTGGCTGCAGCGGATACGACCATTGCGATGGTTTTAGTTCAAGAGGTCGATGGAATAGAACATCCTATTTATTATTTAAGTAAAAACTTAAATGATACAGAAAGTAAATATTCTTATGTTGAAAAACTAGCACTTGCAGCTGTTCAAGCGATTCAAAGGTTTCGACATTATGTCCTCTTTCGGAAAACTACCATCTTGTCAGATTGCAACCCCATGACTTATATACTGTCGCGACAGTTGCTGGGGGGCAAATATTCAAAATGGATAGCGATCCTTCAAGAGTTTGATCTGGAATTTGTAAAATCCAAATCAAAGAAAGCTCCAGTTTTCGCAGAATTATTATGCGATCTCCCATCGTCGTCCAACGATGAAACATCGGAAGAGTCAATTGTGGACGAAAGTTTGTTTCTGATATCTGTAAGCAATGAGTGGTATGGAGATATCATAGTTTATCTCCAAACCCAAAAATTCTGGCCAAACACCTCTCGCTCTGAACAAAAACGTATACGATACCAAGCAAAAGACTACATGATCGTCGTCGGTGATACACTTTACCGTCATGGTATCGATATAGTTCTGAGGAGGTGCCTTACCCATGAGGAGGCCGAAAAAGCCCTGAATGAATGTCATTCAGGCGCGTGTGGGGGGCATCAATCTGGATATGCAACAGCACAAAAAATCTTACGAGCAGGATACTTCTGGCCAACCATGTTCAAAGATTGCATAACCGCAGTCAGAAGTTGCCATGCTTGTCAAATTTTTGATAGCAAAACCAGACGACCACCCACACCTTTACAGCCGATAGTTGCTGTTGGGCCCTTCGCCAAGTGGGGCATCGATTTCATGCAATGTAACCCCACCTCGACCGGGGGGCATGGGTATATTATAGTCGCTGTTGACTATTTTACCAAATGGGCCGAGGCGATGCCTACATTGGATAACACTGGTGAAACAACTGCCCTTTTCTTTTTCAATCATGTAGTCGCCAGGTTCGGCGTACCACAGGCTATAGTTACAGATCATGGGTCGCATTTTCACAATCACATGATGGTCGAATTAGCTTCCAAGCTAGGGCTATCTCACGACAGCTCGACCCCATATTATCCGCAAGCCAACGGACAAGTTGAGGCAATCAACAAGGTCCTGAAGCGCATGTTGCAAAGGATGATCGGGGTTCATAAAAGAAGGTGGCACCTAATCCTGTACTCAGCCTTGTGGGCATACCGAACGTCGGTTAAGAACGCAACTGGGTTCACACCTTTTCAACTGGTGTATGGCCTGGAAGCAGTCTTACCAATCCAGTGTGAAATTTCGTCGCTTAAACTCGCAATCGATCTTCTCCCCGGAACTTCGGAGGAAGAGGCTCGTTTCTTGGAATTAATCCAATTGGATGAAACCCACCGTGATGCCGCTTTGGCTAACGAAGCCCATAAGAAACGAGTCAAGGCTCAGTTCGACAAAAATGTCAAACCCCGTGTCTTCTCAGAAGGTGATTTGGTCTTGCTTTATGACCAAGAATCCGATAAATTGGGAGCAGGTAAATTCAAGTCCTTATGGATGGGCCCCTATATTGTTAAAAGGGTGTTAGCAAAAGGAGCCTACGAGTTAATGGATTACGATGGAATTCCACTGGCGCAGCCCCGCAACGGGCTGTACCTCAAGCGTTACTATGCTTAAATAGTAACCTGCATGCTTTTGTTGTATTTTGTTTTCGCTAAAGTATTTGTTCTGGTCGGGTGATCCACCTTTTCATTTATTGCAGATGTCGAACCTTCTGGAGACATGCGTTGGATATGCCGACAGAGCAAGTCGTAGTTCACGGAACCTATCCTCCGCAGCCTGGGCCATTTTTGATCCAAGCGGCGAGTTAGTAAGTTTCAGGGGTGTGTGTATTGGGCAATCAACGAATAACATCGCTGAGTATAGCGCGTTGATAGAACTACTCTCTGATGCCATCACACGTGGCATACGCCGACTAATTGTCAGGCTAGACTCACAGCTCGTAATACTACAACTCAATGGTATATATTCTGTTCGCAATCCAGCTATTTATCGCATGTTCCTAAGGGTTAAGATCTTGGAAAGACGATTTGATTCAATTCAATATCAACATATTTCAAGAAACTTAAACACATTAACTGACTCATTAGCAAACTATGTGTTAGATAGACATTTGCAACATGTATAAAAGGGACACATCATCAAAGATTGTACATATGGATCACATAAATCAACCAGAATAAAACTCGAAAATCAAAAATATATATAAGTTGTTTATAGTTCATACATAATGTTCTGTAACCAAGACAAAAATTGGTCATGGGACCTAAAAACTCAAAAGTGCTAGGGGGCACCCTAGCCTAGTGGTGCTCATGATAGTACGTCACGGCCTGTGCAATCATGCGCAAGAGACGAGTCCATCGTCTAGGCACGCCGATAGTATGCCGCTGCAGCTGTAAAGGTAACTCGTCAATCTGTACATCCGGAACACCGCGAGTAAGGCTCTCAACCTGCTCCTGCACAGCTGTAAGGGTCTCAGTATCGTCAAGATCACAAAGAATAGCTCTCCCAGCAGGCTCCACTGTTGGGGCAGCGACTGGCGGTCTCGGGCGAACTGCTGGACGAACAGGACCAACATCTGCATGCACCCAAGAGTATGATTAAAAGTCTTGATAGAATAAAGCACAGCAACGTTATGAATAAGAACAAGTAAACAATAATATGGTCAAAGAGCTTACCAATAGCACCCCACTGTTCGCCATCCGGTAACACCAAATCTGGATCA
The DNA here is from genome assembly GCA_031772625.1 of Pinus tabuliformis. Classification (NCBI taxonomy): domain Eukaryota; kingdom Viridiplantae; phylum Streptophyta; class Pinopsida; order Pinales; family Pinaceae; genus Pinus; species Pinus tabuliformis. The sequence goes on along the minus strand of CM062814.1, from coordinate 87,056,135 downwards.
CCTCGGAAATCCATACCCACATATGGATACTCGGAGAAGACCATCTCCTGGCGCTCGAACCACCTGAAGAAGGCCTCAGTAAAAGTAATATGAGGTTGACCAACGTGCCTAGACATGTGATCAACCCACCTCTGCATGCGTGGCTCGGTCGGAGAAGGCAAGTCGAGTATGATGTACTGAGGCTGCATCAGTGGGATTTTCTCCAAGGCAAAGGCAGTCAGAATAGAACCAAATCCAAAGTTCTTCAGCTTCCCATCCTTTACCTTGCTCAATTGACTTTTCATCTGAACAAGTACTGCATCACACCAGTTGAATACTTTCGGTTGGAGACACTCCAAGGCGTGCTGCATATAAGATCTGTTGGCAACATGTAGAGCTGCGCTACCGGCCATCCTACCAATGGTATACAGAATGGACCTGAGAGACCTGTCAGTAATCTCACGGATAACAAGCTTGCCGTCTCTGCTCGGCTGAGAACCTTCCCTGCAATACTGACGGACATAATCTCTGGTGGAATCGGTCCCCCGGGCCGTACCTGACAAGGAAATGGGGGCACCTCGTCTTGACAACCCAGTCAAGAAGTACATGTCCTCTATGGTCAAGGGGATGGACTTTCCCCTAATCTGGAATACTTGGTTAACAGGATCCCAAGCATCAAGCATATACTGCAGCAAAGTAATCTGTGCTCTCATGCTAGAGATACGGAAAAACTTCAGCAGGCCACAGTTCCGCAGCGCGTTCACCGTGACCGGGTCATGGAGGGCAATCATGTCCTCCTCTTCATGTTCTCGTTCTCGCCATGTAAGGGACATTTTGTTCAAAATTCCCTACAAAGCAAACAAAGAGAAGGAGTAAGTTCCTGATTTTGATGAAAAACTGGCGAAAATTCATCAAAAAATGAGCTGAAAACTCAGTTTTCTGAGCCCAGCGCAGGCAGATAGTATCCCTCCTGCGCTGAAGGTTAGGCTGCCTTAAGGCAGCTTGACATTCAGCACAGATTTCGAAAGGGGAACCTGCGCTGAAGTTAGGGCACCCTGGCAAAACCCCTGGGGCTCAGAAACACTGAAAAACAGGCATAAAACTGGAAAATGAAACCATGAAAAGGAAGAGCTAGGGTTTAGCTCCTACTTGGTCCAGACGGCGCCGAAAATCGTCCGCAGAATCTCCCGGAATCAGCTGGTGAAAATCAAGGGGGAAGAGGCACCTCCAGAGCTCCAACAAACCAAATGCAAATGAAATGGTAAATGAGAGGTAAAAACACCTTTTAATGGCTTTTTACGTAGTTCAAAGTAAAATATTAGGGTTAAAATCTCATTTTCATGCAAATATTATTCATTTCTAACAAAGTTTGTTGCAGCAATTGAGAATGCAGTACTATCCTTGAAAAGCGAAAGCTAGTAATGGTAAAAAAATCAAAATTTGACCATATATTCGAGCAGTTTTACCGTGGAATTTATGCTCGTTAAAAAATAGAAAAGCGAAGATCCGAGCAGTTTTAGCACATAGTTCATGCTCGTTAAAAAATAAACATAAGATTGAGCAGTGTTTTGGCGCATTCGAGCTCTTTAAAAAATGAACCCAGTACCGGTAAATAACCATTTGTGATCGTAAAATTATTAGCCATAAAAAGCCTTGGTCGTGTTTTGCACCTGCCACCTCCATTTCATTTGGCCGATCGTTCACCTCCATATGATTGTTTACCCATTTTGAGGAACAGCTACAAAGAGTGATTTCACCTAGCCATCCTTGTGACACTGCCGTGATTGGAGAATTCCAACCTGTACCTGGAATCTGCTGCTATCCCTGTTTATCACTCGTTCCTCAAAAGACGAGTCTTCTTTGAGCTCTTTTCATCTGACTCGTAAAATATGAAAAGTTTGTCGAGTTTTGGCCTTCCAGCTCGTTAAAAAGACCGGAAGAGCTATCCCTCCCGTAGATTTTAATCTTTTTGGACCTGAGGGATTATTGCACAAAAAGGTCGAGCGCTTGTTTTATTCGGCTCGTTAAAATTATCGAAAACTCATCCCTTCTGTATTGTTTTATACTTTTTCGGACTTAAGGGATTAGATGACGAAAAAGGAATTTTGGAGTTAACTTTCCGTACCTTTTCAGACTCTCTAAAAATGAAAAGGACCGAGTTTTCCTTGTCGTTAGACTCGTTAAAATGATTAAATAGCGACAAACTTGTCTTTAGACGAGAACGAGTTTCCCTATCGCTAGGCTCGTTAAAACATAGCGATGGGCTTGCCCGAAGGGCAAGTTATAGAACAAGCATATGTTATCCTCCTCAAGCTTGACAAAAATAAAGAGGTACTGGTCAGAAATGACTGGGGAAAAATTGGGAGAACCTCAAAGCTTTAATGGTAGCAGGTCGCTCTTGAACATGACACTTTTCCTCCGTATCACATCGGGTTGGGTTGTTTCATTCACCGGTCTCATCACCATGGTCTTCGCCAAACCATCCACACTTGGGGTAATGCTACCGATCCATCGAATCAGTGTCGTTATATGTTCAAGAGATGTTGTTCAGAAAGAGTCAACCGTGTCCCATCCACTGCCATACATTATCCTTCATCCACCCATGATCGCCACCCTGAATCATATTTCACAGATTGTTTTCACCTCCACTAAAATCATTAGCTCCGTTCCGTGTCACTGATGTGGGATTCATTAAGGCCCTCCTTTGACGGATCGCTTCTTGTCGACTTCAGCTCATTATCCAAGAAGTTGATCTAGGAACACCCCCCTCAGTACTTTGAAACTTGCATGCCTCAATGGCAAGTTTCTCACTTCCGACGACAGGTATACATCAATGACCTTCGACCAGAAGATTTTGCGTGGTGTTCGACGCCAAGTCCTTTATTCACACCACGTAAATTGTATTGCAGTACCTTGAGGGTCATTATCATTATCGGTGATTCCTCTCGCGCTTGTTAACGGTTTACATCATTGACCGGTAATAAAGCGATGTCTTTCCATGTTTGACTTCAGCGCAATTCTCACATGGATAGACTTGTACTTAGAGTGAAGATCGAACGAGTTTGAAGACCCCGGATCTAGTTTCATCCATCCGGGCTGCGATATATATTCGAGAAATATAAAGACATTTGACATGTACATCATTGCAGCAGATGATCATCCTATTCAAAGGATGATAATTTCAGCAGAGAATTATCAGTCTACCATCAGACGATCATCTGTTCTATGTACCAAAATGAATTTATAAAGCTGAGCATGGGAATGCCCGCCTCAGCTAGATCATGAAAGCAGAATGAAAAATAATGTATTGTATTGTATTTTATTACAGGTCACCTCTCAGCGATTGAATGAACTTCGGATCCTCCTGATAAAGCATTTCACCCGATAAACGACCTCATACTTTAGGGGGCAACTGTTATAGACATTTTTGTGCCTTACAGCATGAAGCATGAAATGTCAATAATCTAAGGGATCCAAAGTCCCTAAACATGTTGTTCCTACCCCTAGAGGAACAAGGTCAGCAAACCACAGCACTGAATATCAGTTCTCCACCTGAAAACACTCAAAAACAAGCTAATTCTGGATCATGTCAACTGCTCCACTGAGCATCTGCGCTGAATGTCAACTGCTCCACTATGTACCTGCGCTGAATGTCAACTGCAAAGAAGGCTACCTGCGCTGGGCGAGTTTGGCCAAGTGGCACAATCATTCCTCAAGGTGTCAATGCCCAGGAAGCTTCCAAAATGACACTTGGATCAGGGAATTCGACTTGTGATGAGTAAGAGGATCTAGATCTCCAAGTGGAAGCAAGAACCTCCAAGTGGACTCAAGAACTGAAGAATAACTGAAGTGGGAGAGGACACTAGTCAGCTTCATGCCAACCTCAAGCTGACTCATCCTTTCTCCAAAACTCCTATATATAGAGCTCTCTCATGAGGTCTAAGGAGGCTGGAATCTTGTGAATGTAAGGAAGTGCTGTTGGTTTGAGTATAGAACTATTGGGTGATTTGCTTGAAGGAGGTGAAGAGGAGATTTCTTTCTGCTGGGAGGTGATGCTGGATTGGGCCTTTTATGGTTGTATTACTTCCTGAACTTTACTTCTTCCATTAATAAAGAATTTGAGGTTCTTCTATATGCATGTGTCTCAATGGTGTATTGTTATACTTGTGTATTTGATTTATTCTAATCCTTGAATCAATTATGAATGTATGCTTCTTGTAGTTTCCCTCTCTTGCCATTTTGCAGGATCTTGGTGTAGCTGGGCCAGTGAAAGAGCAAGGAGCTGGGAGAAAGCAGCAAAGAGAGAAGATTGGATCAATCATTAGCGGAAGACAACGGTTAGTGGATCTCTTTCTCCCCTCTCTTACATCTCATAAAGAAGTAATCTCGAATAGCTTTGCTTTGATTGTTGCTGAGGTACTATCACCCTTAGAGTGGGATAGGGTCATTCCGTATTGGATACTTTTCCCAACAACAATACTGACGCATGTAATGTTTTATAAACGTTATGAGTATGACTGATGTCTGGTACGGCTGTAAAGTTATAAGAAATATTTTTAGATCTGTACGCGGGTTGGCCTTGGAAAAAGCGCGTATGTACGCGGGTTTGATTCATCGTAGTAGCGTATACATTTTGAAGTTTGATGTTTGAAGTTGCAGTTAGGTCTGATTGTTATTGCAGAGTTCTGTTGTCTGCTCTATGTTCTGGTGACTGTGTGGTTGACAGGGTTTCAGTGTGTCAGTGATGCAGAGATTGATGATGCTAGTATTGATTGTTTTGTGCTTCAATGATATTTATGGGTCCAGTATGAAAATTTGATGAAACTTGGCCTTCAGATTATAGTGTTGTGCTTTAGGAGTATCCAGTCTGAAAATGTAGGAAATGTAGTCCCTGGAGGGTGAAACGAGATTGTAGGACGGCGCCTACGTACTAGTACATCAACTAGTACAAGAGCAAAGGGGGTAGTAGCTCCCTTCCGGTAGCAGCTGGAGAACGAGTGAAGATTGGAGCATTCAGTAGGCAGGCACCTACGTACTAGTAAATGGATAAGCTAGTACAAGAGCTAAGGGGGTTGTAGCTCCCATCTAGGAGAGTATGGAAAACGAGAGAGGGTTGTAGCCCTCTGCAGGTAGAAGCCTGCATACTAGTAAAGGACTGCACTAGTACAAAATATTGTAAAATGAAGTATCTTATTGAAAGAATATAGAGACGACTTGCAGCAGGTGGTTTTCACCCACATTGGGTTTCCACCTTATATCATGGTGTTCATGTGTGCTTCTTGTGTGTGATGATCTGTTCTGTTTTACTGCACCTGCTTACTGTTCATATGGTTAATGAAGTTATGATGCACTAACTAAAGATCAACATTTAATGGATTAAACTGATTCATAAGTATTTTAGATATACGCTAGTTGCTTTAGACACAGTTGTGTATACACGCGGGTTCCCTTGAATGAAGTAGCGTATATGTATCTAAGTATGGAAATGAAAAGTTTTATTGATCTGATAATACTGATTCACCCCCCCCCCCCTCTCAGTATTATTTCCAACAATTGGTATCAGAGAAGGTCCTTTGGTAGAAGCTTGATCGCTTGAATGAGATCCGTGGAACAATGGGAAAGAAGCTTAAGAAGAAAGCGCCTAAGCAGAATAAATCTCAGAAGAACTATGACAGTGGGAGAATCGATTGGGGATTATGTGGAAGAAGCACTTCAGGTTCAGAATCTTTTCAGAATGAAGATGAACAATATTTATCAGGTATGAATTGGGTATCCTCTAGTTTCCATCCCTATGAAGAGGATGAAAGTGATAGTGAAGCAACTGAATTTTCTCTTATGGGTGAGCAAGAAAAATATCAAATAGAGGCAGTATTTAGAAGGCTTACAGAAAAAATTAAAGATCAACAAGATCTATTGAACAAAATGGAATGTGCTTTCAAAAAAGAAGTTACCAAACTAAAAGCTCAATTAGAGGAAGGAAACAAGGTAAGAAAGTTACTCAAGGACAAGGAAAATCAATGTCAAAAGTTGCAGGGTGAAGTGGCATCATTAAGTAATGAAGTCAATGAAAGGAGCTCAATCATCAAGAAACTCAGAGATAGATCCAGTTATTATGAAAGGCTTGAAGCTATGATCTGCTCACTAAAGGAAGATATTGAAGAATCAAAGAAGCAGAATAAAGATCCACTCCAAGCTATTGAAAAACAGGAAAACGAAGTTATCAGCTTAAAATCTCAGCTGGAATGTGCCTTCAGAGTTCGTCAAATGCAGCAGGATCTAAATGAAGAACAAGAAAAGAAGATTCTCAAACTAAGGCAACAAATGGAAGAAGGAAGAAAGTCTGAAGAAATTTTGAAGAAGCAATGTCTGGAAAAGGAAGAACAACTTCAGATTGAGGTAAATATCTTAAAAGGTAAATTTGAAGAAAAGGATAAACTATTACAATTTCAAGATAGTACTAAAGCCTTGGATGATATTATTAGTAGTCAAAGGTCTCCTGCTATCAAGACTGGTCTTGGTTTCCATGAATCTATTGAAGGTGAATCTAGTTCACAAGGTGAGGCAATGAACTCTAGAGAGAAATCTAAAATGATCAACAAGGAGATGAGAGGTCAACCTCATCAACAATCAAGGAAAGAGATTCTTCAAAGAAAATCTTTTACTCCTAACTATGGTAGTCAGACATTTACTCAGATAAATAATATTGAATGTTATGAATGTCATAATCTTGGACATGTTGCAGCTAGATGTAGAAGAAGAATGTTTCAAGATCATCACACAGAAAGATCATCACATTCCAGGTGTTTTAATGGATATTTCTTTTCTTGCAATATGTTTGGTCACAAAGCTGTTGATTGCTACAGGAGGAATATGAAACATGTAAGATGTTATGCATGTAACAAGCTTGGACATATAGCAAAGGAATGCAGGAAGAAAGTACGGACATCACACCAAAAGGAGAAAACATCATCACACTTGAAGATATGGAAGAAGAAGGAAGTACAATCAGAAAGATGTGGCACAGCACAATGTACTCAGACACAGCACAACACAGACATAATAGACTCAGAGGGAGCTGAAAGTATAAAACTTCAGTGTCATGAATATCATACGCAAGTTTCATAAAGGGAAGTCGCGTATATACGCTAGTTAGACACTGCAAAGTCGCGTACATGTCAGTCTGAGGAAAAGCAGTGGGGACAGGCTCAGAAAAGGAATCTGATATGATTCAGTCCATTATTTGCTCTATTGGTTAATAGTTACAGTCTGTTGAGGATGTGTGGGAATGTTTCGATACTTGTAAGATGTTTATAAATGTTTTGATCCTAACTTGATGATGATGATGTCTTGATGCTTATTTTTGATATATGCATGATCAGATCTAACAAATGGCACAGGTTGAGGGGGAGCATATGCCTTTAAAAATGCATTGTTGGCATTATGGTTAATAGTCCTTGGTGATGATGCTCATATGCCTAAATGATATATCTTGCTATAATGTGGTTATGAGTTGTCCATGATAAAATCTCATATGTTTCTTGCGGTTACATAGTTGATGTTCAAATCATATTTGTGGATTGATTCTTAGATGGTACATATATGATGCTTACATGGTGATCTTCATAAGGACAAGGAGAAGCACAAAGCTTGAATACACAACTTCATTACTTAATGATGAGTCTCTCATATGTTGTTGTCGTCATATGCATAAATATCATGATAGTTCTTGGTTCTCATGTGGATGAGGATTGTTGAAATTGATGATATAAAGAAGCCTTGACAAAAGATCTTGAGCTCAAGATACATAGTGCTGGATACATGAATGATTACTCAAAGTTGCATTGTTGAAGAAATGATGATGATGATAGGTTGATACTTACATATGTTGATTGATGCAGATACTCCCAAGTGATGATACATGGATGATCTTGTTGATAAGATGGCGATGGTGTTTTACACATAAGATATAATGTGAATGACTTTATGATGATGAGTTGATATCTATATGCAGACATACCCTGTCATAGGACATTTACAGGTTGTTGATCTGGAATTGGCTGTACGCAAGTTTCATAAGGAGTATCCGCATATATACGCAAGTTTCTATGGATACAGTAGCGTATATGTTGGTTTGAACAAAATCAGTGGGTCAGAATCTGGGTGAGAAGAGTCTGATATTGTTGGCATTATGATGCATGTGTTGTACTTGATGGCAACCCTCTCATAGAAGATCATCTCACTTGTATACATGCAGATGAATCCACAGAAGAGATGGATGTAGGACAGTTCAAAGGGATCAGATGACAGTTCACAAGTAAGCTTTGCCATCAAGTCCAAAGGGGGAGATTGTTGGCATTATGGCTAAAGTGTTGTCCTTGATGGCAACCTATACAGGTGATGGATCACAGTACAACCAGTCAGTAGAAAAGATTAATGAGTAGCCTCTCAGATTGGAAGAAAATAAGGGGTACGAAGGTACACCTTACAGAAGGTGCGTACACGCAGGTCTATCTTACATAAAGTGCGTACATACCTGCAGTTATCCCGTTCATGAAGCGCGTACCCCCAGTTCACTTACTTCAAGGCAGAGAAAAGCACACATGGGGTTTCTTATGTTTAACCCTTGGTATTTAGCCGACGGTATTGTGTTATTATGGTTTTGGCCCGTGGTATTGATCCATGATTTGAGGAAGAGATTGCCTATATAAAGCAAAGGAGATCATTTGGCTTGAGCATGCTTTTGGGTTGAACATCTTATGAGAGCTAGATCTGAAATATTATGATCTCTTGGGAGTAATGTCTAGATCTAAATAAGGCGAATCTACTGATGGATTGAGATCTCTTCGGCGCATGATCAGATCTGTAGATCTGACAGTCTGGGTTATTCTTGAATTTTTGAAATTATCTATGCCCGCAGGTACGCAAGTGCAGTGAAAGAAAAATGCGGAGATACGCAGGTCGAGAAGTGCTGCAGGTGTGCAGATACGCAGGTTCAGAAGCACTGTAGTTGCGAAGGTGCGCAGGCAGTTCATTGGACACAGAGCGCAGGTACGCAGGCAGTCTATGAGGCACAATGCGTGGGTACGCAGGTGCGCTATTGGGATCAGTGCGTACTTGTACGCAGGCATTATATGGGTGAAGCTGCGTACTTCTCTTGAAATCTATTTAGTTGTCCATGTTTATCATTGCTGTGTTCTAGGTTTTGAAGTGATGTTATGGTCTGATAACAGTATTCTGAGAAGTGATATAGTATGTTTTGATAGATGAATCGATCGGGTTCATAATGACTTATCTTCATATGATCTGATGGACTAGATCTGGTTGATGACTCACTTGTATATGTATGGATCTAGTGCTTGGGTGATTCAGAAACTTGTTTATGTTGTTGTTGGGTCCAGTATGAAAATTGGATGAAATGTGGCCTTTCAGATTATGTGTTGTGCTTCAGTGTATCCAGTATGAAAATTGATGAAACGTGGTACCTGGAGGAGAAAAGATTGTAGGCCGGCGCCTACGTACTAGTATCTAAGCTAGTACAAGAGCTAAGGGAAATCTTTGGAGCATTGTAGCAGGTAGCAGCCTGCGTAGTAGTAAATGAATCGGCTAGTACAAGAGCAAAGGGGGTTGTAGCTCCCGTACTGGTATAAGACTGCACCAGTACAAATATTGTAAAAGGATTTTCTTATTAAAAAGAAGATTGAGATGACTTGCAGCAGGTGGTTTTCTCCCGCATTGGGTTTCCACCTTATATCATGGTGTTCATGTGTGTGCCTTATGTGTGATGATCTTTTCTATGTTACTGCATAATGTTCTAATGCACTCATTGAAGATCAATTAACTTAATCATAAGAAGTTGTGGAAGTAGCATATATGAATCTGATTATGGAAATGGAAAAAGTTCTATTAATGTGATAATACTGATTCACCCCCCCCCCCACCTCTCAGTATTATTTCCAACAATTGGTATCAGAGCGGGTCCTTTGATAGAAGCTTGATCGCTTGAAGGAGATCCGTGGAACAATGGGAAAGAAGCTTAAGAAGAAAGCACCTAAGAAAAAGAAAGCATCTCAGAAGAACTATGACAGTGGGAGAATCGATTGGGGATTAGGCATAAGAAGCTCTTCATATTCAGAATCAGATTCAGAATCATTATCAGGTATGAATGTGTTATCCTCTGATGTTCCAGCTATATTTCCTTGTGAAAGAGATGGAAGTGATAGTGAAACTATTGAACTTGCTCTTATGGGTGAACAAGAAAGATATCAAATAGAGGTAGAATTTAAAAGGCTGACAGAAAAAATTAGAGATCAACAAGATCTATTGAACAAAAGGGAATGTGACTTCAAAGAAGAAGCTACCAAACTAAAGGCCCAACTAGAAGAAGGAAACAAGGTAAGAAAACTACTCAAGGACAAGGAAGACCAATGTCAAAAATTGCAGCATGAAGTGACATCATTAAGAAAAGAAGTCAACGAAAGAAGCACAACCATCAAGAAACTCAAAGATAGATCCAGCTACTATGAAACTCTTGAAGCTACAATCCTCTCACTAAAGGGAGATCTTGAAGAATCAAAGAAGCAGAATGAAGATCTACATCAAGCAATTTAAAAACAAGACAACGAAGTCATCAGCTTAAAATCCCAGCTGGAATGTGCCTTCCAAGTTCGTCAAATACAGCAGGATCTGAATGAAGAACAAGAAAAGGAGATTCTCAAACTAAGGGAACAAATGGAAGAAGGAAGAAAATCTGAAGAAGATTTGAAAAGGCAATCTCTTGAAAAGGAAGAACAGCTTCAGGTTGAGGTAACTATCTTGAAAGGTAAAATAGAAGAAAAGGATAAGCTTTTACGATTTCAAGATAGCTCTAAAGTCTTGGATGATATTCTTAGTAGTCAAAGGTCTCCTGCTATAAAGACTGGTCTTGGTTTCTATGAATCTGTCGAAGGTGAATCTAGTTCACAAGGTGAGGCAAGGAACTCTAAAGAGAAATCTAAAATGATCAACGAAGAAATGAAAGATCAATCTCATCATCAACCAAGGAAAGAGATTCCTCAAAGAAAATCCTTTACTCCTCCTATGAATAATGTTGAATGTTATGTATCTCATAATCTTGGACATGTTGCAGCTAGATGTAGAAGAAGAAGGGTTCAAGATAATTATGTAGAAAGGTCATCTCAATCAAGATACTTTTATGGATATTGCTTTGCTTGCAATATGTTTGATCACAAAGCTGCTGATTGTTACAGGAGGAATATGAAACATGTAAGATGTTATGCATTTGACAAGCTTGGAAATATAGCTAAGGAATGCAGGAACAAAGTGTGGGCACCATATCAAAAGGAGAAAATGTCATCATCACGCTTGAAGATATGGAGGAAAAAGGAAGCACAGTCAGAAAAAGGTGGCACAGCACAATGTACAGACATACCAGAATCAGAGGGAGCTGAAAGTACAAAACTTCAGTGTCCTGAATCTCATATGCAAACTCAATAAAGGGAAGTCGCATATATACGCAAGTTGGATACTGCACAATCGCGTATATGATTGTTTGAAGAAAGGCAGTAGGGAAAGTAAAAGTTGATCTATGAAGTATGATCTCTCGAGCACAAGATTACATCTGGGCATCTGACTAACTGTGGCACACTGGTGAACTGCCAATTCGGCCCTAATCAGAAGTACGCAGGTGATTAACGGTGCAAGTGCGTGGGTACGCAGAGCAGAAGAAGGAGAACTGCGTGGGTACGCAGCACGACAGAGGTTCAGGTGCGTACGCACAATAAAAGTACGCGGCGCGATAGTGTCTATGAGTGCGTGGCTAGAGTAACAGTACATGGCGCGATAGTGTATCTGGGTGCGTACCTACTGTAACAGTACGTAGTGCCATTGAAGAAGCAGTGCGTGGGTACGCGTTGCAGCAGAAGGCTCTCTGCGGGTATACGCAGGGGAGCAGAAGGTGAAGTGCGTGGCTACGCAGGGCAGATAAAGAAAAACTGCGTACCTGTCTTAAGGCATTTATTGGCTGACTCTTCTTATTGATATGCATGATCAGATCTGACAGATGGCACCAGTTTAGGGGGAGCATATGTTCTTAATGCATTTTTGGCATTATGGTCCTTGATGACAATGCTTATGATTCATCTTGCTATGGTTATGAGTTGTTCACATGGTTCTTGGATCAGATTTGTGGTTGATTCTCTGCATGGAGTCTTTATTGTTCTTGGCACATATATGGATGAGGATTGTTGGCTGGATACATGGATGATTATTCAAAGTTGCATTGTTGGAGACTTGATGATGATGAGATCTTACCTATATGATGATAGGTTGTTTCGTACATATGTTGATTAATGCAGATGCTTCCATTTGATGACTCTTGGTTCCTGTAGATCTGGATGGTTATGAATGAGTTGTTGCAGACGTACCTTACTGTTGACAGATACTATGAAGCAGATCATACAGTGTTGTTGCTGATATTTATCTTAGGTGATTGGTCTTTATGTAATAGTGTGTCTCTTTTGTAGTTATCTCTTCAGGTCATGTAACAGCCTATGTTTCCCCACTATGCCTGGGATGAATGATGTTATCATATGTAAGCTTTTTCACCATTGTGATGAATGTATGTATTGAGTCTTTTGGTGATAGGAAGGTCATTTATGATATATAGAGTCATGTTCTTCTTGTAGAACATCTTTTTGCAGTCAGGGGGAGCTTGAGCATGAACATCACTATATAGCAGAGCAGACATCTCAGCTTGTTCTCAGAAAGAGCATTATCAGATTGGAGCACCATGGCATGTACAAAGGGGGAGTTCATTCAGAGACTTCAGCAGATCTGGTTTATAGTCAAGGAGAGCATTTTCTTAGGGGGAGCATAACCCTTTGCCCTTGATGTCAAAGGGGGAGAGTGATTTGGTGTTGTTGCCATCAAGTCCAAAGGGGGAGATTGTTGGCATTATGATGCATGTGTTGTACTTGATGGCAACCCTCTCATAGAAGATCATCTCACTTGTATACATTCAGATGAATCCACAGAAGAGATGGATGTAGGACAGTTCAAAGGGATCAGATGACAGTTCACAAGTAAGCTTTGCCATCAAGTCCAAAGGGGGAGATTGTTGGCATTATGGCTAAAGTGTTGTCCTTGATGGCAACCTATACAGGTGATGGATCACAGTACAACCAGTCAGTAGCAAAGATTAATGAGTAGCCTCTCAGATTGGAAGAAAATAAGGGGTACGCAGGTACACCTTACAGAAGGTGCGTACACGCAGGTCTATCTTACATAAAGTGCGTACATACCCGCAGTTATCCCGTTCATGAAGTGCGTACCCCCAGTTCACTTACTTCAAGGCAGAGAAAAGCACACGTGGGGTTTCTTATGTTTAACCCTTGGTATTTAGCCGACGGTATTGTGTTATTATGGTTTTGGCCCGTGGTATTGATCCATGATTTGAGGAAGAGCTTGCCTATATAAAGCAAAGGAGATCATTTGGCTTGAGCATGCTTTTGGGTTGAACATCTTATGAGAGCTAGATCTGAAATATTATGATCTCTTGGGAGTAATGTCTAGATCTAAATAAGGCGAATCTACTGATGGATTGAGATCTCTTCGGCGCATGATCAGATCTGTAGATCTGACAGTCTGGGTTATTCTTGAAGTCTTGAAATTATCTATGCCCGCAGGTACGCAAGTGCAGTGAAAGAAAAGTGCGGAGATACGCAGGTCCAGAAGTGCTGCAGGTGCGCAGATACGCAGGTTCAGAAGCACTGTAGTTGCGGAGGTGCGCAGGCAGTTCATTGGACACAGAGCGCAGGTACGCAGGCAGTCTATGAGGCACAGTGCGTGGGTACGCAGGTGCGCTGTTGGGATCAGTGTGTACTTGTACGCAGGCATTATATGGGTGAAGCTGCGTACTTCTCTTGAAATCTATTTAGCTGTCCATGTTTATCATTGCTGTGTTCTGGGTTTTGAAGTGATGTTATGGTCTGATAACAGTATTCTGAGAAGTGATATAGTATGTTTTGATAGATGAATCGATCGGGTTCATAATGACTTATCTTCATATGATCTGATGGACTAGATCTGGTTGATGACTCACTTGTATATGTATGGATCTAGTGCTTGGGTGATTCAGAAACTTGTTTATGTTGTTGATGGGTCCAGTATGAAAATCGGATGAAATGTGGCCTTTCAGATTATGTGTTGTGCTTCAGTGTATCCAGTATGAAAATTGATGAAACGTGATACCTGGAGGAGAAAAGATTGTAGGCCGGCGCCTACGTACTAGTATCTAAGCTAGTACAAGAGCTAAGGGAAATCTTTGGAGCATTGTAGTAGGTAGCAGCTTGCATACTAGTAAATGAATCGGCTAGTACAAGAGCAAAGGGGGTTGTAGCTCCCGTACTGGTATAAGACTGCACCAGTACAAATATTGTAAAAGGATTTTCTTATTAAAAAGAAGATTGAGATGACTTGCAGCAGGTGGTTTTCTCCCGCATTGGGTTTCCACCTTATATCATGGTGTTCATGTGTGTGCCTTATGTGTGATGATCTTTTCTATGTTACTGCATAATGCTCTAATGCACTCATTGAAGATCAATTAACTTAATCATAAGAAGTTGTGGAAGTAGCATATATGAATCTGATTATGGAAATGGAAAAAGTTTTATTAATGTGATAATACTGATTCACCCCCCCTCTCAGTATTATTTCCAACAGATATGGGTCTGGCAGAGACCATCTGGCACAGGTTCACGGGGAGCAGATTAACTTCTAATAATGCATTTTTGGCATTACCTTAGAAGCTCCTAGTTCGTGTACACAAGCTGTTAGAATAGGTGCAGAAGGAGATCATGGTTTCTGATCTGAAAAGTGTTTGACAGATGCTATTGCTATTAGTTATTGGTGACTTTCATAAGTCTTGCTCTAGATATTTCGTCTCTATGTCATGTATATCTTTTATGGTGTCAAGGTCATGCAACGACCTATATTGGTTTCCCCACTATGCCTGGGATGAAGATGTAATGTTCTTGTTTTATCATGTGTAAACTTTTGATGTATCCCCACTTGGTTGGGTGCATGAGTCAATTCTAGTATGTCCCCACTTGGTTGGGAAATGGATGTATGTATGAGTCCTTGGTTATAGGAAGGTCATTTATGATAGAGTCATGTTCTTCTTGTAAGACATCTTTTTGCAGACTTTGCTTATAGTCAAGGGGAGCATGAACAACACACTTCAGCAAAGCAAAGACTTCAACATGTACTCAAGGGGAACATGGACAGATTGGTACACCTTGACATATACAAAGGGGGAGCTCATTTAGAAATTTCAGCAGGCACTCAGGGGGAGTATGGACAACAAAAGAAGAGAATATCTTGGTCTGCCCTTTGCCCTTGATGTCAAAGGGGGAGAGTGATTTGGTATTGTTGCCATCAAGTCCAAAGGGGGAGATTGTTGGCATTATGATGCATGTGTTGTACTTGATGGCAACCAACTCGTAGAAGATCAACTCACTTATTTATAACTAGATGAACCTTTAGAAGAGATATCAGATGTGATTGAATGCATGAGATATCAGATGATAAGTTCTAAGTGTGACAAGCTAGCTTTGCCATCAAGTCCAAAGGGGGAGATTGTTGGCATTATGAGACAAGTGTTGTCCTTGATGGCAAATCACATAGAGGAAAGATCATAGTGCAGCAGGTCAGCAGCAAGGATTTGATGATCAGACTACAAGAATGAAGAAAAAATATATATACGCAGGTTCATCGTGACCAAGCCGCGTATACATGCAGGTTAGACGTTACAAAGACGCGTATACATATACACACACTTTCATGCAAGGAAAAGTGCGTATATGTTGGAAAACTTACCTTTGGTCCATGGTAGTTAGTCCTTGGTATTTGAACCTATGGTTTTGGACCATGGTACCTCGTCAGACGTGTTGATCCCAAGTATTGGGTCCGTAGTATTGGTTTATTATGGTTTTGGACCGTGGTATTGAGAAAGACCTAAGACTATAAAAGGAGAAGAAGATCATTAGGCAAGGTCATCTGAAAAGTCTTGAATATCTGATGAAGGATGAGATCCAGTATGCAGGTTATGGGTTGATGATGCATTGCTTGATCTGAGCTAAGGAGGGATCTCACCAGTTGATGGAGAACAAGATCTAAGGAGAGATCGGGATCAAATGGTTTGAAATGGACTATCCTTATATGGTTGATTATGCTTATTCTAGATCTGCATACTGACGCATGTAATGTTCTATAAATGTTATGAGTATGACTGATGTCTGGTACGGTTGCAAAGTTATAAGAAATATTTTTAGATCTGTACGTCGGTTGGCCTTGGAAAAACCGCGTATGTACACGGGTTTGATTCATCGTAGTAGCCTTTACATTTTGAAGTTTGATGTTTGAAGTTGCAGTTGGGTCTGATTGTTATTGCAGAGTTCTGTTGTCTGCTCTATGTTCTGGTGACTGTGTTGTTGATAGGGTTTCAGTGTGTCAGTGATTCAAAGATTGATGATGCTAGTATTGATTATTTTGTGCTTCAATGATATTTATGGGTCTAGTATGAAAATTTGATGAAACGTGGCCTTCAGATTATAGTTTTGTGCTTCAGGAGTATCCAGTCTGAAAATGTATGAAATGTGGTCCCTGGAGGGTGAAAGGAGATTGTAGGCCGGCGCCTACGTACTAGTACATCAACTAGTACAAGAGAAAAGGGGGTAATAGCTCCCTTCCGGTAGCAGCTGGAGAATGAGTGAAGATTGGAGCATTCAGTAGGCAGGCACATACGTACTAGTAAATGGATAAGTTAGTACAAGAGCTAAGGGGGTTGTAGCTCCCATCCAGGAGAGTCTAGAAAACGAGAGAGGGTTGTAGCCCTCTGCAAGTAGAAGCCTGCGTACTGGTAAAGGACTGCACCAGTACAAAATATTGTAAAATGAAGTATCTTATTGAAAGAAGATAGAGACGACTTGCAGCAGGTGGTTTTCACCCACATTGGGTTTCCACCTTATATCATGGTGTTCATGTGTGCTTCTTGTGTGTGATGATTTGTTCTGTTTTACTGCACCTGCTTATTGTTCATATGGTTAATGAAGTTCTGATGCACTAACTAAAGATCAAAATTTAATGGATTAAACTGAATCATAACTATTTTGGATATACGCTAGTTGCTTTAGACACAGCTGTGTATACACGCGGGTTCCCTTGAATTAAGTAGCGTATATGTATCTAAGTATGGAAATGAAAAGTTTTATTCATCTGATAATACTGATTCACCCCCCCCCCCCCCCCCCCTTCTTAGTATTATTTCCAACATATTAACCTCCTTTGCCTTGGTTAGAACCAATTTCACTTTCTGATCCTTTCGATTTTGTGTTTCCCAATGATGGAAGTGTTATGGAGATTATGACTTTGGATGAAATGCCATGGAACGATCACCATCATCGTTCATTTGTTCTACCTAACCTTGAAAAAATCGATAATTATTTTTCAAATATGTTTTCACCTAAGATAGTAAATAGTCTAAAATCACCCATTTCAGTGTTTCAATCTGAATCTGAAAGGAATTTGGGGGATATATCTATGACAATTTCCATTGACATCTCTATTAAAACAAGAATTGTTTAAAACATTCACGTAGTTGCCTCATGTTCAATCAATGAAATTCAAACGTATAAGGCCCTATTTCAATAATTCTGCAACATTTTTGCTTGGCATTATGAGGAAATTCCAGAAATTCATCCAAGTATTGTAATACATGAAATTAAGACTTACCTAGATGCCAATCCTATCAAAAAATGATTACATCCAGTTCATCTAAGAAACATTGTTGCGATTAATGCTGAGGTCGAGAAACTTCTCAAAGAAGGTTTTATCTACCTGGTTCCCTTAACTGATTGGGTATCCACTATCGTTCATGTTAATAAGAAACAGGGAACCATTGATGTATGTGTCGACTATAGGGACATTAATAAGGCTTGTCCAAAAGACAATTATCCTACTCCCTATATCTTTCAAATCATCGATGAATGTGCTGAAAATGAAATATTCTCCTTTATGGATGGATTTTTTGGCTACAATCAAAGCAACATACTCCCTTCTGATCAAAATAAAACCACATTAATTTTCCATGGGGACTTTTGCATATCGAAAAATCCAATTCAGTTTAAAGAATGTAGAAGAAACTTGTCAATGGGCTATGTATTATGCATTTCACGATATCAAGCATATTGTGCAACCATATTTGGATGAATTTCCAGCTCATTCACTGAGACGACAAGACCATCCAATGCATTTGAGAGAAATTTTCATTAGATGTCGCCATTACAATATTCACTTGAATCCACATAAGTGTTTTTTTTGTGTGCAATCTGGTCGATGTCTAGTATTTCTTGTTTCAAAGGAAGGCATTCGTGTTGATCCATTGAAGGCTGATGCTATCTTGAATTTACCTCCTCCTTCCAATCTATGCCAACTCCAAAGTTTGTAAGGGAAAGCAAAATATCTACGTCGATTTATCCAGAACTATGTTGAGTTGACTAAAGGTTTTACTTGAATTTTGAAAAATGGCATCCCATTTATCTGGGATGAAGTGGCTAAAAAATCCTTTGATCCACTTAAATATGCATTAACCCATACACTGTTGGTGGATGCTCCCAATTATCACTGAGATTAATTTTTATACTTGACAGCATCCGATGCCACCATTGATATGGTCCTAGTTCAGGAAGACGGGTCAAACAAAGAGCATGTCATATATTACTTAAGTCGTAATTTAACCAAAACTTAAGCAAAATATGCACATGTAGAAAAATTGCCCTTGGCAGTTATTATATTATTACCAGACAATTTCTAGGGGGCAAGCATTCCAAATGGATAGTCATCCTACAGGAATTCAATTTGGAATTCACGAAATCCAAATCTAAGAAATCATTAGTTCTTACTAAGTTATTATGTGACTTTCCCCGTATTGAAACTGAAAACGTGGCAGAAGATTCTCTTCCAGATGAATCTATGTTTCTAATTAGTACTTTAGATCCTTGGTACATAGATATCATCATTTATCTTCAAACCCATACATTTCATCCAGAACTGAGTCAAACTGATTGTCACCAAATCCGGTAGCAATCCAAGAAATACAATATTGTTGGTGACACACTTTTTTGCTATGGTGCTAATTCTATTTTTCGACGATGTTTAATTCATGTAGAAGTGGAAAATGCATTAAATTATTGTCATTCTAGAACTTGTGGCAGTCACATTTCAAGGTTTTCCACTGCTTAAAAGATCTTATGCATAGGATATTTTTGGCCTTCTATGTTTAAAGATTGTATAACTACAGTCCGCAAATGCCATAATTGTCAAATTTATGATCAAAAAATGCATGCACATGTAGCTTCTCTTCACACAATCATTACTGTCAGTCCTTTTGTGAAATGGGGCATTGACTTTCTTACATGTAACCCTCACTTGGCCGAGGGTCATGGATATATTATCCTTGCGGTAGATTATTTTACAAAATGGTCTGAGGCGATGCTAACATATAAGGATTATGGTGAAACAACTTTCAATTTCAGGTTCAATCATGTAATTGCTTAGTTTAGAGTACCATAAGCTATCATCATGGACCATGGTAGCCATTTTCAAAACTATATGATGACCAATATTACCATTATAGAGCTATACATGCAATGAAAAAGAAGAAAAAAACAGAACCATAAGAGACAATAGATTGGTCCAATACTAAGGAAAAACCCCACGAGGGGGAAAACCCTTTCAAATCTTCTTCTTTATTAAATCATCATAAAAAGTTTTTAGTGGAGAGTACAATGATCCTAATACATAAACTTGCAGCACATATTTATAGAACATATTGCAGATCTACAGAACAACAGAGAGAAACCATTGATCCACTAGACCATTGAATCAAACTGAAGTATACTATCAAACCCTAGATCAAACCCCTGGACGCTCCCAGAAAGACTAACTGCGTTCGTCTGAAACTCCCTGGATGCTCCCTTCACCACTCTATGAGGGAATCTGTGTCTAACCCGGATGCTCTGAGGAAGATTGTATGTGTGCGTACGTGGTCAATCTCATGCAGAACTAATCCAAACGCCCAAATGATCTCTTCTAGTTACTGTGCATGCATCTAGGACTGCTCAAATGCTCCCTGGACCACTTTGTTTGAGTGTTCATGGACCAACACTGTCTGATCTGCTTCAGAAACCCTAGATTCTCCCTTTAGGCATTTGTTTGATCGTCTGAGACTTCCTAGACGCTGCCTTAGCCACTGTGTGTGTGCGTATGGGGACTAAAAAGCTTAGTTACGTGCCTACAACTAAGAAACGAAAACTGTATATTCATGCAAGCTTCACCCATGTGATTTCAGACCCTTGTGTGAACTTCTTCCATCAGGCCTATGCAAACCAAGACAAAAGAAGAGAGTAGAATATGACTTGAGCAATGTGTGGAAATGAGCTTGAGGTATATTCTATTTATATGCTTCCATGAGGGTCCACTTGCGGTTAAGGACAACCTGTCTAATTTTACATGTGCTTAGGGTAAACCCATTCCATTATACATGAGTGGATAAAATCATTTAAAAATCACCTTCCTCTTGTCCAAATGGGGTGATCTTTAGGTCGATTCTGGTCCTCTTGAAAAGAGGAATTTAATGCAATCATTATCTTGGTCATCTGAGTTGTCCAAGGTGGACTGTGACCCTAGTTTAAAAAAATTAACAAATGTGGTGATCCCAGAGTGACAGGTATGAATGCGGCAATTGGATCGCTCGATATGAATTTCGGTGACACATTAGTAATCAAACTAAACTATTTGATTCCAATGTGCTTAATAGTTGTTGAACTAAATGATTTTTAAATTAAATCTCTTATTCTTTGATTTGAAACCAAAAACTCATTCAAATACCTTTCATTTTATCCATTGGATGATGTATTAGACAAAGAATATTTTCTTGAAATCAAATCTTGTCCACTCATTTATTTCAAAATAAAAAATTCCTCAAGCCCAATTCCAATATAGACCAAGCCTATTGCGTTAAAAAATTAATGTTCATATTATTATTATTATTCTTATTATTATTATTATTATTTTATATCTATATCTATATATAATTTATTTTTTCATTGTTTTTAATATTTGTTATTTATTTATAATAATTTGTTATTACTTAGTGTTTATTTTAAAATAAAAATAGTTACATTTTTTATAATTTTCCCGTAATGTTCAAAATGAAACTTCACATATGGAATTCTATAACATTGGAGACCGTGGCAAAGGAAGCTTTATTTTTTGTAGCATCGGATGTGTTCTAGCCATGACATTTGGTGGAGAGGATAGAATACATGATATCTCCAAAACCCAGAAATAATTTATGGAAATTCCACCTAAAGATGGCTTAATTAGATTATTAGTCGATTTTTAAATATTTCCTAAGTCTAAACTTAGGGAATATGGTTAATTGATCAAAATTAATTAAGTCAAGGTGAGAATTATCTAAAAACTCATACAGATTGATCCATAAATAATCTGAGCCATCGATTAAGATTTAATATTGGTCGTTGGAGTCCCAATAGGAACATATAAGAAAGGATCGATGTAGTGATGGAGAATACACAAGAGTCACTTGGAGAATCTGATTTTCTAGAGTAGTAGTAGTCTATTGCGGGAGAGTTCGAGCTTCAATGAGGCAACAAAGATAGTGAGGGGTAGGGAAAATGATCCAAAGGAAGTTTTACATATCGCGAGAGGAAACAGTAAGATGGTTGAGTTATTCCCAATGAGGCAACATAGAGGACTGCGCAGTGGCTTCAGAGAAGTAGTTTTGATTTGTTGGAGAGAAATTTGTTCTCAATTCTAGAGGCTAGGCAGAGGGTCCAAAGTGTCGGAGAGGCGATTTCCTCAATAGAGATAGGCAGAATGACTTCATCAGAGGCATGTTGGAAGCTTGATGTTATAGGGTCTATGCAGAGCGGTGCAGAGGATGACACTGAGGGTCTAGGAGGTCGAGCTTTCTGAAGAAAGTTATGCCAAGATTGCTTGTGGAAGAAGAGTACTTTCCTTAAAATAATTTTTCCTGGATTTTCTTGTTGTTTGGACTGCTATTTGGGCATCCATAGATTGTACTCATATTTTCATTGCTACATAATAATAAAATCCCTCACTGCTACACCGGTTTTCCTATGTTGGGTTTTTCCGGGGACTTTTGTCCAAAAATAACAACGTTAATTTTTATGTGTGTGCTAGTATTTTCTCAGTTTCCAACACTATTTAATTTTCCACAATTTTATTTTTGAAGGTTGCAATGTGTTTATTTCAATGTTGTTGTAGCAATAAACTGAATAATTAATTTATCAGTTAGAATAAATAACACCAATTGTTGCAATAGGATTGTAGTTTTGGAATTTTCATGGGAAGCAATGTGGAGGCAGCATTTTTCACTTAACTTCTTAATAATTATATTTAGGGATTATTTTTCACTTAACTTCCTGATAAGTGCTATTATATGAACTTCAAGAAGTTATGCAGAGATTTTGTTGGACGCAACTTAGCTTACCGTTCAGAATATCGTCAATTGATTGGAGCATTGATGTTTCTTATAAACACTAAGTTGCTTCATGCAGATTGGGTTGCCGCCAAGCACATATTGAGATATTTGTATTAGACGATCAATCTTGGTCTAAGATATACTATACGATATGTACAACTACATGGATACACTGAAGTTCATTGGGCTAGAAATGTTATTGACAAGAAGATGACATTTGGGTGTTGCTTTAGCTTGGGATCTTCCATGATATCTTGGATGAGAAGGAAAAATAAGTTTGTGGCTTTGAGTATGGCCAAGTTAGAGTATATTATTGCTAGCATGGCTATCTGTCAGGTAGTTTGGCTAAGGAATCTCTTTGGAGGGTTGTTTTATCAGGTCCTGGATATGACATTGATATACTACAACAACAAGAGTGGGATCCAATTGGCCAAAAATCTCATGTTTCATGACAAGTCCAACCATATTGAGATCAAATATTATTACATACATGAAACGGTGTAGAGAGGAGTTGTGAGACTTCATCATATTTCGACTAATGAGCAAATTGTAGACATACTCACCAAGGCTTTGCCGAAAGGAAATTTATTGGTCTTTAGAGTGGAGCTTGGACTAATGGATGTGACCCTCCTAGGTAAGGGTCCCGAATGATTGAGGACACTACGCTATGCTCTTCCCCCCTGTCTGTGCTCCCAGATTAAGGAATTGAGTCAACGAGCTCTTGGGGTCGAGGGAAATCATGGATAATAGGTGTGTCTGATCCTTACCTCACATTAAGTGTGTATCTCCCCTATTTTCATCTCAGGGGGTGTCTGATCCTTAAATCATGGTAAGTGTGTATATCTCCCTATCGAGTATACCCCAATATGCATCCTACCCACAAGCTAGGTTTGTTGGGATTGTTCCTCCCCATCTGGCCAATGGGTTGATATGATGACTTGGCGTGCCTGATCCTTACCTTGCAGGGTAAGTGTTTATCTCCCCCAAGTGCCATGGGTTGTGTTTCATCCTTACCTTGTAGGGTAGCTGTGTATCTCCTCCCAAGGTTGTGGATGCATGTGTTCTACCACTTGACTCTTGAGGGTCCTAATGGGAAGGTCAATAGAAAATAGGATAGTTTTGATCCTTACCTATCATGGTAAATCATATCCTACCTATTGTCTTATGATAATGGGTAGAGATGGGCTCCTTGATGATGTGGGTTGAGTTGGAACTCCCATATAACGCTTGATGGATAGAGGTTGGTAGCTTGAGCTCCCCTCTGTTGTCAAATTCTTCTTCTTTTGGATTCAAGAGTGTTCAAAATATGAGAAAATGATTTTGTTATTTGATATTTGAGAAATGACACACATTGCAACTGGTAATTTCTCCCTAGCTGAGAGGGAGTGTTAATTTTGCATCTCAGGGATAAAATCCCTCCTTTGGACAACCTTCCTTATCAAGAAAGACCCATCCTAGCCCTTTGAAGAATTTAAATTGGTTAAGGAAAAATATAATTTTAATATGAAAACCCACATATGCACAAAAGGTCAAGTCTGATTTAAAGAGAAATTGGACACCCTTGGATGGCTATAAATACAAGTCAAAGGAACCTCCTTTGGACATCATCATCAAACATCTTCTTATTCTCTCTTATTTGGTTTGGCTCGCAAGTCTGAAGTTGGTTTGCAAAAATTGGTTCATACGGTCTAAAATTGTAGGTTCCGAACTCACACATGTGAATTAGGATTTTTGTTTGTAGCCATAGCGTTCAAACAAGAAAATTTTGGTTGTAGCTGCACCCATATAGGGTGCTCCCTACAATTGGAGCATTTTAGCCACCTACATGATTACTAGCTCCATGCGGCTAGGAACTATGGTTTTTGTTGACAATTTATTACAAATCTTGACAGTTGACCACAAGCTTGGAATGTTAACTTAGATCAATATTTTTACTAGGCTCATCTCTTGGATATTGTTTGGTTGGTTTTTTTGGATAGTCTTGTTATTGAAGAATTATAATTTTGTACTCTCTTTGTTAAACATTTTATGACAATCTAATAAAAAGAAGAATTTGAAAGGTTTTCCCCCTCGGGGAGTTTTCCCCGGTCTTTGATCAAACCTAATGTTTCTTATTTGTCTGTTATTGTTCATAACATTTACTGTTCTATCTACAATTGCTATTGATTATTGTAAGATTGAATTGTCTTGAAAAATTGTTGATTAAAAAGAAGAATTGGGCTAATGTGATTGTAACAACATAGAACAATAGTAAATTAATATATTCGTCAACTTATTTAAATATATAATGACATATTTTATAAATGAATGGTTGCATGTATAAAAAATGATTTTTTTGTTTGTTTTTGTGACTGACAAAGCGTGTCATGAAACCGCCATCATCCTATAGTGATAGGTGTGAATGCGGAAATCCCATTAAATTATTGGACTTGGATCCCATTAAATACTACTAAAAACCTCATCGGTGACCGACAATAAATTTTAAACTTCCAATTATTATATAAAATGTAATATATAATAATACGAGGCATGAAATAACTTGCATTTAAAGTGTTTCTATTTAATATGGCATCGTAAGATACAATTCAAGGATAGTTTAATGTTTAGAAATGTGAAGTTGGATTTGGCTCTGATTTCCACCTCTCGAAGAAAAAAGACCGAAGCTAACGTCCTGTGATAAATACACTGAGATTCAGTTAGATTCTCGTTATGGTTCGAGATCTCATATTTGGTTTAAAACCTTCAGCATAGTCGCGTCCTACAAAGTCTATTATGAGGCTGAGACTGACAAGTGTGAATGTGGTGATCCCAAAGTGACAGGTTTGAATGTGACGATCAAATCGCGTGATGGTATGAATTGCTAGGAAACATTGGTAACCAAATGAAACTATTTGATTCAAATGCGCTTAACAGGTGGGGAACTAAATGATTTTTAAATTAAATCTCTTATTCTTTGATTTGAAACTGAAAACCGTTCAAATACTTTTCGTATCATGATGTATTAGACCAAGAATATTCTCTTGAAATAAAATCTTGTCTACTCATTTATTTCAAAATAAAAATTCCTCAAGCCCAATTTCAATATAAACCAAGCCTACGACGTAAAAATATAATTTTTCATATTATTTTTTAATCAAATTTATTCCAGCTTAGATCCATCTAACATTGGATCTATCATACTCCGAGAGGGATCAAATCCCTTGGTGAAAACTTTCTTTTTGGAATGTAGAATTTGAGGAAATCAGCATCTATGCTCAAATCAATGCATCTAGAGCCAGGAATTAAATAGGATTAGAAATCAACATATACACTGAAATCAATGCATCTAGTGCAAGAAATTGAATGGAATTCTAAGAAAACATCATCTACACTAAAATCAATGCATCTAGTGCAAGAAATATTCTTCACTCTCTCTCCCCTCCATCTAATCTTGAAAAATATTTTTAATAATTTACATTCTCAAGCTTAAGAACATCGAATCCATCTTATGAAAGCAATCAAATAGGATTAGGAAACATCTACAATGAAATTAATGCATCTAATGTAAATAGTCAAATAAGATTGGAAATATACATCTACGCTGAAATCAATGTATCTGGTGCAAGAAATCAAACATAATTATAAATCAACATCTACACTGAAATCAATGTATCTAGCGAAAGCAATCAAATGGGATTATAAATCACCATTTGCACTTAAATATGTTGAGAATAGCAATAAGAAATGCTAAAAATAGCATTCAGAATATTCCAATTTTGATTTTTCCTTGAATTATAATTGTGAATTAAAATTCAAATTTAGTCTCACCAGCTGCTTGAAAAATAATTAATTAATTCATCTTGAGTTAATTAGTTAGAGAAATTCAAGCTAGAAGTCTTTGTGAAGTCATGCAACAGTTATCCCTTAAATTAAGGAGATTATCCCTTGATTAAGGAGATAAGGATGAGTTGTATTTGAGTTGTAATTAGTTAGCTCAGTTAACTGAGTTAAGTCTAGTTAAATTAGTTCCAAACTGTTTGAGGAACTAATTGTGAGTTTAGTTAGTTAATGCATGCATGCATCCAACTAGTGTACTCCATATAAATAAATATTCTCCCATCAATAACTCATGCATGTCTATTCAGAGAAAGACCCAGTTGAGATTAAAGACAGGGACAATGTACTATCAATTGCATGAGTTTTCCTAGAAAGGAAACTCATCCATGCAGAAGGAACAAGGTTCCTTGAGGATTGTGTGGTTTTACAGGGTGTGAGATCAGTGTGAGTGGTCAGTGTTAGACTTGGTAATAATGGGATCACCCAGGAGAAACAACGCAAGGAAATAGGAGGCTTGGAGGGTAGAGGAGAAGGCTTGTGAGAAGCTTTGATTGCCTATGAGCATCCAGGAGGATTGTACTGAGAGTTGGCTAGCTATGAGAGCTAAAGCTTTGTGTAATTCTGAGATATTTCCACCTTGTATGATAATACAGATAGTGGGGTTTTTACTGAGGCTTTCCCCTGAGTATTTTATGTGGTTCATGTGTATTGATTCTTCTTCTCTGTTATATGTGTTCTAATTGATCTTGCTCAAATCTATTAAGCCTCCGTAAGTTTGATTGTATAAGTAGATTAATTATTTTTCTTTCGTTATATTGCATAATCAGGTTAATCTATAGTCAGTATTTCTACATGGTATCAGAGCCACGTTTATCGGAGTTGTGAAAAATATATGCAGAAGAAAATTCGAAGTTTGATTTTCAGGGTTGCAAGTGCAAGTCGAATTCATATCATACAGTAAAAAAAAAAAACGAGATGGGACATTATGCAACCAATTGCCCATCAAAGAAGTCCAAGAAGGGATCCTCGGATGGATCGGAAGGTGAGGCATTAGCCTCTCATTTCGAAATGGATTTTACTCTCATCACATGCATGGTGTCATCGATGATGGGTTGTGGTTTGTTTCTTGACATTGGAGCCTCATTCCACATGACCGGCGATAAAAGTTTATTCAATACCTTGGAGGAGAAATACCTCAAGATGTGCATAGAGATGGGTGACAATGAAAGGTATAGTGTTTCAGGAGTGGGCACGATTGCTTTTTAGAGGGAAAGTGGAGCTCTTATCACCTTGACAGATGTGAAGTATGTGCCTGGACTGAAGAAGAATTTGGTATCGATCGCAATGTTGGAGGACAAAGGCTACGATGTTGTCTTCGGTAAGGGAAAGGTTTTCCTTAAACACATCACCACGAGATAGGTGAAATAGATCGGTTCACAAGTTAAGAACCTATATTCTCTTGAGGTTCAAGATGCATGCAAAGCCTTGAGGAGCAAGGCAAATGTTAGAGACTTTGTGGTTGAGAGGGAGAGTAAATTACCTCTCAACATACAGCCCCAGAAGAAGTCTCGGACAATTTTGGAGGAGCCATAATTGGAGATGCTGAGAGGAGACCGAGTGGAGGCATCCCCTCATGCAGAGACCTCCATTAGGGGGAAATTTCGAGCCAAGTGGGTACAGAGATCACATGCAGCCATACCTCCAGGTGTGAGGTGGGGCGATGTGAAGTGATAGTCTCAAGAAGGCTGAAATTGGGCAGGGTCCATTGAGAGGTTTTATCTCATGGATCATACCTTGCTACAGGAGCCCAAAGTACATAGTAGCGGGAGGAATCAGTGGGATTGATGCCGTCAGAGATCAAAGTGACAGAGACTAGAGCAGTCAAATACTAAAGAGGGAAAAAACGGATTGACAACAGTGCAGACAAGCTGATTCAACAAAAGCATACAGTTTTCAGTCGACAGAGGCAATAACAGTCAGGGACTTTGATTACAGATGTGCCATTCTGATTCAGGTTGGATATTTTTTTGTTTCTAGAGTTGCTAGAGCAACAACACTAGAGAGAAGTGTTGCATGTAGAACATTCCAAAGGTTCAGGATCGGGATCGAGTTGAATTCCTTTCTTGTTGAGAGGGAGTGTCAAGAATAGCGACAAGAAATGCTAAAAATAGCATTCAGAATATTCCAATTTTGATTTTTCCTTGAATTAGAATTGTGAACTAAAATTCAAATTTAGTCTCACCAGCTGCGTGAAAAATAATTAATTAATTCATCTTGAGTTAATTAGTTGGAGAAATTCAAGCTAGAAGTCTTTGTGAAGTCATGCAACAGTTATCCCTTAAATTAAGGAGATTATCCCTTGATTAAGGAGATAAGGATGAGTTGTATTTGAGTTGTAATTAGTTAGCTCAGTTAACTAAGTTAAGTCTAGTTAAATTAGTTCCAATCTGTTTGAGGAACTAATTGTGAGTTCAGTCAGTTAATGCATGCATGCATCCAACTAGTGTACTCCAGATAACTGAAGATTCTCTCATCAGTAACTCATGCATGTCTATTCAGAGAAAGACCTAATTGAGATTAAATATAGGGACAATGTACTATCAGTTGCATGAGTTTTCCTATAAAGGAAACTCATCCATGCAGAAGGAACAAGGTTCCATGAGGATTGTGCAGTTTTATAGGGTGTGAGATCAATGTGAGTGATCAGTGTTACACTTGGTAACAGTAGGATCACCCAGGAGAAATAGCACAAGGAAATGGGAGGCTTGGAGGGTAGAGGAAAAGGCTTGTGAGAAGCTTTGATTGCTTATGAGCATCCAGGAGGATTGTACTGAGAGCTAGCTAACTGTGAGAGCTAAAGCTTTGTGTAATTCTGAGATATTTCCACCTTGTATGATAATATAGATAGTGGGGTTTTTAGCTAAGGCTTTCCCTTGAGTATTTTCTATGGTTCTTGTGTATTGATACTTATTCTCTGTTATATGTGTTCCACTTGATCTTGCTCAAATCTATTAAGTTTACGCAAGTTTGATTGTAGAAGTAGATTAAGTATTTTGCTTTAGTTATATTGCATAATCAGGTTAATCTATAGCCAGAATTTCTACAAAATCAATGCATCTAGAGCAAGCAATCCAATAGGATTAGAAATAAGCATCTACACTAAAATCAATGCATCTAGTGCAAACAATCAAATATAATTAGAAATCAACATCTACACTGAAATCAATGCATCTAGTGCAATAAATCAAATAGGATTGTAAATCATCATCTACATTGAAATCAATGCATCATGTCCAAGAAATCATCCTCCATTTCTTCCCCCTCCATCTGTATCTATATCTCCCTTCATCTCTAATTCTTTGTCTCTCTATCTCAACCCCCCCCCACAAACACACATACCATCTCTAATTCTTTGTCTCTCTATCTCAACCCCCCTCCCTCTTTCTACCTCTCTTCACCTCCCATATATATCTCTATCTCCCTCTAGCTCTCTTTTCTCTCTCTATATCATTCCCAAAGAATACACATTCTTTCTCCATATCTATCTATCTCTCCCTCCCCCTTCCTCTCCCTCTCCCTCTCTCCCCCTTCTATTTCTCTTCCCTCCTGCTCTCCTCTCGCCATCTATTTCTCTACCTTATCACTCCCTCTCTCTCTCCAGTTTTCTCTCTATATGTCTTTCTTCTTACCTACCTCTCTCTCCCCCTCCTACTCCCTTTCTCTCCCTCCCTCTATCCTCTCTCTCATGTCCTCTCTCTTCCTTCCTCATTGTCCCTTTCTCTCCCACTTCACTCTAAGTCTCTATCTCCCCCCCTCTCTCTCTTCACCCTCCAACTCTGTCACTATCTCCCTCCCTCTCTCCTCTCTTTTTCTCTCCCCCCTTCCTTCCATCTCTCCTTATTTAAGAAAATCATATAGATTCACAAGCTCGTGCAATGTACTAAAGCACAGGAAAAGAATCTACTTCTACTCTCAACCAGTGGAAGCCAATAGATCAATGAAAACATCATGAACAAGAAGAAGATAAATCAATGAAACATAACACAAGATGTATATGGGGAAATCCACCGCTCAAAACCTTGTTATCTCTATTGCATATATGAGAAATATGAGTGAATATACAAAGCTTGTTCTCACTAGAACAATTGCACACAAGTATGCTCAACTCTCTCAGCTCACAAGCTATCTTAAGCCAAATCATTAGCCTATTCAGCGTCTCTCCAAGCACCTAATCTCTTGCGTAATTCCTAGGATGAATAGACCATATTTAAAGGGAATTCATGCTTCAAAAATTTTGCAATCCAAACATAGGATTAATCTCTTATGCATGCATGATATTTACACTCTAGTAAATAATACTACTGATAGTACATTTGTTGATTTGGGGTAGCATCGAATGTGTTCTAGCCACGAAATTTGGTGAAGAGGTTGGGGCACATGAGATCTCCAATACCCAAAAAGGGTTTGGGAACATTCTAAACAGATCAGGATATATTAAAATAATTAATATTTTAATGGAGTCCCTAAGTCTAAACTTAGGGAAAATAAAAGATTAATGTGTATTAATATGATTCTATGTTAGAGTGGTCCAAAAGACATGGATCAAGCTAGATCTAATCTTAGTTGATGATTAAGGACTTAATATCGGCCATTGAAATGTCAACAGGAAAAGCATAAGAGGAGGCTTGAGGGTCACTTGGAGAACACACCAGAGTGATCAGTGATTCTATTCTCTAGAGCGGGGTTTGCTAAGAGAGATAGAATCAGTGATCGGGAGAGAAGCTAAGGGGCATTGAGTACAGAGAAACAAAGAAAGCAGACGATCCAAGCGGATATTGGTCACTTTAATTTCTTATTGAATTAAACAGCAAAGTGCGACATAAATTGTCAACCCAGGGAAGTCTTGTTATTTCAAAGGCAACTGTGTACTATATACACTCAATTTTAAAAGTAACAAAAGTTGTAGTATAAACAAATGACGCCTTACTTTAAAAAACTGAAGCTCCACTCTGCATTACAACAATTACACTCTATTGCAGATAACTATCAAAGAATGCTTAATTCCATTCTAAGAATCATATAATAGAAAAGAATCAATCTGCAAAGGAAAACAATGGTTGTGCTATAACAGAGAGTCAGGACCCTATCCCCAGAGCAGGAATCTACAGCACCTGCCCCTGATTAGCTAGCTTTCCAATTCACTCTATAACTTAGCCACCGGTGAAACACTCATGAATTAACTTTGAATAATACAACAATCAATTGAGAAAGAAACAGAGTTTCAGCAAAGGTATTATAAACAATATTCAACAAACAGTACTTGTTATCAAGGCATGAATAAAAGACACACTTGACACACTGCAGAAATATAATGGGTGAATCTTGTGATGAAGGTGGGCCCTGTCCTTCTCACAAGATTCCCCAGGAGACAATAACTAGAAAAAGATGTTCAAAACAAAATTTTATTTATCCATCAATATGTCATATTACAAAAAGAATTCTAGTCCTTTTCCTTCAGCTGAGCCTTCTTCCACAGTCTATCTCATTTTAATGTAGATGTATCCTCTTTATAAAGAGGAGACTTCTATTACAAAAGATTTACATTATTTTAACCCATTATACAAAAATAGGGAAATCAATTTCCCATCAACAAAATGTTGTTACAGTAATACTGTCTTTAGATTATAGGCGTTACATCCAATGTAGCAGCTTCCTCAGTGATCAGTCTGATTCCTTTGCTACTGTCAAATTTGGAATGAAAATCTTAGCTGTTTCAGCATCGAGATTCGCGTGTTTTTTTTACTGTTTCAACAACTGCAAAAATAGTCTCGCAAACTCCAGGTTGTTTAAGCAACGCGGACTGTACATCATTCTTTAACTGTTCAGCACTTAACAATTTAAAGATTAACTATGAAGATATCGTGATTATATGCTAAATAATTAAACGTATAGTGATGAGAAGAATCATTACATACCTTAGGGATAATTGGGTTAAAATACTAACAAGGACTTTTTAAATATAAGTTGAAAAGGATGATATCATGGAAAAATGTATTGTCAAAAAGGGACAATATGAGGTCCTAACATCCCCCCCAACTGAAGCAGTTGCATGTCCCCATGAAACATTTACTCTGATTCTGAATCGAAGTACTGGGATGTACAGTGCAAATTAATTATACAATAAGTATAGAAGGTGCTATCAGTCGAATCTCTGAAGCCCTAGACATTCTGTAATATCTGCCATGCTACAAGCTCCTCCTTTTTGGGCACCTTTAAGTAGGTCTTATACTGCTATACTGGAAACCAGAGAAGCAGGAAATGAAAATGATAACCCAACCATTTTTCACCACACCGTTGAACACATTTAACATAATTAGGCATTCGTGAAATTGTTGCATGAAGATTAAGAGGGTTAAAGGGATGGTATTCCCTTCTCTCCTTAGGGCAATGTTCCCAGAACAGATTGTTTGCCTGTATGGCAAGAGGTCCTTTCTTTCTGACATACTATTGACACTCCTCTAACACTACTACCTATAATTCTCTGATATGCTCAGTCATTCCTGGTTCTCTTATAACCCGATGATGTTCAGCAATGAAAACAACAGCATTATGTGGTTCAGCTCGGATCCACAGAAGGCGATTTTCTTCGTTATGTTTCGCTGAAAGGAAAGCATTTTGCCATGTGAGTTGATTGGCCATAAAAGAGATAAAGGCTCTAATCTGAATATCACTAGCCACAGGAATCAAATTAAGCTTTCTATCCTCCGGCATGGCTTCATTATGGAGATAGAGTTCACATAATAGATTCTGTTCACTGACTGACGCTGCTGCAAAGGTTTCAATAAACTATTGGGGGGTATACACCTCATGAGGTCATCCATATCTGACTTTTTTACCTGAAGGAATGCTAGGCGTTCTGCTAGAAACACAGAATAGTGAAAGGATGGTTTCCTGGTGGCCAGAAGTATTTGAACTAACTCAAAGATAAGAGACAGTCTAGTTTTCAACTCCTTATTTTCCTTCTCCTATGCATGGAACTATTCCAGGACTTCCCAATTTCTATATACATGATTCTTCCATAATGATTTATGTTCCTGCAATTCGTTTTCTTATGACAGAGCATACTCTTTCTTCCATATATCTCTGAGTTCTTGAATGCTTAGGTTCTGAGTGAAGACAGTCTCTGCACACGGAGGTTCAGTCTGGGTAAACACCATCTTTGCAGACTTTGGTGCAGGATTTTCAGCTTTAACAACTAGGGTAGGCCGGGGTACTTGCGGTTTCACTTCTTTTTCAGAAATATTTGAAGGCCCTACTGGTTCTTGTGTAACAGCAGGGTGTTCCTTTTTAACTATAACAGGAGTAAATGCAGGAGTGGGTCCAAGTAATGGGACTTCGATTATCCTATAACTAGCTCGAGAATAGAGATCACCACATTGGTTGCACATGTATTCATTGTATCGATCCTTTTCTGCACTTTTTTCAGTTGCAAATGCTACGTGAGCTAAAGTATACAGATTAAGCTCTTTTTGATAAGCTTCCCTTGCCATCATTAACTCCTGCTTATAAACCTGAATCTCAACTTTCAAAAACTCATTTTATTGTTGAAGGGAAGCTAACGTGACAGGGCCTTCTGTAGCAGTTGCAGTCTCTGTAGCTAGTTCAAGTGGATGGGAGGATGGTTGTTTGGTGGTAGCTTCATTATTTGTATCTCCAACAGGTGGTTCTTGTGTGACAACTGCTGGTTCATCAGTTAATTCTGTAACAGCTATATCCTCCTGAATATGTGAATTTTGCATATCAGCCGACTGAGTGGCTGGTTCTTCTGTAATAGCTATAGTTTGTGCAGTACCCTGGTTATCTACACTTTTCTCATCAGCAGGTGGCTCTTGTGTATCAACCGCTGAGTCCGTAGCAGCCGAGTCTTAGTCTGTTTCCTGTTCATGGTCATCAGCAGGTGGATCTTGTGTGACACTTGCTGAGCCAGTAGCTTGTTCATGTGGGACAGCTACATGTTGATTATCTATTTCTTGTTTATCAACAGGTGGTTCTTGTGTAATGCATACTGAGTCAGTAGCTGCTATGTCCTGATCTATTTCCTGATCATGATCATCAGCAGGTGGTTCTTGTGTAGCACCTGCTGGACTAGTAGTTGGTTCTTGTGGGACAGCTACCTCTAGGTCGTCTATCTTTTGCTCCTCAGCAGGTGGTTCTTGTGGAACACCTGTTTAGTCAGTAGCTGGTTCTTGTGGGGCAACTACCTCTGGGTTGTCTATCTTTTGCTCCTCAGCAAGTGGTTCTTGTGGAACACCTGTTGAGTCAGTAGTTAGTTCTTGTGGGGCAGCTACTCTAGGTCGTCTATCTATTGCTCCTCAATAGGTGGTTCTTGTGTAACACCTGTTGAGTCAGTGGCTAGTTCTTGTGTAACAACGACATGTTGTACATCGTCTTGGGTGTCTACTTTTGATAAATTAGCAGTTGGTTCTTTTGGAGCAACTACGTCTTCTAAAAGGAATGATGTCACAAAATCCTAGACATTTTGTATTTCGGTACCCGAGGGTGAGGAAGGTAAGGATTCGGGGTCTGGTGGGGTCTAGGATTTTAGGATAATGGGTGGGGAAATTGGGGTGGCAGTCTCTGTTGTTGGTTCAGAAGACGTCCTCCTTCATCTTCGAGGTAAGGAGGCGGGAAAAGCAGTGGTTTTTCTTTTATGGATGGAATTTTCTGGGATAGGATGGACATCAGAAGTGATAGCTTCTTTAATTGAGGCCCTTGTTCGTCTTTTTGATGGAGGCACAACCGTTTCTTGCCTTTTCCTTTTCCTTTTCAGCTTAGCCAGGGGAATGTTGTCGTCTGGATCATCACTGGGGATATGGACAGTGGGAGTGGATGATCAAGGTAAATTATGGGGTGGGGTTGATGCAATGGCAGGGTCAATTGGACTAACTGTCACGGGTGGCTAGGGATTTTCATCATTCACTTTGGGAGTTTCGGCTGCTGCTTGAGAAATTTTGGCAGTTTCTTGGGGATTTTCGACTGGTGGTTGAGTAACTTCAGCAACTTCCTGGGGGTCTTCAACTGCTGGTTGAAGGATTTCAGTAGCTTCCTGGGGTGGGTTGTTAAGGGGAGGAGGATTCTGTAGGGCAAAACCCCTCAGGATTAAAAGCTGAACCAGGCGATGGTGAGTGAGGGAGGGGAGTGGGTACTTTGCATTTGTGGAATAATGTGACATATTCTTTAGACACCTGTTATCACTGAAAAGATTTCAAAGGAAAAGGGTAAGGTAAGGAAGAATTGGTCTTGGTCATTCTCGTGCTCCTATCATGCATAAGAAGCACTTGGCAAACTCAGGGTCAACATACATCAGAGTTCTTTGAAGGCTCAAGCAAGGCAAGTAAGGTAATCCTAAATTTTGATATAGACTACCTTTTGAAGTTTACCTTGAAGAATGGTGTCAAGTTATTTAGTTTTGAACAGCCTCATGTCATATGGAAAAGTCATTTCAAAGTAAAAGAAAGACTCAAGAAAGTTAAAGTTTGGTCTTAAATTGTGTTTTTGTAATTACAAAATAGTTTCGTAGCGTGCTACGAAACTGCTGTAGGTGATGCCTAATGGACAATAGTTTCGTAGCACACTACGAAACTGTTGTAGCTACATATTATCATTTAGTGGATCAATTTTGAGAGACAAAGGGGAATATTTTTAAATATTGGCAGCTGAAAGGATTTACTTAAAAGGTATAAACATCAAGGAAGGGAAAAACAAGTAAAGAAGGACATTTATGAACTCCAAAATTTTATGCTATGAAAATAGCAGTCAACTTCCAAGGCGATTACCAAGCAATGAAAAACTCATATCTGAAAAGTGAAAGACGTTTTCATTCCTAAGATACTGAAATACAAAAATCTCTTCCACTTTCTTCAAATCTGTTATGATCTAGGAAAAAGGAATGACCAAACTTGTGCTACGAAACTGTTGTAGGTGCAGTTTTTCACAAGCATATTTCTCCTGGTTTACACCTATGTTTCAAAGACACATATTGGGCGGTAGGAAAGGTTTTTCAAAAAACCAAGAGAGGGTTTTTTTCAGCACGGGTTGGTTAACAAAAGCCTCCTTCAGTTTTTCCAAATAATTTTTTTACGAGAAGATATGAGCTCTGTCCCAAGACCTATTTTTCAGCCAGAACAGAGCAAGGAACAGTCTCCTAGTTTCTAGGAACAGTAAAAAGATGAGTCATCAAGGGCCAGCTGGAGGGTTATGAGCACCATCAAATTTGAAATCATGGATTTATAGGTATCAAAACGAGTGTTTAATTCCTAGATAAGGTTTGTTTAATCATAATGAGGAGTTACACTCCTAATTGTTTTAGGTCTCTAGGACTGCTAGTTAGTTGTGATTTGCATTTAATAGTTAGTTTTAAGTGTCAATAGGTGTTAGGTCAGGTAGAATTCGAATTTTCCTCATCCTAGAGGAGGAATCTAAGTCATGTAAAGATCTCTATATATAGGAGAAGGTCTAATGTACAAGGGGTTGGAAATTTTCAGAGGAAGACTCATATTGTGCCATTGTAGAAGATTATGTTTTTATGAATGAAGACTTTGGCTTTACTTCTTAGGATTCAGAAGGAGTTCAATGGTGGCTTGTTTATGTTTTTCCTTATTTCCTTATGTGCAGTAGTATGAATGTATGATACTTAGAACTCATTGACATGCTCTAACTTCCTTCATACATTTATGGACTGTGTTTTCCTACATGTCTCTATGTGTTAACTTATATATTGAATTGTTGATGCCCTGACTTCCATGTTTAGCTGATATTGTTATCATACTAAGCTTTTCTGACTCCATAAGTCGAATGGATGTTTATTGATTATGTTTCAACCACTTACACTTCTTCATTTGTTTAATAGAGTTAGCCATCTAATCCATTATCAATATCATTAATCCTTTGAGAGAGCCCTCTCAGGTTGAGGAGGCTAAGCCTCAGCCAAAAGTAGGTTTGAAAGAGTTACACAAGGCCTTCCTAATCAACAGCCTATCAGGCCAAGGTTTTGTGATAATAACACCCAAGCAGATAGTATGGCATATTTAATAAACGACCATGTCTTAAATGATTCAACAACACAAAGTCATGATGGTACACTGCCTAGTAACGTCCTTCGCAGGTGAGGTAGTGCTTGACAAACTCTGCAACCTTTGGCCATGGAGGTGGTAATGAATGCAGTGCAACACCCTTGCCTTTAGGTTCGACCCGCTCCCTAGGTAGAAGAAAATCTTGTTGTGCGTTCAGAATGATGTGTTTACGGTTGAACCATCGGATGCCATCGGCTGGTAATCCTGAAACCTCTGCTATATCTTCCTCTGTTACTAGAATTCGCACTCCCCAAACAGTAGAATAACCTTCCTTTAAATTATGTGTGAATTCTAGGACTTGTTGAGAATCAAATTCCTGGAGCCTTCGGAAATAATCCACCCAGCCTACTTGCAGAAAAAATTGATATGCTTCTGGGTGTAATTCCAATAGAGCCATTGAACCAGGTTCATTTCGAACAGCGTTACCTCACATAGTTACCGGTTCAGTAAAATGCACAATACATAGCCGAGTTACCGCAGCCGAGACATAGTAATATATTTCAAATGAGTTTATGACATAATAAGACAGAGACGGGGTGACGAAACACGGTTGTAATAAAAACGATGGTGATTGGCATATTGGGCAATGATTGCAAAATTTTGATATTCCCCCCAACTACGGCTAAAATGATAAGTTTTGAATGTACGGTGATTTCGGCAATCATATCAGAATCTTCTCATTAACTATAGTTTAATATTTACACATAAACAAGCATACCTCACATTTTACCTTCGATTGTTGTGCTGGAAGTATAATCTCGTCGTTTAATAGATCACCAATGGTTATGGTAAAGGGTTGTAAGATATGAGGGTATTTATATGAAAGGCTTTTTCTATTCACAGGAGGTAATAGTGAAGGAACACAATTATCAGGATGAATGGTTGATTCTCTCAATGGAAAATGATATGTATTGGTCGTTTTTGAGAGGAATTGATGCCTCAATTATGGAAAAATAGGAAACTTGATGCTTTTTTAGAAAGGTGGAAAAAGTTGGTGTTTTGGAAATGGTGTCTCAGCAATGGAGAAAATGGGGAAAAGTTGGTGTTTTGGCAATGGTGTCTCAGCAACGGGAAAAAGAGATGTTGCTGTTAAAGAAAAATAGGAAAATGTTGCTGAAGGATAGTATGAGGGGATGGATTATGAATTGAAGTGAAATGGAAATGTTTCCCAAACTGAAACCTGATCCTGATTGTAATGCAATTGTTCCTTCAGCCAACCTCCGAATCTAAGACCTGCAAAATAAATTGTAATATGGCAGCCCTTGACAGGGATTATTAGTTAAGTAATCTAATCTAATAATAATACAAGAATATATAATGCAGAGATTAAGTGCAGTGAGGGGCAAGAGGCTCCCCAAAAAATATATAATGTGAATCTTCCATGCAAGTGGCCTTAAAATCCTCCTTAGAAATTGGTTTCTGGTACAGACGAAGCCGATACCCATTTACTAACAATGAAGTTCTAGAACCATCAATTGTTAGGAGCCTTACTGTTCCAT
Source organism: Pinus tabuliformis (assembly GCA_031772625.1). Taxonomy (NCBI): domain Eukaryota; kingdom Viridiplantae; phylum Streptophyta; class Pinopsida; order Pinales; family Pinaceae; genus Pinus; species Pinus tabuliformis. The sequence continues at coordinate 87,017,127 of CM062814.1, read as the reverse complement.
TGGGAAAAACAGTATCTATCTCGTAAGGTCCCAGCCACCTTGTTCGTAGTTTCCCTTGAAAATTTTCAAACCTGGAATCATATAATAAAGCCCAATTACCTTTTTGGAACTGCTTATGCTTAATAGTTTTATCATGCCACCTGGTTCTTTGCTACTGAATCATAGTTGTTTGATGGATGGAATCTAACCTTTTTTCATCCAATTCCTGCAGTTGTTGCAACCTAGCTGTCTGTGCATTAGTAAAATCAAGGTTAACAGCTAAAGCAGTTCTTAAGGTTTTAATTTCAAATTCCACAGGGAAAACAACGCTTTTACCATAAACCAATTCATAGGTTGAAAAACCTGTAGTGTTTCTCCAAGTAGTTTTGTAAGCCCATAATGCCTTAGGCAGTCTTTGAGACCAATCCTTCCTATTCTCCTTCACTGTTTTTGTTAAAATAGCTTCTATGACTTTATTTGTACTTTCCACCTAACCATTAGCTTGGGGGTGGTAAGGTGTAGTCATTTTATGATTGATATGATATTTTTGAAGCATAGCTTTAAAACCATGAGAACTGAAAGGAGGTCCTCCATCTGTGACTAGTTCTCTAGGCACCCCAAATCTAATGAAGATTTCTTCAAATAAAAAGTTTAAAAAAGATTCTTCATTAGCTTTAATAAGTGCCTTTGCTTCCACCCATTTAGTCATATAATCTGTGAAAACCAATATATAAACTCTTTGGTTGGATGGAGGATTGATGGGCCCTACAAAATCTAGAGCCCATCTTTCAAAGGGTTCAAGTATTACCTGAGGGTTCAGTGGCATTTCATCTCTATGATTGGGTTGGCCCATTCTCTGACAACTGTCGCTGGCCCTGACATATTTCTTTGCATCCTTGAAAAGTGAGGGCCAATAATAACCCATCATGAGAATTTTATGTGTTGTTCTCTTATCTGCAAAATGTCCACCACAAGGGCCATCATGACAAGCCTTCAATATATCATAAACCTCATATTCTCTAATGCATCTTCGGATTTCCTAATCAAGTCCTGTATGAAAAAAACACCCACTTATCTAGTTATACCTAGCACTTTGTTGAATGATCTTTCTTTTCTCCCGATGTGATAGGTGTGATGGTAGCTTCCCTGCAACCAGATAATTAGCACTGTCTACATATCATGGTGAGTGAGAAGATATTGCAAACAAGTATTCATCAGGAAAGGAATCATCTACTGGAGTATTATCATCAGTTTTTATCTGAGAGAGGAAATCAGCAACTACGTTTTCTTTACCTGGTCGATCCACAATTGCAATATCAAATTCTTGTAGTAACAATAACCACCTAGTAACTCGAGCATTTGTAACAGATTTATTCATTAAATACTTGATAGTCGAGTGGCCAGTATGAACAAAAGTAGGATAACCAGTAATGTAATGTCAAAATTTATCAATAGCATAAATAACTGCTAAAAATTCTTTCTCGGTGACTATGTAATTAAGCTCAGCAAGGGTCATATTCTTACTAATGAAATAGATAGCATAAGGAAGATTGTTTTCTTCTTGACCCAAGACAGCTCCAATTGCAGTATCTGAAGCATCAGAGGATATATGAAAGGGAAGTGCCCAATCAGGTCCCCTCAGAATAGGAGTTGTAGACAAATGATGCTTAAGTTCATCAAATTCTTTCTGACAGGCATTAGTCCACTTAAATTCAGCTTTTTCATAAGTAACACAAACAAAGGAGAAGCTATTTTAGAAAAAAAATTGATAAATCTTCTGTAATATCCAGCATGTCCTAAAAAACTTCTTACATCAGTTTGTGTTTTAGGAATAGGAAGGGTCTGAATTACCTGTACTTTGGATGGATCCACTTGAATCCCAAGGAATGAAATGAAGTTTCCTAGTACAATTCCTTCATTCATCATCATATGACATTTTTCGGTACTCAAGAAAAGATTAGCTTGTATGCATCGTTTAAGTACTTTCTCAAGGTTTTGTAGCACATCTTCAAAAGTCACACCATAGGGAGTGAAATCATCCATAAATATCTCCAAAGAGTCATTAAGCATATCGGAAAAGATTCCTATCACTGCTCTTTGAAACGTTGCTGGAGCATTACATAGTCCAAATGGGAGAACTCTATAAGCAAAAGTCCCCCAAGGACTAGTAAAAGTGATCTTGTCTTGATCTTGAGGTGCAATTCTGATTTGGTTATATCCACTAAAACCATTTAAAAAGGAAAAGAGTTTCTTTCTTGACAAGCTGTCCAACACCTGATCAATAAGTGGCAAGGGGAAATGATTTTTTTGGGTAGCTTTATTTAAGGCTCTATAAACTACACACACTCTCCATTTCCCGTTTTTCTTAGGTACTATTACCAACAGAGAAACCCATTCACTGTCAGATATGGGGTATATAAACCCTACATCAAGAAACTTTTGAAGTTCTTCCTTAACAATTTCCCTCAAATTGGGATTCATTCACCGTTGGGGTTGACAAACTGGTCGGGCCCCCTCCTTAATATAGATACGATGAGTACATAATTCAGGGGAGATCCCCTTCATGTCTGTGTAGTCCCATGCGAATGCTTCCTTGTTTTCATGGAGCAACTTCATTAGCTATTATGTTTCAGCATCTGTTAAATTGGGGTTTATGTTCAATGTTTTGCCAGGTTCAATTTCTATTGTTATGCTTTTAGAGGAGATAGTAGTTGATGTTTGAGGTAAATTTTCAGATTTAAGCTTTTGTTGTGTTTCAGGATCCAGAATTGCAGTTAACTGATTATATGCTTCAGAAGTAACTGAGGAAGGTTCAGAAATAAAATTACTAATTACTTCATCTTCAGTGGTATCTTTAAGAGTTAAGGCTTGTCCAATGGTCAAAATGGGTTGAGTATCATTATCCTCATAGTCTAACCATACAGAATCATCATTGTTAATAATAGGTGTAGCATGAGGGTACAACGTAAGCTGCTTAGTTTCACATCCATTAGAAATTTTCATTGAACCTGATCTACAGCTGATAAAAGCATCTGTTGTAGCCAGCCAGGATCTCCCTAAAATCAGAGGATGCCCCCCCAACTTTGCTTTAGTCTGTAATACAACAAAGTCAGCTCGGTAGTTCTAGGATTCAACTGAAATGATCAGGTCTTCAATAACCCCCTCTTGTTTGATTGTGGAACGATCAGCTAATTCCAGGATAGTTGGTGTCTCTCTAATTACATTTTTCAACTGTAAAAGTTGTGCAGTTTCAAGGGTCATAATATTTATAGTAGCACCTAGGTCTACCAGAACTCGTGAAACAATAGTTTTTCTAACCTGTACTATGACCATGGGGTGACCAAGATCACCATATTTTACAGGGGGAACTTTTCCTGACATTAAAGCAGCTAGATCACCCATCACATGAACTGTAAGGGGATCTTTAGCCTTCCTACCAGGTTTCTTGATGCAAATGTCTCTGACGGTTCTGGCATAGATTGGCACATCTCTGAGTGCTTGTAAAAGTGGAATTTTAACATACAGATTTTGCAATTCCCCTAAAAGGTTAAAATCAGACGACTCAAGCGTCTTAGTGAGAGCCAAACACTCAGGGAATGGTGTCTTTGCTATTTCAGCAGTTTTATTAGAGGATGTCTTCACTGTTTCAACGTCCTTATTAGATGATTTATTCTTTTCTATCTCTTCTTTATCAGAGTCGGAAGAGGTAACATCATCTATAATCGGCTCAACTACTCTCCCAGATCATAAATGAATATCATTACATTGCACAGGAGATGTAGGCAGGTTCTGAATGTTGATGACTTGCACAGCTTTATTATTATTAGGGTTAGGGTTCGGTTGTACAGGCAGCTGAGGCTTCATGGTATGATTATTCGGTGGGGTACCTGACGAGAGAGAAAGTTGTTGCTGGAACTGAGGAAATTGGTTTGTGAATGGAGTTCGTTGAGCTCTCCAGTTTGGGTTCCATTGGTTAAAATAGGATTGTTGTAGAAGCCAGGGAGTCCACATTGCAGGGTCTATAAAGGGAGGGTTTGTTTGTTGCATGGGTGGGAAATTCATTTGATTAAAGGGTGGGTATTGCATTTGGTTAAAGGGCGGGTAATTTGATTGATTAAAAGAAGGGTAATTATTCCAATGATTAAATGGCATACTAGAGTTCGTACCTTGTCCTCGTGGTTTCCATTGCCTCCTTTGTGTCAGCAAATAAATTGCTTTAGCTTCCTCCTCAGTTGGTTGTAACGCTGCCTTTATCCCTGGTAAAGAGGGGCATTGTTGAGTTTCATGGTCCTTCTCACAAATGGTACATATTGGTACCCTGTCCAGTGGGCATTCCCTCAGTGGGTGTTTTTCTCTACATTTAAGGCAGAAAATGGCCAATGCAACTTCTGCCTCTGCCTGCTTCTTTTTAGCCTGCAAAGTATTAATCTGTGAAGCAAAAGAACTTAACATTTCAGTCTTGAATTCCTCAAGCAGATTACCTATTTCAGCTCTTGTTCCTCCTCCACTGGCTGATTTCTGGACCCTTGAATAAGTACTATCCCTACTCTTTGATTTATTTGCAGCTCCTCTTGAACACCTCTTGCGGAGGTTAACGATTTCATCATATGATTCTTTAGATATATCCCCTTTACCAAGCATATTTAAGATATCTAAACAATCATCCCTTACCCCTTTCAATAATATTGTTTTAAGAATATCTTTACTTACATGAGGGTGCTCAGATCTCTATAGATTATACTGGAGCCTTTCCACAAAGTCCTCCAGATTTTCATCCTCCTTCTGAACCATCTTGAATAATTCCTCCCTTTTTTCTCTCGTCTGGCAATAGTCTTAGTATTTGGCTAGAAATTTCTCCTTCATCTGATCCCATGTTGTGATCACATGACCTCCCAAGCTCATAAACCATCTTAGTGCATTTCCTTTTAGTGTTGCTGGAAACAACTTTAACTTTTGAGCATTATTAACATAATCATAACTTCTGCACAATATATCAAACTCAAAAAGAAACTCATCAGGGTCTTTAGAGGATAAACCATGGAAGTTAGGTAGGGCTGAGAGTGTAATATTCTTCATAGGAGTTGTACCTCTGGGAAGTTCCTCAATAGGGAATTCCAAGGTGGAGAGAGAATTCTCACCTCTTCCTTCACCTCTACGTCCTCCACCAAAGATTCCTTCATTGTTTCCATCCATTGGTTGCTTTCCTGATGCACTTTCCCGGTCTTCATTGTTTTTTGTTGGACTCTCAATGTCCTAAACTGGTTCCTCAACTTCAATATATTCTATTGGTTCCTCAATTTCAGTATCTTCTATTGATTCTTCAATTTCAATGTCTTCTACTGGTTCTTCGGTATGTTCTGCTGTTTCTACAACCCTTTCAAGTCCCACTACATCTTCTGTTTGGTAATCCGTTTGGAGAGAGTGCTGAGTCTGTGGCCTCTGAGAGATTAGCCTCTAGGGGCTCAGCTTTTGAAATAATTTCATCAATGAAAGTTTTTCTTCCTCCTCTTCCTTTGCCCTTGCCACTTGTAGGATTAGTTTTCTTGCATCCTCTCATACATCCTGTATATCTACAAGAAAATCATCAGTACTTTTAAAATCTATAATTTCCTTCCCTGGCAACAGTGCCAAAATGTTAGTCACTTTAATTGCTTATTGAATTAAACAACAAAGTGCGACATAAATTGTCAACCCAAGGAAGTCTTGTTATTTCAAAGGCAACTGCGTACTATATGCACTCAATTTTAAAAGCAACAAAAGTTGTAGTACAAACAAATCACGCCTTACTTTAACAAACTAAAGCTCCACTCTGCATTACAGAAATTACACTCTATTGCAAATAACTATCAAAGAATGCTTAATTCCATTCAAAGAATCATATAATAGAAAAGAATCAATCTGCAAAGGAAAACAATGGTTGTGTTGTAACAGAGAGTCAGGACCCTATCGCCAGAGTGGGAATCTCCAGCACCTACCCCTGATTAGCTAGCTTTCCAATTCACTTTGTAACTTAATCACCGGTGAAACACTCATGAATTAGCTTTGAATAATACAACAATCAATTGAGAAAGAAATAGAGTTTCAGCAAAGGTATTATAAACAATATTCAGCAAACAGTACTTGTTAACAAGGCATGGATAAAAGACACACTTGACACACCGCAGAAATATAATGGGTGAATCTTGTGATGAAGGTGGGCCCTGTCCTTCTCACAAGATTCCCTAGGAGACAAGAACTAGAAAAAGATGTTCAAAACAAAATTTTATTCATCCATCAATATGTCATATTACAAAAAGAATTCTAGTCCTGTTCCTTCATCTGAGCCTTCTTCCACAGTCTATCTCCCTCTAATGTAGATGTCTACTCTTTATAAAGAGGAGACATCTATTACAAAAGATTTACATTATTTTTACCCATTATACAAAAATAGGGAAATCAATTTCCCATCAACAAAATGTTGTTACAGTAATACTATCTTTAGATTATAGGCGTTACATCCAGTGTAACAGCTTCCTCGTTGTTCAGTCTTATTCCTTTGTTGCTGTCAAATTTGGAACGCAAATCTCAGTTGTTTCAGCATCAAGATTCGTGTGCTGTTTTTACTGTTTCAACAACTGCAAAAATAGTCTCGCAAACTCCAGGCTGTTTCAGCGATGCGAACTACACATCATTCTTTAACTGTTCAGCACTTAACAATTTAAATATTAACAATAAAGATATCATGATTATATGCTAAATAATTAAACATATAGTGATGAGAATAATCATTACATACCTTAGGGATGATTGGGTTAAAACACTAACAAGGACTTTTTAAATATAAGTTGAAAAGGATGATATCATGGCAAAATGTATAGTCAAAAAGGGACAATATGAGGTCCTAACAGTGGATATTGGTGGCCACCTGCCAAGTCCACTTGGGCCCCACCATTGTTTCTTTCAGCTTTTCAGTTTCCTTAATTGTAGTAGAGTTTACTATTTTTAGCAGTTTTTCAGGTCGTGAACTTCCGGAGCCGTTTTGAGGCCTTAAATGACGTTTTTTGGAAAAACTGGGAGCAACATGGGTCAACCAATGTTGCTCTTCCCAACATATTAGTTCTCACATAGATATTTCTAACAAGATATTGTGTGCATCAAACGAAGATCGTATGCCAAAGTTACGACCCCGGGAAGTTGATGTACTAATTTACCCAAATGGGGCCCACAGTTTGGTGTTTCATCTTCTAGGGTTAGGGTTTTGGATGTTAATAGTTTTTCATTGTTTCTCAACAATAAATAGGCCTTAGAGCCTCATTGTAACATAGTTTAGAGGCATGTAGCTGCCACATCTCTTCTCAAAGATAAGCTACCATCGCCCTAGCTGGTTTATTTCCATTGTTGTTTGTAAGCATATTTCAGTATTTTACATTAATGAAATGAAGTATTATTTCCGTTGTATCTCTGTGTTTATGGTTATCTCTGTAATTTTTTGCTTTCCTATTTAAATCTGGATTAGCAGTATCAGAGCGGTCTACTTTTTTCTCTGTTTTTCTTTGCATGTCCCTAACGAGGTTAGGATATAAGGAGTTAGGGCTTGAACTGGTCGAACCTTTGCAAGACCAGCCCCGCAAATCCCGACATCCTCCCATGGCGGATGAAAAGAAAGATGAGGGAGCCAGAGATCCTATCAAAATTTTGCTCGAAGAAGCCCTTGATCGACAAAGGAACGCAATGATGGACAGCTTTGCCCAGATCCTTCAGCAGTTACCCAGGGGCGACGCATCGGCTTCCAACAGCTACTCTGGAAATGCCACACCATTTAAGGTACAATTTAATTTTGAAATTCCCATATTCAAGGGTCAGATAGATGTAGATGTCATCGATAAATGGCTAAATCTACTAGAGGGTTATTTTTTTGTTCATGAATTTTTTAGTCGAGAAAAGATTATTTTCGCTCTTCTCAAAGTAGCCCCCGACATCAAGGACTGGTGGGAAACCTACTGCGAGTAGAAGGATGAAAGTATAGCTCACTATTTTTAGCCGCACCCACTTGGGATTCATTCCGGGATGCCATCAAGGAGCAGTACTACCCTGTCGGAAGCTATGAGGATCAATACATAAAGTGGACCACGCTACGGCAGGGAAGGGACCAAGACGTGCTGGAGTTTACCAATATTTTCCATACCCTTCACACAAAGTTGGGTATCAAGGATTCAGAGCAGCATTTGGTACTTAAATACTGCAGAATCCAACACAAGTACATCCAAGAAGAAATAGAATTCCTGAACATCCCCTCGCTCAACACAATATGCCGATATGATGTCAAGGTTGAGCAAAAGTTTAAACAGAAGAAACAAGACTTTGGATATGCGAATCTGAAGCAAGGGAAAGGTGCCCCCAAACCATAGAACAAAGGACAAAGCCAAGGCGGGGCAGCCCAAGACAACCCCCCAAAGCTGCAAGCAAAGAACAGCGTCGTGAAGACGAAAAAGGACACGGGAAAGTGGTGTGAGTTCCATAAGAGCTCCACTCAAAACACAAGTGGGTGTCAGGCCAAGCAGTCACTGGTGGCTGAGCTAAAGGTTTCAAAATCATATGCATGTTCCGAATTTGAATCAGAACCCAACAAGTGGAATGACAAAGGAAAGCATATTATCGATGTGGAGCCCAACGCCATCGTTGCCACCATGAAGATCCAGAAGGAGGAACCCGAAGATCTAGAGGAGGAGGAGCGTCTCTTCCACTCCCATATTTGGGTAAAGGGCTCCCTGCTATAGTTCATTGTCAACAGTGAGAGCCACAAGAGCCTCATTTCGGCAGAGGTCATGAAGCGGCTGGGCTTACCAACCACAGCACATCCACAACTATACACCATCGGGTGGCTTCACCAAGGATGGGATATTCCCGTGAGCCAGCAGTGTCGCCTTCCATACAACATCAAGCCCTTCATGGATGAGGTATTGTGTGACATTGCTCCCCTTGAAGTTTGTGATGTATTATTAGGACAACTATACTTGTGGAAGTGACATGCTGTGTATGAATCAAGACCCTGTGTTGTTATTGTTACTTTGGGAAATAAGTTTTAAAGGATACCAGAGGTAGCACCGCCTACCGTCATCTCTTTGTTTGCTACGAAACAATGCAGTAAGCACATTTCCAAAACCGGGAAATTTGTTTTCCTGATGATACGCCCTCAAGGAAAGAAGAAGATGGTGGCCACGATCTCTAGACAGGGCCCCTTCGCACAACAACTACAGATGGACAAGGTCGTGGAGGAGTATGAGGACATATTCACCTCCCCCACAGGGGTTCCTCTGCACTGTTAGGTCAAGCACTCCATCGATCTGACCCCAGGTGCGCCGCTGCCCAATGGACCAATCTATCGGCGCTCCGTTCTAGAGAACGATGAAATCAAGAGGTAGATTCAGGAGCTACTACAGAAAGGTCACATCCATCCGAGTTCATCTCCCTGTGGGAGCCCGATCATGTTGGTACAGAAGAAGGATGGGACTTGGAGACTCTGTATTGACTATCAGGCACTAAACAATATCACTGTCCATAATAGTTACCCGATCCCATGGATTGATGACTCTTGGACTGATCCAGATTTTAAACAGGAATGAAATAAAATACAGAGATAACCATAAAGATAGATATGCAGTGGAAATAATACTTCATTTCATTACTGTAAAATACTGAAATATGCTTACAAACAGAAATGGAAATAAACCAGCTAGGGCGATGGTAGCTTATCTCTGAGAAGAGATGTGGCGGCTACATGCCTCTAAACTATCTTACAATGAGGCTCAAGGTCCTTTTTATTATTTAACAATAAGAGAAAACCATAAACAACCAAAACCCTAACCTGAGGAGATGTAACACCAAGAGTTTGTGGGCCCCGTTGGGGTGAGTTGGACAGCCAACTTCCCGGGGTTGCGAATTGGTCATATTATCTCTGTTTGACGCGCATGATAGCCCGTTGGAAAGATATCTCCGAGGACTATGATAGAAAAGACAATTTTAGAAAAAAAATCATTGGCAATAGATTTCCCAAAATATGTCGTTTAGGGCCTCAAAATGGCTCCGGAAGTTTAGGACCTGAAAAACTGCTAAAAATAGTAAACTGTGCTATAATTAAGGAAAATGAAAAAACTGAAAGAAGCACTAGTGGGGATCCAAGTGGAATTAGTGGGTGGCCATATCCACCTATATCATTCCTCCCCCCTTAGGAAGCAATGGTCCCCATTTCGTTGAGTTCCTCCATGAGATGAGGGAACTTCTGCTGAACTTGGTCCCTGGTGAGCCACTTGCCCTGGTGAAGGAGTTGGTCTACTTTGACAACTCGACACAGTTGTATATTCTGCTAGCAAGTGTGTTTGATATGTGTGTCCATGATTCAATCAGTTGTAGCTTGTTCCATGTAATATGGATTTAACTCTGTGGGTGTGAGTTGTTCTGCAATGTCGGATGTGTCTAGTAATGGTGGAAAGTATGGCCGAAGGCGATCCACATTGAACACTGGGTGCAGGCCAAGGAATGGGGGAATGCTGAGCTCAAATTCATTATCTCCCACAGCCTTGGTAATTGTGTAAGGACCATATCGGAGTGGTCTGAGTTTCCGATAGGCTCTAATAAGGCATTCCTTTTGCAAATGCAACCAGACTTTGCCGCCCACTTGAAACTTGTGTCGCACCCGATGTTGATCATGTCGCTGCTTGTACTTGGCATTTGATTTCTCCAGAATGTCATGGACCTGCTGGAAAATATGTTGGATGTGCTCAATGAAGTTATTTTCCTTATCTGTTTTAGACTGGACATGAGCAGAATCTGTGTGAGTAGCTGCAAATGGCATGGCCACATCGATGGCACATAGTGGCTAGAATCCCAAGCCCACTTGAAAAGGGCTGTGGCCAATTGAGCTATGGAGAGCCCAGTTGTAGCTGTGCTGAACATAGGGGAGGCTCTCGTCCCATGTGCGTGGATGCTTTGAGTTGTACATGCACAGAATGTGTACGATCATCCTGTTGACGACCTCTGTCTGGCCATTAGTTTGAGGATGGAAGGTTGTGGACTTAGTGAGTTTGGTGTCCAGCATCAACCAGAGACTAGACCGAAATGTACTTAGGAACTTGCTGTCTCGATCTGAAATGATAGACTGTGGGATCCCAAAGTGTACCCACACTCGTTCAAAGAATAGTTTAGCAGTGGCTTCTGCTGTGATATTCTTCTTGCAGGCCGCCATAATGGCCATCTTCGAGAACCTGTCGACGACCAAAAAACATAGTCATTTCCATGCTTAGTGGAAGGAAGGCCTGACATGTAATCCATGAAGATGTATTCCCAAGGTCGACTAGGGGTAGGCAGCGGGGTACAGAGGCCTTGCTTCTTAATGGTCAGTTTGGCAATGGCACAAGCAATGCATGATCTAATGTACTTCCCGACATCCTGTCGAAGATTCGGCCAATAGAAATATTTCTACAGTACTGCCACCATTTTTTCAACCTCGAAATTCCCAACAACCCGACTATAGTGTGCTTCCCAAATCATCTTGGTGCGCTCGCTTGAAGGAACAGAAAGGTGACCTAGGTGGCATAACAAGTCATCCTAGAGGTGAAAATCTGGAACATGCTAACCCTCCAAGAGTGTCTAGTATGTGTGGCTGAATTCCGGGTCACTTCTGTAGAGCAGTGGCCAATCAAAAGTCTCGTGCCCACAAGAGTTGAGCATGGTGGTTAACGCCATGATCGGTGATCGACTGAGGCAATCTGCAACATTATTGGTGCTGCCCTTCTTATACTTGATATTCAAATGGAACTGTTGCAGGTATGTGGACCACTTCTGATGGCGATCATTCTGCAATTTCCCTTGGGTCTATATGAACTGCAGCGGTCGGTGGTCTGTGTGGATGACCGTTTCCTTCCCCAAAATGTAATGCTTCCATTGTCGACAGGCCTGCACAATGGAATACATCTCTTTGTCATAAGTGGGATACTTCCAGACTGTGTCTGAAAGTGTCTCACTGTGATATGCCACTGGATGCCCATGTTGAGTAAGGACTGCCCCAATAGCATAGTCAGAGGCATCTGTCTCGACCTCAAATGGTTGTTGCAAATCTAGTAATGCAAGAACTGGTGCTATGTAGAGGCGATCTTTCAACTCTGTGAATGCCTTTTTTGAGATTCAGACCAAAAGAAATTTTCTTTCGCTCCTCCCTTGGTGACTTGACTCAAGGGCCAAGTGATATGAGAAAATCCCAACACGAACCTATGGCAAAAGCTGGCAAGGCCTAGAAAGCTACGAAGCTCTGTCAGAGTGGTTGGAGATGGCCAATCCTGAATGACTTGGATCTTGGTTGGATCCACATTCACCCCCCGTTCATCAATAATGTATCCCAGATACTAAACCTGGGTCATGCCAAAAGTGCATTTCTCCAAATTGGCACATAACTTGTGTTGCCACAGTGTTTGGAGAACCTGACGGATGTGGTGGAAGTGCTCTTCCCAACTCTTGCTAAAGATCAAGATGTCATCCAAGTATACCACTACAAATGAGTTGGTGAATGGCTGCAAGATGTCATCCATTAGCCTCATGAAGGTTGCAGGAGCATTCGTCAATCCGAAAGGCATAACCAACCATTCGAAAATGCCCTCCTTGGCTTTGAAGGTAGTCTTCCACACATCGGAGGGTTCGATTGATACCTGGTGATATCCTGACTTCAAATCGAGCTTGCTGAAATATTTTTCCCCCTTTAGTTGGTCCAGAAGGTCATCAATCCGTGGGATTAGGTACCTATTACAAACAGTGGTCTTGTTTAGTGCCCGATAGTCAATACAGAGTCTCCAAGTCCCATCCTTCTTCTGTACTAGCACGATCGGGCTCCCACAGGGCAATGACGTCGGACGGATGTGACCTTTTTGCAGCAACTCCTGAATCTGCCTCTTGATTTCATCATTCTCCAGAACAGAGTGCTGATAGATTGGTCCATTGGGCAGCGCGAACCTGGGGTCCGATCAATGGAGTGCTTGACCTAACAGTGCAGAGGAACCCCTACGGGGGAGGTGAAGATGTCCTCATACTCCTCCACGACCTTGTCCATCTATAGTTGTCATGCAGAGGGACCCTATCTAGAGGTCGTGGCCACCGTCATATTCTTTTCTTGAGGGCGTATCATCAAGAAAACAAATTTCCCAGTTTTGGAAATGAGCTTACTGCATTGTTTTGTAGTAACCAAAGAGATGGCAATAGGCGGTACTATCTCTGGTATCTTGTACAACTTATCTCCCAAAGTAACAATACAGCACGGGGCCTGGACTCATACACAGCATGTCGCTTCCACAAGTATGGTTGTCCTAATAACACATCACAAACTTCAAGGGGAGCAATGTCACACAATACCTCATCCGTGAAGGACTTGATGTTGTATGGAAGGCGACATTGTTGGCTCACGCGAAGATCTCGTCCTTGGTGCAGCCACCCAATGGTGTATGGTTGTGGATGTGCTGTGGTCAGTAAGCCCAGTCATTTCACGACCTCTGCTAAAATGAGGTTCTTTTGGCTCCTGCTGTCAACAATAAACTTTAGTGGGGAGCCCTTTACCCACATCTGGGAGTGGAAGAGATGCTCCTCCTCCTCTGGATCTTTAGGTTACTCCTTCTGGATCTTCGTGGTGGCAACGGTGGCGTTGGGCTCCACATCGATAATCTGCTTCCCTCTGTCATTCCCCTTATCAGGTTCTGACTTAGAGTTAAAACATGCATCGGATCTTAAACCTTTAGCTCGGCCACCAGTGACTGCTTGGCCCAACACTCATTTGTGTTGTGAGTGGAGCTCTTATGGAACTCACACCACTTTCCTGTGTCCTTTTTTGGCTTTGCGGTGCTGTTCTTTTCTTGCAGCTTTAGCGGGTTGTCTTGGGTCGCCCCACCTTAGCTTTGTCCTTTGTTTTGCAGTTTGGGGGCACCTTTCCCTTGTTTCGGATTCGCAAACCCAAAGTCTCGCTTCTTTTGTTTAAACTTTTTCTCAACCTTTACGACATATTGGTATGTCGTGCCGAGCGAGGAGATGTTCAGGAATTCTATTTCTTCTTGGATGTACTTGTGCAGGCAGCCACAGTATTTGAGTACCAAATGCTGCTCTGTATCCTTGATACCCAACTTTGTGCAAAGGGTATGGAAAATATTGGTAAACTCTGGTACGTATTGGTCCCTTCCCTGCCGTAGCATGGTCCACTTTATGTATTGATTCTCATAGCTTCCGACAGGGTAGTACTGCTCCTTAATGGCATCCCGGAATGAATTCCAAGTCGGTGCCACTGAAAATAGTGAGCCTGTACTTTCATCCTTCTGCTCACAATAGGTTTCCCACCAATCCTTGATGTGCGGTGCTGCTTTGAGAAAAGTGAAAATAATCTTTTCCCAACTGGAAAAATCATGAACAGAAAAATAACCCTCTAGCACATTTAACCATTTATCAACGGCATCTGCGTCTATCTGACCCTCGAATATGGGGATTTCAAGCTTAACTTGTACCTTAAATGGTGTGGTGTTTCCAGAGTTTTTGTTGGAAGCTGATGCGTCACCCCTGGGTAGCCGCTGAAGGATTTGGGAAAATTTGTCCATCATCACGTTCCTTTGCTGCTTGAGGGCTTCTTCGAGGAAGATTTTGATAGGATCTCCTGCCCCCTCGTCTTTCTTTTCATCTGCCATGGTAGGCCGTCAGGATTTGTGAGGCTGGTCTTGCAAAGGTTCGACCAGTTCAAGCCCTAACTCCTTATATCCCGACCTCGTTGGGGACATGCAAAGAAAAACAGAGAAGAAAAGTAGATTGCTCTGATACCACTGATCCGGATTTTAAACAAGAACACAATAAAATATAGAGATAACCATAAAGACAGATATGCAGCGGAAATAATAATTCATTTCATTACTGTAAAATACTTAAATATGCTTACAAATAGAAATGGAAATAAACCAGCTAGGGCGATGGTAGCTTATCTCTGAGAAGAGATGTGGCGGCTACATGCCTCTGAATTGTCTTACAATGAGGCTCAAGGGCCTTTTTATTATTTAACAATAAGAGAAAACCCTAAACAACCAAAACCTTAACCCGAGGAGATGTAACACCAAGAGTTTGTGGGCCCCGTTGGGGTGAGTTGGACAGCCAAGACAATTTTAGACGAAAAATCATTGGCAGTAGATTTCCCAAAAAACGTCGCTTAGGGCCTCAAAACAGCTCTGGAAGGTTAGGACCCGAAAAACTGCTAAAAATAGTAAATTGTGCTATAATTAAGGAAATTGAAAAAACTGAAAGAAGCACTGGTGGGGTCCAAGTGGAATTAGCGGGTGGCCACCAATATCCACCTGGATCATGGACCAACTGAAGGGGGCAAAATATTTCAACAAGATTGATTTGAAGTCATGATATCACCAAGTACCAATCAAACCCTCCGATGTGTGGAAGACTACCTTCAAAGCCAAGGAGGGCCTTTTCGAATGGTTGGTTATGCCTTTCGGATTGATGAATTCTCCTACAACCTTCACGAGGCTAATGTATGACATCTTGCAGCAATTCACCAACTCATTTGTAGTGGTATACTTGGATGACATCCTGATCTTCAACGAGAATTGGGAAGAGCACCTCCACCACATCTGACAGGTTCTCCAAACACTGCAGCAACACAAGTTATGTTCCAATTTGAAAAAATTCACTTTTGGCATGACCCAGGTTCAGTATTTGGGATACATTATTGTTGAATAGGGGGTACATGTGGATCCAGCCAAGATCAAAGTCATTCAGTATTGGCCATATCCAACCACTTTGACAGAGCTCTACAGCTTTCTAGGTCTTGCCAACTTCTACTGCAGGTTCGTGTTGGGATTTTCTCATATCACTTGGCCCTTGAGTCAAGTCACCAAGGGAGGAGCAAAAGCAAAATTCTTTTGGTCTAAATCTCAACAGAAGGCATTCACAGAGTTGAAATACTGCCTCTGCACGACACCAGTGCTCACATTACCAGACTTGAAACAACCATCTGAGGTCGAGACAGATGCCTCTGACTATGCTATTGGGGCAGTCCTTACTCAACACGAACATCCAGTAGCATATCATAGAGAGACACTTTCAGACATAGTTCGGAAATATCCCACTTATGGCAAAGAGATGTATTCCATTGTGCAGGGCTATGACAATGGAAGCATTACATTTTGGGGAAGGAAATGGTCATCCACATAGACCACCGACCCCTGCAATTCATACAGACCCAAGGGAAATTGCAGAATGATCGCCATCAGAAGTGGTCCACATACCTGCAACAGTTCCATTTGAATATCAAGTATAAGAAGGGTAGCACAAATAATGTTGTGGATTGCCTCAGTCGACCACCGATCATGGTGTTAACCACCGTTCTCAACTCTTGTGGGCATGAGACTTCTAATTGGCCACTTCATTACAAAAATGACCCAAAATTCAGCCACACATACCAGACACTCTTAGAGGGTCAGCATGTTCTAGATTTTCACCTCCAAGATGTCGTGTTATGCCATCTGGGTCACCTGTGTGTTCCTTCAAGCGAGTGTGCCAAGATGATTTGGGAAGCACACTACAGTTGGTTTGCTGGGAATTTCTAGGTCGAGAAAATGGTGGCAGTATTGCATAAGTATTTCTATTCGCCGAATCTTCGACAGGATGTTGGGAAGTACATTTGATCATGCACCGCTTGCAACATTTCCAAACCAACCATCAAGAAGAAGTGCCTCTATACCCCGCTTCCTACCCCTAGTCGACCTTGGGAATCCATCTCCATGGATTACATGTCAGGCCTTCCTTCCACTAAGCATGGAAATGACTGTTTTTTTGTGGTCGTCGACAGGTTCTCGAAGATGGCCATTATGGCGGCCTGCAAGAAGAATATCACAGCAGAAGCCACTACTAAACTCTTCTTTGAACGAGTGTGGGTACACTTTGGGATCCCACAGTCTATCATCTCATATCGGGATAGCAGGTTCCTTAGTACATTTTGGTCTAGTCTCTAGTCAATGATGGACACCAAAGTCACTAAGTCCACAGCCTTCCATCCTCAAACCGATGGCCAGACAGAGGTTGTCAATAGGATGATTTTACACATTCTACGCATGTACAACTCAAAGAATCCATGCACATGGGACAAGATCCTCCCCTATGTTCAACACGGCTACAACCGAGCTCTCCACAACTCGACTGGACACAACCCTTTTTAGGTGAGCTTGGGATTCCAGCCACTATGTCCCATTGACATGGCCATGCCATTTGCAGCTACTCACGCAGATTCGGCTCATGTCCGGTCCAAAAAAAATAAGGAAAACAACTTCATTGAGAACATACAACATATTTTCCAGTAGATCCATGACATTCTGGAGAAATCAAATGCCAAGTACAAGCAGCAACATGATCAACATCGGGTGCCACACAAGTTTCAGGTGGGTGACAAAGTTTGCTTGCATTTGAAAAAGGAACGCCGAATGGAGCCTATCAGAAACTCAGACCACTCTGATATGGTCCTTATACCATTACCAAGGCTATGGGGGATAATGCATTTGAGCTCAGCATTCCCCCATTCCTTGGCCTGCACCCAGTGTTTAATGTGGACCGCCTTCGGCCATACGTTACAACATTGCTAGACACATCCGACATTGTAGAACAACTTACACCCACAAAGTTAAATCCAGATTGCATGGAACAAGCTGCAACTAATCGGATCATGGACACACAGATCAAGTACACTCACCAGTAGAGTATCCAACTGTATCGAGTGGTCAAAGTAGGCCAACTCCTTCACCAGGGCAAGTGGCTCACCAAGGACCAAGTTCAGCAAAAGTTTCCTCATCTCATGGAGGAACTCAACGCAATGGGAACCATTGCTTCCTAAGGGGGGAAGGAATGATCCAGGTGGATATTGGTGGCCACCTACCAAGTCCACTTGGGCCCCCACCATTTTTTCTTTCAGCTTTTCAGTTTCCTTAATTGTAGCAGAGTTTACTATTTTTAGTATTTTTTCGGGTCCTGAACTTCCGGAGTCGTTTTGAGGCCCTAAACGATGTTTTTTGGGAAAGGTAGGAGCAACATGGGTCCATGGACCGATTTTGCTCTTCCTAAAGTATTAGTTCTCAAATAAGTTTTTTAACGAGATATTGTGCACGTCAAACAGAGATCGTATGCCAAAGTTACGACCTCGAGAAGTTGATGTACCAATTTACCAAAACGGGGCCCACAGTTTGGCGTTTCATCTTCTAGGGTTAGGTTTTTGGATGTTTAGGGTTTTCCATTGTTTCTAAACAATAAATAGGCCTTCGATCCTCATTTTAACATAGTTTAGAGGCATGTAGCCGCCACATCTCTTCTCAGAGATAGGCTACCATCGCCCTAGCTGGTTTATTTCCATTGTTGTTTGTAAGCATATTTCAGTATTTTACATTGATGAAATGAAGTATTATTTCCATTGCATCTCTATGTTTATGGTTATCTCTATAATTTTTTGCTTTCCTCTTTAAATCCATATCAGTAGAGATTGTGTTGGGAGAGCAGTGCAGCAGCTAAGGAGAGTGACGTAGAGCCAGCAAGGGCTCACGCAGGGCCATGCAGAGGCAGCCAAGTGCTGCGCAGAGTACTAGAGAGGCCAGCATGTCTGACGCAGAGGCCTAGAAAGCTGACACAGGGCCTCCTGGGGCTGATGTGGGGCCAACATGAGACAGAGAGGGGCTGACGTAATCTAGATTGGGCAAACGCTAAGGTTGCAGAGCAGTTTTGTGCTAAGGAGCTGCTGGAAGGATTTTCCGGGGTTTCAGCCAGGAGATTTCTCTCAAACTGTGAGGTATAGCTGCTAAGGAAATTCTTTGTTGGGTAGGCCAATTTCGGCACCCAAATTGGACTCTGATATTGGTTAATAAGAAAACCCTCAGATAGCTGCACCGGTTTTCCCACATTGGGTTTTTCCGGGGACATTGGTTCAAAATTAATGGTGTCATGTGGTGTGTTTGTTCTTGTTTCTTTTAGTTGTTGATCTGTAATATGTTGAGCATGTACTCGTGTTTATTTTCATTATTTACTTTCTAAATAACTTGTTAAAGAAAAGTAACAAGTATGTAGAAATAAATCGAAAAGTGCATGAAGGGTTTCTAAACTAAGTAAACTTAGAAACTTCAACATGGTATCAAAGTGTGATTGCAGATCATAGGAGGACAAAAAGACATCAGCTGAGTGGAGCAATAACAACAGAAAACAGTTGTCTTGAGGTGAAAAAAGTTGTTTCTAGTAACGTAGAAGCCAAGAAGTGTTACACAGAGCCAGCCAGAGCCACGCAGAAGAAGTCGGGAGCTACGCAGAGCCTCAGAGGGGCCAGCGTTGCTAACGCAGAGGGCCAAAGGGCTGACACAAGGCATCCCAAGGCTTACGCAGACCCATCTGGGGTGACGCAGAGCCAGCGTGAGGTAAAGAGGGAGAGAGGCAGTTGCTGGAGTCTAGAAAGCTACAGAAATATTGCAGAGTGGAGCTGGTGAGGTACTGTAGTCAGAATAGTAACTGACATATAAAAGCCAAAGGAGTTGTTACTGATGGTTTCTAGCTGAGGAACCTAGATCAGCAGTGCAGTTGCACAAGACGATCAGAGTAAGGGGCATCTTGACAAGTGGAAAAAGGATTTCGAGAAGGGAAATCAGGACTCAGAGGGAGTCCAGAAGATAACTTCCAGACGGGAAGTAGAGACTCAGAGGAGTCGAACGGAGAACTTCCAAGAGGAAAGTAGAGGAGTGTAATGGCACTACACGGGGTAAGAGACTAGGATATACTAGATGGATCATCAAAATTTGTAGTCTGGAAGGCCAGATTCTTATCAGCGCTTGACAGGAATCGTGTCAAGAACTTCACCTTAAAGGTAGTAGTTGTCCCAGTCGACCCCAATGATAATGACAGGTACGAAGAGGCGATGGCGAGGGTCAAGTGCATTATCCTTGACGGGGTCAAGGATCATGTGGTACCACAAATAGCTGAGAAGGAAACAACAGTTGAGATGTGGGAGGCTCTCAAGAACCTATACCAGCATACTTCTGTGTAGAGAAGGATGCTACTCGAGAACCAGATGAGGTCATATCAGATGAAGAGGGGTCAATTGATTGACACCTTCCTCGGAGGACTGAATGAGATCCAAGACCAATTGACTGCTATAGGAGCAACACCAGATCAGGAGCTTATGGTGAGGACAACTGTGAATGTTGTCTCAAATGATTGGGAAGTGGTTGTCCAAAGTATATTCGGCAGAGGGACTCTCCCACCTTGGGACGAGATGTGGGCAGCTCTTCACCAGGAAGAGATCAGATGGTAGTCGAAGACAGGTAGCAGCAGAAAAGGGATCAAGGTCAAGCAAGAGGAGGAGAATGTGGCCCTAGCATCTGAGGGAAAGCAGGAGAAGCAGAAGAAGAAATATCTCTCCAAGATCAAGTGCTTCCACTGTGGGGAGATGGGTCATTATGTGACCTAGTGCCCAAAGACGAAGAGTAAGGGAGCCTTCTGAGACTAAGGCAACACAAGCACGGGCAAAGAAGGATGTTTTGACAGACGATGACTATGCCATGAGTGCACACACACCACTTAAGCGAAGTGGGGAGACATCGAGTTGTAGTGAGGCAGACTACAGGTGATGAGGGGCAAGATCCTAGAGGCACCCAGCCTCTTGGATTAGACCTTGCTATGGGATCCCCGACGAGGAGTAGTAGTACTGGCTGAGTGGGTAGAGACGGAAGCAGATGGAGTGGCGGAGAGAGCTACAATGCAGGAGTCCCGAGATAGCGCAGAGCTAGCAGGCTACAATAGTGCGAGAGGTAGACGAGTGTTGCACCAGTGTAGGAAGGAACAACGAGGTGTGCAATGGTGTGAGATGCAGGGAGTTGTTGCAGCAACGCAAAGGTTAGAGAGAGGGAGCACTTGTCAGCGGCAGAGAGAGCTTCAACATTAGTGGATGTTTTTAGCCCAACAGGGAGGTCATTTTGGAAATTAGTTATGTACTTCTCCGTAACTGAGTTGCAGTACAATAGTGGGCAGAACAATGCAACATGAGGAGAGGAGGTGCAGTGCAAATGTAATTCTGGGAGGAAGGACTAGCAACAACATGGATTCAGAGGGAGTTGTCGTACAGATGAAGCAGTGGCAGTGGTTGAACCATGAGAAGCATTACAGGATGCAGAAGTGCAGAGGATGTTGGGCAGGAAGGCCTAGCATCAGCACAGGAACTGATGCCAAATGATCAAAATAATACTCAAAGACGAGTATTGTCAGAGCACAGTCCTCGCTAAGAGGGATTGTTGATTTGGGGTAGCATTGGATGTGCTCTAGCCACGAAATTTGGTGGAGAGG
The DNA here is from genome assembly GCA_031772625.1 of Pinus tabuliformis. Lineage (NCBI taxonomy): Eukaryota > Viridiplantae > Streptophyta > Pinopsida > Pinales > Pinaceae > Pinus > Pinus tabuliformis. The sequence goes on along the minus strand of CM062814.1, from coordinate 86,995,791 downwards.
TTGGGGCACATGAGATATCCAATACCCAGAAAGGGTTTGGGCAGATTCTAAATAGATCAAGAGATATTAAAATAATTAATATTTTTAATGGAGTCCCTAAGTCTAAACTTAGAAAAAATAAAATATTAATGTGTATTAATCTGAATCTTTGTTAGAGTGGTCCAAAAAACATGGAACAAGACAAATCTAATCTTAACTATTGATTAGGGACTTAATCTCGGCCGTTGACACATCAACAGGAAAAGTATAAGAGGAGGCTTGAGGGTCACTTAAGGAACACACCAGAGTGATTAGTCATTCTATTCTCTAGAGCGGGGTTTGCTAAGAGAGATAGAAATAGTGATCAGGAGAGCAACTGAGGGGCATTGAGTACATAGAAACAGAGAAGGGAGAGATTGTTCAGGGAGAGCAGCGCAACAGCCAAGGAAAGTGACGTAGAGCCAGCAAGGGCTCACATAGGGCCACGCAGAGGCAGCCAAGTGCTGCACAGCACCAGAGAGGCCAACGTGTCTGACGCAGAGGCCCAGAAAGTTGACACAAGGCCTCCTGGGGTTGATGCAGGCCAAGAAAGGCTGATGCAGGGCCAGTGTGAGACAGAGAGGGGCTGACATAGTCCAGATTGGGCAGACGTTGAGGTTGCAGAGCAGTTTTGTGCTAAGGATCTGCCGGAAGAATTTTCCGGGGTTTCAGCCAAGAGATTTCTCTCAAACTGTGAGGTATAGCTGCTAAGGAAATTCTCTATTGGGTAGGCCAATTTCGGCACTCATATTGTACTCTGATATTGGTTAATAAGAAAACCCTCAGATGGTTGCACCAGTTTTCCTACATTGGGTTTTTCCGAGGACATTGGTCCAGAAATAATGGTGTCATGTGGTGTGTTTGTTCTTGTTTCTTTTAGTTGTTGATCTGTAATATTTTGAGCATGCACTTGTGTTTATTTTTAGTATTTACTTTGTAAATAACTTGTTAAATAAAAATAACAAGTAGGTAGGAATAAATCGAAAATGTGCATGAACGGTTTCTAAACTAAGTAAACTTAGAAACTTCAACAACATTGTCCCTGTACTCTAGTCTAAACTAGGTGTTTCTCTGAACTGACATGCATGAGTTTCTAATGAGGGAATCTTCAATTAACAGAAGTAGCACTAGCGCACCAACTGACTGTTAGTCCTCTATTAGTTCCAAAAACATTTTAGAACTAATTTAATTGAACTTAACTCAGTAAACTAAGTGATCTAATTTCCAACTCAATTTAAACTCATATTGCACCCCTAAAACTCAGGCAAAACATATTCATGACTACAGAAATACTTCCAACTCAAAATTCCTAAGCTAATTAAGTTAATTAAACTTAATTAAATATTTACAAGTTTCTTTGAGAATATAATTCGATTTTAATTCTCAGTTTAATTCAAGGACAAATTAAACTGGAATTTCTTGTTGCCATTTCTCAACATTCTTTATCTCTCTATCTCACCCTGAAACATACACACTCTCTCTTCATCTCTCCCTTTTCACTCCCTCTCTCTCTCTCTCTCTCTCTCTCTCTCTCTCTCTCTCTCCACTTTTCTCTCTCTATGTCTTTCTTCTCCACTCCCTCCCTCTCTCCTCCTCTCTCTCAATCCCTCCCTCTCTCCTCCTCTCTCTCAAGTCCTCTCTCTATTCCTTCCCCTCTCTCCCTATCTCTCCTACCTCCCTCCCTCTCCCCCATATCTATCCCTCTCTTTCTTCCCTCCAACCTTGTCACTATCACTTTCCCCCCTCTCTCTATCTCTCTCTCTCTCTCTGGCCTCCAACCTTATCACTATCTCTCTACCCCCTTTATCTTTGTGTCTCCCCATATCTCTCTCTTACCCTACTCTCCCTCTCTCACCCCTCTATTTCTCTCTCTCTTCATTCCTCCTCTTCCCTCTCCTTCATTGTATCTCCTCATCTCCTTTGTCACTTCCCCTATCTCTCCACCTCTATCACTCTATGTCTTTGTTCTTCCCTCCATATATAGAAGTTAATATATATCATGATATATTATAATATATTATAATATAACAAATTTAATATGATATTAAATTTAATATTGCATTAATTCAAAGTTATTAAATTTAATTATATTAATATTAATATTAGATTTAAAGATGCTTTTTACATGGCATGATAACAAAATTTATAATAAAACTACATCAAATTAATATTTTCAAATATTACAATTTTGATATGGAAATATTATATCTTTAAATATTTTAATATATACCTAGGGTATGATGGAGTGCATGGGGCCGAAAGGAGAGCGCAGGATGATGCCAGGGTAGGCGTAGGCGTGGCCGCCCAGGCCAAGGGCGTAGAACCTGGTAGGAGTCGGAAGGAATGATGTGGGAAGATGTCAGTACGAACAAAGACAACGTGGAATCCAGTGGAACGATCGACAGAAGGTAGGCGCGATTGTGAAAGGTGGGGTATTTTTTAATAGGGTTTCTCAGTGGGAAAAGGGTTTCCATCCAAAAGTGTTGATACCCATGTGCTGGCACAGGAACCAGAAGTCACGAACTGTTACGTTTAGCAAGGAACAAGCCGCTGGTGGTTTCTAGGGTTTGTCTGCAGGTCTTAATCATGGTTAAACAATGGGAGGCCCTCGACCTTGAACCAGCGCCGGAGGATATTCTATCTGTATGGGGGAAGGACCTTACAGCACAAAATGTGGAATGGTATTTCGGGGCCGTAGGCAGCCATGGGAGCGTGAAGCCCTCTGTGGAAGGAACTGGTTTCAATATATGCTCCAAAGGTTCACTGGAAGAAAGATTCGATCCGGCTGTTCAAAGAAAACTCGACACAAAGGGTCCTCAGGAGGTGAGTTTAAAGAATGAACTCAGTCAATGCGCTTTTCCTCGGCTGATTCAAGGAAGGAAAGGGAAGGGATCGGTCTCGGGCCCGATACTTTCAGGGGGACTTGAGGATATCGTAAATTTTGGGTCGGTCCGAGGGATCCGAACCAGTGTGGATAACGAACGAGGTCTGGCAGTTATCAGATCCGTTAATGCCGAGAATCTAGTAAACCCTAGCCGGATTCCAGCTGTGGTTGTTTCTGAACCTGGAGGGTATGTGGAACCGAGGTCCAGTTTCATTAGCCCCGGCAATGAGAGGCATGAAGAGGTGTATGAATCTATAGGCGGGTTAGGGAAAGTTTTAGGAGGTGATGCAGTTCCAGAAAATAGCACCCAGAGGATTCCCTCAGACCAGCAAGAAGGGATACCCCAGAAGATCGCAAACACCCAGGCCAGGGAGGAGGGTTTGGTGGTAAAAAAGTCAGGGGAAAAAAGGAAAAAATCGAAACCCATTAAGAAGAAGGATATTGAAGACAATTTAGTGCTGGGAATGGATGTACAGGTGGATGAGGCTATAGAAGTGGCCGAATGCACCCTAGTTGGAAGAGCGAGGGGGAAGAAGCATTCAACACAATTCATTAAAAAATGGGGAGAGCAGGTATGGCAGACGGACCTAGTTAAAGATTTCAAGGTCGCGGCTTTGGCAAAAGGATGGTTCAGGGTGAGATTCGAGAATAAAGAAGCGGCGGACTGGGTAATGGCGAGAAACTGGGCATTTGGCAATTATCCAATATTATTCAAGAGATGGAGCCCAATGTTTGATGCTATGCATGAAAGGACAGATGTATTTCCAGTTTGGGTGCGAGCCCCAGGATTGCCCTCATTCCTCTAGGTGGAATCGGTATTTAGGTCTATTGGGAACAGGTTGGGCACCTTTCTGGAGGCGGACATGTCGTTTCTTCAAACCCAAAATATGGCGATGGCCCGGATACTGGTAAATCTAAATCCCAGGGGAGGCCTGGCGGAAAAGATAAACATCCAGTATAGAGAATACGTTTTCGAGCAGATTCTTGACTATGAGCATCTTCCTTTCAGATGCCATAGATGCCACGTCTATGGACATCTAGCAAGAGATTGTCCCATGGGGAAACACAGAAGAAGGAACCAGAAACCGACGGAGGAAGAAGGCATGGACGCAGATCAGGATCAGCATGTACAGGAAATGGAAATAAAAAAGAATCTGGTGACGGAGTCAATAGAGGTGGACAATCATCTGGGGGAGAAGGAATTAGAGCAGATCCCTATCAGCTCTCCAGGAAGGGAAGGAAGGAATGGAATAGGGCTCGATAATGAAGGACCGCCTGGATCAGAGCCTGTCAATGAAAGCCCAATTCAGAAGCCTATCAAAGAATTACCAGCTTCCATGAGTACAACTCCTGCTGAAGACCTTTCAGGTATGAGACTAGACTCAAGTAACCCATCTTTAACTCTTTCTGAATCTAAAGATGATTGCTTGATCACTAGTTTGCAAACTAAAAAACGCTCACTTGATGATCAATTTCATATTGAAAATTTTGTTGAAAATATCACGGCTGCTATTCCCTCTATTGATCTGAACTGTGAGGATGAACCTTCTGAGGAAGCTAAACCTGTTTCGGCCTCCCTTTCTTGCCATTATAACTTACGATCCTTAGATAAAAAGCCTGAGCGACTAGGATCGTTTGGAGGAATAGGTCGAACCTCTCCTCAAATAAAGAAAGTGAGGGGTAGGAAATCGCTCTTATCTAATGCTAAGGTTAGAGCAAAGTTTGATGTGGCAGATGGGAAACAAATGACAATTCATGGGGCGCTTAGAGCTGTGAATCCCCAAGAGACAGTAATAAAATGATTCTGTTATCCTGGAACTGTAGAGGGTTAGCCAGTAAACCCAAAAAACTGGCCTTAAAGGAGCTGGTTCTGAGTTCGAAACCAGACTATATTCTTCTTCAAGAAACCTTAGGCAAAAGTACTGAAGTAGAAAAATCTCTTACGGCTCTACTCTCGGGGTGGCGGTTCGCAGCTATGGATTCTATCGGCCACTCAGGAGGTTTGGCTATAGGATACAAAGAAGGAAGAGTGAGAATCTTAAATCAATGGGGTTTGGAACATGCAATGGGAGCAGAGATTCAATCTACAGATTTTGATTTTCCTCTTACAGTTGTAAATATATATGGGCCCTGTCAGGGAAGGATGGAGTTCTGGAACGATCTTCTGTCAAAAGACATAATGGGAAGAAGCAACATGGTTTTGGGTGGAGACATGAACTTCTCTTTAGGGAGGGCCGAGACCTGGGGACCGGCGGCAAGAGAAGATCTGCTATCAAAATTTTTTCAAAACTCCATAACCTCTCATAATCTAATAGACATAAATCTTATTAAAATGAAACCCACGTGGAGGAACCGAAGAGTGGGAGAAGCCAGAATTGCTAAGAGACTGGATCGATTCCTTTTGAGTGAAGATCTGACTGCCAGTATTCCTATGTTTCAGCAATGGGTGGGAGAGGGGGGAAACTCGGACCACTTCCCGATATTTCTAGAGCTATCCAAGCTACTTAGGAAACCAGCAACACCTTTTAAATTCAATGCAACATGGTTGCAAGAGGAATCCTATGAAAATCTGTTCAAGGAAAAATGTACTCATCCAGATGGAAGCTCCCAGGAGGGGAAAGGTTTACAGTTCATGGAAAACTTAAAAAATTTTAAAAAAGCAACTATTGAATGGGCAAAGTCAAGGAGGGAGAGACAGAAAGAGGATTTAATCCACATTAATGAAGAGCTCCAAAGGATGGAATGTACAGAGATAGATGGCTACAAATCACAGGAGTCAAAAGAGAAAATTTTACTGCTTGAAAAACAGAGGGATCAAATTCTGCTGGCAAAAGAAGAGGAATGGAGGCTAAAGAGCAGGGCAATATGGCTGAAGGCTGGGGATGAAAACACGAAGTTTTTTCACAACTATGCAAAAGGGCGAAAAAATGCAAATACAATATGGAAACTAAAAAACGAGGAGGGTGAAGAGGCTAACACTTTCGAGGAACTTTCTCTTCTGGGGAGGAATCACTTTCAGAACCTATTTGCGGACCAAGGGGAAATCACATTAGCAGAAATTATCAGGACTGCCCAATGTTTCCCCAGATATGTAGAGGATGAGGAGGCAGAGAGTTTAATGAATGAAGTTTCAAAGGAGGAAGTTGAAAGTGTTATCAAATCAATGGCAAAAGATAAGAGCCCAGGCCCGGATGGGTGGACCATAGAGCTCTTCCAACATTTCTTTGAACAAATTGGGACAGAATTAACAAAGGTAGTGGAAGAGTCTAGGAAAAGAGGAGAGGTATACAGCCCCTTCAACACAACCTTTATAGCACTTATTCTGAAGAAGGAGAATCCGGACACATTTGAAGACTACAGGCCTATATCACTATGCAACTGTATTTACAAAATCATTGCCAAATTGATAGCAGTAAGGATAAAACCAATTCTTTCAAGATGCATCACAAATGAGCAGTTTGGTTTTTTGGATGGTCGCCAGATACACGAAGCTATAGGAGTGGCACAGGAAACTATTCACAATGTCAAGCAGTTGAAAAGAAAGGGAGCAGTGATAAAAATTGACTTATCAAAAGCCTATGATAGAATAAACTGGGTTTATATAAGGATGCTTCTCACCCATTTAGGATTTAAATATGAATTCATCAGATGGATAATGGGATGCATCTCCAATGTAAGCTTTGCAATTCTAATAAATGGTGCAGCCTCACCTTTCTTTAAAAGCTTCAGGGGGTTAAGACAAGGTTGCCCCTTATCACCCCTGCTCTTCCTACTGGTGGCAGAAGGCCTGAGTCATCTGATCCGATCAGCCAAAAGAGAGGGAGCAGTAAAAGGATTGGAAGTAGCAGTCAACATGTTTATCACACACCTCTTGTTTGTGGACGACATCTTACTGTTCACTAATGGAAGCCTAAATGAAATTAAGGAATTAAAAAATATTCTGGATCTATTCATGAAAGTGACTGGAACGCAAATAAATTACAGAAAGTCCCAGCTTATCACTGAAGGTCTAAACAGGAATGAGAAAAATCAAATCTCTGCTCTTCTTCCCTTTGAGGTGCTCAGCATGGAGAATCCTTTCAAATACTTAGGCTTTTGGCTGAAGCCTAACGCATATAGGAATCAAGACTGGAACTGGCTGGTGGCCAAAATTGAAGCCATAATATCTCAATGGAGTTACAAATGGCTCTCCCAAGTAGGAAGACTGACTTTAATCAAATCAGTGCTCCTAGCCATGCCAGTCTATTAGGCTGCATTAAGATGGGTTCCAAAGGGGATTCTAAGGAAAACAAATAGGATTTGCAGTAGGTTCCTCTGGGCAGGCCCAAAGGAGGAATCTGTTCTTCCATGGGTAGCCTGGGATAAAGTAGCAAGACCAAAAGAATGGGGTGGATGGGGGATAAAAAACCTCACAGATTTCAGTACATCTCTGGCAGCAAAATTAGGATGGAGAATAATCAAAATGGAGAATCTTTGGACAAAAGTGGTAAAAAGGAAATATATAGACCCCACTCCATTAGAAGAATGGATAAGGAAGCCAGTTAAGAAGGAGAAAAATGGTTCGGTGGTGTGGAAAGCCACTGTGGAGGCTTTCAAGGTGATAGAACAAGGGCTGGCATGGCAGATTGGGAATGGGGAAAACCTGAAGGTTGGGAAAGATCCTTGGGTTGGATGCAATGAAAAATATGCCCTCTCTCCAGGTCTAATCAGACATCTAGAATCAAAAGGTATCAGGCACCTAAGTCAAATTGAGAAAATTGGTTTCTCAACGATATGGGGGCAAGCCTGGAAATCTGGTGAAGAGCTAGGCCTTCGCCCAGCCTGGTGGAACGAATGGAAGGTATACACTGAGGAATTAACTCGGTCTAATGTAAGGATAAGGGACAGACAAGATCAGTTGGTCTGGGCTCACGCGGAAAATGGATCGTACTCCCCAAAATTCGGATATAAATATCTAATGAACAGAAAAGGATGGGGAGACCCATAATGGTGGGACAAGCTGATATGAAAACTAAAATGCCCAGCAAAAGCTAGACTCTTCCTTTGGTGCATTCTAAAAAGAAAAATTCCTCCTTGGGACTTTCTTCAAGGTATTTACAAACCAGGGCCGGGGAGATGTTCTCTATGCAAGTCGGATTCTGAAAATATAAGCCATATATTCCTCGCATGCCCTTTTGTCAAAACAGTCTGGGCAGAGGTCGGGAAACTCATTGGAAAAAGGATTGAATGGGAGAGGGAAAATGTTCAGGAGGTATGGGATAAATGGTGGCACAATTATCCCGATGGGAAAATGAGGAATCTTCCACCTATCATATGCTGGGGAATCTGGATTGCAAGAAATAGGAGTATTTTCATGGAGAAGGAAACCACAGCTGAATCAATTGCAATTCAAAGTACTGCTATCCTTGAAAATATCCCTGATTCAGAGGAAGGAATTAATACCAGGCAGATAAGGGAGGAGCAGATCAGAGAAGGGATTCCATGGGCATATTTCGACGGGGCTTCTCAGAACAACTCAGCAGGAGCAGGAATGATTATCCATTTAAGCAAAACCCAGTCTTTAAAAGCATCTGTAGGGCTAGGCACAGGGACAAACAATTATGCAGAACTATCAGCCTTAAAACTCCTCCTATGTTGGCTTATTCATAGGAACATTCTCACAGTTCAGATCTTTGGAGATTCTTTATCTGTTATTAATTGGGTCAATGGTCAAAGTAGATGTCACAGTTATATGCTCAGACCTTTGCTAGAAGAAATTATGTCCTTGAAGATTTCTTTTAATGTGTTTTCAATCTGCCACATCTACAGGGAGCGAAACGTTGCAGCGGACAACCTTTCTAAAGAAGGTATACAGCAAGTTATGGGCAGTTGGAAAGTAGTGGAAGAAGATCAGGGACAGATCCGTGTGTCAGATCAACCTCCATACTCTTAATATTTCCTATCTTTACAGTTATATAGTCTTCTTATGTTTTTGCATAAACAATTGGAACTTACTGTTTTTTGTTTGAACTACTTGTTGACAAACATCGCCACAGTTTTTTGTTGAATGTCGTTTCTATTTTCGTTTTGGGTTGTTTTCCTCTTAAGAGGAGGCCCAGGAAATAGTAAATGGACATAACCAGATGGATCACTTTCTTTTGGACTGTTCTTAGTTCTTAATGGGCTGAAAACGTAACTGTATTTTTACGTTCTTCAGCTGACCTTAAGCCAGATTTTGAGATACAGAAAGGACTGTTTCTTTTTGTAGCAGCTCTATGAGTTCTTCATACAGCAAACGGAATGCCTTTGGCATATACTTGTAACTTTTTATGTTTAATGAAAAGTTCGCTTTTTTCCTTGGAAAAAAAATATACCTAGGGTATGGCTTTTCCTTTTAAAAATTTATTTTACAAATGTTTAGTTAAAATAAATATTAAAATATTTTGGAGCAAGATTTTAGATTCTTTGTGTTGAATTAAGTTTTTTCCTTTGATTTAAGAAATGTCATTGGCTTTAGTAAAGAGTAAAAATGTCTAAATTTTTGCTTAATTTGGGATTTTAATGTGGTAAAAAAAATATTGTTAAAGGTAAATTTATGATCCATTCAAATTCACTTATATGATAAAGGAATTATTATACACATGAGATAATTTACTATTCATTCAAATACATAGTCATATTTTAATAATTAATCTTAGTCCATTAATAAGATTAAAAAGTTGTATATAATTTAAGATTGACCAAAATTATTTTTGTTATTTTTTGAGAACGTGACATACTTACACTAGGCTGTAGAATTCGCTCTTGGCACAACAATATAAATTTTCAAATTATTATATATATATATATAATTTATTTTTTTCATATTTTTAATATTTATTAATAATAATCTGTTATTACTTCATGTTAATTATAAAAAAAGGTTACTTTTTTTACAATTTTCCCATAATGTTCATTTAGTAAAAATGAAACTTGACATATGAAATCTTCCAAACTTTAGACACCGTAGCCAAGAAAATAATGTTAAAGTTATATGTTTCACTTAACTTCTTTATAATTGTTTTTAGTGATTATAACACTTCAAGAAAGTGACATTGTTTTTAGTGATTATAACACTTCAAGAAAGTGAAGAATTAAGATGGCTTGATTATTATTATTAGTGCATGAATAATATTTTAATGTCTACGATATTAAAAAATAGTTTATGAGATGACTTAAAAATAATTAAGGCATAAATAATATTTAAAAAAACTAATTACATTTGTTATAATTTTTCCATGAAAATGAAACGTCACATATGGAATCCTACAAACTTTAGACACGGTAGCGAAGGAAACAATGTGAAAGTTATATGTTTCACTTAACTTCCCTATAATTATTTCTAGCGATTATAGCACTTCAAGAAAGTGAAGGATCAAGATGGCTCTATTATTATTATTAGTGCATGAATAATATTTTAACATTTACCAGATTAAAAAATAGTTTATGAGATCACTTACAAATAATTAATGCATAAACATTTAAAAAAAACTAAGTACATTTTTTTATAATTTTCCCATAATATTTATTTAGTGAAAATGAAACTTCACATATGGAATTCTAAAAACTTTAGATACGGTAGCCAAAGAGACACTTAACTTCCTTATAAATGTTTTTAGTGATTATAACACTTCGAGAAAGTGAAAGATTAAGATGACTCTATTATTATTAGTAGTACATGAATAATATTTTAAGGACTACAAATGGATTAAAAAATAATCTATAAGGCCACCTAAGAATAGTCTATCATTGCAATAACCTAACCTTAAATAAATATATAATTAACAATTTTAATTAACATTAAAAGATGTGAATTCTTGATCAAAGGGTATGGGTCATGACCATCCATACATAAAATGATTTCATTGCAGCTTCCCCATCGCTTAAATTCGGTTGCACAACTAATTCGGTTTTATATGAGACTTTTGTTATCCATATTGTAGATAAATGTCTTTCAGATTAATCACATCATTAAGATTTGGTCAACGTTTTGAACCAACTAATGTGGTTCATCCTCAGGGCAAGGTGAAAAAATCATACAATCTTTAAGAATAAATAGCAGGGATGCATCATAGCCCAGGGTTAGTTTCTACGGTGAATTCTATGAGTAAACATGCGGTGTTGCGATTGGTTCCCCTCTTTCCCCTATTGTTGCTAACTTATTTATGGAAGATTTTGAGTCCAAGGCTTTAGCCTCAGCTCAATTTCGCCCTAAGAAGTGGAATAGGTTTGTTGATGACACTTGCATCATCTGGCCCCATGGTCCTCAGAAGTTGGATCTGTATCTGAACCACCTTAATTCCCAATCCGATGGAAGTTGAGGTGGATGGATGCCTTCCTTTCCTTGACATTCTCCTCTCTATAATGAATGATGGTTTCGTTTCTCACCAAATTTTTCGCAAAAAAACTCACACGGAACAATACCTTCATGCTGGCTCTCATTGTTTTCCTGCTAAAAAATTTGGTGTTCTCAGCACCTTGGCTACCCGGGTTTTGAGAATCTCTAACGAAAACCACCTAGAGCAGGGAAAATCTCATCTCCTTGAATTTTTTAAAATTAATGGGTACAACAAAACTCAGAGCCTCAAGACCTTTCAAAGAGTCTGTAAAGGACCTTTTGTTGATCATATCTCGAAGGTTCATCTCTCGTATATTCAAGGGACCACAAATAGGATTACCCATATCCTTAGAAGGAATAATGTGTCCTCTTTGTTCAAACCTCTAAGGACCATTAGAAAATCTCTTGGTTCGGTTAAGGACCCTATCGACCCAAAGGACATGAAAGGAGTTTACCTTGTTCCATGCTCCCGCAGTATTCCTTATAGTGGAGAAACGGGTCAATCAATTAACCAGAGGATCCATGAGCACGCTGCATACATAAGACACAATCGTTCTCGCTCTTCGGCTCTGGCTGAGCATGTAGAGAAATCCAAACACCATGTTTGTATTAAGGATTCCAAAGTCATTGCTAGGGTTGATTATTTCCACCATAGGAAGCTTTGGCAGGTGATCGAAATTGAAAGGAATGCTAGAAATCTCAACAGAGAGGATGGTTGGAGAGTAAGATTTGGATTCCAACCCTCTACTTATGATCCTCTTGTCTTTGTCTTCCTTGTATTTTTTGTCCCTCCTCACCCCCCTTTACTTTATATATTTTACCTTATTATTATTTAACATAATTATAATAATTCTCAATCTCTAAGTACTTTATTTTAAAGTAAATTCCCTCCTCTCATTTTCTTTATATATTGATAGCATATATTATCCCTTATCTTTATTCATTTCCTAACCCTATTTGAACATAATTAATACTATTGAACTCTTAATTGCATCATTAGCATATAATATTTTGAATCTAACTCTTAACACCTCATTGCTTCATTAACATATAATATTTTAAATCTTAAATCTTCTTTACCTTAAATTCTTTATAGTATATCATAGATCTAAACCTCATTGGTATTTAATATTTTTATAATCTCCTAACCACTGTTGTTAGTGATATTTATAGGTTATTCTTAACCATCTTATTAATTTTTGGAGTATTCTTAACAATACTAATCTATTATTAAATCTATAATAACAAATAATTCCTATCCCTTTTAGAATATTTTGAATCCTACTCTTAACTACTCTTAACTTTATAAACTCATTATTAATTAAAATTATATAACAATTATTTTTATTTTATTATTATATAATCTCCCATTCTCCTTTTATTAAAGAACTTATTCTAACTTTCTTAACAACTTATTACTATTATTTATCCAAACAACTAATTTATAACTATATTTAAAATAACTAAAATAATAAATAATTCCATTCTAACTTTTTAGAATTTCTATTTACCTATTTAACTAATCTCCGTGGGTAGCTTTTCAACGGCTAGTTTTTCAACCATTAGTTTTCAACCGCAGGTTTTCAACTGCTAGGTTTTCAACTGCTAGTTTTTCAACCGTTAGTTCTCAACGGCTAGTTTTTCAACCGCTAGTTTTCAACCGCTAGTTTTTCAACTGTTAGTTTTCAACCGCTAGTTTCAACCGTTAATTTTCAACCGCTAGTTTTTAACTGCTAGTTTTTCAACCATTAGTTTTCAACGGCTAGTTTTTCAACCGCTAATTTTCAACTGCTAGTTTTGGGCTATGATGCATTCCTGTTATTTATTCTTAAAGATTGTATGATTTTTCACCTTATTCTGAGGATGAACTACATTAGTTAGTTCAATTAATCCTAAAAACATTTAGTTTCTCAAAACAGTTGCACCACCAAAACAAAAATGGAAAGGGAAGCTGCTGATTTTCACTGGAACGATATTCCTGAGGACTTGCAAAGGAATATATTTGCGTGGTTACCCGCAGAATTTGTCTACAGGTATCGGAGAGTGTGCCAAGAATGGAACGCCATCCTTTCATCTAAATACTTCTTAACTAGTATATGGGCAGAGACACCCAGCAACAGGCAGCCATGTTTGCTACTCTGCTATTCGAGTGCGGAAATTCCTTGTCTGGCTTTCGATTTCTACAAATGGACATGGAAACCCTGCTTCTCCCTTGGTTTCCTAACAGAGGAACTAGGGCCCCGCGTCGGCGCTGTTACAGTCACCTGTAGATCATCAGCGGCAAGCCTACTCTTGGTGAACTTCAAGATCCTTCTACGAAGGTATATGCGCCCCGATATTCGCGTTTGCAATCCCTATACGGGGACTTTCATCAACCTTGCCCCCATGTCATTGATAACGACCATTATCGATAAGTCAATCGTGGTTGATGGCCACGGGCAACCGGAAGACAATTTTAAAGTGGTGGTGTTGGGGCAAGCCGAAAGGGCGGCAGGATGTTTAGTGGAACTCTACGATTCCAGTGAAATTACATGGAATATCGCCGGACGTCTTCCGCCTGACTTGAGATTCTTCGAGGTACAGAATTTTACAGTCAAACGCCGGATGGTTTATTGCGATGGTGCGTTCTACATTTTAGGGCACCTTCCTCAGGAACCGTTGGGTATTGTGGGTTTCAGCATGCCGTCAAATGTTACTAGAGACGCAGAAACGCCGGTGCCCCTACTTCTTGCGCCCTTCCCTGAAGAGTTGCTTAATGATCGCCTCTCCTCACCTCGGCTTGTCACATGCGGGTCGCGGTTACTCGTCGTTGCAGCAATGAGAGAAGGGATTCGTATTTGGGAGTTTGAGAGTGACCACCGCCGCGCCCCAATCGGTTCATCGCCCTGGACGTGGAAGGAGATTGCAAGGGTGCCTGAATCGATATGGGAGGACTTTAAGACTATGAGGTTGGAGGAGAGTAGGAGACCGCCGTGGGAGGATTTTAGGATTAACGTTTTGCCCAGCATGGATGAATGCTTTGATTGCATAGGGGTGGGGGATCACCTCTGCCTCTTACCATGGTGGAACTGTTACATTGCCAAACTGGAACCAGAAGTAGCGCTTGTTTATAATTTAAGGACAGGTTCATGGAGGTGGACTCCTCCATCTCCAACGGAAGGCAGGCATCCAATGAGGGTTCTCCATGGCATGGCTTTTAAACCGTTTTGATTTGTGAAAAAGTCTATGTTACCTTTTCGAATTGCGGTTCATATTCAATTTTTTAAAGCCTTAGTTTGATAAGGTTTCCAATTTGTCTTGAAAATTAAAATTATAGAATTTTTGGCGAGATTTTAATAGGATTGGGCAGTTTCAAGATTTTGGCTATTTTATGGGTTTTTAATGGTGTTAATTAATCTATTTCAACAGACAGAAACAAAAACAGTATTGAAACACTGCTATTGCCAGATTTTTTTAAAAAATGATGGTTAGATTCTTAGCATTTTTTTTTGTTGTTGGGGCATTTTTTAATTTCATGTAATATTTTTTTTTAATTTTTTTTCAAATCTAATAAAATTTTATAGAATGATAAATTTGGATTTTGCAATTTATATATTTTGAACATTTCAAAAGAATTTAAAAACACGGTATTAAAATGCATTTTAAATATAAAAATTATACAATTTCATGCAGATTTTTATAATTAAATTCAGTAGAAAAAATATATATATAACAATTAAATAAATTTATATAGAACTGAAAAACAATTTCTCTTTCTCTATCTCTTAAATTGCTCACTTTAGTTATTTATTTCGAACATATACTTTTTTATTTAATATCTAATAGTTAAACTGTTCCCATGTCATCTGCAACTAAAGAAACCACCCCTCTATTTATTTATTTTTTTCTTTGACAATAGGAGGACAAATGGGAAAGACCGGACAAATCGAAAAGACCATAACGACAAATCTGAAAGCCCATATGGTGTACCATTAATTCCGTGAAATTCTAATATAAAAAAGTTTATTATTTATTTCAACGTAATTTAAGATATGATATTTCAAGGTAAAAAGGTTTATTATTTATTTCTACATGTATTTTAAGATTAGATTTAATAATGATAAGGTTTTATTTTTATTTATTTATTATTTAAATATATGATAAATATTTATTGTGATGAAAGGTGTTTTAGTTTAATATGTAAGACATTGTTTTGTAGTGTAAACATTTTGACTTGTTAAAAAAATATTCTATGTTAAATTAAAAATCTAGATTACTAATTTTTATATCAATTTTTGTTAGGTATAATGTTTGGAATAAAAATAAAAATAATCTTATGTTAAAATAATAATTTTATATTATTAATTCGAGATTTACCAAGCTCCTAGAGAGATCAAATCTCTAGAAATTCAAATATCTTAAAATATCTTATTCTATCTTAAAATATCTTATAACTAGAGAGATCAAATCTCTAGAAATTCAAATATCTTAAAATATCTTATTCTATCTTAAAATATCTTATAATTTAAGGACTACCGATCTCCAATGGAAGGCACAAATGCATAAGGGGTTGGTCACACATCCTCCATGGCGTGGCATTTAAAAGTCTCTATTATCATTTTGAATTGTGATTCATATTCAATTTTTTATTTTCATGTTATATTGTTTTGGTTTCTTTATTATTATTTTATATGAAATTTAATACAAAAATTGGGAATGGTAATTCTTTGTAATGGTAAGTTTGGGTTTTGTAATTTATATATTTTTAATATTTCAATTTTTTAAATATACTATATTTAAAAATATGTTTTAAACATAAAAATGTAAATTTTTATAATTAAATTTAATTTTTTTTTTAAATTATTTAATAGTTAGATTGTTCAATTTTATATGCAACTAAAAAACAACTTGTTTAAGAGATTCCTCAAAAACCTGTTCAACAATCGATTCAACGAGTTGTTCAAAGTTCACCCAAGACCTCTGTTCAAACAACTCCTTCACAATTGCTTCCAAGTTTTTCTTAGCCACCTATTCCAAGAGTATCACAAACTATCATTCTAGTAACCCCTCAAATATCTATTCCTTAGACTATTCAGGCCACCTATTCCAAGAGTATCACAAACTATCATTCTAGTAACCCCTCAAATATCTATTCCTTAGACTATTCAGGCAATCCTGCGGGCTTCTGCTTATCAAATTGTTCTGGGAAACCTATTGTTGGAGCAATGCAAACACCTTTTCAAGGTCAATCTTATCAGGTTCAACCTTTTCAAGGACAAGTTTTTCAAAGTCCACCTTTTCAAGGCCAAACTTTCTAAAACCTGCCTTTTGAGGGTTAATTCTTTCAAAGCCAGCCTATTCAAAGTCAATTTGTTCAAGGTCAACCTTTGTAAGTGCAACCTAGTCAGGGGAAATATTGCATAGGTCAAATGGGTCAAGCTCAACCTTTCCAGATTCAACGATACCTCAATCATACTTATCAAGTCCCTGTTCAACCTCAACCCGTTATGATTCACCTTGGCTATCCTGATGGAATTCCAATTCCAACTGCTCAGGCTATTCCAGGATATCCTAGAAATCTACCTCTAAGGGTTTGTCTTAACATGCAAGGTTATCAAAATTTATCGCAAGACCCAATTATTGTTTATTGCAATGCTAAATCTACTAGATTTATCCCATTTAACTAATGATCTTATTTATTATTGTCCTTTTTGGTCAGCAATTCCTACCAAGTTACCAAATTACATACCCAAATTCGAAGGTAAATCAAGAGAGGATCTACCCAATCACATGATGAAATGTCATCTTTGGTGTGCATCAAATTCCTTGATCGACGATTTCATCCATCTACGCTTTTTCCAATGAAGTTTAACTGGTTCAACAACTAAATGGTACATTGAGTTACCATGTGCCTCTTTCCAAAACTTTAACTCTCTAGAAACAAAATTTTTAACCCACTTTCAGTTACCAATCTATTATGATACCAGTACTGAACTATTGACTTCTTTAAAAAAATCAAAGTTGACCCACATCTCCTATCATATCCATGAATGGAGACGTAGACGACGCTTAGTCAAAGTTTTCATCCCATATCAAATTTTAGATGAGTTGTTTGTAAAGTCACTTCTTCCCATTATCACGTAATATGTTTCCAAGGGAGGTGTCATTATGGAAGAGCATGTAATTTCCCGTGCCCAATAATTATACTTAGTCTACACTCAAAGCACTTTGTATGAAAAAATCGTGAATTTATCTCGCCCTATGGGTGAAACCTTTATTACATCTCCTACATGATCAGGATCTAATGTTTCCGATGGCATTATAGGTTCAGTTAGCGAAAAATCTAAAGGAAAAAGGAATATTTCGAAAAATACTCAGACTTTAGCCATACAACATACACCATCTGAAAGCCTTCCTCCTCAAATTATTTCTGAGTTTAATTTCGTAGAATCATCAAATGGAAAGACAAAATCAACCGAGGGTGAAAAGAAGGGGAAAGGTAAGTCTAAACAAAATGCTACTCCAAAAGAGAAACCTGCTAAATTTGATCCTACCAACGAAAAATGAAAATCTCGCTATCCTTTCCTTATTTGCAATGAGGATCACTATACGAAGGAATATCCACATTAGGCAGAGCTTTCTAAATTAATTAAAGGTTCTCCAACTCTCGTTGTTTTGAAGGATCCATTTCCTTCTCAAGACAACAAAATGGTTTTTCATAACACATTTTCCTCTTCCAAATCACAAGATATCCTAATGATTTCTTCGCAGGAAGGTCTGATAGCTACGAGATCCAAAGATTATGGATCAAAGCATCCTGTTGAAAATGGAAATGAGGCTAGTTAATATCATCAACCTTGCAATCCAATTCCTCCTTATCTTTCTGAACCATTATAGATTGGGAAGACATGATGATCCGACCACCTCCTAAGGGTGTGCTTCAGAAATCAGCTTTCAACCCGAATGCTACAGGTGCACAAAATTATAACATTGTTGAAGACCTATCTATGTCTCCTTCCACAATGTCAGCTCTAGAAGTGTTGCAAACATGCCCAACATAGTGAAAGAATTTAATTTCGGCTATAGGATCTATTGATCCACAATATTCTAACTAAATTATCTTTGATCTTGAGAGTCATATCCTGTGACACCCTTAGCAACTGGAAATCCAGATTCCAGTTTTTGTTAAAACTAGACAAGTATTTTGTACAGTTGTTAATGAAGGAGCTTCTACATGCATTATGTCAATTGCTTGTTGGAAAGTTTTACGCTATCCAACCATTAATCAATATCCTAGTACTCTGAAAGCCTTTGATGGAATAGGTTTTCGTGGGATCCTTCATGATTTTCCCTTAGAGCTAGAGGGAAAAACGGTCGCAATTGAAGTTGAAGTTGTAGATGCTCAGCTAGATTACAACCTTTTGCTTAGTCAAATTTGGACCTATGCGATGTCAGCAATAGCCTCGTCACTGTTCCAAATGATAAAATTTCCTCACAAAGGAAAAATTGTCAAAGTAGACCATTTGTCTTACTACACTTCAAACCCTAACTTTGCGGAGAGTATACCTTTTGTTAGAAAAATGAATTTTGCGTATGAAGATATTGGTGTTGGTTTACTCAAAGACTCGTCACTGATGGGAACCTTTGCAATGGCTCCACCGTATTTTCATTCTTATTTTGTCAATGTAAACATGATTAAATCAAGCACTATGCAATCTCCTGATCCATTCATAGTGCCCTTAGAGTCTGAGTTATCCTCCTATGGAAATGAGATGCCTTTGAGCCCTTTTGAATTGTCTTATCAAGCGGTACAATCATTTTTCAACCCAACATCTTCAAATATTGATCGAGCGGATATGGTCAATGAAGATTATCCTCCTTTGCCTTGGTTTGAACTAGTTTCATTTTCTGATCCTTTCGATTTTGTGTTTCCAATTGACGAAAGTATCATGGAGATTATGAATTTAGATGAAATGCCGTGGAACGATCACCGTCATCATTCATTTGTTCTAGCTAACCTTGACAAAATCAATAATTATTTTTCAAATATGTTTTCACCTAAGATAGTAAATAGTCCAGAATCACCCATTTTAGTGTTTCAATCTAAATCGGAAAGGAATTTGGGGAATATATCTATGAAAAGTGCCATTGAAATCTCCGTTAAAATAAGAATTCTTGAAAATATTCATGTAGTTGCCTCATGTTCAATCAAATAAATTCAAACATATAAGGCCCTATTTCAAGAATTCTACAACATTTTTTCTTGGCGTTATGAGGAAATTCCAGCAATTCATCCAAGTATTGTAATACATGAAATTAAGACTTACCCAAATGCCAATCCTATCAGAAAATGATTACATCCAGTGCATCTGAGGAAAGTTGTTGTGGTTAAAGCTAAGGTCAAGAAACTTCTCAAAGAAGGTTCTATCTACTCGGTTCCCTTAACTGATTGGGTATTCAATATCGTGCATGTTAATAAGAAATAGGGAACCATTAGAGTATGTGTCGACTATAGGGACATTAATAAGGCTTGTCCAAAAGACAATTATCCTACTCCCTATATCGATCAAATCATCGATGAATGTTGTTAAACACACACATGGCCGCAACAGAATATTAAAGATAAGCAGGAGAGTACATCTATTATTAACAAATGATATACATTTATAGTACATTTGTGTGACCGTTGGGTTCCACATCCCAAGGTATCTTGGACTTCCTTAGTCTATTCGGCTTCCACACCAACCCTTAGAGGATTAGGTGTCCAACATTTCCCCCCTTAATCTGAAGGGTTATGTATGAGTCCAAGAAGAGAGTTGTAATACAAAATGTGCAAAAAACATGGCAGCACTAGGCTGAATGTGGTCTCTGAAATGTTGGTATAAAGGGCGATGGTTTAAGGATGACCACCAACACTGGAATTCTTAGTGCAGTTCCTTGAACTCTTCCAAGTCTAGCATGAAGCTCAAGTATTCTCCTAGAGGAATTGCTCCTAATGTTTTGAAGAGCGAAACCTTCAACCATGAAAGGGAGGTCTCACCCGGCATAAAAGGGAGAACCTCAACCTGAAAAGGAAGGTCTCAACCTGTGATGGTTTAAGGATGACCAACAACTCTGGAATGCTTAATTCAATTCCAAGAACTCTTCTAAAACTGGCAAGAAGCTGAAGTCTTCTACTAGAGGAAGTGTCCCCAATTCTTTGAAGAGGAATCACCGACTAAAGGCATGCTTAGGGGCATGTTTGTCTCTGGCTACAACTCTGAATCTGGTATGGCAGGTTTTGGCTCAGGCTCGCTTGATGTGGCTTTGAAGCTTGTAGAAGACCATCATTTTCTCCCGTGTCAAATACAAGGTGAGAAGATGAAGAAATCTCAACTGCACGACTATTCAATACTCTAGAACAAGTTTTGACATATGACTGGAATATTTTCTTGGCTGTTGATGCCCATTGCCAAGAAGCGATCCATCTAAGATGAATCTTTGTTCTTGCAGGAGGTTTGTTTCTGAATCATCTATTTGAAGAATGATTGATTTTATGACAATGCTTATATGGATGAAGATCAAAACAGTGATTTTTCATATGGTCAACTCGATCACAGTGTTGGCATTTCACAATCTGTTGCTATGGAAGAGGAGTAGAACTTGGAACAGCTGAAGGTGGACTGTCATGAAGGAATCCAGCACTCTGAAACTGGATGGGTTTTGAGTAATCTGGAATGTGAAAGGACACATCCTTCTCATATCCAAGACCTGTTATGTGCTTGTTATGGATCAGCTCTTCCCAAGGTCTGATGACCGACTTGGGAAGTGCAAACCGAATTTCTACACTTGCATGCAAATCTACTTCTGAAATGAGCACTAGATCTGAATCAACTTGCTGCTTATGGGAGTCTATTTCAATGTTTTGAACAGAAACAAGTTCAGGATGATGACTCCTCTATTTTAATTCTTCTTGCTGAAACTAACATTCAAGCTCCAAAAATTCTACCTTTTCTTGTGTATACTGCAGATAAGTTTTAATATCACAGAGAGTGTTCTTGCTGATTTTCACTGTATCATGATCAGTAGAATGCATCAAAGTTTTCAAGAATTCTAATACTTCAGTAATTTGAGTCATTTTCTCCAATGTCAAACTTACACTTTGAAATTTGTTCACGACTATCAACCAATGTCACTGCAAGGTATTCTCAAACTTTGTTCTCCCAGAAAACTACAACAATCAAGTGATATTCTTCCTTGAGGAATGAACCAAAAGTAATATTTTAACTCTACAATTATTTTCCAAATCAACACACAACAATGGTTGGTTGCATTCATATACAAGGAAAAGTATATTAAGTGCATTCCCAAACGATGAGACTCAAAACAAGATATAGGTCAGTATCAAATCCGATTACATAGACCTCGGTCCAGCATCATGGTGAGGATAAAAAATCTTGTGCAAAATCGTTACAACCCTAGTTTCTCCTCGGGGCATATTGTGGCATTCAAGTAGTTGAAAATAAACATTTTCTCGTACCTTTTCAAATCCTCATGGCATTGACATGCTCCATATGACTAATGGAATGGCAAGGGTGTAATGCATTTAGGAGTCGAACTCATTGCAGATGAAGTCAGATGCTTTGCCATCAAACATATGAAGTGAGCGACATTTCTGGAATCTTTCAAGCTCTGTTTAGGAATAATCAATTGTGGCAATAATCATTGTTAAGCTATAGGTGACCATTCTATGCAAAAGAAGACTTGGGTTGGCTCGGAAATGAATAAGTGCAGCTATAGTCTGGTTAACCTCTAGCGTGGGCTAGCTTAATCTTGTATTGTGCTCCTTTCAACGAATGTCCAAGAGAGGCTCTCGGTTTTGCCTTACAAGCACAACAAGGAGGATACATATGTGTACGTTCAACCGACAATTTCCATACAGAACTCGTGCCCAAAATGATAAATCTTTCCATAGTTGATATATATTTTTAGTAGTGAATATTGGCTTCCTGAAGTGGCCTCTGACAAATGCAAAAGATTCGTCTTTTTCCATAACTCTGAATGTGAACCATCTGATGTTAAACTCGGTTTCAAATTGAGGATTTTTTTGAAAAGGACATGGAATACCTTAAGTTGGTCAAAGGTCTTTGGTTCAGTAATCAAGCATGCAAAATACCCGTGGAAAATGGCGTTGGAGGAGGGACAATGTGAAAAGACATTTGATAAACTTCTTGTTTACAAAGGAGAAACTCCACAATTTCCTTTCAAGTGATCGCGGTTAAAGAACATTAGGTTCTTGAGTTATCGAAGATTTGATGCTACATCAAGAGATACCCTCCTCGAGTCTCAAACACATAGAATTGGATGGAAGCCTCTATTCTATCCATCAAATCTCTCTCAGTGATATTCAACAGCTCCGAGTTTTGCATGTCCTGAGATTGATTAATTTTCAAAATTTGGAAAAACTGCCAGAAGAGTGGGGTGACTATTTAAGAGAGAATTTGAAAGAACTAACTCTGTCACATTGCACAGCTATGAAGCAATTAACAGGATCCATTTCACAGCTTACAAGTTTAAGAATATTGAAATTAGATAATTGTTGTAATCTAAGGCGGTTGCATACAGATTGTGAACCACTGCGCTATTCTTTGCAAAAACTCGACATGTGGAAATGTGTGAGCCTCAAATTGCTTCCTAGTAGTTTTGGCAAAGCTCTAGATTTGGACTCAACGTGATTATTCCAACACAAAGGAATTTTGTCAGGTTCCCCTTAGTATGGGAGCGTTTCAGATTATGAAACTGATGAAGATTAGGGGATCACACCGTGCAAGAGCAGGAATTGTGTTAACAGAGGAATGGCAGAGCTGATAGAGGTAACAACCTTTATTCTAACAAATGCTCAGAAAGGCATAATCAGGAGGAGAGCATTGGTTTACAAAGGCCACAAAAACAGGTGGCTCACACTTGAGCAGGGCAGGAGATCGCCTGCTCTGATACCATGTTAAACACACACATGGCAGCAACAGAATATTAAAGATAAGTAGGAGAGTACATCTATTATTAACAAATGATATACATTTATAGTACTTTTGTGTGACCATTGGGTTCCACATCCTAAGGTCCTTGGACGTCCTTAGTCTATTCGGCTTCCAAACCAACCCTTAGAGGATTAGGTGTCCAACAGATGTGCCGAAAATGAAATATTCTCATTTATGGATGGATTTTCTAGCTACAATCAAACCAACATACTCCCATCTGATCAACATAAAACCACATTCATTTTCCATGGGGACTTTTTCATATCGAAAAATCCCATTTAGTTTAAAGAATGTAGAAGCAAGTTTTCAATGGGCTATGTCTTATGCATTTCATGATATCAAGCATATTGTGCAACCGTATTTGGATGACTTGCTAGCTCATTCATTGATACAACAAGACCATCTAATGCATTTGAGATAAATTTTCATCAGATGTCACCATTACAATATTCGCTTGAATCCACATAAGTGTGTTTTCTGTGTGCAATCTGGTCGATGGCTATGATTTCTTGTTTCAAAGGAAGGCATTCGTGTTGATCCATTGAAGGTTTAGGCTATCTTGAATTTACCTCCTCTTGCCAATCTATGCCAACTCCAAAGTTTGCAAGGGAAAGCAAACTATCTACGTCAATTTATCCATAACTATGTCGAGTTGACTAAATGTTTTACTTGACTTTTGAAAAAGGGCATCCCACTTATCTGGGATGGAGTGGTTGAAAAAGCCTTTGATGCACTTAAATATGCATTGACCCATACACCGTTGGTGCATCCTCCCTATTATCACCAAGATTAATTTTTATACTTAATAGCGTTCGATGCCACCATTGATATGGTCCTAGTTCAAGAAGATGGGTCAAACAAAGAGCATGTGATATATTACTTAAGTCATAATTTAACCAAAACTGAAGAAAAATATGCACATGTAGAGAAATTGACCTTGGCAGTTATTCAAGTTGTCCAACGTTTCCGTTACTATATCCTATTGCACAAAACTACTGTGATTTATGATTGCAACCCCATGGTTTATATTATTACCTGGCAATTTCTAGGGGGAAAGCATTCCAAATGGATAGTCATCCTATAGGAATTCAATTTGGAATCCATGAAATCCAAATATACGAAATCATTAGTTTTTGTTGAGTTATTATGTGACTTTCCCTGTATTGAAATTGAAAACATGGCAGAAGATTCTCTTCCAGATGAATCTTTGTTTCTAATCAGTACTTTAGATCCTTGGTATGGAGATATCATCATTTATCTTCAAACCCATACATTTTGGCCAGAACTGAGTCGAGCTGATCGTCACCAAATCCAGTATCAATCCTAGCAATACAATATTGTTGGTGACACACTTTTTCACTGTGGCGCTGATTCTATTTTTTGACGATGTTTAATTCATGTAGAAGCAGAAAAGGCATTAAATGATGGTCAATATGGAGCTTGTGGCGATAAAATGTCAAGGTTTTCCACTTCTCAAAAGATCTTGCACATAGGATATTTTTGGCCTTCTATGTTTAAAGGTTGTATATCTGCAGTCTGCAAATGCCATAATTGTCAAATTTATGATCGAAAAATGCATGCACATGTAGCTCCTCTTCCCCCCATCATTGTTGTTAGTCCTTTTGTGAAATGGGGCATTGACTTTCTTACATGTAACCCTCACTCGGCTGGGGGGCATAGATATATTATCCTTGTGGTAGATTATTTTACAAAATGATCTGACGCAATGCTAACATGCAAGGATGATGGTGAAACAACATTCTATTTCATGTTTAGTCATGTAATTGCTCGGTTTAGAGTACCACAAGCTATCATCATGGACCATGGTAGCCATTTTCAAAACTATATGATGAATGATATTACCATGATAGAACAATATATGCAATGAAAAAGAAGACAACAGCACAACCATAAGAGACAATAGATTGGTCCAAGACTGGGGAAAAACCCCACAAGGGGGAAAACCCTTTCAAATCTTCTTCTTTATTAAATCGTCATAAACAAATTTCAACAAAGAGTACAATGAGCCTAATACATGAACTTGCAGCACAGATTTATAGAACATATTGCAGATCTACAAAACAATAGAGAGAAACCATTGATCCATTAGACCATTGAATCCAACTTAAGGAAACTATAAAACCCTAGATCAAACCCTTGGACGCTCCCAAAAAGACTGACTGCGTGTATCTGAAACTCCCTGGATGCTCCCTTAACCACTCTATGAGGACATCTATGTCTGACCCAGACACTCTGAGGAAGATTGTATGTGTGCGTACAGGGTCAATCTCATGCAGAATTGATCCAAACCCCTAGACACTCTCTTCTAGTTACTGTGCATGCATATAGGACTGCTCATATGCTCCCTTCACCACTTTGTCTGAGCGTCCATGGACCAACACTATCTGATCTACTTTAGAAACCCTAGATGCTCCCTTTAGGCCTTTGTGTGATCATCTGAGACTTCCTGGATGCTCCCTTAGCCACTGCGTGGGTGCGTCTGGGGACTAAAAAGCTCAGTTATGTGCCTACATCCGAGAAACAAAAACCCTATATTCATGTGAGCTTCATCCATGTGATTTCAAACCCTTGCTTGAACTTCTTCCATCTAACCTATGCGAACCAAGACAAAAGAAGAGAGTAGAATATGACTTGATCAATGTGTGGAATGAGCTTGAGGTATATTCTATTTATAGACTTCCATGAGGGTCCACTTGGGTTTAAGGACGACCTATCCAATTTTACATGTGCTTAGGGCAAACCCATTCCATTATACATGAGTGGATAGAAGCATTTAAAAATCACATTTCGTTTCTCCAAATGCGGTGATATTTAGGTCGATTTTGGTCCTCTCGAAAAGAGGAATTTAATGCAATCATTATCTAGGTCATATGAGTTCTCCAAGGTGGACTTTGACCCTATTTTAAAAAATTAACAAATGCGGTGATCCCAGAATGACGGGTATGAATGCGGTGATTGAATCACTCGATATGAATTGCGGTGACACATTAGTAACCAAACTAAACTATTTGATTACAATGTTCTTAATATGTGGTGAACTTGATTTTTAGATTAAATATCTTATTCTTTGATTTGAAACCAAAAACTCATTCAAATACTTTTCATATTATCCATTGGATGATGTATTAGACAAAGAATATTCTTTTGAAATCAAATCTTGTCCACTCATTTATTTCAAGATCAAAATTCCTCAAGCCCATTCCAATATAGACCAAGCCTATGGCGTAAAAAAAATTAATGTTCATATTATTTTTTAATCATATATATATATATATATATATATATATATATATATATATATATATATATATATATATATAATTTATTTTTTCATCATTTTTAATATTTGTTATTTATTTATAATAATTTGTTATTACTTAGTTTTTATTTTACAATAAAAAATATTTAAAATCATTTTCCCCTTATTTTCTTGTTGTTTGGATTGCTAGTTGGGAATCCATAGATTGTACTCATATTTTCACTGCTGCATAATAATAAAAACCCTCACTATTACACCAGTTTTCCCATGTTGGGTTTTTCCGAGGACTTTTGTTCGAAAATAACGACGTTAATTTTTATGTGTGTGCTATTATTTTCTCAGTTTCCAACGCTATTTATTTTTCTACAGTTTTATTTGTGAAGGTTGAAATGTGTGTATTTCAATGTTGTTGTAGCAATAAACTGAATAATTAATTTATTAGTTAGAAGAAATAACACCAGTTGCTGCAATAGGATTCTAGTTTTGGAATTTTCATGGGAAGCAATGTGGAGGCAATATTTTTCACTTAACTTCTTGATAATTATTTTTAGTGATTAGTTTTCACGTAACTTCCTGATAAGTTCTTTTAGATGAACTTCAAGAAGTTATGTAGAGATGTTGTTGGACCCAACTTAGCTTACCCTTTAGAATATCGTCAATTGATTGGAGCATTGATGTTTCTTATAAACACTAAGCTGCTTCATGCACATTGGGTTGCCGCCAAGCACATTTTGAGATATTTGTATTAGATGATCAATCTTGGTCTAAGATATAATACACGAGATGTACAACTACATGGATACACTGAAGCTCATTGGGCTGGAAATTTTATTGACAAGAAGGGCACATTTGGGTGTTGTTTTAGCTTGGGATCTTCCATGATATCTTGGATGAGAAGGAAAAAGTTGGTGAAGGATTCCAAGTGGGCCTCACTCCGTTATCTATTTACTTTAAGGAAAAGCATTGGGTTCCTTGTCTCTCTGTTTTTCTAGGTTAGTCACCAACCTAGGGGACATACTTTTGTTTGCAATCATAAATTTCGTATAACAAAGAGCAAGCACCCTTTGCTGGAATTAATCAATCTCTTTATTTGATCTACACTTACAAGATTGGCACAAACTTTGGCGCGATGAGCTCTAAAAATGTATTCCACCTCACATTTCGTGAGATGATACTTGTTTTCCTGAAAAAGGAAAATTTCTTTCCTATCATATAAATATGGACTCCCCAATACAATACCACATATATCCAAGGGTACAACATCAAGATCAACCTCACCTACTAGTTTGGATGCAATCAAAATCCTAGCTCTACACTACTTGGTTACATGTATTTTTTCTTTATCACACACCCAACCAAGAGGGTAAGGTTTCAGATGAGGCTTGGTCTCTAATCCCAACTTTTTAACCAAGGATTTTGAAATCAAATTTTCTTGTGAACCCGGATCAAACAAGGTTCCCACTTTAGTATGTTTCATTACGACTCTAATGTGGAAAAATTCAATTCTCTTTGGTTTATTAACAAGAGACTAATCTTAAGAACTTGTACTTTCATACAATGAAAATTTTCATTAGCATGAAGAGAAAGAGTGCCTTGTGTGCCCATTGTTGTGATCAATGTCTCATCACCAAAATAAGATCCAAGGTCCTGTTGTGTGGTTGCCATCATATTTTTCTTATTCTTCCCACGAAATCTCTTTGGTTTCAACTCTGGATGCAACTTCCAACAGTGTTCATCATCATGGCCTTACTTCTTGAAATGTGTGGAAGATGGCTTTGCTCCTTCCTCATTCTTGTTTGTAGCTACCTTCTTGCCCTTGCCCTTGCCTTTTCCTTTGAACTTTCCATTATGAGGATTGAAAGATGACTTATTTGGTTTCTCTTCTTTATCATTCTTACCCCTGCTTTCAAGGTGAATGGCCTTCACACTGGTCGCATCAATAGTAGTAGGCTGAAATAATAACAAAGAATGTCTAATGTAACAATGTAAAGAACCAATATACTTTGTTACAATTTCTGGTGAATCAAGTGAAATTCCCAAATCCAATGCTTGTTTTCTAAACTCTTATGTGAAGCTTTGTACATTTTGACCCTTTCATTGCCTTAAATATTTCCATTCCATTAAAGCCTTTTGTTGATAACCCAAAGGATTAAAATGATATTTAAATGCAAAAACAAAATTGGACCAAGAAGAAAGGAGATTACCCAGGTTTTTTCTGCCTCTTTGCAACTTGTTCTCCCACCAGACAAGAGCGATGCCACTCAGCCGAAGAGATGATAATTGGATCTTTGTCTCATCTTCCTCAATCTGCTGAATTTGGAAATAAACCTCGATTTATCTAATCCAACTATTAGTTTCTCTGCATTGCATTCTCCATTATATGTGGGAAAATCAAACTTTACATCTAGCTTTAAAAATGGCTTCTTAAATGTATTCCTATGATGCTTACTAGAATGATGAGAAGAAGAAGAAGAAGAAGAACTGTCACTAGAGGATGGAGAGGTAAGTTCGGGACAATCTCCTCTTCCACCTTCTCGATTTACCAGATGCATGGTGATCAATCCAATTATTCTCAGGCTTGATGGTCTTCTCATACTTTTCAAACAACTTGTAAACTTTCTGTGACATGGTGAAGAAGATCTTGTGATAATTTCGCTCTTCCTCCATTCGAGCTTCCTCATCTGCCATGTTTCGTCTTTGTGGTGCACCCCTTGCTTTGGGATCACAGGATTTTTGTTTACCTTCTCCTCTTTGGAGCTTGTTCCTATTTAGCATTCACTCATGCAAATCACATCAAAAAGAAATTCTCCGATACCAAACTTGATCCAAATATTTTAACTTCAAGGATGCATATAGAATTACATATAAAAGAGCATATTAACCAAGTAACTTTATACATGAAAAAGAAGTAGAAATCATAAAGAAACCATGATATCAAAGGCACACAAAATATTTAATTACAAAGTTCACCCAATGTGGTCTACGTCTCTACGCCCTGCTCAAAGTGTGGGAGGCCTTCTTTTATTAAGTGGCAGTAAAGAAATTAGTTACAAGCAACTTTACAAAAATGACCCTTATACCTCCAATTCAGATGAGGGCCTAAAAATGGCGACCTTGGCTGGAAAAAAAAGACTACACGGTTAGATTCTTGGTGAGAAAACTTGCAAAATCAATTATAAACTTGTCAAATTCTGACACTGGCACCTCTAGCCCTCTAAATGAATCTTTTCAGCATCTTGGAGATTCCCTTACTCATGGTTTCACTCCTCTGGCCGCTCCCGGTTCTGATGTTCGCCCTCCGTCGTTTTAATCCAAATGCATTTTATTGAGTTTAAATACATGTTGGTGTGGTGGAGTTAACAAGGCACGAGCCTTGACTCATTGGTAACCGCTGACAAAATTGGAATTCGGTTGGGGGTGGACCCGGTTCAAAACCTGTCATTTCCTGGTTTGGCTTGAAGGTGTTATAAACATAGTGCACGATATTTCGTTGTAAGGTAATGTGGTTCAAATGGAATGCAGGACCGCTCGATTGGTGAGCTGGCCCACGTGGGTCAGGCTGGTTTGATCCCCACCTGTCCCATAACACATATGTTGGCGACAGGTGTCGAGTCAAGCGGGTCTGATGGTCGGCGACCCGCCCACCCATTGCGACATTATATATATATATATATATATATATATATATATATATATATATATATATATATATATATATATATATATATATATATATATATATATATATATATATATATATATATATATATATGTACATATATATAGATATCTACATATATACATATGTACATATATACATATGTATATATATATATATATATATATATATGAATATATATATACATGTATATATACACACACACACACACACACACACACATATATATATATAATGTGTAATGTTAGACCATTGGCGGGGGGGGGTGGGGTTGGCAACTTGCCACCCCAAAAGTATTATTTTTATTTTATTTTTTTGGTTGAACCATACAGGTAATTTTTTTCCACCATTAAATAAGGGATATTAGATAAATTAAAGAGGCAAAAAATTATCCCATTCCGACCACCGTTGTTCTTTCACTGTGACTGCCAAATTGTTGCATCATTAGTGACTGCCACTTGGCCAAGTTTGACCATGACTTTGACCAACTATAACTTGAGCATACAAAATCGGATTTGAGTGTCATTTGCACCATTCGAATCAGGGTGACAAGTACTATGATTGGTTCTTGGTTTCCCTTCCATTTGAGGACTTTGATTTTGAGCTATTTTCAAGGCCACTCCTATTTATGGATCCATATGGATCATCCATAGTTGTAGGTAGTGGTTTGTAGTCAAACTTTTTTGTCCTTAGGTAGATATTTCTAGCAAGGTATCATATGCATTAAATGGAGATCGTATGTCAAAGTTATGAGCCCGGGAAGTTGTCATACCGACTAATCCCAACGGGGCCAACAAATATTTGGTGCTTCATCACCTAGGGTTCGGTTTTTGGATGTTTAGGATTTTCCATTATTTCTCAATAATAAAAAGACCTTTTATTCTCATTGCAACACAGTTCATAAGGCATGTAGTCGCAACATCTCTTCTCAGAGATAAACTACCATCACGCGAGCTAGTTTATTTTCATTCTTCCTATAAATAGTTTTCAGTACTTTGTTATTAATGAATTGCAGTTTTGTTTCATTATAACCCTCTATTTCTATTTATATCTATATTTAATTTTGTTCCTTCACAAATCAAGATCAGTGGTATTAGAGTGGTCTACTCTTTCTTCATTTTTGTGCATGTCCCCAACGAGGTTGGGGTATAAGGAGTTGGGACATGAACTGGTTGAGCCTTCAGAAGACCATCCCCGCCAACACTAATGATATCCCATAGAGGAAAAAGGAAAGATAAGAGAGAAAATTTTCCCAGATCCTTCGGCGGAAGCCCACCGATGACACATATTCATCCAACAGTCACTCCGAAGGTACCACCCCCTTCAAGGTATAAGTTAACTTTGACATCCCTATATTTAAAGGTCAAATAGATGCAAATATTGTAGATAAATGGTTGGATATGCTACAAGGTTATTTTTTGGTCTATAGTTCCTCTGATAGGGAGAGGATTACTTTTGTAATGCTTAAGGCTTCCCCCCATGTCAACTAATGGTGGGGAACTTATTTCAATAAAAGGGCTTAGGAACCCTCTCTATTTATAACCACATCCTCTTGGATCTCTTTCAAGACACTTCCAAGGAATAATAATACCCCATGGGAAGATGTGAGGACAATTGCATATAATGGACCACACTACGACATCAAAGGGACCTAGATGTGCATGATTTCACAATTTTTTTTTCATACATGGGTATCAAAGACTCTTAGCAACATATGGTGCTCAAGTATCACAATTGTCTACACAAATACATTAAGGAAGAAATGGAGTTCTTGGACATCTCCTCACTTGGTGCAATATATCGATATGCTACCAATATTGAACAAATATTTAAACAAAAGATGCGACTTTGGATCTGAAAATCAAAAGCAGGGAAAGAGTACCCCCCAAACCACAAAACTAAGGATAGAGACAAGGTGGAGTGACCTAGGACAACCCATCGAATCTGTAAGAAAATAATGGCACCACGAATTTGAATAAAGACATAGGCAAGTGCTGTGACTTCCACAAGAGTCCCACTCACAACACAAATGAGTGTCGCGCAAAGCAGTCATTGGTGACTAAGCTAAAATCTTCAGACTCTGATGCATGTTCCGATTCTAAGACAAAACCTAATAAGGGGAAGAAAATTATTGACGCAAAACCTAGTGTCATTGTTTCCACCACCAAGGTCTAGAAGACTAAGCCTAAAGACCTAGAGGAGGGTGGGTATCTCTTACACTCACATATGTGGGAGAAGGGTTCTCTGTTGCAGTTCATTTTTGATAGCGGGAGCCAAAAGAACCTCATTTCATAAAATTTCATTGAGTGGTTGGGCCTACCAACCACACCACATCCCCAGCCATACACCATTGGGTGGCTCCACCAAGGACAAGATCTTCGCGTCAACCAACAATGTTGGCTTCCCATGAACATAAATCCCTTCATAGATGAGGTATTGTTTGATGTTGCTCATCTTGAATTTTGTGATGCGTTATTATTCCAACCATACTTGTGGAAGCATCATGTTGTGTATGAGTGCAGGCCTCACAGTATTATTATTACTTTGGGTAATAAATTATATAGGATATTGGAGGTAACCCCACCTACCACCATCTCTTTGATCTCTGTTGAGAAATGCACTAAGATCATCTCCCAAACTGAGATTTTTTTTCTTTTATTTTTTATTCACTCTCAAAGTAAGGGGAGATAGTGGCCACTTCCATGGACCTTGGGAAGTGTTCCCCCATGTAGCAAAAGCAGGTGGGTAAGGTCATGGAAGAATACAGGGACATCTTCTCCTCACCCACAGGGTTACCCTTGCACTGTCAGTTCAAGCATTTGATCAATATTACTCCGGAATCACCTCTACCCAATAGGTTGATATACCATCGCTCCATTCTGGAAAATGAAGAAATCAAGTGGAAGGTCCAAGAGTTGTTGAAAAAAGGGCACATCCAACCAAGTTCCTCACATTGTGAGAGCCTGATTGTACTTGTACAAAAAAATGATGGAACCTGGAGGATTTGCATTGATTATTGGGTACTAAATAAAATCACTGTTACAGATAGGTATCCAATCCCACATATTGATTACCTTCTTGACCATCTCAAAGGGGACCAGTATTTTAGCAATATTTATTTGAAGTCTGGCTATCACCAAGTTCCAATAGAACCCACAAATGTATGGAAGACCTCCTTCAAATCTGAGGGCCTTTTTGAGTGGTTGGTCCTACCTTTTAGGTTCACAAATGCCCTTATAAATTTTAGGAGGCTCATGGATGACATCTTGCAAACTTGCACCAAATTATTCATGGTTGTATATTTGTATCCCATCACTATCTTCAATAAGAGTTAGGAAGAGAACCTGCAAGACATTTGACAAGTCCTTAAAACCATGTAGCAACATAAACTATGTGCCAACTTGGAGAAATGCACATTTGACATGAGCTGGGTGCAATATCTTGGATACATCATTGATGAGCAAGGTGTGCATGTGGATCTAGCTAAGATCCAATTTATTCAGGATTGGCCAGCCCTGACCACTCTAACAGAGCTTCACAGCTTTTCGACCTTGCCAATTTTTATCAGAGGCTTGTGTTGGGATTCTCTCATATCACTTGGCCTTTGAGCCAAGTTACCAAGGGTGGAGTGAAAGAAAGTTTTTTTGGTCTGCATCACAACAAAAGGCGTTCATTGAACTAAATCATCACCTCTACTCTGCACCTGTACTCACATTTCCAGACCTGCAACAACCATTTGAAATTGAGATAGATACATCCACCTATGCTATTGGTGCAATCCTTACCCAACAAGTGCATCCAATGGCCTATCATAGTGAGACAATTTCCAATACAATTCAGAAATACCCCACCTATGATAAAGAGATGTATTTTATCATGTACGCATGCAAACCATGGAAACATTACATTCTAGGGAAGGAGACAATCATCCACAAAAATCACTGACCTTCTAAATTTATACAGACACAAGGGAAGTTTCATAATGATTGGCACTAGAAGTTGTCTACATATATGCAACAATTTCGCTTGAACATTAGAAACTAGAAGGGAAACACCAATCATGTTGCAAATTTCCTCAATCGGCCCCTTAGTTGTAGCACTGATTATGGTTCTGAACTCTTGTGGCCACAAGACCTCTAAATGGCTATAATTATACAAAAATGATCTAGATTTAGCCACCACATACCAAATTCTAGTGGATGGCAATAAAGTTCCAGATTTCCACCTCCATGACACACTCTTATGCTAAATAGGACACCTTTGTGTTCCTTCAAGCGAGTGTGTGAAGATGATTTCGGAGGCACACCATAGTTAGGTCACATGACACTTTGGTGTGGAGAAAAATGTGGCCATACTACAAAAGCATTTTTATTGGCCAAAACTATGATACGATGTTGGAAAATATATTATATCCTACAAAACAACCATTAAGAAGCAAGGCCTGTACACTCCGTTGCCTACTCTCGTCTAGCCTTGGGAATCCATCTCCTTGGACTATCTGTGGGGCCTCCCTTCTACCAAGCATGGT
This sequence comes from Pinus tabuliformis, assembly GCA_031772625.1. NCBI lineage: Eukaryota > Viridiplantae > Streptophyta > Pinopsida > Pinales > Pinaceae > Pinus > Pinus tabuliformis. The sequence continues at coordinate 86,961,050 of CM062814.1, read as the reverse complement.
AATGATGGTGTATTTGTGGTCATGGACAAATTTTATAAAATGGCTATATTAGTAGCTGGCAAGAAGAGTACCACAATAGAGGACACTTCCAAACTCTTCTTTGAATGAGTATGGGTACATTTTGGGATCCCACAAACCATTAGATTATATCCGGATAGTAGGTTCCTGAGCACATTCTGGTTGAGTTTTTGAACATTATTGGACACCAAGGTCACCAAGTCGACTACATTCCATCCCTAGACTGATGGTCGGATAAAGTTGCTTAATAAGATGATATTACACACACTATAGATATACAACTCCAAGCATCCACGGACCTAGAATTAGAGCATTCCTTTTGTGCAACACAGTTATAATAGATCTAGTTGTAGCTTGACTGGTTGCAGTTCTAAGCGGTTCTGGGATTTGAACCATTGTGTTTATTTGATGCTTTCATGCCTCATGTGACTATATAGACATAGTCTGCACATGTACAATATGAGGCTAATAAATCAACTAGGTTTATTGAATGCATCCAACACATCCACTACTAAGTGCATGACATCTTGGATAAGTCCAATGCCAAGTACAAGCAACAAAATGATCATCATCAAGTGTCACATAAGTTTCATGTGGGTGACAAAATTTCGTTTCATTTGCAGAAATAATGTTGGGTGTGTGTTATATTCTTTCCACAAATAGTCCCACGCATAAAGCTATGGGGTTAGAGAGGGGATGGTCAGCCCTGCCTTTGTTGTGTCGGGCATAGTGAGGGGGTCACGGGGGGGCGGTAGCCCCTCTATCAGGGGGTTTGTAAGGGAACAGTATCCCACTTGCACGGGATCCGAGATAGCTCCCTAGGAAAAACAATTGGACCATATATTAGGTGGGCAGACCTACCTATGGTTTTGTGCATGGTTTTCGCACATGGTTTTTGGCATGATGGTTTTCTGCCCATTGTATTTTGTAGATCCGGTCAAGGAAACTGTGATTGTCTTCTAATCCATGTTTAATGGATTGGGGTTTATGAATTCTTCGGCATGTATATGTACATATTGTAACATTGAAAGGAATATAAAGAAAAATTAATCTGGTAGTCCTGGTTATGATCCTGGGGAAAATCTCTGCATATTTGTTTTGTGTTTCTCACCATTGTATATTTTCTATTTTTTAAGAATTTTTTTGCTGGCAATTTCTATATAGGATTAAAACCTACATTTGGTATCAAAGTTGTTTTAGCTTCAAGGGGATGCAATTGTTGCGGAGGGTTTTTCTCAGGCCTGTGGTAGACCCTATTCAGTGGGAGATTTGTGGGATCAATGCTTGTGGTGAAAGAAGATGGTGAGCAGGGGAAAGATAGAGATCGAGAAATTTAATGGTCGAATTTTTGAGTTGTGGAAAATCAAGATGGAGGATTTATTGGTGGATAAAGATCAGTGGATTGCGATAGATCTAGGTACTAAATCAATGAAAACATCAAGTGAAGATTGGACGAAGTTGGATTGGAAGAAAAGAGCACAATACAGTTGTGTATCTCAGATTCAGTATTGTTGAATGTATTAGGAGAAGCTACGACATAGGCTTTGTGGTACAATTTAAGGACTTTGTACCAATCTAAGTCTCTGGTGAACAAGTTATTCCTACCAAAAAAGTTGTATTTCATGAGGATGAAGGATGAAGACTCAGTGACAGAGTGTTACACGTCATTTTGTCACATCAAAAATATTATCATCAGTTTGCATCTTTTGCTATTCGTAAATGTGTCCCAAGAACATTCCCCTACAAACTCTAAATCTAAATTATCATTGAGAAAGTGGAATTTCTATATCCTATGGTACAAAACCTTGATTGGCTATATTCAAAGTTTCTTAGTCACTTCCTGCACATACACATGGAGGACCATTATTATATGTGCAAAAGTACACGCTCTCTTCCACTATTGACTTGCGAACATGACTTGAGGTACGTAAAAATAAAAAGTAAAGTCTAGAAGCATTGTTAGTAGTATCTATCCTAACCAAAAAGCTTCGAATGAGTACCTATTCAGTGTTGATCCCGCCCATCATGGAGTAATTCCCCTTCCTTTGTGGAACCTCTATCCCACTAATAGTGGATCTCATCCCTTGGGGAATGGATCCATAACTTCTCATCATTGGCCTGTAAAGTTACTACAGGTTTGATGATTGAGGGAGGATTGTTGGAAGTGGGTTTATTCTATTGAGATTAGGTTGGAAGGCTTGTCTTGCAAGGGAGGGGGTTGAATACTACTGAAAGGGATTGCTACATCAAGCCTACATGGTTGTAAGGATTTTCTCAAGTTTTATAAATATAAGAAAATGTTCTTTCTCAGTTATATATCTATTGATTTATTTAGTAGGATTCCTTGATCACCTACATGTGTTTTGGTTGCATAATTGATCAATTCACATATATAATTGGTTAATTAATTCATTTGTCTCTTTGATTACATGTTGTATACTTTGATCTCTTGGTTGTCTATGACTTTACAAATATCTTTCATAACATTGTGGAGAAGTTGTCAAGAGAAACAAGAGGACACTTGGAGCATCAAGGAGTGAGTGATCAAAAGCTTTGAGTGAATTCATCAATCAATTCGTTAAACCGGTAAGAGGCCTCCTTCATTCTATTTTCTTTCAAATGATCAAAACTTAGAGAAAGGTATAAATTACTATGTGTTTGTTACTATGGTTCTTAGAATTCTAGGGAGATCACTCTTGTCTATAAGAGGTATTTTTCCTCCTAACAAATTGGCCACTCCACTGGGGAATCGTTTCAATATCCATCTTTTTCCCTATTTGATCTTTTCAACTTGCTGCACAAGCCTTACTTGAGTGTTTGGAAAGTTTAGAAATTTGGATTTTGACTTGGATTTGGTTTATTTTTTTATTTATTTTAATTTCCCACTTGTGCGCACTTTTACTTTAGGCACAGTGCGCATATTTTCGCACTTACCCTTTAGCAAAAAAATGTGTGCACACTGGTTTACTCTAGAGCTCGCATACATGCCTGGAACTTTTGAAAAACTTACTTGTTTCCTCTTTAAATCCAAAATTTTTGTTTTTTCCTATTCTTTTACACCTATTAGAACCTCATGTGAGTGTTTGTCAGTATGATTGATTGTTATTTTGGTTTTTGCTTGTAATTAGTCTTGTTTTGCAAATTAGGTTTGAGTCTTGCCTTATGAATGATTGACCTTTCAAGAGAAATATTTGTTGGTCCTATTAAATTGACTGTCTATCTTTCTTCTATCAATTATATCAAGTTTTAAGTCAACGTTTCTCTTTTTCAAAAGTTTATTTTGAGTTTCAAAGTGAATGATTTACAAGATTAGGTTTGGTTTATGAAAATACTTTGTATACTAGTTTTGAAATGAAAAATCATTTTTTGTCTATTTGTTGGAAGTGTTTATGAACTAAATTGGTTACTGCAAGAAAAATTTGTCGCTTTCAACTAGGAAAAGTTCATTTTTAGTTAACATTGGTTTCTTATTTCATTGTTCAAATTTTCGAGTGCCTGTATGAAAAGAGAGTTTTTTTTTGTTTTACTTGTATTGGGCAAAGTGAAGATTTGAATTTTTTTCAATATTCGGGTGATTTGAAATTGGTTAGTTTCATTTTAGGGAAAAGTTTATAGTGGGGTTTTGAGTTTTTGTTTATATTTCATTTCAGAAAAGTGAAAAACTCTTTCCCTACCTTAGATAGATTTTCATTGAGATACAAAGATCATATCATCATTTTCGTTTGCATTAGGATTACGTCAAGTCATAATTTCATCAAGTTTCACATCCATTACCTTTGTGTAACAACAACTATTGAAATCAACGCTAATTAAAATTGATTTAGAAAATTTTTATTATTATGGATATTTTCCACCTACAGTAAATTAAGTGTAGGTCTTTGGAATAGAAAAGGGAGTAAACTTTCCAAAGCTGCAGACAAACACTAGAATCTTGTGATAGGGAGATAAATCCAGTTATTTCATTTTTTCTCTAGGAAGCTCCTTACAAAGGAGTCAAGCACGAGATTGTTGGGCCGCCAAATTAACATCAATTTTCACTCCATTTTCACCTTTATCCTCATTTTGTCACCTCATTTCATCATATTATCATTACATAACCCTATATTTCCATTACCATATGAGTTTATATTTTCATTTTCCAAAGTTATTAATTTCATGTATTTAGAGTGAATTTATGATTAAAATTTAGAGAAATAACATGTATTTGCTTATACCTAAAAGTGGCTTGAGTTTGATGACATGTGTAGATCATTTGGAAGTTTCCAAGGCACCCTTATGTGGCCTCCCAAGATCAAATTCGAATTTCAACTCAAGAGGTGGACCATATTCCAAGGAGAAAGATCATGGAGATTTTGATGTGTCATGGGATTTGTATCTAGTATTTAGGGATAAGCTGAGACAAGTATGGGTCTAGTATATATTTAAGGGATCTACATTTATTGAGTAGATATCCCTAATTCATGTATAAATAAGAGGAGCATCCTTCAAAGGAAAGGAGGAGGGAGAGAAAACAATTATCAGTTATTCATTAGCATCAGATTTATGTTCATTCAACATGAATAATACCACTTTCTCCAAATCATGAGTTATGAGTGTTGTTTGATTCTTAAGGTGTGATAGTTGTTCATGTGTGCTCATTGAGGAATGGAAGGATCCCCATACTGAGATAAGTACACTTTGTTGTAAAGAAATGTTGTGAATATACTAATTTTAATTATGATGTTCATCTTATTTCTTTGTTGTAAATACTTGTAGATAATTTCAGTATGAATTCATGTTGTGTCCATGTTTTGTTGTGTGAAGGTTGATCTCCTTTCAGTAGCTAGTTTTGATGTGAGAAGGACAACCAGGAACTCCTAAGTTAGGAGTCTCTTCTCCATGAGCTAGATTAAATTGAAATAAGATTTACTTTCTCATATGCTTTCCTAGATTACATTTATGTGAATATTGATTCCCTTTCAGTATATAGTTTTTATGTGAGAAGGGCAATCAAGTCCTCCTAAGTTAGGAGACTCTTCTCCATGAGCTAAGAATTGAACTGAAAACAATATTTACTTGCTTTCATTTATATGTTTTCTTTCTTGCTTTCTTAGGTGTTTGGTAATGTTATTATAGGAAGATTGTAGAAGGACAATGAGGACTCTTGAACAAGAGACTCTTCTCTATCTTCTAAAATAAAATAATTCCATTGATCAAACATTTTTTATGCTTTCATAAAATAGATCTGATAGTTCAAATTTGTAATATGCATTTCCATTCTAAACAAACTTCCTACACCTGTTTCATCTAAGGTCCCATATATTTTGGTTTGGTTCTAAGTTTACGATACCCCGGATTGATAAATTAAATGACAGGGATTTAGCAGACAACTAAATCGCCCAACATTTTAGCACCGTTGCCGGGGAAGCAAACTTAGATGTAAGCTAGTTAAGAAGATTGTTTAGGAAGAATTTGTATTTAGGATCATTTAGGGTTAGTTGCATTTAGGAATTTTCATTTAAGTTTATTCTCATATAGAGAACATAGAAATAGAACACAAATAAAAAACACCCATTCACTAAAAAATAAAAAACACAATAAAAACAATGAGTATAAGTTTGGAACAACTCGCTCAAATCCTAGCAAGTGTTAGGATCTCCTCTTCTTGCGAAGAAGAGATCTTGACAGCAGCCAAAAGCTTAACTACTCCTCTAGAAGAAAAAAATGAATTAACATTTGAAGAATCATCCTGTATATCTAATGATGAACAATTATTTGAACATGAGAATGAGGAGGACAAAGAGAAGTTGCAGCATGATCTAAACCAGAGTGGAAATCACGCCTATGAAAGCCTTATCGACAAGTGGTTTCGATGGTTTCAAACAAGTACGAGGTTAGATCGATTTTGTTTTTATTTCATTAAATCACATTCACAAAAACTAGATTCGATCATCCTTGTATATTTTCATTTTAAATTAGCGAAATTGAAAATGAATATATTTTTACTACTATTGCGCGAATGGTTACACTGGAAATTTAATTACACGTAATAGTTTGTAATTTTCAATTAGCATAGAGTAGGTAGGATCATATTTTATGTTTCGAATAAGTATGCTCTCCTCCTGCGTTTTCACACGATCTCGAGGATCAGAAAGTAGAATGTTTATAAATGTTTTCAGGGTAGCAATATACTTGTCTCCATTTGCTAAAAAAAAATTCTAGAATGTTTTAGGGTTAGAATAAATTTAAATTTTTTTCAAAAAACAACATAAAAAAAATTAGATTAAAATTTAAATTTTTTTTTTTTCAAAAAAAAAAAACAAAAGATTTGATAAAAAATAAATAAATAAATTAAAATAAAATCCTTTTAAAAAAAATTAATTTAAAAAAAAATAGAATTTAATTTTTTTTAAGTTAAAAAAACAACAACAACAAAATAAATCATTTTTATTTTAGTTTAAAAAAAAAACAACATAAATCATTTTTATTTTAGTTTAAAAAAAAAACAACATAAAATTAAAAAAAATTAAGTATAGGATTTAATTTTTTATACAATACAAAATAAAACAAATTTATTTATAAAATAAAATAAGAATAGGATTTAATTCTTTGTATTTTTTAGACCATAAAAAATAACAAAAAAAAACATAAAAATTAAAAACAAAATATGGATTAAAAAACGGAGTTGTCTATAATGCGACTTTTTGGAGATTCCGGTGACGGAATCCGGCGGAAGAAATTGAGGTTAAATCTTGATTTGTTGCAGTTAAAATGGTTTTTTAACTGCATATTTGGATTCAGCACCCTGAAAAACCCCTGGGACGCTTTCATTGTGCAGAAAGTAGCTATCAAACTTGCGATTCCAATAAATTCCTGCCGGATTTCGACCGGAAAAACCTGCCGGAAATGCTTTCAAAAAGTCGTGTTATAGACAACTGCTTAAAGGAGTTGTCTATAATGCGACTTTTTGGAGATTCCGGTGACGGAATCCGGCGGAAGAATTGAGGTTAAATCTTGATTTGTTGCAGTTAAAATGGTTTTTTAACTGCATATTTGGATTCAGCACCCTGAAAAACCCCTGGGACGCTTTCATTGTGCAGAAAGTAGCTATCAAACTTGCGATTCCAATAAATTCCTGCCGGATTTCGACCGGAAAAACCTGCCGGAAAGGCTTTCAAAAAGTTGCGTTATAGACAACTGCTTAAAGGAGTTGTCTATAATGCGACTTTTTGGAGATTCCGGTGACGGAATCCGGCGGAAGAAATTGAGGTTAAATCTTGATTTGTTGCAGTTAAAATGGTTTTTTAACTGCATATTTGGATTCAGCACCCTGAAAAACCCCTGGGACGCTTTCATTGTGCAGAAAGTAGCTATCAAACTTGCGATTCCAATAAATTCCTGCCGGATTTCGACTGGGAAAACCTGCCGGAAAGGCTTTCAAAAAGTCACGTTATAGACAACTGCTTAAAGGAGTTGTCTATAATGCGACTTTTTGGAGATTCCGGTGACGGAATCCGACGGAAGAAATTGAGGTTAAATCTTGATTTGTTGCAGTTAAAATGGTTTTTTAACTGCATATTTGGATTCAGCACCCTGAAAAACCCCTGGGACGCTTTCATTGTGCAGAAACTAGCTATCAAACTTGCGATTCCAATAAATTCCTGCCGGATTTCGACCGGAAAAACCTGCCGGAAAGGCTTTCAAAAAGTCGCGTTATAGACAACTGCTTAAAGGAGTTGTCTATAATGCGACTTTTTGGAGATTCCGGTGACGGAATCCGGCGGAAGAAATTGAGGTTAAATCTTGATTTGTTGCAGTTAAAATGGTTTTTTAACTGCATATTTGGATTCAGCACCCTGAAAAACCCCTGGGACGCTTTCATTGTGCAGAAACTAGCTATCAAACTTGCGATTCCAATAAATTCCTGCCGGATTTCGACCGGAAAAACCTGCCGGAAAGGCTTTCAAAAAGTCGCGTTATAGACAACTGCTTAAAGGAGTTGTCTATAATGCGACTTTTTGGAGATTCCGGTGACGGAATCCGGCGGACACACAACAAAACATATAATAAAAAAATAAAAAATAAAATAAAATAAAAAACAACAAAATACCACCCAAATAAAAACAAGCATTTGTCACTACGACAGAAAAAGAGAAGAGAGTTGCCTTGGATCTGCAAGGTTTTCCACATTTCGTTGGTTTTCCATCAACATTTCAAGCCCACAGGCAACGTGCAGCACCCCGAGCAGCTTCAAGCGCTGGCCATGGAAGGATTTGAATTCCTTGTGGCAGAGATGATGACCGATCACAACATCTTCAGCTAGGACGCATTCAGATACAATGGGCATTGAGTTGGCCTAATTGAAACGGTCAAATAAAATTCAAATGCTCTGAAAAACAATTACAGTGCTCTGTATTACATTTTTTTTTTTTTTTTTGCATATTCCAGACCTGCATTACATATCTCTTTCACCATCACAGCTCAAAATAAACTCAGGAAAGAGAGTTCAACGTTGTGTATAGTGAGAGAAATAGAAATTGAGAGAAATGCAGAGCACAATGCTGAAGAAGAAGTGTGGAAATAAGTAGGGAAGTTGAAAATTGGTTTTAACGAAGATAATTACAGGTCCAGATCTTTGCTACGCCAATTTAACCAAGCTCATCAACAAATTCCAGAAAATCTGCAGAATGAAGTGGAACACGAGTTAATAACTCAGAAATGTCTTCAAGTCGCTGCCAGATCAGAGAAATTTTAAAAGCAGAGACGAGAATTTTGTGAAAAATGGAGCAAGCGGAGTTGACTGGGATTTCAGCCATCAATTACGAAGAAAATCCCTTGAATCACGCAGAGAAATCCCAGGGAAGGTAAGCATCTATCCCTCAGCCATTAAACTAAAACGATTTTGAAAATTGAACTTCAGATTTAGTTGAAATGTGTCATATGAAACTTCAGTTCCGGAATAGTTTGCTATTTGTTGGCATTAAAATCTTCTGCCACCTGTAGGAGATAACTATTTCTCGGGAAGCAGTTTTGATGAATTATATCACTAACGAGAGACTCATTACTCAATTTTCAAATCTTCAAGGATGTACAGGATGCAATTAGAAAGGTGGATACACTAATTTCTTGTGAGATTGACTGTGTGGATATCAAACGTAGACGGCTTAAAAACAAGGATAAGCCTGCTATTCTCAATATTAATATTGGGACCACGGTTAAGGGAGCTGTAGATGATTTGGATATGGTGGGCTTTATGAAACACTGATTTTATAGCAATTTTGACAGGGCTTCATTTGGCTTAAAAAAAAAGCAGAAGAAATTTGATTTCGATTTCTAAAAAGATAGGGTGAGTTGCTTTTCATTCCTATCTTTAAAAATCGGTTTCTCCAAAAATCGATTTCAAGACAGAGAAGAATGATAATTGAGGGGCAGATTTCCACTGTTTTAAAGCGGGTATATAGAGCGCAAGTGGGAAGACCTTACATGTGCTCACGGAGGAAAGTGGACTGCCACTAACAACCGAGGCAGCAAGGCTGGATTGGAACAACTATGGCTTAACACTCTGTTGGCCATGATCAGTGAACAATTTGACGAAGGCGATGAAATTTGTGGTGCTGTGACTAGTATGAGAGCTAGACAAGACAAAAATTGCCATGTGGACCAGAACTTCCACCAATGAAGCTGCCCAGATGTCAATTGGTAAGTAGTGGCAAGAGTTCCTCGACCATAACAAAAAAATCCATTACATGTTCCATGAAGATGCAAAGAAGGATAAATCTGCAAGAAATAGATATACATTATAAAGTTAAATTTTGAAGTATCTATTTTGCCTTTGCACCTGTGAGAAACCATATATGCACTGGGAAATGGTTCAGCACTGACTGAAGTATGTTGATACATTCTTATAAGAAAGATAAAGGCAGCTGTAGCGTGTTAGTTATTGTCAACTGTCCATGATCCAATGTTCCCTGCGAAAAGTGTATTTTCATGGAAGACACGTTTATTTAGCATCTGTTTTCCCTTTTGAACATTACAATCATAGTACCTGTTGTAATTTGTTACGTCACCTCATTTAATATTTTGAATGTTGTGTAGCAACCGTGAGGACAGGAGGACACCGTTATAAGAGTTAAGTCGCATTTAGAAAAAAATACGGTGGCATTAAGTGGCATTAATACGGTGGGGACTGTGGTGGCTGTAGCAAAAATACATTATTTTTTTTAATTTATTAATTTTTTATTTTTTTTCTTTCTGTGGTAAGAGAAGTTAATGATTTTTAATGAGTTTTATTACTGGGGACAGGAATAAATTTCCCATAATTAAAAAAAATATAAAAAAATAAGAATCAAAACAATAAACCATAAAAAATTTAATAAAAACAAATAAAAAAATCAAAACAATTAAAAAAAAAAAACAAACAAAAAACATAATTAAACATTTTAGCAAATGGACATATCATTACAATTGAAAACATTTTATGCTAACTTGTCTTTTTGGAGATACTTCAAAGGAGCTTGCGCACAAAGGCAACTAGGTAAAAACATTCATTATATTTTATTTTGGTTGCTAAGCATTCATACTCATTCTTGCATTTTATATCTTTCAAAAAGCTCTTACAATTTTCATGCAGGATTTGTACTAAGCTTTTACAGGTGTGCGATGATCCAAGTCCATGCAGATGTGATCTCTCGAAATCACATTCATTATTGAAAGCTTGAAGGAGTTAATTACATATGTCTGGATATTTGTCGACGGACAAAAATCTTTTGCGTCATGATATGTTACCCACACTTCTCCTTCAAAGCCTCATTAGTCATTCATGTTAAAGTCCACTGATTCATTGCCTTATCCATTATGACTTCATACATGTCTACTTTTCTGAGTCGCATACATTTTTTCCTTCTTTTCAATTCATCTTTTTCCTCACAAATAAACCAATCATCTCTCTACATTGCCTTGTTTTCCTTGCTATAAAAATTGTTTGACCATAACATCTTGTATCTATAGTCCTACCAATCATTTTATACGAACTCGCGTTGATTGATGTGGGATTTCTTAAGGCTCACCTTTCAACAAGTCTTGACCCATCGACCTCAACACCTTATCTGGGAAAAAGACTAGAGTCATTATTAGTACCTTGAGGTTTGCATGCCTTAATGGCAAGTCTTCTCGCTAATGAACAATGGGAATGCATTAATGTCTCTTGTTTTTTGGATCTTCCAAGTGGCTCGACATCAGCTCATTCATTCGCACTTCGCAAGATGTACTTGGGTACCTTGGCACTCATTGACATTAATGGTGAGTTTGCCTCGCATTGGTTAACGACATTCATCAATGGTCGGTAATCCAATGACTTCTTTCCATGTTCGACATCGACACATTCATTCACATGGAAAGAATTGTGCCACGATATGGGACGAGATGAAGACTATATGATTTAGGAGCAGATTATTTTATACTTTGGAACAGATTCAGTAGCAGTAATAAAGGATCCACATTCGTGACTTCATCCATCATATATGCAACCAAGACACAGATCACATTCTTGTATTCTTCATTCCATGATTCAACAGCAGAAGCTACACTTTTCTACATATACACAGTTTGTCCACTCAGGTAAGTAAAGGTATGTTCTTTTCTAACTTTTTATCATACAATTCCTTTAATACTAAAATTATAATTTTTGGAAAATGTTTCACCATGTTCATATTCACATTCATACTCCAGTATCACCTTCTATATGTCATATATGTCCTTTCTACACATATCATCCTAACCAACATACTTTTTCCAAACAACTACTATTGCATTATGATTCAAATGTTACATGTTTTGCAAATAATGATCAAAGAAAGAATGGTTGATTAAATGTTTTTAAAGTCTTTTGATGCAACACAAAAACAATGTAAGTATTGTTACACAAGAACCAATACTAAACAAATTTTGGCTGTCACAAAAGAACCAACCAAAATAATATGTTGCAATCAAATGTTTCTAAGAGAGAAGACTTTGTAAAAAGGAACAAAGTTGTCAAAAATAAAATTATGTGAAATCGATATCAGCCAAAGTTCATGTAAAATCAAGACAATTCAAAAGATTAAATCATGATCAATGTAATAGATTGCATGAGGACATGCAATAACTTAAGTTGGGGGGTATGTTGGGCCGCCAAATTAACATCAATTTTCACTCCATTTTCACCTTTATCCTCATTTTTTCACCACATTTCATCATATTATCATTACATAACCCTATATTTCCCTTACCATATGAGTTTATATTCTCATTTTCCAAAGTTATTAATTTCATGTATTTAGAGTGAACTTATGATTAAAAGTTAGAGAAATAACATGTATTTGCTTATACCTAAAAGTGGCTTGAGTTTGATGACATGTGTAGATCATTTGGAAGTTTCCAAGGCACCCTTATGTGGCCTCCCAAGATCAAATTCGAATTTCAACTCAAGAGGTGGACCATATTCCAAGGAGAAAGATCATGGAGATTTTGATGTGTCATGGGATTTGTATCTAGTATTTAGGGATAAGTTGAGACAAGTATGGGTCTAGTAGATATTTAAGGGATCTACATTTATTGAGTAGATATCCCTAATTCATGTATAAATAAGAGGAGCATCCTTCAAAGGAAAGGAGGAGGGAGAGAAAACAATTATCAGTTATTCATTAGCATCAGATTTATGTTCACTCAACATGAATAATACCACTTTATCCAAATCATGAGTTATGAGTGTTGTTTGATTCTTAAGGTGTGATAGTTGTTCATGTGTGCTCATTGAGGAATGGAAGGATCCCCATACTGAGATAAGTACACTTTGTTGTAAATAAATGTTGTGAATATACTAATTTTAATTATGATGTTCATCTTATTTCTTTGTTGTAAATACTTGTAGATAATTTCAGTATGAATTCATGTTGTGTCCATGTTTTGTTGTGTGAAGGTTGATCTCCTTTCAGTAGCTAGTTTTGATGTGAGAAGGACAACCAGGAACTCCTAAGTTAGGAGTCTCTTCTCCATGAGCTAGATTAAATTGAAATAAGATTTACTTTCTCATATGCTTTCCTAGATTACATTTATGTGAATATTGATTCCCTTTCAGTATATAGTTTTTATGTGAGAAGGGCAATCAAGTCCTCCTAAGTTAGGAGACTCTTCTCCATGAGCTAAGAATTGAACTGAAAACAATATTTACTTGCTTTCATTTATATGCTTTCTTTCTTGCTTTCTTAGGTGTTTGGTAATGTTATTATAGGAAGATTGTAGAAGGACAATGAGGACTCTTGAACAAGAGACTCTTCTCTATCTTCTAAAGTAAAATAATTCCATTGATCAAACATTTTTTATGCTTTCATAAAATAGACCTGATAGTTCAGATTTGTAATATGCATTTCCATTCTAAACAAACTTCCTACACCTGTTTCATCTAAAGTCCCATATATTTTGGTTTGCTTCTAAGTTTACGATACCCCGGATTGATAAATTAAATGATAAGGATTTAGCAGACAACTAAATCGCCCAACAGAGATCATATCAGACCCAGTGAAGTGATTGTGCCCACTTCATTGGCTATGGTAGAGTGATTTACACTTATTACAATGGTATCGAAAGGTACTTGGGGTCACTTGAAAGTAAACCTCCAATTAACCATGTTGAGTATCTTTCAAGAGGATTGAGCTTTGTTACTCTTCCCTTGTGTGTACGTTTGATTTATGACTGTCCACCCAAGTAGAATTGTTATAGTTGGTAATATTTGCAACTATAATTGTAGGGCTATTACCTGAGGTAACGGTATAAGGAAGGTCTTGTTGTACCTGGTGTTAGGGTCCTATAATTTATAGGATCTCAAGGTAATTGAGTGATGTATCTCAGAAATATTATTTTGTAAATACTTTTCATATACCAATGATTTCCATATAAAATGAAAATAGAATAAAAAATGAAAAGATGGTATAAAGAAGAAGAATAAAGAGAAAAATAAAAATACTAAGAAAATAGAAGAGAATAAACCCCACTAGAAAAGAGAGAAAATCAAAAAAGAGAATAAAATTGAAAGTGTACAAGTATAAATGCCACTACTCATACAAATTTTTGCTTCATTTATGTAAAATAAAGTTGTGTGCATCTTGTTCAAAATGGCACAATCACTTGCTTTAGTTTTGTCATACTACTTAATCATGGTTAGACTTCTTTAACTTTCTGTAAATTAGATAAAGAATGAAGGTTTATCCAACAATTTAATCTGTATAAATCATTAGTTAGGTAGAAAATGACATTGACCCAACTGTTTAATCTGGGTCAATAGATGAAATAAGGCATAGGTTAGATAGTTTTTCTTTCTGCATGAAAGAAAATAAAAATGGGTTTGCTAGTCTAAGTGCACCCTAGAGATTAAAATAAAAAATGCTAGTCTAGCTAAGGGTAGGTAGATTTGGTGGGTTGCTTAAATGTCAGCATGCATAAATTTTATCCTAAGTTTGAGGATAGGGAAAGAGGAGAAAAGTGAATTTTTTTCATTAAAATTTATTGTTAATCCATTATCCTAAGTTTAGAGGATAAATATGCGTAGGGATAAAGTATTTCATTTCCCTATTTTTTCCCCTATCCTAAGTTTGAAAACAAAATTATGTGAGTGCAAGCGGACAAAGCATTTTGTCGTTTGTGGTTAAATTTTCGTTGCCTTCGACACTTTGGGATCTAGTCCCCCGCTTCATCCACGACCAGCATCCTTTTTCATCCCCCCTTTGCATCCTCCCTTTACTGTCGAGCCCTAATCTCTACGTGGCACATCCCAATGATTTTGCACCCCCCTGTTGATACCACTTATCACACAACACCCCCTCCAAAAACTGCCATCCTACGTCTGCTCCTATCACACCCCCACCACCCCTCCTCCACCACTCTCTTCCTGCCACCTATCTCGACCGTTGCTCCAATTAAATGTCTTCCCACTCTATACCCGTTTCACATTTAATTTTCCCAAGTAACCATTCAGTAACGGCCCCGTGCCATTTTCAACAGAACTTTGCCTCTGTGTTTAAAAAGATACAAAGCCTGTCACTACCAACCTTTACTTCTCATTTCTTTTGATGTTCATTATTTCTTGCAGCAACCTTAGCCAAAGCTTCTTCGCAACCAACATTCTGATAGTCGCTAATCTCCCTGTTCGTTATCACCTAACAGACTATTTTTCCCCAGCGTAGCAAGCCCATCTTTGTCTATTCATTTGGTTCAGAAAATGCTACAGCCATGCCTCCAAAAGCTAAGACCCAAGACCAGGCCATCAACCCATTGATTCCGCCTTCTATAGACTTGGATCATACACCTTTAGCAGACATAGATTACCAGATCTCTAAAACACTCTATGAGTGTGATTTCCTCCAGTTATACGGCTAGTTAGAGGAGAAACACAATGATAAAACAGGTGAGATAGGAATCTGGGAGTCAAACCTTCCCGACTATATCTTTCATGTGACCTTTCAAGCCCCAGAATTCACTAGGAAATGCCAAGCTTGCTATATCCTTGCTCAAAGAGCTATAATTGCACCTACAGGTGACATCCTTTTCACCATTATAGCCAAATCAATTGACCAAATGATGTTGGCCCCTTATGTGGAAAATTATGCCCCTTTCTCCCCAGAATATCTCACCCAGCTTTATCAAAAGTTGGATTTTTCCACCAGAGCTAGGATTTTTGAAATTTTCCTTCCAGAAAATGCCCAATTGCCCAAGAAAAATCCTCCTTATCCTTCTGCCATTTTCCTTGACTAGGCTAATCAAATTATTTCTATCCTTTCTCACATTCTAGGCTACCATTTTGATCAGAGGGTGGATGAGCCTATTTTAGGATTTCTTTCCACATTTTCCACAGATAGCAAGCCCTCTACTGTTTTCAATTTCAGCTAATTCTTGGCTGAAAATATCCATGAGCAATTCATCAAGTTTCCTACAGAGCAGGTCTTCAATTACACTTCTATTTTAGTGTACATGTTCATCTACTACCAATCAGAAAAATTTAGTTTTTCCTTGTAGAAATTGGATGATGCAGGTGACCAACAACCAGTGATCTTTTGATAATCATTGGTCTTTTGATAATAATTCACCTACAAGCAATTTGTAGAAGACTTTCTTCATCCAGCTATGTACATTCTCTATAGTACAGTGCAACCCAGGATTAGTGAGGAGACCAAATGAATACTACATCTATCAAACCAAGCCAAGACCGGAGATTGGTACCTATACCAAAATTATACAGAGATCAGAGTCTATGGATGTGAATCACCCCCTTACAAGCTTCCCAAGTACCTCCCAATGAGGATATTTGCACTAGAATATATTAGGAAAATGTTAAACTCATATGAGATTCACTTAGTAGTATGAAATAAGAAGGCACAATTCAGGATCAAAACACAGGCATGCCCATTTGTTTGCGACACAAGAACTGTAGGGGAGGAGGTAGACAAGATATTGAAAGAGATGAAGTTCAACTTAAGCTTCACCTGGTCTTATGACCCCTGTGGAATAATTTCAAAACTCAGAGTGGACAATAAGAACACTACCTACATTCATACTTCAAGTCCAGAGATAGAACAGTATGCTAATGAGTTGGAGTGGGCAGAAAATACCCTGCAGGAAGCTGAAGAGCAGCTGGTTTCCACTTCTAGTTTACAGACTCTTGTTCTTGAGGAGAAATACAACAAAAGAAAGAGAGAGTAAGGGTCTTCATCTACAACTGGAGGAGAAGCTAGATAATTTAGAATTAGTTACAGAAACAGGCCCAAAGTGACTCACAAACTAGAGGCAGACAAAGAAATGGAAGAGCAAGCAGCTATCATTATCACCGATTCTCCACCAACAACCATGAAGTTCACTACTTCTCCTTTTGAACCTTCATCTTCACAGGTTCATAAGGAGACCGATCTGGAAACACACACTGTCTAGATAGAGAAGGAGAAAATAATGTTTGATAGGTACAAAGAAATAAAGCTCAGGAATGAGATATTGAAGAACAACACCTACAACCAATTCTGGAAGCAGAGTTCTAGTTCACAAAGCAGATTTCTATCAGTATTTGATACTGAACATCGGAAAATATAGATGGCCTTTCTTGAGGCCCAAACTTCACAACCTAAATCAACTACTGACTACAAGAGCACCACCTTTGAGTTCAACGCAAAGGATATACATCGCATTGATCAAATGGAGATGCACAAACAAACTGAAGAGATAATATCCTCCACTCTCACTAACACTGCCATGTCTTTATCCAAATGCAGGTCTCCTTTCAAATGTAAAGTCACAATTGAAGATCGAGAAGGTCTCCTCCTTGACCAAATACAATAAGATCAAGTCTTTAGAAGACTTGGTGATCAAGATAGGGTATGACCCTAAGGATGTTATTGTTGCTGAAGAAATTATTAAGAAGAAAAACTTGGACATTGCAGCATTGAGGAAACAACTCAAGCTACCAGCTATAGAGGATCCAATGACCAAGGACATTGCAAAAGGTGAAGCTCAGAAAGCTGACATGATGAAACTACTTATTGACCAAAATATACAAATCGGACAAATGGAAGCAGAGTTAGAAAAGTTGATAAAGGAGAAGGAAGACAGCTTGAAGATGGCCATTGTTCCCTTCGATGTTGTGCCTCTTTCTCAACTGCCTTCCATAGGAACAACCATTGCACCTTCCACTTCTACTGAGACTCCCAGTGCTGAACAAGTGGCACATACACTGCAAAACATGTCCCTGCAATCAAAGGAGATTGAGACCTTACAAAGCCAACTTAAAGCTATAGAAGTCCAGAAGGCTAAAGATGAAGCTGCTCGGGCTGCTAAACTAGACAAAAATCAGAGACTTCTGGAAAAGTTGCACCAGTAGAGAGAGGCACTTCTATTGGCTAGACCTTGGCCCAAGCCAAGGAAACAATCTGGATGAACATACTTGACTCAATGAATGAGATTTGTCCTTCTATTTAGATTATATTTGAACAAAAAGAGTTATATGCAAATATTATCAGGTTCTTAAATTCAAAGTCTATATATGAGTTGGAGGAAGTGGGGGTGATCTTATAATCACCCTTGAGTGACCTCAGTTAATTAATTAATGAAAGAAGGTATTACAGACTCATGTACTGGTGTGTGTTTATATTATTTTAGGCAATGGATCAATCAGATTGCAAAATACACAGACACTAGAAAATGGAAAACAACAAGAGAAACACAGTAAGCCAATAAAAGAAAACACAACAATTAATAAGGATTTCACCCTATCCTCCAGGGCTACGTCTCCAGTCCAGCTCTTAGTGGTGGCCTTCTTTTATTGTGTCTTTAAAGCAGAGAATTACAATGAGGAGCTCAAATTGAATCTCTTGAAATAGAACAATGTTTGGTAGGGTGGTTCTTGGATCCCCCAAGCCACTAGAGTACACAGACTCTTTCCCTTACCAGAACCTAACCTCTCTGATATTTAATGGGAGGAGCCCAATGTGGTGCTTAGTTCCCGACAGATCCTCTCAGGGATTTCTCTATGTTGCCTTATGTTGTAGGTCAACTCGGCTCTCTGTCTTTCTGCTTCTTGATTCACTATCTCTTCTTTTCTCTGTCTTCATCTTCTTCTCTCTGGTTCTTCCTCTCGGTGTCCCCCTTTTTTTTATTTTCTGTTATATGTTCATGGCTTTAAATCCAATTGATCTCATGACTGCTCGCTTCCTCTTCCACTCCTGTTGAATTGCCTGCTGCTGTTCACTTGGAATTCCCTGTCTCTGCGCCATCATCAACAGCTCAAGGGAGTGGCCACTTGTCCTCTCACAAACTACGCCAGCTCTTCCTCGTCGGTTCGGTTTTTTCAGTTACTTCATGGAATGAGTCATCTGCCATCTCAGCGGTCAAATCGGACCTCAAATCCTTATAGATCGCGGCTTAATCCCCTGTCAAATCCAGTTCTTTCATCGAGTGCATTCTCAGCCGTTAGATTTGGAGCCCCCGGATCCGAAGCCATTCACTCATTTCACGCGGTTGACTTGCTCGACCATTAGCATGCGATGAGTTGCAGTTTTCTCTCTCCTCCGTCTGCCACGCATCGAGCGCTGAGTGGAATTGCTCGTTTTTCTCCAAATCCCCTTACCGCCCAAGGGTGCCCTTGATATCCTGCTGGTTTTGGAGCGCGGGTCCTACCTTTAGCCTTTAGCACTTTCCCCACGGTTTTCCCGACTTCCATGTGACCAAGCACTTCAGGGCTTTCCTTCTCGAGGGGTTTCACTTAGAGATGCGCGATTAACGCTAATTGCGCATCAAAAACAGCCTCCTTTTCCCGATCCGGGCTTCCTAAGTGCTAGTTTGGCCTCCTACGCAGTCTCCATGGGCCTCGATCAGCACGCTTTGATCGAGGTCCTCGTCGTTCCTCGCTGGCTACCAACTGCCACTGTTCAGAGGTCTTCCTGATCGCTCTGTGCTCTTGAATTCGAAGTTTTTGTCCTAATTTGATACAGTCATGGTACTGTGATAATCTTCATGGATCCAATTTGGATCACGGCCTTCCCACTGAAAAATCTTTTGGACCACCAAAAGTTGGTTTTCAAGCATCGACTAAGTGAGGGTACAATTGTCTCACTTGTCCAATACTGATTGACTTGAACCCTTGAGCCTTACTCTGAGGTACTCAACATCTCCCCTGTGCGTCATCCTCACCTTCCTGTCCAAAATTGTGTCTTCCTGTAATTCATTAACATATTCAGGTAGCAGGTCATCAATAGAAGGCAATTGACTCTGCTCTTTGGGATCCTCAATTAGTGAAGGTTCAAACAATCTCAAGCAATCTGCATTTACGACTGACTAGATGTGCATGTAAGCTGGTAGATCAAGGCGAAAAGCATTCTCACCAATCTTCTCAAGTATCTTGAAAGGTCCATACCTGATAGGCTTTAGCTTTTTACCTTCACCTTGCATCTTGTCCTTACTGATATACAGCCAAACTTGGTCACCAACTTAGAAACTATGCTCCATCCGATGCTTGTCATGCCTTCCCTTGTATTTGGCTTGGCTCTTTTCCAGCTGTTCCTGTACTTCCTGGTGGATCTCTTGGATTTGTTCAATGAACCTAGTTGCCCTGTCCACATCACTGTGTCCCTCAACTATGGTATCTTTACCAAAGAAAAAATCCAAAGGAGACCTTGGTGTGAAACCAAAACAGGTCTCAAAAGGAGATCTATGTGTAGAAGAATGTTTTGCTCTGTTGTAAGCATGCTGCACATAACACAAATGTTCATCCCAAAGCTTAAGATGTTTGCTGCAATATCCTCTGAGTAATTGGATCACTGTCATGTTAACTACTTCTGTCTAGCCATCAGTTTGTGGATGAAAAGTTGTGCTTTTCTTTAGTTTGGTGTCCATCAATTCCCACAGACTTGACCAAAACTTCCCCACAAATCGGGTGTCTCGATCAGATACAATGGAAGTGGGTAATCCAAAATGAACCCATACATGTTCAAAGAATAATTTTTCAATTTGTTCAACTGTAATCTGCTTATTATAAGGTATCAAAATACACATTTTGTTGAACCTATCCACAAAAACATATAGATAATCATGACCTTTCCTAGATTTGGGCAGTCCTCCAACAAAATCCATGGAAACACTTTCCCAAGGGTGAGAAGGAACTGGTAATGGATTGTACAAGCCTAGTTTCCTATTTTGGGCTTGCTTTTAGCACACATAATACACCCTCTTACATATCTAGAAACTGTCTCATTCATTTTTGACCAATATCAAAATCTTTGCAGCTGTGCAACTGTTTTACTCACCCCAAAATGACCTGATATCAGAGAAGTGTGTGCTTCTCTAATTATCTTTACTCTCTCAGTTCGTGGAATGCATAACTTCTCACAATGGTATAAGAGTTGGTCCTTTACATGATAATCCAATTCTTCTACTCGTTTTCCTTGACTTAAAGTTGCATATACATCCTTAAAGTCTATATCTTGAGCATATTGTTCAATGTAGCTTTCATGTAGCACAAAATTATGCTTAAGTATAGTAGATGCATTTATAATGGGTCTAGATAACATGTCTGCAACTGTATTGTGCATGCCCTTTTTATATCTGTTGACTAAATGAAACTGTTATAGAAAACCCATCCATCTATAGTGTCTTGATTGCTGCAACTTAGTTTGTGAGTGTAGATATTGAAGTGGTTGATGATCAGTATGTATCACTGTCTCTTTGCCCATTAAGTAATGTTTCCACTTTTTCACACTCTGAACTAATGCATACAATTCTTTATCATATGTAGAATAGTTAAGTACTGTAGGATTAAAAGTCTCAGAACGATAACATATGGGTTTACCGTGCTGTGTCAACACTGCTCCCATGGCATGGTCACTGGCATCTGTTTGGATCTCAAATGGTCTTTGAAGATCAGGCAATGCTAGTATAGGTGCTGTAATAATCTTTTCTTTCAAGGTGTCGAAGGCTTTCTAATGTTTGCCTCCCCACTGAAACACCTTGTTCAATCCTGTTAAAGCATGTAAGGGAGCTGCAATTGAGGAAAAGTTAGAAATGGACTTCCTCCAATATTGTGCTACTCCTGAGAAGCTTCTCACTTCTGTAACAGACTTGGGTTTAGGCCAGTTTACAATGACTGCCACCTTAGAGGGATCTATTCTCAATTCACCACCCCCTACTATATGACCCAAATAATTCATAGATGTTTTGCCAAATTCACATTTTGAGTTTAACATGAAGTTTTTCTCTTTTCAAAACATCTAATGTTTTCTTAACATGATTTAAGTGTTCTTCCCACGTTTTACTAAAAATCAGAATGTCATCTAGATACACAATAACAAAATCATCAAGAAAAGGTCTGAGTACATCATTCATTAATCTCATGAAAGTAGCAGGAGCATTAGTTAAGCCAAAAGGCATAACTAGCCACTCATACAATCCCTGCTTTGTTTTGAAAGCAATATTTCATGCATCTTGTTCTGCAACTCTTACCTGATGGTATCCACTGTGCAAGTCTAGCTTGGTGAAATAAACAGCTTCTTTCAATTGATCTAAAAGATCATCTATACGAGGAAGGGGATAACGATTTTTTATTGTTATCTTATTGAGTTCTCGGTAATCAATGCATATTCTCCACAAGCCATCATTCTCTCTCACCAAAACGATTGGTGACCCACATGATGATGTGCTAGGCTGGATGAACCCCTTCTCGAGCAACTCCTACACCTGCTTCTTGATTTCATCATTCTCTAAAGCAGACAACCTGTACATTCCAATGTTAGGCAATGGAGCATCTTGTTGCAAAATAATATCATGTACTATTTCCTTTTTGGGTGGCAGACCTTTAGGTTCTTGAAACAAGATATCATACTCTGAAACAACCTTTTCTAAATCAGCTTGTTGTTTAGCATTACAACCCTCAAAAACATTGGTTTTATCAGGTTTATTTTCCTTTACAACCATCAGTAAGAATTGTTTGCATGAATTTATCATTCTTTTCATCTGCCCTGAGTTTATGAGTGTATAATTATTCTTTAGCTTATGAGCTCTTACAAAGTATTCAATTCCATCTTTAACAAGTAGATACTTGTTCTTAGCTCTATAGAAAATAGCTTTCCTATCATACAAGTAAGGACTTCCTAAAACAATTCCACATATATCCAAAGGAATTATGTCAAACTCAACCTTATCTACAAATGCTGACCCAAAAGAAAACTTGAGTTTGCATTGTCTAGTCACTTGCAGTTGTGCTTTATCATTCAACCATCCTAATGGGTATGGTTTCTTGTGAGGTGTAGTTGCTAATCCCAATTTCTTTACAATTGATTCAGAAATAAAATTTACTTGTGAGGCACTATCAAAAAAAGTATCAATCTTTTGATGTTTGGAAATAACTCGAATATGCAAAGCTCATGTCTTTTTCTCTCATTTTCTTCATCAATACTAGATTGTTCAGAATTACTAGCAGATTCTTCAGAATTCTTACCTTTTAAACCTGTGGCTGCAATGGTTGTTTCATCTCCTGAGTCTGACCCCAAATCTTTCTGAATAGCTACAACAGTCTTCTTCGTCTTACCCTCGAACTTCTTAGGTCTCAGCTCTAGATGCAGAATCCAACAATGCTCATCATCATGCCCATCCTTTTTATAGTGAGTGCATGAAGCTTTGATTTTCTGTGCAGTGTTAGCCTTCCTTGATTTCCACTTCTGCTTTCTTTTCTCCTTGTTCTTGCTTGCAGTGGGTTGGGATGGTTGCCCAACTTCCGGATTTCCATTCTTTCCTCTAGCTTCTAGATGAGTAGCTTGTACAGATACCTCATCTATACTAGTGGGATTAAACATGAGGATGGTATGCCTCATGTAGCTATGTAGACCACCAATGTACTTCAAAAGAGTTTCAGGTGAGTCTAATGAGATTCCTAGAATCAATGCTCTCTTTCTAAATTCTTGAGTGTACCCTTGCACACTTTTCCCTTTCAACTGTTGAAGAGTCTGCCAACTCATCATGGCTTGTTTCACATAAGCCAATGGATAGAACTGTTTTTTGATGGCAGAAACAAATTCACTCTAGACAGAGATAGTCTTACCATGCCTTTTCATGTCAGCTTGGGTTTTTCCTTCCCACCAAACCAAGGCAGTGCCTCCAAGGCGTAGGCTTGCTAGCTAAATCTTTCTCTTGTCTGAGTCATTGTTCTGTACTCTGCAATAAACATCAATTTTCCTATTCCAATTGTCCAACTTTTCTGCATTTAACTCTCCATCATATATAGGTAGATCAAATTTAACATCTAGTTTGATCAAAGATGCTTTCTTTTTGTTTTCAGGGCTATTAGGAGGTGTGAGAAAGCTTTCCTCTTTCCCTATTCCTTTGGAGTGGTCATGGAAGTGAGACTCATCTTCTCCTTTGTCTTGTTTAGAGCCTGATGAATCTTCATCCTTATGTTTTCTAAAGTCCCTATACATTTATTCTACCATGGACTTTATGGCTAGGAAACTTTCTATGAATCGAGGGTCTAGCCCCATAGAACCTTCCTTTGACATTGTCTTCTGAGGATAGACTCTCCCAATTTTGGGATTAGTTTCGGCCAACTCTCCTTCTCCTAAGTTGAGCTTTGATTTAGTGAGCATTCAACAGCTAAACCAACACAAGCTTGTCTAACCTTAACAGCCTAAATCTCTCATACCACTTGATCTGATAATCACCCTTGAGTGACCTCAGTTAATCAATTAATGAAAGAAGGTATTACAGACTCATGTCTTGGTGTGTGTCTATGTTATTTTAGGCAACGGATCGATCAGATTTCAAAATACACAGACACTGGGAAATGGAAAACAGTAAGAGAAACATAGTAAGCAAATAAAAGAACACAACAATTAATAAGGAGTCCACCCTATCCTCTAGGGCTACGTCTCCAGTCCAGCTCTCAGTGGTGGCCTTCTTTTATTGTGTCCTTAAAGCAGAGAATTACAATGAGAAGATCAAATTGGGTCTCCTGAAACATAACAATGTTTGGTAGGGTGGTTCTTGGATCCCCCAAGCCACTAGAGTACACAGACTCTTTCCCTTACCAGAACTTGACCTCTCTGGTCTTTAATGGGAGGAGCCCAATGTGGTGCTCAGTTCCCGATAGATCCTCTCAGGGATTGCTCAATGCTGCCTTATGTTGCAGGTCAGCTCGGCTCTCTATCTTTCTGCTTCTTGCTTCATTGTCTCTTCTTTTCTCTATCTTTGTCTTCTTCTCTCTGCTTCTTCCTCTCGGTGTCCCCCTTTTTTCCCTTTCTATTCTTTGTTCATGGCTTTAAAGCTAATCAATCTCATGACTGCTTGCGTCCTCTTTCACTCCCGTTGGATCACCTGCTGTTGTTCACTCGAAATTCCCTGTCTCTACGCCATCATCAACAGCTCACAGGGAGTGGCCACTTGTACCCTCGCGAACTGCACCAGCTCTTCCTCGTCAGTTCGGTTTATCCAGTTACATCGTGGAATGAGTCATCCACCATCTTAGCGGTCAAATCAGAAATAAAATCCTTATAGATCGCGGCTTAATCCCCTATCAAATTTGGTTCTTTCATCGGGCGCATTCTCAGCAGTTATATCTGGAGCTCCCATATCCTACCTCATTCGCTCATTTCACGCGGTTGACTTGCTCAACCGTTATCATGCGATGAGCGGCGGTTTTCTCTCTCCTCTGCCTGCCATGCGTCAAGTGCTGAGTAGAATCGCTTGTTTTTCTCCAAATCCACTTACCGCCCAAGGGTGCCCCTGATATCCTACCGGTTTTGGAGCGTGGGTCCCACCTTTAGCCTTTAGCACTTTCCCCACAGTTTTCAAGGCTTTCGTGTGATCGAGTGCTTCAAGGATTTCCTTCTCGAGGGGTCTCGCTCAAAGATACACGATTAGCGCTAATTGCGCATCAGAAACAACCTCCTTTTCCTGATCTAGTGCCAGTTTGGCCTCCTGCGCTGTCTCCATGGGCATCGATCAACGCACTTTGACCGAGGTCCTCGTCTTTCCTCACTGGCTACCAACTGTCACTGTTCAGAGGTCTTCTTGATCGCTCTGTGCTCTTGAATTCAACATTTTTGTCCTGATTTGATACAGTCATGGTACTATGATAATCTTCATGGATCCAATTCGGATCAGGGATTCAATGATAGAAATGCCACCATTTTGGAGGTCAAGAAGGTCTTGACTAAGAGAAATAATATTGACCAGTTGGGAGAAAGGTGTGAGACCTTGGAGCTGTAGGTAAACAGATTCACAAATAGGATTGAAGCCTTAATGCAGAAGCAACTTCCCAACATCTATGTCGTCAATGATAATCTGATCACTCAGGAGGACTACATCCAGAAAATGAAAGAGGTATCCAAAAGCAGCATCAAGTTCACTAGAATCAAAGGGAGTGTGACAACAAAATCTTTTTTGGAGACCATGTCAAATGACTTCCATGTGCAGAATGAAGTAAAACACATTTTTACTGTGAAGCCAACTTTTGCTAAGTATACAGAGGTAGATGAAATCTACGACAGGGTGACAAAGTTAATAGTGCCAGATGAAAAGAGATGGGAAGAGTTACTTGATTTACTGGAATAAGCAGTAACTTAGGAGCAACGAAAGTTTTTTCCAGCGCAATTTTCAGTTCAACATCGCATTCTGTTTGGAATGACTTAGCAACAGAAACCACCCAAATAGGGCCACCGTTTTCCTCAACAACCTACGTGGCCTATTCTTTTACCAATATTGGATGATATTAGTTTGTAATTATGCTAATAATATGTTGCCGGTTTGATAACCATTTTTGCAAGGCATTACTGTAATTTTTAATATAAATACTTCATTGTTTGAACTATTAGTGTTGATTTCCGAATGTAATTTTTGCCACATAGAATACCAGGGGTTTCTACCATGGTATTGGCCCATAATAATGAGCGTGGAAAGTAATATTTGTCCCATCAAAGAATACCATCGGCATAACTATGGTTTTGACCCGAGGTATTGAAAAAGGCTAAAACTATATAAGGAGGTGACGATCAAAGTGTGAAGGAGTGCAAGTGATGAAAATATTATGAAGAGTTAGATCAAAAGAAAATATGCATGTTAAGAGTTAGATCAAAAGAAAATATGCATGTTATGGGTTATTGATGCTTTGCTTGAACTGAACGAAGTATGAACCTGAGTGTTTGATGATGGATGAAATCTAATAGATCTGAAATGATTATGCACTAATGATGGATCAGGATCATGAGACCTAATTTGACTTATCATTTTATGATCTGATAATGGATAGGCTAGATCTGAGTGTCAACACATGTTTTATCCTTTAAATACTATGATCTGGGTATATCTGAAGTCTTGAAAAGTTGCGAAGTTATAAGCCATTATTTGCAGATCTATACGCAAGTTTGCTTCGGTGAAGGCGTGTATACATGCAGATTCGACACTTCCAAGTAGTGTATGTAGAGGTAGGGCTTGTTGCTCAGAAATGACTACGCAAGTTTGCTTCGGTGAAGGCGTGTATACATGCAGATTCGACACTTCCAAGTAGTGTATGTAGAGGTAGGGCTTGTTGCTCAGAAATGACTGATCTATTTGACCAGTGTTGCTATTTTATTGTTGTTTGTTAATGATGTCTTCATTAGATATGAATTTAAAATAATTGTATAAGGAGATTGAGTCTGGGTGACTGGTTGATTGAGTAAGAAGGGTGATCTTTACTGCTATCTATTTAGAACTTAGTAATATGATAGTAGATCTTCAGAATGTCTCTGGTTGGTACAATGTTTTATTAAGAAGATTTATGATTCAGCATATTTAGAGGTATATGCAGGTTGTTCTCATTGAAGTAATTTAGACATTCTGACATTTGATTTTTGAGGTTGCATTTGGTTCTGGTTGTTGATGCAGTGTTCTGGGTTCAGTTATGTGTACTGGTTACAGTTGTTTGACTGTTCCAGTTGATTGGTTGAATTTTGATTAAGTGTCGGTTGATTGGGTTTTGAGTGAATGGTTGATTCAGTTGTATCAGAAATTGATGATTGGGTGATTCAGTTGTGTCATAGGTTTCAATGATTGTTTGATTCAATTGTGTCAGAAGTTTCAATGATTGGTTGATTCAGAAATAGATGATTGGGTTTCAATTATGTCAGAGATTGATGATTGGGTTTCAATGATTGATTGATTTAGATGTGTCAGAGATAAATGACAGTGTTACAATGATGAGTTATAGTTTGATTTTTGATATTGAGCTTAAGTGTTGATAATGGGTCCAGTATGAAAATTTGATGAAACGTGGCCTACAAGTTATGATGTGTTGAAGCAGGTGGATCTAGTCTAAAAATTTGATGAAACGTGGTCCATGGAGGATGCTGAGAGTTGGAGCCTTCAGTGAGGAATTCGAAGCTTCCTTCTAGTAGTAGTTGGTGATTAGATCAAGGGGTTGTAGCTCCCTTCCAGTAACAGCTGGAGAACGAGTGAAGGTGGTAGCCTTCTGTAGGCTGGCGCCTACGTAATGGTAAACATATCAACTAGTAAAAGAGCTAGGGGTTGGAGCTCTCTTCTAGTAGAAGATGGAGAATGCGTGAAGGTTGTAGCCTTCTACAGGTGGGTGCTTGTGTACTGGTATGAGTCTATGCCAGTAGAAGATTGTAAACACTTTTTCTTTATATTAAAAAGAAGACAGAGACGACAACAGCAGGTGGTTTTCTCTCGCATTAGGTTTCCACCTTAAATCTTGGTGTTCATGTATGTTGATTATGTGTGATGGTTTATTTATTATAGAACATGGTTATTGTTTATCTAATGTTTAATAAAGTATTGATGCACTGCCTGAAGACAAGCATATGATGAATTAACTGAATCATAAGTTCACTGGATATACACTAATTGTCTTAAGAACAGTCGCGTACACACACAAGTTCCTTTCAGTAAATTTGCGTATAGAAATCTAAATATGAAATGTAAAAAGTTATTGATTTGCAAATAGTGATTCACCCCCCGTCCCCTCTCAGTATTTTTCCCAACAAAGTAAGTGGAGGAATTTGCTTTTAATAATCCAAAAATTTGTTACTTGTGAGGGAAAGTTTGGATGTATGTTTTTTCTATCAAATTCGGCTCCTAATGAATTTTCTTAAAGAAAATGAGATAAAACTTTCATATTTCTTGTTGAATAGTCTAAGAAAGATGTCATGGAACATTTGAAGGAGAATTCAGTCCATAGATAATACAATGTATCATCATTGTTTGGTCAAGATACTTGTTGAATTTCGTCTTCAAAACATAGGTGATAACTGGGAAGGATTTTTAGTAAGAGATGGATATTTCACCTCAAATAGAGAAGCCTAAGATAGAAAGGAAGAAAACTCAAAAGTCCCCTGTCACAGGTCTAAAAAGGGGTACCAGACTCAACCCAGCAAAAGAATTACACTAAAAAGGTATAAAGCATATTGATGTAAAAACAAAAGAAAACTCAGAGGCAGGAGAAGATTCAAGAATTCCTCCGAGAGCATCTCCAAGGGTTTCATCACCAACTTTCACCTCACCTCCTCAGATTCCAGGTCGAAGAATGCCAAAAATTGGTCTTGTGCAGCAAGAAATTTATGATTATATCGAATTCTTGGATAAAATGGATGCAACAAAAATATCAATTCCAAATCAAGAGGAAGAATAAGTTCAGTTTAATGAACCACAAGAACCTCCAGTAATAAATGTATTAAAATAGGAAATTTTTGAACTAGAGACATTAAAAATGAAAATCAAGACTTGAAACCACTGAATGAAATCTAGATAGCTAAAAGTGACAATATCCTTTTACATTTAAGTTTGTGGTATAAGAAGAACAGGAAACTGAAGAAGAAAAACAGAGCTTTACAGAGATAAGTTATAAACTTGAAATATAAGATCCTCATGAGAAAACCAAGGATGAAAGTGACTGGTAAGAAAGTGAAAAACATAAAGTTAGATGTACTGGAAGAGGTGTCCAAGGAAATGCAGTAATAAAACAAAGATATCAATCTTGTGTTTTGTAAGAGGACATACAAAATCTTCAGTATGGGGGAATGTAGAGTGCTATAACTATTCTATTTTGACATCATTTTCATCCATTTTTCTCTTTTCATCATCGCTATCAACTCAATAAAAGCAATAAAATCATAGATTTTGATAAGGTAAAAATACGTATATGTCTTATTTTTCATATTCATTAAGGTGCCTTATTATTATGTTAAATATTGCATTAGCTACATAATTAACATGATTCTACAACTATTTTACAAATCTGCAGCTATCTCCATGGTTTGTGGGGTTCTAGTGTGCCAACGAAGCAAGGAAGTGCATGGGTGGTTGAGGATCAATCCCCTCATGGATCGCATCCTATTCACTTGAGCCAATTCATTGAAGGAATCACACAGTGGTGTGGTCAAAGGCACAGGTCAAATACGTAGTAGCAGAAGTCTGAATGCACCACGTTTCTCCAATTTGCTTTCCATATAGAAAATCTCTGAAGTAACACCTTTTTTGTTTTAGTTTCGAATTTGAATAAGGAATGTTGAAACACCTGTAGGCATATAACTCTCAAACAATTGAGTATGAATTTTATATATAAGTATGTATACTTTGTAAACAATAACAAAGGAGATAATGATATATAATAACTTTACGAAATTGTGTGAAACAACCTTTTGTTCTCGTATTTAATTGAAATTACATTTTTGTTATTTGATGTGTATTCAAATGTGATTTACACCTACTATATGTGGAGGGCCCCTGCAGACAGTCGAGGTCAAGTTTATTTCATTTTATTTCTTTCTCTTATCGCATTGTCAATTCCTTCTAGCTTAGTTTCCTTAATTCATTATTTTATCATTTCATTATAACTCAATTAAATCTTGTTATTTCGTTTGCATTTGAATTCCTTTACAGTCATTTAATGATTTAGCTTCCTTAGTGTTTTTCGCTTAATTACAGTCAGCTAAATAAGGATTGTTTTCGTGCTTTTAGGATCATAACTTGTATATACTCTGTAGTCAACGTTAAAAGATTGTTTTCATGCTTCTTAGAATCAGAATTTGTATATACTCTACAGTAAGCTTTTAAAGGATCGTTTTCTTGCTCTCAGAATCATTTGAATCTCAATACTTTGTTTTCATTGCAACATGGTTTTTAGATTAGGTTTGTAATTTTACAATGGTTAACATCAGATGTTTTAGAAAATACTGATTCATAGATCTCTTTTGTTCCAAACATAATTGATTCAAAATTAGTCATAGGAACAGTACTTAGTATAGATATGATCTAGTATATTAGTCTAACAATATCTCCACTTCCATTGATTAATTTGTAGAAATCTAACTCTAATATAATGCTTACAATTGGAACCTAGATAACAACGAAAGTCCCCAAAACAAATATAACCATTACCCTATCAAATTAAAAAAGGCTTCTAGCATATATAGTGCACTTGCACTTCATAAGTTTACCAACTCTGGTCAATAATTTATGCTTGCAATTTAAGAACATTAAATTGACCAAACAACTTTGTTTCCCTTCTTTTTCTTAGTCATCTTGTTACATAGTTTCTTCTTGGGTTAAACCTGCAAATTGGAAACATAGAGGAATGAAGAGCAATAGGTCTGAAATGCAGAAGCGTTTGAACATACAAGGCTTGAAATGACGAGAAGCATAGTTTAAATGCAAACAAATCTATACAGGCCATCAAATCACCTTGGGCTTTTAAATCATAAATACCGTTAGAATTCTTTAATAACTAAAATCATGGCTTCGCGTGGTTATTTATTATCCCATTAATGTATCGCAGAAACCTTTCAAATGGTATATAGAACATGTTTCCATGTATGCTGTCGATCTATGATATAGATATCATTGTATCATTTCTTTGGATATGGAAGTGTGCAATGTGATGATCACAATATCGCAATCAGAGGTTTTGGATCATAAGGGAATGTATATAGCCAAAGGATTTGTGCAATTGTGAAATCGTGAAGAATGACATGGCATTAGAGTGGGCTTGACCGATGATTAAATAATTACAGTTTTTATTTTTATTCATTCATATGATTTTTAGTTAAAGTTCCGCCATTTAACAAGTAGTCTTATCGCAATCAGAAGATCGGAGGTGAATGGAGCAGTGATCCTTTTGATAATTTGTGATCCATCCAGATGCGAAATGTTTATAGATCGCGTTATCTGTTTTATCGGGTCCAGATGGTTTATCGCATATCACAATCTGAATATCCTTGTTAGGATATTCCGACACATAGGAAATAGTTAAGTATAACTTGGTCTAGTATAGAGTTAGGTAAAGTGTGTTTCTTTACTATGTACATTTTGTAACTTACAATTCGATGGTCACGATATGTAGTGATCCGACGGTTCATTCTCTCCTCGGTATTACCGACACTTGATCCGTGGCTTAACACCCGATTGGTCCATGATCTCTATTGAAAGAGCATGGAGGGTCATTTGTAGGGTAACCGTTCATGAGAGAAGCTTATGTAAATTTTCGTTCTTTTATTAATAAATTGCCTAAAGTGGCCGCGTTGGCTCAGGCCGTGGACTGTTTCCCTCTTTGAGGGTTTTAACCACGTCAAAAGTATTGGTGTATTGATTTGCAATCTGTTTGTGAGCGGTGTCCTTTTGTGTTATGTCTGAGGAACTTACCTTGTAAATTCCTACATGGTATCAGAGCTATTTGAGGGCCGCATCCGTTGGTGATCCAAATCTGAAGCCGGTAGAACTACAGCTGGCTACCGTTTCCTAGATCTACTATTTCTGACTGCTTTCGGGTCGAGGGGACTGCTCTGTTGTGTTGGGAGCATCTGTTCCAGTGAGGAACCCCTTTCGTTTCACGCGAAAAGGTTTCTGGTAGCCCTAGCTGTGTCATTTTTAAGATCTGGAGGTATACAATGTTTATTTGCAGTTTACAGTTATTTTCTCTCTGTTTATTTCAGTTTCGGTTTATTTATCTTTTTTTTATTACCGGATCTATACCTTTCATTTCTGTGTATGCTCTTTTCCCCGCGACTCTGCGCGATCTGGGCAAATCAGAAACAGAAAGGAAGGATTTTTCTCATGTGTATGCTCTTTTCCGCTGCGCCTTAGTGTGATCTCGGAAAATCAGAAACATTGAGGAAAATATTTAGTTTCCGGCTAAAGCTAACTTCGAGCCACAAGGTTCGTTTTTTTTTGTATGTCCGTGTTGGGTTTGGTGTTTTTTGTTTTGTAGGGAAAAAGAGCTTTCTCAAAGCAATCACACAACCCAAAGCTCCCCCCCCCCCCCCTCTCTCTCTCTCTCTCTCTCTCTCTCTCTCTCTCAAACTTTTTGTATAGCTCACTTGGTCCAAAGCTAATTTATGAGAATAGAGGTCTTGAGTTCAAGTCTTCTTTTTTTGGGGGCGGATGTTTCATTTCCGCACATTCCCGCACTCTCTCAAACTTTTTGTATAGCTCACTTGGTCCAAAGCTAATTTATGGGAGTAGAGGTCTTGAGTTCAAGTCTCCTTTTTGTGGGGGCGGTTTTTTCATTTCCGCACATTCCCGCACTTCGTCGGCATCTTCATCAAATTTTCTTCAAAAAGCCATAACTTCTTCATCCGGAAGCCGTTTCAGAATCGTTTTTTTGAAACAACCTAATTTTTCGAGATCTTTCCATTGGAACACTTAGTTTCAACATCTATAGCTTTAGTTTATGTTAAAATGGAAAGTCCATGCCAAGTTATTCTTGACAGCACCAACTACTTCCAATGGTGGTCCTACATTATGGATTTACTTAGAAGTAAAGGTCTCTACAGAATAGCCACAGGCCAAGAAAACAAACCGAAAGACGAAGATAAGGCAGCTAAATGGGAAAATAGGCAAGATCAAGCACGTGGGTTGATAGGGATGTCTATTTCTCTAGATCTTAGATTCCACATTGCAGAACTTGATACTCTTGATGAAGCATTGAAACAGATTACTAAAGTTTTTGGAATAAAAAATGAACTTAGAGCCCATCAACTTGAAAATGAGTTGCTTACATTGGACCCCAATAATTTTTCTTGCATTGAAGATTTTTTGTCCAAGTTCAAGACCCTTAGACTTCTCTTGGAAGGTGTTAAGGTTAAGAAAGAAGATAGTAACCTTCTTTATTCCATTCTTACTAAGTTGGGACCAGCCTACTCTGTGTTTGTTTCCACCTTCCATTCTACAAGAGAAGCCTTCATTTCTCAAGGACAAGACTACAAGTCCCCTTCCTTTGATTCTTTTTGTAATTCTTTAATAAGAGAACAAGAAAAACTCTTACACCTTGGTCTTCTTAATCTTGGAAACTCTTCTAAGAAAGCGTTAGCCACCCAGCAGCAACCAAATCCAAAGAATCCTAAGAAGTTGTATCCTAAAAGGAATGGTCCTAAACCAAACAAGGGTCCTAAGCAATCTCAGCCTCAAAATGAAAAATCATTTCAACTAAATGATAAGACAAGTAAAAACAAAGGGAAGAAGACTGATAGACATTGCAACTTTTGTAATCGAGATGGCCACTTAGAATCCAAATGCTTTAAGAAGATGGAAGCCTTGGAAGCAGCAATGAAAAAGCATAACATCCATTTGGAGCACTCTTCAACTTCAACTTCATCTTCAGGAATGGCACTTTCTACATGTGGTTGTCAAGCATCTCGGTCTGGCTATGCACTAAATGTATCTTCTTCTTCTCATTCTCATGAGTGGCTCATTGATTTTGGAGCTTCTTATCACATGGCCAAAAACAAAGCCATGTTTTCTTCTTTAAATGATTGTAACACCAAAAATATATATGTTGGTGATGATAGATGTCTTAGTGTTGTAGGGACTGGACATGTTCATATAGACAATGGTCAGTTTAATGATGTGTTATGTGTTCCAACCTTATCCTACGACCTTCTATCTGTATATCAGATAACCCATTCAGGTGAAGGTAAAATCTTTGAATTTTCACGTCACAATGTTGTAATTAAGGACCTAAGAGATCCTAGATAGATTTTAGCTACTGGCATTGCTGATGATTCTATAAGGTTGTATAAGTTTCACAACTTTGGGTCATCAAATCTTCCCTCAGTATTTGTTGCTCATAATGATGAAGTGAGCAAACTTTGGCATGAGCGATTTGGTCACTTAAACTATCGCTCTCTTCAAAATCTATGTAAAGAAAATATGGTGACAGGTCTTCCAATGGTATCTTGCAGAGATGGTGTTTGTTCCGGATGTGTACTCGGAAAACATCATCGGGACAGTTTTGAAAAATGTGCCTCTTGGCACGCCTCAACCCCTTTACATCTCGTGTATAGTGATTTATGTGGTCCACTTCCAGTTGTTTCATTCTCTGGCTACAAGTATTTCTTAACTTTCATTGATGATTTCTCCAGATGCACTTGGGTATACTTCTTAAAACTCAAGAGTGAAGTATTTAACATGTTCTTGGCCTTTAAGCCCTTTGTTGAAAAACAATCTGGACATCAAATTCTTAAGATAAGATCTGATAATGGCAGAGAATATGTTAACAACAAATTCATCAACTTTTGCACTGAGAATGGAATTCAAATGCAACATACTATTCCATATACTCCACAACAAAATGGTGTAGCTGAAAGGAAGAATCGCACCTTAAAGGAAATGGATAATTGTATGCTTCAATCTAAAGGACTTAGTCTTAATTATTGGGCAGAAGCAATTAACTGTGCAAATTACATAATAAATCGCACTCCTACTAAGGCTTTAAAGAATATCACTCCAGAAGAAGCATGGAGCTCAATCAAACCAGATGTAAGTCAATTTCGTGTTTTTGTAAGTGAAGCATGGGCCCATATTCTAGATAAGAAACATAAAGCTTTAGAACCTAAGAGTGAAAAATGTATTTTTGTTGGATATTCTGAAGATGTCAAAGGATATAGACTTATTCCACTTAAGTCCAAAAATTTCATCATTAGAAGAGATGTAAAGTTTGCTGAAAATATATCAGCCTGCGAGCCTAGTTCGGCGGATGTGCCACCTCTCCCTATCTCTTCTACTTTTGAAAATATTTCTTCTTCAGATGATGAAAGCGAGGATGAAAATCCTCCCCCGCCTTCTCAGGATCCTCCTTCAACTCCTCAGCTTCCAAAATGGGTCCATGCTACTCCGGATGCAGCAGGTGATCTTGCCGGTGATTCTACAAATCAGCGACGTACACGTTCTCAGTTTGATAGAGCCTCTTCTTTACTGGCTCAAGCTTCAGTGAATTATGATCCTGACACCTTTACAGAAGCTTCAGGCCATCCAGATTGGGAAGCAGCTATGAATGAAGAATATCATTCATTATTGGCAAATGATACATGGGATCTTGTTCCTCTACCAAAGGGATGAAAACTTGTTAGATGCAAATGGGTTTACAGAACCAAATATGGACCAGATGGGAAAGTTGATAAACATAAAGCTCATCTTGTTGCTAAGGGTTTTTCACAAGTTGAAGGCATTGACTACACTGAAACCTTCTCCCCTGTTGCCAAAATGAACTCTATCCGCCTTGTTCTTTCCCTTGCTACCTCTTTCAAATGGGAAGTCCATCAGATGGATGTTAAATTTGCCTTCTTGCATGGGGACTTGCATGAAGAAATCTATATGGAACAACCTATTGGCTTTATACAAACAGACTCCAGCCTTGTATGTCGACTTAAGAAATCCCTTTATGGTCTCAAGCAAGCTCCTCAAGCTTGGTATGCCAAAATGGATAACTTTCTTTTAGAAAATGGCTTTTCTAGGTGTCATTCTGACAATACTATCTACACCAAGAAAGTGGGCAAGTCTCTTATCATTCTTGTTCTTTATGTTGATGATCTTATCCCGACTGGTAGTGATCCCAACCTTATAAACCATGTGAAGACTAGCCTTAAAATGAAGTTTGAAATGACAGACTTAGGACACTTACATTATTTTCTTGGTCTTCAAGTCTTGCAATCCAAGGAAGGTATTTCCCTTTCCCAGTCCAAGTATGCCTGTGATATTCTATGCCATTTTCACATGGAAGACTGTAAGCTAGCCCCTTCTCCCTTTCAGTCTGGAGTTAAACTTTCAGTCACTTGTACTTCTCCTGAAGTTGATGCTACCTTATACCGTCAACTTGTAGGAAAACTTTTGTATCTAACCCATACTCGTCCTGACCTTTCCTTTGTTGTTGGCCTTGTTGCTCGGTTTATGCAAAACCCATGTGAAATTCATTGGAAAGCAGCTAAAAGAATACTTTGTTATGTTCGAGGTACAGTTCAGTTTGGGATTCATTACAGTGCTGAAGCATCTCCTCTATTGGTTGGTTTCACTAATTTCGATTGGGCTGGTGACCCTGATGATCGGAAGTCTACTGCAGGTTATGTGTTCACTCTTGATTTAGGACCTATTACATGGGCTTGCAAGAAACAAGGTGCCATTTCTCTTTCTTCAACAGAAGTAGAATATCGTGGTGCCGTACAAGCCAATAAGGAAGCCTTGTGGCTTCATCAGATCCTATCAGAGTTTGGCTTTCAGCAGCAGCATCCGACTACACTTTGGTGCGATAATCAAAGTGCCATTCAACTATGCAAAGATCCAGTCCAACATCAGCGTAGCAAACACATTGAACTACACATGCACTTCATCAGAAAGCTCATTCATGACCATGTTCTTGAAGTGCAATATTGTTCAAAAGATGATCAAGTTGTAGACATCTTTACAAAGGTTCTCATAGAGGCGAAGTTCACTAAACTTCGATTTATGGTTGGAGTTCAGGAAGTTGTCACTAAGGGGGGATAGGCTCTAGTGCCTCCTTCCTTCTCCTATTGTGTCATATTTGTAAATCCTTCAATCCTATCCCAAGTTGTTCTTAAGGGGGGATGTTAGGATATTCCGACACATAGGAAATAGTTAAGTATAACTTGGTCTAGTATAGAGTTAGGTAAAGTGTGTTTCTTTACTATGTACATTTTGTAACTTACAATCCGATGGTCACGATATGTAGTGATCCGACGGTTCATTCTCTCCTCGGTATTACCGACACTTGATTCGTGGCTTAACACCCGATTGGTCTATGATCTCTATTTATAGAGCATGGAGGGTCATTTGTAAGGTAACCGTTCATGAGAGAATCTTATGTAAATTTTCATTCTTTTATTAATAAATTGCCTGAAGTGGCCGCGTTGGCTCAGGCCGTGGACTGTTTCCCTCTTTGAGGGTTTTAACCACGTCAAAAGTACCGGTGTATTGATCTGCGATCTGTTTGTGAGCGGTGTCCTTTGGTGTTCTGTCTGAGGAACTTACCCTGTAAATTCCTACAATCCTTGGGTTTTTCATATATCGTGTTCGTTATAAAATTGGGATGCGGGCAAGTCTCGATATAAAGTATCTTTTTCAACAATACTTAAGCCTTTAAGTTTTAATCGTGTTTGGTTCTTAGGGGCTATTCATTATCACATCACAAGTTTTGAAAGGATAAAATGGGGAATTGTTCATTGAGACTTGTGACACATGATATGTTGGGATTTCTTTAAGGTAGGCTCATTCGATTTGTTTGGGCCTAATGAATTTGGATTTGTTTATTTAAAAAAATAAAAATTGTCCTTTAAAAACCATAAACTAATTTATTTTCCTATGTATTTAAATTTTAAAGGGTCCCCATTTATTTATATAATAAGTTCCTAAGAGATGTATATATAAATAAATGTGGGGAGGGAGGGGACGGTGGGGGTTGTTGCATAGCACAACAATAGCCTAATCATAGCCATAATATAGGGTCGAGTGGAAATCCAAGAGCAACCTCAAATTTAAAGGAAAGGGCCATAAAAATGTGAAATAACAACCTACAGAAAAAGGAAAGAAAAAAATCATGGCTAATTGGAATGAACCCCAGCAAAGGTTCAATGTTGTTAATAAATTTCAATTTACTCAGATTGCGGGAGAAGGAAACAAAGGCTACAAAGGATAACCCTTAAAGTGTTCGATTTGTGGAGAAAATCACTGGAAAGGGGATTTTCCCAAATGCAAGGATGCTGGCCTAAGGTTGTTAATACAAAAGAAGCCTAGACAATTAGGGACTTGTAGAAATTAATGTGCATATTCAAAATTTCTCATGAAATTTACTAAATCACAAGACTCAAAGCTACTCTACTAATTTGTGGAACTAATTCACAATCTAGAACACAAATCATATACATGCAAAAGGAAACATCACACATGCACAAATATTTATATAGGGTAAAGAAACTTCTCAAAACCCCTTCCTATCTGTATTGCATTAATCAGAGAATAGAGATGAATACATATGATTGCTCAAGCCTGAGCACAACCTACAAGTGTATAGTCTATCCATCTACCTGGCTGACTAACTCTGGACAACACTTAGCCAATTTTCAAGCCCTCCAAGCTCCTATTTCCTTGCACTATTCCTTGAGTAAATTAGCACATATTACGTAGGAAATTCCCTCAATTAGATTATGCAATTCCTCTAGGTCCTTCCTCTGATTACATGCACCACCTATACATATGGGAATAGTCTACAACTGATAGTACAGTGCCTTGGAATCTCCATATCAACTAGTTAAATTGAATTCTATGCATGCATCAATTATTTTGGTCTAATTGGCTAGTTAACTAGTTGATCGTTGAGTGTGGTTGAATTTCCACTTCCACAACTTGGCCTCCACTAGTTCTTCTAACAATTAGAACTAGTTTAACTAATAAGAACTCAATTTAACTAAAATAAATTGCTACAAATTAGAAATAAATGATATTGAACTAAACTCAAGCTTCCCCAACTTGAGCTAATTGAGTTAATTGAGTGACAAGTGTCATGTCACCTCAGTTAACTACCTCCAAGATTTCTACTGAAATAGAAATTCGATTTTTCTCTAGTTTGACTAAAGAAAAGTCAAACTAGGATTTTCTTGTTGCGTTTTCAACACTCCCTCTTAGCAAGAAAGGGATTATAAACCACCCCTATCCTGCACCCATGGAACTCAAACTTCCCTCTTGACAATACCTTTGTCAAAATGTTAGCATCTTGTTCCTCTGTCAAACTTTACTGTAACAACATTACCCGCCTTTGCACACAATCACATAAAATGGTGATACCAAATATCTATATGCTTGGATTAATTGTGAAAAATAATATTTTCAGAGAGCTTGATGCAACTTTGATTATCATAGCAGATAATAGTTGGATCTATCATCTAACCAAACAATCCAACAAATATATTTCTTATCCAGATCGCCTCACATGCTTCTTGACTAGAAACCATGTATTCTACTTCTGTCGATTTGAGTGCCATAAATATTTGCTTCATATTGTACCAAGAAACTATGCAGACCCAACACTAAAAAATCCCCCTAATGGACTCCCCGCCCAATCCTCATCTGTGAATCCACATAGCTTTACTCCCTCTTTCCATCTATACCAAAGTCTAAACTGATTAATGCCTCTGAGGTATCGTAGAACATGCTTAGCTTCCCTTTAAAATAGTTTGGTTAGCCTAACCATAGTTTGGCTCAGCTGGTTGACTGCATAGCACATATTTGGTCATTTGTTCACAAGATACATGAGTGAACTCACCAACTATCGGTAAATAGTAACATCCACTTCCTTAGCTGAAGTGGCATCCTCTTTCCTCTAGTTGGTTGATAGAGGTGTCTCCATGGGTTTGCATCCATCCATGTGGAACCTCTAAAGTATCTTGTTGGCATACTTTCCCTGAGAGCCAAACAGTTCCCCATCACCTTGTCATACTTCCAGTATGAGGAAGTAGTGCATGAGACCCATGTCCTTCATTTGAAACTCTCTTGCAATGTCCTCATTGCAAGATCTGATCAGTTGCTCATCACCAGTCAAAATCAAGTCATTAATATATAATACAATAATCAACAATTTACCTTCTAAAATATGATCTAGGTTTGCATCTACTTCACTTTTGGTGAAGCCCAAACGTGTGAGATAGATATCAATATCAGTGTACCAATCATGGGGTGCTTGCTTGAGACAGCACAATGCTCACTTGATTCTGCATACATGAGACTCTCAATAAAAAGTATTGAATCCTTCTAGTTTCTCAATATAAACCTCCTCCTCAATAAATCCATTGAGGAATGTTGTTTTCACATCCATCTAGTGGATCTTCCACCACATTTGTGCAGCTAAAGTAAGGATTGGTCTAGTTAATGAGTAACTTGATACAAGAGAAAAGGTATACTCATAGTTAATCCCCTCAATTTGAGAGTACTCCTTGGCCCCAAATATGGCCTTGTATTTTTCTATGCTTCTGCTTGTTGTATGCTTCACCTTAAAGATCCATCTCGAACCCACAATTGATTTGTCTGCTAGCCTTGGGACAACTTCCCAAACATTTTTCTTTACAATGGATTCATACTCCTCCACCATTGCATCAACCCGTACATGTTTCTATATTACTTCCTCGAAAGAGGATGGCTCAATATCTACAAGCTCAATCATTAGAGCCATCTAGCCAGTGTACTGATCTGGTGACCTTATTTGTTTGCACTAATTTGAAGGAGCACCCACATTCTCCCTCATATCTTTCACAGGTATCTCAGCTTCCCTCATTCTTTTCCTGCCTTCTATAGATGGTTTTTCCTGAGTGGTTGTATCCACTCTATACTCCTCAATTTGTGGCTACTCAAAAACTTCTTGAGGTTCCTCCTTTGGAGCTAAAATCTCCTCTTCTAGTGGGATTTCAAGATCCTTCTCAATAGAGCACCACATGTATTTTTCTTCATCAAATTTTACATCCCTATGCACAAATTTCATTATGAGGGATGGAAAGTACACATGGTTGTTGTGGGGAGTTTCTGTGTAACCCAAAAATATCCCCATTTTTGTCATCGACTCTAGCTTCTTCCTTGATTCTTTGGAGAGATCACAATAGAAAGAGCCTCCAAAAATCTTGAAGTGTGACACATCCAACTTCCTCCCTGAGAAAGTCTCCTCTGGTGTAATCATGCCAAGAATCCGACGAGGGCTTCTGTTATGAAAATAGATTGTTTTGTTGCATGCCTCAACCCACAAATACAGAGGTAGGACTTGATCATGCAACATCTCCTTTTGTTCTCCCATAATGCTACGGTTCTTCCTCTCAACCACTGCATTCTGCTATGGGTTATGGGGTGTTGTCAACTCTTGTCAAATGCCTTATTTTGCACAAAAAAAAATTAAATTCATTCAACATGTATTCACCTCCATTATCACTCTTGAGAGCATTCACCGTCTTTCCTGTTTATTTCTCAACCAACGACTTGAATTCTACGAACTTGGAGAATGTCTCATCCTTCTTTCACATGAAAAAGATCCAACACTTTCATGAGAAGTCACCAATAAAAATGACAAAATGTTTGTGCCTGGAAGTGGAGGATGTCAAGAAAGGTCCACAAACATCAGAGTGGACCCTTTCAAGGAATACATGTGCTTTGTTGTCCCTATCATGGAAAGTGATTTTTGTGTACTTCCCCAAGGTACACCCTTTGCATGTATCCTACTACTCTAGTGCTCCTTTAGGGAGGCCTCTGGTTATATGCTACATCATCCTCAAAGTACCATGATGCAATTGGCCATATCTTCTATGAAAAAGTTCATTGCCATCTCATCTCTACACCTTCTCCACCTTTGTTTTCAATGCTAGACAATCCTCCACATATAGCTTGTACATGTTCTTCACACAAAACCCAATCTACTTCCCCTGTCCTATGGCTATGTGTTTCAGGAATTCCTTTCCTTTCCTAAAGATAACATCATAATCACGATCTTCCAAGATTTCAATAGAGACAATATTTTTATTTAGACCCAAAATAAACATCACATCCTTGAGCCTGAGACGGGAGCCTGACTACCTCTGAAAGGTGACTGTACCAATCTTAGTCACGTTGTACCATTCATCATCTCCCATCTCGATGTGCATCTAGAGATCTTTCTCATCCAGTTCACTGAAAAATTCTTTATTCCCCATCATATGGAATGAGGCATTTTTGTCCAAGTACCACATGCTCCCCATCATTATTTTGGCCATGAATGCAATGAGATTAAATTCAAGCTCGATATCTGAAGCCAAAGCTTCACCTGTTGCTCCTTCTGAGGTCTTCTTGTTTGTCTTCTTCTGTGCATAATTCCAGAATTCAAGACAATGAAAGCACTTGATTCTGGACAAGTCTTTCTTCTTGCTCCCTTGACTAGATTCTGCTTTGGATTGAGATTTCTTCCATTTTCCCTTCTTTTCATTCCCATCCAAGGCACAATTTTCTTCATCCTCACCCTAGGATGAAATCTTGTCTCTAGTATTCTTCCTTATTTCCTCCTGTACCAAATTGGACCATAGGCGTTCTCAATTTGATAGTTTCTCCCTCTCACGGTAGTTGTGCCAGCTCTTGGGAAGGCCTAGAAGGGATAGGCTTACCAAATCATCTTCTACAACAATAACACCAACTTGACCAAGTTGATCACGACATTGTGTGAACCTGCTCAAGTACTGTAGAATAGTCTCATTCTTCTGCATTTTGATATTTTGAAGTTTATCCTTGAGCACCAATTTCCTGTGGTCACTACTATTCTAGAACAAATTTGTCAATTCTTTCCAAATTGAATATGGATTATCTTTCTCATGGATATTAGAAGTAATTTTCTTTCATACTCCCTCCAATATGATTCTCCTCACCTTGGCTACACACTTCTTCCATTCTGCTAGATCTTGAGCATCAACTATTATTGGTTTCGTAATATCATTATCAATGAATTCCTTCAATCCATTATCTTCCAGCACTGCCTCCATGCAATCCTTCCAAGAAACATAATTCGAGTGTCCCTCAAGGGCATACTTAAGTCTTAGTCCATAGAAATCCATCTTTATAGCTATGAAGAATTGATCCTGCAAATCCAATCCTCTTATAATAACAAATTCAACATTTCTAGTCTACTATGAATCCTTC
Source organism: Pinus tabuliformis (assembly GCA_031772625.1). Taxonomy (NCBI): domain Eukaryota; kingdom Viridiplantae; phylum Streptophyta; class Pinopsida; order Pinales; family Pinaceae; genus Pinus; species Pinus tabuliformis. Next base: position 86,917,589 of record CM062814.1, on the reverse strand, counting down.
TCTGATATCATGTAGAAATTAATGTGTAGATTCGATACTGTTCATGAAGTTTACTAAATCACAAGACTTGAAGCTACTCTACTAATCTACGAAAGTTAATTCACAATCTAGAACACAAATCGTAAACATGCAAAAGGTAACATCACACATGCACAAATGTTTATCTAATGGAAATTAATTGCTCAAAACCCCTTCCTATCTATATTGCATTAATCAGAGAATAGAGATGAATACTTATGCTTTCTCAATCCTGAGCACAACTTACAAGCGTATAGTTTATCCCTCTTCCTAACTGGCTGACTTTGTCCAACACTTAGAAATTTTTCAAGCCCTCAAAGCTCCTATTTCCTTGTGTTATTCCTTGAGGAAATTAGCCCCTATTATTTAGGAAATTCCCTCAATTGGATTGTGCAATTACTATAGGTACTTCCTTTGACTGCTTGCACCACTTGTACACATGGTAATAATCTACAACTTATAGTACACTACCTTGGAATATTCATCTCAACTGGGTTACTCAAATTCTCTGTATGCATCAATTATTTTGGGTTGATTTATCAGTTAACTGGTTGATCACCGAATGTAGTTGAATTTCCACTTCCAAAACTTAACCTCCACGAGTTCTTCCAACAGTTAGAACTAGTTTAACCGACAATAACTCAATTTAACTAAAATACATTGCTACAAATTAGAAATAAATCATATTGAACTAAACTGAAGCTTCCTCAACTTGAATTAACTAAGTTAACTGAGTGACAAGTGCCATGTCACCTCAATTAACTACCTCCAAGTTTTTTACTTAAATGGAAATCGCCTTCTCTCACATCTACCCACTTTCATAGGATTGCCCAAGGTAAACATGAGATGTGAGGTTACTATGATATGACTCAACCTCCTAGATGACTTTAAGGAAATGGAGTCAACACAACTAGACCTTACTAACTTCCCTTAGGTGCCAGAGGACCTCCCAGAGTAACCTAACCCCTCTAGGTATCCAACCCCTGAGACAACTCACCTTTTACCTAACCTAGAGCCCCAATCGCTCCCTTACCAAGGCCTCCATGAACCTATGGGTTCCCAGTCGCTCCCATAAGCCTGAATTAGTGTGAATTTGGCCTTTCTCTGCCAGTGTTATGCCAGTGACTATGGGAATTAAGGTTATTTTTCAAGGTTGGGGCTTAGCCTCTAACTAGAAAGTTATGAAACTTCCAAAACTCATAAAAGACATGAAGACAATTCTTGTAAACCAAAAAATGGAACCAGGACTAGACCTAACCATCCCCAACCAAGACAAACATTTTGGTAAACACTTGGTAGATATGCAACCTACGAGTCATGAATTCAAGTCTGGGCATAAGGGACTGAAAGCTTATCTAAGGTTTAACAAGAAGGGTCTCTACCTTCCCACATTAGTTGTCTTAACATCAATTAGGTCTTGCATTCATTATTTAATCAGTTATGAGTGAAAACATGAAAAGGGACATGACTAAGATATGTTATATAACCATGCATATAACCAGATAAATAATCATAAGAGAACAACCATTAAAGCCACATAATAACCAGTACATTTCCTTACCAAAAGAAAGAGAAAATTATCTTTTATTAACCATGGGCAATTACCAACCTGGGTTAGGACTTCCATGTTCCACCCGACCATAGATTGGCTGAGCTAAATATTTCTTTCATCAAATCACCTCCATGCCATATTCCAAGAATGAATGTGGGATCTCAAGGGATAAACCAATCCAAAGACAACCAAGAGAATCTAGACGCTAAACCACCTCCACCCCCTCCATACCGTGATCACACTATTGGGCCTTGAAATTGTCATTCACTTCCATTACATTTTCACTTATATTTCAATATCGTCACCTTCAGTCCACCTCTATCTCATTACATTTACCTCCATTTCATTACATTTACCTTACCATTATCATTATTGGGTCACATTTATGTTTTTGCAAACTTTATTAGTTCTTAGCATTTTTAAATGAATTTATGGTTAAAAATTAGAAAATAATGTGCATATGCTTATACCCAACAAGTGGGATGAGATTGTTGACATGTGTAGGTCAAAAGGAAGCTTTTAAAAGACCTTTATGTGGCCTCCCAAAACCAAATTCTAATTTGAGTAGAAAAGATCATGGGATCATAAGGATATGTGTCTCATTTACTATTTGTATTGGAACTCTAAGAAGACATGTGTCTTATCATTTCCTATTTTGATTGTAACTCTAGAGATATAGGGAGAGATTCATGGACTCTCATTAATGAGATAGCTTCTCATCTTTTTGTATAAATAGAGGAAGTTTTCTCTTATCATAGGGGGTGAAAAGGGGGGTGTAAAAGGAGGAGAAGAAGAGAAATAATTATAGAATGTTTTGTAACAAGGCTTGAGATGGAATGGGATGTAAAGTGAAGAGCTATTGATGTAATGAGATTAGCAGTGTAGATTTCCATTGTGTAAAGTTGTGAATTTATCAATAAAGAAGTTTCTTTTCTATTATTGAATTTTAGAATGTGAGTTTTGCGAGTTGGAATGCTATTTGACAATGGAAGGGCCCCCATCAACCATGTGCATCCATTAGTAAATTTGTAAGATTAATTAGTTTGTTTTACTTTGATTCATGCAAATAGTGTAGCTTTCCATTGCAAATGTTATTTTATTTTTCAAATGTAGATTTACCTCACTGTGTAATTTTATGTTTCCTAAGAGCATCTCAAGAAAGTAGTGTTTTATCTATTTTCAAAAATTGGATTGCTTGAAGCATTAGAGCATACAATAACTTAGTTTTCTTTCACATGTCTTTACAATGATTTCTTAAATTCAACTTTACATTCACTGTTTAACCCTATGTTTTCCAAAGAGCTTCTCAAGAAAGTAGCATTCAACGATTTTCCAATATTGGTTGCTTGAGGCATTAAGAATAAACAGTGATTTAGTTTCTTTCCTTATGCTTTTGTCATGCTTTTTAGATTAAGCTTTCATCTATTGTGTAATCTCATGATCAGCAAGTCCAAGAAGGTAGTTCTTCCAATTTGGGTTGCCTAAGAGGCATTAGATCACATAGTAGCTGCAAGTTTTCCTTTCCATGCTTTTATGATGCTTTCTTATATCACATCTAATGTATACTCAATTGCTTAAGTCATTTCAAGAAGATGATTTTGACATCTTCCTATATTGAATGTTCACAATAGTATTTGAGCATGCAGTAGATCATAGTTGTTTTTATATTGCTTGCTTTCATTTCATAGAATAGGATTAGTTTTATTTTTTATCAAGAGTTTTCAAGGATAGGATAGGAAGTGATTTCATTTTCATCTTATCAATGAATACAATTATATCTAGAATAATGCTCTGCTTTTCATAGACACAGTGTCAACCTAGATTAGACTAACCATTCAAGTTTTTGATTTAATTTTATGCAAATTAAGTTAGTTGGAGTACATTTCCTTTTCTTCCTTATTAGAAATTAGTTTTTATATTAAACATCCATTAGACTTAGTTGATCATTGACACTTAACATCCATTAAAATTATTAGGCATAAAAGACAACACCCTCAAAACAATACAAAAACATACTCAACAAAGTAAGAAACAAGGTTAACTAAGCACATATTGTGCACCACACTTCATCAATTTACTAACCATGGTCGATAATTTATGTTAGCAATTTAAGACATTAAATTGACTGAACACACACCTAAACCGATGTCAAGATCACGAAACCCAACTAAACTTGGATGCCTTAAAATTTCTTCGCCATCTTTGATTAATTTTCTTGTCTCCACGCTCAGACTTTACTATGTATCCCGCCATTACCGTTCAAGTGATTCCTAGGTCTTTGGGAATTTTCCTGAGATCACCTCACCCTGGATTCTGAAACCATCCGATAATCCAAAGCTCAAACCGAGAAAGATCCCATCACACCATGGTTATCCAGAAATGGCAAGGCCAGGCTAAAATCCATTGTCAAATCCCGACAAAATCCATGCCAGTGACAATAAAAGAACAATATACCAACATGCACATACCATGCATGTCAAAACCAACTAGGAAATCACACATGTAATCTGTTACCTACAAGTATTCTCAAAGAATCTACTTGATCCTTTCTGCCCTTTACTTTCCTTTTCCTTCTTTGTTTTTCCTCTCCTTTCCTTTCCTTGCTTTATTAATTTCTTTCTCCTCTTGGTGCTTTCTCCTCTCTGAGACAAACTCTAATACTAAACTAACAAAATTTTGACAAAAAGCTGTCAACTGATGCTCTATGGTCTTTTCATTGATGAGGCTTCTAATTTCTTTAATTTTCCATTATTTTCTTTCATTTTCCTCCTCACATGCAACATGTTACCTTTCACTTTCCTTTTCTCCTAATTTCCATTATTTTTGTAAATAATGTGCCAAAAATGCCCTTTTACCTTTCCAAAGCCTTAGCCATTTCCTTTTCCAATTTCCCCTTAGCCATAAACACAATAAGTGATTCCCACTAGGATATTTTTCCCAACATTCAGCTTGGAATAAGTGTCCCTTGCCTGTGGCCTTATTTTACCTTTATTAACTTTTATTACATAAACTTTTAGCCAGGGGTTGTTACAAACCCCTCCCCCTTAGGGGAACACCATCCTCAGTGTTAAACCACACTTAGATCCAAAAAAACCATTGAAGAGAAAAAAACATACTTCCTATAGAGCTTTATAACCCATCCTGTTGCAGTATTTATCGTAACATCTTTCTCAAAAGAAAAACCATCATGACAACATGGAAATATAACAACCATACCGCTTATGGGAGCTTTATAACTTAGCTCATCTCGTTATTTACAATAGAAACCATACATAAATATGTAAAAATATCAAGAATCATTTTCCTTCACCAAAAAGCAATGAAGGATATGAAGCTCGCATCTGATCAACCATCTCCCATGTAGCTTCGTCAGGCCCAAAGTGTTTCCACTGCACTTTAACCTGCTCGAGTGCTCTGTTCTAGAACACGAGATGTTTCCATTGCAATATGCATTGGGGTTTCAGCTAGAATTATCCTTCTTGCTCCACATGCAATAGAAACCAATCAATGACATGATCAACATCCTTTACATATCTTTTAAGCAATGAAACATGAAAAACGTCATGGAATTTCACTGTTGGAGGCAGTGCAAGTCTATAGGCCACTGGTCCAATCCTCTCAAGGATCTTAAAAGGCACGCAATACCATGGTGCCAACTTGGCACACGATCTAATCCTCAAGGATATCTTTCTAGGCATGATGCACAAATACACATGCTCCCCAACCTGAAACTCCTTAAATTCCTTGTGCTGGTTTGCATAAATTTTATGCCTGTCTTGTGCTGCCTTGAGATTCTTCTTTATAACCTACATTTCTTGTTCCATATCTGCCAACATGTCCGATCCAATAAGTGCCTTGTTCACTAGATCACTCCAGCTGACGGGAGTGTTACAACTCCATCCATACAGTGCCTCAAACGGACTCATACTCAATGACTCTTGTTAACCATTGTTGTATGCAAACTCAACCAATGGAAGGTACTCCTCCCATCTTCATTGTTGATGAATGACATACATCCTCAACATATCCTCCAATATCCATTTAACCCTCTTTGTCTTTCCATCTATCTGTGGATGTTAAGTTGTGATGAAAGCCGACTCTATCCCAATCCTGCAAACAACTCCTTCCAAAACTTGGAAGTGAACTTGGCATCCCTATCTGATGTAATCTTCTTCAAAACACCATGCAATCTCATGATCTCCATGTTGAATACTTGTGCTACGTCACTAGTTGAATAGGTAGTCTTCACTGGAATGAACTAAGCTACCTTTCTTAACATGTCTACCATAACTATGATAAAATCATGCTTCCTCAATGTCCTCGGAAGACTTGTAATGAAATCCATGGAAATGACCTCCCATTTCCACTCTGGAATCAGAATAGGCTTAAGCAACCCAGTTAGATGCTTACATTCTACTTTGACTTCCTGATAGTCCAAACATCTAGCCATGAACTATACCACTTCCTTTTTCAGATTCAGCCAGTAGTAGAACTTCTTCACAGTTTCCAATGTCTTCTGATATGATGGGTGACCTGAATATGGTTTTACATGAAATGCCCTCAAGATAAGCTTCTTGAGTTCATTTTCATCTAGAACATAGATCTTGTCCCTAAATATCACCAAGCCATATGTTGTAAGATGATAATCCACATCTTGATCACCTATACCTGGCTGTAACATGTGCATAAGCCCCCTATACCTATCATCCTTTTGTCCTGCTTGTAAGATCCGATCTTGTAAACATGTCCCATATGATCTCACTGTTGCAACGTGATTCAACTACACTTTCCTGCTTAGAGCATTCACAAGTCTATTCTTCTTACCCTTGTTGTATCTGATCTCGAAGTCAAACTCACTAAGGGTGGTCAACCATCTAGCTTGTTTGGCATTCAAATTCGGTTGGTCAAACAAATATCTTATTCCATTGTGATCGTTCATCAACACAAACCTTCTACCGAGAAGATAATGTCTCTACATATTCAAGGCATAAATAATAGTTTCCAACTCAAGATCATGAGTCACATAGTTTTGTTCATGCTCATTCAGTTTCCTGGACTCATAGCATATCACTTTTCCTTGTTGAATAAGGACTCCACCAAGCCCTCTCTTGCAAGCATTTGTACATAATACAAACTCTTTATCCAAATCTACAATATTTAACACTAGAGTATTTGCAAACAACTGCTTCAACTACTCAAAACTAGTTGCACACTCCTCTGTCCATTCAAACTTCTTACCCTTCCTATGCAAGGATGTAATAGGATATGAAATGCATGAGAAGTTCCTGATAAATCTCTCATAGTAACTTTCTAAGCCCATGAATGATCTGACTTCCTCCACATTTCTAGGAGCTACCCACTCCATGATAGCCTTTATTTTTTCCAGATCTACTACTATGCCATTCTTGGAAACAACATGTCCCAAGTAGTGTACTTATATCTAAAAGAAACTGCACTTGCTAATCTTAGCATACAATTGATGCTCTCCTAGCAATCTCAACACTGCTGCTAAATGTTCAACATGCTCTTCCTCATTCTTAGAATATATAAAGATGTCATAAATGAATACAATAACAAAATTTTCTAGATAAGGACAAAACTCACTATTCATCAAATAGATAAAAGTAGCTAGAGAATTAGTCAAATCGAATGGAACTACATCAAACTCATAATGACCATACCTGGTCCTGAAGGCGGGACTATAGATGCATTCTTCTTTGATGTGTACCTGATGGTATCCTGGTTGCAACTCTATCTTTGAAAACAATGTTCCTCCCTACATTTGATCAAACAAGTCGCCAATCCTCGGCAATAGGTACATGTTCTTGATCATCACATTGTTCAACAATCTATAGTCAATGCACAAGCTGAGAGTACCATATTTCTTCTTTACGAAAATTACTGGTGGACCCCAAGGCCATACACTTTGCCTAATGTTCTCTTCAACTACAACTTTAACTCTACTAATTCTAGAGTGCTCGTCCTATAAGGTGCCTTTGATGATGGTATAGTCCCTAGTACCAACTCAATAGAAAAGTCTACTTCCCTGAGCAGAGGAAACTCTAGAATATTTGCTAGAAACACATCCTAAAACTGTTGCATACAGGGTACCTCTTGAAGATTTATGCATTCTCAACATCCTTACCATTGTCACTGGAAATATGAACTACAAACATCACACACCCTTTTCTGCAATCGTGCTTAGCTTGCATAGTTGTGACCATCCTCACTGGTGTAGGCTTCTTCTTCCCCTACAAGATTCTCTTCTCTCCATTATCATCCAAGAAAACAATAGCCTTGTCATAACATTCTACCTTGGTCCTATGACGATATAGCCAATCCATACCAAAAATCATACTATACGATCCCAATGGTAGTACATTCAAATAGGCATACCATTCAACTCAAATGCACAAGCTCTTATCCATTGATGAACTCTCTTTGTACTTGTATCCAACTGCACCAACCAAGACTCTACATGCACTTCTTTTCTCAAGCCACACTTATCCATCATGTCAAGATTAACATAACTACAATTAGCTCCAGGATCGATTAAAATGGAAATAACTTTATCACAAAGCTTACCATCCATCTCAATGATAGATGGTTGGTGATCTGTCTTCATATTATCCATAACTGCATAAATCTGAGGAATACTATGACCAACATCCCCACCTGTTCTCATCTCCTGAGCACTATAGATCTGTGGCCTACCTCCTTGGCACAATGTAAAATCCTTGTTATGATGGTCTTTGCCACAAATCCAACACTGCAACAGTGCTCTACTATCACCTCTAGTCTGCTGCTCTCAAGACTGTCACACATGTCCCTTATCAACTACACTAAACTTATTATAAGGAGCAACATTTTATTTCCCACCTGCATCCTAAGGTCTTCCCCGCTTCAGTGGTCATTTCCCTTTTACTTTCTCATTTCTCTTCAAGTCACATTTAGGCTTAACTTTTCGCTTTGACTGTTGATAACAATGCTTCAATTTATGAATGGATTCCTCTAATGATCTAGGCTCATCAAACTCAATCCGGCCTTTATATATGTTGGCAATCCATTGATGAATCTTTGAATCTTAGTCTTCTCCTCCTTGAGATATGGCACATACCTCAACAGCTCCAAGAATCTTCTAGTGTACTCATCATCTTGCATAGAACCCATTTGTAGCTCATAAAACTCCTTAGCTCTATCATCATAGTACCTCTCTGATAACTACTTCTTAAAGAGCATATCGAACACATCTAAAATAAATTCTTCTTCCCAAATACCTTTGACATTCTTTACATCCTCCCACTAGATATCTACCTTCCCTTTAAGACTGAAAGTGGCTATCTTAGATTTCATGTTCTCTCAATAGTTATGCAATATAAAGAATTTCTTAATTCCAAGAAACCATGCCTCTGCATCTTCTAGCTTCTTCATCTCTCCATTGTAGGAGGCTTCATTAGTTTTCTCTTTCTTCTCTTGACTCATTTGCAACTATCCCTACCTCTGTAACTCTGACACTATCTGAAGGATTGTTACACTAACCTCTACCTGCTTCTCCTAAGCCATTGCAAGTCTTTCTTGAGTCTCAACCAACCTATCATTGTTTGCTTTGAAACTCATGATCTCTACCCTCAAACTCCTTAATGTATCTGATATACCAGGATAATACTCTTCTCCTTGTTACCGAACTGATCTATAGGGCGTGTCACAGGAACTGTAGTCTATTCTCGTCATCTTTTATTCTCTTCTTCATGCAAGTATACCATGTCATATAAACCAAATAGATACCAAAATCAAATCCATACCTTAGTGATGTTCATGGGACGCTTATATAATCTGCAATATCAGTCCTCACTAACATGTATATGTATAATCATAAACATATCCATGTAATAAAATAACATCACAACAACATCATGTATGATCATACCAACTGTATACCTTGATCCCATGCATGAAAACCATAACCTTGACAACATCAGACTTACCCAAAGAGAGAGAAACCACACTCTGATACCATTTTATGGTATCAGATATGACCCAAAGAGAGCAACAACCTTGCTCTGATACCACCATGTAACATTGACCCCTCTCACATATGCTCACTTTCACCAGATTACCCAAGATAAACATGATATCAAGGGTTACTATGATATGAATCAACCTCCCAGATGACCTTAAGGAAATGGATTGACACAACTAGACCTTACTGACTTCTCTTAGGTGCTAGAGGACCTCCAGGAGTAACCCAACCCCTCCAGGTGTCCAACCTCTGAGAAAACTCACCTTTTCCTTGACCTAGAGTACTAGTTAATCCTTTGCTAAGGCCTCAATGCGACCATGGGTTCCTAGCCGCTCCCATGGGCCTACATCAATGCAACTATGGCCTTTATCTACTAATATTGTTCCAACGACTGCGGGAATTAAGGCCATTTTCTAGAGTTGGCTTAGCCTCTACCCAAAAAGCCATGAAACTTCTATAACTCATAAAATACTTGAAGATAATGCTTGTAAACCAAAAACTAGAGCTAGGACTTGACCCGACCATCCCCAACTGGGACTGACATTTTGTCAAACACTTGGTAGATATGTAACCTATAGGCCATGAATGCAAGTTTTAACATAAGGGACTGGAAAATTATCTTAGGTTTAACATGAAGGGTCTCTACCTTCTCACATTAGTTGTATTAACACCAATTAGGTCATGCATTCATTATTTAATCAGTTATGAGTGAAAACATGAAAAGAGACATGAATAAGATATGCTATATAACTATGCTTGTAACCAGATAAATAACCATAAGAGAACAACCATTAAAAACACATAATAACCAGTACATTTCCTTACCAAAAGCAAGAGAAACTTATCTTTTATTAACCATAGGAAATTACCAACTGGGTTCGGGACTGCCACATTCCACCTGACCATAGGTTGTGGTTGAACAAGATATTTCTTTTATCTAATCACCCATGTCCCATATTTCAAGCATGAATGTGGGATCTCATGGGATTAACCAATCCAAAGGCAACCAAGGGAATCTAGAGGTTAAAAAAACCTCCACCCTCTCCATACCGTGATCACACCTAAATTGGTGTTGAGATCACAAAACTAAATCGATCTTGGATGCCTCAAAATTTCTTCACCATCCTTGAGGAATTTTCTTGTCTCCACCCTCACGCTTTACTATGTATCCCATCATTATTGATCAAGGGATTCCTAGACCTTTGGGAATTTTCCTGATACCATCTCACCCTGGATTCCGAAACCATCCGAAAATCCAAAGCTCAAATTGAGAACAATCCCATCACACCATGGCTATATGAAAAAGACAAGGCTAAGCTAAAATCCACCGTCGAATCCCGACAAAATCCATGCAAATGACAACAAAAGAACCATATACCAACATGCACATACCATGCATGTCAAAACCAAATAGGAAATCACACATGCAATTTTTTACCTGTAAGTATTCCCTTTGAAGTTGCTTGATCCTTGCCTTCCTTCGTTTTCCTTTTCCTTCTTTGATTTTCTTTTCCTTTCCTTGCTTTTCCTTTCCTTTCCTTATTTGCTTACTTTCTTTCTCCTCTTGGTGCTTTCTCCTCTCTGAGACAAAGTCCAACACTAAATTGACAAAAGACTAACAAAAAGCTGCCAATTGATATTCTAAGGTCTTTTTATTGATGAGGCCTCTAATTTTTTCAATTTTCCATTATTTTGTTTCATTTTCCTCCTCACATGCAACACATGATATTTCACCTTCCCTTTCTCCTAATTTCCTTTGTTTTCATAAATAATGCTACAACAAAACCCTATGATTAGTGTCTCTTTTTTCTTCCTTTTTTTGTGTCCAAAGCCCATTTTTTGTTCTATTTGTATCCATTTATCAAATAGGGTGCAAAACTTGATGCAAAATTTGCATCAAATCTTACACCAAGTTTAGCACTAGTTATTGCAATAGGTTTTGCACTAGGTTTTATTCCAAGTTTTGTTCCAACATTTGCACAACGTTTTGTTCCATGTTTTGCATCAAGTTTGACACCTAATTTTGTTTCACCTATTTTTGCATCCTCTATTGCTTCCAATTTTTGCACTTACACTTGCATCAAATTTTGCATCATTTTTGCATCCATTTTTAAATCATTTTTTGCATCAATTTTTGCATCACTTTTTAAATCATTTTTTGCATCCATTTTTGCATCATTTTTTGTATCCCCTTTGTGCCAAGTTTTGCGTCAAGGCTTGTGTCTAGTTTTTCATCTATTTTTGCATATACTTTTGTTGAATCCACTTTTGCATCTTGTTTTTCATCCATATTTACATCCTCTTTTGCATCTATTATTGTGTCCACTATTGCATCAAATTTTGTTGTGCCTAGTTTGGCACCTCCCTTTGCACCCACTTTTTCTGCTAATTTTTCATCCATGTTTGCATCCTCATTTGCATGTAGGTTTCCATCGACTTTTACATCTATTTTTGCATTCTTTTTTGTATCCATTTTTGCATCAAGTTTTGTGTCTCATTTTGCATCTACTTTGGCATCAACTTTTGTTGCATCCACTTCTACATCCAATTTTGCGTCCGCTTTTGCACCCATGTTTACATCCACTTTTGCATCTTCATTTACATCAAAGTTTGCTTCTTTTTTTGCATCTATCTTTTTTTGTGCCATGATTTTCACTTATTGTTGTACCCACATTTTCTTCCAATTTTTCATCAATGTTCACACCCTCTTTTACATCTAATATTTGCATCAAATAATACATCTCTATTTGCATCCACTTTTGTGTCAAGTTTATGCATTGGGGTTTGTGTCTCATTTTGTATATACTATTTCATATTCTTCCATTACATCCATTTTTTGCATCCAATTTTGTTTCGCCTATTGCACCCATGTTTTCATCCACTTTTACATCCCTTTTTGCATCTTGTTTTGCATCCAAGTTTGCATCTTTTTTGTGTCTATTGTTTCATCCACTTTTACATCCACTTTTGTTGTGCCATATCTTGCACCTATTGTTGCAACCCACATTTTCTTCCACTTTTGCATCCACATTTGCATCCTCTTTTGTGTCCAAGTTTGCATCGAATATTGTTTATTTTTTTGCATCCCCTATTGCATCCACTTTTACATCAAGTTTTGCATCTCATTTTACATTTACTTTTGCAAATTCCACTTTTGGATCTAATTTTGTGTCCACTATTACAACGATGTTTGTGTCCACATTTACATCCCTTTCTGCATATTATTTTGCATCCATGTTTGTCTCCTTGTTGCATTTAAGTCTGAGTCCAGTTCTATGCCCGTTGTTGCATCCACATTTTATCCCTACTACTGTACCCATGTTTGATTCCACTTTTGCATTCGTGTTTGCATCCTATTTTGTGTCCAAGTTTACATTGACTATTGCATATGATTTTTCAACCACTTTTGTGCTATATTTTGCGGTCTTGTTTTGCATCCACTTTTCATACAATTTCACACCTATTTTTTCCCCGTTTTTGTGTTCACTTTTACATCCCTTTTCCAGCACTCGTCATATTTTCTGAATTTATGATATGTTATGACATTGATAATTATGAACAACTGATGACACTTTCAATCATGATGATGATGAAGATGATGACAATGGTATGAATTGTGACTATGATGATAATGACAGTGATGATAAAGACGATGGCGGTTACAATGACAATGATGATGATGATGACAATGATTATCATGATGATGATGCTAATGACCTTGGAAAATTCTCGAAATTTTAAATGTTTTCACTATCATAATCATAATCATTATCTTTGGTATCATCATCCAAGTTATCATCATTTTCTCATCATTATCATCATTGTCATCTAGGTCATCATCAACAACAATAATGGTGTGAATGATGATGACGATGTAAATGATGATGATGTCCATGACGTCGATGAAAACAACTTTCATGTCCACCTTAGTATAATGTGTGAAAAATAATACATTATGTGACACCACATTCAAGTTACAATTCCAACTTACAAAGTAGCACTTAACATAGCAACACCCTATAGTACACTCTATGTATAAAGTAGGGTCTTCCACTATGATCATTTCCTCATCAGTTGATACCTTAAGAGGTTCAAAGAATAAATTATCATAAGACAATGAATATGTAGGTTATGGCTATGGTTTCCTAGGGAGGGGTGAAGTTTCTTGACGTATAAAGGAGATCGAAGGGTAGTAAAAACATGGTTGATGTAAGAGGACTCAATTGCATTAAATATAGGTGTATAAACTCGTAGGGATAGGTACATTTCCCCTACTAAAGAGTCACGTAAGGTGGGACAAATTCACAACAACTTCATAATAGAGATGTTAGCCAGAAAAAATTCTACTACAGAAAGAATAGGGGAAAGACCCTTGTATGGGAGGTCTTCCCATAGGTATCTAATAAGTTTCTTATCAGGAGTTAGAGGGATAGTGGTCTTGGTTTCCTTTTGGTATACAAGTGGGCTCTTATTGGGTTACTGTAGCTTTATCCTAGCTAAGAGTGTGTAACTCCATCATATTCTCGAGCTCTTGTGGTAACATTGACATCAAATTATACTACTTCTGTATAAATTCAACAATGAAGCAAGCTCTTGAATTTCCGGCTAGATTGAGTGGGAGAAGTAGGTGGATGACTATAAAAAGTATCTTGGGAAGAAGTGGAGGGTTGTGAAGGATGACTAAATGAAGATGGATGTTGAGGGAATCAATTACAAAATATTTCCAATGGGGAATTTTTAGGGGGGATAAGTATCCTTTGAAGTGACTATTATTCTTTTAAGTGCTTCACTCTTTAGTATATAACACATTCTTCCATAAAATTCCTTGATCTCTTATGATAATTGTAATACTTGCTAGGTGATCCAAGTGGATATTGGTGGCTATTAGCCTTGGAGGAAAATGGCCCAAAAATGGATCCAATTGCCCAAAGTCTCCAAGTGTGCTTAAAAATCGTGCCAATGGATCCATTTATGCCCTCGACATTTTCAAGTTTGGCTCAAAGATTATCTAATGATCAAAATCAGCACAAGAGGAAAGCCCTTGGAAGGGTTGAAAATCACTATCGGGAGGCAAAAAACCAAATGAAAATAGTGAAAAAACCCACAGGCGCAGGCTTGAACAGGCAATGCATAGCCACCGTTAGATCTGGTCGATCAACGACCAAGATCTAGGCGGAAAATCACATATCGGCTAGGCAGAGGTGACAGGATAAAAGTGGGTGCATGACACTCTTGATCAGTGATCGCCGATGATCGGATCAGCGGGGAGCTATGTTATATATATAAAGGGGCCCGGGCATTGAGCGATCAGGAATTGCAATCAGATCGCATCGCTGTATCACATTGGCATAATACATGGGGTGGGGCCTCTGCACATACATATGGGCGACCTGAAGAGCCAGACCCGAAAGGGTTCCGGAGTCATATTATATAAAATTTCAAGTCCGCGCCCAAGCATTTTTCAATCTTTTTTACGTATTTTCGTTGTTTCAACGAAATACAAAGGGAGCTTGGCTAGTGCGATTACAATGAGCCCCAAACCTGAAAGTGTCTAGGAAGTGGAAAATATGATATTTGAAGTCCACTAGGGTCATTTTCTCATAAATGTTCAATGATTTGACATATTTCCAATATAAAGGAAAAATCAAAACAGGCAGGATTTCGGGCAAGTCGTGGGCAGTAAGTGGTTTAGACCGAGCTCCGCCCGATGCCATACAACTGCTGCCACGTGTTCAAGACAAGGAGGGAGAAAACCACCCTCATCGGGCGGTTAACTCTAGTACAAAGGAGGCGCCCAAAATGAATCATCGTCGTTGGATTTGGGACTCCCAGATCGACGACGGAGACGTGTTGTCATTGCAAAGGCGGACCCAAGAGGGGAATAAGCCATTTCTAAGGATTTCTTAAGTCCGAAAAGGACAGAGGTAGGCGGGATTTTCATAAGTATCACTGCGTTTTCTATTTTAAACAAAAAACAATCTTGTATTAATATAAAGGGGCCATTTAGAGGGATATACAGGCCCAAAGACATATTGCCGAGAAACAAGAACCTGGAAAGGGAAAGAGAAGGGCCACAACATGCTGCAGCCCAAATCAAATAAGATCAAGGAGCATCAACCGCACAGACAGCACAACAACCATCTTAACAAACATTATGGGGCACCTCCAGCATGAGAGAGCTCTCAGAAATCACAGTGAACTGCCCAAAATATCTGGATATGGTCAGTCTTATGTCAAAAGAAGAAACCACCAAGCCATGCTTGCCTTCAGGGAATCAAAGCAGTTAATAATGCACATCGAATAGATTAAGACTCCAAGCCTTCTAGAGAGCTCATGAGCATTATAAAGGGCTTATAAAGGCATAAAACTAAATGTAATAAGGGTTCAACTTCTGGAGATTATTCCTCTTATGTTCCTTCAAGTTTCTCGTCTTCATTCTAGAAATACAAGCATCTTTTGCCATTATATGTTCAACATCCATTGTCTTTGTTGTTATGTGCTTGCACTTGAACAGTTTGTTCATGTTTCCTATATTTCTAATGCCAGATAATTGTCATATTATCTCTTCTTTGATAACTTAGATTTGCAAGCTTCTTTGTTGCCTGTAGCTAACCATTCATATGTGGTCATATATGCATTTCCCAGTACAGTCAGTATTCTCTTTTGTTGCCTGTATCTAGTCATTCATTTATTTTTATATATGCAATCTGCTGATACAGTTAGTATTCTCCATCTATCCATTAAATCTATAAACTATTGAGCATTAGTGGTTTAAAACCTTGTGTTGTTGAGAGTGTTCATGCATGCCTTGAGTGGAAATAGAGTTGAAATGGTCATCTAACTTGATCCAAACCATCATGTTAAAAAATTATATATTACGGAGCAATGGAACACATTAAATATTGCAGAAATATAAACACAGAAAAACGTATCAAATAAGAGAGACACAGATATACGTGGTTCACCCAATTTGGGCTACATCCACGGAGAAACAACCAGTCCTTCTTTTATTATATTATCCAGCAAATTGAAGAGATACAACCTACAACAAATCCGCTATAACACCCTCTTCACTCTCAATCTCCTCTCTCTTCCTCACTCAGAATACAGATACAATATAGACGCAATACAATTCCCTCATATATAGTGAGGGATTGCCTTCTAGGGCAAAAAACCCTAAATTAAACATAACTTCTACCGTCAGATCATCCGCCTAATGAACGACCCATATTGACTAGAAATTACTAGACTTTATAAGGCAATTTTACATCTATTTTTAGCTTCAGGGGCGCTGCCCCCAAACCCCCTTCGGGGGACCGCTGACCCCCAGAACCCCCAGCCAGGGGGGATTATCCCACCCACACCCCCCCTCCCCCGTGTGGAGGGGTGTACAGTCTTCCTGGGGTATACATCTGGCTGAAACCTTTGAATACAGAAGATAATCAGGCTCCACACCCAACAATCTCCCACTTGGAGACTGATTATAACAACTCCACCGCTGCTTCATTTGCTAGACAATGACTCCACTTTGGACCTAGTTGTTTCTCATCTTCTTCATCATACTTAAAGACCAATTGAAATTGAGTAGATTCTTAGTTTCTCCCTGGTTACAACTTTTGTTAACATATCTATAGGATTCTGGCTAGTGTGTATCTTTTCCAGCTTCAACTGTCCATCTTCCAATGTTAACCGTATGAAATGGTACTTGAGTTGTATATGTTTATTCTTGGAATGAAATGCAGAGTTCTTTGCAAGATGTATGGCACTCTGGCTTTCACTGTATAATCTGCCCAACTCTTGCTTCTTACCCAATTCATCCAGAAACCTTTGAAACCAAATCATTTCTTTATTAGCCTCTGTAGCAGCAACATACTCTGCTTCTGTTGTTGAAAGTGCAGCAACACTTTGGATTTTTGAAAACCAACTAACAGTTGTTCCACCTACAGTAAATACATATCCTGTAGTGCTCCTCCTATTATCTCTGTCACCTGCCATATCTGCATCAACATATCCCTGTAGAGAAATGTTTAAACCACCAAAGCATAATGCTTGATTTGTGGTACCTCTCAAATACCTGAGAATCCACTTCACTACCATCCAATGTTCTTTTCCTGGATTGTTCATGTACCTGCTTACAACTCCCACTGCATGTGCAATATCAGGCCTTGTGCAGACCATTGCATACATTAAGCTTCCAACTGCTGATGCATATGGAACTTTAGACATATGAGCCATTCTGTCCTGAGTCTTGGGGCACACCTCCTTACTTAATTTGAAATGGCTAGCCAAAGGTATACTAACTGGTTTTGCATTTTGCATATTAAACCTTTTCAACACCTTTTCTATGTACTCACTTTGAGACAATGTTAATTTGCGATTCTTCCTGTCTCTAGTTATTCTCATACCAAGGATTTGTTTTGAAGCACCCAAACCCTTCATTACAAAAGAGTTTTCCAATTTCTTTTTGAGCACATTTATTTCCTTCATGTTAGAACCTACAACAAGCATGTCATCTACATACAATAACAATATAATATAGCTGCCATCATTTTGCCTTTTGAGATAAACACAATGATTACAGTGACATCTAGTATAACCTTGTTCAGACATAAACCTGTCAAATTTTACATACCACTTCCTTGGAGCCTGTTTTAAACCATACAAGCTCTTCTTCAACCTGCACACTAGTTTCTCCTTCCCTTTTACCTCATATCCTTGTGGTTGCTGCATATATATCTCTTCCTCCAAATCCCCATGGAGAAAGGTTGTCTTTACATCTAACTGCTCAAGATGCAAATCTTCAGCTGCTACTAGACTTAAAATAGTTCTGATTGAAGTCATTTTCACAACAGGAGAAAATATCTCATCAAAGTCTACACCCTTTTTCTGTGCAAACCCCTTCACCACAAGTCTAGCTTTGTACCTTTTTCTACCTCCATCTTCTTCCTTTAGCCTGTAAACTCATTTATTCTGTAATGTTGTTTTACCTGCAGGCAACATGACTAAGTCCCAAGTCTGGTTATGTGTTAAGGAGTCCATCTCTTCTTTCATGGCTTGCTCCCACTTCTTCTTGGTTTCTACCTGCACTGCTTCTTCATAACATTCTGGTTCACCAGAATCAGTCAACAATACATAATATAATGAAGAAGAGTATCGTTCAGGGGGTCTACTTATCCTGGTAGATCTTCTAACACCACTTTCAAGTGTTTGAGGTGCTTGTTGCTATTGTGGTTGTTGCTCTAGTTGTTGATCATTATGATTTTCAGGCACCATCACTTTTCCTGTGATATCATCAAGCACTGTGTATTCTTTGTTTTCCTTTTCCTGTTTATTTTCCCGCAACTGATTTTTATACAAGACCTTTTTATTGAATATTACATATCTACTCCTAATGATTTTTTGATTTTCATAATCATATAAGCGATAACCAAAATCATTAACACCATATCCAATAAAGATACATTTCTTTGATTTTGCCTCAAGCTTTTTTCTATTTTCTTTATTAATGTGGACAAAGGATTCACAACCAAAAGTCTTTAAAAATGAGTAGTTTACCTTTTTACCTATCCATGCCTCCTCTGGAATACCACCATCCAAGGAACTTGAAGGCCCTCTGTTTATTAGATAAACAATAGTGTCTACAGCATCTGCCCAAAATTGTAAAGGCAATCCTGCATGCAATCTCATGCACCTTGCACGCTCCATGATTGTCCTGTTCATCCTTTTTGACACACCATTTTCTTGTGGTGTTCCTAGAACTGTCTTCTCTCTGCAAATTCCATTCTCTGAACAGTACCTATCAAACTCTTTGCTGCAATATTCACCTCCATTATCTAATCTGAGACACTTCAACCTTTTCTCTGTCTCATTTTCAACCAAAGCTTTCCATTTCTTGAAAGTAACAAATACATCAGATTTATTTCGAATACAATAAATCTAGGTTTTTCAGGTTGCATCATTAATAAAAGTAACATAATAACGAGAGCCACCAAGAGATGATACTTGAGCAGGTCCCCATACCTCTGTATGCACAAGCTCTAATTTTTTGCTCTTCTTTTCTTTGCTAACTCTAAAGAATCTGACTCTCTTTTGTTTTCCATAAACACAATTTTCACAAAATTTTAAATCAACATGCTTCAAACCTGGCAACAAATTTCTTGAGTGAAGAATCTACATCCCCTTCTCACTCATGTGCCCGAGCCTATGATGCCACAATGTTGTATCTTCTCCTGTAGAGGTTAAAGCATTAACAGACTTAGAAATACTATTGCATAAGTACAATGTACCAACCTTTTCTCCTTTCGCTATTACCAGGGATCCTTTAGTGACCTTCTAGGTTTTATCTGTGAAAGTAGTTACGCAACCTTCACCTCCCAACTGCCTTGTTGAAATCAGATTTTTCTTCAGATCTGGAACATGCCTTACCTCCTTCAATAGCCATTGATTTCCATTCTGTTGTTTTATGAAAACTATACCCATTCCAATGATTTTACAGGGTTTATCATCACCTAATCGAACCTGTCCAAAATCTCCTTGAACATAATCATGAAAATTTTTCTTATCAGGTGTGGCATGGAATGAGGCCCTTGAATCTACCACCCGGGCATCAATAATATTTTCTAGTGGAAGAATCAAATCATATTGCAACACATCACCTGTTACATTCGCTTCATGATTAATTTCTTGCTGCGCATCTCCTTTTTTTCCCTTCCGAGACTTGTAGTCTTTCTACAGGTGTCCTTTCTTCCCGCATTTCCAGCACACTATCCCCGATCTGGACTTGGATCTGCCTTTCCTTGACTTACTGCGATATCCTGGGCTCTTTCCTCTTTCCATTTTTCTTCCCTTAGTCTCTTCAGTCAAAGCATTACCTGATGTCTCACCGAGCTTTTCCGTCGCATTTCCTCACTAAGGATTGCACTGACAATCTCATCAAACTTTAAAGTACTAGATCCAGAGACAAAGTTACTAATGGCCATAACTAAACCATTCCAACTTTCTGGCAATGAGCACAGAAATAACAGAGCCCTAACTTCATCATTAAAATTTACCCCTACAGAACTTAACTGAATTGTAACTGTATTAAAATCATTTAAATGGTCTGCAACAGATCCACCTTCTGACATCTTCATATTAAATAAACGCTTCATAAGAAATACCTTATTTGAGGCCGAGGGTTTTTCATATAGTTTGGCCAATGCCGACATTAAACCCTTTGTTGTTGTTTCCTTTGAAATATTAAATGCTACTGATGCCGCTAGGCACAGCCATATTGTTCCAAGTGCCTTTCTGTCGAGAATATCCCATTCTGTGTCTATCATACTCATCGGCTTCTTTGTCTTTCCACTCAATGGTAGGTACAGATCTCTCTGATACAGATAATCTTCCATCTGCATCTTCCACAGCTGGTAGTTTTGGCTGTTGAATTTTTCTACCCTAAACCTACCATATTCCACCATTTCTCCCACTCGAACCAGGAACCCTTCTCTCCTGCGAGTTTATTAGCCAAATAGACCTTCGGCTCTGATACCAGTTGTTAGAAAACTATATATTACGAAGTAATGGAACACATAAAATATTGCACAAATATAAACACAGAAAATGCATAAAACAAGAGAGACACAGATATGCGTGGTTCACCCAGTTTGGGCTACATCCACGGAGAAACAGCTAGTCCTTCTTTTATTATATTATCCAGCAAACTGAAGAGATACAACCTACAACAGATCCGTTGTAACACCCTCTTCGTTCTCCATCTCCTCTCTCTTCCTCACTCAGAATATAGATATAATATAGACGCAATACAATTCCCTCATATATAGTGAGGGGTTGCCTTCTAGGGCAAAAAAAACCCTAAATTAAACATTACTTCTACCGTCAGATCATCTGCCTAATGAACAGCCCAGATTGACTAGAAATTACTAGACTTTTACAAGGCAATTTTACATATATTTTTAGCTTCGGGGGCACTGCCCCCAAACCCTCATCGAGGGACCGCTGGCCCTTGGACCTCCCATCCGAGGGGGATTAGCCCCCCCTGCACCCCCCTGCATGGAGGGGTGTACAGTCTTCCTAGGGTATACATCCGGTTGAAACCTTTGAATACAGAAGATAATCAGGCTCCACACCCAACAAATCATCCATTCCAATAGTTCTAAGAACAATATTGAATATTATATGTTACCAGGGATCTCCGAGCTACAACCTAGGAGAGTTTCCTAGAGTGCTAACATAATTGGTGCCGTTGCTGAGGAGAAGAAACTGAAGCTCAAATTCCCTAGGAAATGACACAGATCTAGCTTTGATGATAGACAAAGTCTGGGCACATTTTTAGTTGTAATCATCTATCTGGAAACTCTATTGGAGACCGAACCTCTTGGCGACTCCACTTCATAGTTCTGGCTCAGTTTGTGAGGCATACTCGGAGAAACCCTCGGAAGTCACAAGCTGACCCAGTACCTGACCCTAAAAAGATCATCAAAGAAAGAAAGGTATTGCAGAAAGGAGCATCAGATTCAGGTAAACCTAAACAATATTCTATATCTCTTCAAGAAAATCTTGCAATAGAACAAATACATGTTGAGAGTAAAGATTCTAATACTAGCAGTGAAGAAAAACTCTCAGAGATTCATAAAGCTCCTTGTTCTTTAGGTTCTCCTTTTCCTTTAAGCCCTAAGGAAACCTCACCTCCTATCCATCAGACTCCTTTGGTCCTATCAGTCACCCCTCAGCACTCTATCATTCAAACTACCAGTATACTTTTAGCCACCACAGCTATGGCAGGTCCACAAGCACCAACCAAAATGGAAAGAATCATAGCTTCTAGGTATGGACCTCTAATATTTCCCATGCCTTTGAATACCATGCCTACTGGAGAATATTAGAAATACAGGCCTAAATTCACTAGCACTAAAGGTGTTATTGCTGAAGAACATCCTGAGTCATTTTATAGCTATGCTGATAATCTGGACATTAGTGAGGATGATGTGTGGATGAGAGTCTTTGTCCAAAGCCTAGATGGAGAGGCTAGAAAATGGTTCAGAGAACTAAACCCAAGATCTATAGCAGATATTGAAGCTTTAGAAGATACACTTCTAAAGCATTGGGGGGATAAAAAGGACCTCCTCTACTACCACACTGATTTTGGCAACTTAAAGAGAGAAAATGGTGAGTTGTTGTCTGATTTTAATAAGAGGTTTAACCGTATGTACAGCAAGATACCAGTTGAAGTAAAACCCACAACTACATCTGCTAAACTCACCTATGCCAGTGCTTTTGATTCTAACTTCTGCCTACTGTTGAGGGAGAGGTGATGTGCTACTTTGGTTGATATGCAGGATGCAACCTTGGAAGTAGAATCAAACATCATAGCTGTAGAAAAGCTCAAAGGTAATACTGATAGGAGAAGACAGACGGGCTAGTCTTCATCATCCTCAGATCCCAAGATCAATAAAATGACTAAGATGATAGAGTCATTATCCTTTGAAATCTCCAAATTAAATGTTGAGCAACACCCAGGGAAAGGGAGAGCCCCTATTACCTTTGCTCCTAGAAATCCAAATCCAAATCCATATAGAAGAACTAATGAGCAGTTGCAGATTTTGCAAAGAAACAAAGATGATAATGAAGACCAAAGGGAGAGGGCTTCTTTCCAAAATGTAGTCATGGAAGAAGAGAAGTTTGAAGAAGAGGATGAAATCCATTCTGTGGAAGACAAAGGCAATGCTTCCTTTTTTACCTCAACTGCCTATGAAAAGTCATTATGCAATGACAAGATCAGCCAAGAATGGGATGGTAAAGCTATTCTACAAACTATAGATCAAAAAAGATATAATTTGAGGTCAAATACCAAGGAAACTACTATTCAAAGAGTTGATGTCCCTGTAGTAAAGCAAGCTAATAAGCAAAAACAACCGACAGTTGATCCCATCGTCCTTAAAGCTCCAGCTCATGAGGTAAGAGGCCTCGACAAGTCTCCTTCTCCTTTTAGTTTTCAATTTGAGATCTAGAAGCTAAGAATACCTATGCCTCTGATTGAACTAGTGAAGAATGAGTCCTTCAAAAGATCCATCCTCGAGGCCCTCGAGCCTAAAGCCATCCAAGCCTCCACAGACCATGTAAATCTGCAAGATGACAAGCTAGCTGTTATTCTCAGCCCAATGATTGAAAATTGTGAAGACAGCTCCCCATCATTCTATGTCTCTTTGACTATTCATGATAAAATCCTTCACAACTGCCTTCTGAACACTGGAGCTAGCCATAATCTAATGCCCAAGGTTGTAATGGATGAGCCGGGTCTGGACATTACTAAGCCTTATCATGACCTGTTCTCTTTTGACTCTAGAAAAGTGAAATGTATAGGATTAATCAAAGACCTAGCCATCACTTTGTCTCAGCTGCCCATGAAAAGCATGATGATGGATATTGTGGTAGTAGATGTACCACCCAAGTTTGGCATGTTACTTTCCAGATGTTGGATGAAGAGAATAGGTGGATCATTAAAAAATAATCTGTCTTATGCTATTGTCCCAATTTTCGAAGGTGAGAGCAAGAGATTATACAGAGAGGCTCAGTTGACCTATATCATCAGCGATGAGAAGAATCCCACTAATCATCCCATTTACGCTGTTGAAATTGATTTTGGAGCATGCATTCTTCATATTGAAGAATCTCAGTTGGCCTCCACACAGCTCAAGAACCCAGTTTTCCATATCGCAAAGGAAGAAACCCACAGATTTGGGAATTATTTTTTGATGGGGCTTGCTCTAAAGAAGTTGCAGGGGCAAGCATAGTCCTTGTGTCCCCAACACAGGGATATATTCATTTATCTTTCAAATTGACCTTTTAGGTCACAAACAACATCGCATAATACGAAGCTTTGATTCTGGGTTTGAGCACTGCTAAAGAAATGGGTATCAAAGGCCTGAAGGTGTTTGGAGATGCAGACCTCATTATTCAGCAGGTAAATAAAACTTTCCAAGCTAAGCATCCAAGGTTGAAGGCATACAGAGATGAGGTATGGAGGCTCAAGGATTCTTTTAACGATTTCAACATTTCTTATATTCCAAGAATGAAGAACCAGCTTGTCGACTCCCTCGTTGTCTTTGCTAGCATGTTTATTCCTCCTTTGCCTCCCAAATTGACATATGAAGTTCAAGTAAAATACAGACCATCTCTGCCTGACAATGTCAAATATTGGAGGGTTTTTGAAGACGATGAGGAAATTAATAGGTTTTTCCAAGTCGTTGGGGAATTTTTTGAAACACGCATCGATCAGGAAAACGAAACTATGGAAGAATGCGGCCAGTCCAAGCTGAAAAATGAAATCGGCCAAAGAAGCATCGTCCAGCTACCCAACAATCACATACCAAAGGGATTGGTGCCTCTAGAGAGGCATTTCAATCATAATGACGTGCCCTATAATGCGGCCAAAACAGAGAATGAGTCTGCTATCTGTAAACACAATATAGGCATCCTAGCGTGTCCAAAAAACATAAATCTGTCCATGCATTTATCCTCTGCCCAGAATTCCGACTATTATACCCTCATGAAGCAATTCGCTGAAATTTTTGCCTGGGAATATAGCGATATTAAAACCTATCATGCAAACATCATTCAACATAAGATCCCACTGGAAAAGAACACCATCCCTTTCAAGCAAAATTTAAGACCTATCATCCCTCTCTTATTGCCTTTGATTGAGAAAGAAATCAAGAAGCTGTTGGCTACCAAAATCATAGTCCCCCTAAGGTATTCAAAATGGATAGCCAACCTTGTGGTGGTAAGAAAGAAAAATGGAGAAATAAGGCTTTGTGTCGAGTTCAGAAATCTGAACAAGTTCTCTAAAAAATATAACTATCCCCTACCCAAGATGGAACACTTGCTGCAAAAAGTCTCAAGGGCTAAAGTCATGTCTTTCTTAGATGGATTTTCAAGTTACAATTAGATAGTTGTACATCCGGAAGATCAGGAAAAGACCGCCTTCACCACTCATTTGGGCACTTTCATGTACTCCAAGATGCCTTTCGGACTGATGAATGTTGGGTCTACCTTTTAGAGGGCCATGGACATAGCCTTTGTGGAAGAAAAGGACAAGTTTTTCCTTATTTATCTTGATGACATAACAGTCTTCTCTAGCAGCCACAAAGACCATTTACAACATTTAAGGAAGGTCTTCCTAAAGTGCAGATAGTTTGGAATCTCAGTAAACCCAAAGAAGTCACAATTTGCTCTAGAAGAAGGCAAACTTCTAGGGAATATTGTTTCTGCTGAAGGTGTGAAGATTGATCCAGCAAGGGTTCAAGCCATTCAGACATTGTCCATCCCAAGGTCAAAGAGGGACATTCAATCCTTCCTAGGTAAGATTAACTTTGTAAGGAGGTTCATTCCAAACTTTGCAGAGCTAGTTAAGAACATCACTTCCATGCTGAAGAAAGGATCAGAAATAAAATGGACAGCTGCTTCAAGAAGATCTTTTGAAACCATCAAGCAAGCTATCATGGAAGCTCCCACTCTAATCAGCCCAGATTACACTAAGGATTTTTGCATCTTCTCTTTTTCCTCTTATGATATGCTTGCAACAATTTTGTTGTAGAAGAATGATGAAGGCATATAGCATCCCGTGGCCTTTTTCAGCAAAACTCTAAGGGATGCTGAACTAAGGTATGACCTTATTGAAAAGCAATCTTATGCTCTCATTAAATCTTTAAAAGCATTCAAAATTTATATTTTGCATTCCAAAGTAGTTGTATATGTACCTTCAGCCTTAGTAAAGGATATCTTAACTCAACCAGATATAAATGGAAAGAGGGCAAAATGGATTGCAAAATTCATATAATTTGACATAGAGGTGAAGCCCACTAAGCTTGTCAAAGGCCAGGGTCTAGCTAAACTGATGGCTGAAGAAAATTGCAGTTTGTTAGACATATATTCCATGAGTTTAAATTCAGATGATGAGCAAATAGAGGGAGCAGCAAAAGACCGAAGGCAGAATTAGTCTTTGGCTGAAAATCTGGCCACATGTGAATGGTATTATAGCATAGTTCATTTTTTGCAAAAGCTAGAAGTCCCTCCAGGGCTTAGCTCAAGTCAAGTTCGTGCCATTAAACTAAGATCAACAAAATTCTGCATTAATAAGAATCTGCTTTATTGGAAACCCATTAGGAATCTTCTTGAGGTGTCTAGATAAAAAACAATCTGTGAAGTTTATACACCAGTTCCATTCGAGCATCTATGGGGGGCATCATTATTGGAAAACCACAGCTCACAAAATCTTGACGGTTGGATATTATTGGCCTACTCTATTCTCTGATGTGTTTTCTTTTGTAAAAGCTTGTGACAAGTGTCAGAGGTTTGCAGGAAGACAACAACTAAAATCTCTGCCCCTGAAGCCAGTGCATGTCAATGGTCCCTTCCAGCAGTGGGGCTTAGACTTTATAGGTGAAATCAACCCACATTCCAGTGGCCAACACAAATGGATTTTAGCAACCACCAATTATTTCACCAAGTGGATTGAGGCTATAACCACTAAGAATGCCAATCATCAAGTTGTCATAAAATTCTTGAATGAGAATATTTTCACTAGATTTGGTTGCCCAACCATACTAGTCACTGATAATGTAGTAGCTTTCAAGGCAAAAGAATTGATGGATGTGACTGAATCCATGGGCATTCAAGTGGTGAATTTTACCTCATATTATCTTCAAGGCAATGGCCTAGCAAAATCATCTAACAAAATTCTGTTAAGGGTAATCAAAATGCTATTAGATGACAACAAAAAGAGTTGGGATTCCAAGTTGAAATTTGCACTATGGGCTAACAGAGTTACCATCAAAAATTCCATAGGGAATTCTCCATTCAAACTGGTTTATGGTGCTGATGTTGTTTTCCCCATCCAGCTCATTCTCCCTATGGCTAAGTTCTTGCAAGAAGAACAAGATGAAGAGAATGATATGGTAAGAATAATGAATAACCTAGTTGAACTACAACAGATAAGAGAGCAGCTGGTTGAGAAATCAAAGGATCATCAGAAGGCAATCAAATAAACCTTTGACAGGAAGGCAAAAGTGGACAATTTCCATGTTGGTGATTGGGTGCTTAAATGGGATGCATTTAAGGAAAAGAGAGGTAATCGTGGCAAGTTTGACTCCTTATGGACAGGTCTTTTTGTCATCACTCAAGTTCAGCAGAACAATACATTCATTTTGCACAGTCTGGAAGGAGGGGATACTTTTGGTAGCCCAGTAAATGGGTGGTTCTTGAAACTTTATTTCATTTAAGGCCTTAAAACCTTGGTATTGTAAATATGTTTTTCTTTCAGTTTTTATTTTTTATACTAAAAAGACTCCATGCCCAATGCAACACTAGGAGGAAGATTTAACTTTGGTTTTACAAGAAAGGCATTGATATATGGTTCTTGAAACCTCACAGGGAGGATTTCATCCCCAGAAGGAGCCAATGTTAGCCTTGGAGGCAAATGGCCCAAAAATGGATCCAATTGCCTCAAAGTCTCCAAGTGTGCCTAAAAATCATGCCAATGGATCCATTTATACCCTCAACATTTTCAATTGTGGCTCAAAGATCATCTAATGATCAAAATCGACGCAAGAGGAAAGCCCTTGGAAGGCCTGAAAATCACTATCGGGAGGCAAAAAACCAAAGGAAAACAGTGAAAAAACCCATAGGCGCAGGCTTGAACAGGCATTACACAACCACCGTTAGATCTGGCCGATCAACGGCCAAGATCTAGGCAGAAAATCTCATATCGGTCGGGAAAAGGTGACAGGCTAAAAGCGGGCGCATGGCACCGCCAATCAGCAATCGCCGATGATCGGATCGTTTGGTCGCATCTGCGGGGAGCTATGTTATATATATAAGGGGCCCAGGAATTGAGAAATCAGTGATTGCAATCGGATCGCATCGCTGTATCACATCGGCATAATACATGGGGCAGGGCTTCCGCACATCCATATGGGCGACCCGAAGAGCCAGACTTGAAAGGGTTCGGGAGTCATATTATAAAAAATTTCAGGTCCGTGCCCAAGCATTTTTCAATGTTTTTTACGTATTTTCATTGTTTCAACGAAATACAAAGGAAGCTTGGCTAGTGCGATTATGATGAGCCTCAGACCCAAAAGGGTCCAGGAAGTGGAACGTATGATATTTGAAGTCCGCCAGGGCCGTTTTCTCATCAATTTTCAATGATTTGACATAATTCCAATATAAAGGAAAAATCAAAACAGGCAGGATTTCTGGCAGGCCGTGGGTGGTATGTGGTTTAGATCGAGCTCCGCCTGATGCCATACAGTTGTTGCCATGTGTCCAAGACAAGGAGGGAGAAAACCACCCTCATCAGGAAGTTAACTCGAGTACAAAGGAGGCACCCGATAAATACATAAAGTGGACCACACTACGACAGGTAAGGGACCAAGGCGTGCCTGAGTTTACCAATGTTTTCCATACCCTTCACACGAAGTTAGGTATCAAGGATTCTGAGAAACATTTGGTACTCAAGTATTGAAGCTTCCGACACAGGTACATCTAGGATGAGAGGGAGTTCCTGGACATATCCTCGCTTGGCACGACATACCGATACGCTATCAAGATTGAGAAGAAGTTTAAACAGAAAAAGTGAGACTTTGGATCTGTGAATCCGAAGCAAAGGAAAGTCACCCCCAAACCGTAAATCAAAGGGAAAAGTCAAGGTAGGGCGACTGAAGATAACCCGCCAAAGCGCAAGCAAAGAACAACACCACGAAGACAAAGAAGGACACGGGAAATTGGTGTGAGTTACATAAGAGATCCACTCACAACACAAGTGAGTGTCAGGCCAAGCAACCACTGGTGGTTGAGCTAAAGGCTTCTGAGTTCAACACATGTTCTGACTCTGAGTCATAAACCAATCAGGGGAATGACAAAGGGAAGCAAATCATTAATGCAGAGCCCAATGCCATTGTGGCCACCACAAAGATCTAGAAGATTAAGACTGAAGATCAAACCTAGGGGGAACACCTATTCCACTCACACATCTGGGTGAAGGGTTCTCTGTTGCAGTTGATTGTCGACAATGGGAGCCAAAAGAACCTCATTTCAGTAGAGGTCATGAGCAACTGGGCCTACTAACTATAGCACATCTATAGTCATACACCATTGGGTGGCTTCACCAAGGATCAGATCTTTGCGTCAGCCAACAATGTTACCTTCCCTACAGCATCAAGCCCTTCACGGATGAGGTACCATGTGGTGTTTCTCCTCTTAGAATTTTGTGATGTATTATTAGGAGAACCATACTTATGGAAGTGACATGTTGTATATGAGTCTAGACCTCGCTATGTTATTATTTCTTTGGGTACTAAGTTATACATGATACTGGAGGTAGCCCCACCTACCATCGTCTCTTTGATCTCTGCTAAGCAATGTAGTAAAGTCATCTCCCAGACTAAGAAATTTGCTTTCTTTCTGATTTTCTCTCAAAGTAAGGGGAAGGTCATTGCCACATCGATGGCCCCTAGGAAGGGTTCCTCCAAGTAGTAAAAGTAGGTGGATATGGTTGTGGAAGAATACAAATACATCTTCTCCTCACCCACAAGGGTACCCTTGCATTGTCAGGTCAAGCATTCAATCGATCTGACTCCCAGAGCACCTCTACCCAATGGGCTGATATATCGCCGTTCCATTCTAGAAAATGAAGAGATCAAGCAGAAAATCCAAGAGTTGCTGCAAAAAGGGTACATCCGACCAAATTTCTCACCTTGTGGGAGCCCGATTGTACTTGTACAGAAGAAGGATGGGACCTGGAGACTCTACATTGATTATTGAGCACTAAACAACATCACTGTCAGGAATATGTATGCAAACCCATGGATTGATGACCTGCTGGACCAACTCAAGGGGGCCAAGTATTTCAATAAGATCGATTTGAAGTCTGGTTATCACCAGGTTCCAATAGAGCCCACAGATGTATGGATGACTACCTTTAAATTCAAGGAAGGCCTTTTTGAATGGTTGGTTATTCCCTTCGGGTTGACAAATGCCCCTGCTAATTTTATGAGGCTAATGGATGACATATTGTGACCCTTCACCAACTCGTTCATGGTGTTTTATCAGGATGAAATCCTCATCTTCAGCAAGATTTGGGAAGAACACTTGCAGCACATTCGATACGTCCTTCAAACTCTTCGGCAGCACAAACTATGTGCCAACTTGGAGAAATGCACCTTTGGCATGAGTCAGGTCCAATACTTGGGTTACATCATAGATGAGCATGGCGTGCTTGTGGACACGACCAAGATCCAAGTCATTCGGGATTGGCCAACCCCAACCACTCTAATGGAGCTTCACATATTTTTGGGCCTTGCAAATGTTTATCGGAGGTTCATGTTGGGATTCTCCCATATCACTTTCCCTTTGAGTCAGATTACTATGGTCGGGGTGAAAACAAAGTTTTCCTAGTTCGAGTCCCAACCTAAGGCATTTGTTGAGTTGAAGCACTGCTTAACCTACAACAACCATTTGAAATCGAGATAGACGCCTTAGACTATGTTATAGGTGCAATCCTCACCCAACACGGGCTTCGAGTGGCCTATCATAGTGAGACAGTTTCCGATACAATTCGGAAGTAGCCCACCTATGATAAAGAGATGTATTCCATCGTGCAGGCTTGCCACCGATGGAAGCACTACATTCTGAGGAAGGAGACGGTCATCCACACCAATCAACGACCTCTTCAGTTTATATAGAAGCATGGGAAGTTGCAGAATGATAGCCATCAGAAGTCATCTACATATCTACAACAATTCCACTTAAACATTAAATTTACAAAAAGGGCAACACCAATCATGTTGCAAACTACCTCAACCAACCCCCATTTGTATCACTGACTACTATTCTCAAGTCTTGTGGTCATGAGACCTCTAGATGGCCGCAACTATACAAAAATGATCCATAGTTCGCCTCGACATACCAGATTCTAATAGCTAGAAAGAACGTTCTGGATTTCCACCTCCAGGATGCATTATTATACTACCTGGGCCACCTTTGTGTTCCTTCAAGCAAGCGTGCCAAGCTAATTTGGGAGGCGCACTACAGTGGGGTTGTAGGACACTTTGGTGTGGAGAAGACTGTGGCTATACTACAAAAGTACTTTTATTGGCCCAAACTCCGAATGGATGTTGGGAAATATATCAGATCCTACACTACCTGCGACATCGCTAACCCAACCATCAAGAAGCAAGGCCTGTATACTCCTCTGCCTACTCCCAGCCAACCGTGGGAATCCATCTCCATGGACTATATGTCTGGCATCCCTTCTACCAAGCATGGTAATGACTGTGTATTTGTGGTCGTGGATAGATTTTCTAAGATGGCTATATTGGCAGCCTGCAAGAAGAGTATCACAACAAAGGACACTGCCAAACTCTTCTTTGAACGAATATGGGTACATTTTTGGATCCCACAGACCATTATATCATATCGGGATAGTAGGTTCCTGAGCACATTATGGTCAAGCCTATGGTCACTACTAGACACCAAGCTCACCAAATCCACTGCTTTCCATCGCCAGACTGATGGCCAGACGAAGGTCGTCAATAGGATTATAGTGCATATACTCCGCATGTATAACTCCAAGCATCCTCGAACCTGGGATGAGAGTCTTCCATATGTCCAACACAGTTATAATAGAGCCCTCCATAGCTCGAATGGTCGCAGTCCCTTTCAAGTGGGTCTAGGATTTCAACCATTGTGTCTGATTGTTGTTGCCATGCCTCATGCAACTACACAGACATAATCCACACATGTATTGTCGGAGGTTGATAAAGCGACCAGATTTATTAAACGCATCCAACACATCCATGAGTAGGTTAACAACATCTTGGAGAAATCCAATGCCAACTACAAGCAACGACATGATCAACATCGGGTGCCACACAAGTTTCAGGTGGCGACAAAGTTTGGTTGCATTTGCAGAAAGAACGCCTTACTGGAGTCCATCGGAAGCTCAGACCACTCCTATATGGTCCTTACACCATTACCAAGGTTGTGGGAGACAATTCTTTTAAGCTCAGCATTCCCCCATTCCTTGGCCTGCACCCAGTGTTCAATGTGGACCGCCTTCGACCATACTTCCCACCATTGTTGTACACATCAGACATTGCAGAACAACTCCAACCAACAAAGTTAAACCCAGAATGCATGGAACAAGCCACAACTAATCATATTATGGACACACAGGTTAAGAACACTCACTAGAAAAATATCCAACTATATCAGGTTGTCAAAGCTGGCCAACTCCTGCACCAAGGTAAGTGACTCACCAGGGCCCAAGTTCAGCAGAAATTTCCTCACCTCATGGAGGCTCTGCACGCAATGGGGACCATTGCTTCCTAAGGAGGAAGGAATGATCCAGGTGGATATTGGTGGCCACCTAGACCTCCAGTTAGTTTCATTTGTTTCCTTGTTTATTTCAACATTTACTATTATTCGTTGTTTTTCAGATCCTAAATTTCCGGAGCAGTTTTGACCCCCTAAACGACATTTTTTTGAGGTCCACGGCAGGCCCTTAGCCAAAGGTAGGGGCCTGTGGAAAATATTGTAGTACTCGAAGAGGCTTTTCCAACAAGGTATCACACGCCCCAAATGGAGATAATATGACCCATGTATGACCCCAGGAAGTTGGCTGCCCAACTAACCCCAACAGGTCCCACAAACTCTTGGTGTTACATCTCCTCGGGTTAGGGTTTTGGTTATTTAAGGTTTTCTCATGTTTTTCAATAATAAATAGGCCCTTAAGCCTCATTGTAACACAAGTTCAAAGGCATGTAGCCACCACATCTCTTCTCATGGATAAGCTACTATCGCCCGAGCTAGTCTTATTTCCATTCTATTTGTTTAAGATCATACATTCCAAAAAACTTATCACATATTTTATAAAAAGCCTCTATATATTTCTTGGAAAGGTTTTCAAACCATTCAAAAGCTAACCTAGTAAGAGTGTGTGGAAATAATTTGGCCGTAACTTTTGGCCATGTCCTCAAGTATTTACAAATTTTTATGGACTTGGACAAGTGTGCTAGAGAGAGATAACCATAGTGCACTAGAGAGGCCCAAGCACAAGTGTGCTACACAAGAGATGCACGAAGATATGTGCCCTTAGGCATAAAACACTTTATAAGGGATATAAATAATATCACAAGATGATGGAATACAAATGCGAGTTGTGGTGTACTTATACACAAGAAGGGCTCTGCCTAGGGGTTAATAAGCCTACATGTACAAATTTTACTAGGTTGGCCTATCCTCTCCCAACTATTACAACAAATGATAATAAATGATTGAATGGTCTTAGCCATGATTACAAATACATTAATGATACATATAAGTGTCTTGAGGCATGGAGATTGCACTCATAATTCTAACATAATTCCACATCTCTAAATACAGATTTCATCTAATAGCAATTCCTCCTAATTTCCTTACTTTGCTTAAGACAAAAAACTTGCACCCAAACAACAATTGAAGTAGAATTATCCTAACTAATATTTTTCATGTTTCATAAAATACATACTTTAACCATTGCAAATTGAAAACTCTGCATTTGTAAAGATTGATTTCATGGGAAAGCAATTCTTCCTCTCCCTTATGGTCTTTAGGCCTTACTAACCTTGAGTTGTTCATGTTGAGGGGAATGCAAGTTACTTGTTGAAACTACTACTAATGTGTAACACCTCCCATTTCACACTAAAAATAAAATTCTAATTAAAAATTATTCTTAATGTAGTCTTAAGGAAATTTATTATCAATGTGAATTTTTCTTCCTTTATAGTGAATTCAAGAATACTGGACTTCCTAACATTGTTATCGAACCATAATTGTAGTCTTGAAAGGTCCATAAAATTTGAAGTTGCTAAAATTTACATTTTTAACTAGACTTGACTCATTTTTAAAGTCTAATACTTAGCTTTTAAGTTAATCTATGTTCTTTGTATTTTTAATTTATATAATATGTGTGACATATGTAACTCTTATATGTAGGTTTATAACTTATCATTTTATTCTACTAAATTAGATCATTCATTTATAATACCTTATAGTTTACTTAATTACTTTTACATTGGTCTTAATGTCAGTTATGGTCTCTAATCAAGTTTATCATCCTAATTGCACCTCCAAACCATAGTCTTGATACACTGCCCTTTTTTTAATTAATCCTTCATGTTACTTATCATGGTAAATTTATCACCTTTGTTGGTTCTTAATTGAGTTTACTATGTTAAAAGATTTGTCCTTTCAATTGATGTCCCAACAACTATTATGTCACCAATAATTAAATACCTCATGCAAAATGATATTCCAACTATATGATATGAATGGAAGTAAGTGCTAAGTTTATGTGGAGCACTCACATTCCTCCATGTGTGCTAGATACATGTGAGCTTCATGTGATGACACAGTTTGTGGTGTTTACGAGGAATTTTTACATGAACGGTTTTGATTTCTCTTCAGGAAATCAATGATCCACAGCATTAGGGTTTTCATTACGATTTCTTGGTTATGTCCTTTCGGCTTTTGTTCAGACATATGCCAAGAATTTCGGCTCAACTTTCTTCACTCTGCAATTTTCTGAAATTCATTGATACAATAGTCTAACATTCATTTACTACACCCTACATTCTTTTCAATGCTTACTATCCAATGCTAAAAACTAAGGAGCTACTGTATATATATCAAATGGTATATATATTGATCGATGGAATTGCTAGTATACAAACACAACACTATTCATAATCTCTAAATCATTGGCTTCCTCGAGATTGTTTTGAATGCTCTGTACAAAGTGTAGGCAGTCACAAACAACCATCCTCTAGACCTGTTCTTCCATATGCCTCAACTCCCAACACCACTACAACCATCCCCTGTTTTCTGTACAAGTAAAAAACAACATCAATAGGTCATGTGCCTACATCCATTGCTTATCAGCCTATGAATTATATGTTAATTGTTTCTTGGTTGCAGTAATCATAATAAGAATGAGAAGTGCTTCATATCCTTTAACTTTTGAATAGTAGAGTGTGTTCTACAATTTTACGTTTTGTTAATTCATTATAGCCACCTAAGAAAACATATATATATTATATGGGTCATTCAACTGGGAAAACAATGACAGAGAATAAAACATGATACTCATGTTAATTGCTCAAATGAGTCATGTACCACTGGTGTACTATTCACAAGAGTGCTGGAACATATGCATGTATTCAAATCTTCAAAAGGTAGAGGAATGGTTAATTTGAGTGTTGGGTTTGGCATTAGACAAACAATTTGTCTAATTGGGATATAGCATTATAGTGTATTAGTATCCACAGCTGGCACTGGTCTTGACTTTCCACAATAATCAATATATAACCTCTCTTATATATTTGTCAGATTTATAGTTAGATACATGAGTCCATTTATAAAGATTGCATCTACCTAGTCCAAACTTCATTTAGTTCTATTTCCTTTGCAATGTTGTTTCAAACTAGATTTGATTGATCTTTACTTTCTATTATTTTCTCTTGACTTTCCTTTAGTGAGAACAAAGGGATTCTTTTGTTCACTGCCTCTGCGAGTAGACAGAGGGCCGGTTTCCATTGCACTTCTCAACCACATGCTCCTGGGCAAATCTTTCCTTTGAAAATGAAAATGGTCCGTAATGCTGAGGGTCCCCATGGTGGAAACAACTACAATGAAGCTTCTACCTATTATTCAACAATGAATATGTTTGTAATGATCCTAATTACAATGATAATTTTTTATCTTTATATGTGCAATATATAACCTCTCTTGAAATAAGAACTATCAATATATAACCTCTCTTGACATAGGAACAAATCTCTTCCACTTGATAAATATTACAGATAGATTATAGATCTCTTTATCTCTTGTTGAATCCCCTCATGCTCAATTTCTCGTTGGTTATTAGTATCTTCTATTGGTAACTACTTGTGATTTATGTTCACGTATTTTCCTTCTTTATTATGTTGCCTTTCATCAAGTAATTACCAATTTAAATGACTATCTTGGTCATAAAACTTGTAGTTGGATCTTCACACCGCAATAAACATAATTTTTAGATCATAATTCCAATTGAAATTCAATATGTTTATAGTTTAGCTTCTACTATGAAACAAATCAACATATTTCATCCTTACAAAATTCACATTGCGATGTGGTTACAAAAATTAATTCATGCCACCCCTATGCTTGATGGCCTCCATTTCTTGCATTGCCCAAAATTGTTGAGTCTCCTGCTTGACCCAAGTATGGTGGACTACCCAAGATTGGCTGATTAGGATGTGCTTGAATGTTACCATATCCTTGACTCCAATTTCCTCATTGTAGCCATGGAGGGACTGAGTAGCCTAAGAGTCCACTTGTGTTACTAACCCCAGCACTGAGTGCAGGTGTCATATAAACACAGATAGGATTTAAACCTACACTAGTAGGGGTATAGGAGGTGGGCACAACCCCTCGCTGATAGTGGGGGACTTGGATGTTAATTAGCTCTTGGTATGATGGTGTGTGCTTTGCAATGTGGTCCAGCGTGTTGGACATCATCCTATTTGCCTCAAATTGGCTTGGGCCATAGACTTCCCTGCTTTTCATCCCTCCTCCTCTTTCCAATACTTCTTGAACCTTTCTTACCTCCCTCTCTTTCCTTGCCAACTGTTTTTGATGTTCCTTACCTTCCCTTGCTTTTTGTCTTTCCATCCTTTCCTTTGATCAAGCTTCTGTTGCTGCAATCGTTGCAACTCTCTTGTCCTTGGCCAACTCCTTTCTCTTTTTAGTTTCCTAAATTTCATTTTTTTTACGTTCAAACTCAAACAATAATTTCATATAATCTTCAGATGTCAGAAACTGTGAACTCCTCCCCAAATGAAGACAATCTACAGTTGAGTGCCTTGATGAGGCCTTCACTCTCTCTACTGGTAGCTTTAGGAATGCACCAAGTATTCTTTGATTTGTTGTCCCATGCTCCCTAGGATCTGACACTTGGCTTTCAACCTCCGGTACAATTTATTGGCCCCAATTGTTGGCTTCTTCAAGGTACTTCATACTGAACAAACTCCTCTTCCAGTGAACCATTGTCCACAAAATAATGAAGTTCGGTGTTCAAATCTGATGGTTGTGAAGGCATGTCCATGCTTTCCTCATTGGTGGTAGACACATTATGTGTGTTGATATTCATCATGGCCTCTGCCAACCATGATGGTGGGCTTACTTGGGTTGGCATGCTCAATTGCTCATTGTTTAATCCTGTTGCATTATCATTTGAAATCAAGTTTGCATTTTCATTCGCTTCATCAACTGCCTCATATGGAATATCACATGCAGAATTGGCAAGTGGTTCAGTGGGTGTGACAACCTCCATGATATTGACAATTGGTTCATGACTGAACTGTGTCTCACTCACATGTTTATCATCATCACCACATAAGTGCCCTTCATAAAGGGACATTATACCTTCAACAACAGCAACATCTTATTGGGCATCAACATGGTCTTGTAAGTTCTCTGCTTCTTGACCTTCCACATAAAATGCTTCGCTATACAACCAGTGCC
This sequence comes from Pinus tabuliformis, assembly GCA_031772625.1. Taxonomy (NCBI): domain Eukaryota; kingdom Viridiplantae; phylum Streptophyta; class Pinopsida; order Pinales; family Pinaceae; genus Pinus; species Pinus tabuliformis. Next base: position 86,879,400 of record CM062814.1, on the reverse strand, counting down.
ATGCATAAGAGCATCAACATTAAGTGGTCATATACCAGTCCTCCTAAATCTAGCCTTGATATTAGAAGGTGTGAGAGCCCTTTTAAATGCTTTACTTGCAAGCTCAACTAGCTCAAACCTCTTTACTTCCACCCCTAGATTCTTTGCCATCCACGAAGCTCTCTCGACCCTGAAATAATTCTTGAAAGGCCCAAACACGTTGACATCAAGGGGTTGCAATCTGAGTGGTATGAACTGACAATGTTAACAAGTCAATGCCAAAATTGTTGGCTGCCTCAATTGTCTGCATAGCCATGTGGCTTCCATGGCCATCTAAAATCAGATCGTACAAGGAACATGAGGAGGCGAGGGGCGAGGGGGGCCCAACTGCGATCCAATTCATCAGATGAGGATAGGGAATTGGGAGCAGACAATTGAGGAGCATTTGATATTCTAATAATTAAAAGAGAATTTGTAAACCAGTGGGTTTGTTATTCATTTAGAAATGCTTCTCTAACTAGACAGTGAATCTACCTGACATCAGAATTTTCTCTTTGAAAGGATATTCTTTGCTTCCCTGTTTTTAATTCCTGAATTGAAAAGGTTGGTGTGTTTGATACTTGAATTTAAAGGGTTGTGGCATTTATTGCATCCTCTGAACTAATTCCTGAATTGAATGTTGTCATTTATTGTCTTCAATGGGTTGAATGGTTAAACACACATGTACATATCGTTGTCACACATTTCACCTATTCTTGTACAGGGATCACTGAGCAATGGGATGTGTTGCTCCAGTGGAAATCAATGGGTGACTATTTGATAGGATAGGTGTACTCCTTAATAAAATTCAATGGAATGTTTTGTAGTGCATTTTGACTTATTTGGTACTTCAGCGCTGGAGGTACTTGGGACATTATGTCTTGTCAACCTGTGATGTTAAGGTTTGGTATTTGACACTTGTTGGCCCAATCAATATGTGGGCCCATTTTAGACTAAATTATATAACTTATATAACTTAATATAAACTATTTATGTGCATCCTTTTTATGGTTTATGAATATTTTTTGATGGATGTGTGGGACTAGTACTATAACTAGTATGGGTCCTTGCACAACAATAGAAAGCTCTCCCCTAATATAACCTTAAATACAATATCTAAAATTCATTGTGCAGCTATGACAAAGGTAGTCCCAATTAAGGCAAATAAAGCTGGCCCTCTTCTTCATATTATTTTGTAAATCTTAATTGTGAAGCATAGTGCAAATTTTGCTTGAATGCTTTTACAAGGGAAAATCAATGTACAGTCATGAATACATTTGTGGGCAAGGGACTTTGGACTTTGCATCAAGGTTGAGCTTATATCATATCCCGCGATACCTTTCTAAGCGGGGGATTTAGTGGTAAAGCCACCCATAATCCGTCTTTCGACAGCCACTGATTCTAGCATATTACATGCAACGTAAATCTACTAGGATAGTTGCATATATTGGTTACCATGCACTCAAACTTATATTCTAATGCTATACAAAGTCACAATTTTTTAACCAATATTGGCTTTTAAGAATCTAGACCATAACAAATCCCATTACAATGTTCTCATGTTGTCAACAATTGCATGTTACTGTAAATATTCCCCAAAACACATTTGAATACCAATTGCTGAAGATATAATTTTACGGGGAACAAAATTGTATTTTCAATACAGTAAAATCGAATGAAGAAAGAGGAAAAACTATAAATTGTTAACTGTAGAACCATAAGGCCTTTCAAGAATGACAAATAAACTCTCTTAAAAGGAAACACAAGTTTAGGTATAAACGTAAAAGGAAGGATAAGATCGTCTTCCCACATTCAGCATGGATCTGAAATAAAAACAGAAGTAAGCTGATTCATTTAATGCAAGATTGGAGATAACAGTGTTATAAAATAAACGTAAGGCAATCCATCTTTGTTTATCCTAGGCTTCTAGTCTTGGCTAAATACTTGGTGGAAAATAATGCTTCAAATGGAGCCCTAAACATTACCCTAACTGTTCTATTGCTTGTCAATTTCATGCTCACAGAGATATCAGGTTAATCTTCTGAAGCCCATCTAAGACGGCAGCTTTGGTGTCAAATTCAAAGTGAATTGCAATGTACATTTTTCGCATGGAGACATTTACATGCACCCAAGGATTACAATGACCTTTTGGAAAAGTATCTTTAATGGAACGAAGATAGAATTAAGGACAAAACTTGCAGTTAGGGATTTACCACCATTTTTTTGCACAAAAGGTTCCAATATCAGGGGCTATAACCCAGTAAATCAATTTGATGGTACAACACATAGCTAAGACCTGGTTTCGATTTGTGCCCTGAGTCCAGATGAAAGCTTCAGTAGTTGTATCAATGTATTGTTTAAACTTCACAAAACATTCCAGCTATTAGAGGAATGAGGAAAATAATACCTCTTTGTCAGGCATAACAATAAATTCCAAATTATGTTAAATATTCACAACAGAGGGAGTGTCAGTTGACTTGCCTATGTTGGAGACTAGTTCAGCAGAAATTTTCCATGTTGCAAGATACCATTCCCCGGAGCATACCTCTACTATGGTGACTGAAAGTGCATTTTTAAAGGATTTGTATGTACTTACTCTGTTTTTCAAAGGTTGTGGATGGATGAGATAAGTACCTAAACCAAACGATTTTTTCTTGTCAAGGATGCCAAAAGTATGTTGATGAGTGCCAATTCAGACCTTATTGCTGTGCTGACTGAAATAGACTAACTGCCTTTCTTTATGTATAAATTTTATTTTTGTATGATATAAGTAGTATTTTCTCAATAAAAATATATATTCGCAACAGAACGACAGTTGGAACTTGGAACCAATAAAAAAGCTCCTCAAAGATCAATCACATAATCTTCAAATCTTGCTAATGCTAATGAACTGTGCTTGCGAGAACTGTTGTTAATTAGCAATTCCACAGGTCAGGATAGCTTTTCTGTTTTTTGCAAGTGACAGACATGGTATATGAATTTTAAACCATACATATGAGAATAAAAATAAAGAACTATAGAGACAAAGAGCATGCAAGAGGCGTTCCAGAAATTCAACAGAGTCAACTTTTCATTGCATGTAACATTCAATGTTCATTGTGAAAGGGTGACTAATTCATCCAGCTTCATTACTGATGAAGAACCCCAAAATTACATGTATCGTAGTACTCTATAGATCTTTATGCTCAGAACTGTTTGATTTATTGCTTTTCTCCCCTGCATCACTTGAGCTACTCTCTGTCCCACTTTCTGATTCATCCATTTCATCATTTTTATTTATCAATCCCTTCATTGCACTCGAAGCGAATGGAGGAAAATTATGTTGATTATAATATGGCTGAGAAGGATGAGACAAATACTGTGAAGAAGGTTGAAATGCTTGATATCCATATGCAGAGGATGGGTAATGACTTGGAAGATATGAGTTCATATGATGCCATGCTGGCATAGATAGATAGCTGCCAGAAGGTCGTTGAACAGAATATGGGGGAAACATTGAATATGGTCGGGGTAGGGGAGGTAAAGGGCCTGTAGGAGCAGAAATATTTGTCATTATACTAGAAGTAGCAGATACAGGTGCAGCATGAAGATGTGGAGATGGTAAAGAGAGTGTTACTCCTGAAGTAGTCAAAACCTGAGGAAAACTGGAGGACCTAAATTGTTCTGATGACATGGACCTTCCTGAAACAGGGAGGACATACCGTCCTGCTTGTGATATTGGGGGCTTGCTAAGGAGCACAGGAGGTTGCCTCTTCCCTGATGATTTGCTTCCCGTCAAAACACTTTTTGCTGGCACTGTGGGTGCTGTCATCACAGCTTGCTGTAAAACAGAAAAACACATTTGAAGATTCATCAACTACTCATTGCAAGCATTGAAATTCAATAGATCAAATTTCATCTGATAGAATTTTATTCTATTAAATTTGAACAGATAATTCAAGACTTAAAGAGAATATATACTGTATATTCATTCTATGGTGAAAAAACTTCTTGAACAACAAAGCAGTAGTTGTCCAATTAAATTTACAAGTCAAGTAATATTCAATCCCAAAAGAGGACCCCGGGGGCCAGCTCAACTGGCAATGGCAGTGTAAATGAAGTATTATGTGTGAGGAGGTCCGTTGTTCAAATCCCCCCAATTCACCTTGTGCATGCAGAAAGGGGCCTAATGTACGCTCCTAGAGTTTATAGTGGTAACGGTTGAAAATGACCCCTTGTCACGCGAGTACGAGACTAGCCTAGTTGCCACTAGCCTGGTCGTTGATTCCTCTAGTCACAAAAAAAAACAACTATTTGTTGATTTGGGGTAGGTAGCACCGGATGTGCTTTAGCCATGAAAATTGGTGGAGAGGCTAAAGCACATGAGATCTCCAAGACCCAGAAATGGTTTGGGCAGATTCTAACTAGTTTGGGAGATATTAAAATAATTAATATTTTTAATGGAGTTCCTAAATCTAAACATAGGAAAATAAAATATTAATGGGTATTAATATAAAACTAGGTTAGAAGGTTTCAAAAGTCATGGATCAAGCCAAATCTAATATTAGCCGTTGATTAGAGATTTAATCTCGGCCGTTGAAGGACCAACAAGAAAAGTATAAGAGGAGCCTTGAGGGTCAGTTGGAAGGAACACCAGAGTGATCAGTCATTCGTTTTGCTAGAGCAGTGTTGCTAAGAAAAGTTGAATCAGTGATCAGCAGCGAGTACTAGAAAGAGAGGCAGAGATAGTGCCGAAAGACCAACGCGGAAGTAGAGAGCGAGAGCAGTGGCCAGAGCAGGCCACACAAAACCCAGCGGAGACAATGCAGAGCCCAGAGGGACTGCGTCATCCACGCAAAAGGCAGAGGGAGTGATGCAGAGGGTCCTAGAGGCTGTGCAGTGCCTCAGAGGGCTAACGCAGAGGGTCCTGTGGCTGACGCAGAGGCTAGAAGGGCCAGCGATGAGCTTCAGAGTCGTTGGAGAGAGTTTCGTGGGACAGGTTTTCTGAATACCTGTTTCCGAATAGAGAGTTATTTCTACCATGTATTTTTCTTTGTCGGGTGAGCCGGTTAGGAACCCGGTGGTACTCAAGGAAATACTTCATAATAATATACCCTTAGAATAACTACACCGGTTTTCCTGCATTGGGTTTTTCCGGGGAAATTTGTCCAAAAATAACGATGTCACTTGTGTGTTTGTTTTCTTTCAGCTGTTGATTTGTAGATGTTGTGACTGTATTGTGTTTATTTCGGTATTTAACTGTATTAATTAACTTGTTCGAATTTAAACAAGTCGAAGAAATAAACCAATAGAATACAAATTAATTTTCTAATAGATAGACTTAGAAAATTCAACATGGTATCAGAGCATGGTTGCAGATCACAGGAAAGCTAAAGGCATCAGCAGAGCAGAGCATTTATAGCAGATTCAGCTGTCCCGAGTGACAGAGTTGATCCTTGCAGAAAGCGACAGAGGAAGGGTTGACGCAGAGGGACTGCATCATCACTCCGGGCCTGAGAGAGGCCAGCGTAGAGGCTAAGGAAGGCAGAAACAGGCTCATGCAGAGCCACGCAGAGGCTAGGAGGGCTGTTGCAGTTGGCTAAGGGAGCTATTTTGCTGGTGCCGGGATTGTGCAAAACCAAGAGGCTCAATCATTCAGTGGTTGGGGCAAAGGTAGTTGTGGGCAGTTTGCGGGAGCAAAGCTAGTGGGTTACTGTGGTCAGAACAGTACCTAACAAGGCAAAACCAAGGTAGAGGGAGTTGCTGCCGAGGCGGATTTCTAGCCAAGGAATTTGAATCAGTGTTGCAATTGCACAGACGATCAAAGAGGGGCAACTCGACGATTGGCAAAAGGATTTCCAAGAGGGAAATCAGGACTTAGAGGGAGTCTAGCAGAGAACTTCCAGACGGAAAGTAGAGAGACTCAACAGGAGTCGAATAGAGAACTTCCAAACGGGAAGTAGAGAGACTCGGAGGAGTCGACAAAGAAGAGCATAGAGATGGCTGTGAATGGGCTGAGGGATCAGGATAGGGTGGACGAAGCATCCAACTTTGTGGTCTGGAAGGCCAGGATCCTGTCCATTCCAGACAGATATCGCATCAAGGCCTTCGCCTTGAAAGTAGTGGCAATCCTAGTTGACCCGGCTGAAAATGAGAAGTACGAGGAGGCAATGGCCAAGGCGAAGTGCATCATCCTTGATGGGGTCAAGGATCATGTGGTCCAACATATTGCCGAGAAGGAAATGACAAATGAGATGTGGGAAGCCCTGAAGAAATTGTACCAGCATACTTCCGTGCAGAGGAAGATGTTACTTGAGAATCAGTTGCGGTCATACCAGATGCAGAAGGGGGAGCAGATAGATCACTTCCTCGGTCGGTTGAAGGAGATCCGGGACCAGCTAACTTCCATAGGGGCCACGCCAGATGAAGAGATGTTGGTGAGGACCACACTTAACGCAGTCTCCGAGGAGTGGGAGACATTTGTCCAGAGTATACTGGGCAAGGCGGATCTTCCAGACTGGGAAGAATTGTGGGTGGCTCTTCACCAAGAGGAGATCAGGCGGTTGAGCAAGACGGGGAGTAGCGGGAAAGGAGTGAGGATCAAGAAGGAAGAGGAAGAGGATGCAGCTCTGGCATCTGCGGGAAAGCAGGAGAAGAGGAAGAAGAAGGACCTCTCCAAGGTCAAGTGCTTCCATTGTGGGGAACTGGGTCACTATACGAACCAGTGTCTGAGGAAGAGGGTGAGACTTTTGACTCTAAGCAGTGCCAACGAAGGTGGAGAAGGAGGTCAAGGAGGATGACGATTGTGCCATGAGTGCTCATGTACCTCTAGAGAAGAGGTGGGGAGACATCAAGCTGTAGTCAGGAAAACTACAGGCAATGACGGGCAGGATCCTTGAGGTACCCAACCTCTTGGAATATACCTTGCTACGGGGGCCCCGAAGACAAGTAGCAGCACTGGCGGATGTAGGTAAATATGAATGCAGATGAAGAGGCAAAGAGTGCTACATTGCAGGAGTCCCCGGGTAGCGCGAGGCTAGCAGGCTGCAACAGTGCGAGAGGCACGAGAGTGTTGCACCAGTGCAGGATGGCACAGAGAGGTGTGCAATGGTGCGAGATGCAGGGAGTTGTTGCAGCAATGCAGAGGTCAGTAGAGGGAGCACTTGTTAGCCGCAGAGAGAGCTTCAACAGTGGGAGTGTTTCTAGCCTAACAAGGATGTCAGAATTTGGGTGGATCAGTAACTTACTTCTCAGTAACTGAGTTGCAGTGCAGATGCAGTGTTGGAAGAAAGGACCAGCAGTAGCACGGATGCAGAGGGAGTTGTCATACGGATGCAACAGTGGCAGTCGCAGAGCCATGGGCAATGTACAGGATGCAGCAATGCATAGGATGTTGGGCGGAGAGGCCTAGCATCAACACAGGTACCGGTGCCAGATAATCAGAGTGATACTCAGTGTGGAGTATTACTAGAGCATAGTCCTCGCTAAGAGAGAGTGTTGATTTGGGGTAGCATCGGATGTGATCTAGCCATGAAAATTGTTGGAAAGGCTAAAGCACATGAGATCTCCAAGACCCAGAAATGGTTTGGGTAGATTCTAACCGGTTTGGGAGGTATTAAAATAATTAATATTTTTAATGGAGTTCCTAAGTCTAAACTTAGGAAAAATAAAATATTAATGGGTATTAATATATAACTAGGTTAGAAGATTCCAAAAGTCAACGATCAAGCCAAATCTAATCTTAGCCGTTGATTAGAGATTTAATCTTGGCCATTAAAGGACCAACGAGAAAAGTATAAGAGGAGGTTTGAGGGTCAGTTGGAAGAAACACCAGAGTGATCAGTGATTCGTTTCGCTAGAGCGGGGTTGCCAAGAAAAGTCGAATCAGTGATCAACAGTGAGGGGCAGTGAGTACTGGATAGAGAGGTAGAGACAGTGTCGAGAGACCAGCACAGAAGCAGAGAATGAGAGTATCAGCCAGAGCAGGCCACACAGAGCCCAGTAGAGACAACGTAGAGCCCAGAGGGACTGTGTCATCCACGCAGAAGGTAGAGGGAGTGACGTAGAGGGTCCTAGAGGCTGCGCAGTGCCTCAAAGGGCTGACACAGAGGGTCCTAGAGGCTTCGTAGTGCAACTGGAGGATGACGCAGAGGCCAGAAGGGCCAACGTTGAGTTTCAGAGTCATTGGAAAGGGTTTTGTGGGACAGGTTTTCTAAATACCTGTTTCCGAATAGAGAGGTATTGCACCCAATTGTACTCAAGGAAATACTGCATAATAATATACCCTCAAAATAGCTGCACTGGCTTTCCCACATTGGGTTTTTCCGGGGACATTTGTCAAAAAATAATGGTGTCACTTGTGTGTTTGTTTTCTTTCAACTGTTGATCTGTAGATGTTGTGACTGTATTGTGTTTATTTCGATATTTAACTGTATTAAATAACTTGTTCGAATTTAAACAAGTAGAAGAAATAAACCAGCAGAATATAGATTAATTTTCTAATGGATAGACTTAAAAAATTCAACACTATTCAATCCCAAAAGAGTAATGCAGATTCTATCCATCCTTTTTCCTTCTACTAGTTTGATTCTCCTTTAATTTGAATTTGCACTTTTATGATCTTTGGTAGTGAAGCAAACTCTTAGTGATTGCTAAATGAACCTGATGCAGGGTACGGAGTAGGAAGAGAAGATAAGAGGATATAGAAAGTTGAAACTGAAATAAAATAAAATGGCACACAAATTAAGGCTCTACGGGTCATGGAATGGATGGTATTGTATATCACTACCAGTTTCTATTTCTTTTTTCAGCTCATTAATATAGACTCTACCGGAGAGAATTTTATCTGTCAAATACTTTGCAATGTCTCCAAACTCTGCATATCAAAACCTTCTCATTTCTGATTAAAGTATCTCAAAAAACCTGCAGAGCAATCTGTGCCAGAACATTTTTTCTCACAAAATATACTTGAAGCACATGCAAGAAGGAGATATCCCATTTCAGAGGAACACAGCCAGAAAGAAAACAGTTCATGTAAATAAATAACTGTGGAAACAAAAACAGTTTAAATATCACTACGTAATGCCTTTACAAGGGAGAGATTATTAACCTTAGGAATTCAAACAGACGGATTCATTCTTAGAAACATTATTAAGACAAAAATTGGATTCAATACTGGAATTTCTCATTCTCATTTTATTAATTTTGATTTTGGAATCAGTCAAGGCATATTCTCATCCTTTAAAGCCTGGGGTGGTTAAACAGTCTTTGTCAAATTAGAACATGCTTCCACGTCTCAGTTACTGAGGAGTGCCCTTGCTTCTGGAGATATAGACGATAGATATTGAAAGTCATGGAAATTCTACTCTGCCCCACATGGATGAGTTCACAGCATTCAAATCTGATCTAGCAATATCAGCCAGGATAGGGTTATTCAGAAAAAATAGATTTTCTTCAGATTGTTCCCAAAGAATATATGCTGGATCTCCATGAAAAAAGCGGCAATACACATGTTCATGCCTTGGCCCACCGATGTATCAATTTGTGTATTATTTTAGGTGCATTAATGAATATAAGATGCATTCTCCCAAAAGAAAAGTTATTGATTTGGTAGGACTCATAGTTGTGCATTCCATATTCTGCAGGTTCTTGAACACAGGACAGGAAGAACATGCACTTATCGACATTTAAGTGAGAAAATAAAAAGACTGCAGTGCCTATAATGGATTACATAAGCATAGCGTAATGTATAGTAAAGAATATATGAAAATAGAGTAGTTGTGATATACTAGGAATTATCTCGAGATACCCAGAATTTGGAGAATATGCATATGCCTTATCTGTTAATGCAATTCGATAGTTAAAAAGCACTTACAATAAGCAAAGGAAGTAAGTGTATTCAAGGACGGAATAGCTTACCAGTGGATAGAACATTGGATATGAGTGAAACAACTCTTCCCCATCAGCATCCAAATCTGACCTGCAAATTTTCATCTTACATGTAAATCCAACATTTGGAATTTCAATCAGATAGACAGAAGATGCCAAATTAAGAACATTGGGAAAGAAAAGTCTGATGTCAACATATTATTGGACTGTAACATTAAAATGCATAAGTTATTAACTCGTTAACAAATAAAATATTCATATTTTGAAATAGTTCTCTTCTTTAACAGAAAGTCATAATTGAATAGAAAACGCTTCAATAATGTTATTGGCCATACTCTCAAATTCAACACAATATGTTAGCTTGCAACGAAATGAAAATGCATACTACTCTAGGGACATTGGTGCAAAGTTCTTATCACCAACTACATGGAATGAATGGTTAGACTATGACTATCAAATCTCCCATGTGGCCAAAACCCACTTGGTCAACCAACTTGACGTTCATCATCATTTCTAATGCAATAAAAAATTGAATGCTCTTGGCTCACTAATCCATGGTTCCACCTCCCACTATATCTCATAATGTGATGAGAAATGAATTGGTCATTTAAGGCCATATGAATTTGATCATTTAGGACAGTATATAAAGTTAAACATTGTCATTTAAGCCATACCTAATTCAAGCCTCGAAGGTTAGCACCTTGGCATGTACGAACAAAGATTCAAGGGAGGTAAACACTATGTTGTATATGATCACCAATTCTAAGGAAAAATACTAAGGATGACAATAATGCACTTAACAAATTAATATTTTCATTTTACAACAGATTCTAATAAATACTATCATGCAAAATTAATGTTTTTGAAAAGATTTGTTAAAGAAGGAAGCACCCCTAGCAAAAACGTTGAAATGCTATATTGTTTAGTAGATATGCCAAAATCATTTTGTCTAAATAGATGCATACATCTTTTGAAATATACCTAGCGAGGTATCTGTTGCCACCTAAACCCACACCCCAGTTAACGTGGAGAAAATATTTAACTCCACTTGGTGTGGCCTTAGGGGCAAGTTTCAAGTTGAGTAGTTGTCACTCAAACCTCAACTCTTCTGTCTAGGCTAACTCCTAGTGAAGCCAAGATGGGTGGACCCTATGAAAATAACTAAGAGTTAGCAAGCTCTAGAAAACGGAAAAAATGATTCTAGGAGTTAATTATAATTAACCAAGATGCATTCAACCATCAATGTATAAATAACAGCAGAATACTTCAAGCATGTAGATAAAATTAACAAGCATAAACCTTCATGATCATTTATCACAAGAGATATAACAACAAGGATCAATAAGCAACATAATTTCAAAGAATGAGATAAATAACAAGTAAAGACCAATGCCCAATGTGAAAGTAAATGTTCCAAGTAAAAGATAACAACTTGAAAATAAAATTCCTTGAAAATGATAGCTCAAATATGTTGATTTGGGGTAGCATCAGATGTACTCTAGCCATGAAAATGGGTGGAGAGGCTAAAGCACTTGAGATCACCAAGACCCAAAAATGGTTTGCGGAAATTCTGCCCAGTGAAGAAAATATTAAAATAATCAATATTTTTAATGGGTTCCTAAATCTAAACTTAGGAAAATAAAAATATTAATGGGTATTAATATAAAACTGGGTTAGAAGGTTCTAAACTTCTAGATGACATGGATCAAGCCAAATCTAATCTTAGCCATTGATTAGAGATGTAATCTCAGTCGTTGAGGACTCAACAAAAAAAGTATAAGAGGAGGCTTGAGGGTCAGTTGGAGATACACCAGAGTGATCAGTCAGTTCGATTTTCTAGAGCGGGGTTTGCTAAGAGAAATCGAACAAGTGATCAGTTGTAGCGAGGGGCAGTGAGTGCATAGAAAAGAGCCAGATATAGTGCCGCAAGACCAGCGCAGAGGCAGAGAGGTAGACGCAGAGCTAGAAGGAGCCACGCAGAGGCCAGCAGTGACTGCATAGAGGGCCAGCAGGCCTGCATGACTGATGCAGAGGCTGCAGAAGTGACGCAGAGGGCTAGAGAGGTTGCGTAGAGCCTCAGAGGGCTAACACAAAGGGTTTTAGGTTAACATAGAGGCCAGGAGGGCTGACACTGAGCCTCAAAGAGGCACTGGAGAGAGTTTCGTGGAGCAAACTTTCAGAATATTTGCTTCCGAAGAGAGGTATCACTACCAGATAGAGATCTTTGTCAGGTGAGCCAATTTGGCACCCAGTTGTACTCAAGAAAAGTTGCTTAATAATAAAACCCTCAGAACTGTTGCACCAGTTTTCCCAAGTTGGGTTTTCCGGGGACGATTGTCCAAAAATAACGGTGTCCCTTGTTTTGTCTATTTCTTTCAGTTGATGATATGTAGATGGTTTAGACTGCACTGTGTTTATTTCAATATTTATATGGTTAAATAACTTGTTCAGTAATTAAACAAGTAGGTGAAATAAACCAGATAGTCCTGGAAAATTTCTAACAGGTTAGACTTAGAAATTTCAACATGGTATCAGAGCATCGCAGATCACAAGAGAGCTAAAGGCACCAACTGAATCAGAGAATTTGCAACAAAAACAACAATATCAAGAGACAGAAGGAGTGACACAGAGGGCCCACATCATCATTTTGAGCTAGAGATAGGCCAGCGCAGAGGCAGACGAAGGCAGAAAAGGCTCACGAGTTGCCACGTCATCCTACTCAACCAGGTAGGAATGACGCAGTTGGCCAAAAGAGCGATTCAACCTTGCCGAGATTGCGCAGAGTTAAGAGGGCTCAATTTCTTCAGTTGTTGGGGCATAGGAAGCTGTGGGTAGATTGTGGAGTGTGGAGCTGGTGGGGTGTTGTTGATGTCGAGGCAAAACAATATCTAACAGGACAGAACCAAGGTAGAGGGAGTCGCTACCTAGGTGGATTTCTAGCCAAGAAATCCAGATCAGTGTTGCAGGAGCAAAGGTGATCAGAGAGGTACGATTCGACTGTTGGCAGAAGGACTTCCAGGAGGGAAATTGAGACTCAGAAGGAGTCTAGAAGAGAACTTCCAGGAGGGAAGTAGAGACTCAGAAGGAGTCGCAGAGAGAACTTCCAGGAGGGAAGTAGAGACTGAGAGGGAAGTAGAGACTGAGAGGAGCTGAAAAGAAGAGCAGAGATGGTAATGAACAGACTGAGGGATCAGGACAGGTTGGACAAAGCATCCAACTTTGATCCAGATTTAAGCAGGAACGCAACAAATTACAGAGATAACCATATACACAAAGATGCAGCGGAATTAATACTTCATTTCATTAATGGAAAATACTGACATATGCTTACAAACAGAAATGGCAATAAACTAGCTAGGGCGATGGTAGCTTATCTCTGAGAAGAGATGTGATGGCTACATGCCTCTGAACTGTTCTGAACTGTATTACAATGAGGCTCGAAGGCCTATTTATTGTTGAGAAACAATGGAAAACCCTTCACATACCGAAACCTAACCCTAGAAGATGAAACGCCAAATTGTGGGCCCCGTTTGGGTAAATTGGTACATCAATTTCCCGGGGTCGTAACTTTGGCATACGATCTCCGTTTGACGCGTACGATAGCTCGTTAGAAAGATCTATCCGAGTACTACCACTTTGGGAGGCAACACAGGGTTCGGTCGCCCCAGAATTCCAAAAAAACGTTGTTTAGGGCCTCAAAACGGCTCCGGAAGTTCAGGACCCGAAAAACTGCTAAAAATAGTAAACTGTGCTACAATTAAGGAAACTGAAAATGCTGAGAAAGACAATGGTGGGGGTCCAGGTGGACCTGGCAGGTGGCCACCAATATCCACCTGGATCATTCCTCCCCCCTTAGGAAGCAATGGTCCCCATTGCGTTGAGCTCCTCCATGAGATGAGGAAACCTCTGCTGAACTTGTTCCCTGGTGAGCCACTTGCCCTGCTGAAGGAGTTGGCCTGCTTTGACAACTCGATACAGTTGGATATGCTGTTGGCGAGTGTTCTTGATCTGTGTGTCCATGATCCGATCAGTTGCAGCTTGTTCCATGCAATCTGGATTTAATTCTGTGGGTTTGAGCTGTTCTGCAATGTCGGATGTGTCTAGCAATGGTGGAAAGTATGGCTGAAGGCGGTCCACATTGAACACTGGGTGCAGGCCAAGGAATGGGGGAATGCTGAGCTCAAATGCATTGTCTCCCATAGCCTTAGTAATGGTGTAAGGACCATATCGAAGTGGTCTCAATTTCCGATAGGCTCCAGTAAGGCGTTCCTTTTGCAAATGCAACCAGACTTTGTCGCCCACCTGAAACTTGTGTGGCACCCGGTGTTGATCATGTCGCTGCTTGTACTTGGCATTTGATTTCTCAAGAATGTCATGGACCTGCTGGCGAATATGTTGGATGCGCTCAATGAAGCTGGTGGCCTTATCTGTTTCGGACTGGACATGAGCTGAATTCATGTGAGTAGCTGCAAGTGGCATGGCCACATCAATGGGGCATAGTGGCTGGAATCCTAAACCCACCTGAAAAGGGCTATGGCCAGTGGAGCTGTGAAGAGCTCGGTTGTAGCTGTGCTGAACATAGGGGAGGCTCTCGTCCCATGTGCGTGGATGCTTTGAGTTATACATGCGCAGAATGTGCACAATCATCCTGTTGACAACCTCTGTTTGGCCATCAGTTTGAGGATGGAAGGCTGTGGACTTCGTGAGTTTGGTGTCCAGCATTGACCAGAGACTGGACCAAAATGTGCTGAGAAACCGACTGTCCCGATCTGAGATGATAGACTGTGGGATCCCAAAGTGCACCCACACTCGTTCAAAGAAGAGTTTAGCAGTGGCTTCTGCTGTGATATTCTTCTTGCAGGCCATCATAATGGCCATCTTTGAGAACCTGTCGACGACCACAAAAACACAGTCATTTCCATGCTTAGTGGAAGGAAGGCCTGACATGTAATCCATGGAGATGGATTCCCAAGGTCGACTAGGGGTAGGCAACGGGGTATAGAGGCCTTGCTTCTTAATGGTCGGTTTGGCAATGGCACAGGCAGTACATGATCGGATGTACTTCCCAACATCCTGTCGAAGATTCGGCCAATAGAAATAGTTTTGCAGTACTGCCACTATTTTCTCGACCCCGAAATGCCCAGCAGCCCGATTGTAGTGTGCTTCCCAAATCATCTTGGCACGCTCGCTTGAAGGAACACAAAGGTGACCGAGGTGGCATAATAGGGCATCCTGGAGGTGAAAATCTGCAACCTGCCGACCCTCCAAGAGTGTCTGGTATGTGTGGCCGAATTCTGGGTCGCTTTTGTAGAGAAGTGGCCAATCAGAAGTCTCGTGCCCGCAAGAGTTGAGCACGGTGGTTAGCGCCATGATCGGTGGTCGACTGAGGCAATCTGCAACATTATTGGTGCTGCCCTTTTTATACTTGATATTCAAGTGAAACTGTTGCAGGTATGTAGACCACTTCTGATGGCGATCATTCTGCAATTTCCCTTGGGTCTGTATGAATTGCAGAGGTCGGTGGTCTGTGTGGATGACCGTTTCCTTCCCCAAAATGTAATGCTTCCATTGTCGGCAGGCCTGTACAATGGAATACATCTCTTTATCATAAGTGGGGTACTTCCGGACTGTGTCTGAAAGTGTTTCACTGTGATATGCCACTGGATGTCCATGTTGAGTAAGGACTGCCCCAATAGCATAGTCAGAGGCATCTGTCTCGACCTCAAATGGTTGTTGTAAATTTGGTAACGCGAGCACTGGTGCCGTGCAGAGGCGATCCTTCAACTCCCTGAATGCCTTCTGTTGAGATTCAGACCAAAAGAATTTTGCTTTCGCCCCGCCCTTGGTGACTTGACTCAAGGGCCAAGAAATATGAGAAAATCCCAACACAAACCTGCGGTAGAAGTTGGCAAGACCTAGAAAGCTGCGGAGCTCTGTTAGAGTGGTTGGAGAGGGCCAATCCCGAATGACTTGGACCTTGGCTGGATCGACATGCACCCCCTGTTCATCAATGATGTATCCCAGATACTGGACCTCGGTCATGCCAAAAGTGCATTTCTCCAAATTGGCACATAGCTTGTGTTGCCGCAGTGTTTGGAGAACCTGTCGGATATGGTGGAGGTGCTCTTCCCAACTCTGGCTGAAGATCAGAATGTCATCCAAGTATACTACTACAAAGGAGTTGGTGAATGGCCGCAAGATGTCATCCATTAGCCTCATAAAGGTTGCAGGAGCATTCGTCAATCCGAAAGGCATGACCAACCATTCGAAGAGGCCCTCCTTGGATTTGAAGGCAGTCTTCCACACATCTGAGGGTTCAATTGGTACCTGGTGATATCCTGACTTCAGATCGATCTTGCTGAAATATTTCGCCCCCTTTAGTTGGTCTAGGAGGTCATCAATCCGCGGGATCGGGTACCTATTACGGACAGTGATCTTGTTCAGCGCCCGATAGTCAATACAGAGTCTCCACGTCCCATCCTTCTTCTGTACCAACACTATCGGGCTCCCACAGGGCGAAGAACTCGGACGGATGTGACCTTTCTGTAGGAGCTCCTGAATCTGCCTCTTGATTTCATTGTTCTCCAGAACGGAGCGCCGATAAATTGGTCCATTGGGTAGCGGCGCACCTGGGGTCAGATCAATGGAGTGCTTGACTTGACAGTGCAGAGGAACCCCTGCTGGGGAGGTGAAGATGTCTTTGTACTCCTCCACAATCTTGTCCATTTGTAGCTGCCGTGCAGAGGGACCTCGTTTGGAGGCCGCGGCCACTGTCTTCTTCTTCCCTTGAGGGCGTATCATCAGGAAAACAAATTTCCTGGTTTTGGAAATGATCTTACTGCATTGTTTTGCAGTAATCAAAGAGATGGCGGCAGGTGGTGGTACCTCTGGTATCCTGAACAACTTATTTCCCAATGTAATAATAACAGCACGGGGCCTTGATTCATACACAGCATGTCGCTTCCACAAGTATGGTTGTCCTAGTAATACATCACAAACTTCAAGGGGAGCAATGTCACACAATACCTCATCCGTGAAGGGCTTGATGTTGTATGGAAGGCGACACTGCTGGCTCACGCGAAGATCTCGCCCTTGGTAAAGCCACCCAATGGTGTATGGTTGTGGATGTGCTGTGGTCGGTAAGCCCAACCGCTTCACGACCTCTGCCGAAATGAGGTTCTTTTGACTCCCGCTATCAACAATGAACTGTATCGGGGAGCCCTTGACCCACATCTGGGAGTGGAAGAGACGCTCCTCCTCCTCTGGATCTTCGGGTTCATTTTTCTGGATCTTTGCGGTAGCAACAGTGGCGCTGGGATCCGCATCAATGATCTGCTTCCCTTTTTCATACCCCTTATCGGGTTCTGACTCAGAGTCGGAACATGCATCTGATTCTGAAACCTTTAGCTCAGCCACCAGTGACTGTTTGGCCCGACACTCACTTGTGTTGTGAGTGGAGCTCTTATGGAACTCGCACCATTTTCCAGTGTCCTTTCTCGGCTTCACGGCGTTGCTCTTTGCTTGCAGCTTCAGCTGGTTGTCTTGGGCTGTCCCGCCTTAGCTTTGTCCTTTGTTCTGTGGTTTAGGGGCACCTTTCCCCTGCTTTGGATTCGCAGATCCAAAGTCTCGCTTCTTTTGTTTAAACTTCTGCTCGACTTTGACGGCATACCGGTATGCTGCGCCGAGCGAGGGGATGTTTAGGAACTGTATTTCTTCCTGGATGTACTTGTGCAGGCAGCCACGGTATTTGAGTATCAAATGTTGCTCTGAATCCTTGATACCCAACTTTGTGCGAAGGGTATGGAAAAGATTGGTGAACTCCGGCACATCTTGGTCCCTTCCCTGCCGCAGCGTGGTCCACTTTATGTATTCATCCTCATAGCTTCCGATAGGGTAGTACTGCTCCTTGATGGCATCCCGGAACGAATCCCAGGTGGGTGCGGCTGAAAATAGTGAGCCAGTACTTTCATCCTTCTGCTCGCAGTAGGTTTCCCACCAGTCCTTGACGTGGGGGGCTGCTTTGAGAAGAGCAAAAACAATCTTTTCCCGACTCGAAAATTCATGAACAGAAAAATAACCCTCTAGCAGATTTAACCATTTATCTACGGCATCGGCGTCTATCTGACCCTCGAATATGGGGATTTCAAAATTAACTTGTACCTTAAAGGGTGTGGCGTTTCCAGAGGAGCTGCTGGAAGCCGATGCGCCGCTTCTGGGTAGCCGCTGAAGGATCTGCGCAAAGCTGTCCATCATCGCGTTCCGTTGTCGCTCGAGCGCTTCTTCGAGCAAGATTTTGATGGGATCTCCTGCCCCCTCGTCTTTCTTCTCGTCCGCCATGGGAGGCCGTCGGGATTTGCGAGGCTGGTCTTGCAAAGGTTCAACCAGTTCAAGCCCTAACTCCTTATATCCCGACCTTGTTGGGGACATGCAAAGAAAAACAGAGAAAAAGCAGACCGCTCTGATACCACTGATCCAGATTTAAGCAGGAACGCAACAAATTACAGAGATAACCATATACACAAAGATGCAGCGGAATTAATACTTCATTTCATTAATGGAAAATACTGACATATGCTTACAAACAGAAATGGCAATAAACTAGCTAGGGCGATGGTAGCTTATCTCTGAGAAGAGATGTGATGGCTACATGCCTCTGAACTGTTCTGAACTGTATTACAATGAGGCTCGAAGGCCTATTTATTGTTGAGAAACAATGGAAAACCCTTCACATACCGAAACCTAACCCTAGAAGATGAAACGCCAAATTGTGGGCCCCGTTTGGGTAAATTGGTACATCAATTCCCCGGGGTCGTAACTTTGGCATACGATCTCCGTTTGACGCGTACGATAGCTCGTTAGAAAGATCTATCCGAGTACTACCACTTTGGGTGGCAACATTAGGGCTCGGTCGCCCCAGAATTCCAAAAAAACGTCGTTTAGGGCCTCAAAACGGCTCCGGAAGTTCAGGACCCGAAAAACTGCTAAAAATAGTAAACTGTGCTACAATTAAGGAAACTGAAAATGCTGAGAAAGACAATGGTGGGGGTCCAGGTGGACCTGGCAGGTGGCCACCAATATCCACCTGGATCAAACTTTGTCATATGGAAGGCCAGGATCCTGTCTATTCTAGATAGACATCACATCAAGGCCTTCGCCTTAATAACTGTGGCTATCCCAGTCAACCCAACTAATAATGAAAGGTATGAGGATGCGATGGCCAATGCAAAGTGCATAATCCTTGATGGGGTCAAGGATCATGTAGTTCAACATATTGCCAAGAAGAATACGACAAAGGAAATGTGGGATACCTTGATGACATTGTATCAAGGAACTTCCCTGCAAAGGAAGATGCTACTGGAGAATCAACTGCGGTCGTATCAGATGCAGAAGGGGGAGCAGATAGATCACTTCCTTAGCAGGTTGCAGGAGATTCAAGACCAACTAACTTCCACAGGGGCCATGCCAGATCAAGAGTTAATGGTGAGGACCGCCCTAAACACAGTCTCCGAGGAATGGGAGACATTCGTCCAAAGTATTTTGGGCAGAGAAAATCTTCCAGGATGGGAAGAATTTTGGGCAACTCTTCGCCAAGAAGAGATTAGACGACCGACCAAGGCGGGAAGTAGTGGCAAAGGAACGCGAGTAAAAAAAGAGGAGGAAGAGGATGCGGCTCTGGCATCTGCGGGGCAGCAAGGACATCTCCAAGATAAAGTGCTTCAACTGTGGGGAGCTAGGCCATTATGCAACCTAGTGTCCTAGAAAGAAGAATAAGGGAGAGGCTTTTGACTGCAAGGCAATGCCAGCTAAGGAAGAGAAGGAGGTAGAGGATGATGACGATTGTGCCATGAGATCTCATGTACCTCTAGAGAAGAGGTGGGGAGACATTGAGCTATAGTGAGGAGGACTACAGGAGATGAGGGGAAGGATCCTTGAGGTACCCAAACTGTTGGATCATATCCGGCTATGGGAGCCCCAAAGTGACAGTAGCAGGATGGCGAATGTCGGTAGAAGAAGATGCGGATGGAATAGCAAAGAGTGCTAGAGTGTAGTAGTCCCAAGCAGCGCAGAGAGGGTTGCAACAGTGCGAGAGGCACAAAGGAGGTTGCAGCAGTGCAGGAGGGCACAAAGGTGTTTGCAGCGGTGTGAGAGGCATAGAGTTTGTTGCAGCAGCACAAAGGCAGCAGAGGGAGCACAGGATAGCGGTAGAGAGAGCTTCATCATCAGGAGGGTTTCTAGCGTGACAAGGATGTCAGTGGTTGGGTAGATTAGTTACCATCGTCTCAGTAATTGAGTTGTAGTGCAGTAGTAGCAGTGGTAGTGCTATGGGCAGCACAATGCAGCATGATGAGAGAGGGCTAGAGTGCAGATGCAGTGTTGGGAGAAAGGACCAGCAACAACATGGACGCAAAGGGAACTACCGTACAGATGTAGCAGTGGCAGTGGTAGAGCCATGGGCAACAGTGCAGAGGATGTTGGGCAGGAAGGCTAAGCATCAGCGCAGGTACCAATGGCGAATGATCAGGGTGATGCTCAGTGGTGGAGTATTACTTGAGCACATTCCTTGCTAAGAGGGAGTGTTGATTTAGGGTAGCATCAGATGTGCTCTTGCCATGAAAATTGGTGGAGAGGCTAAAGCACATGAGATCTCCAAGACACAAAAATGGTTTGGGGAAATTCTTCCCGATGAAGGAGATATTAAAATAATTAATATTTTTATTGGATTCCTAAATCTAAACTTAAGAAAATAAAAATATTAATGGGTATTAATATAAAACTCGGTTAGAAGGTTCTAAATGACATGGATCAAGCCAAATCTAATATTAGCCATTGATTAGAGATGTAATCTCGGTCGTTGAAGACTCAACAGAAAAAGTATAAGAGGAGGCTTGAGGGTCAATTGGAGATACACTAGGGTGATCAGTCAATTCGATTTTCTAGAGCTGGGTTTACTAAGAGAAATCGAACCAGTGATCAGTTGCAGTGAGGGGCAGTGAGTGCATAGAAGAGAGGCAGAGATTGTGCCGGAAGACCAATGTAGAGGCAGAGAGGCAGACGTAGAGCCAAAAGGAGCCACGCAGAGGCCAGCAGTGACTGTGTAGAGGGCCAGAGGGCATGCGTGGCTAATGCAGAGGCTGCAAAGGTGATGCACAGGGCCAGAGAGGCTGCACAAAGCCTCAAAGGGCTAAGGTAGAGGGTTTCAAGCTGACGCAGAGGTCAGGAGGCCTGACGCTGAGCCTTAGAGAGGCATTGGAGAGAGTTTCGTGGAGCAGACTTTCAGAATATCTGCTTCCGAAGAGAGGTATTACTTCCAAATAGAGATCTCTGTCGAGTGAGCCAGTG
Source organism: Pinus tabuliformis (assembly GCA_031772625.1). Classification (NCBI taxonomy): domain Eukaryota; kingdom Viridiplantae; phylum Streptophyta; class Pinopsida; order Pinales; family Pinaceae; genus Pinus; species Pinus tabuliformis. The sequence goes on along the minus strand of CM062814.1, from coordinate 86,858,175 downwards.
TGGCACCTAGTTGTACTCAAGAAAAGTTGCTTAATAATAAAACCCTCAAAACTGCTGCACTGGTTTTCCCAAGTTGGGTTTTTTCGGGGACGATTGTCCAAAAATAATAGTGTCCCTGTGTGTTTGTCTATTTCTTTCAGTTTATGATCTATAGATGGTTGAGAATGCATTGCATTTATTTCAATATTTATATGGTTAAATAACTTGTTCAGTAACTAACCAAGTAGGTGAAATAAACCCGATAGTGCAAGAAAATTTCTAACGTGTTAGACTTAGAAATTTCAACAAAATATAAATCTTGAAAGTGAAAGATAATGCCTGAAAGAAAGTTCTTGGAAACTGTAATTGCCCAAAGATAAATACGCTTTCGACAAGTAAAGGTAATAACCAAGTACAATAGATGTTGAAAACGAAATGTATTGAGGTGCCATTTGGTTCATTTTAAATTAAGTTAGATTGTCACCTGAGAAATTAAGTTAGATTGTCACCTGAGTTAAGGTAAATTTAGTGATGATTGCAAAAATCAAACTAAGCTAAGGTTATACTTTATCTTCAGGCCTTATCATCACTAGGTTAAGGAAAGCTGCAAGGAGACCCAAAGGAGGAGCTAAGGCTCCGTGCGCTCCTCAGATTTCACAAGTTAGCCCACTTGCAAGTAGATCCAACATTGGGTAACCCAATATGATTTAGCAAGTCAAGTGTTTACTGATTTTCCCCAAACCCAGTATAAGAAGTCTTAGAAGAGAAAGGGTGCTTAATAATCTATCTAACCAGAACACTGTTGGAACTTGCGGGAGGTAAATTACTCTTTGGAAAAGAAATAAACTTAACTCTATTCTAAAGCAATTAGTCTAATCTAGGAATGTAAAGAAAATGCTTCTCTAGATGCTTCAACGAAATAAACAAGAAAGCTAGACTAGATTGCAATGAAATGAAAGAAATTTGCATCTACTCTAATGATGTGATTACCTACTTTAAGTTAATTTGGAATCCAATCCATAAAATGCAAAGCATGAAAATGCACACCCACAAAAAGATCCCCAATTGGGGAAGAGGGATGCTTAGAGAGATTTCCCATAACTCCCAATAAAAGATTGCAATTCTTTATTAGACCCCTTTTGTGAGAGATGGGATCGAAATCAAAGAATATGAAAATACCTTAAAGGGATGAGAAGATTAAAGAAGTTACAATGAATGTTGTTATGTTTGTCGCTTGTCACGTACACTTAACAGTTAGTGAGAAAAACCTTTAACCCCACAAGGTGTGGTTGGTGGCAAGAACTACGAGAAGGGGTTGTCACCTATTCTCAATTCTCTCCGTTTAAGCTATCTCCTAGGTTATCTAAGGGGGGTGGTTCCCAATGAAAAGTTATATGATATGAGTCTCTAGGAGAAAGGTTAATTTGGATTACTTCTAAAAAAATAGTTTGTTTCCAAGAAAAAAGCAAGCATATGAATAAATGAGAAAATTTCAATGATATATTCAAAGTATAGACCAATACCTTAAAGTAAATAACAATAGCTTGCTCAAAAATGAAATCAAGATGCAATGATAGACAATCTTGCAAAATCAAATGTTAGACCAATGATAAGCATATAAACATCAATTGCAACTATAAAGGAGATAGTACTTGAAAGTAAATGCTCAAATAACAAGATAATGACATCAACTACTTATGAGCTTAAATGATCATCAAAGCAATATATATATATATATATATATATATATATATATATATATATAGATATATGAAAGAACTTTGCAATAGAGTTGAACCAATGAAAGATATTCCAAGTACAAAAAAGCTAAATGCTGCAAAAGTAAAAGGATTATACTTGCATAATAAATGCCTCTTGAAATAAACGTGATATGTGCAGACAAGACTCAAGTAAATCCAAGATAGCATAAATAGGAGAATTGCATTTGCAAGTAAAATTGTGATATAGATGTGCTCTTGGTTTATTTTATTAGTTGTGTTCTAAATCAAAGTTTCAATTGAACTCTTATCCCCAGACCTTGTTAGGATATTCCGACACATAGGATATAGTTAAGTTCAACTTGGTCTAGTGTAGAGTTAGGTAAAGTGTGTTTCTTTACCGTTGTACAGTTTGTAACTTACAATCCGACGGTCACGATATGTAGTGATCCGACGGTTCATTCTCTCCTCGGTATTACCGACACTTGATCCGTGGCTTGACACCCGATTGGTCCATGAATTCTATTTAAAGCGCATGGAGGGTCATTGTTCGGGTAATCCGTGCATGAGAGAAGCTTATGTAAATTTTCATTCTTTGATTAATAAATTGCCTGTAGTACCCACGTTGGGACAGGCCATGGACTGTTTCCCTCTTTGAGGGTTTTAACCACGTCAAAAATACTGGTGTATTGATCTGTGATCTGGTTGTGAGCGGTGTCCTTTTGGTATTCTTTCTGAGGAACTTACCCTGTAAATTCCTACATGGTATCAGAGCTTGGACCCAGGTTCGATTCCCCCAAGTTTCGTTTGAGGGGGGGTGTTGGAAGAATCACCGCACCTCTATAGAATCCATAATTTCCACCCTGGGGATCCTAGTTACTGGCTTGTAATGTTTACCAACACCTGCGGGTTTTGGTGTAACGGCAAACCTCCATATTGTGCAACAGATGATCAGGTTGCAGACATCTTCACAAAGGCTCTCACAGAGGCGAAGTTCACTAAACTTCGATATATGCTTGGAGTTCAGGAAGTTGTCACTAAGGGGGGATAGGCTCTAGTGCCTCCTTCCCTCTCCTATTGTGTCATATTTGTAAATCCTTCAATCCTATCCCAAGTTGTTCTTAAGGGGGGATGTTAGGATATTCCGACACATAGGATATAGTTAAGTTCAACTTGGTCTAGTGTAGAGTTAGGTATAGAGTTAGGTAAAGTGTGTTTCTTTACCATTGTACATTTTGTAACTTACAATCCGATAGTCACGATATGTAGTGATCTGACGGTTCATTCTCTCCTTGGTATTACCGACACTTGATCCGTGGCTTGACACCCGATTGGTCCATGAATTCTATTTAAAGCGCATGGAGGGTCATTGTTCGGGTAATCCGTGCATGAGAGAAGCTTATGTAAATTTTCATTCTTTGATTAATAAATTGCCTGTAGTACCCACGTTGGGACAGGTCGTGGACTGTTTCCCTCTTTGAGGGTTTTAACCACGTCAAAAATACTGGTGTATTGATCTGTGATCTGGTTGTGAGCGGTGTCCTTTTGGTATTCTTTCTGAGGAACTTACCCTGTAAATTCCTACAGACCTCACCCTCACCCGAAATCCGGATATCACAGTGAAGAGTCAATAGGGGTGGAGGGTCCCTTGAGTCTATACAACCAACTTAAGTTGGAGGTCGATTTTAGTGATGCTTGAAAATGGGCCTAAGTAAAGTGCACGTAAAATTTCCCAAGGTAGATTGCAATGCTTGAAAGTGAACTGAAATAAGATTGATGCCCACATTAACTTTGCAAAAGGAAATTTAATTTGAGAAAAGATAATTAGCTTGATGTAAAAGTAAATAGTTGGTTTGGAAAGTAAACTTGTCCAATACACAATGCTTCAATATTCAAGATATAAAAATGTAGCATAACAATGCGGCATAAGTGATTATTAGACAAGTGTCAAGCTAAATGTGTCAAAATTTTCTAGAAACAAGAGAGTTGCTTGCATAAGAGTAAATTGCTTTGAAATAGAATGTGAACTTGTAGCTTGTAGAAACAAAGATAAATGGTGCAATCTTATAGCAAACTTTAAGAAAGGAAATGTGATTTATGTTACTTTCCACTTAGAGCATGCATGTTATGTGAAAATGAAATAAATGGAAATGTTAACCAATCAATCCACACACAATCTTTTCTCCCTAAATGGAGAAATAATATGCCATGGGTAAAACCCATGCTCCCACAATAAAAACAGATTTTTTTATTATTATGGTGTTACAATGAGGTTAACATCTCTTAGAAGGATTCCCAAGAAATAATGGAAAGATAAAATATAAGATCTTGCAATAACATGGAACTCCCTTCAAACTATGGGAGCCTCAAGAGATGAAATGATTCTACAACTTGAAAGAGTAAGCTCTTAAAGAGGCACACAACCTAGCCTCATTGATAGGTCCTCCAAATACCAACGACCTCCTTGAAAAGAAGCTTGAATGCTTGAGGGAAACTACAAAAAAGATGTTAGGACTGCAAAACTAAGACATGGTTAGTGTGCAAAAAGGAGAGTGTGCATATAAGTGAGTATACTACAAAATAGTGTACAAAAGACTAAACCAAATGATGGGAAAGGATCCCATCACTTGACTAGCTTGTGAAAATCTCTTAACTAGCTAGATAATGAAATGAAAGCACAAGATCAAAAGATAATAATTTTTTTGAGATTTTAAACCTCTACACAAACTATGTCAAAAGGAGGACCCTACAGAACAAGCACTTCAAAATATTAGGCTTATGAGATACAAATAACGATGAGAGCTCCTTGAAAACAATGCCAATAGTGGGTTGGTCTCTTGAAGACTTCCCCTCACTCTTGTTAGTTGATCCAAAAATGGTCTGCTATAAAACTTCCAACACACATTAGCTCATATGGATTAATGAATAAAAAATAGTAAGATAACTCTAGAAATTTGTATGAAAATGACTAGAGATTGTCTACATCTAGAGCATATTTATAAACCAATTGTAAATGAAAGATAGCTATACATATACAATTCTATGAAAGAATATGAGAAATGAAACACATTAAAGAACACATAGAGAAGATCATACCATCAAAGAACCAAGCACATGCTCCAATGGAAAAACAGTGGTGAATGAACCCCAAAGTCTTTTTATTCATATGAAGAACAAGTGTACATAGAAGCAGAGTTTTCCCAAGCACAATAGCTCATCGCAAAAGATACAAAATGAGAGCCAAAAGCTCATATATATAGCACTATGGAAGCCAATCCCAATGGAGAAACCAAGTGACAAGAGTAGCTTGATGACAATCCCAAAGACCAAGTCAAGTTTCAAGTGGCTGCCACAAATCTTCAAACTGCTGTAACAAATTAGTAATTACCTCTACTGGCTTGTTCAAATATCTTCATGGACAACATACCACATAGTCAAGGAATATGAGTTGGTTGAGCTGCCATGTGTGCACTTGAGTAGGTAATAAGGGAGACAAACTCCCAACGAATCCTCAACCATCAACAAAAGAGTGACAGCTCTGAAAAGGAGCCAACAATCTGCCAACAAACTGCCTATAGAGTGTTGAGATGAACTACATAGATGATGCCAACAAAACCCATGTAAATTTTTGCAGTGGACAAGTTATGTTCCATTGTCTAGTAGTGGATCACATGCAGGAGAAGAAGAAGAAGAAGAAATTATTTTAACGTCCATGAGGCTAAAGATAGCCTATGGGACAGATTGCTTCTCCATTTGGCTCTTGTATTCGACCCTTTTCTTGTGAAGTCTCACAATAAACGCTCCCAACTTCTCGACAAACCCCTCGCTGAATAGATTATCCCAAGAGCTAGCTACCATAATATCTGCATAACTTTCCCTGCTGTCTTTGAAGGCCTTGCATTTTAAAATGAAATGCTTTTCTATTTCCACTTTTCTGGAAGAGCAAAAAATACATACTCTTTCCTCCCACACTTTTTTTGGCCTTTTCTAGCACCCTGTTTCACAACGAGGTCGATGAGAATTAGTCCTTAGTTGAGCAATAAGAATTTTGGCTCTCCAAGAAATATTGGCTTCTATGTACGTATTTTGTTGATGATTATGAGTGGGATTAAAATCTTCAATATAGTACTTTTTCTTTCTCCCTAGTTGCTTCTCCCAAGTACGTTTGTGGAACTTATCCATAACAAAAGCTTTTATCTCTTTACTGTTTGTGGGACACATGCTCAAGCAAATACCCCATTTACTAAACCATTTGTTATTTTTTCGCATCCAAGTCTTCTTTCTTTTGCACAATATGTCATTAAACGCACCTTAGGCCGTCTGCCCTCTTCCATTTGCTCATTTTTTTTAAATACCCTATGACTTGCACCATAGCAATTGCTTCAATAGGAGCAACCCTTGTTTCATTAACAAGATAGCATAAGGAACTGCACTTTTAATTTTTAATTTGTTTGTAATCAAATGCGTCTGAATTTTCTCAATTTGTTTCCACTACATGTCAAATGTAATGTTGGTCCACAGTTCACAACCGTAGAGAATCATCGGAATCAATAAAAGCCCAAAAAGAGTTAGAGTGGTTTTCCAGTCCCATAACTCTGCCTCTCTACACCTAATTTGAAAAGCATAAAATGCTTTCCAACCCCTCAAAGTTCTTTTCTCTCTACAACCATCCCAACTTAGATTTCTGTTGAAGTCAATTCCGAGGTATTTGTAATCCAGAACTTCTTCCTGTTAGATGATCCAAAAATAAAACATTATCGTAGGTTATAAAGTTGGAATAAAATAATTATTAATTTAAGATATTAAATTAATAATTATTATTCTAGAATGTTTAATTATTTAATGGAGACATTTAGAATTAGTATATTGTTGTAACAAGATATGACTCTCCAAATGTGTCGTATCTTAGGCTCTATTTTAGGAGATTAGTTAGCTAGTTGTTTTGAATAGCATTTATTGTAAATGGACACTTGTTATTTAATAAGTGATCCATAATTAGAGGTAGTTAGGACATTGAGCTTATAAATAGCTCATTGCAAGAGTGTTTGGTTGTTCGGGTGTAAACTCTTGCAAAATCAAATATGTAATTATTTTTTTCTGATTAATAAAATTACGTGTCTGAGGACACTTCTGCCATTATTGTGGTATCAAAGCTCCAGTAATGTTGTAGTTGATGTGAAGAGGAGATTCCAGCTCTACAAGTTTTTGGAAAACTCCATTGAATTGATCAACGAATGATTGGTATGAAATTTGTCAAGTTTTTGTTCAAAAGAGAAGAAATTTTATTATTTTATTGATTTTAGATTTTTAAATCTAAAAATCAATTTTTTGAATTATTATCAAAAATTTTGTGTCCTGAATTTGTATTATTGTGGAGCTAGCTAAATATCTAATATTTGAGAGGCTGAGGCCATGCCTGGCTATTTTGGACAGCAAAGCCAACGTATTCCTCACCTGCCATCATATTCTCATTCATCATTACCACCATTTCATCTAAAAAAGTCTCCCATTTGCGTTGGGCCTCTGCACCAGGGGTCAACCCAAAGCCAGCATCATATGAATGACAATCCATAATATAGCTCAAAGCTTTATCCACATTCATCCCCCCAACCGAAAATATAAAAACCTCTCCAAGAAGATCTGTAAAAGCTTGAATAGCTTTCTCCTCATCTGAGGGGCAAATCGCTACATTAGTGGCATGTCCATATATACGCCTTTGCAACTGTGTATTGAATTTATGATTAGTCTGAGCCATATTGATGATCAGAGTCCGAAACCGAGGATGGTGAGCGGCTTGCATTTTGAGCCTTGTGGCTATGGGCTTGCTTAGCATCTTGAGAACCAATGTCCCCAACTTGAACAATGGAAGAATCATTATTTATTACGACTATTAGCCAAGAACCCAACAAAAATAAGCCTATCAAATCAAGAGATTTGGTATGAGGGCAGCCACTATGAAAAAAACCACATGCGCAGCTTGGTTTTGAAGTTATGTTTACAAAGAATTATACAACGCTCAACTGGCTTTAATATGGAGGTCTACACTGGTGATGCTGGGTTGGAATCTCGTTGGTAATCACATCCGATGTCAAGGTTATCGATGCATATTGATACATGCCAAAGAGCCGAGAAACCCACTGCAGGAATTTCAGAATGCACATTAGAAGTGAAGAATAGTAATGTGCTTAAATCAATTTGTTTCGATTAATTTTCCTCACCTTGGATTTCAACTTCGATTTGAGCTTTGGTTGCAGCGGTTACATGCAATGTTTTCAATAGAATATGCAAATTCTTTAATTTTTTTCAGTTATATATGATGCATAAACCAACTTATCCCGACAGTTTTGATGCAGTTGGGTGATGAATTTACTGACGTGATTCTGTTGAAGTTTCTCCAAGCATGAGACTTTTAAGGTTTCTGAATCTTTTACTATCATGAAAAACACAATTCTCGGGAGGAAACATTTTGGAAATATTATTAGAAAAGGAAATACAGTAGCTGAGCTTCAATCCTAGGGGCATAAATTCAATGGTTCAAATTATCGATCTTAAGAACATGCTTGGTCCTCCAAAGTGGGGTTTGTGACAAGTTACCAAAAAGGCATTGACAATTCTTATCAGCAAACCAGCGTAAGAACCAGCCAGCCAACTTTTGACAATTAAAAGATCCAGCGTTTGACATTTTTTTTTAAAAGGTGAATTTGAAAAGTCTTTGCTGGAGAGATAAGGAATATTTTTAATTTTGTAAATATTTGGAGGGATAAGGCATATTTTATTTTGGAAGAGATAAAGTATATATTTTTTATTTAATGTTTTATGGGAGTAATAAGGATTTTGTAATATTTGTGGAGTAATAAGATTATTTGTAATTTTTTGGAGTAATAAGGAGATTTTTCTTTGTAATTTGTTTCTGGAGAGATAAGTGTGACATTGTAACTCAAAGTAATTCTACTTTGAGGGGGGTAACTTTTTTTTACCAAGTTTTGCAAGAGCATCGTTGTAAAAGTCAAATTTTGAAAGTTACCTTGTAATTTTTAAGAAATTGACTAGAGCCAAGTGCAAAGCTCAGTCATTTTTCTCCTGTTTCAACGACTATATGAGGGTCAAGGCCAAGCCCCGATAGATCGTGTTTTTTGCGTGATGGAGATATTAATCCAAATAAACCCATAGATGCAGCTGCACTAGCAAAATGGGAAGTTAAGAATGCCAAAGCCTTAGCTCTTATTAAATCTTCTGTCAATGATGAAATGTATGTCCATATAGAAAATGCTACAGATGCATGGTCTGCTTTGAAAACTTTTAAAGACCTCTTTGATACTCAGCCTGAATCAAAGAAAGTTGATCTACAATTAAAATTGTTGCAACAAAAATTGACTGAAGGAGGTGATGTTCTTGAATATATCTCAAGACTTAAGAATAATTAATGCTGGTTTTCTAGCAATAGATGATAGCTTTATGGTCATAATTGTAATTGCTGGACTTCCTTTTTCCTACACGCATTTTTTGGAGACTCTACAATTAACTGGGAAATTAGAGAAACTAAAGTTTGATGAGCTCTGCGAAATGTTGACCCAACATGATAAAACCTTTGGGAAGAAGAAGAAAGTTGGTGAAGATGTTTTTTTCACAGAGGCCAGCACTAGTAAATCATCAGCAGACAGTTCTCAAGGCAGAGGTAGAGGGAATTTCAATCAGAATCAAGCAGCACATAATGTACAAAGTCGAGGTCGAAGCCAAAGCAGAGGAAACAACTTTAATAGAGGCAACAGTTTAGGAAGGAGTAATTTTCAAGGTAGAGGAAACAACCAAGGAAGAGGCAATTTTCAAGGACAAGGAAATAATAATCAAGGTAGAGGACAATCTCAACATAGAAGTCAAAGCAGAGGCAGAGGACAATCTTCAGGAAGAGGAAGAGACTTAAGTCAAATTGTGTGTCGAAGATGTAACAAAGTTGGACATTATGCTGAAGATTGTCGAACTTCTCTTAATAAAATTCCTAAGTTTCAGCAGCACTCAGCACAATTTGCAAATGATCAAGATGATGATAACTCAGAATCTTGGATTCAGGGGCAACTCAGCACATGACTTGTCGACGTGATTTTTTTTGGAATTTTCAAGATTTCCAACTTATTTCCATTTTTCTTGCAGATGATACAAAACATACTCCTTATGGAAAAGGAGCAGTTAAAGTTTTTCTCCCTGGCATTGGAGAAAAAATTATTTCCAATGTTATGTACCAACTTTTAAGAAAAGTTTGCTCTCTTTAGTCACGATTCGACAAGCAGGACATCAGGTGATTATGGAAGATGGGTTAGTCAAGATTAATTTAGTCAAACAGAGATTGAAAACTGTCATGACAGGGTATGAAGATGGAAAACTGTTAAGGATGAAAGGGACGGTTATTTCAAGGAATTCTGATTTTGCAGGGGTAGTGACTACATGTATTTCACCTGTAAGACTATGGCATGTAAGATATGGACATTTAAATTTTGAGAGTCTTTCTCAATTGCAGAAACAAGGAATGGTTAAAGGACTTCCCACTTTCAAAAGGGAAAATGCAAAATGTGAAGCTTGCATTTATGGCAAACAAAGTCGAGAAAGCTTTCCAACAAGTTCATGGCATGCAAACAGGCGGCTACAACTAGTTCACAGTGATGTTTGTGGACCACTACAAACTTCATTTGGTGGTTGCAAATATTTCTTACTATTCATTGATGATTTCAATAGAATGACTTGGGTTTACTTCTTGAAGAACAAGCCAGAAGCATTTGAGAAGTTTAGAATTTTTCACCAACTTGTTGAAAATGAAGTCAAAGAAAAGATAGGTACTCTCAGGACAGATAGTGGGGGAGAATTCACTTCAAATGAATTCAAAACTTATTGCAGCGAAAATGGCATAAGACGACATCTTACTAATGTTTACACTCCACAGCAAAATGGAGTAGTCGAAAGAATGAATCGCACCTTGTTAGGAATGGCGAGATCCATGTTAACTTTCAAGAGGTTAAGTCCAACATATTGGGCAAAAGCAATACATACAGCTGTCTACTTAAGAAACAGATCTCCAACTGCTTCTTTAGACGGAATCACACCTTATGAAGCTTGGTTTGGTTTCAAACCTCGAGTTAAACATCTTCGAGTTTTTGGATCAGTATGTTATGCCTTAGTTCCAAAAGAAAAACGAACTAAGCTTGACTCAAGAAGTTTAAAATGCACAATGATTGGTTATTCTGATGAGAAGAAAGGGTATCGTCTTTTGACCAATGCAAAATTCATTGTGAGCAAGGATGTCATTTTTGAGGAAACAGAGAGTAAGAGTGTTGAAGAAATCAAAAATCTTCTTCACAAGTTAGAAACTAAGGGCAATAAAAGAAAAGGAAAAATGCAAAGTCAACCAAATTCACCAAATTGGTATGAACTTGATTTTCCTTCCTCTGAAGATGAGTCATCCAGTCCATCTACTTCAACAACATCATTTGGGTCTTCTAGCAGTTCATCCGCATCTCCAAGCAGCAACAGTTCTTCTGACAGTGATTCTCCAGGCTCTTCACCTGAACGAAGAACATCAGTTGATATTAATCCTCTTTACAATGATAGAGACTTTTCAGAATCGCAAACAAGTGAGCACCAACTACCGAAATGGGCAGTTCAACTTTTGAAAGATGTAAAGCCTGATCAGCAGAATAAAACGGGCACCAAAAGAGCACATAGAAGTGAAGGCAATTTTGCCTTGATAGCAAATGATTTTATTGAACCTTCCACATACAAAGAAGCAGTAAAACATAAAGAATGGCAACGGGCTATGCTTGAAGAATATCAAGCAGTAATTGATAACAACACTTGGAAACTTGTTGATTGTCCATCAAATGTTAAACCATAGGATGCAAATAGGTTTACAGAATTAAGTATAATCAAAAGGGAGAACTTGAAAAGTATAAAGCACGACTTGTCGCAAAAGGTTTTGCGCAGCAAGAAGGCATTGATTATGAAGAAAATTTTGCTCCTACAGCTAAATGGAACACCATCCGATTAACACTTGCATTGGCCGCTCAGAAAGGATGGAAAGTTCATCAAATGGATGTGAAAAGTGCTTTTCTCAACGGGGATTTACAGGAGGAAGTGTATATGACACAACCGCCAGGTTTTGAAATTGAAGGACAAGAACATAAAGTCTGCAAATTGATCAAGGCTTTATATGGATTAAAACAAGCTCCCCGAGCTTGGTATGCAAAGATGGATGAATACCTTAAGAAAGTTGGTTTTCAACAAAGTGAATCTGATGATACTTTGTATGTGCGACAATAGGGAAAATATCTGGTAATTCTTGTTATGTATGTAGATGATTTGATCATCACTGGCAACCATGATGATCATATTGCACAGGTGAAAAAGGAGTTACATGCAAGTTTTAAGATGACAAATTTGAGATTACTTCACTACTATCTTGGAGTTGAAGTCTTCCAACATCCACATCATATTTTCATTTCTCAGAGTAAGTATGCAGCAGAGGTTCTTCAACGATTTGGCATACAGGATTGCAAGCTTGTACTTACCCCCATGGAGCAAAACTTGAAACTTTCAAAATTTGAAGGGGGGAAAAGGTGGACAGTACTACTTACAGACAGTTGATTGGCAGCTTGATTTATTTGACAAATACTCGCCCTGATCTATCTTATGCAGTCAGTATTCTTTCAATTTTTATGCAGAAACCACGAGAAAACCAATGGAATGCAGCCAAAAGAGTTCTTTGATATATCCAAGGAACAAAAGATTTTGGTCTTCTTTACACAAAGACTAAAAACTTTGTACTTGGTGGATATTCTGATGCCGACTTTGCTGGAAGTATTAATGATCGAGCATCAACATCAGGTTATTTAATGAACATGGGGTCAGCCGCAGTCTCTTGGAGTTGTAAGAAACAAGCTACAGTGGCCACTTCTTCAGCAGAAGCAGAGTACATTTCAGCATGGGAAGCAGCATGTGAAATTGTTTGGTTGCGCAGAATTCTGCACGACTTGGGCATTTCTCAGGCAGAAGCTACATCATTATTCATTGACAGCCATTCAACCATCAAACTTGCCAAGAACCCATTGTTTCATTCAAAGGCAAAGCATGTGGACACCAAGTATCATCATATCAGATCTCTCATTGCCAAAGATGCCCTCAAGCCAGTTTATTGTCCTTCCGAAGATCAGATCTCCAACATTTTCACGAAACCACTTGGCAGAATAAAATTTACTAAGTTCATGGATGAGCTGGGTATCTGTTGTAATGTACCTTTGGATCATAGGGGGGAATGTTAGATGATCCAAAAATAAAATATTATCATAGGTTATAAAGTTGGAATAAAATAATTATTAATTTAAGATATTAAATTAATAATTATTATTATAGAATGTTTAATTATTTAATGGAGACATTTAGAATTAGTATATTGTTGTAACAAGATATGACTCTCCAAATGTGTTGTATCTTAGGCTCTATTTTAGGAGATTAGTTAGCTAGTTGTTTTGAATAGCATTTATTGTAAATCGACACTTGTTATTTAATAAGTGATCCATAATTAGAGTTAGTTAGGACATTGAGCTTATAAATAGCTCATTGCAAGAGTGTTTGGTTGTTCAGGTGTAAACTCTTGCAAAATCAAATATGTAATTATTTTTTTCTGATTAATAAAATTACGTGTCTGAGGACACTTCTGCCATTACTTCCAGAAGGCTTCCTTCAAAGTAGAACTTATGTTGGTTATGTTTTCTCTTTTCAGAGAAAACCACTACTTTCGTTTTGCTAATATTGACTTGCATCCCCACCCTTCTACAAAAATGCTCAAGGGAAAGTAAGTGCTCTTGCAAACCCAAAGCAGGTTAGCAATCAAAATAAGGCCATCTACGTACAAAAGAAGCCTTATAACAAACTTTCCCAAATGGATATCGTCAGCCCCTTGTGAATTTAGCCACTCTTCAAGCTTGTCGATATATAAACCAAAAAGGGTAGGAGACAATGGGCAACCTTGCTTGACACCGATATCACTTCTAAGGCTTTCAAAAATGCCTACTGAAGTTCTAATTTTGATTTTCACCTCTTCATACAGCCTATGCACAACTGCTTGGGAACCCCCAAGCTCCTCCATTTTGTGCCAAAGCTTATCCCTAGGAACTATGTCAAAGGCTTTTATGAAATCAACAAAGCAACAAAATGCTTCTTCTTTTTTCTCCCAAAATTTTTCAATGATGTGCCTTAAAGTTATACCGTGATCAATTGTGGAATGTTTAGAATGTGCGTGACAAGGTATGCCACGTGGAAATGTTGTCCCTCAATCAATTTGCTTCTAAATGTGTGACCCAAAAATTTGTTGTATTTTATCTTTTTTTTTAATTAGAGGACATATGCATGAGAAAGTGGGGACAAGTTTTGCCATGTCACTTTTCTTGTCCCCCTTTAATTTTGGAACCACCTTTAATCTTTTGAGATTTATCGTCTCCCTTTTTTGGCCTTGGAATGTATTAAATAAATCACCACCTTAAATCAAAACATTAAAATTTAGCCATACTTTGTGCTTCAATGTGGGTCCTCTTTGACTTGATTGACTTTGACTAGAATTGTGCTTATATGGTGTACCCCACATGGCTGCCACATCACCATTTGATTCTCCACTTAATTTCCACGTCAAAATTTGACTTATTTTGACTTTGGAAAAAATTCTAAATTTTCCAATTATTCATTTTTTTGAATTTTCTTCTCATTTTTGCTACTGACATTAGAAACATCAGTTTTTGAGGGACTATAAGTTGTTTCTTGACCCTCAAAGTGGGTCCTAGGATGTTGTTGGGCCTCTAAGGATGAATTTCGAGTAATCACACACCCTAAACATTTCACGAAGCCACTTATTTACATCATTACATAGAAAATAATTAAAAAAATATGTTTTGACGGAAATTTTTAATTATTAAAAAATCCAACTTAGACCTAGTCAAATTCTGCAAAATTTTAGAGATGACCTAGCATGGTAATATACATTGACTCTAGACACTAAGATGCATTATGGGCCCAACCTTCAAGCCGTCACCCCAACTTTGGGGTAATGCAGTGAGTGAAAAATCCTAGAAAATTATTCGCCGCTAAAAAGCAGGAATAATTAATCAAATAAAAAAAACACTCCAAGGTGTACTCGCTTGTTGATTGAGTCCCAACATCCTAGGCCTATTACATGGCTTTATTCATCATTCTAATGATATTTATACAATATCCCCATAGGGCTGCGGAAATCTGAGGTTTAAAGAAGAAAATGAGAAGAAGAAGCTAGAGTTAAAAACTTTGATTATAATAATAGGAACTTTGATGGTACATTGATGCCTCTGACATATCCTTGGGCATGGCGTCTTCAAAAAATTTCAGGTGCCACTGCATTGGTCAATAAATCCTTTGAAGGATCAAGGGTAGAAAGAACTCTTAAGGAGGTTACAAAGGTAAATCTTGCTGATTTTTACAAAGGATTGGTTCTAGATAGTCTTTAGGTGCTCCAATTTCTTAAATCTGGGCAAAATCTGCCAACATTTCCCCTTGTAAATGTCAGGGTCTGTCAAAAACCAGCAAGTAAAGAGGTTAGAATGTGCCCAAAAAAGGATTGAAGACAACTTGAAATCACTTGCATATGTTAGCCAAAATGTTAAGCAGAAATTCCTATGATTTGAATTAAACTTCTACACTAACTATCCAAGAGAAAACCAAGGGCTTGGTCTTCTCTTAGTTAATCTATTGTTTTTAGGACAGCAGTACATTAGGCAGCCTTAGATGCTTGATATTCAATGAAAAACACAATTAAAGGTAACCAAGGAATATTTGATTTTTTTAGGTGAGAGGAGAAAAAAAAGATTGGGGATATTTAAAGCCCTTTTGGATCCTATTGAAGCCCTTTAGGCAGCCCTTTGGTGTGGTGGAAATGTGTGTTCCTTGATGCCTTGAAGATGGTTGATCCAACCGAAGATATGGCCAACTCCAGTCCAAGCTTACAAAATTGGAAGCAATAAACAATATGAACCAAATACAAGTTACCTCAAGTCAAGAATCACACCACCAACAATTGCACTATATGGAGCTCCAAAGTCCTTTTATTCATGAACAATATGACAATACAAAATAGTAGTCGTAGAGTTTCCCCAAGCTCAAGTATTTCTAATACTAACTTTGGGCAATGAGCAAGGGGGTTTATCTATACAAATTTTGGAGAAAATCCTAAGAAGAAGATGATTAACAAGTGTCCAATAGGAGCTGATCCCAAGACAAGTCGAATCCTCCAACTGTATAGAGAGTTTTGTGCTAAAGACTATCAAGTGGCAGTGTACTCCTTAAGGCGAGATCAGTGTATAGAAGATAGAGCCATGTTGAAAATTCAACAAGAAATTCCTAAATCAATTTTGTCCTTGAATTAAATTGGGAATAAAATTGTAAATCCACATCTCATGACAACTTGTATTAGTTAACTAAGTTAATTTGACTTAGTTGGCTCAGTTAATTCGAATTAAGGGTCTAACTTTAGTCATGTAGAGTGTCTCCTACATTACAGGAGCGTTGGTTGAGTATATTTTGAGTTGTAACTAATTAATTCAATGACCAGACTAATTGAGTTAAATTATCTTAAACTAGTTCCAACTGTTGGAGGAGCTAGTTGGAGGTCTAGTAGTGTGGTGTTGCCTGTAGTGTAGTGTGGCGCTACCTGCAGTGATCAACTAGTAAATTGATGATTCACTCATAAATAACTCATGCATGTCAAATCTGAGAGTTACCCAGTCGAGATTGGAGTTCAAGTACAATGTACTATCAGTGATATAATCATCTAAATTGTACAAGTGGTGCATGCAGTTAGAGGAAGGCTTGTGAGGATTTTGCATTTCCAATTGAGGAATTTCCCTAATTAATAGGGGGCTAATTCCCAAGGAAACAACACAAGGAAATAGGGACTTGGGCAAGTAGAAAATTGGTTAAGTATTTTACAAGGCTTATCTAGGAAGCAGTGAGACAGATAAAGAGTGCAGAGGTTGCTCGGGCTTGAGAAAAGCATTGTAATCTTTTCATATTTTCTGACTAATGCAATATACAGATAGCTGGGGTTTTTATCTGTGGCTTTCCTCAAGAAATCATTGTGTAATGTGTTGATTGAATTCTTTCTCTTGTATGCTTCGTGATTTCGCGATCATTTAATTGCTTCCGCTGATAAGTATAGTAGATTCAAGTCTATTGTTTTAGCATATTTTAGTTAGTAGTTTGAATCTACAAGGAATTTCTTCATGGTATCAGAGCTGAAATCACTATATAAGAGGAGACTATGAGTTTGTCTTTTGCAGGTGAAATCGAATTTGCAGTATCATACTTCAGAGCCAACAGGATGTCATTCTACGGATTGAGACTTCAATATGCCCTTGAGGGTAGTTTGAACTATATCGCTTGGAAGGATAGGATGGAGGCAGTGTTGGAAGACAATGGGCTTAAAGAATTCATAGACAAAGATATTCCTAAACCTCCAACAGTTGATGCTCAAGATCTGGTAGAGTGGAGAAAATGTGTTGCAAAGGCAAGAAGGATTATCCTAGGAGTTCAATATCATATTGTCTCGACCCTCCATGGTAAGGAGACTCCATATGCAATGTGGAAGGCCTTGACAAATCTGTTTCAAAACAACAGTGACCACATGAAGCTAGCACTGAAGAACAAGCTAAGAAAATTCAAGATGGAGAAAGGTGACACAATACCAAAGTACTTGACCAAGTTCACTCAATGTCGGGATAAGCTTGGAAGTGTTGGTGTAACAATTGCTAAAGACGATTAGGTCATCCTAGCACTTCTAGGCCTTCCCAAGAGCTGGAACAGCTACCAAGACTCAGTAAATGGGAGGGAGAAGCTACCAAAGTGGGAGCCTTTGTGGTCTGACTTGGTGCAAGAAGAGATTCAACGGAACAACAGAGATGGATCCTCAGCCAAGCATAATGATTCCAATAAAAGCGGTAAGAAGAAGGACATGTGGAATATTAAATGTTTTCACTGTCACGAGATGGGACACTATGCCATGAAGTGTCTGCACAAGAAGGTCGACAAGAAGCCCTCAGGATGAGTGGCAAGTGAAGCTCTTTCTTCACAATTCGAGCTAGATTTCACCCTCATTGCTTGCATGGTGACATCGGTGATGGGTAGTGTGTGGTATCTGGATAGTGGAGCCTCATTCCATGTGACTGACAACAAAGAATTCTTTAGTGACTTGGAGAAGAAGGACCTCCAAATGTACATCAAATTGGGAGATGATGGGAGGTATAACACAACCGAAATCAATACTGTTACCTTTCAGAGGGAGTCTGGTTCTCCTCTCACATTAAAAGATGTCATGTATGTTACGGGTTTGAAGAAAAATTTAGTTTCAATTGCCATGTTGGAGGACCGTGGCTATGATGTGATATTTAGTGAAGGAAAGGCTTTCCTTTGTCACAGAGCCTCTGGACAAGTGAAGTGGATCGGGGTTCAAGTGAAGAACCTCTACAAATTGGATGTAGAAGACTGTGCTTCTTTGAGCACAAAAGCAGAGAATGTGTAGAGCCAAGACATCAGTGAGTTGTGGCATAGAAGACTGGGTCACTTGCACCACGGAGCTTTGAAGATCACGGAGTAGATTTCTACAGGACTTCACAAGGGTACACTAGAGTAGAGAGACACATGCAAAGGGAAGTACACCAAAGCTACCTTTCATGAAAAGGACATCCGGGTGCAAGTGATTCTTGAAAGAGTTCACTCAGACATGTGTGGACTGTTCTCGACAGCCTCCACGACCAAGCACAGGTATTATGTAATATTTGTTGATGATTTTTCTCGTAAGTGCTGTATTTTCTTCATGCAGAAGAAAGATCAGAGGTTCACTAAATTTTGTGATTTTAAAGAGCTTGTCGAGAAAGACACTGGTAGGAAAGTTAAAGCTCTCAGGAGCGATAACGATGGAGAATATGTGTTAGATGAATTCAAGAACTTATGTGCATCAAAAGGCATTCGACGGAAGTTAATAGAACTCCATAACCAACAACAAAATGGGGTGGTTGAATGGTACAAAAAAAGTATTGTGGGAGTTGCAAGGGCAATGTTACATGATCAGGGCCTACCGTTGCACTTCTGGGTTGAAGCATGCAACATAGTTGTATATGTGCAGAAATGGAGTCCTCATTGGATTCTCGAGATGAGTACACCAAAAGAAGATTTTTCAGGAAAGAAACTAGATGTGGCACACTTCAGGATCTTTGGTTCATCAGTTCACTATCATGTTACCAAGGATGTAAGGAAAAAGCTAGAGTCAACAACTAAGTTGGGCATATTTGTGGGGTACACTAATACACCTCACAACTATCAGGTGTACCTGCCATTTCACAGGATGACAGTGGTTCGTAGAGATGTGAAGTTTGACAAAGAGAAGGCCATGAGATGTTCCCTTGAGAAGGAGCTTCAGTCGCGTGGAGAAGAGGTGCTATTAGCTGCAAAAGAAGAACCTCAGGATGATTTGGAGAAGCCACATGCAGAGGAGTAGAGAGTGGAAGCACCCACTCATGGAGAGACTTCCAAAGATGGAAGGAAGCGCACCGGAGAGGCTGATAGATTGATGCATGATGCAAGAGAGAATTTGGGAGCACACACATAATAGCGCGTGAAAATTCCTCAACCGGAATCCCTACTGCAACAACTGATGATATTACCTTTATTTGTTAAATTCCTTTAAACAAATTACTTGTAGTTTCCTACGACAAAATATCGTAATACATACACTGTAGTCTTCACTTAATTAAATTATATGTGGAAATAAGAGACTGAGCAAGAAAGAAAAATACAACACAATTGACACCGTTATATTTGGACAAATGTTCCCGGAAAAACCCAATGCGAGAAAGTCGGTGCATTAGACCTGAGGGTTTTATTATTATGCAGGAGAAAATCTAAGTACAATTCTTCGATGCTCAACTAGCAATCTGATACAGAGAGAACTTGGACAAAATGAATGGTGAAATGATCTCACCCTGTCACTGGGAGAATCTGAGTCTGATCACGTTGAACTGGAGCCTCTGCACAAAAGTATGTCACTCCTACGCAGTTCCCGTGTCACCCCTGCTGGGTATCACGATATTCCTTCTTTGGACCCTCTGCTGGCTAGAAAATCCGAATCTCTGCCTCGCGGTCTCACACCCTGGGTCCCAACTACTGAAACTCGATTTCCTTAGCAAGAACTCGATCTCCCTCTAAAGCATGCGCTGCCACTGCGTCAGCTCTGTGTGGGCTAGCGTCTGTTTCTCTCTAAACGTCGCTCTGCCCTCTCTCTGCCTCGTACTCTCCGGCCCAGGAAAACTTCTTTCTTTCGGATACTCACTGCCCCTCTCTGCAAAAAATCTCCTTGATCAAAATTTCCTCCTGAAAACTTCTCACTTCAGAAATTCAATCTCTTGATCTGTCGGTGTATTTTCCAAATGACCCTCAAGCTCCCTTAAATAATCTTCTTGTTGACATTCAACGACAGAGATTAAAAGCTAATCAATGGTTAAGATCATTTTAGCTTGATCCTCGTAGGTGGAAATTCCCAAAACGCTTTCTGGGTTCTTTGGAATACATGTGCCCTAGCCTCCTTGCAAAAGTTTGAGGCCTAAAGCAAATCCGATTCTTGAAATTTCTAAGTCTAACATGTCAGAAATTCCTACTGGTTTATTTTATCTACTTGTTTATTCCTTAACAAGTTATATATCCATATAAAAACTAAAAATAAACACAAATGCAGCCTTAACTCATATACAGATAAACAACTGAAATACTAGACAAACACACAACGGACACCATTATTTTTGGACAATCCTCCCTGGAAAAACCCAATGCGGGAAAACAGGTGCAGCAGTTCTGAGGGTTTTATTATTATGCATATTTCTTGAGTACAACTAGGGTGCCAAATTGGCTCACCCAACAAAGATTTTTACACAACAGTAATACCTCTTCTCGGAGACAAATATTCAGCAAGTCTACCCCACGAAAAATCCTTTCGGTGCTTCTCCAAGGCTCTACGTCAGCCTTGCTAGCCTCAACATAGCTCTAGAACCCTCTGCATCAACCTTCTGCCTCTCTGCATCAGCTCTCTGGCCTTCTAGGTCACCCACGCAGGCCACTAAGCCTCTGCTCAGTCTCTAGCTGCCTCTGCATGGCTCCTACGACCTCTGCGTCAGCCTCTTTGGTCACTGCACTGACCCTCAGGCATTATCTCTGCCTCTCTGCTATGCACTCATTGCCCCTCGTTGCAACAAATCACTTGTTCGAATTTTCTCAGTAAACCCTGCTCCAGAAAATCGAACTGACTGATCAATCTTGGTGTATCTCCAACTGACCCTCAAGCCTCCTCTTATACTTTTCCTGTTGAGTCTTCAACGGCTAAGATTAAGTCATTAATCAACGGCTAAGATTAGATTTGGCTTGATCCATGTTATTTAGAACATTCTTACCAAGTTTTATATTAATACCCATTAATATTTTAATTTTCCTAAGTTTTGACTTAGGAACCCCATTAAAAATATTAATTATTTTAATATCTCTCTAACCAGGTGGAATTTCCCCAAACCATTTATGAGTCTTGGAGATCTCATGTTCTTTAGCCTCTCCACCAATTTTCATCGCTAGAGCACATCCGATGCTACCACAAATCAACACTCCCTATTAGCGAGAAATTTGCTCTAGTGATGCCCCATCACTGAACATCACACTAATCCTCCCGCACCAATCCCTGTGCTGATGTTGGGCCTGCTGCCCTACATCCACTGCACTGTTGCTTCTTGTACTGTTTCCCATGGCTCTACCACTACCACTGCTACATCTGTACTGTAGCTCGCTCTCAACATGCTACCCATAGCACTGCCACTGTTAACTGCTACACTGCAACTCAGTTACCGAGAAGTAAGTAACTGATCTACCCAAATTCTGACATCCTTGTCAGTCTGGAAGCCCCTTGATGTTGAAGCTACCTCTGCTACTATTATGTGTTGCCTCTGCGCTGCTGCAAACACCTCTATGCCTCTCACACTGCTGCAACCACCTTTGTGCCTCTCACACTGCTGCAACCACCTCTGTGCCTCTCGCACTGTTAAAAACACATTTGTGCCTCTCACACTGCTAAAAACACATTTGTGCCTCTCGCACTGCTGCAACCCCCACTACGCTGCTACAAACCCCAGCACTCTAGCACTGCCTTGTCGCTTCATCGCATCTTGCTTCTACCGACATCCGTCATCCTGCTATTGTCATGCGAGGCTCCCATAGCCAGATATGATCCAAGTGTTTGGGTACCTCAAGGATCCTGCGCCTCATCTTTTGTAGTCCTCCTAACTACAACTCGATGTCTCCCCACCTCTTCTCTAGAGGTGCATGAGCACTCACGGCACAGTCGCCATCAGTCTCAACTTCTTTCTCTGCCTTAGTCAGAGTTGCCTTGGAGTCAAAAGCCTCTCCCTTATTCTTCTTCCTGGGACACTGGGTTGCATAATGACTCAGTTCTCTACAATGAAAGCAGTTCACCTTGGAGATATCCTTCTTCTTCCTCTTCCCCTGTTGTCCCGCAGATGCCAGAGGCGCATACTCCTCCTCCTCTTTCTTGATTCGACCTCCTTTGTTGCTACTCCCCGCCTTGATCAACCATCTGATCCCTTCTTGGCGAAGATCTGCCCACATCTCTTCCCATCCTCAAAGAATAGCTCTGCCCAAAATGCCTTGGACAAATGTCTCCCACTCCTTGGAGACTACATTCAGGGCAGTCCTCACTATGAACTCCTGATTGGGTGTGGCCCCTATGGAAGTAAGTTAGTCCCGAATCTCCTGCAATCTGAGGAGGTATAGATCGATCTGCTCCCCCTTCTGCATTTGATACGACTGCAACTGATTCTCCAATAGCATCTTCCACTACAAAGAAGTGCCCTGATACAATGTTGTCAAAGTATCCCACATCTACTTTTCCGTGTTCTTTTCAGCAATATGTGGAAAGACATGATCCTTGACCCCATCAAGGATTATGCACTTTGCCCTTGCCATTGCATCTTCATACTTCTCATTATCAGCTGGGTCTACTCGGATAACCACGGTTCTCAAGGCTAAGCCCTTGATGCGATGTCTATCCAGGACTGGCAGGATCTTGGCCTTCCAGATGACAAAGTTGGAAGCCTCGTCCAACTTGTCCTGATCCCTCAGTCCATTCACTGCCATCTCCGCTTCTCTTCTAGACTCCCTCTAAGATTCAACTTCCCTCCTAGAAATCTCCCTCTAAGTCCTGATTTTCCTACTAGAAATCTTCCCGCCAACTGTTGAATCGCTCCTCTCCAATCCTCTTTGCAACTGCAACTTGGATCTGGATTTCTTAGCTAGAAATCCGTTAAGGCAGCATCTCCCTCTACCTTGGTTTTATCCCGTTAGGTACTATTCTGCTCCAATAGAAACAACACCCCACCAGATTCACAATCTGCCCATAGCTCCCTAGGCCTCGACAACTGAAGAAACTGAGTCTTCCAACTCTGCGCAATCCCGACAAAGGCTGAATCACTCCTCTGGCCAACTGCATCAAGCCTACCTAGCTGAGTAGGATGACGTGGCTCTTCGTGAGCCTCTTCTGCCTCTCTTTGCTTCTGCGCTGGCCATCTTTCTGGCTCGAAATGACAATGTAGGCCCTTCGCATCACTCCTCTGCTACCTTCTGCTTAGGAGTAGCTCTGTCTCTCGGGACAGCTGCTACTATTGCAAATTTCCGATATTGTTGGTGCCTTCACTCCTCCTGTGATCTGCAATGCTCTGATACCATGTTGAAATTTCTAAGTCTAACACGTCAGAAATTCCTACTACATTATCTGATTTATTTCACCTACTTGTTTATTCCTTAACAAGTTATTTATCCATATAAATACTGAAAATAAACACAAATGTAGCCTTAGCTCATATACAGATCAACAACTAAAATACTAGAGAAACACACAAGGGACGCCATTATTTTTGGATAATCATCCCCAGAAAAACCCAATGCGGGAAAACCGGTGCAATAGTTCTGAGTGTTTTATTATTATGCAGATTTCTTGAGTACAACTAGGGTGCCAAACTGGCTCAACCCAACAGAGATTTTTACACGACAACAATACCTCTTCTCAGAGACAGATATTCAGCAAGTCTGCCCCACGAAAAATCCTTCTAGCACTTCTCCAAGTCTCTGTGTCAGCCCTGCTAGCCTCATCATAGCTCTAGAACCCTCTGCCTCAGCCTTATGCCTCTCTGCGTCAACTCTATAGCCTTCTGCATCACCCACGCAGGCCCCTCAGCCTCTACGCAGTCTCTAGCTACCTCTGTGTGGCTCCTGCTGCGTTTGTGTAGCTCTAATTGCCTCTGCATCAGCCTCTCTAGTCACTGTGCTGACCCTCTACTATCTATGCCTCCCTACTATGTATTCACTGCCCCTCGCTGCAACAGATCACTTGTTCGAATTTTCTCAGCAAACCCCGCTCCAGAAAATCGAACTGATTGATCAATCTTGGTGTATCTCCAACTGACCCTCAAGCCTCCTCTTATACTTTTCTTGTTGAGTCTTCAACAACCGAAATTAAGTCTTGAATCAACGACTAAGATTAGATTTGGCTTGATCCATGTCATTTAGAACATTCTCACCGAGTTTTATATTAATACCCATTAATATTTTAATTTTCCTAAGTTTAGATTTATGAACCCTATTAAAAATATTAATTATTTTAATATCTCTCTAACCAAGTGGAATTTCCCCATACCATTTCTGGGTCTTGGAGATCTCATGTGCTTTAGCCTCTCCACCAATTTTCATGGCTAGAGCACATCCGATGCTACCACAAATCAACACCAATGCTACCCTAAATCAACACTCCCTCTTAGCAAGGAATGTGCTCTAGAAATATACGATGTTGAATACTGCTCCGACTCTAAAGCATCGTCCTTTGTGTTGCTGAAGTCTGATGTGATGCCCACCAACTACTGTTCTACTACTGCAACTATACTGTTGTTGACACTGCCACTGTCAATGCTGCATCTGTACTACAACTCCCTCTCAAGTGCTTCATTTGTGTTGCTGCTAGCACTGCCACTGCCAACTACCACGACACTACAAACTGTTGCTGCTACTCCATCAACAATGGAAAAACATCCAAAATTACTAAACTAACTATTCAGTATGATACCACGTGAATGTTGGAGCCTGACTACTGCTAGTCTCTGCATTGACCCTCTGAATATATTGTGTTGTTGCTGAACTCTTCTCTGTGCCATCTACACTACTGTCAACTCTGTTTTCCGCTACTAAGACTCGGGCACTCCTAGCCACTGCAATTCTCTCTGACACTCCTCGACACCATCCGACACTAGTCCATCCTGTTACGACAAAACTGGGCTCCCGTAGCAAGGTAATGATCCAAGAGGGGGACTCCTCAAGGATCCTGCCCATCTGTAGCTCTTTCGAACTACAACTCCAAATCAGCCCACCTCCCTCCTTGAGGTATCTCGGCTGTCATGGAGAACTCCTCCTCTTCCAACTTCGCGGGCGTAGAATTTAGATCGTGTTTCTCATCCTTGTCCTTCTTCTTGAGAGGACACTGAGTAGCTTAGTGACCTAGCTCACCACACCTAAAACAATTGATCTTTGATAAGTCCTTCTTACGTCTCCACTGATCATGTTGTCCCTTCGATGCAAAGGCTGCATTATCCTCCTCCTCCTTGGGCTTCGACTCACTGTTGTTGCTTCTGTCAACTTTGGCCTTGACTAAGTCTCTCCTCAGCTCCTCTTGTTTTAGAGTTGCGCACATCTCATACCAATTCGGCAATGCTGCTCTGCCCAGGATACTCTAGATAAAGAGTTGCCACTCATCTGGGACATAATTGAGGGCCAGTCTAACCAACTCTGAATCCTGAGGTGTATGCCTCGCTGTTAATTTGGGTAGCATCGGATGTGCTCTAGCCATGAAAATTGGTGGAGAGGCTAAAGCACATGAGATTTCTAAGATCCAGAAATGGTTTGGCAGATTGTACCTAGATTGGAAGAAATTAAAATAATTAATATTTTTAATAGAGTTCCTAAGTCTAAACTTAGGAAAAATAAAACATTAATGGGTATTAATATAAAACTAGGTTAGAAGGTTCCAAAAGTCATGGATTAAGCCAAATCTAATCTTAGCCGTTGATTAGAGATTTAATCTCAGTCGTTGATGGACCAACGAGAAAAGAATAAGAAGAGGTTTGAGGGTCAGTTGGAGAACACACTAGAGTGATCAGTCATTCATTTTGCTAGAGCGGGGTTGCTAAGAAAAATTGAATGAGTGATCAGTAGCGACAGGTAGTGAGTACAAGGCGGAGAGGCAGGGACAATATTGGGAGACTAGCACAGAAGCGGAGAGAGCCAGAGCAGCAGCCAGTCCAAGCTACACAGAGCCCAGAGAGACTGTGTCATCCACGCAGAGGGCAAAGGGAGTGACATAGAGGCTCCCAGAGGTTGCGCAGTGCCTCAGAGGTCTGACGGAGAGAGTCCTGGGGCTAACGCAGGTCAGTAGGAGGCTAACGCAGAGGCCAGAAGGGCCAGCGCTATGCTTCAATTGTGTTGGAGAGGGTTTCGTGGGACAATTTTTCTGAGTACTTGTTTCCGGATATAGAGGTATTGTTGTCGTGTATTTTTCTCTATCGGCTGAGCCGGTTTAAACACCCAGTTGTACTCTGATAGACTGCTTAATAATATAACCCTCTGAATAGCTGCACCGGTTTTCCCGCATTGGGTTTTTCTAAGGACATTAGTCCAAAAATAACGATGTCACTTGTGTGCTTGTCTTCTTTCAGTTGATGATCAGTAGATGTTGATACTGTACTCATGTTTAATTTTAGTATTTACATGGTAAATAACTTGTTAAGTAATTAAACAAGTAGGAAGAAATAAACCAGATAGTACAGGAAGAATTTCTAACAGGTTAAACTTAGAAATTCCAACATGGTATCAGAGCATGGTTGCAGATCACAGGATAACTGAAGGCATCAGCCGAGCAGAGCATTTGCAGCAGAATCAGTTGTTCCGAATGACAGAGCCGATCATTGCAGAAGGCGATAGAGGAAGGAGTGACGCAGAGGGATTGCATCATCATTCTAGGCTAGAGAGAGGTAGTGCAGAGGCTAAGGGAGGCAAAATCAGGCTCACGCAGAGGCCAAGAGGGCTAATGCAGTTTGTTGGGGGAGCTGATTTGCTGATGCCAGGATTGCGTAGAGCCAAGTGGCTCAATCCTACGGTTGTTGGGGCATAGGAGGTTGTGGGTAATTTGCAGAGCGAAGCAGGTGGGGTACTATGGTCAGAACAATATCTAACAAGGAAAGACCAAGGAGGAGGGAGTCGCTGCCGAGATGGATTTCTAGCCAAGAAATTCAGATCAATGGTGCAGTTGCACAGACGATGGGAGTGGGGCAACTCGATGTTGGCAGAAGGATTTCCCGGAGGGAAATCGGGACTCAAAGGGAGTCCAGAGGAGAACTTCTAGACAACAAATATAGAGATTCAACAGGAGTCGAACAGAGGACTTCCAGGAGGGAAGTAGAGAGACTCGGAGGAGTCGAAAGAAGAGCAGCGAGATGGTCGTGAATGGGCTGAGAGATCAGGATAGACTGGACGGAGCGTCCAACTTTGTGGTCTGGAAGGCCAGGATCTTGTCCATTCTAGACATGCATCGCATCAAGGGCTTCGCCTTGAGAACGATGGCTATCCCAATTGACCCGATAGCGAATGATAGGTACGAGGAGGCAATGGCTAAGGAAAAGTGCATCATCCTTGATGGGGTCAAGGATCATGTGGTACCACGTATTTCCAAGAAGGAAACGGTAAAGGAGATGTGGTACTCTTTGAAAACATTGTACCAACATACTTTCGTGCAGAGAAAGATGCTCTTGGAGAATCAGCTAAGGTCATACCAGATGCAGAAGGGAGAGCAAATTGATGTCTTCCTCAATCGATTGAAGGAGATCCATGACCAGCTAACTTCCATATGGGCCACACCGGATGAGGAATTGATGGTGAGGACCGCACTAAACGCAGTTTCCGAGGATTGGGAAGTGTTTGTCCAGAGCATATTGGGCACGACGAAGCTTTCAAATTGGGAAGAATTGTGGGTGGCTCTTCGACAAGAAGAGATTAGATGGCTGACCAAGGCGGGGAGTAGCGGTAAAGGGGTCAGGATCAAGAAGGACGAAGAAGAGGATGTGGCTCTAGCATCTGCAGTAAAGCAGGAGAAGTGGAAGAAGAAGGACCTATCTAAGGTCAAAAGCTTCCATTGTGGGTAAGTGGGTCATTTGGCGAACCAGTGTCCGAGGGAGAAGAACAAGGCAGAGGCTTCTGAGACCAAGGTAGCGCCAGCGAGGGCAGAGAAAGAAGTCAAGGAGGATGACGATTGTGCCATGAGTGCTCATGTGCCACTTGAGAAGAAGTGGAGAGACACCGAGCTATAGTCAGGAGGACTACAGGGGATGAGGGGCAAGATCCTTGAGTTACCCAACCTCTTGGATTATAACTTGCTACGGGAGCCCCAAAGAGAGAGTAGCAAGACTGGCTGATGTCGATAGAGACGGATGCGGATGAAGCGGCAGAGAGTGCTACAGTGCAAGAGTCCCCGGACAGTGCGAGGCTAGCAAGCTGCAACAGTGCGAGAGGCACGGGATGGCACAAAGAGGTGTGCAACGGTGCGAGATGTAGGGAGTTGTTGCAGGAACGCAGAGGTCAGTACAGGGAGCACTTGTTAGCGGCAGAAGGAGCTTCAGCATCAGGAGTGTTTCTAGCCTGACAGGGATGTCGGATGTTGGGTGGATTAGTTACTTACTTCTCAATAATTGAGTTGCAGTGTAGCAGCAGTATGCAGTAGCACGATGCAACATGAGGAGAAGGGGATGCAGTGCAGATGCAGTGCTGGGAGAATGGACTAGCAGCAACATGGATGCAAAGGGAGCTGCCGTACGGATGCAACAGTGGCAGCAGTACAGGATGCAACAGTGCAAAGGATGTTGCATGAGGAGGCCTAGCATTAGCATAGGGACCGGTGTCAGATAATCAGGGTAATGCTCAGTGTGGAGTATTAATAGAGCACACTCCTCGCTAAGAGGGAGTGTCGATTTGGGGTAGCATTAGATGTGCTCTAGCCATGAAAATTGTTGGAGAGGCTCAAGCACATGAGATCTCCAAAACTCGTAAATGGTTTGGGTAGATTGTACCCAGTTTGGAAGATATTAAAATAATTAATATTTTCAATGGAGTTCCTAAGTCTAAACGTAGTAAAAATAAAATATTAATGGGTATTAATATAAAATTGGGTTAGAAGGGTCCAAAAGTCATGGATCAAGCCAAATCTAATCTTAGCTGTTGATTAGAGATTTAATCTCGGCCGTTGATAGAACAACGAGAAAAGTATAAAAGAGGCTTGAGGGTCAGTTGGAGAACACACAAGAGTGATCAGTCATTCATTTTGCTAGAGCGGGGTTGTTAAAAAAAGTTGAATCAGTGATCAGCAGCGACGGGCAATGAGTACGAGGCAGAGAAACAGGGGCAATGAGTACGAGGCAGAGAAACAGGGGCAATACTGGGAGGCCAACACAGAAGCAGAGAGAGCCACAGCAGTAGTCAATCCAGGCTACACAGAGCCCAGCAGAGGCAACGCAGAGCCCAAAGAGACTGCGTCATCCATGCAGAGGGCAAAGGGAGTGACACAGAGGCTCCCACAGGCTGTGCAGTGCCTCAAAGGGTTGACGTAAAGAGTCCTGGGGCTGACACAGGTCAGCAGGAGGCTGACGCAGAGGCCAGAAGGGCCAGCAATGTGCTTCAGTTGTGTTGGAGAGGGTTTCGTGGGACAGGATTTATGAATACCTGTTTCCGGATAAAGAAGTATTATTGCCGTGTATTTTTCTCTGTTGGGTGCTCTGATTTAGGCACCCAGTTCTACTCTGATAGACTGCTTAGTAATATAACCCTCTAAATAGCTGCACCGGTTTTCCCACATTGGGTTTTTCCGGGGACATTGGTCCTGTTGTCACACAAAGTGTCTAGGCACCGCGACAATGCTCAAAGTAAGGGCTGTCACTCTTGATCCTTACTCTGTTTAAACACTCTCCTAGGCAAGTCAAGGGGGGTAATCCCTAGGTAAATGGATGCGGATAGCCTGTGAAAAACAAACTCTAGGAGATTTTAATGATGGACAACTTGACGAAAGTGGAATAAGTCTCGGTCAATTAAAGTAGATGAATTAAAATAAGACACAATTACAAGATATAAAAGACTATAGACCAGTGCCTTTAATATTTGCATTAACCATAGACTAATAAAACAAGTTATCTAGAGAAAACTTATAGATGTGGCAAAGCGAAAATCACGAACAATTAGATGTAAACGCCCAAAACTTTAATATGCAAGAGATTCCAGATTTAAAATGATTTTCACTTAATAGAATTCAGATCTAGAACAATTAACTTTCTCCTACAACCAATATAATTTAAAACATTTATCGCACATTGACCATAGAAGAATCATGAAAATTTAAGTTTTAGCATTTAACATTAGAAACACCAAGGAATTTTAAGTTAGTGTTTTAATTATTCCTTAGGGAACGCTTTAGTGTGAAAGATGAATAAATCAAAGGGTCAATGAATCTAATTTTTAATGGGCCATAGGCCACATTAAAAATTTATAATGTTTAAGTGTGATTCCTTTAATTTACTTTAGCTCCTTAGTTACGAAATTTAAAATTTTGAGATTTAAAAAAAAAAAAAATTAGAATTTTTTAATGTTTAGGATTTTTTTGGATTTTATATTTTAGGATTTTAAATTTGTTTAAAGTTTTTAATTTTAAATTAAAAAAAAATCAAAGTCAATAAAACAAAAATAAAATCTAAATAAAACCAAATGAAACCAAAGTCGAATTTTGATTTTGATTTTTATTTTTAATTAAATCAAAACAAGAACACACTTTATAAAAAAAAAGAATTTAATGCTACCTATCTAAATGAAACCAAAACTAAATGAAACTAAACTTAAGCTATCCTATCTAACCCCACCAACATAAACCAGATAAAAAAAATCGAAATTTGCCTCATTGACTGCAGGATTTGGAGCGATGAGGAGAAAATCGACGGCAGGTAGAGCAAGACGACAGAGGTATGGCAACAGACAAGGATGCGTGCAACGATGAGGGTTAAGAGAATGGGCACGGGTTTGCCGACAAACGGAAAGGAGCTGAAGGAGCAGCGCAGGTGGAGAAGTTTCGACAGGGCTGGAGGAGCGATGTATGGCAGCGAAATGAAAATGCAGAGGAGCTGCGGGTGAAGGAGGAGGCTGGACAGAGCAGCATAAGCAGCTACAGGACAACGTGCTTGTTGGTTCGCTGTGTGTATGAAGCTGCAGATTGATGGGGCAGTGAATAGAGTAAGGAAACTGCAACGTAGAGAGGAAAGGGCTATGGGAGAGAGACGGAGATGGCTTGGATGGAACAGCTGAAGATTGGACCAAGCGTTGGGTAGCCATAGAGCAGACAGCGAGGGTTCTGGAGCTGCGACAGAGAATGGTGGCAATGATAGAGTCTCGGGAAGATTTTCGAGGCTGGCTGAACTGCAGCCAACAAACTGTGGACATTAGAGAAGAAAAATTAGGGCCACGAAAGAAATTCGAATTTTCCAGAAACCCTCAAAAAGACATAAAAAATTTCTAGAGGAGAAGAATGCAGCAGAAAATCGAAAACCCAGGCAGCAAACCAACTAGCAAAAATGGTGGCCCAGAAACTCTTTAAATCCACAAGAAATTCTTAAAGAATTTCCAGAAAAAATATCGTGTTTCAGACTTGTTAATGAAACCATCACGAAATTTCCAGATCCAAAAATAAATAAATATAAACCCTTGGACTACAAAATCTGGATGTGATCCCTGCAAAAATGATGTTGATGAATCCCAAAGATCCAGATTTTACCCTCCAGGGCCTAGATCTGGACTCTACATAGTTTTCTCCTTCAGATCTGTAGCTGCAAGACAACAAGAAACACCCAAACGATATATACAATGACCCAAAAAACTAAAACCCAGAAAACCCAAGTCAGAAAACTGAAAATAATTATAGATCTATGTACATGAATAACAGATCTATCAAATCTAGGGAGTGTGACTCCGACTCCGCTCCCAGATCTGATAATCTGAGGCTTTCAATAGCCAAATTTATCGATTTAGCACAAAAAATAATTTTTTTGAATTTTAGAGGAGGTACTGAGCTCAAAATCCTTCATGCATCAATCATAAAAAATATCTTATGATAAGCCCAGGATCAAATTAAGCTAGGCTCTTTAGAAAACACGGATCGGGAGTTGGCTAGTTCAACCGAGAAATTCCCCAAATGCCCGATGATCTAAAAAATCAGAACTTTCCTATAAAACTCAATTCAACCATCAACAAGAGCGAGAAAAAGATAATAAAATTCAGATAAATAGAGATACCTGCTATTATATTCAAAACTTAAATTATCATTCAAACCCCAGCGACTGAGCAAGATACCTGTACTCAAATCACTCTTCAAAAAGCTATCATTAATGGCTAAAAAGAAATCTATGCATGAAAATGACACATCTTACAGTTTTTCCACGAAAAGTAACACCAGCAAAAATTAACCCCAAAGTATTTCTTTATTGCTCATAAAAAAGATTACAAGAGAGCTTTTCGCTTAGTACACGATCCAAAGATCGAATCATCCTGACTAACAAAATGACCTCATATTTAAAGATAAATCCTCCAACGGCTAGTTCGAGTGATCATTGTCAAAGCAATCTCGACTGTTGTTGAGGATCAAAATTTCTTTTAATCTCATCCGTCGAAATTTTAAATTCTTGAGGAAATTCGAATTTTTCAATTAAATGCATTTTAATTAATTCAAAAATTAAATTTTTGAATTAATTTCCTCAAAATTTTTACTTTGAGTTGACCCCAGGGACCAAAGACTTAAAATTTAACAAAATAATTAATTTACCTTAATCCCTGGACCTCTTAAAATTTAATTTTTAAGGACCGATGATTTTTTCCTTTAGAGAATTTAAAATTACCTAGGACCTATAATTAATTAAATTTCTGACTTAGAATTTTAATTAATTTTGGTCAGAAAATTTAATTAATTAACCTATGAGGGGATAAATTATTTTTCCAACTCTCAAGACCCTTTACATCATGATTTTCACATTTTTACATCTCAAGGGGGAAAACCCATTTAAAAAGAACTTCACAGACTACCCAGTTCTGCAACACAAATATAATCTAGCAGATCAAGCAATTTGTAATAAAATAACCTAACCAAATAGTTAGGATTATTCCCAAATCATTTTTACATAGACTCGATCTAGAACACTAGGACTCCTTTAAGATACCAGTGACAAAATCCATTCTCGCTTTGGGGTAAAGCTGAAGGAAAACTCTGCTGACCATTCGAAAATGGATCAGTGAGACAAAAAACCTCTCTGAATGTAGATCGTCACCAAAAAAGTAGGTTTACCTAAGTGATTACATACACAACATGGATCTGTTAAGATTATTTACATTATACACATGCAGAATGGGTTTACATTATAACATGATAATCAGGTTGATGATGATAGCTGAACGACATGGACACATCGATCAGGCACTATCCCTTTTGTGAAAAAAAGGGTGTACTGCTATGGGTCGTTGACACGTAGTGGTCAACATCTGGCTCTACTTGGGGACACGTTGCTGCACTGTAGGAATGTGAGAATCCAGAATCTGCATCCACGCAACAGACAATATACCATAAGTAGCATCCATTCAAAAATCATCATATAACATTAAGCACAGAAAGATATAAGCTCTTCATTTACTAACTATCTAACAACATGAAAAACACATCTAACTACAAAACGAAACACTGAAATAACAGGGTATAAGGTTAGAAATACAATACAAAGATGCCCCATGGAATCAGATGTGTTCAATATAGTGCATACTGAGCATTTGCCTACTTTCAGACCAATCCGTCGGTTGTTTCTCGGATGTGCCATGTCTAATTCTGCATACGGTAGGATCTTTTCCTATCCGAAAATCAAGTTGTTCGTGGCCATCAAATGCATCAAATCGCTTTCTCATTCTCTTTCTCTTGCGCTTTTTCTTTGGGGCAGGTTGTATCACTGAGGATGTGGAACATTCTGCTTCAAAACTTTCAGATGAAGTATGTAAGATATGCATGACATGTCTCTCTTCATTCTGCATCTGTTCTGTCAAGAATGATGGATCAGTCTCACATGTGTCATGAGTTATAACTTGATCTTCTATGACTGATGGATTAACATGTGAGCGTCAACCTAATTAACCACTTTTCAATGGAACAAATGACCTCCTCATAACAAGATGGAGCTTGTTGCAACAGATAAGGAGGCTTCTGATCTGTTGACGTCTCCTTGTTTCTTTCATCCTCTGACCGATGCTGAAATTTCTGTACCTGTATTGTTAAGGCATCCATCTAGCTAGAGTGTCAACCTTCATAGCACTGACTTCCTTGGCATGGTTTTCCTCCATGGTCAATAACTTCTTCTAAAAACATATCTGACCAGCTTCCACATCTTTTATTACTTTTTCATTATTTGCTTTCATGGCCATGAAACAATTTTGCATATAGTTTATCTCTTTCTTCTGATTTGCTTGCATGGTAGCTAACTGATTATTATAATCGAATCTCATGATGGTCATTTCTTCATCCATAGTTAATAACTTGCTTTGCATAGAATTAATTTCTCTGCCATGATTTGTTTTCATGGTTTCCATTTCCTTCTGCATGTCGGTCCTCATCTCCTCCATATTCTAAGCACACTTTTCTACTACGGTGGTTACGTGATCAGAGTGTTTAATTTTCATGATTTCCATCTCCTCATCATGTTTTTCCAATTGAGCGTATAAAGTTCTCATATCCTTGACATAATTAGTTACAAATTTTCCTTGATTAAGCTCCATATTTTTTACCAGCTATGTTTGACTGAACTGCATGTCTTTAACCAACTGCTTTAGTTCTTCTATAATTTGCTTATCATTTTCCCTTTCATTGTCAACATTGATTTGACAACTTGTCCTTGTTTTTCCATTGTCAAGGATTTGACTTGCAACAGTGCAAGTGGATGGCACAGTCTGATATGGAGAATTGTCTTGAAATCTTTCATTGACAGCTGGATCCTCCACAAGATCACTTTCATTCTATTGCATAATTTTAGGGGCACAAGACAAACTACCTTGATAACCATATCTATTTGTAAAAGCATTGACGATGTCTTGTAAAGAAGCGAAAGAATCTTCAGGACAATTATTAAACCACTTCAAAGCATCACCCTCTAAAGAAAAGACAAATAGACACATTTTGACATCTTCATGATCATACTGGGGAGAACTACAATATCTGAGTATTGTATGAGTAAACTTGCATAGATGCTTTCTAATAGCGAATGAATCACAACCCGAGAACAAAGACAATTTATGAATGGCCACTTCCGGAATATCATGGAGAAAATTAGTAAAATGACACAGGGTAAACGAATCATCCATGATGAATTGCCTGAAGGAATAATGAGGGACCAAATGGATGATAGAGAGAGAGCCTGACTCAAGAAAATCAAGAGATCCACAAGAAGCGAGCTTCTAGTAGAAATTCTTGTAAGAAATGAAAGAAGTGGAGTCGCCGCTTGAACATGAATCTAACTCTAGGATCCAAAAGGCAACAAACAACAAGATATAAGGGAGGGCTTCTTGTCTGAGAAATTATAAATGGAAGAAGTGGAGTCGCCACCCAAACAAGAAATGAATCGAAATGTCCAGGTGTTAAAAGTGCAGATGAAACAATTAATGAGATGACAAAAGATAGGGTGATGAAAAGATCAAATGATGCCAGGAAATGTTGTGTTGCTTGACCAGCTAATGACTGGCAGAAAATATGAGATGATTAAAACAGTGTTGAGAAACTAAAGACAGAAAAACTCTACCCCGGCAACGGCGTCAAAAAATTTTGTCGTTGTCAACTTAAATGAAAAGACGAGAAATGAGAAGAATGATGAGGAGATGTTGTTGAAACGCCAAGAATAAAATGTCCCTGGCAATAGCACCAAAAAATGTTGTCGCACAAAGTGTCTAGGCACTGCAACAATGCTCAGAGTAAGGGATGTCACTCTCGATCCTTACTCACTCTGTTTAGACTCTCTCCAAGGCAAGTCAAGGGGGGTAGTCCCTAGGTAAATGGATGAGGATACTCTGTGAAAAACAGACTCTAGGAGATTTTAATGATGGGCAACTTGACGAATGTGGAATAAGTCTTGGTCAATTAAAGTAGATGTATTAAAATAAGACACAATTACAAGATATAAATGACTACAGACCAATGCCTTTAATATTTGCATTAACCATAGACTAATAAAACAAGTCATCCAAAGAAAACTTATAGATGTGGCAAAGTGACAATCATGAACAATAGGATGTAAAAGCCCAAAACTTTATGCAAGAGATTCCAGATTTAAAATGATTTTCACTTAATGGAATTCAAATCAAGAACAATTAACTTTCTCCTACGGCCAATATAATTTAAAACATTTATCGCACTTTGACCATAGAAGAATCATGAAAAATTAAGTTTTAGCATTTAACATCAGAAACACCAAGGAATTTTAAGTTAGCATTTTAATTATTCCTTAGGGAACGCTTTAACGTGAAGGATGAATAAATCAAAGAGTCAATGAATCTAATTTTTAACGGGCCATAGGCCACATTAAAAATTTATAATGTTTAAGCGTAATTCCTTCAATTTACTTTAGCTCCTTAGTCACACAGTTTAAAATTTTGAGAATTTTTTAAAAAAATTTAGAATTTTTTAATGTTTAGTATTTTTTAGATTTTTATATTTTAGGATTTTAAATTTTTTTAAAGTTTTTAACTTTAAATTAAAAAAAATCAAAGTCAAAATAAAACAAAAATAAATCTAAATAAAACAAAATGAAACCAAAGTCGAATTTTGATTTTTTTTTAATTAAATCAAAACAAGAACACACACTTCATTAAAAAAAAAAAAGAATTTAATGCTACCTATCTAAATGAAACCAAAACTAAATGAAACTAAACCTAAGCTATCCTATCTAACCCCACCAACATAAACCAAATAAAAAAAATCGAAATGTGCCTTATTCACTGTAGGCTTTGGAGCTATCAGGAGAAACTCGACGACAGGGAGAACAGACGACGAAGGTATGGCAACAGACAAGGATGCGTGCAGCAATGAGGGTTAAGAGAATGGACACAGGTTTGCCGGCAGACGGAAAGGAGCTTGATCTGCTAGATTATATTTGTGTTGCAGAATTGGGTAGTCTATGAAGGTCTTTTGCAAATGGGTTTTCCCCCTTGAGATGTAAAAATGTGAAAATCATGATGAAAATGGTCTTAAGGGCTGGAAAAATAATTTATACCCTCGCAGGTTAATTAATTAAATTTTTTGGCCAAATTAATTAAAATCCTAAGCTAGAAATTTAATTAATTCTAGGTCCTAGGTAAATTTAAATTCTCTGAAGGCAAAATTCGTCGGTCCTTAAAAAATAATTTTAAGAAGTCCAGGGACTAAGGTAAATTAATTATTTTGCTAAATTTTAAGCCTTTGGTCCCTGGGGTTAACTCAAAGTCAAAATTTTGAGAAAATTAATTCAAAAATTTAATTTTTGAATTAATTAAAATGCATTTAATTAGAAAATTCAAATTTCCTCAAGAATTTAAAATTTTGACGGATGAGATTAAAAGAAATTTTGATCCTCATCAACGGTCGAGATTGCTTTGACGAGGTTCATTCGAACTAGCCGTTGGAGGATTTATCTTTAAATAGGAGGTCATTTTGTCAGTCAGGATGATCCGATCTTTGGATCGTGTACCAAGCGAAAAGCTCTCTTGTAATTTTTTTTACGAGCAATAAAGAAAGACTTTGGGGTTAATTTCTGTTGGTGTTACTTTTCGTGGAAACACTGTAAGATGTGTCATTTTTATGCATAGATTTCTTTTTAGCCATTGATGATAGCTTTCTGAAGAGTGATTTGAGTACAAGTGTCTTGCTTAGTCGCTGGGGTTTGAATGATAATTTAAGTTTTGAATATAATAGCAGGTATCTCTATTTATCTGAATTTATTATCGTTTTCTCGATCTATGTTGATGGTTGAATTGAGTTTTGCAGGAAAGTCTTGATTTTTTAGATCATCGGGCATTCGGGGAAGTTCTCGGTTGAACCAGCGAACTCTCGATCTGTGTTTTCTGAAGAGCCCAACTTAATTTGATCCTAGGCTTATCATACGATATTTTTTATGGGTGATGCATGAAGGGTTTTGAGCTCAATACCTCCTCTAAAATTCAAAAATTTAATATTTTCTGTGCTAAATCGATAAATCTGGTTGTTGAGAGCCTGAGATTATCAGATCTGGGAGCACAGTCGAACTCACACTCCTTAGATCTGATAGATTTGTCATTCATGTACATAGATCTGTAATTATTTTCAGTTTTCTGACTTGGGTGTTCTGAGTTTTAGTTTTTTGGGTCATTGTATATATCGTTTGGGTGTTTCTTGTTGTCTTGCAGCTACAGATCTGAAGAGAATATTGTATAGAGTCTAGATTTAGGCCCTGGAGGGTAAGATCTAGATCTTTGGGATTCATCAACATCATTTTTGTAGGGATCACATCCAGATTTTGCAGTCCAAGGGTTAAAATTTATTTATTTCGAGATCTGGAAATTTCATGAGGGTTTCATTAACAACTCTGAAACAATTAGATTCGATATTTTTTTCTGGAAATTCTTTAAGAGTTTCTAGTGGATTTAAAGAGTTTCTAGGTTTCATGTGTATAATGTAAATCCATTCTGCATGTGTATAATGTAAATCCATTCTGCATGTGTATAATGAAGACTAGTTGGGAACCAACTAGTTCGGGAGACACAACTAAACAACCAATATTTGTTTAGATTGCGCAAGATTATGAAGGATTCAATTTTATTTGAGGAAAATGATACCAGTGTCGTGTGGAGTCAACTATCTTGCAGAAAAAATAAAGTTCAAGTAAAGGATGGGAAACTGTTGCTAAATGATTCAATTGTCTTATATGCAGATGCAAAACTTAAAGCTATGTGAAATGCAGGGACTTGGTTAATTCTAGTTAAATGAGGGCCTAAAATATGAATTATTCTGAGTTATGATGTGAGTGTTATTTAACTTAAGGCTCAAAAAAATGGTGATCTTAATGTGAAAACAAGTGCTTATACTAGCAATGTGAAACGTAAAATCTGCACAAGTAATTACTGAATTGTGCAATAGGAAACCACTGTAAAACGCTGGAAATAAAACACTTAATATTCAAAAATCCATTTTCATGAAATACTCAATCAAATATCATTAGATGCATAAGTAAAACTAGATTAGTCCTACTTACATGAGCATGTAAAAACAAATGTATTTTAGAAATTAAACTAAGCGTTTGAAATTTAGGTTACCCCAATGAAATATCAATCTAGTAATCTGCTCTTAAATCAAATGTTAATGCCAACAACATATTATAAACCAACAGTCCTATAACCATGCAATATTAAGATTTTTTCTATGTATTACAACAAAAACTTTTAAATGACAAACTGATAACTAAAAATTCAAAAAATTTCCGAGTTTAACTATTCCTAATCTAGTGAGGCATTTGATCTTAAAACTCAAAAAATTAAAGAAAAACAGTGAAATAATTTTCAGAAAATAGCATGCAAAAGTTTCTAAAAGTAATTATACTTCTGAAATGTATTGCAATAAAAGATGCAAACAAATTTGCTGCTAAATTTCAGTTAACTAAAATCTATATCAATACTAGCCTTGCTATCAATCAGATAAATGAAATGAAGAAAGGTTACAGGGTATGCACTAGTTAGCCCTTAGGGGCTTGAAGACACTTGGAGATATGCTACCCGAATCATTGGAAATATTTAACTCATAAATTTTTGAGAAATTTTTGTTCAAAAATTTGTTAAATTTTTGTTGGGAATTTTGTGGAGAGAATTTGTGAAAAATTTATGGTAAAAGAGGCTGCAAGGATGAGAAGAGGGAGGAACGATGGAGGCCGAAAATGAAAAAGGGAGGACGAGAAGGAGGTTGGAGATGCCCAACGCAAGGCGTCAAGGCCCTAAAAAATTTGCCAACAATCTGCTCGAAATTTCTCTTCAATCTACAAACAAAATGTAGATGCCCTCCGTGGCTTAGATCTCTCTTCGAAATCCACAAAAATCACCTACAATCTTCAAATTTGTTCTTGCACAAACAAAAGATAGAAAACCCCAAAGCATGTATATACAAAAATATGAAATACACAAAACCCCAATGAATTAGAAATTTGATATTTATAAATCAACAATAATATTTTACAGATATAGTAGATCTACAAATCAAAGCCTTCTATTAGCCAGATTTAAACAAATTTTGCACAAACTTTGAAATAAATTTGAAATTTTAAAGAGGCACAAGCCCAAGAAAAACTGTGCAAGTAAAATGTTTTGTAAGATGACTTTAGAAACTGAAAACAATGACCTCTTTAGATTTTGTGATCTGAGAGTCAGATGATCTAGCTGAGGATTTCCCCAAACGCCCAAATTATGAATGATAACTTCTGCAAACTTAGATCTTCTTGATAGATTAATAAAGATAAAAAAATAATCATAAAATCATCAAGAAATAGATATGCCTGCTATTTCCATCAAATCAAAATGATATTTTAAAAACCCAAAAATCTGTCCAAGATACCTATGCAGAGATCAATCCTCAAAGGCTATTAACTAGCAAATGCAAATAAAAGCAACAAAGTATTAAGAAAATTCTTACCACATAAATCTGAAAGAAGAACAACATGGTCTGAAACCCAAAAGTCTTTGCATTTTATTAACCAAAAAAAATTACAAGAGCTTTCTTAGAGCAAGTATACGATTCAGAAATCGGATCCAAGTAATGGAGAGAGGCCTCTAATTTATAGAAAAATTCTCCAACGTCTAGTTGGCTTGATCCCCATCAAACCAATCTCAACCGTTGATGAAGATCAAATGATATTTTAATCATCACCATTGAAATAAAGTTACTTTTTAAGGAAATTTGAGTTTCACTTTTAATTTCCTTTTAATTAACTCAAAAAGGATTATTTTGAGTTAATTGCCGTAAAAAGTTGACTTTGCTAAACTACTATGGCCCAAGGGTTCAAAATATCTTGAAATTTTCAATATTCCCTTGGCCGGGGGACTTCCAAAAATCAAAAACTTTAAAACCAACGAATTTTAAATGTCAGAGAATTTAATTTTTCCTAGGACCTAAATTAATTAAATTTTTGGCTTTAGTATTTTAATTATTTTAGTGAGAAAATTTAAATAATTGACTCATGAGAGGATTATTAATTTTCCAACCCTCTAATATTTAGCCATGGTGACTAATTATGAGGGACCATGCACTAAATATTTTTTACATGAAATATTACATTTCTAACCCACGAGGGGGAACACCCATTCGCTATAGACCCTCAAAATTACTCATTTCTGGGACACAAATTGTGATCTAATAGACTAAATGACTTGTAATAAAATAATCTAACCAAATAGTTAGAATTATTCCCAAATCACTTTTACAAAGACTCGATAAATAAGACTAGGATGCATTTAAAATCCCAACAACAAAATCCACCCTAGCTTTGGGGTGAGGTTGGAGGGAAAAACTCTGTCAATCATCCATGTTTAGAAATACACATGAATCGGTAAGACTAAAAATCTCCTAAGATAGAAATCATCATTAGAAAAATAAATTTACCTAGAATCGTTTACATTACAATATGCACAATGGGTTTACAAAACTCCAATGTACATATAGATGACAATGATGAATCTGTGGATTATCTGAGCACACAGACATTATGGAAATCCATGCACAAAAAAATGTACAGCTATGGGGTAGTTGACATGGAGTGGTCAACATCTGTCTCTACTTGGGGACATGTTGCTTCATCGAAAGAATGTGAGAATCCAAGATCTGCACCCAAAGAAAACACAAATGACATAACTAGCGTACATCCAAATATAATACAAAACTCATCATATAACATTATATAAAAGAGAAGCTCCGTAACAATTCTACAAACATGAAATGTAAACTTAATCTAAGAACATAAATAAAATGTTAAAATGACAAAGTGTAGGGTTAGAAATATAATACAAAGGATGCCCCATGGCATAAGATGTGTTTAATATAGTGCATACTGAGCATTTGCCTGCTTTCTGGCGAATCTGTGGGTTGTTAATCGAATATGCCATGCTCGATCTTGCATATCGTAGGACTATGGCTTATCTGAAAATCAAGTTGCTCTCCGCCATCAGATGCATCAAATCGCTTCCTTCTGCTTTTTTGCTTTTTTCTCTTCTTTTGGGTGGGGTGTGATGTCAACAATGAGACCACCATAGATTTCTTGTCATGATCTTGAAGATGTTTCGATGAAAGATCTGAAGAATCTGCAATATGCCTAATCTTATTCTAAATATACTTTGTTAATGGTGATACATAAGCTTGGTCTTCCTTAACCAAAGTTGACTTGTCCTTAATGGGAAAAGTAACCTCCTTGCGATGAGATGGGAAATGCTTCGATGGACAGGCAAATCTGTGATTCATGACAAACCATTTGTGCTTTGGTCTTGATCTGAAAATCACTTGTGAGTGACCTCAGTTAATTAATTAATGAATGAAGGTATTACAGACTCATGTGCTGGTGTGTGTCTATGTTATCTTAGGCAACAGATCGATTAGATTGCAAAATACACAAACACTGGAAAAATGGAAAACAGTAAGAGAAACACAGTAAGCAAATACAAGAACACAACAAATTAATAAGGAGTTCACCCTATTCTCCAGGGTTACGTCTCCGGTCCAGCTTTCAGTGGTGGCCTTCTTTTATTGTGTCTTCAAAGCAGAGTTTTTATAGTGAGGAGCTCAATTTGAGTCTCCTGAAACAGATAATGTTTGGTAGGGTGGTTCTTGGATTCCCCAAGCCACTAGAGTGCACAGACTCTTTTCCTTTCCAAGTCTTGACCTCTCTGGTCTTTAGTGGGAGGAGCCCAATGTGGTGCTCAATTCCCGACAGATCCTCTCAGGAATTGATTGAACCTCTCAAGCTTTCTGTCTGCTTGATGTTGCCTTAGGTCAACTCGAATCTCTGTTTTCTGCTTCTTTCTTCACTGTCTTTTCTTCGTTCTCGCCCTCTCTATCTTTGTTCTCTTCTCTTTTCCTTGTCTGTTCTCTGTCTGTTCATGGCTTAAAGCCAATCTGTCCTTGATTGTTCGATTCCTCTTCCACCCCTTTGGATCACCTGCTGCTGTTCGCTTGAAGTTCCCTGCCTCTGCGTCATCACCATCATCCACAGGGAAGTAGCCACTTGTCCTCTCACGAACTGCGCCAGCTATTCCTCGATGGTTCGATAATTCAGTTACACTATGGAATGACTCATCCGCCAACTCAGCGGTCAAATTGGACTTCAGAATTTTATGTGTCGCGGCTTAATTCCCCTATCAAATCCGATTCCTCCATCAGGCGCAATCTTCGCCGTCAGATCTGGAGCCCCCAAATCCTACGATGTTCGCTCATTTTGCGCGGTTGACTTGCTCGACCGTTGGCGCGCGATGAGAGGCGGTTTTCTCTCTCATGCACCGGACATTCATCGTGCAATGAATGGAATCACTCGTTTTCTGCCAAATCCGCTTACCGCCCAAGGATGCCTCCGATATACCACCGATTTTGGAGCGCGGGACCCGCCTTTCACCTTAGTGCTTTCCCTACGGTTTCCCAGCTTCCCATGTGACCCAGCGCTTTGGGGCTTTTCCTTCTTGAGGGGTTTTGCGAAACGGCCTCCATTTCTTGATCTGGGCTTCCCAACCGCCAGTTTTGCCTCCTGCGCGGTCTCCATGGGCCTCGATCAGCGCGCTTTGACCGAGGTCCTCGTCGTTCCTTGCTGGCTGCAAACTGCCACTGTTCAAAGGTCTTCCTGATCGCTCTTTGTTCATAAGTTCGAAGTCTGTCCTGATTTGATACAGTCATGGCATTTTGAGAATTTTCATGGATCCAATTCAGATCAGGACTAATCTGAAGTCTCAGAACTTGTGTGTTTCTCATCATTTGCAGCTTACCCTGAAGAGTGGTCTTTTCGATTCTGATGACATCAATCTGGTTAAGAGTGTTCGACCGTCATAACATTGATTTCCTTGCTATGGCTTTCCTCCATGGCTAAAAATCTGTTATGAAGAGAAATTTGTCTAGCTTCCATGTTCTTCATCATTATGTTATGATTTACTTGAATAGTACTCATTTCTTTCTCATGATGACTTTGAATGTTGGTCCTCATAGCATCCATCTTTTGAGCACACTTTTCTACTACAGTGGCTATGTGATCGAAGTGTTTAATTTTCATGATTTCTATCTCCTCATCACGTTTTCCTAGCTAGTTGTACAAAGTTCTCATATCCTTGGCATAATCAACTATCAATTTTTCTTGATTAAGCTCCATATTTTTTACCAACTGCTTTAGTTATTTAATAAGATGCTTATCATTTTCCATTTCATTGTCGATACTGATTGGACAACTTGTTCCTACTTTTCCACTATCATGGATTTGTCTTGCAATGGTACAATTGGATTCATCATGAGAACATTCACAATGCCTGCAATATGGCATATTTTGATATGGAGAATTGTCTTGAAATCTTTCGTTGATAGTTGGGTTCTTTACAAGATCACTTTCATCTTTTTGCATAGTACTAGGGGCACAAGGCGAGCCACCTTATTTCATATAT
This sequence comes from Pinus tabuliformis, assembly GCA_031772625.1. Lineage (NCBI taxonomy): Eukaryota > Viridiplantae > Streptophyta > Pinopsida > Pinales > Pinaceae > Pinus > Pinus tabuliformis. Next base: position 86,813,557 of record CM062814.1, on the reverse strand, counting down.
CTATCCTTAAAAGCATTGATGATGTATTGTAAAGAAGCGAAAGAATCCTCAGGACAATTATGAAACCAATCCAAAGCATCCCCTTCTAAAGAAAAGGAAAATAGGCACATCTTGAAATCTTCATGATTATATTGTGAAGGAAGACAATATCTGGTTATTATATGAGCAACTCTGGAGAGATGCTCTCTAGTAGTGGTTAAATCACCTCTCGAGAACAAAGCGAATTTATGAATGGCCTCTTCCAACATATCATGAAGAAAGTTAGTAAAATGACACGGGGCAAACAAGTTATCCATGATGACTTGTTTAAAGGGAAAAGGAGGGACCAAATGGATTCTAGAAAGAGACCTTTGCTCAAGAAAATCAAGAGATCCCCAAGAAGCGAGCTTCTAGTAGAAATTCTTGTAAGAAATGAAAGAAGTGGAGTCACCACTTGAACAAGAATATATCTCTAAGATCCAAAAGGAAAAAACCGAAAGATTAGTCAGGGAGAAGCAGATAGATATCGGGGAAGGTTTCTTGTATGAGAAATAATGGATGAATAAGTGGAGTCGCCACCCAAACAAGAAACAAACTGAAATGTCTAGGTGCTAAATGTGCAGATAGAGAAGATGAAAGGATTAGTGAGAGGAAGAAGATAAGGCGATGAAAAGATGAAGAGATGAAATGGCGCCAGAAAATGTTGTGCCGCTTTACAGGGTAATGAATGGCGGAAAAGATAAGATGATTAGAAAAATGTCGTGAGGACCAAGGACAAAAAAACTCTATCCCCAGTGTGAAAATTCCTAGATCTAACAATCTCAGGAATCCTACTACAACCAGCTGAATCTACTTCACCTAGATTGTAAATTACATTTGAAACTTATTTCAGATTTCTTCTTGAAATATTGAAACAAATTACTGAAGCAGCCTACACCAAATTAAATATGATTCTAAAACATAAAAACTGAGCAAGGAAATACAAACACATAGGAAACCATTATTTTTGGACAAATGTCCTTGAAAAAACCCAATGTGGCAAAACTGGTGCAGCAGCTTTGAGGGTTTATTATTATTAAGCAATAGCTAATTCTGAATACATCTCTGAATACCTCACAGGGTTATTCAGTTACAGAGAGAACTATTGGTAGAAAGAATTGTGAGGTTACCTCACACTACCACTGGAAATCCTGACTAATTTAGCCCCTGACTGATTGCCACCAGCTTTTCTGGCTGTCTCTGTGTTGCCTCTGTGCAGTATCGGCATCAGCCCGACGTCAAGCTCTCTAGGGACTGCGTCAATCCTCTGGCTAGTCAATTTGTTGCCTAAGAGATTTAATTTCTACCTCCTGGTCTCACACCCCGGCGCCCGGCTTCTGAAACTCTAAATCCCTCTGCAAATTTCAGACTCCACATTGGCTTCTGCATTGCCTCTGCGTGGCTCTGTGTCAGCCCCTCTAACTTAGCGCTGCCACTGTTGGATTACTCATTGCCTCTCTCTACTGATGATTCTCCAGCTAAGAAAATCACTCACTCTCCGGAAGCTATCCTTGCCCCTCAACTGCAAGAAATTTCTTCAATCGAACTTTCCTCTTGAGAACTTCTCACTTCAGAAAATCGATTTCTTGATCTCTCTTAGTGTATTTCCAAATGACCCTCAAGCCCCTTCTTATATCTTCATGTTGGACAACCAACGACCTAGATTAACTCCTAATCAAAGGCTCAGATCAATTTGACTTGATCTCCATCTTTTACTAGAAGTTACAACCACAATTAGATTAATAGTAAATACCACTGTTGATAATATCGGCGATATTCGGAAATATCGCGATATTTTCGGCAAAACGATATATCGCCGAGAAAATATCGCGATATTTTCTGTTTTGAAAATATCGCGATATTTTCAAAATATCGGCAAATATCGGAAAATATCGGCAAAATATCGCGATATTTTGAAAATATCGGCAAAATATCGGCTATATTTAAAAATTTGAAAAAAAAAAAATTTATGCTTGCCGATATTTGCCGATATTTTGCCGATATTTTCGCCGATATTGCCGATAAGATATTTTTTGGACCCTCGCCGATATTTTGCCGATACCGATATTATCAACAGTCGTAAATACCCATTAATATTTTAATTTTGCTAAGTTTAGACTTAGGAACTCCATTAAAAATATTAATTATTTTAATATAATTGTTTCTGGGTGAAATTTCCCAAAACGGTTTTTGGGTTCTTTGGAATGCATGTGCCCAAGCTTCCTTGCAGAATTTGAGGCCTAGAGCACATCCGATGCTACCCCAAATCAAAACTCACTCTTAGCGAGGAATGTGCTCCAACAATATATGCCGCTGCATACTGCTCTGACTCTAAAGCATCGTCCTCTACGTCGTTGATGTTTGACATGTCCACCAACTAGTGCACTACGATTGCAACTCTACTACTGCCTTTGGCACTGCCACTGCCAATGCTACATCTTTTGTACAACTCCCTCTCAAATGTTGCATCTGCTATGCTGCTAGCACTGTCATTGCTAACATTGCATCCTTACTGCAACTCGGTTGCTAAGAGAAGCAACTGAAAAACATCCAAAATTACTGAACTAATTGTGTTTAGTATAGTACCACGCGAATGCTGGTACTAACTGTTCCTAGTCTCTGCACTGACCCTCTGAATATACTGCGCTACTGCTGACCTCTGCTTTGTGCCATCTGCACTGATGTCAACTCTGCTCTGCGCTGCTCAGACTCTGGCGCTCCTAGCCACTCCAACTATCTCCCCGAAACTTCTCGGCACCATCCTACACTAGTCCATCTTGCTACTATAAAACTAGGCTCCTGTAGCAAGGTATTGATCCAAGAGGTGGACTCCTCAAGGATCGTGCCCATCTGTAACTCTTTCAAACTACAACTCCAAATCAGCCCACCTGCCTCCTGGAGGTATCTCGGTTATCATGGCGAACTCCTCCTATTCGATCTTCGCGGCTGCAACCTTAGGATCGTGCTTCTCATCCTTGTCCTTTTTCTTCAAAGGTCACTGGGATGTGTAGTGGCCCATCTCACCACATCTGAAACTCTTCACCTTGGAGAGATCCTTCTTTTGTCTCTATTGCCCCTGGTGTCCCTTCGATGCAAGGTCTGCATTATCCTCCTCCTTGGGTTTCGACCCACTACTGCTATTGCTTCCGTCAAGTTTGATCTTGACCAGGTCTCTCCTTAGCTCCTCCTGTTTTAGAGCTTCCCACATCTCATCCCAATTTCGCAATGCTGCTCTGCCCATGATACTCTAGACAAAGACTTGCTAATCATTTGAGATAGAATTTAGGGCCAGTCTAATTAACTCGGAATCCAGAGGTGTGCACGCAATCGACAACTCATCACAGGTCTCCTTCAGCTTTGTGAGGAATGGATCCACACGCTCTCCCTTCTACATTTGAGCAGATCTCAACTTCTACTCCAAGTAGATCTTTCGCTGCTCAGAAGATCCCTGATACAACGTGGAAAACGCATCCCACATCTCCTTAGCAGTCGCTCTGCTAGCAACGTGACACACCACGTGATCTCTGAATCCATCCAGGATCATCCTCTTGGCCTTTGCCACCTCAGCTCTATACTTCTTCAACGGATCTGCATTTGCAAGTTCAACCACCACACTATCGACGTATGTCTTGAGGGCATGCTCATCTAGAAGGAAAGACATTCTAGCCTTCCAGATGACATAATTGGATGCTCCATTCCAACCTGTCTTGATCCTTCAAGCCACTAGTTGTCATCTCCTCCGAAACAATCGAACGATTCCCTCTTTCTCCCTGCTGACCACTACATGTCAACGACCCATAGTAGTACACCCCCTTTTTTCGCAAAAGGGATAGCGCCTAATTGATGTGTCTGTGTCGTCCAACTATCATCATCAACCAGATCATCATGTTATAATGTAAACCCATTCTGCATGTATATAATGTAAATAATCTCAACAGATCTGCGTCGTGTATGTAATTGCCTAGGTAAACCTACTTTTTTGGTGACGATCTACATTCCAGGAGGTTTTTGGTCTCACCAATCCATTCTCGGATGGTCGGAAAATTTTTCCTTCAGTCTTACCCCAAAGCCGAAATGGATTTTGTCACTGGGATCTTAGGCGAGTCCTAGTGTTCTAGATTGAGTCTATGTAAAAGTGATTTGGAAATAATCCTAACTATTTGGTTAGGTTATTTAATTACAAATTGCTTGGTTTATTGGATTATATTTGTGTCGCAAAAATGGGTAGTCTGTAAGGGTCTTTTACAAATGGGTTTTCTCCCTTGAGATGTCAAAAATATGAAAAGAATGATGTAAATTGTCTTGAGGGTTGGAAAAATAATTTATTCCCTCATAGGTTAATGTTGACGGTGCTGGACCCACCAACATTCAAGGGATCACCCCAGTATGAAGTCCCAACTAGACCTCACACCATTTGTTGTGGGAGTCCAATCTGGTATGATGGCCTGATTGCCATTGTCTTAAGGATTTGAATCAACTCTTGCTTGTCAGCACAGGAGAGTGGTCTGCTCTGCCTTCGAGAAGTGAGGTTCGCGTGCCTGATGAGTGCTAGTGTACTCGTTTCAATGGTTCTTTCACTGTAAGGGGAGAGCGTGAGAGTGAGTTCCAAGTTGGTTGGGATGAAGTCCCAACTTGGCTAGGAACACACAACACAACAAGACGTGCACAACTTCCAAAGGAGTTGTCCACATGGATGCGGCAGTCATAACACACAAGGTAAGATAACACGTACCACACTAAACGAATGAGTCCGAACGAGTGCAAGAGTTGTTACAGCAAGCTTTATGTGAAAGGTCTGTCTGGTGTCAGGGGAGATAGCTACCACAGGCGAGACAACGTTAACAGCATATACAACACATTTCCATTAACAGATTATGTATTATAACAAGTGAAATAGTTCAAGTGTTGAACACAGGTTAAAGCAACATACATTACAAGTGTTCAAGATTAGTCTTACAACAGTTACAATACATGTGTGAAAACGTGCTAGCCTGTTAACAGCCTTCTGAATTAAGCGAAAGTTCCAAGACACATCATTACACCATACATCACTAACCCCAGTGCGAGGCATTGGAGCCACTACTTACTCCTCAAAGAAAATATTACAGACTCTCTTGGCTATGTGGGAGGAGCTGAGGTGAAAAGTCCCTTCCATGTACAAATGAGGGAGTATTTATAGCCAAGGGTGAAACTTATCTTTGTGGTTGTTCGACTACCCTCATGACTATTTGACTTCCATGACTTTTCGACTTTACATGACTCTTTGTACAACAAGTGGGTCTCTTGGACTTCCACGTTACATTACATTGATTGACAACATAGCCCATAGTGGAGATGTGGGCGACATGACTCGACATGACAGTGCTGGTACATTTGTGCTGCTACTGGAGTGCATGTCGAGCTACAGTGCTGCTAGGTGATGGATGTCTTCATGGTGTATCACAGCTTCACCTCCGCATGGAAAAGTGCGCGGAGTCTTCAATGGTCTTTGGTTCGCTTGATGATGCTTAGGCACATTGCTCCTTGCTTGCATGTTGGAAGGCTTGACAGGCTCATTTGTTCTCGAAAGGTGTATGTTTGTCTATTTGTCCGTTTGTGAGCACACCTTGCATGTTTGCTCGTCTGTCCATCTGCGAACATATCTTTGCATGATCATCCGTTCACGAGTACATCTCTTCGCATGCATCGTTCGTTCGTCCATTGGTGAACCTGTCCTTCTGCATGTGCTCCCTTCATTCATCCCATTCGTCATCGCGCCATGTTTGTTGGTGTATCTGTACCTGCAGTCACTCATGATGAGACGACATCAAATCCAAAAACCTCCTAGTGTACCATGACAAATGATCATTTCGGATGCAGGTGACCGGGAGAGGCAGCAAGGTTGCGAAGCAGGATGATGGCTCCGGGCACTGCTGATGAAAACTGCGCAAAAGTCACTAAGTGATGGAGATGGGCAATCCAAGTTGACAGTGACTATCCGCAAGGTCTGGCTCGGCTGAAAGGCAAAATTGCGCAAATTTTGGGAGGGACAGTCCGGGCTGCAGGAAGGCAAGGTAGGTAGAATCTGTGCAGTTTCCGGAATGAGCGGGAAGTAGGGGCTGGAAGGAAACATTTGCACAATTTTCTCGAGGAACAGTTCGGGCTGCAAGGAGGATCAACAGGCAGAGATTGCGCAGTTTTTGGGAGAAACTGCCCGGGCACCTGGCAGCGAAAACTGCGAATTCCCAGAGGGAACTGGAATTTGGCTGCTGGGTCACTGAGCGCCAAAATTGTGCAATTCCCAGAGGGAACTGGCAATTGGTTGTTAGGTCACTAGCAGCAGAAACAACGCAATTCCTAGAGGTAATTAGTAGTCTGCTGCTAGGGGCTACTGGCGAGGGAAACTACACTGAGGTTGGGAGATCAACCTGTTGATCATCTTTGCGCAATTTCTTAGATGAGCGAACTGCTGGGCAGCAGAAGGCCTACTCATGAAAATTGCACAATTTCTTGGATGAGTAGTGGGTCAACTGTCGAAATGAGTGACTTGGAAAACTAAGCAATTTTCTGAGGGAGACAGGGACAGGCACTTGGTGTCTGTCCGGCCTGTCTACGCAATTTCCTCAGTGAGATGAGCGAGTAAGGTTAGTGGCTTCTGTGCAATTTTTGAGGGGAGTCAATCCCGGGGTGACTGTCGGGTCCGACTGTCTAGGTGGTTAGCATGAAATTTGATTGAATTGCTTGTGGGCAACGCAGCTTGAAAAGACTTGCTTGGTGTTTCTACGCTGTTCTGGGTGACAGTCGATCAAGTCGATGGCGGGGTGATGGTTAACTGTTAGAGGGGAGTCCAGTCGTCAGAACTTCAACAAAAATGACTAAGTGTGTGAACGATCGAAAGATGCATAGGTGATCATGCAAACACACACTCTCATGACTTGACGACGAGATGACTCAAACCATCCAAACACACATGCTCAACATGACTGACCGACGATGCAAGTGATAAGCGTGACACTCGTGATTGATCATTGATCGACCGTGACAACGCTTATGCGACAACAAATGTGACTCCGTGTGAATGCGACAGATGCCTTCATAGCGAACACCACAAGTACACACGAAGCGAAGACTTTGAGCATAACCAAAACATGGTTGCAAGCATGGCTTAGACACCAGCATGCAAAAACTTGAATGAAATGAACAAGTAAGGCGAATGCGAGGACTCACACGAGCTCACGGAATGAACCCGAGTGTGTGCAGTCATCAAGTGAAACTCTCATGGGAGGCTCCAAAATTGGGTGCAGGCCAAAATTTTGGAGGGTGGTTGTAGCTGCTACAACACTTGGCGACACACTTGTAGAACTCCAGCTTCTCTGTTTTGGTTTAGTGCCAGCACATGGCCTTGGTCTTTTGGGGAGTATTGAATCGTCGTGCGGGTTACTTCAGCTTCCCCACTTACCCCATGGACATACATGGTTAACCCTTTGCCCACTCAGTCAAACACAATCAAAAGTTCAGCTTGATCTCAGTGTTTCGAATTCGGGAAGGGTAGTTTAACTCACGAGTTGAAGATTTTCAGAGTATAAATTTTCATCTCTGGTGTTGCTCCGCTGCCAGCAAGCCTAGAAATACCCCGACGGAGTCACGCAGGAACACACACATTACTCCACTACCAGCGAGCCTGGTCAGTGCCCCGGTGGAGTTGCATGCTTCACTTCTGTGCATAGGAAACCTTTCTCTTCTTTCGCCTTTGTATTTTTTCAAGAGGATTGTGCATAGGCACTTATTTATTTTTTGGAGCAGAAGAGGGGTCCCGACTTATTGAGAGCAGAAGAGGTTGTTCCTTAAGAGAAGCATGTAATACCTCTGACATAGATTGTTTGTTCATATTTCCCCTTCTCTGTTTTTACTAGTTGGATGAACTTGAACACACAGAGAAAAAGGCTAAGTACAGGCATGGGTTTTCCCAGTGTGGACACAGGTTCATGGTTGGACCAAAACTTCCCTTGCAAACGGTTCGTATTTTCCGTCAAGACTTCATCGGTCGAAGGTTACAACCAAGCACAAAGAAGACGGACACAAGACTGGCCAAGTGCTATAGTGTCACAAGTCTCTTCAAATTTCAACCACGCTCTATTCAGAAGCCAGAACGTAGTTGTTGGGAACACTTATTTCCGAAAACAAAAATAGTAATATATCAAACAAACAAAATGAACGTGAACAAAAATAGTAAGTAGAATCAAACAAAGTAAAAGCAAAGATAATAAGCAAAGCAAGCAAGATGAAAACAACAAGCAACAAGCAGACTATGTACATGGCACGAGTGCGGTCCGGCCTATTGAAGGTAATGCTTGAGATCTTGGTCGTTGACAGGAAGGTTGTCAATCCTCCCGTCAAGTGATTGCAAGTGATACGTGTGTGGGCCAAGCTTCTCGTAGACCAGTGCAAATCCACCGGGCTCCACTATCAGAACCTGTTGGCATTCCAAAAGGCCTTTATGTGAAGACAATACCACTGTTTCAGGTACTGTGTGCAACATCGGCTCGGATGAGGGCACGGGGTAGTTGTTTTTATTTCGGGAACGGTTGAAGTTTCTGAAATCAATGCATAAGCGGATTTTCCCAAATTTCTTACGTGCGGAATTTAAATTAGAAAACCAAGTATGATGATGAACTTTGCAAGTAATCCAATCATCCAAAATGTTAGTCAATTTTTCTTGTATAAGGAGTGCAAACAACATGTGTGTGTTACCTGGTCTTTGCTGTAATGGTTTGTCTCCTCCTTTACCTAGAATCCCGTGTTGAATTTCTCGCGTGTAGTGTGTACTCAAGTCATCATCTGCCCGTGTAGATCCATCCCAGTATTATTCAGTCAAGTAGTCAAAGATTTGTAGTTTCTACAGTGTGTAGCTTGTACCGAGATTGGCTATGATAGGTTTCCAAGTTGTTCTGTTCGTTCGTAGTGGTGGTCCTGTGGGTCCCACTGTTTCTCAGCTCTTGACAGAAATTCTACAAACCATTGAGCTTGTTGAGGGAAACCCCACCCTCGGGAGTGAAGTTACCTTTCTTGCCCTCGGCTGCAGTTTTCAGGGGTTGCTCGTGCTTACCTTCATCAATTGTTATGTCCTTGAAAGCATCAACACTATCTGTGGGGTACAATATCACTTTGAGTGCGGCCGCATTGAGGCTGATGGTCCTTTGTAAGCTCAACACGAGTGCTTCATACTCAGTAGCGTTGTTTGTGCACTCAAACTTCAAGCAGCTTGAGATCATGCATTGTCTGTTGTTTTGGATGACTGAGATACACTCGGTCCTTGAGCCATCATGTGTCTCTGATTCGTCAAAATTCGTTGCCTATAGCTCATCTATACATGGACCATTTGGCATGCTAGTACTACTGCTACTATTGTTGTTGCTACTACTGCTACTATCGGTACAATGAACTGTACAAGTTTCATTACCATCGGTTGGGCAAGGAAGGAGTCCCAACTGCGTGTCTGATGAGGTTGGAGTTGGCCGTGTAGGATAACACTCCAATGTTGTTTCCAGGAGGCAGTTACCAAACATGAGTTCTGCGAAGGCCAACGATTCGTTCTCACCATTAAGGTGAGTGACATTGTGTTTCATATACCTCTCGAATAACACCCGAATTTGGTTGAATTTTCCCTTGTATGGAAGCCACATGTCAGACCAATCTATAGCAAAATATCCATCTAGCTTGCTGGACCAGTCTCTGCTGAGTAATAGACCACATGCTTCCTATATGTCCACAACAACTATGTTGATGCATTGGTGGACTCGATTGTCAAGGGATAGTCGGATGATTACGTCTCGCAGTTCACCAATGGCTGGTACCGATGTTCGATTGAGTTAGATGATTCTTGCGGATGTTTCGCTCCATTGTGCGTTGATCTTCTTAGTAATGGAGAGCGACATGACGTTGTCTATCGCACCAGAATCAACCAAGCAGTTGTGAACATTGTAGTTAAAAACTTCAAATGAAAGTAGGAATGGGGGGCAACCTGAGTTTGCTTCTTCCATCCGGAGTGTATTGAGCACAGTGGAAAGTGATCCAAGAGGTTTGCTTGCTCCCTTGCTGGTAAAGGTTGCGCTGCCCATTGTTGTTTGTCCCAATGCACGCAGCAAGATATCTCGTTGACTCTAGACTTTGGATAACTCGAACAAACTGATGTTCGCTCAAGTTTTCTTCATGTCATCAATAATGTTGTAGTCCAGAGGTGGTGGACTCACCGAGGTGTCCAGGGTGGAACAGATGTTTGTGTTGTCCGACAGAGTGTTTTGCAACTTATTGCTCATGGATATACTCTCATCCACCGTTGTCTTCCCGGACTTGCTTTGTGTTTTTTGCTTTGAGGCGGCCGGTGTATAGGCCTTCTTCATTAGCAGTCTCACCTTCTCTTGCATTTCCCCAAGTGTAGAGGGAGCCCCTTTACTCCTAAGATTGTAACGATCATTCTTCTTTTGGGGTTGTTTCTCGGTGTTCATTTTCAACATTACTTGCGAGCATTGATATGCGTTCAACACATGCCCAAAACTTGATGTTTCATCAGGTGCAACCTCTTCGTCATCGTCAGTGTCTTCCGACTGCTTCTGCATATTTCTTTCTGCATCAAGTGTATGACTGCAGACAGAGCTAACGACTTGCTTCCAATCCGAATAAGATATCTCGAGGTGATGCTCTTCGTGGAAGGAACAGAACTTAGGATCTGCGCATTGTTCGAGTTGGAACAAAAGCTTCTGTGCAGTTTTGGAAGCGAACCGGTTGTTGCTTGATGGGCCGGTCGATGAACTGTTTGCCTGTCTTTATCTGGCGCATGGCTGCTTGCTTGAGCTCGGAAACTTCTGTAGTCAAGTTCTTGACAAGGTGAGTGAGGGTCTCAATATCAGTTGCTTCCTTATCTCTACCCTTGCTCGTCGTTGCTTGGGGCTTCCTGCTCGCATCCTTGGAGTCCTTCGTTGATTCGTCATCCTTGATGACTCCGATTGCACGCAAGTCCTTTTCAACAGCAATAGCCTCTTTGCAACTTTCCAGGAGTGTTGGTTTTGTAGCTCGCTTGATGAACTGCGCAATGTTGGTTGGCAGTGCGGACGTGTAATAGTCAACAGTGATGGAGTCATGAGGTTTAGTGTCCGCTGCAAACTTGTTCAAAATACGTGTAAAACTCTGATTAAAGTCTTTCACTTTCTATTTTCCCTCCATCTTGAGGCTTCCCAATTCTTTGAGTAGCATGGCTAGGGTCTTGTCATCAGCAAACTTTTCAAGGAACATACATTTGAAAGCACCCCAGTTCTGTATCGAGTTGGGTGGAAGGTTGTGATACCAAGCAGCTACGCAGCCGTCCAAGGTACATGGGAACAATCTACATGCTACGTCATCATAACGTACCTCAAGGGTCTGCAGTTGTAGGTAGAAGTTATCTAAGTGGTCTTCTGCTTTCACCATGCTGTTAGGGTTGAACTTGATGTCCATTCTCTCCGCTTGCTTCGGCATCTTGTGCAGAACAACCGAGAGAGGGAATGGTCCCTGAGTCATCCATTTAAGATTTGGGTCAGCCATCTCTTCTTCTTCTTCATCCTCTTCCTCTCCTTCGGAGTCTGATGGTTTTGGCTCTGACTCTGTTGGTTCGTCTACGCCTCCACCTCCTCCGCTACCTTCCCCTTTGCCTCTTGTACTAGAATCTGATCCCAAGATCACAAGAGTGTCTTGTTTGCCTTGCCGAAAGACCGAAGGTTCCTCTCCATTTTCACTAGCTTCTGCTAGACCTTCAAGTGTGGCAAGGACTGCTTCTTCCACCAATGATACAACAACTCTGGTGGGAGTGGCTTTTGACTTCTTTGATGTGTATGGAAGATGTTGTATGCCTGGGATCAGTCTGATTTCTTTCGTGAACTGGCAAGTGATGGGACAGACAGAGCGAAGGTGTTGATATGGAATCTCATGTTCAATTCTCAGAGGTGAGGAGTAACCAATTACAGAGCGCGTGTAGGTGAGAGGGAGTGCGAGTTACTACCTTGACCAGATGGTTGATGAATGAGTGTGGGGATATTCAGCCATATACAACTGGCTTCCCTCCTTCTAGCACCAGAAATGTTGACGGTGTTGGACCCACCAACATTCAAGGGACCACCCCGGTATGAAGTCCCAACTAGACCTCACACCATTTGGTGTGGGAGTCCCATCCCGCATGATGGCCCGGTTACCATTGTCTTAAGGATTTGCCTCAACTCTTGCTTGTCAGCACAGGAGAGTGGTCTGCTTTGACTTCGAGAAGTGAGGTTCGCGTGCCTGGTGAGTGCTAGTGTACTCGTGTCAATGGTTCTTTCACTATAAGGGAAAAGGGTGAGAGTGAGTCCCAAGTTGGTTGGGATGAAGTCCACATGGATGCGACAGTCACACACACAAGGTAATATAACACGTACAACACTCAACGGATGAGTCCGAACAAGTGCAATGGTTGTTACATCAAGCTTTATGTGAAAGGTCTGTCTAGTGTCTGGGGAGATAGCTACTGCGGGCGAGACAACGTTAACATCATATACAACACATTTCCATTAACAGATTATGTATTACAACAAGTGAAATAGTTCAAGTGTTCAACACAGGTTAAAGCAACATGCATTACAAGTGTTCAAGATTAGTCTTACAACAGTTACAATACATGTATGAAAACATGTTGGCCTATTAGCAGGCTTCTGAATTAAGCGAAAGTTCCAAGACACATCGTTACACCATACATCACTAACCTTGAGTGTGGGGCATTGGAGCCACTACTTACTCCTCAAAGAAAATATTACAGACTCTCTTGGCTATGTGGGAGGAGCTGAGGTGAAAAGTCCCTCCCAGGTACAAACGAGGGGGTATTTATAGCCAAGGGTGAAACTGACCCTTGTGGCTGTTCGATTACCCTCATGACTGTTTGAGTTCCATGAATTTTCGACTTTACAATACTCTTTGTACAACAAGGGGGTCTCTTGGACTTCCACGTTTCATTACATTGATTATTAACATAGCCCATAGTAGAGATGTGGGCGACATGACTCGACATGACAGTGCCAATACATTTGTGCTACTGTTGGAGTGCATGTCGAGCTACAGTGTTGCTGGGTGATGGATGTCTTCATGGTGTATCACAGCTTCACCTCCGCATGGCAAAGTGCACGGAATCTTCGATGCTATTTGGTTCGCTTGATGATTCTTAGGCACATTGCTGCTTGCATGTTCGAAGGCTTGACAGGCTCATCTGTTCACGAAAGGTGCATGTTCGTCCATTCGTCCATTCGTGAGCAAATCTTGCATGTTTGCTCGTCCATCCATTCGCGAACATATCTTTGCCTGATCATCTGTTCGCGAGCACATCCCTTCACATGCATCATTTGTTCGTCCGTTGGTGAACCTGTCCTTCTGCATGTGCTCCCTTCGTTCATCCCATTCGTCGTCGCGCCATGTTTGTTGGTGTACCTGTACCTGCAGTCACTCATGACGAGACGACATCAAATCCAAAAACCTCCTAGTCTACCATGACACATGATCATTTCGGATGCAGGTGACCGGGAGAGGTAGCAAGGTTGCGAAGTGGGATGATGGCTCCGAGCACTGCTAATGAAAACTGTGCAAGAGTCACTGAGTGATGGAGATGGGCAATCCAAGTCGACAGTGACTGTCCGCGAGGTCTGGCTCGGCTGGAAGGAAAAATTGCGCAAATTTTGGGAGGGACAATCTGGGCTACAGGAAGGCAAGGTATGCAGAATCTGCGCATTTTCCGAAACGATCTGGCAACAGGGGCTAGAAGGAAAAATTTGCACAATTTTCTAGAGGAACAGGCCGAGCTGCAAGGAGGATCAGCAGGCAGAGATTACACAGTTTTGGGAGGAACTGCTCAGGAGCCTGGCAGCCAAAACTGCGCAATTCCCAGAGGGAACTGGAAGTTGGCTGTTGGGTCACTGGCAACCAAAACTACGCAATTCCAGAGGGAACTGGCAGTTCGTTGCTGGGTCACTGGCAGCGAAAATGCACAATTCCTGGAGGGAATTGGTAGTCTGCTGCGAGGAACTACTGGCAAAGGAAATTGCACTGAGGCTGGGAGGTCGGCCTGCTGATCATCTCTACGCAATTTCTAAGCTAAGCGGACTGTTGGGCAGTGGAAGCCCTGCTCATGAAAACTGCGCAATTTCTTGGATGAGCAGCCGGTCGACTGTCGAGATGACTGACTGGGAAAACTGCACAATTTTCAAAGAGAGATAGGGACAGGCACTTGGTGTCTATCCGGCCTATCTACACAATTTCCTCAGTCAGCTGAGTGGGTAAGGTCAATGGCCTCTGCGCAATTTTTGAGGGGAGTCAGTCTCGGGGTGACTGCCGAGTCCGACTGTCCAGGGTGACTGTCGGGTCGGACTGTCCGGGGTGTCAGCATGAAAGTGGATTGACTTTCTTGCGGGCAATGCAGCTTGAAAAGACTTGCTTGGTGCTTCTGCACTATTCTTGGTGATAGTCAATTGAGACGATGGAGGGGTGATGGTTCGGCTGTTAGAGCTTTCAGGAAATCTCGAGAAATGCCTTCCGAGGAGCAGTCGAAAGACGAGCCATTGGTTCAACCACTTCAACCAGCAAAAACTAGTACCAGAAATTCTCTTAAAGACAAAGCTTTAGAACAGTGGGAATCTCAGGAAGACGAAGCGCTGATAGATGTACCCACTACTAGTGGAATAACGAGCCGGGAACTCCGACAAATTCTACGGGATGCAGAGGACTTCATTGGTGCACCCAAGAATAATAAAAGGGATCGAAGATAACCAGACAGATACCAAGCCTTAGTAGCTCAGGTTGCGGAACCTTCTATTTTTCAGGAGGTCGTTCAACATCAAGTATGGGTAGATGCTATGGTGGAAGAATATAGTTCTATAATGGTCAATGATGTCTGGGAAGTGGTACCTAAGCCTCAGGACAGGTCAATGGTAGGTTTGAAATGGATCTACAAGGTCAAATATGTTGCAGACAACAATGTGGAGAAATACAAAGCCAGGTTTGTGGCTAAGGGGTATGCTCAGAAGGAAGGGATAGACTACGAAGAAACCTTCGCCCCAGTAGCCAGGTATACTTCTATTAGAACCGTGATATCTCTTGCAACACAGATGGGGTGGGAGATTCACCAGATGGATGTCGAGACAGAATTCTTGAATGAGGTAATAGAAGAGAAAGTATACATTAAACAACCAGAGGGTTTTGAGACACATGAGAAGAAATCTCATGTATGCAGATCAAAGAAATCCTTGTATGGGCTTAAACAAGCACCTAGAGCATGGTACGGTCGAATTGATGGCTACTTGCAGAAGATGGGGTTCGTCAAGAGTGACGCAGACCCTAATCTCTACCATCTTGTCGTAGAGAATAAGCCTATAATCCTAGTGTTATATTTGGATGATCTTTTCCTTACAGGATCATCCAGGCTCATCAAAGACTGCAAGAAGAACCTAGCCACAGAATTCGACATGAAGGATTTGGGACAGATGCATTATTTCATGGGGTTGGAAGTTTGGCAGCAGAAGGGTGAGATATTCCCTGGACAAGGGAGATATTCTATAGAGATCTTGAAGAGATTCAAGATTCAGGACTGTAGACATATGGCTACTCCAATGATCACCAACTAGAAGAAGATTGATGCATCAGAAGATAAAGATGTTGATCCCACCTTGTAGGCAGCTTATAGGGTCCCTGATGTATCTAGTCAATACCAAGTCAGACATTTGTTACGCTGTCAACGCCCTCAGTCAGTTCATGGTCGAACCCAAGAGGGTGCACTGGGCAGCAAGTTGCAACCAAACATGTTCTCAGGTATATACAAGGAACAGTCAAGCATGGACTATTGTACACCCAAGGCAATGAAACCAGGTTGCGTGGGTTCACTGACGCAGATTGGGTTGGAAGTTCAGTTGATCAGAAAAGTACAACTGGGTATTATTTCAACATTGGATCAAGAATGACCTCTTGGTGTAGTAGGAAACAAAAATTCGTGGCTCTGATCTCAGCTGAAGCAGAATATATGGCAGCTAGCACAGCTTTGTGCGAAGCCATATTGCTTAGGAAATTGCTTGTGAATCTATTCAGGAGAAGGATGGAAGCGACCAGGATCTTGTGTGATAATCAGAGTTGCATCAAGCTCTCTGAGAATCAAGTATTTCATGATCGGTCGAAGCACATTGATATCAGGTGTCACTTTTTCAGAGACTGTGTCCAACGAGGAGCTGTATAGTTGAAGTACACTCCTATAGGAGAATAGGTGGCAGACATCCTCACCAAGGCTCTAGGAAGAACAAAGTTCGTTTATTTCAGAGAGAAGATGGGGATGGTGAAGAATCCATTTCAGTAGTAGAAATGGATAAGTGTTGGGAGCTGCAGTGCAGTAGTTAGCAGTGGCAGTGCTATGGGCAACATGATGTAGCATGTTGAGAAGGAGCTGCAGTATAGATGTAGCAATGGCAGTGGCAGTGGCAGTGTCATAGGCAGCAGTACAGGAAGTAGCAGTGCAGTGGATGTGGGACAGCAGGCCAAGCATCGGCATAGGTACCGATGTTTGTAATATCCCGTTTCAAAGATATTCCTCAAAACCCCAGTAACTCCAACCAAATACGCACAAATGATATAATAACCGGGAAACTCAAAATGAGAAAAATAACAGTGGTGCAACATATAATAATGTGAACATGAAATATACGTAGATACTCGAAAAATGCAGAGAGAAATGCTAAGCCATTTTATTATACTAAGTAATGGAATGAGTATAGGAGGTGATCAGAAGGATGGCACCTCGACTTGCACCAGGCAAGTGAATAAATACACTCATAATAGCAAAGGAATGCCCTCTCTCTGAACTGCGTTGATGCTGCTAGAGAACTGTCGTGCTGCTGCTACTGCTGGAAATCAAATGAAGATTTGGGGTTGTTCCCCTCCTCAGAAAATGCTGAAACTCTGGAATCCACCTCTACTCAGAAAACCCAGAAAGCTTTTCTGAAATGGTCGACCCCCGAAAATCGCAAGGCCCTGCACTGCCATTGAGTAGAATCCTCCAAAATACTGCCTGAAACTCTGCCAAAATCCTCCAATATGCAAGAGTTGATCCCTTGTTCAATCTCTCAGCTCAAATCCTTAGCAAAACCCCCAATCCGACACTGCCTCCAAAAGAACTGCGTCCCTCTCTCTCAAGACTGCGCAGTCCTCCAATGCTCTGCTCCACCTCAATGCCAAAGATCAAAAAATACTGCAAAAGACTGTTGAAACTACCTTGCCCGAGTAGGCACTCGAAGTCCCCCGAGGTTAAGGGTGAGATCTCCGAATGGAGACACTCAGTGCACTAAACAGTGCTGCAGATAGGCTAAACAGCCAGTGTGCTCCAAGTCGAAGTGACTAGCTCAAATGCTCATAATCCAATGACAAAATGAGGGGGCTCCTCTCTCCTTTATAGCATTGGCCTCTCCTAATCCCAAGGCTCACCTCCTCCAACTTAATCCCCTCTTGCCACGTGTTCCTTTTCCATCTGCGCAGTCCCTCCAAGTGTCTGCATGGGCCCCATCTCTGCGTGGTCCTTTGGCCCCCTTGGCTCCCCTTTAAGTCACAACGTTGTGCTACTAGGAAGTGACTTTTTATTCTAAAGTGAGTTATGTCCCCTTTTCCTCACCTTTTTATTTATAAATAACTATAGAAGGCAAAATTGAGCAAAATCGAATATTCCAATTAGCCATGGCTAATTAGGAATATTACAATGTTGAAGATCAATGTGATGCTTCTGTGGTGAAGCATTACCAGATCACATTCCTCGCTAAAAGTGAGTGTTGATTTTTGGTAGCATCGAATGTGCTCTAGCCTTGAAATTTGGAGGAGAGGCTAAGGCACATGAGATCTCCAAGACCCGAAAATCGTTTTGAGAAATTCCATCCGGATGAGGAGTTATTAAAATAATTCATATTTTTAATGGATTCCTAAGTCTAAACTTAGGAAAATAAAAATATTAATGGGCATTAATAAAGATAAGGGTGAGAAGCTTCGAAGAGACGAGGATCAAGTCTGTTTTAATCTTAGCCGTTGATTAGAGACTTAATCTTGGCCGTTGATTCATCAACAGGAAAAGTATAAGAGAAGGCTTTAGGATCATTTTGAGACACACTGGCAGATACTCAGTATCTCAAGGAAAATCGATTCTCAAGAGAAGGATATCGATTTCAGAGGGAGAGTTACAGGGTGGAGGAAGAGGAGGGCATCAATAGCAGGCAGTGTCTGAGGAGGAGGTGACGTAGGGACAGTGAGAAACAGTGCAGAGAGAGACATAGTCCAGAGGAGAGATGTATCCCTCATGTAGGCTGACGTAGAGGGATGCAGAGCCACTTAGAGCCATACTGAGCCACATAGAGTGACGCAGGAGTGGGAGAAGGGTCTCCAAAGTGTCAGAAAGTTGCAAAGAGAAAGTCTCAAGTGTTTTCTTTCAATTTCTTTGTAAAATCATTCCTTGTAAAAGCAATTGTTGCCAAAGATTAATAAAACCCTCATCTGTTGCACCAGTTTTCCCACATTGGGTTTTTCCGGGGACGATTGTTTAAAAACAACTGTGTTGATGTGATTGGTTCTTGTGCATGTATTTCTCTATGTAATTGCATGATAACTATAGTAGAATTTATTTTAATATTTGTTGAAGGGATTTCATAAATAACTTATCGTGAAGAATAAGTAGGTGAAATAACTCAGTTGCTGCAGTAGAATTTCAGTTTAGAAATTCACACTCATTGTATGATTGAATTTCATGCATTCTCTTATTTTATTTTACATGGCAATCTTTTGTAAATTGAATGGAAATTTCATGGAGGAATTGCGGTTGAATTAGTTTTCTGAAAAAACTGCACAAGAATCCGAAAGGGATATTACAAAGAGGTATTCTTTGTGAGTCTTACTATCCCTGTTAATACATTTTGTAGCTATTCTAGAAATAGTCTTCTAGATATATTGAGCTCTATATCAATAAAGCATACTCTTACTTTGTTACTACATTCGAGGCATCCACATATGTGACTAACCAGTTTTATGTGTGTTCCTACTTTGTTTCTTTACTCTCTCACTCCATGTTTTGCAACCTAGGAAATTACCCACCATGGAGAATTCAGAATCTAAGGATTTACCCATTTTAAAAGTATGGTAGCTTACAACAATGTAGATTTCCACATAGTGGACATTGAGAATCAAACTTGTAAATAGGCCAGCTTAAATCCATCTTAATAAAGGATCTATCAAGCGCCAAGAGGAATCAAATCCCTCAAGCTGCAAACTTTCCTCAAATTTTGCAGCATCAAAAAGCTTAGAACCATGAGGGATTTGATCCCTCTTGGCACTTGATAGGATCCAAGGTTAAGATGGATCCAAACTGTTTTTATTTTTTTTCCAATCTATGCCATGTCAGCATTACATTACACATACCTCTCAAAATGGGTTGTAAAATTGACTTCTTAACAAAGATGCCTAGTAGTACTGCTACCACTAACCAAAATGTACCACTTGACTTAATAATATGGTATATCTTGTAAAAACAATGAAAAGCAAAAAGAATATTGCCTTGTTACTTTGCTTTCAAAAAACCAAAGGTACAGCAGTCGAATTGTAGCTAAAAACGTTATTTTTACGAAAAAAACATCAGTTTTTTTTTCAAAAAAAGAAGAATTCATTGATATAAATAGTCATGGAGTCACAAACAACTAAGGTGATGCACAAAAGTTGTCAAACTATTTTTCACCTATAAAAGCATGTACAATGAAAGAGCATGAGAAGTATTTTCTTTTACTTTTGCTTTTTCATACAAGACAGGGAAGCAAAGAGACATAAATTTCATTCGTAGGAATGAATAATGATTACTCTCACAATATCACTAGATTTGAAAGCCTGATACTCTAAATTTTTTAAATATTAAACCTGAACAACCAACAAAATTTGGATAAGGGCTCATACGGTGCATCGGACAATCTTCAAAAAGCAATCTTATTTAAGTAGGGAAGTTCTTGTAGTCCTTTACCTGTAATACTTCTGAAGCAAATCCAAATTGCAATACTTTGTTTCTCTACGAACTACATCATCTGTAAATCCAGCCATGAAAAGAAGAGTAATGCCTAGGGCTTTGAAAAAGAAACTCCCTGTTCGGATATGAACTAACATTGCCATTTGACACATTAAAGGTCCAAAAGACTTCAATTTATTCCGTCCCATGCGTTGCCTTACATACCTGCATCCATTAATTAAAAGACAACATTAATATACAAAAATCATTGAAGGGGACAGCAATAAAAAGACAGTTTTTTTCATTACAAAACTCACTAGAATTAAATGCATATTGATGTTATGCAGACATAATTTAGTCCCTGCAGTTCTCTTAGAATGGAATTTTCTTATAATCTCAACTTATGAGCACAAGATCTAAATAATAAATCGTTGGAATGCTCCTCATGAAACAATGAAAATCCTGCAAAACAATGCATGAAACTGTACATAATGCTTGCTATACTTGTTGAATGCCAAATTTCTACATTATCACGGTGACACCAATGATAACCTTACCCAACTTAAAACAATAGGTTAGCCCATTCTTCACCACAAACTAAAAATTAAAAGAACCTTCTTAGTTCATATGTCAAAACATCTAATGAACAAAGGAACTCTAGACAACTTTCTACTGCCATTACTAGGATGCTTTGATGGTCACTTTTAACCAAAATGTATCTTGTGTACTAAGATCCCTGCCATGAGTGCCCCAAAGTAGGTGTTGTTGCCTAAAGTGTACACCTAAGGCGCAATGCTCAGAGTAGGGGCTGTCACCTATTCCCTACTCACTTTGTTCTAGCTCTCTCCTATGTAAGCTAAGGGGGGTAGTCCCTAGAGATGGAAATCTGAGGGGAAACTTGTTGAAACAAAAAGTCTAGGAGATCAAGAGGCAAGGCAATCACTTCTCTTAGTATCTTGAATTAGGATTAGATGGCAAGTTATTTTATTAAATTGAGCAATGTGAGAAAGATTCAATTAGATCAATATGACAATTAAGGTGAAAGAAATAAGAGACCAGTGCCTTGATACAATGCCCAAATAAATTCAAGATACTTGCACAATAATATATGATATCTCAAGCTACCAGATAAGCAATGTTGCAAGGAAAATATTAGTACAAGGAAATCAAGGGATTAAAGGAAACTAGAATATGAGCAATAATATTGCAAGAAAATACAAGTTTGAACTTCAAGTAAAAGAGGTGCTCAACAATGATATGGTACTTCAAGATACAACAAGCACACAATGGACAAGTACGAGAATATAAAAGTAAATCTTGCAAGTAAAATAACGGCTCACAATTCTAGATACAATAACCCAATGAATGACAAATGAAATGCAAGTCTAAGTGAAATGCAAGAGTCTTGGTTGATTTTAATTAAAATGCCTAATCTAGATGAAATGCTTCTCCTCAATTGTTTTTAAACTAGTCTTAAACAAGGTTGTCAAAAGAAAGTCAGAGGAAGAAAGCTAGGGCTTTATTAATGATACCTCATTTTGCTTCTAACGACCCAAGTGCCTCCATTCCTACAAGGAATTGCCCACAAGAGAACTGCAAGGTCACTTGTTTTAACTGTTGAGTAAGGGTCTAGCCTCTCAAATTAGATGAAGAAGGTGGCCCTAAAACTTTCTATACAACCAAGCTTATGCTTGGAGGTAAATTTTACGATGCACCACTAGACCTAAAATGCAAGATGTGATGCTTCAATGAGAGAAAATGATATTAATGTTGCTTCCAAAATAGATAGATGCCAATATGCTTATAAACAAGATGTAGATATATGTTTTGAACACAATATTATTAGTTTATGACAATAATTAGTGAAACAATAGGAAAAACTCAAAGAAAAAACAATGATTTAAAGCAAGATCTCACAATGCCTTAAAATAAAAGTGTTCTTAAGATATACTTCACTTACTTAGACAGTTGAAACAAGTAAAGAGTTACCCAATGAAATCACACTTATTAGACGACATATGAGATTGCTAGCAATGACTAAAAAGACTACTTAAGATCTTTAATTGCAAATGAAATGTACAATGAGTAAATCAAAACCCCTTGGATGCCTAGAAAAGGCCTAAATGCCTGCGTCCTTGAGGAGGAAGGTTTGTGGATGGACTAACTTCAAAATTAAACTTGAAAACCCTCAAATCCTAGCCGTCTAGGCTAGGAGAGGCTTCGGCCTTCTAAAATAAATCAAATCTCCTTGAAAACAAAAAGACCTATCATCAAAATAACTCATACCAAAGAAGCCAGTGCCCCTCTCTTCAGATCTGTAAGAAAAAGTTTCAAGAAAACAAAAGGATATATACAAATGGATGAACTATACAAGTTTAGAGTAAAATATATATACAAACATATTCACAAAATTACAAATAATAAGCTCTTAGAGAAGATATATCCATTAATAGCACAAATAATTTAAAGGAGAGATAGATGAAGATTTATAACTTTTTCAGTTTAGACAGCAAGAAAACTCCCTTCAAAAGTTTCGTATGATGAGTCTTTGAGATCAACCACTATGGGTTCTTAGCATTCATGCCCAAGTAGTTGGTTGGTTCAACTAAAACTTCCCCAAGTTCTTGAGATCTGATTTAAGAATATTTTCTACGAATACTCAAAAAGTATGTTAGATCCAAATGGAATTAATTGGCACAAGGAGAGGGAAGTCTAGGGATTCAGCGAAATTCCACTAGATATGCCCAATCAACAATGCTTCCTTAACCCAAAAAACAGTGAAAGATAATTGTGATGTTCCCAATTTTTGTGCATGCAAAAATCACTTGGGGGTTTTGCAAAATTTTGGAAATATTAAAAAGAGGAAATATTATTTTGTGAGAGAAGGGAGAAATTAATATTTTAAGGGGATGGTGGAAAAATAAAATATTATTTTGTGAGAGAAGGGAGAAATTCATATTTTAACGGGATGGCAGAAAAATAATATTTTACTGGAGAAGCAAGACAAAGTAATATTTTAATGGAAAATGGCGGTGTTGACCACTACGTGTCAACTACCCATAGCAATACACCCCCTTTTTCGCAAAAGGGATAGCGCTTGATCAACGTGTCCTTGCTATTCGACTGTCATCATCAGCCCAATCATGTTATGTTGTAAACCCAATCTGCATG
This sequence comes from Pinus tabuliformis, assembly GCA_031772625.1. Classification (NCBI taxonomy): domain Eukaryota; kingdom Viridiplantae; phylum Streptophyta; class Pinopsida; order Pinales; family Pinaceae; genus Pinus; species Pinus tabuliformis. The sequence goes on along the minus strand of CM062814.1, from coordinate 86,790,345 downwards.
GGTAAATTGTAAATAATCTTAGCAGATCTGAGTCATGTGTGTAAATTTCCTAGGCAAGCCTAATTTTCTAGTGATAATCTACGTTCCGGAAGGTTTTTTGTCTCACCGATCCATGATCGGCAGAGTTTTCCTTCAGCCTAACCCCAAAGCCGAAATGGATTTGTCATTAGAATCTTAGGGGAATCCTAGTGTGCTTAGAGTCTATGTAAAAGTAATTTGGAAATAATCCTAATTATTTGGTTAGGTTATTACAAATTGCTTGATCTGCTAGATTATATTTGTGTCGCAAGATTGGATGGTCTATGAGGGTCTATGTCAAATGGGTTTTCCCCCTTGAGATGTAAAATTGTAAAAGTCATGACGTAAAGTGTTTGAAGGGTTAGAAAATGTTTTAATCCCCTCATAAGTCCTAAGTCTTAGGTCTTAGGTAAAATTCCGAAAGGCTAAGTTCGAGGGTCCAATAAAAATAATAAAAAATTTAAATAAAAAATAAATAAATAAATAAAATTTAAAAATAAATAAAAATTTGAAAAATAAAATAAAATAATAATAAGTCAAAATTTTGAGGAAATAAATGCAAGATTTTAATTTTTTAATATATTAAAATGCATTTAAAATTTCGACGGATGAGATTAAAAGAGATTTTGATCCTCATCGACGGTCGAGATCATTTTGACATGGATCACTCGAACTAGCTGTTGGGAAATTTTCCTTTAAATAGGGTGTCAGGGGTCATTTGAGAGGATTTGATCTTAGAGTCGTGTACTAAAGAAAGCTCTCTTGTAGTCATTTTTTGTGCAATACAGAAAGACTTTGGGGTTGAAAATCTTACCGGTGTTACTCTTCTAGAAATGCTGTAAGATGTTTTATTTTTTTGCATAATTTTATTTTCATCCATTGATAATAGCTTGAAAAAGATTGATTTAGGCACAGGTATCTTTTCTGATCTCTGGGGTTTGAATAATAGTTTAATTTCTGAAATATAATGGCAGGTATCTCCATTTGATCTAAATTTCACTGTTGTTTTCTCCCTCTATGTTAATGGTTGATTTAAGCTGTGCTGGATATCCTTAATTTTGAGTTTACCGGGGCGTTAGGGAAAGTTTTCGGCTGAACCAGCCAACTCCTAGATTGCGTTTTCTGAAAGAGCCCAGCCAGTTTTAATCCCGGGCTTATCATTAGAATTTCTATTACAGATGCATGAAGGGTTTTCTGAAGTACCTCACATTAAATTTAAAATTCTGAAAATATTTCTGTGGCATATTGACAAATCTGGCTATTTAGAGCCTCTGAGCTGTAATTACTGTAATTATTTAGCTGGTTCTTAGGGTTTTTAGGGTTTCATCTATTTTTGCATTTTCAGGTTTTGGCTATTTGCTTTCATTGTTTTCAGGTTGTAGGTTGTAGGTTGAAGATTTGAAGTCGAAATTTAATTTTGAAGCCAGATCTAAGCCCTGGAGGGCAAGATCTGGCCTCAGAATCAGCTCTGGCAGGAGTATTTATTTGTTTTCAGATTTGGAAAAATTCGTGAGGGTTTCATCAGGCAATCTGAAACAGGAAGGATTTAAAATTTTAATCAGGTTTCTGGGCCACCAGTCCTGCTACCCGCGTTTTCAGTTTTTCAGTTGTTTTAAAAAAAAAAGGTTTTGAATTTTTTTTTATGCTATCTACATCCTGGGGTTTCATTTTTATTAAAATTCTAGGTGATCTATGTAAAAACCCTTGATGCTTTGCTGCAGTCAAATCCACGCAATCTTGCTCTGCCTCACTCTCAACCTGCATCGAGCCATCTTCAAGCTGCCTCATTCCCCTGCGTTTTTCCTATATCTCCCCACGCTGCTAGCATTGCAAACTCTCTCCACACCTAAGCAATCTCTCCCTTCAAACCCCGCAACCTCTATCTTCCACGCAGCTCATTTCCCTCACGTCTCTCTTTCCTCTGCGTATTTGTTCCAGCTCCACGCTGCCACATTGCTCAGCAAATCGCTTGATCCATCAGCGTGCAACACCCTAACTGCTCAACCAAAACCCTCAGACGCGTTTTCCTTGCTCCATACGCAGCCTCTGTCCACCATTGAGCTGCCATTCTCCCTGCGTTTTTCCTCAACCTGCGTATTTCTTCTCCCTTCGCTCATCCAATTTTCTCCTCGCTGCTCCTCCACGCCTTTTGTTGTTCGATTCCACGCAAACCTGCAATCCAACTGCTCTAGACACCGCCGTCAACCTGCAGCAGCAAAACAATAAACACACTAAAAAAAATCTATGAGGATTTAGCTCTTGTATTTTTTTTTCTTTTGTTTTATACATAGTTAAGTTAGCATAGTTAATTTTTATTATGATATATCCCTGGTTCAAGTTTTAGTTTAAATAGATTTCCATTTTTTTATGTATATATTTATTAGTTTTAACATAAAATAAAATAAATAAAAAAATCCGATTTGTTTTGAATTCCTTTTTATTTAAAAAAATCTCATAAAAAGTTTTTAGATTTTAGTTTAGATTATTATTTTGGTTTTAGGCTAGGTTAGATTTTTTTATTTGATTTAGACTTAGAGTTTTATTTAGTTAAGATTTGAATTTTAAAATTTTTCATATAGATTAGGTGTTAATTTTTTATTTTGATATCTTTTAACTTAGCTTTTAATTTTTAGATTTTAGATTTAGTTTTGTTTTGATTCTTACAAAAAAAAACGTTTTTCATTAGATTTACGTTTAGTTTTGAGTTTTATTTAGTAATAAGGATTTAGACTTTATAAATTTCATTTAGATTTAAATATCTGAAGAAAAAAAAAAAAAAAAAAGTTTATTTTTTCAAGTCTTAGATTTAAGTTTTATTTAGAATTTAGATTTTATATTGTGATATAGATTCAAGTTTTATTTAGAATTTAGATTTTATATTGTGATATAGATTAGAAGTTAGATCTTAGTTTTAGTTTTAGATTTTATTTTATAATATTTAGTTTTAAATTTCATTTTTCATTTAGTTTAAATTTAGATATTTAGGTTTATTTTGATATAAAAAAAATTAAATATATATATATATATATATATATATATATATATAAATAAAAAAAAAAAAAAAAAAAAAAAGACTGATTAAAAATTGACAATTCATTTTAATGTCTTTCTTTTGTGGTATCTATGTTCCACTTCTCTATAGTTAAATGCACTTAGATGTTTATTTAAAGTTAGCTATATGAAAGTGGCAACTGGTCAGCATTTAAATTTTATGATCATTTAAAGCATTTGATTTTTCTTGAAGTTTAATTGCTGAAACATTATTAAAGCATTGTGCATTTATTGAGCATCTTGCATCGCTTGGGTTTTTTCATGATAAATGATTGTTTTACAAGGTTCATATTTCTGCAATATTTAATAAATAATCATTAACTCCATAAGGCACTGGTACATTAATTTCCAAAATCAATTAGGGGCTAATTGCTGTGTCTCCCAACCCAACTGGTCCACAGTTGGTCTTCCTTTGTCCCATAGGGTCTACCCCCTTTAACCTTGGGAGACTGCTTAAACGAAGAGATCGGGGATCAGGGTGACAGCCCCCAGTCTGAGCGTTGTCGTGACAATCTGTGCGACAACAGGCAAAAAACTAATATTTTATTGGGGAGTAAAGGAAATTATTATTTTTTTGGATAATGGCAGCAAAATAATATTTTATTGAGAAAGGAGGCAAATTACTATTTTATTTTAAATGGCGGAAAAAAGTCTCCTAGTGGAAGATGGGCCCCACCAATAAAATAATAGGGAAAAAGGAGAATCTAGAAGCTAGAGAGAGGCTCCATGAGGAATTATAAAAGGAGGAACTCAATTGGAAATCATTCTATTGATATGATTTCTATTTGACATTAAGAAGAAGCTCAAGCGAGTTTCGAGAGTTTCAACCGAAACTCAACAGCTGATTTCGGTAGACTTTGAGTGCCACCCTAGTTAGCTTTCTGGGAAGATTATCTCCGATCTTCTAAATGTGCTCAATTGGTTTGCTTATCTTATTCAATTTTGAAGATCTGATCATACGTTGTTGCAGGGGATTTTTGGTATCATAATTGTATTGGCAGGTCATATTCCTACAATCCAAGGGGCCGAGTTCACTTCTTTCACAAAGGAGGTCAGGTACAAGTTTTGGTAGCCCATTCTAAAGTATTTTCTTCATGAAGTTCTGGAACTAAGTTCCCATCTCCTAGGCCGAAATTGTTTACAGGAGCAGGACAAATTACAAGAAGTGCTAGGAGGCCGTATGCTTCAGTTTTGTGCCAAATAAGATACATACAAGAGGCCAGTTGCTATTCTTTCCTTTCCAGATCAGAAGGCCGAAACTTATAGTTTGGATGGAGACTGGATTTTATTAGTTTGTAGCTGTGATATCTCTTCCTAGGAGTGAGGGTTTCTCAATTCAGAATTTCCAGAATTATATCCACAAGGAGGCCGAGCCATATACTGGGAGAGAAGCCGAATTATTTTAGCAATAGTCGCAGATTCTTGAGGCTGAATTACTGCTCATCAAGGAGGGGCTGAATACACTGCATGACTGATAAAATTTTGCTCCAGAATTAGAATTTCAGTGGGATGCTCGGTCTTCTGTAGCAGACTTACTCCTTCAACCAAAGTCTGATTTACATACAGGAAGAGAGGTCGAAATTTTGTGCATTAATAGTGGGTCAATGAGGCTGAATTATTACATCACTTAGGGATACTGAATACTCTAACTTTCTCCAGAATTAATGTCAAGTGGGCTGCATTATTGTTGCTGAAGTGGTATTATCATCTCAGAGGGAAAAACGAATTATCCTTCCATTCCTATCTCTGTCTATAAAGAAGGATTGAACCATATGATCAATGTACTCACAAATATTCCAGCATTTGACTCTCAAGGAGGCAAAATATCTTTGTTTGAGCAGTGCCTTATTGCCTTATTCGCAGGAGGCTGAATTGTGGTTCTTTGGACGTGGATTGCACTTCAGTAGGGAGGCTGAGAGCTATTTCTTGGTGTGGTTCTTCATACATACACCAACAGACTCAAAAAACTACATTGGGCCAAACGTATTCCTATAGCAGCTGAACATTTGAGAGGGCCAAGTTCTTCCAAAGTACATGCTCATACTAATTTTCAGATTTGGAGGCACTTTCAGGTGTTTTCTCTCCAAATTGTACCATCGGAAAATTGCTTCAATAAAGATCAGAATTTGCCTCTTCAGATTTGTGTGCCAAATTGTTTGACAAATTGGTGTATTTTTCCTTGAGGTGTACTTTCCAGATTTTGCACACTCACTGTTTGTAAGGAGTCAAAGAAATTTGTTGATATTTTTGGAAACATTCAATAGTGTGCTCCAAATTCATTAGAAGAATTGCTTGGTTGAAAATATGATCATTGTAACCTAGTACATGTTTGGTATTCATTGTAAATTTTCTAATGGGAACATTACAAGGTTATCAAAGCATGATCTTGGCCAGCTATGGGGAAGCTAGCAAGATCATGGAGGTGTTAGCCATGCCTGCAGAGTGATTGGTGAATTTACAGACACTCTAATGACGCAAAAAGGGAGTACACAGGGGATCATGGAGGAGTTGATGAGGTAGAACCAACTGTTGGTGAGGCAGAACCAAAAGATTCTAGAGATAATGCAACAAATGATACATAACCAGTAGAGAAGCCATGCACATGCATGCACAGCCCAGCGGAAAAATATCCATCCATATGACCAATATAGTCGTCCTACCATGGCTCATTTCCTAGATGAACCTTGTTACCACTCAAACCAGAAGGGGACCTAAAAGGGGTTCCTAAGAGACCAACTGCTAGGTTAAGCGCAATAGTGGAGGCTTAGCCCAATGTCACCATAGCTAAGTCTCTCTGCTCTTTATGGACTTTCACCTATGGGAGGAGTCTCGGCAGTGTAGGGATTATTTGTAAAGTATATGTCAATGGATAGGTGGAAAGTGACCTTGGAAACCCTTTTCCAAGGATGGAGTGCAGAATGGAACTTGCTTGCTCTTTAATCAAGGGACTTGGTCCTCCAGGGGTAAGGGGTGAGGATTGGCTAGTTGAGGAAGAAGGAATAGGCTTATAGATGAGGTTATTAATCCCTATAATCCTTGGGAAACTTGGATTTCCAAATGGTCCTTGAAAAATAATCTTTATTGAGCATTGGGACCACACGGGGCCAAGTGGACCCAGCCCAGGTTCGGGAATGGAATGCAGCAACCAATGATGTTCCTATCCTGGACAATGTAGACCTCTGGGGGTCAGGAGCCCATATAGGGAGACCAAACCCAAAGGGAAACCCCCTATAATCCTGCATAAAATCTAATGTGTCCCCTAGGCTTCCATTACAACCAACCATTAAAATAATCGTGTAAAATATTTTACAAACCATGGGTAACAAAGTTGGCACTTCATAATGGCATGCCCTTCCGTAGTGGCTTTGGCATGTGCTAGTGTCTCCAAGCTCCAAAGGGATTAACCAAGTAACTTATTAGGTGGTTTCCGCCCTTAAAGGAGATAGTATGTCCAAGGTACATCCCTCTAATGGGCGTGGCAAGTGATAAACAAGTGGAATGAAGCAGGGAAGGAGGGGCAATCCTGAGCCACATATTGGAGCATAGGTGTAGCAAGATAAGGGGAAGTCCACACCTGGGTACCTAACGTGTAGGAAGGAGCAATCGTGGTACATGAGGTGCTCCAACCTTGATTTTTACACCCTTCCTTATATGCCTTTTTATTTTGATGAATTTTCTTTAATTAACTGCTCGGGACTCAAAGGACAGGAGCATGATGTGTAAGATATAGCATTGATTACCCCCTTTTAGGTAGGGTGGTTCATTTCCCTCCAGGGGTTGGGACAATCATGGGTTCTTGAATGATAAAGGAAGCTCATCTAGGGCCTATGGAACCAAGGTGATGACCATGGATTGGGATGGAGCTCATGCATTGGCTTTTGCCCACGTGCTAATTATTTTTGTCTTGGTCATCTTTTGCATTTTGTGGTACAATTTCCTATTAAATGTGGCCAATTATGCTTTTTTTCTTTTTCTTTAAGCTACTTCAACCTATGGGGCATCATTCCAGGCCTAACCCAAGGTGGGGGGAAGGGGACAGGGAGGTTGGCCCTATGTGGACCTAGAATGGAAATGTGGACCCAGGTGGGAGAAATGATGAATGGGGGTATAGTGAGTGGAATGGGAGTAATATATGTGGATAAAGGAGCAGGACCACGCACCTAAAGTCAGGGCTTCTCAAGTAGTACCACCTGTTGACCACTATGTGTCAACGACCCATAGTAGTACACCCCTCTTTTTCGCAAAAGGGATAGCACCTGATCGATGTGTCTATGTCGTTCAACTATCACCATCAGCGTGATCATCATGTTATATTGTAAACCCTTTCTGCATGTGTAAATTGTAAATAATCTCAGCAGATCCGTGTCGTGTATGTAATTTCCTAAGTAAACCTATTTTTCTGATGACGATCTACATTCCAGGAGGTTATTTGTCTCACCGATCCATTCTCGAATGGTCGGTAAAGTTTTTCTTCAGCTTTACCCCAAAGCCAGAGTGGATTGTCACTGGGATCTTCGGGAAGTCCTAGTGTTCTAGGTCAAGCCTATGCAAAAGTGATTTGGAAATAATCCTAACTATTTGGTTAGGTTATTTTATTACAAATTGCTTGATCTGCTAGATTATATTTGTGTCGCAAAACTGAGTAGTTTGTGAAGGTCCTTTTCAGATGGGTTTTACCCCTTGTGATGTAAAAAATGTGAAAATGATGATGTAAAGCCTCCTGAGGGTTGGAAAAATAATTTATCCCCTCATAGGTTAATTAATTAAATTTTCTGGCCAAAATTAATTAAAATACTAAGCCAGAAATTTAATTAATTCTAAGTCCTATGTAAATTTAAATTCTCCGAAGGCAAAATTCGTTGGTCCTTAAAAAATTAAATTTTAAGAGGTACAAGGACTAAGGCAAATTAATTATTTTGTTAAATTTGAAGCCTTTGGTCCCTGGGGTTAAGTCAAAGTCAAATTTTTGAGGAAATTAATTCAAAAATTTTATTTTTGAATTAATTAAAATACATTTAATTGAAAAATTCGAAATTTCCTCAATAATTAAAATTTCAACGAATGATCCCGGATGCGGGTGAGTAGTCAAGATAGTGGTACGAAGGTGGCATGGAGGGTGGACGCGTAGCCACTCACAACTGCCAGATGGATTCGCAGGAGGCCGGAGATATGGTTTCACACAAACATATTAAATGCAGCATTAACACTGCCCTTCCTCGACTCTGATTTATTTGTGATGGCGCTTGCCCTGGACCTCATTCCTACTTCTCCTCCGCGCGCCTTTAGGTTTAGCAAGGTGGCAGCTCCTTGCTCTCAAAACAGAACTGCGCACTGTCGGGCTCTGGCTCAAGGTGCTGACAGTTTTCAGTGCGCTCAGGCTCCTTTTCATCTGGTGTGTATATTCCTCTATCGCCACCTCGCCATTCCCTCTCCAGTTGTTTGTTTTACTCACCTCAAAATGCCCAAAGAGCGCACCAGGATGGGTTGCAGACGGGGCCTCTCCCGCGGCCGTGTCTCCTGCCAGCCTTCCTCAACCACTTCGGACCCCTCGTCTGAGGCTTCGGAGTTCTGTTGCAATAGATATCTTGCAACAAAAACTGGCAGGGGCAGGGAAGAGGGCAAGTCATAACAGAAGTCTGTTCTCAACATTCACACTCGCACACAGCTCGCTTCCGCTTCCCCTGTTCTCTAGGAAATTCATCCTTCATCGTGTCAGTCACCGTCGAGATGTGCGAAGATGCTGTGGGTTCGAGGGAGGTCAACCCTGGGGCTCCTCTAGAACCTCGGATGGCAGACCAGAACGTCTCTCAGCGCAGAGATACAGGCGGCTCGCCAATTCTGAATTCCACTGCACACGCCGGCCCGAGCGCACCAGCAGGAGGTGATCCTTCAAGTTTAGACGCCCATCCCTCTGAATTTAAAGACACAGACCAATTTGGATGCCGAATTGTAGAAGAACAGCCAACAACCTGGCATGATGATTGAACAGGTCCGCGCCTTTTGGTTTTGGTCAGTTGCTGAAGGCAGACGCTCAATCCCCTCCGGATACATAGTTTTTCATGTTTTTAAGCTCCCAGGATCAGGTCTCTTTCAACTTTATTTGTCGGTTTCCCCTGTGTGGGCAGCATTCTCTTGTATGTTGGTATTTGTTTAAGGGCTAGCTGTTTACAGGTCAGTTTTGTTCAATGTATGGGTCAATTTCTAGTCAATGTCATGGTACTGAGTCTAATGTTTTCAGAAACTAAGTCCTGAAGTAATTCACTATGCAGGTCCTCTAGTAAGTACATCAAGCGTCTTTTGTAAGAATGCCATCTCTTGGGATAGAACTCTCAAGGCATCAACCTCTCTGTAATCATATTTTTGTATCAATATAGGAGTAGACCAATTAAGAAAAAAAAAAATCGACGAATTAGATTAAAAGAAATTTTGATCCTCATCAACGGTCGAGATTATCTTGGAACCATTGGAAGATTTATCTTTAAATAGGAGGTCAGTTGTCAGTTGAGAGGATCTGATCTCTGGATCGTGTACTAAGCTCTCAAGCTCTCTTGTATACTTTTTTGAATTAATGCAAAAGCCTTTGGGGCTTCAACGTGCTGTAGTGTTCCTCTTCATGAATTTATGTTAACATTGTTATAATTTCTGCTTAATATTATGTGAAAACTATCAATCAATAGCTCTCTTAGAATAATTTGAATACAGATACCTTATTCAGTTTGTTAGATCTAAGGTAACATTTTTAATTTTGATTGAAGTCGCAGGTATCTCTATTTCTTCAGAATTTTATTGTTGTTTTATTTCTCTACTTGATTTGATGGTTGATCTAGTGTTTGCAGAAGATCTCTTAGATTCTCATTGGGTGTTTGGGGATAGTTCTTGGTTGGACCAGCCAACTCTCAACACATATTTTTTGAAGAGCCTACTTCATATAAGCCTCAAAATTTATCTAACAATAATCTTTTTTCTGCAAGGTATTTTTGGGCTAGTACCTCTCTAAAATTTCACAATATTTTAAATAATTTGTGGAAATTTTGATAAATATGGCTATTAAGAGCCTTAGATTATTAGATCTGGGAGCGGAGTTGAACTCATACTCCTCAGATCTGATAGATCTGTAAATTATTTCTGTAGATCTATAAATTATTTCTATAGATTTGTTATTTATTTGTGTAGATCTGAAATTTTGTAACATAATTTTGAATTTTAACAATTGGGTTTTTGGGATTTTCTCTATTTTTTTACATATTGGGTATTGGGTTTTTCTCTTTTCACTTGTGCAGAAATAGATCTGAGAAATCAGCCAAGAAAATCTTCAAATTTGAGCTAGATCTAGACCCTAGAGGGCAAGATCTGGGCTCAAAGATTGTTTGCAAGAATAGATCTGAGAAATCAACCAAGTAAATCTTCAGATCTGAGATTTTTCAAGCAAATCTGTTGGTTTTGAGATAGATCTAAGCCCTGGAGGGCAATATCTTATCCCAAATCTTTTTACAAGGCCAACCATTAAAGATTTTGCAATAAATCTGAAGATCTGAAGCAATATAATTTTTTCGGAACAAGGGTTTCAAGGTTTGGGGCCCCTAAGCCCAAATCTGCCTTCTCCTAGCCCAACTCTAGTTCTATTGGGCCTAGTGCTAGCTCTCAATGGCCCTAGATTCTCTTGCTCCATTTTTTATTTGAATATTTGATTTTCTGAAGCTAATCATTGGAGGGTTTTGCAAAAAAATTGTGTTTTAGATATTGAATTTTTTTTTGGCAACTTGAGCAACTGATCTTCAAGGCCTAGGGCCTAAGGGTTTGATCTCTAAACCATGTTTTTTCTCACTATTTTCTACAACAGTGATATACCTTTCTAATAGTGGTGAAAAACACATCTAAGTGGTTTGAAATTAATTAAAAAATTGCTAAATACATTAATAAGTCATTTATGTTTGATGTGTATCAAGAATTTGGACTAGATCTACATTTTGGGTCACTGTTATCTCTAAATAATTATGTTTCTGAAGTCTAAAATATAACAATGGAAAATTTTCATGTGGGTTAGCCTAAAATCAGTTCCTAAGTTGTCTAATACATTAAGGAATTAATTTCTTGAGTTGGGCATTCATCATTAGGCTTATTTCATGTTTTAATTGCTGGTTGTAATAAGTATATCAAATCTGATATAATTCCGGAAATCACATCACAACAGACTGAAATTTTTTATAATTCATGTGGGCAAATTTGGAAAATTTTCGGCAAATTTTTGGCCTAAAGATATAATTGATAGCTTACTATTTTCATTGTCATAAAGTTTTTCTTACTGCTGTCCTAAAAATTAATTTATGAAAATTAAATACTCTGTCATGGAATTGTGATAAAATGCATATCCTTTGTTTCATAAACTGAGTATTTTTTCAGCATCTGTTGATATTTTTTTCTATGTAATCTATTAATAAAAACATAATGTACAATGAGGCACTGGCCTCTACAGGACTAGGTCAGCCATATGACCATTTTAAACAACAAGTCTTGAAATCTAGACTGCCCCAGATGGGGAAACCAGTCCGAGAACGAGATAAAATTCGATTCATTCTGCCCACGCAGGGGCGACAGTTCCAGAACTCAAAATTTACTAACAAAATAGACCACTGTGAAAAGACTATAAAATTCAAAAAGGTCTGCCAAAATTGACCACTGTAAAATTCAAAAACACTGGCCAAAATTAACCACTGTAAAACTGAAAAAAACAAAACTCAGAACCCGAGCTGGACACGTGACCTGTAGCATGCAGCTGCAAGGTGTCTTAGGATGGTGGCTTTTCTTCCACGATCGGACACCAGCCATAATCTTCTGAGTCAGTTTCTGCTACCTGTCTGCCACCTGCAGTGTCCTGTGGCTCATGGTTTTCCACCTATATGCCTTTGTCTTTGCGGGTGGCGTTGCCTCCCGGAGTCTTATGTCTGCTGCTGGACGGATGGTCCATGTCTATCGTCGGGCGGCTAGAGCTTGGCTCCCCCTGGATATTGACGAGCGAAGGAGGCACCTGGTGCATCTAATGGCTGTGTTCTGGATCTACACTTGAGCCAGTGACTTCCCTGAAGTCCACCGTGACAATAGAGATGATTACCGGTGAGTCCATGGAGCAGAGAAACCTGAATTGAGCCTGTTGGGACGTAGCAGAGAAATCCATGTGCTAGGTGGTTCCACCGTCGCACCGAGCCTCACAGGAGCCAGCTCAACCTCGGCCGCTGCAAGTATCCGGATATCTCCCCTGGAAGCAAGAAGAGGAAGGGCTGGGGGGCGAGGAGGCTGAAGAGGAAGTCAAAACAGATGGAGGCGAAGACGGGGGGTGGATGGCACTACCACGACTACCACCTCGCCTACTTCGCATGTGATGGCATTGCCGCATGATTCTTTGGGTTGGAAGCTGCAGCGAGAGATGAGCCAAAGGGGCAAGGGGCGGGCTAAGAACAGCGAAGGGAAAATTGTGATGAACAGGTGGAGTCAAGTCCTGGTTAGAGACAGGGGCCGAGACCTCAATTTGCAGGACGCAATGAAGGGACTGAGAGAAGTGCAGACCATTGCCCAAGTCGACACAGCAGAGAGTCTGCAATGTCTAACCGTAGCGGTGCGAAGGCTAGGCTCTGCTGCTGCAGGGTGGCAAGAGCAACTCAGAGGCCGAATGGAGAATTGCAGAGGGTTTGGCTCCATGATTCTATAATTGCAGGGGCTGTCTCGATCTTCACAACGAGATGATGGCGCCGGCCAAGGGACAGTGGCCTGCGTTAAATTCCCACAAGGGAAAGCGTAAGTTACCATGTGGTTCAGCCACCTGCTTGTCCGACGGCACATCTAACTTAAATGCCATCTACCACCCGCATCCAGGGACGCTGTATCCATTTGCACCAGTGTGGTGTATTCTTGTTGGTGTGTGGCATCCTTTATAATTTCGATCGAGCCTATGTATAGAGTTCGATTACTTGCCACCCCTAAATTGGCTAAGAGGTTGGCCACTTTGTTGCCGTTTCTCTTAATGTGTTTGAAGGTGATTGCTCTATTGGTTGCAAGCCAACGCTCAATGAGTTGCAAACGAGCTGCAAGCCTCTAGCGACAGGACAACTTGTTTACTGGAGTTCCCTGAGTAAATTGATGGGCCATGATGATGAGGATTTGTGAATCTCCTTCGATTATTAAGGGAAAGTATCCATGCTGCTAAGCGAGCTTGAGACCTTGCCACAATCCCTCCAGTTCAGCTGAGTTGTTCGTGTCCCATCATAATGTGCCTAGGTAAAGAAGCAGAGGTTTTCCATAGTGATCTATGAAGATTCCACCATGTCCGGCCTGACCTGGATTGACTACAGAAGTGCCATCAAAGTTTAGCTGGGTAAATCCTGGAGGCGGAGGGTACCATTTGCTGGAAGGATGGTGGGTAGGGAAGGATCTGTTGGGCTGCTCTTGAGTCTGGATGAGCCTGAGATTCCAATTCATCCATATAATCCGTTCTTGCGGATCGGTGGGAAAATCATTATCACTCCAAGTTTGGAGTGCTAGAGTTTCCTGAAGATTGCTGCACAAATTGCTCCATATGATTTCTATGGAGGTGGATTGATTCCTGAAGATATGCCGATTCCTTTCCTTCCAGATTGTCCAGAGCATCTGTTGATATTAATTGCAAAGAAGTTTTTGTTTTCTTTGAGCTATAACTGTATCAGAAAGATTTGAAATAAGCTTGTGTTCTAATTGTAATATATTCAGGGGTTTAATTTTGAGTCTTCATTTAATAAAGCGAACATTTCATTTGGGTATTGGAAGTTTCGTCGACATAAGTATCTTTTCATCCTTGAATCTAACTTCATCTCATCTTCTCATCATCTGGTGCATTTGCATATAAGTTATTTTTGCATAAATAAAATTTATTTCCAAGCATAAGATTGGTCAATAGAGAGGTAGGTATCCATCCATCTTTGTTTGAGTAGCCTGCTTTTAATAGTACTTAAAACGGTGACCTTGCAGTCGTTAGAGCCACAACTCTCTGTAGTGTCTGAGGCACCAGGTATGTTAGAGTTTCAGGAGAGGTATCGTTAATCACACCTTAGTGTGCTTCACCTTATCTTCTTTTGCCAATTACTACGAAATCAGGCTCAATATAAAAAGAATTGAAGGGTTAAAACTTAAATAGGCATTTAACTAAAATTAACCAAGATTCTTGCATCTCACATTAGTTTTAGGATCTGCATTTCATATAAAATAGTCATTCATCTAAGCAATTGTTGCTAATCAATTACTTGGTCTTAATTACCCTAGCAAGATTGTTGACTCCATAAGGCACTGGTATCAATCGTTTAAAATCTAACCAAATCCTATAAGTCTTGCTAAATCTTAATCAAGTACTTGATCGCTTCACGTCTCCCGAACTAGTTGGTTCCCAACTAATTCTTCTTCATTCCACTTTTCCATAGGGTCTACCCCCCTTAGCCTGTTGTAGGGAGACAGCTTAAATAGAGAGATTGGGGATCAGGGTGACAGCGTCCGACCCGAGCCGTTGTCGTGGTGCCTAGACATTCTATGCGACAACATTTTTTGGCATCATTGTTAGGGATATTTTATTCTCAGCGCTTCAATGACATTTTATCTTCATTCTCCTCATATCATCTTTATCATTTTTACTGGCAACACTAATATTTTTTGGCGCCGTTTCCAGGGATAGAGTTTTTTCTATCCTTGGTTTCTTCGACATCATTTTAATCATCTCATATTTTCCGCCATTCATTAGCCTGTCAAACAACACAACCTTTCCTAGCGTCGTTTGATCTTTTCATCGCCTTACCTTTCGTTATCTCATTAATCATTTCATCTACACCTTTAGCACCTGAACATATCGATTTGTTTCTTGTTTGGGTGGCAACTCCACTTATTCATCCATTATTTCTCAAACAAGAAACCCTCCCTTATATCCAATTGTTTTTCTTTTAGATCTTAGAGCTAGATTCATGTTCAAGTGGCGACTCCACTTCTTTCATTTCTTACAAGAATTTCTACTAAAAGCTCGCTTCTTGTGGATCTCTTGATTTTTTTGAGTAGAGGTCTCTCTATTTCATCTATTTGGTCCCTCATTATTCCTTCAGGCAATTCACCATGGATGATTCGTTTACCCCGTGTCATTTTGCTGATTTTCTCCATGATATTCTGGAAGTGGCCATTCATAAATTGTCTTTGTTCTCAGGTGGTGATTCAGTCGTTGTTAGAAAACATCTATGCAGGTTTACTCCTACAATACTCAGATATTGTAATTCTCCCCAGTATGATCATGAAGATGTCAAAATGTGTCTATTTTCCTTTTCTTTAGAGGGTGATGCTTTGAATTGGTTTAATAATTGTCCTAAAGATTCTTTCGCTTCTTTACAAGACATTGTCAATGCTTTTATAGATAGATATGGTTATCAAGGTAGCTCGCCTTGTGCCCCTAAAATTATGCAACAAAATGAAAGTGATCTTGTGAAGGATCCAGCTGTCATTGAAAGATTTCAAAACAATTCTCCATATCAAAATGTATCCACTTGTACCGTTGCTAGTCAAATCCATGACAGTGGAAAAACAGGGACAAGTTGTCAAATCAATGTAAACAATGAAAGGGAAAATGATAAGCAAATTATAGAAGAACTAATGTGGCTGGTAAAAAATATGGAGCTTAATCAAGAAAAATTTGTAACTGATTACGTCAAGGATATGAGAACTTTATACACCCACTTGGAAAAACATGATAAGGAGATGGAAATCATGAAAATTAAACACTCTGATCACGTAACCGACATGCAAAGTCAGCGTGCTAAGGAAATGGGAACCATGAAAGCTAATCATGACAGGGAAATTAATTCTATGCAAAACAAATTATTAGCCCTAGTGGAAAATATGACGATCATGGAATTCAATCATTCAAATCAAGTGACTGCCATGGAAGCAAGTTATCAGGAAGTAATAAGTTCGATTCAGAACAAGTTGTCAACTATGGATGAAGAAATAACCATCATTAGATTCGATTATAATAATCAGCAGGGAAATCATAAGAAAGAGATAAACTATATGAAAAATTGTTTCATGGACATGAAAGAAAAAAATGATAAAATTATAAAGGACATGGAAGTTGGTCAAATATCTCTTCAAAATAGATTATTGGCCATAGAAGAAAAGCAAGTACCATGTGCCATAAATACAGATGGAATACATATCATCGAAAACAGATTAAAAATAATGGAAGTTAATCATTCTAATCAGATGTCTAGTATTCAGAATCAAATAAAGGCTATGCAAGCTAATCATGTCACTCTGCAAGAAAGATTCGTGAAAATTGAACTCAATCAAGCAAAGTTAATAGTAAGGCATGCCAGAGAAATGGGTTCATTACATAAGAGGCTGGAAGAGAGGAAATCACAGGTCCCGTCTTGTTGTGAATATCCCGAGAAAGAGGTTAACTCCATTAACGAAGACTTAACTAAGAATGACATGATCGAAGAAAAAATAAAAAAGGGTCAAGTTATAACTCATGATACCTGTGCGACTGATCCATCATTCTTGACAGAGCAAATGCAGAATGAAGAAAGACATGTCATGCATATCTTACATACTTCATCTGAGAGTTTTGAAGCAGAATGTTCCACGTCATCAGTGATACAGCCTGCCACAAAGAAAAAGCGCAAGAGAAAGAGAATGAGAAAGCGATTTGATGCATCAGATGGTCGCGAACAACTTGATTTTTGGATAGGAAAAAGTCCTACCGTATGCATAATTGGACATGGCACATCCGAGAAACAATCGACAGATTTTCCTGAAAGCAGGGAAATGCTCAGTATGCACTATATTGAACGCATCTGATGCCATGGGCATCTTTGTATTGTATTTCTAACCTTATGCCCTGTTATTTCAGTATTTCATTTTGTAGTTAGATTTGTGTTTTTCATGTTATTAGACTAGTTAATAAATGAAGAGCTTATATATTTCCTGTGCTTAACGTTATATGATGATTTCTTGGATGGACACTACTTATGTTATATTGTGTGTTGTGTGAATGCAGATTCTAGATTCTCACATTCCTTCGTTGTAACAACGTGTCCCCAAGTAGAGCCAAATGTTGACCACTACATGTCAAGGACCCATAGTAGTACACCCCCTTTTCTCACAAAATGGATAGCGCGTGATCGACGTGTCCGTGCTGTTCAACTATCATCATCAGCCTGATCATCATGTTATATTGTAAACCCTTTCTGCATGTGTAAATTGTAAATCATCTTAGCAGATCCGTGTTGTGTATGTAATTGCCTAGGTAAACCTATTTTTCTGGTGACTATCTACTTTCCCGAAGGTTTTTTGTCTCACCGATCCATTCTCGGATGGTCAATAGAGTTTTCCTTCAGCCTTAACCCCAAAGCCAGAGTGGATTTTGTCACTGGGATCTTAGGGGAGTCTTAGTGTTCTAGATTGAGTCTATGTAAAAGTGATTAGGAATAATCCTAACAATTTGGTTAGATTATTTTATTACAAATTGTTTGATCTGCTAGATTATATTTGTGTCGCAAAACTAGGTAGTCTGTGAGGGTACTTTTCATATGGGTTTTCCCCCTTGTGATATTAAAAATGTGAAAATCATGATGTAAAGTGTCCTGAGGGTTGGAAAAATAACGTATCCCCTTATATGTTAATTAATTAAATTTTCTGGCCAAAATTAATTAAAATCCTAAGCCAAAAATTTAATTAATTCTAGGTCCTATGTAAATTTAAATTCTTTGAAGGCAAAATTCGTTAGTCCTTAAAAAATTAAATTTTAAGAAGTCTAGGGACTAAGGCAAATTAATTATTTTGCTAAATCGGAAGCCCTTGGTCCCTCGAGTTAAGTCAAAGTCAAAATTTTGAGGAAATTAATTCAAAATTTTAATTTTTGAATTAATTAAAATACATTTAATTGAAAAATTCAAAATTTCCTCAATAATTAAAATTTCGACGGATGAGATTAAAAGAAAATTTTGATCATCATCAACGGTCGAGATTACTTTGACAAGGATCACTCGAACTAGCTGTTGGAAAATTTATCTTTAAATAGGAGTTCAATTGTCAGTTCAGAGGGTCCAATCTCTAAATCGTGTTCTAAGCTCTCAAGCTCTCTTGTATATTTTTTTGAATTAATGCAAAAGTCTTTGGGGTTTCAACGTGCTGTAGTGTTCCTCTTCATGAATTTATGATAACATTGTTTTAATTTCTGCTTAATATTATGTGAAAACTATCAATCAATAGCTCTCTTAGAATAATCTGAATACAAGTATCTTATTCAGTTTGTTGGATCTAGGGTAACATTTTTAATTTTGATTGAAGTAACAAGTATCTCTATTTCTTTAGAATTTTATTGTTGTTCTATTTCTCTACTTGATTTGATGGTTGATCTAGTGTTTATAGAAGATCTCTCAAGTTCTCATTGAGCGTTTGGGGATAGTTCTCGGTTGGACCAGTCAATTATCAGCACATATTTTTTGAAGAGCCTACTTCATATAAGCCTTAGGATTTATCTAACGATAATCTTTTTTCTGCAGGGTGTTTTTGGGCTAGCACCTCTCTAAATTTTCAAAATCTTCTAAATATTTTATGGAAATTTTGATAGATCTGGCTATTAAAAGCCTTAGATTATTAGACCTGGGAGTGGAGTTGGACTCATACTCCTCAAATCTGATAGATCTGTAAATTATTTCTATAAATCTGTAAATTATTTGTATAGATATGTTATTACTTGTGTAGATATAAACGTTTCTAACATAATTTTGAATTTTAACACTTGGGTTTTTGGGATTTTCTCTATTTTTGTACATATTGGGTATTGGATTTTTCACTTTTCACCTAAGTCACATGACACAAGACACGAAGGACACGTAAATACGAATATTCGACATGAGACTCAGTGACCCTGGAAACAGGACACGAGGGACACGTTTTATAGATATTGAAAAATACTGAAATATAGTGCTTGATCCATATAGATATGAATCATGATGATATCTATTTAGTATTTAGTACTTGGTGATTTACTAGTTAGTTTATTAATTTACTACATCAATGATGTTCACAGTTCAATGTTCATTGTTCATGTTATAATTTTTGTTATTAACTTCAAACAAGTTTGATCATGTTCAAACTTCACATAAGGTAGTTTATGTAAATTTATATGTGTTCAAACTTCATTGTTGACCAGAGCGTTAATCGAGCTTTCCCTCCCTTTAGACCTTGAAGGTGTAGTGAGAAATGATCACATGACAGTGAGTTGGTACGCTATAACACACGATCTCTACATGGTCACTCATGTATAATTAAGTTAAGTTTCGTAGGCTATAACACAACTTACAAGAAATTTAAGTGCTCCAAACTCTCAGCAAAGCATGTGAACGCTCATCTCCTACATCTCCAGGTCCAGGTTGATGTGAAGTTGAGAGCATTGTGCTCGAATCTGATGGAATTCCTCACACTGCACAAGAAATTGATTCTAGTGACGAGCGAACTCAATTTCGGTGGTGAACAATGACAAAAAACCCCAAAATAAACCATGTTGCAGGTTTTAAATGTCACTTTTCATGGGACGTGTCCTAAGAACCAAAAACGTTAGGGCATGTTTTCGACACGTCCAAAATATGTGTCTCGATTGGAGGACACGAAGAAAAACGTTTTCGACATGTTTTAGAGCAGTTTTCATGTCCGACACGTGAATACGGGACACGAGACCCTGAGGGAGGTGTCCTGTGACTTAGCTTTTCACTTGTGCAGAAATAGATTTGAGAAATCAGCCAAGAAAATATTCAGATCTGAGCTAGATCTAGACCCTGGAGGGCAAGATCTGGGCTTAAAGATTGTTTGCAGGAATAGATCTGAGAAATCAACCAAGTAAATCTTCAAATCTGAATTTTTTCAAGCAGATCTGGGGTTTTGAGACAGATCTAGGCCTTGTAGGGCAATATCTTATCCCAAATCTTTTTACAAGGCCAACCATTAAAGGTTTTGCAATAAATATGAAGATCTGAAGCAAAATATTTTTTTTTAGAACAAGGGTTTCAAGTTTTTGGGGTTCCTAAGCCCAGATCTACCTTCTCCTAGCCCAACGCTAGTTCTATTGGGCCTAGTGCTAGCTCTCATTGGCTCTAAATTCCCTTGCTCCATTTCTGATTTGAATATTTGATTTTTTGAAGCTAATCATTGGTGGGTTTTGCAAAAAATTTGGTAAAAATTTGTGTTTCAGATATTGAAATTTTTTTGGCAACTTGGACAATTGATCTTCAAAGCCTATGGCCTAAGGGTTTGATCTCTAAACCATCTTTTTCCTCACTGTTTGCTACAACAGTCATATACCTTTCTAATAGTGGTGAAAAACACATCTAAGTTGTTTGAAATTAACTAAAAAAAATTTAAATACATTAATAAGTCATTTATGTTTGATGTGTATCAAGAATTTGGCCTAGATCTACATTTTGGGTCACTGTTATCTCTAAATAATTCTGTTTCTGAAGTCTGCAATATAACAATGGAAAAATTTCACGTGGGTTAGCCTAAAATCAATTCCTAAGTTGTCTAACACATTAAAGAATTAATTTCTTGAGTTGGGCATTCATCATTAGGCTTATTTCATGTTTTAATTGTTGGTTGTAATAAGTATATCAGATATGATATAATTCAGGAAATCACATCATAACAAGCTGAATTTTTTTATAATTCATGTGGGCAAGTTTGGAAAAATTTCGGTAAATTTTTTGCACAAAGATATAATTGATAGCTTACTATTTTCATTGTCATATTGCTGCTATCATAAAGTTTTTCTTACTGCTGTCCTAAAAATTAATTTCTGAAATTAAGTACTCTGTCATGGAATTGTGATAAAATGCATATCCTTTGTTTCATAAACTGAGTATTTTTTTAACATCTGTTGATACTAATTGCAAAGAAGTTTTTATTCTCTTTGAGCTATAACTGTATCAGAAATATTTGAAATAAGCTTGTGTTCTAATTGTAATATATTCAGGGGTTTAATTTTGAGTCTTCATTTAATAAAGCAAACATTTCATTTGGGTATTGGAAGTTTCTTCGACATAAGTATCTTTTCATCGTTGAATCTAACTTCATCTCATCTTCTCATCATCTGGTGCATTTGCATATAAGTTAGTTTTGCATAAATAAAATTTACTTCCAAACATAAGCTTGCTCGATAGAGAGATAGGTGTCCATCCATCTTTGCTTGAGTAGCCTGCTTTTAATAGTACTTAAAATGGTGACCTTGCAGTCATCAGAGCCACAACTCTCTGCAGCGCCGAAGGCACCGGGTATGTTAGATTTCCATGAGAGATATCGTTAATCACACCTTAGTGTACTTCACCTTATCTTCTTTCTGCCAATTACTATGAAATCAAGCTCAATATAGAAAGGATTGAAAAGTTAAAACTTAAATAAGCATTTAACTAAAATTAACCAAGATTCTTGCATCTCACATTAGTTTTAAGATCTACATTTTATATAAAATAATCATTCATCTAAGCAGCAGTTGCTAATCGATTACTTGGTCTTAATTTCCCTAGCAAGATCATTGACTCCATAAGGCACTGGTATCAATCGTTTAGAATCTAATCAAATCCTATAAGTCTTGCTAAATCTTAATCAAGAACTTAATCGTTTCACTGTGTCTCCCGAACTGGTTGGTTCTTAACTAGTTCTTCTTCATTCCACTTTTCCATA
Source organism: Pinus tabuliformis (assembly GCA_031772625.1). NCBI lineage: Eukaryota > Viridiplantae > Streptophyta > Pinopsida > Pinales > Pinaceae > Pinus > Pinus tabuliformis. The sequence continues at coordinate 86,768,547 of CM062814.1, read as the reverse complement.
GAGTCTACCCACCTTAGCATGTTGTAGGGAGACAACTTAAACAGAGATATTGGGGATCAGGGTCACTGCCCCCGATCTAAGACGTTGTAGCGGTGCCTAGACATTCTGTGCAACAACACCACCCTAGAACCAAATGGTCAATAAAGGGATCCCATGGGACTAAGATCCAAGGGTAACATCCAAAAGAGATTAAGGGGACAAGAGCACAAATTAAGCCTACCCTTTCCGCCAAATCCCCCCATCAATCCATACCCATAAGTATCCATGATAAGTAAACCCAATACTCAATTACCAAATGACATGAGATACCTTTAGATTCGGGAGACCCACCTTCAAACATACGATCAATACAGGTGGGTGAGGGACCACATGGATGACTCAAATGGCAGAGAAATGGCACAACGAGGTAGTAGGAGGCTGCAAGGGGTTGTTGACTTCTAACTGAGGTCCATCATGGAGAAACATTTCTCCTGCGGATATCACCCACGAAGTGGTGGGTAACATCTGGCTCCAACTGGGACATGATCTCTCGAAGAAGTGGACGAGGCTGCTCGAACGAGAGGTCATGAGAACTCCAACAATCTCTTGGTCATCATAGACCTGTTATTTGCACATGTCAAAGATTCAAAGCCACGTGGCAACATGTTTTTTCAGTGTCTTATGTTCACCCATGCTTAATGTTAGCCCATAAAACCAACAAGAAATAGAATATGCAATTTTTAATCTAAATGCAATCTAATATATCATGAGAAATATCATCTACGGTTGGTTCTAATGCAAAATCATCATGCAATGCAACCTACTCTAACATGCATATGACAAGGCTATTATTAAGTGTAATCATAAAGCCAGTGCAGCCAACATATCATCAAGTCAATATAAATATGCCAGCCTATATGATTACTTATGCAGCATATCCCAAAGCATATGCAAACACCAACATATGGAGGATGTTGTGGGCGGGAGGTGGGAAAATATGATGCCCACACATGGATGATTATGTGAGAAGAGGTAAGAAAAGAATGTACTCTAGTCCATGAGATCTTCTCTTGCAACCAAAATATAGATGTGTAAACAACCAAGCTCATAAAATGTTGATGGATGGCAACATCTGGCATATCACTTCCACCATTGTCCTTATTATTTACGTCATGGCCTATCGAGTTATGATTAGTATGTTGATTTTGGGTAGCATCGGATGTGCTCTAAGACTCAAATTTTGCAAGGAGGCTTGGGCACATGTACTCCAAAGAACCTAGAAAGCGTTTTGGGAAATTACACCCAGAAACAATTTTATTAAAATAATTAATCATTTTTAATGGGACCCTAAGTCTATACTTATGAAATTAAAAATATTAATAGGTATTAATCTAATTGTGGGTGTAACTTCTAGAAGAAGACGAGAATCAAGCTAAAATGATCTTAGCCATTAATTAGCTTTTAATCTGGGCCGTTGAATGTCAACGAGAAGATTATTTAAGATAGCTTGAGGGTCATTTGGAAAACACACCGAGAGATCAAGAGATCGAATTTCTGAAGTGAGAAGTTTTCAGGAAAAAATTATGATCAAGTAGATTTCTTATAGAGGGGCAGTGAGTATCCAGAAGAAGTTAGTTTTCCTAGGCCGGAGAGTACAAGGGAGAGAGAGGACAGAACGACGTCCAAAGAAAGGTAGACGTTCGTCCACGTAAAGCTGACACAGTGGCAGTGCAGGCCTTCGAGGAAAATCGAATTCTTGTTGAGGAAATCGAGTTTCAGTCGCTGGGAGCCAGGGTACGAGACCAAGAGGCAAAGATTCGGATTTTCCAGCCAGCATTGGGTCTAGAGGAGGAGCAGCGTGATACCTAGTAGGGGTGACACAGGAACTGTGTGGGATTGATGCAGTTCTGCAGAGAGGCTATGCAGAGGCTCCAGTTCAATGTGATCAGACTCAAATTCTCCCAGTGACAGCGTGAGAGCACTTCATCATTCGTTTTGTCCAGTTTATCTTTGTATCGGATTTCTAGTTGAGCATCCAAGAATTGTACTCAAATTTACTACTGCATAATAATAAAACCATCAGATCTGCTACACAGGTTTTCCCGCATTGGGTTTTTCGAGGGATATTTGTCCAAAAATAACAGTGTCATTTATGTTGTATTTTATTTCTTGCTCAGTCTCTTGTTTCTGCATATAAATTAATTAAGTGAAGGTTGTAGTGTATGTATTTCGATATTTGTCGTAGGTGTTGGAATTTCTTAAGTCTAACTGTTAAATCCTTCATGTACTTTCTAATTTATTTCTTCCTACTTGATCTGTTAATTAACAAGTTATTTACCATGTAAATACTGAAAATAAATACGAGTACATGCTCAACACACACAGATCATCAACTGAAGGAAAAACAAGAACACAAGTGACACCGTTATTTTTGGACTAATGTCCTCAGAAAAACCCAATGTGGGAAAACTGGTGCAACTATCTGAAGGTTTTATTATTAAGCAGTTTCAAAATACAATCTGGGTGCCAGTAATGGCTCACCCAACAAAGAATGCTCTCGATAGTAGTACCTCTCAGTCGGAAATAGATATTCCGGCTAAAAACCCCAAATGAACAATCCCACGGCTCTCAGCTCCAATTTGCCCCACAAAATCTGCAACGTCTGCCTATAGGGACTGCGTCAGCCTCTCTGGCCCAGCGTCAGCCCAACTAGCCCTACGTCAACCTTTGGAGGTTCTAGGTCACCCATGCTAGCCTCCTCAGGCACTGCGCAACTCCTGGCTACCTCTGCGTGGCTTCTATCTAGCTCTGCGTGGCCTCTAGCTGGCTCTGCGTCCCTCTCTCTCAACTTCTGCGCTAATGCTCCCAGTACCCTCTATGCCTCTTCGCTTCTATATTCACTGCCCCTCAGCTGCAACTATGATCACTCCTTCAATTTCCTCAGCAAGCCCTGACCCAGAAAATCGAATTCTTGATCAACTCAGTGTGTTCTCCAAGTGACCCTCAAGCCTCCTCTTATACTTTTCTCGTTGACAATTCAACGGCCGAGATTAAGTCTCTAATCAATGGCTAAGATTAGATCTAGCTTGATCCATGACTTTTGGACCATTCTAACTCAATTTTATATTAATTCACATTAATATTTTATTTTCCCTAAGTTTAGACTTAGGGACTCCATTAAAAATATTAATTATTTTAATATCTCCCAAACTGGTTAGATTTTGCCCAAACCATTTCTGGGTATTGGAGATCTCATGTGCTTTAGCCTCTCCACCAATTTCCGTGGCTAGAGAACATCTGATGCTACCCCAAATCAACACTCCCTCTTAGCGAGGACTGTGCTCTAGTAATACTCCTCACTGAGCATCACCCTGATCATTCAGCATCGGTCCTTGTGCTGATGCTAAGATTGTTGCCCAACATCCTCTGCACTGTTGTATCATGTACTGCTACCCATGGCCCTACCACTGCCACTGCTGCATCTGTATAGCAGCTCCCTCTGCATCCGTGCTGCTGCCCATGGCCCTACCACTGCCACTGTTGCATTTGCACTGCAGTCCCTCTCATCATGCTGCATTGTGCTGCCTATAGCATTGCCACTGCTAACTGCTGCACTACAACTCAGTTACTAAGAAGTAAGTAACTGATCTCCCAACTCTGACATCTCTGCCAATTCTGCTACTCCTCTTTAGGGCTCTCGTAGAATCCAAGAGATTGGGTACCTCAAGGATCCTACCCCTCATCGCTTGTAGTTCATCTGACTACAACTCGATGACTCCCCATTTCCTATCACGAAGTGCATGAGCACTCATGGCACAATCATCTTCTGTCTCCACTTCTTTCTCTGCCCTTGCTGGCGCAGCCTTGGTCTCAGAAGCCTCTCCCTTGTTTTTCTTCCTCGGACACTGGCTTGCATAATGACCTAGTTCCCCACAGTGTAAGCATTTGACCTTAGAGAGGTCCTTCTTCTTTCGCTTCTACTGCTTTCCCATAGATGCTAAGGCAACATCCTCCTCTTCCTCCTTTTTGATTCTGACCCCCTTATCATTGCTTCCTGCCTTGGTTAGCCTTCTGATCTCTTCCTGACGAAGAGCCGCTCACAGTTCCTCCCAATCTAGAAGGGTCGATCTGCCCAATATGCTCTGGACAAATACCTCCCAGTCTTCTGAGACTACGTTCAATGCGGTCCTCAGCATTAATTCCTGATCTGGCATGGCCCCTATGGTAGTCAGCTGATCCCAGATCTCCTTCAATCAACCGAGGAAGATGTCAATTTGTTCTCCTTTCTGCATCTAATATGATGTAGCTGATTTTCTAGTAGCATCTTCCTCTGCACGGAAGTATGTTGATACAATTTTGTCAAGGCCTCCCACATCGCATTTTTCGTGTCCTTTTCGACAATATGTGATACTACATGGTCCTTGACCCCATCAAGGATGATCCTCTTAGCCCTCGCCATTGCCTCCTTGTCCTTATCATTCTCAGCCAGGTCAACTAGGATCGGTATCATTTTCAAGGTGAAGTCCCTGAAACAATTCCTATCTAGAATGGAGAAGACCCTGGCCTTCCAGACTACGAAGTTTGAGGCTCCGTCCAGTCTGTCCTGATCTCTTACCTTGTTCACTTCCATCTCGCTGCTCCTTTTTCGAGTCTCTCTACTCCCCTCCTGGAAGTTTTCGGTGTGACTCCCTTTGAGCCTCGATTTCCCTCCTGGAAACCCCTCTGCCAATCTCGAGATGCCCCCACTCCGATTGTTAGTGCAGTTGCAACACTGATCCAAATTTCTTGGCTAGAAATCCTTGGTAGAAACTCCCTCCTCCTTGGTCTTGACCTGATAGGTACTGTTCTGACCACATTATCCCACCAGCTTCACTCTGCAACTTCTCCACAGCCTCCTATGCCCCAACAAACTAAAGGTTAAAGCCTCTAGACTCTACACAATCTCGGCACCAGCAAAATCCGCACCTCCTGGCGATGGGTGTCAATCCTTCCTGACTGAGAAAGATGATCGGGCACCACATAGGTCAAGTCTGCTCCTTTCTGCCACTGTGCTAATCCTTCGCCCAACTCAAAGTTGATGATGCAGGCACTGTGTCATCCCTGCCTTGCTTCTTTTCTGCTAGGAACAGCTTCTGTCACTCAGGACAGTTGTTTCTGCTGCTGCTGCTCTGCTCGGCTGATGCCCTCAGTTCTCCTGTGATCTGTAACCACGCTCTGATACCATGTTGCAATTTCTAAGTCTGACTGTTAGAAATCATTCATGTACTACCTAATTTATTTCTTCCTACTTGTTCTGTTAATTAAAAAGTTATTTACCATGTAAAGGCTGAAAATAAATACAAGTACATGCTCAACATATACAGATCATCAACTGAAGGAAAAACAAAAACACAATTGACACCATTATTTTTGGATTAATGTCCTCGGAAAAACCCAACGCGAGAAAACCGATGTAGCTATCTGAGGGTTTTATTATTAAGCAGTTTTTGAATACAATCCGGGTGCCAGAAATGGCTCACCCAACAGAGAATGCTCTCGGCAGTAGTACCTCTCAGTCAGAGACACATATTCCGGCTAAAAACCTTGGATGAACAATCCCACAGCTCTCAGCTCCAATATGCCCCACGAAATCTCCAGCATCTTCCTCTAGGGACTGCGTCAGCCTCTATGGCCATGTTTCAGCCTCTGGAGCCTCTGTGTCACCCACGTTGGCTCTCCTCAGGCACTGCATAGCTCCCGGTGGCCTCTGCGTGGTTTCTGGCTGGCTCTACATCCCTCTCTCTCAACTTCTACACTGATGCTCCTGGTACCCTCTCTACCTCTCCACTTTTGTATTCACTGCCCCTCAGCTGCAACTCTGATCACTCCTTCAATTTCCTCAGCAAGACCTGCCCCAGAAAATCGAATTCTTTATCAACTCAGTGTGTTCTCCAAGTGACCCTCAAGCCTCCTCTTATACTTTTCTTGTTGACAATTCAAGGGCCGAGATGAAGTCCCCAATCAATGGCTAAGATTAGATCTAGCTTGATCCATGACTTTTGAACCATTCTAACTCAATTTTATATTAATTCACATTAATATTTTATTTTCCCTAAGTTGGGACTCCATTAAAAATATTAATTATTTTATTATCTCCCAAACTGGTTAGATTCTGCCCAAACCATTTCTGGGTATTGGAGATCTCATGTGATTTAGCCTCTCCACCAATTTTCGTGGCTAGAGCACATCCGATGCTACCCCAAATCAAGAGTAGGAAACTACAAGTAATTTGTTTGAAGGAATTTAACAAATAGGAGAAATATCATCAGTTGCTGCAGTAGGAATTCCTGTTGAGGAATTATCACATGGTATCAGAGCTGCAAGTGGAACAAGAAGAGCAGTGTCAGAGAACCCAACATTGAGCAAAAGAGGGAAATCTAAAAGCTGCAAGACGCAGCAGTTCGAAGCCCCAAAGGGTTTGCGCAGTTCTTAGCCGGAGGGTTGAAATTTTGAGGCAGCCTCTCTCAGAGTGAGTCAATGGAGAGGAGGGCTTCCAGCTCGAATTTTTGTCGGGGCAGAGGGAGCAGTGTTGAAGCCTCAGTGCGGAGAGCTAGTGGAACGCAAATTTTTCTGCAGGCAATTTGTTGGGCAAAAAATCGTCAGAAGAAAGAGGAGAAGCACGACTGAGGGAATTTCTTCCTCAGAGAATTCCTAGCCAAGGAATTTGAATTCTCTAGAGTTGAGCAACACCAAGGGGCAACAGTTTTACTAGATCCAGCAGGGAGTGCATATTCTAGCCCAGCAATAGTACAGAAGAGAAGAATTTTTCGACATTTGGGGCAGAAATGGCAACCAGTGGCTTGAGGGATCAGGACAAGTTGGATGGAGCATAAAATTATGTCATCTGGAAGGCTAGAATGTCACTCCTTCTAGATCATGCCCTCAAGACATATGTCGACAATGTGGTGGTTGTGCTTGCAGATGCAGAGCCATTGAAGAAGTACAAATCAGAAATGGTAAAGGCAAGAGGATGATCCTTGATGGAGTAAAGGATCGCGTGGTGTGTCATGTTGGTAGCAAAGGGACTGCTAAGGGGATGTGGAATGCCTTGGCTATGTTATATCAGGGATCTTCCGAGCAACGGAAGATGTACTTGGAGTAGAAGCTAAGATCTGCTCAGATGTAGAAGGGAGAGCGTGTGGATCCATTCCTCACAAAGTTGAAGGAAACCTATGATGAGTTGTCTTTTGTGGGGCATACACCTCAAGATTCAAAGTTGGTTAGACTAGCCCTCAATTCTGTCTCAGATGAGTGGCAAGTCTTTGTCTAGAGTATCCTGGGCAAAGCAGCATTGCCGAATTGGGATGAGATGTGGGCAGCTCTAAAACAAGAGAAGCTAAGGAGAGACTTGGTCAAGGTTAAACTTGACGGAAGCAGTAGAAGAAAGTCAAAGCCCAAGGAGGAGGAGGATAATGCAGCCCTTGCATCAAAGGGACAGCAAGAGCAACGAATACGTAAGAAAGACGTATCGAAGATCAAGTGTTCCAGGTGTGCTGAGATGTGTCACTACGCTACTCAGTGTCCTCTCAAGAAGGACAAGGATGAGAAACACGATCCCAAGGCTGCACCCGCGAAGATCGAAGAACATGAGTTTTCCATGACAGCCAAGATGCCTCCAGGGGGGAGGTGCGCTGATTTGGAACTATAGTTCGAAAGAGATGTAGATGGGCAGGATCCTTGAGGAGCCCACCTCTAGGATCATTTCCTTGCTACGGGAGCCCATATCAGAAGTAGCAGGATGGAATAATGTTAGATGGTGCCAAGTGTCGAAGAGACGATTGCAGTGGCTAGGAGCGCCAGAATATGAGCAGCGTAGACTAGAGTTGGCAGCAGTGCAGATGGCACAGAGCAGAGGTCAGCAACAGGACAGTAGATGTTGAAATTTCTAAGTCTAACTCGTTAAAAAATTTCCTGCACTATCTGGTTTATTTCACCTACTTGTTTAATTACTGAACAAGTTATTTAACCATATAAATACTGAAATAAACACAATACAACCTCAACCATCTACAGATCATCAACTGAAAGAAATAGACAAACACAAAAGGGACATCGTTATTTTTGGACAATCATCCCCGAAAAAAACCCAACTTGGGAAAATCGGTGCAGCAGTTCTGAGGGTTTTATTATTAAGCATATTTTCTTGAGTACAATTGGGTGCCAAACCAGCTTACCTAACAGAGATCTCTATCTGCCAGTAATACCTCTCCTCAGAAGCAGATATTCTAAAAGTCTACTCCACGAAACTCTCTCCAACGCCTCTCTAAGGCTCTGCGTCAGCCTGAAACCCCCTGCGTCGTCCCTCTAATGCTCTTTGCAGCCTTTCTGGGCCTCTACGTCACTCTCGCAGGCCCTTTGGCCCTCTACACAGTCATACGTGGCCTCTGCGTGGCTTCCTCTGGCTCTCGTCTGCCTCTCTAACTCTGCGCTAGTCTTCTGATACTATATTTGCCTCTCTGCTATGCACTCACTACCCCTTGTTGCAAATCTGATCACTGGTTTGATTTCTCTTAGCAAACCCCGCTCTAGAAAATCGAACTAACTGATCACTCTGGTGTATCTCCAACTAACCCTCAAGCCTCCTCTTATACTTTTTCTGTTGAGTCTTCAACGGCTAAGATTGCATCTCTAATCAACGACTAAGATTAGATTTGGCTTGATCCATGTCATTTAGAACCTTCTAACCCAATTTTATATTAATACCCATTAATATTTTTATTTTCCTAAGTTTAAACTTAGGAACCCATTAAAAATATTAATTATTTTAGTATCTCCTTCAATTGATAGAATTTCACCAAACCATTTTTGGGTTTTGGGGATCTCATGTGTTTTAGCCTCTCCACCAATTTTAATGGCTAGAGCACATCCGATGCTACCCCAAATCAACACTCTTTCTTAGCGAGGAATGTGCTCTAGTAATACTCCACCACTGAGCATCACTCGAATCATCCAGCATCGGTACTTGTGCTGATGCTTGGCCTTCCTGACCAACATCCTCTGCACTATTGCATCCTATACTGTTGCCCATGGCTCTACCACTACCACTGCTACATTTGTACGGCAGATCCTCTGCATCTGTGCTGCTGCTGGTCCTTCCTCCCAACTTTGCATCTGCACTACAACCCTCTCTCCTCACGCTGCATCGTGTTGCCCATAGCACTACTACTGTTACTGCTGCATTGCAACTCAGTTACTGAGACGATGGTAACTAATTTACCCAACTATTGACATCCTTGTTAGGCTAGAAACCCTCTTGATGTTGAAGCTCTCTCTGCCGCTATCCTGTGCTACCTCTGTGCTGTTGCAACAAACTCTGTGCCTCTCGCACTACTGCAAACACCTTTGTGCCTTCCTGTACTGCTGTAACCTCTTTTGTGCCTCTCGCACTACTACAACTCTCTCTGCCTGTTAGGGACTACTGCACTCTAGCACTCTCTGTCGCTCCATCCGCATCCGCTTCTACCGACATCTGCCATCCTGTGACTCTCTTCGAGGCTCCCGTAGTTGGATCTGATCCAAGAGTTTGGGTACCTCAAGGATCCTGCCCCTCATTGCCTATAGTCCTCCTGACTACAGCTCGATGTCTCCCCACCTATTCTCTAGAGGTACATGAGCACTCATGGCATAATCATCATCATCCTCTACCTCCTTCGACTTCACTGGCGCTACCTTGGAGTCAGACGCCTCTCCCTTATTCTTCTTCCTAGGACACTAGCTTGCATAATGGCCCAGCTCCCCACAGTTGAAGCACTTTATCTTGGAGAGGTCCTTTTTCTTCCTCTTCCCCTGCTGCCCCGCAGATGCCAGAGCTGCATCCTCTTCCTCTTCTTTCTTGACCCAGGCTCTTTTGCTACCGCTTCCCGCCTTGGTCAGCCGTCTGATCTCTTCTTGGCAAAGAGTTGCCCACAATTCTTCCCATCCTGGAAGATTCTCTCTACCCAAAATACTTTGGACGAATGTCTCCCACTCCTCGGAGACTATGTTCAAGGCAGTCCTCACCATTAACTCTTGATCTGGCGTGGGCCCTATGGAAGTCACTTGGTCCGGAATCTCCTGCAACCTGCTGAAGAAGTGATCTATTTGGTCCCCCTTTTGCATCTAGTACGACCGCAACTGATTCTCCAGTAGCATCTTCCTATGCACGGAAGTGCCCTCATACAATGTCGTCAAGGTGTCCCACATTTTCTTTGTCGTATTCTTCTCGGCAATATGTTGAACCACATGATCCTTGACCCCATCAAGGATTATTCATTTCGCCTTGGCCATCGCATCCTCATACCTTTCGTTATCAGCTGGGTTGACTAGGATAGCCACGGTCCTCAAGGCGAAGGCCTTGATATGATGTCTATCCAGAATGGACAAGATTCTGGCCTTCCAAATCACCAAGTTGGATGCCCCGTTCAACCTATCCTAATCTCTCAGTCCATTCATGGCCATCTCTGCTCATCTTTTCGATTCCCTTGAGTCTCTACTTCCCTCCTGGAAGTTCTTTGCTAGACTCCCTCTGAGTCTCAATTTCCCTCCTGGAAATCCTCTTGCCAATAGTCGAATCGCACCTCTCCGATCTCCTATGCTCCTACAACAATGATCTGGATTTTTTGGCTAGAAATCCGCCTAGGTAGCGACTCCCTCTACCTTGGTTCTGTCCCGTTAGGTACTGTTCTAGCCTGATAGCAACAGCACCCCACCAGCCTCACTCTCTGCAATCTGCCCATAGCTTCCTATGCCCCAAAAACTAAAGAACTGAGCCTCTAGGCTCTGCGCAATCCTGGCAAGGCTGATTTGCTCCCCTGGCCAACTGCGTCAACCTTCCTGGTCTCTGCATGGCTCTTCGTGCGCCTCTTCTGCCTTCCTCTGCTTCTGCATTGGCCCCTTTCTGGCTCGAATTGATGACGCAGGCCCTTTGCGTCAACCCTTCTCTACTGCTTTTTGCCTAGGAACAACTTTTGTCACTCAGGACAACTGTTTCTGCTGCAAATTCTCGGATTCAGCTGGCGCCTTCATCTCTCGGTGATCTGCAACGCTCTGATACCATGTTGAAATTTATAAGTCTAACCCATTAGAAATTTTCCTACACTATCTGGTTTATTTCACCTACTTGTTTAATTACTGAAAAAGTTATTTAACCATATAAATATTGAAATAAACACAATGCAGTATCAACCATCTATAGATCATCAACTAAAAGAAATAGACAAACACACAAGGGACGCCGTTATTTTTGGATAATCGTCCCCGAAAAAACCCAACTTGGGAAAACTGGTGCAACAGTTCTGAGGGTTTTATAATTAAGCAAATTTTCTTGAGTACAATTGTGTGCCAAACTGGCTTACCCGACTGAGATCTCTATCTGGCAGTGATACCTCTCTTTGGAAGCAAATATTCTAAAAGTATGCTCCACGAAACTCTCTCCAACGCCTCTCTGAGGCTCTGCGTTAGCCTAAAACCCTCTGCATCAGCCCTCTGATGCTATGCGCAACCTTTCTTGGCCTCTGTGTCACCTCTACAACCTCTGCATCACTTACGCAGGCCCTCTGGCCCTCTACGCAGTCACTGCTGGCCTTTGTGTGGCTTCATATGGCTCTGCGCTAGTCTTCCAACACTATCTTTGCCTCTCTACTATGCACTCACTACCCCTCACTGCAAATTTGATCAATAGTTCGATTTCTCTTAGCAAACCCCGCTCTAGAAAATCTAACTGACGAATCACTCTGGTGTATCTCCAACTGACCCTCAAGCCTCCTATTATACTTTTTTGTTGAGTCTTCAATGGCCGAGATTACATCTCTAATCAACGACTAAGATGCGATTTGGCTCGATCCATGTCATTTAGAACCTTCTAACCCAATTTTATATTAATACCCATTAATATTTCTATTTTCCTAACTTTAGACTCAGGAACCCATTAAAAATATTAATTATTTTAATATCTCCTTCACCAGGTAGAATTTCCCCAAACCACTTCTGGGTCTTGGAGATCTCATGTGCTTTAGCCTCCCAACCAATTTTCATGGCTGGAGCACATCCGATGCTACCCCAAATCAATAGTAGATTCAGAGGGTCAACGCAGAGACTAGCAATAGTCAAACTTCAGCATTCACGTTGTATCATACTGAGCATAGTTAGTTCAATAATTTTGGGCTTTTTTCCGTTGTTGATCAAGTAGCAGCAACAATTTGCAGAGCAGTGGCAGTTGGCAATGGCAGTGCTAGTAGCAACACAGACGCAACACTTGAGGAGCTATAGTACGGATGCAGTGCTGACAATGGCAGTGGCAGTGTCAGCAACAGTACAGTTGCAACAACAACATAGTAGTTGGTGGATAGCATGTCAGACACCAGCAGCGCAGAGGACAATGCTTTAGAGTCAGAACAGTCTGCAACAACATATCTTGCTAGAGCACATTCCTCGCTAAGAGGGATTGTTGATTTGGGGTAGAATTGGATGTGATCTAGGCCTCAAATTTTGCACTGAGGCTTGGGCACATGTATTCCAAAGAACCCAGAAAGCGTTTTGGGAAATTCCACCCAAAAACAATTTTATTAAATTTTTTTTTTTTTTTTGGGACCCTAAGTCTAAACTTAGGAAATTAAAAATATTAATGGGTACTAGTCTAATTGTGGGTGTAACTTCTAAAAGCAGATGGGGATCACACTAAAATAATCTTAGCCATTGATTAGCTTTTAAATCGGGCCATTGAATGTGAACAAGAAGATTATTTAAGGGAGCTTGAGGGTCATTTGGAAAACAAACCGAGAGATCAAGAGATCAAATTTCTAAAGTGAGAAATTCTTAGGAGGATATTATGATCAAGTAGATTTCTTTAGAGAGGGGCAGTGAGTATTTGGAAGAAGGAAGTTTTCCTGGGCCAGCGAGTACGAGGCAGAGAGGGCAGAACGATGTCCAGAGAGAGGCAGATGCTGGTCCATCCAGCGCTGACGCAGTGGCAGTGTAGGCCTTAGAGGGAAATCGAATTCCTGCTGAGGAAAACGAGTTTCAGTAGCCGGGAGCCAGGGTGTGATACCGAGAGGCAGAGATTCGGATTTTCCAGCCAGCAGAGGGTTTAGAGAAGGAGCAACGTGATACCCAGCAGGGGTGACACAAGAACTGCGTGGGAGTGACGCAGTCCTGCGCAGAGGCTACGTAGAGGGTACACAGAGGCTCCAGTTCAACATGATCAGACTCAGATTTTCCCAGTGACAAGGTGGGAGCACTTCATCATTCGTTTTGTCCAGTTTCTCTCTGTATCAGATTGCTAGTTTAGCATCCAAGAATTGTACTCAGATTTACTAGTACATAATAATAAAACCCTCAGATCTGTTGCACCAATTTCCCGCATTAGGTTTTTTCTGGGACATTTGTCCAAAAATAACGGTGTCATTTGTATTGTATTTTCTTTCTTACTAGGTCTCTTGTTTCTGCATATAAATTAATTAAGTGAACGCTGCAGCGTATGTATTTCGATATATGTTATAGGAAACTGGAAGTAATTTGTTTGAAGGAATTTGACAAATAGGAGAAATATCATTAGTTGCTGCAGTAGGAATTCCAGTTGCGGAATTTTCACATGGTAGGAAAGGGAAGCTGACGAGATGGAGAAACACAAATAGGTTGCACATGATGATTACACTGGAGAGGGGAGACTATGGGGTGATCAAAACCCTGAGGATGCGTCCAGGGAGGAAAAGTATTATCAATGATGGGCTTTTCCTTGACACTATACTCGGGAGGGGGAAGGGCTCACAGTTGCTTGAGTTCATATGACCAGGGGTGAGGGAATCACTTGATGAAGACCTAGAATGATGACCGATAGGAAAGAGGGTGAAAGAAGTATTGTATTCAACGGGTTTTTGCTTTCCCAAAATCATAATCTAAAGGCTCACGTGATTTGAACATAGAATCATACTCAACAAAAGTGGGATCCTTATCAATTTCCTTAGTATCAAAGATTAGGTCTCTCCTAAAAGGAAATTTGAACACTTCCAACTGCCCCTCTTTATGCAAAGGCAAATGAAGATTCTCCTTCCCAAGGGTATCAATGGGTATGTCATCATCAATATTACCTAAGAGGAAGGGAAGAGCAATCTCATCCTCAACCTCCTTGTCGGTGTTGTAAATGGAAGCACAATCAAATCGAGGACCAACAATTTCCCATTTCTCCTTTTCAATGTGGAAATAATCTTCAATGTCATCTTCCAAGGGGCTAATGGGATCATCTTTCTCAGGGTTTTCAAAATAGGATTCATCAAGAGTAATATCCCTGAGAAAGGTAAATTGATCTCAATTTCACTTTCCATAAACTCATCCTTCCCAGCACATGTGTCATCATTTTCACCATGTGGACCCAAGGAGGATTTGTCTTCTTGCTCATTACCTAGATTCTTAATGTCTTGATGATGCTCAATGAAGGCTTCCTCTTGGATGCTCCCATGATGCTCGACGAAGGCTTCCTCTTAGATGCTCCCATGTACATTTTGTAAATTAAATTGTAAATTGTAATTGTAATTTATTTTTTCTAACTTGGGTTGAGGTTTTAGAATTATTTTGTATATATTTTGGGTTTGGGTGTTTCTATTTTTGTTTTTGCAGGTTATATCAAGGAGTTAAGCGAAAGAAAATCTAGATCTAGGCCCTTGAGGGTAAGATCTAGTCTCTTGGAATATTTTGCAAGTTTCCCACAACAGAATTTTCAGAAAATCAAAGAGCTGAAGCATAAAAAAAAATCAGAGCAAAGGTTTTAAGTTTTTTGGTGTTCATATTTGGTAGCATCGGATGTGCTCTAGCCATGAAATTTGGTGGAAAGGCTAAGGCACATGAGATCTCCAAGACCCAGAAATCATTTGAATAAATTCCACCCGGATGAAGAGATATTAAATTAATTAATATTTTTAATGAGTTCCTAAGTCTAAACTTAGGAAAATTAAAATATTAATGTGTATTAATATAATATGGGTGGGAAAGTTCTAAGAGAGGAGGATCAAGTCAGTTCTAATCTTAGCCGTTGATTAGGGACTTAATCTTGGTCGTTGATTCGTCAACAGGAAAAGTATAAGAGGAGGCTTGAAATTCAGTTGGAGACACACCAAGAGAGATCAAGAATTCGATTTTCTGGGGTGAGGTTTGCTGAGGAAATCAAGTGAGTTGTCAGTCGCAGCGATGGGCAGTTCAGTAAGGAATTTTGATCCATGGTTGAAGAATACATATTAGAGAGGCAGCAAAGTGCCGGAAGAGGCAGCTCAAAGCCTAGGAGGGCTGACACAGAGGCTAAGGAGGCCAGCGCAGAGGACACAGAGGGTCGTAGAGGCTAACATAGAAACCATAGAGGCTGACGCAGAGGATGTAGAAGTCTTAAGAGGCAGAGCTGAGTGATTCTATGGGGCAGACTGGGAGCTGATTAGCTGATGCAGAACCAGAGAGGGTGACGCAGTTCCAGAGGATTGGTAGAGCATCTTTCGCCGTCAAGCACAAGGAACAGCCGGAGTCAATGTGGGATTGTTCGTCCGACTGCTGATTAGCCGAAATATCTTTCTCCGGGTAGAGGTACTGTTGTCGAGGATATTCTTTGAAGGGTGAGCCATTTCTGGCACCCTAGTTGTATGCAGAAATCTACTTATTAATAAAACCCTCATATATGTTGCACCAGTTTTCCCGAATTTGGTTTTTCCGGGGACGATTGTCCAAAAATAATGGTGTCCCTTGTGTTGTCTCAATTTATTTCAGTTGTTGATCTGTATCTGTGAAGGTTGCAATTGTGTTTACTTCGATGTTTATATTATTAAATACCTTGATAATGTAAAGAACAAGTAGGACAGAGTAAACCAGATATTGCAGTAGGGGTTTCTAATGTGTTAGATTCATAAATTTTCAAATGGTATCAAAGCCATTGCAGATCAAGGAGGACTGAAGACACCAGCTGAAGAAATCTAAGAATTTTCAGCAGAGAAGCAGTTGTCCCGAGAGACAACGTTGTTCCAGAGATGAAGAGGTAAGTGGAGGAGTGACGCAGTGCAAAGAGGGTGATACAGAGGCTCACGCAGAGCTTGCTTCAGCATTATGAGCCAGGAGAAGGGCCAGTGCAAAGGCAGAGATGGGCAGAAATGGCTCACGCAAAGCCACATCATCCTTCTCAGCCAGGTGGGATTGATGTAGTTGCCCGAGAGGAGCAGATTCAACCTACGTCGTGATTGCGCAGAGCCTGAAGGGCTCATATTCTTCAGTTGTCGGGGCTAAGGGAGCTGTGCAGATTGTGATTTGAGGAGCTGGTGGGACGCTGGTTCTGTCAATACAAAACAGTGTTTAAGGAGACGGAACCAAGGTAGAGGGAAGCACTACCTCGACGGATTTCTAGCCAAGAAATCGAGATCCGAATTGCAGTAGCAAAGGGGGATGGGAGAAGAGTGATTCAACAATTGGCAGGAGGATTTCCAGGAGGGAAGTCGAGACTCAGAGCGAGTCTAGAAGAAGAGCAGAGATGGCAGTGAATGGATTGAGGGATCAGGACAGATTGGACGGAGCTTCCAATTTTGTCATCGGGAAGACCAATATCCTAGCAATCCTGGATAAACATCGCATCAAGGACTATGCCTTGAGAGTAGTAGCTATCCCAGTTGACCCAGCTGCAAATGAGAAGTATGAGGAGGCCCAGGCGAAGGCGAAATGCATGATTCTAGACGGGGTCAAGGATCATGTCATACCACATATTGCTGAGAAGAACACAGCAAGAGAAATGTGGGAGACCTGACCACCTTATACCAGGGCTCTTCCGTGCAGCGGAAGATGTTATTGGAGAATCAGCTGAGGTCATATCAGATGCAGAAAGGAGAGGAGATAGATCCCTTTCTCCTCAGGTTGCAAGGGATTCGCGACCAGCTTACTTCTGTGGGGTCTACACCGAATCCAGAGTTCATGGTCAAGACTGCCCTGAATGCAGTCTTCGAGGAGTGGGAGACATTTGTCCAAGGAATTTTGGGCAAAGCAACTCTCCCCAATTGGGAGGAGATGTGGTCAGCTCTTCGACAGGAGGCGCTCAGGAAATTGACCAAGGCGGGGAGTAACGTTAAGGGAATTCGAATCAAGAAGGACGAGGAGGAGGATGCAACTCTCGCATCTGCGAGACAACAAGGGCTACAAAAGAGGAAGAAGAAAGATATCTCCAAGGTCAAGTGCTTCAACTGTGGGGAGCTAGGACATTATGCCTCTCATTGCCCCAGAAAGAAAGGCAAGGGAGAAGCTTCTGACTCAAAGGCAGCTCCAGTAAAGGCGGAAAGGATGTTGAGACTGATGACGATTGTGCCATGAGTGCTCATGCGCCTCTAGAGAAGAGGTGGGGAGACAGAGAGTTGTAGTCGATAGGGCTACATGCAGGGGTAGGATCCTTGAGGTGCCCAAACTCTTGGATCACATACGACTACGGGTGATCCAGGTGGATCTTCAGATAAAGGCATGGAAAAGCTCAGAATCAAAGTGCTCAAAATGAAATCGACCTAGGACCAGAACGTAGATCTCGTCATCCTGATTCCAACGACGCGTCGGATAATGAAGTTATCGCGAAGAGAAGGGTGCTATGTTCCTTAAGAAAATGAGGCATTTTACTTAAAAATGGACTTTTCAGCTTAAAAGGCAAAATCGCAATCAGCACATCCCAAAATGCAGACTTAAAGAGAGGCAACGGAACCCCCGATTAGCGATTGTCGAAATATCAGGTCGAAGGCATGTCGGCGATATCAGAGCAGGTAGGGGACCGACTTGCGATCAACGATAAAGCGGTTGGCGGGATCGTTATCGGCGATCGGAGACTGGGACATCAGACAATTATGTGAGTGGGATGCCGATGCGATCGGCCGACGTCGATATCGACGATCGGCGATCAGCCATCCCCGATTAATAGGACTTGCACTCCCAATATGCCGATTGCGATCTCAAGCTCAGACCCGATACCAAAAATACGCCCGATTTAATAAAATTTGAAGTCCGGAGCTTAAAGATTTTGTTGGATTTTAGTGTATTTTTGGGATTTTCGGTATTTATCATTACAACGATAACAAGGCCATTTTAAGGGGTCGGTTATGCCACCAATCCTTCTACTCCGCCTGCCTCCATTTTGAACCAGACAGCCCCGATTTATGCGGCCTTTGTCATGAAGAAGGCTCTATAGAGCCCGATAGCTGGAAAGAGCATGGGGAGAGGAATTACAGCGCGTTGTTCGTGGGAGAAGAGCTTTTAGGAGACTGATGGCGCATTTTTGTCTATTTTGGACAAGTTTTACATGTCTTCAGCCCCTCTCATTGCTATGGACGCATTGGTGCTACTTTCTTCTCCATCTAGGGTCCCCATTTCATAGCCATCTATAAGAATGGAGGTATAAGCCTCTTTTATGTAGTTGATGATTGTAAATTCTCTTCTTTCATGCCATTTAATATAAAGGCCTCCCCACTGTGCGAGTTGGGCCGGGAGACGTAATCCGAATTGGACGAACTCTGTTATCAAGTCTTGGTGTCTTCTTTTTTGTGCCTTTGTGTGCTTTCTTCTTCTTTTCTTGAGTGTACATTGAATTTCTGTGTTAAGCTGCAATTTTGCATTTGATTCTTTTCATACATCTATAAGAGAAAGTATCCTGGATCAAGTGGTATCAGAGCAGGGCTTTTTAGATGTGAATTACCTGTTTTCATGCTAACAAGAAACAGGCTTCAAAGAGGCGAAGGGGAACTAAAACCTTTCGATCCAAAGGCAGGGCATGCACCTCGGAGAAGAAACATGGCTAAAGATGAAGCTCATATTGAAGAGGAGTGTAATTTTAGAATGACTTTCTATTCAATGGCAGAGAATATCAGTTAGATGGTTTTAAGGTTGGAGAAAGCAGAAGAAAGGAACCCAGAAGGACAAGGTTCAGCACATGGGAATGGTGGAGAAGAACCCCCTCCTTCTCCTTCTGGGAGTGAAGGTTCTTCTTCCTCTCACCACCATAATCGTAGAAATTCAAAGGATGCATCTAAGAAACCCTTCTTTAAATTAGATGTTAAATTTGATCTTCCTATGTTTAATGGTGAAAGTAACGCAGAAAAGCTTAATAATTGGATTAGGCAGATTGAGGTCTACTGCAGGATTCAGCAGATCGTGGAGGACGAGGCAAAGATCCAGCTGGCCTCTCTATGGCTGAGCAGTACCGCTCTCGTTTGGTGGGAGAGCAAATTGCAGAGCAGTAAGAATGTGGGTAAGCTCTTTTCCTCATGGCCTGATTTCACTTCTGCGTTAAAGGAACAATTTTATCCCCTAGGATACAAGCAAAAAGCCTTGATGAATTGGCAGTATTTAAGGCAAGGCAAAGGGCAGGATGTTCAGAGTTTTACAGAAGAATTTAGGAAGCAAGCACTGAATCTGAGTATAGCACTTGATACACCTGAAGTTGTGACTAAGTATATAGGCTCATTGCATAGCTATATTAGGCATTCATTGTTGTTGTTTGAACCAACCACTATTGACGCAGCTAGTGTGAAGGAAATTCATATTGAGAACAGGGGCAAGAATGAAAGAAATGATCAATCCAAAAAGCCACCATTCAAACCTCCCAATGGAAAATCCAAAGAGAAATGGAAGGGGAAGGAGAAGAAAACAGCAACAACCAAAGAAGGAGAGCGGCCTTATTGCAATCACTGCAAGAAAGAAGGCCACGATGACGATCACTGTTGGAAGCAGCACCCAGAAAAGTGCCCAAAGAAGTATGGAAAAGGGAAGCAGAAGATAGTGGCAGTGGCCCAACAAGACCTTGGATCGGATTAGGGAGATGAAGCGCAGATCATAATAGTAGGAACAAAAGGTACTCTTACACCTCCTGTTAATTCTAAATCGCATGAGGGCACTAGTTCTGTATATGAGTCCCTTTCGAATGAACGAAAAAGAATTGAATTATTTCATATCAGAGTTGTTGTAATCATACCAAAGTTGAAACTTTGTATGATACTAGGTCCCAAGCAAACTTAATTGCAAAATCCCTGGTAAAGAAACTCGGCTTAGAGACAACCACACCCAAAACCTTACCCGCTGGAATGGATACATGATAAAGCGAAATTGAATGTAACCCAGTAGTGCAAGGTCAAATTTGTGATTGCGTCTAAGCTAGTAGACGAAGTAGAATTGGATGTAATACCATTGGATATCTGTAGCATGGTGTTAGGGAGCCCATACCTGTATGATAGAAAGGCAGTGTTTTTCGGTCATGAGAACAAATATCAAATCACCAAGGATGGGGTAGAATATGTTGACACCTAATCCGAAACGGATGAGGTGAAGCCGGACAGTCATCTAGAAGATGAACTGATCCGTTTCTTTTGTATATAAATAATAGTTATCTAATGTGAAATATCAAGTTGTCTTGCGTTCATCAATAGCTGGAGTTACCCTGGCCTGACATGGTATCAGAGCTCAGGTTTCTTAAATTAGTTGTAACTCCTCTCTTAAGAGCAGCTCTGCCTCTGAATCCGCTGCCCCTCTGACGTGATTCCCTTTGCCTGAATCCACTGCCTCTGACATACCTGTTCTGACTTGACCTCTGCGCCTCTGTGCGGTGAGCGTGGAATACGCTGCTGTATGTGAGCGTTTTGTTTTGATATTGTCTTCTGCTGCAGCCGAGACTGTGGTGGGGTGAGAGAGGCTTCTTCGTTGGATTCGATCGATTGCTCTCTTTTGTCCAGCAATTCTTCCATTTCTTTGGTTTTGAGCTCCAGTTTTTTTTTTCCTTCTCTGCGAGTTCTTCGAATTTCTTCTGGAGCGATTGCTCCAGTGAGGCGTAGTGGTCTGTGAGTTCCTTCCATTGGAGAGTGCATTTCTCTAGAACGCCTCTCTGGGTATCCAGAACTGTAAACGCCTCCTCCAGTCGTTGCTTGTCCTCCTCCATTGAACCCATCTATGCAGTGCTAAACCCTGAACCCTAAGTTGGCCTGACGCTATCGAAGAATTGATGCACAGCAGAAAAGATGTGATTCTACTATCTCGCCCGCTTAGAAGAGCAGAAGAACGCCGCCCTAGCGGCCATTGAAAGTGGAAAGAGTGAAAATAGTCTCAAGTTCCTCTGCGAGAAAATGGACGCCGAGGGTCTCTGGAGATTCATAGTGGAAAGCAAACGAAGTCCGTGGTGCCTGACGTTCTGAACGGTGGTAGAGACTGCGTTTGAAGACTGTACAGAACTGCGGCATCGTTTTTGGATTGAAACAGCGGCATCGTTTTACCTAATGTTTACACCAGATTGGTTGTTGATATTGTTAATTTCTTGTTTTACTGCAATAACTTTCCAGCAAAGGAAAAAGCGACATTGAAGAGCGCCCTCATACTTGTTTCCAGACATCTGTGGCAACGAAGAGCACCCTCTCTTTTAAACTGTGATATATTGATACGCCCTTGATTTTTTGTTCAGATAGTGATATATATTGAAGATACAGCGCTTTCCTCTTTTTCTCTGTTGAATACTGAGTTTGAAAACTGAGTTGTTATATTGACACCGGTTTGAGTAGTGCATAGCCACCGGTTTGTCTATGTCATTCAGGTCATCGCATGCAAAGTTGCTGTTGCATGTGGATATGAATGTTTATTTCCTGAGGTTTAATTTTCACATTTCGCAGTTTTCAAAAGCAGTCAGAGTGATATATATATCAGAATCATTATATCAGTCAGAGTATCAAAGCTTATGTAGTATTGCAGTGATTTTCAAAGCATATGTAGTATTGCAGTAATTTTCAAAGCATATGTAGTATTGCAGTGATTTGAGCGCCCTTGTTTTGATTGAACAGTGATATATATATGTGAGCAGTGATATATATATGCTGATGGAATGTTAGAAGAAAATGCATAAGGCTATCACATAAGGATTTTTTCTCTCAGTAGAATTTTTTTTTATCAACAGAAGTTTTTGGCAGAGATATATTTTTTTTACAGAATGCATTCAATCATTTCAATGGTCGGAATAGTTCTCACTGGCAAGGAGAACTATTCTGAATGGTCTCGGATGGTAAAACACACCCTCATCTACAATGAGCTGTGGAAAGGTGTGTGTGTCGGAGAAGAAGACAGAGACCCTGTGCAGCCCACATCAGACAAAGAACTCGCCATTTGGGAAAACAAGAACAGTAAAGCTTTTGCATTGATCGCAGCATCTGTCAATGAGGAAGTAAGTCGTCATATTTCTTGCTATTCCACTGTCTTTGAAGCTATACAAAAGCTGAAAGAACTCTATGATACACATTCTGCACTTGAAGTTGTTCAGCTCATGATTAAACTCTTCACTCTTGAACTGAAAAATAATGATCCTCTTGCTCTTGCATCTGAAATAAAGTCTATAATGCATGATATAAAATCCACTAAGGTTGAGCTGGATATCTCTCTTATTGCCTTTCTCAAAGCACTTTATCCTACCTACTCCAATTATCTTGAGTCTTTACAAGCAAATGGAAACCTTAAAGATATAACCTTTGACTCTCTTGTGAAAAAGTTTGCTGAAAGAGAGAAAGCCTTTGGGAAGAAAACAGTCCCTGAATCTTCTGAAGAGACTATTTGCCTTGCTCACAAAGAAAAGCATCCTGCTCAAGATTCTGCAAGAGGAAGAGGTGGACGAAGAGGAAGAGGAAGATACTTCAGAGGCAGGGGGGGCAGACATTCTCAAGCAGAAAAGGCAGATCTGCATTGCATTCGCTGCAAACGAAATGGATCACATGATGCTTCTACATGCAAGCTACCATGGGACAAGGTTGAGCAGAGAAGAAATCAGCAGAAAGGTAAAACTGATGACTCAGACAAAGGTAAAGCACCCGAATCTGCACACTATATTGAGGCACAATGTAATATTGGAGTAAATGAAGATTTGTTTAATGCTTCACTTGCTTCTTCGAAAAATGACTGGTTGCTTGATTCAGGAGCAACCTGTCATATGACCCATAGGAGAGATTTCTTTGAAGATTTCACTAACAATGTTGATGGAGCAGTATACTTTGCAGATCAGTCAAAAATCAAGCCATCAGGGCTTGGCACAATCAGGCTTAAACTGCCCGGTCTTCCAGACTTTCTTCTGGATCATGTTCTATATCTCCCACAGCTGAAGAGAAACTTGCTGTCCCTGGTTCACATCCGCCAGCAAGGACACTCCATTCACATGTTTGATGGCAAGCTTGAGGTAAGAAAGGCATCTGACCACTCACTTGTCATGAGGGGTATAGAAGAAGAAAGACTCCTTAAACTGCAAGGAACCTCTGCTCATGCACAGCATTTCTCATATATTTCTCATCATGAAGAATGTACACTTCCATCAAGTTTATTATGGCATGCTAGATTTGGGCATTTAAACTATGATAGTCTCCGCTTGTTGAAGAAAAATGGTGTTGCTGGTTTGCCTACAATTCCTAGAAAACATAAACAATGTGATGCTTGCATTCTAGGAAAGCATAGCAAACAGTCTTTTCATGATTCACATTCAAGAGCACATAGGAAGCTTGAACTTATTCATTCAGATTTATGTGGTCCAATGCCTGTTCCTTCTGCAAATGGAAATAAATATATCATGACATTTATTGATGATTACACCAGAATGTGTTGGGTTTACTTATTGAAGAACAAATCTGATGCTTTTCAAACATTTAAGAATTTTCATAAGTGGATTGAAAATGATGCACAATCTCATATTGGGTCTATTCGCACTGATAATGGAAAAGAATATACATCAAATGAATTCGAACACTATCTTCGCCAACATGGGATTAAACATCAAACAACTGTGCCTTATAATCCTCAACAGAATGGTGTAGCTGAAAGAATGAACAGAACAATTTTGAATATGGTACGATCTATGCTTTTCTTCAAGAATGTAAAGACAATGTTTTGGGCTGATGCTGTTCTATGTGCTGCATATATAAAGAATAGATGTCCATCTAGTGCTATAAGAAACAAGACTCCTTATGAATTGTGGTATGGACATGTTCCTTCGGTAAAACATCTCAGGATATTTGGTTCCACCTGTTATGCTTTAATACCAAAGGTACATAGAAACAAACTTGGTGCAAGAAGTCGTAAGTGTATCTTCCTGGGGTATTCAAACACATCTAAAGCATACCGCCTTTATGATGAAGTAAATAAAAAGTTTGTTTTATCTAGAGATGTCATTTTTCTTGAATCATCCAAATCTGACAATGTTGTTGAGCGGCAACTTGATCGCTTGGATAGATTCACAAAACAGAAATCATTTCAAGAGTTTGATAATCAGATTCCACATCTTGAAGGGGGGATTCCTATACTAGATCAACATGTGGAATCTTCTTCTGAAGAACAATCTCCCCTGCATGACACTCCAACAACGGATGATGCTTTAAGTGATGTAATTGATAGAATTGGGAGACTCAATCTTGATTCAGACCCAACTCAATCAACAGAACAGCCTGGACCATCTCAGAAAGGTCCCCCAAAGTGGCTGACAAAGACACTTGAAAGTGTTCATCCTGATGAAATTGGAAAAACAGGAACCCGAAATTCAAACCGACAAGATGGAGGTGATGTAGATAACTCTAATTCACCTGTTGATATGGATGTTACTTATGATTGTGAATTGAACTTGTCTACAGATTTTGAACCAACTTCCTTCAAAGAAGCTGCTTCTCATGATGAATGGAAAGAAGCAATGCGGAAGGAGTATGATGCCCTCATAAAGAATGGCACTTGGAAGCTGGTTGATCCTCCATTTGGAACCAAACCAATTGGCTGCAAGTGGGTCTACAAGAACAAGTACAAAGCTGATGGCTCACTTGACAAGCACAAAGCTAGGCTTGTGGCAAAAGGTTTTGCACAGAAAGAAGGGGTCGATTACGAGGAAACTTTTGCTCCCACAGCAAAATGGGCCACCATCCGGACACTCTTTGCACTAGCTGCTCAGAACGGTTGGAAAGTCCATCAAATGGATGTAAAAACTGCATTCTTGAATGGAGATCTAAAAGAGAATGTTTTTATGTCCCAGCCTGAAGGATTTGCTGTGAAAGGACATGAACACAAAGTATGCAAACTTGTGAAGTCCTTGTATGGCCTCAAACAAGCACCACGAGCCTGGTATGAAAAACTAACTGAGCATCTTCTGAAACTCAACTTCAAACATTTTGATCTTGATGATGCAACTTTATTTGTCAAGAAAGTTGGCAAAACAGTTGTATATCTTGTGGTATATGTAGATGATCTTTTAATGACAGGGAACAATGAAAGCTATATTGCATCCATAAAGAAAGAATTAGGAAAAAATTTTGAAATGACTGATTTGGGCTATGTTCATTACTATCTTGGCATTGAAGTAACCCAACATCCAAAGTCCATATTTCTTTCTCAAAAGAAATACATTGGAGATTTGTTATACAGATTTGGCATGACAGAGTGCAATCCCCTTTCTACTCCAATGGAACAAAACTTGAAGCTCACATCTACTGAAGGAAAGGAATTTGAGGATGCAACAAGGTATAGACAGCTTGTAGGAAGTCTCATCTACCTCACTACTACCAGACCAGACATTTCATTTGCTGTTGGAATCCTCTCCAGGTTTATGCAAAAGCCTTGTGAGGGACATTGGTCTGCTGCAAAAAGAGTTCTAAGGTACTTGAAGGGAACTCAAGACCTTGGAATCAAGTATACACAGGTGGACGACTTCAACTTGATTGGATACTCTGATTCAGACTTCGATGGAGACAAAGAAACTGGGGTATCTACTTCAGGATATGCTATGAGTCTTGGATCAGGAGCTGTCTCTTGGAGATCACGCAAACAATCAGTACCAGCGGATTCCACAACAGAAGCAGAATACGTGGCAGCAGCTGAAGCAACGAAAGAAATTGTGTGGCTCAGGAAAATTCTTGAAGATTTGCAAGTAAAACAAATACAATCTACTCCACTCATGATTGATAACACATCTGCAATAAAGTTGGCCAAAAATCCAAAGTTCCATGATCGTACTAAGCACATCAATACTAAATATCATCTGATCCGACATCATGTTGAGGCCAAAACAATCCATCTCCGTCATTGTTCCACAAACGAACAAATTGCAGACATCTTCACCAAAGCGCTTGGAAGAGAAAAGCTTGAAAGATTCAGAACGATGCTTGGACTCACCAACATCCCTTCAGATTAAGGGGGGGAATGTTGACACCTAATCCGAAACGGATGAGGTGAAGCCGGACAGTCATCTAGAAGATGAACTGATCCATTTCTTTTGTATATAAATAATAGTTATCTAATGTGAAATATCAAGTTGTCTTGCGTTCATCAATAGCTGGAGTTACCCTGGCCTGACAGAATATATAATGAGGGCTCATCGAAATAAAATTAATGCCAGCCTTGTAAGCGCTGGACAAATGAAAAGACCGATGAATTCCAATAAAGGATGCATGCTTGTGGTTGTAAGGGAAAAAGAGGCAGAATTCACTGATGCGTTCCAGGGCTGCGATTGGGAGCATAAACAGGTATTAACTAAATTGATTTCTAATTATAATGAGCTGTTTCAGGAACCGAAGGGATTACCTCTGAAGACGGAAATCCAACATGAAATCCATCTACAGCATGATGCCCCTATGCCAAATATTGGCATGTACAGGATGTCGGCTATCGAGATGGAGGAAATCAAGAGACAAGTGCAGGAATTGCTGGACCAAGGCGTCATCAAGTCGAGCACCTCTCTGTGTGGTTCGCCGATTGTTTTAGTGCCAAAGAAAGACGGCACCTGGAGGATGTGCGTGGATTACCACACACTCAACAAGATCACGGTGAAAGATCGCTATCCCCTTCCACGCATAGATGATTTGTTAGACCAATTAAAGAGTGTTGTTTATTTCACATAGTTGGATTTGCGCAGTGGCTATCACCAAGTCGGAATTGTGGAGCAAGACGTGTGGAAAACCGCTTTCAAGACCAAGCAAGGGTTGTTCGAATGGATGGTGATGCCATTCGGGCTTTGCAACGCTCCAACCACCTTTATGCGGGTTATGAATGATATATTTCAGCCTTTCATTGATGATTTTGTTCTTGTATATTTAGATGATATACTTGTCTTTAGTAAGAGTTGGTCTGAACATGTGTGTCATGTAAAGAAAGTGCTTGATGTACTGAAAAAGGAAAAACTCTTTGTAAAATTGTCAAAGTGTGAGTTCGGGAAAACCTCTTTGGGTTACCTAGGTCATATTGTTGGTCATGGTCAGTTAAAAATTGATCCCTCTAAAGTTGAAGCAATTGTAAATTGGCCTAAGCCTACTAGTGTAACCGAGGTCTGTAGCTTTCTAGGTGCAGTCCAGTATTGGAGGAGATTTATTGCTAATTTCTCTATTATTGCAGCACCTTTGCACACCTTGACAAGTGTGAAACAAGTCTTTCAATGGGGAGGAAGACAACAGAAGTCCTTCGAAACATTGAAGGAAAAGATCCGCGCCAGTCTTAGCCTTACTCGATCTCCAACAACCATTTGAGATCGAAACCGATGCCAGCGGTTATGCCATGGGAGCTGTACTGATGCAGCAAAAGAAGCCGATTTGTTACCATTCTGAGAAGTTTTCTCAAGCTGTGATAAACTATCCCACCTATGACAAGGAACTTTATGCCTTGGTGCAAAGTGTGAAAAAGTGGAAACACTACCTGATCGGAAAGGAAACCATTATTCATACAGATCATTAGCCCTTGCAGTATCTTCAGTCACAAACCAAGTTGCAGCAATCTCGTCATTTCAGGTGGATGGGCTTTCTTCAACAGTTTCATCTAGTAATAAAGTATAAGAAGGGCATTAGCAATAAAGTGGCCGATATGCTATCTCGCCCTCCTATTTTTGTTACTATTATTTTGCATAATGCTTCGTTATCTTTTGAGAGTTATGCTGAACAATATGCTAACGATGATGACTTTAAGGAGGTTTATGCAAAACTAACCCGTGGTTCACAGGTGGACAACTATCACTTGCAGGGGAAATTGTTGTATCACCTTGGTAAAATGTGTATTCCCACACGGGAAAGAGTACATGTAATTCAAGAGGTCCACACCTCTCTTGTGTCTTGACACTTGGGTGTCGAAAAGACTTTATGTCGTGTACAAATATTTTGTTTTTGGCCTCATATGAAAAACATTGTGACTCGCTATGTAAAGGGTTGTGTGATGTGTTCTGTTTCAAAGTCTTCTAATAGAAAACTTGGGCTCTACACACCACTCCCTATTCCGAGTCATCCATGGGAAAGTGTGTCAATGGACTTTGTAGGAGGTTTACCTTTGTCTAGGAAGAGTCACGACTATTTGTATGTCGTCGTTGACCATTTTAGCAAGATGTGTATTCTTATGCCTTGTAAAAAGCAGATTACTACAGAGCAGACTGCTTCTCTTTTCTTTCAGCATGTTTGGGTCCACTTTGGATTACCCACATCAATTGTGTCAGATCGAGACTCTTGCTTTCTTGGAGAGTTTTGGACCAGCTTGTGGAGGATGATGGACACCAAATTGAAAAGAAGCACGGCATTTCACTCGCAGACTAACGGATAGACAGAGGTTGTAAACCGTACCGTGGTACACTTATTACCAGGCTATTGTGAGAAACATCCCAAGTTGTGGGATGAACATCTCCCATATGTAAAGAATTCTTACAACCGAACAGTGCCTTCATATACGTAGCATTCACCATTCGAGACATGTTTTGGTTACCTACCAAAAGACCCTTTTGATATGGTCTTTGGAAGGGAAGATGGCTCCAGCGGACGTAATGATAGGGACAAAGCTCAGGAATTCATTCAGCGAATCCAAATGATTCACCAAGTAGTGCAAGAGCAATTGGATAAAAGTCAAGCCCGTTACAAGGCTCGACATGATAAACACCGAGTCGACCATCAATTCCAAGTGGGCGACAAAGTGTGTTTCCACATCAGCAACAACAGGATGAAGGGAGAAGGAAAGAAGTTGCGACCAATCCAGTATGGACAATTCACCATTTTGGAGAAGATTGGGAACAATGCCTTTCATCTTGACTTGCTGATATATATGCAGATGTACTCAGTAATGAATGTGGAGAACCTAAAGCTGTATGAACCACCGTTGATCATGGACACTGATGAGGTGGGCACAGTTCCTACAGTCGATGATTTTGCACCAGAATATCTCGATGAGTTGCTCGAAGACATCATCCTCGACAGAAGAACCAGGTCTTCACGGTGAGGAGATGTATAATACCTTTGAGTTGGTTTCAAAGGAATGCACCCCAGCAAGGCCAGGTGGTTGGAGAAAGAGAAAGTGAGGGAACAATTCCCTCACTTGCCAATTGACTAATGAAAAGCTTTTGGCGGTCCAAAAGCTCCTCAATGGGGAGGATTGATCCAGGTGGATCTTCAGATACAATGGCATGGAAAAGCTCAGAATCAAAGTTTTCAGAGTGAAATCGACCCAAGGCCAAAACGTAGATCTTGTCGTCCTGATTCCAACGGTGCGAACTGCACTTCAATCCAAGTCCGGATAATGGAGTTATCGCGAAGAGAAGGGTGCTATGTTCCTTAATAAAATGAGGCATTTTCCTTAAAAATGGACTTTTAAGCTTAAAAGGCAAAATCACAATCGACACATCCCAAAAGGCAAACTTAAAGAGAGGCAGCGAAACCCCCGATCAGCGATTGCCAAAATATCGGGTCGGAGGCATGTCGGCGATATCGGAGCAGGCAGGGGGGCTGACTTGCGATCAGCGATAAAGCAATCGGCAGGATCGTTATCGACAATCGGAGATTGGGACATCGGACAATTATGTCAGCAGGATGCCGATGCGATCGGCCATCGGCCATCCCCGATTAACAGGACTTGCACTCCCGATATGCCGATTGTGATCTCGGGCTCGTACCCGATATAGAAAATACACTCGATTTAATAAAATTTGAAGTCCGAGGCTTAAAGATTTTGCCAGATTTTAGTGTACTTTCGGGATTTTGGGTATTTATCATTACAACGATAATAAGGCCATTTTAAGGGGTCGGTTGTGCTGTCGATCCTTCTACTCCACCTACCTCCATTTTGAACCAGACAACCCCGATTTATGCGGCCTTTGTCATGAAGAAGGCTCTATAAAGCCCGATAGTTGGAGAGAGCACGGGGAGAGGAATTACAACACGCTCTTCGTGGGAGAAGAGCTTTTAGGAGACTGATAGCACATTTTTGTCTGTTTTGGACAAGTTTTACATGTCTTCAGCCCCTCTCATTGCTACAAACGCATTGGTGCTACTTACTTCTCCGTCCGGGGTCCCCATTTCATAGGAATCTATCAGAATGGAGGTATAAGCCTCTTGTATGCAGTTGATGATTGTAAATTCTCTTCTTTCATGCCATTTAATATAAAGGCCTCCCCATTGTGCGAGATGGGCCCAGAGACGTAGTCCGAATTGGATGAACTCCATTATCAATTCTTGGTGTCTTCTCTTTTGTGCCTTTGTGTGCTTTCTTCTTCTTTGCTTGAGTGTACATTGAATTTTTGTGTTAAAGCTGCAATTTTTCATGTGATTCTTTTCATACATCTATAAGCGAAAGTATCCTGGATCAACAAGAGCCCTTAACGACAGTAACATGATGACAGGTGTCAGGTGGAGCAAGGTGTGATGGAACGACAAGGCAGTACTAGAGTGCAAAAATCTGTAGTAGCGTAGTAGAGGTTGCAGTAGTGCGAGAGGCATAGAAGGGATTGCAGCATCACAGTGGCAGCAGAGGGAGCACAAGATTGTTGATTTGGGGTAGCATCGAATGTGCTCTAGCCACGCAATTTGGTGGAGGGGTTGGGGCACATAAGATCTCCGATACCCAGAAAGGGTTTTGGCAAATTCTAAATAGATCAGGAGATATTAAAATAATTAAAAATTTTAATGGAGTCCCTAAGTCTAAATTTAGGGAAAATAAAATATTAATGTGTATTAATATGAATTTGTGTTAGAATGGTCCAAAAGACATGGATCAAGTCAGATCTAATCTTAGCCGTTGATTAGGGACTTAATCACGGCTGTTGAGATGTCAATAGGAAAAGTATAAGAGGAGGCTTGAGGGTCACTTGGAGAATACACCAGAGTGATTAGTCATTCTATTCTCTAGAGCGGGGTTTGCTAAGAGAGATAGAATCAGTGATCGACAGAGAAGATGAGGGCATTGAGTACAGAGAGACAGAGAGGCAGAGATAGTGTCGGGATATCAACAGAGCAGCCAAAGAGAGACACAGGAGCAGCCAGTGCTCACACAAGGCCACAAAGAGGCAGCTAAGTATTGCGCAGAGCACCAGAGGGGCCAACGTACCTAACGCAGGGCCTCCTGGGGCTGACGCAGGCCAAGATAGTTTGACGCAGGGCCAACGCTAGGCTAGGAGAGGCTGACGCAATCCAGATTGGGTAGACGTTGGGGTTTCAGGGGCAGATTGGAGCTGATTAGCTTTCGAAAGGATTATCCGGGGTTTCAGCCAGTAGATTTGTCTGAAACGGAGAGGTATTACTCCTAAGGAAATTCTCTATTGGGTAGGCCAGTTTCAACACCCAGATTGTACTCTGAAATTGCTTAATAAGAAAACCCTCAGATAGTTGCACCGGTTTTCCCGCATTGGGTTTTTTCGGGGACATTAGTCCAAAAATAATGGTGTCATATGGTGTGTTTGTTCTTGTTTCTTTTAGTTGTTGATCTGTAATATGTTGAGCATGCACTAGTGTTTATTTTCAATATTTACATTGTAAATAACTTGTTAAGGAAAATAACAAGTAGGTAAGAATAAATCAAATAAAGTGCATGGAGGGTTTCTAACTAAGTAAACTTAGAAACTTCAACATGGTATCAGAGCGTGATTGCAGATCACAGGAGGACTAAGAGACATCAGCCGAGCGGAGCAATAGCAGCGGAAAACCATTGTCCCGAGGTAACAGAAGTTGTTTCTAGTAGTGCAGAAGCCAAGGAGTGTTACGCAGAGCCAGCCAGAGCCACACAGAGGAAGTCGGGAGCTACAAAGAGCCTCAAAGAGGCCAGCGTTGCTCACACAGAGCGCCAGAGGGCTGACGCAAGGCATCCCAGGGCTAATGCAGACCCAGCGTGAGGTAGAGAGGGGTTGATGCAGTTCACAGAGAGGCAGTGGTTGGGGTCTAGAAGGCTACAGGAATATTGCAGAGTGGAGATGATGAGGTACTGTAGTCAGAACAGTACCTGATAGAGCAGGTCCATAGGAGTTGCTACCGAGGGTTTCTAGCCGAGGAACCCAGATTAGTGGTGCAGTTGCACAAAACGATCAGAGTAGGGGGCGTTTCGAAAAGCGGCAGAAGGATTTCCAGAAGGGAAATCAGGACTCAGAGGGAGTCAAGAAGAGAACTTCCAGATGGGAAGTAGAGACTCAGAGGAGTCGAACAGAGAACTTCCAGAGGGAAGTAGAGGAGCATCATGGCACTACACGAGGTAAGAGACCAAGATAGACTGAACGGAGCATCGAACTTCGCAGTCTAGAAGGCCAAAATCTTATCAGTGCTTGACAGGAATCATGTTAAGAACTTCGCCTTGAAGGTAATAGCTGTCCCAGTCGACCCCAATGATAATGACAGGTACGAAGAGGCGATGGCGAGGGCCAAGTGCATTATCCTTGACGAGGTCAAGGATCATGTGGTACCACATATAGCCGAGAAGGAAACGGCATTTGAGATGTGGGAGGCCCTCAAGAAGCTGTACCAGCGCACTTCTGTGCAGACAAGAATGCTGCTTGAGAACTAGATGAGGTTGTATCAAATGAAGAAGGGCCAATCGATTGACACCTTCCTCGGAGGACTGAATGAGATCCGAGACCAGTTGACTGCTATAGGAGCGACACCAGATCAAGAGCTTATGGTGAGGACAGCCCTGAATGCTATCTCAAAAGATTGGGAAGTATTTGTCTAGAGTATTCTGGGCAGAGGGACTCTCCCAACTTGGGACGAGATGGGGGAAGCTCTTCGCCAGGAAGAGATCAGACGGCAGTCGAAGACAGGTATCAGCAGCAAAGGGATCAAGGTCAAGCAGGAGGAGGAAGATGTGGCCCTAGCATCTGAGGGGAAGAAGAAGTGAAAGAAGAAAGATCTCTCCAAGATCTAGTGCTTCCACTGTGGGGAGCTCGGTCATTATGCAACCCAGTGTCCAAGGAAGAATAGTAAGGGACAGTCTTTGGAGACTAAGGCAGCACCAGCACGGGTAGAGAAGGAGGTTTTGATAGACGATGACTATGCCATGAGTGCACTCGCACTACTTGAGAAGAAGTGGGGAGACATCGAGCTATAGTCAGGTGGACTACAAGCGATGAGGGGCAAGATCCTTGAGGTACCCAGCCTCTTGGATTAGACCTTGCTACGGGAGCCCCCCCGACGAGGAGTAGCAGGACTAGCTGAGTGGGTAGAGACGGATGCGGATGCAGCGACAGAGAGAGCTACAATGCAGGAGTCCTGAGACAGTGCAAGGCTAGCAGGCTGCAGCAGTGCGAGAGCCATAGGAGTGTTACACTAGTGCAGGTTGGCACAGAGAGGTGTGCAACAATGTGAGATGCAGGGAGTTGTTGCAGCAACGCAGAGGTCAAAGAGGGAGCACTTGTCAGCGGCAGAGGGAGATTTAGCATCAGTGGGTCTTTCTAGCCCAACAGGGAGGTCAGTTGGGAGATCAATTACTTACTTCTCAGTAATTGAGTTGCAGTGCAACAGTAGGCAGCATGATGCAACATGATGAGAGAAGGTGAAGTGCAGATGCAGTGCTGGGAAAAAGGACCAGCAGCAGCACGGATGCAGAGGGAGCTGTCATACAGATGCAGCAGTGGCAGTGGTAGAACCATGGGCAGCAGTACAAGATGCAGCAATGCAGAGGATGTTAGGCAAGAAGGCCTAACGTCAGCACAGGTACCGATGCCGGATGATCAGAGTAATACTCAGTGAGGATTATTGCTAGAGCATAGTCCTCGCTAAGAGGGAGTGTTGATTTGGGTTAGCATCGAATGTGCTCTAGCCACAAACTTTGGTGGAGAGGTTAGGGCACATGAGATCTCCAATACCCAGAAAGGGTTTTGGCAAATTATAAACAGATGAGGAGATATTAAAATAATTAATATTTTTGATGGAGTCCCTAAGTCTAAACTTAGAGAAAATAAAATATTAATGTGTATTAATATGAATCTGTGTTAGAATGGTCCAAGAGACATGGATCAAGCCAGATCTAATCTTAGCCATTGATTAGGAACTTAATCTCGGCCGTTGAGATGTCAACAGGAAAAGTATAAGAGGAGGCTTGAGGGTCACTTGGAGAATACACCAGAGTGATCAGTCATTCTATTCTCTAGAGCGGGGTTTGCTAAGAGAGATAGAATCAGTGATCGGGAGAGCAGCTGAGGGGCATTGAACACAGAGAGACGGAGAGGCAGAGATAGTGTCGGGATATCAGTAGAGCAGCTAAAGAGAGAGATGCAGGAGTAGCCAGTGCTCACGCAGGGCCATGCAGAGGCAGCTAAGTGTTGCGCAAAGCACCAGAGAGGCCAACGTAGCTGATGCAATGCCTCCTAGGGCTGACGCAGGCCACGATAGGCTGACGTAGGGCCAGCGCTAGGCTGGGAGAGGCTGACGCAGTCTAGATTGGACAGTCGTTGGGATTTCAGGGGCAGATTGGAGCTGAGTAGTTGCCGGAAGGATTATCGGCGTTTCAGCGAGTAGATTTGTCTGAAACGGAGAGGTATCACTGCTAAGGAAATTCTCTGTTGGGTAGGCCAATTTCGACACCCAGATTGTACTTTGATATTGCTTAATAAAAAAACCCTCAAATAGTTGCACCGGTTTTCCCACACTGGGTTTTTCTGGGGCCATTAGTCCAAAAATAATGGTGTCATATGGTGTATTTGTTCTTGTTTCTTGTAGTTGTTGATCTGTAATATGTTGAGCATGCACTAGTGTTTATTTTCAGTGTTTACATTGTAAATAACTTGTTAAGGAAAATAACAAGTAGGTAAGAATAAATCAGATAAAGTGCATGGAGGGTTTCTAACTAAGTAAACTTAGAAACTTCAACAAGGATGGCAACAGAGGTAGCTTCAGCATCACAAGGCTTCTAGACTGACCAGGATGTCAGTGATTGGGTGAAGTTAGTTACTTACTTCTCAGAAACTGAGTTGCAGTGCAGCAGTTAGCAGTCGCAGTGTTATGGGCAACATGATGCAGCATTTTGAGAGGGAGTTGTAGTATAGATGTCGCAGTGGCAGTCGTAGTGTCATGGGCAGCAGTGCAGAGGATGTGGGGCAGCATGCCAAGCATCAACACAAAGGACCGATGCAGAAGATCAGTGTGATGCTTCTATGGTGAAGCATTACTAGAGCATATTCCTCACTAAGAGGGAGTGTTGATTTTTGGTAGCATCAGAGGTGCTCTAGCCATGAAATTTGGTGGAGATGCTAAGGCACATGAGATATCCAAGACCCAGAAATCGTTTGGAGAAATTCTACCCAGATGAAGAGGAATTAAAATAATTAATACTTTTAATGAGTTCCTAAGTCTAAACTTAGGAAAATTAAAATATTAATGTGTATTAATATAAAATGGGTGAGAAAGTTCTAAGAGACGAGGATCAAGCGAGTTCTAATCTTAGCTGTTAATTAGGGACTGAATCTTGGCCGTTGATTAGGGACTTAATCTCGGCCGTTGATTCGTCAATAGGAAAAGTATAAGAGGAGGCTTGAGGGTCAGTTGGAAACACACCAAGAGAGATCAAGAATTCGATTTTCTGGGGCGAGGTTTGCTGAGGAAATCGAGTGAATGATCAATTATAGTGAGGGGCAATTGAGAAAGGGATTTCGATCCAAGGCTAAAGAATACATATCAAAGAGGCAACAATGTTTTGAAAGAGGCAGTGCAAAGCCTACGAGGGCTGACGTAGAGGTAGCAAGGGCTGACGCAGAGGCTAAGGAGGTCAGCGCAGAGGACATAGAGGGTCGTAGAGGCTGACGCAGAAGCCGTAGAGGCTAACACAGAGGGCACAAAAGGCTTCAGAGGTCGCGCTGGGTGATTCTGTGGGGCAGACGGGGAGTTGATTAGCTGACGCAAAACCAGAGAAGGTGACGCAGTTCCTGAAGGGTGATGCAGTTCCAGAGGAGTGCATGGAGCAGTTTTCGCTGTCTAGCACAAAGAACAGCCGGAGTCATTGTGTGATTGTTCATCCAGTTGCTGATTAGCCGAAATATCTGTCTCCAGAGAGAGGTATCGCTGCCGAGGATATTCTCTGAAGGGTGAGCCATTTCTGGCACCCTAGTTGTATTCAGAAATCTTCTTAATAATAAAACCCTCATATATGTTGCACAAGTTTCCCTGAATTGGGTTTTTCTGGGGACGATTGTCCAAAAATAGCGGTGTCCCTTTTGCTGTCTTAGTTTATTTCATTTGTTGATCTATATTTGTGTAGACTGCAATTATGTTTACTTTGATGTTTATATTATTAAATAACTTATTAATGTAAAGAACAAGTACGAGATAGTAAACTAGATATTGCAGTAGGGGTTTCTGATGTGTTATATTCATAAGTTTTCACATTTAGCTCTCCCAAGGCCAGATCTACCCCCTCCATACCCAACATCTCTCTCTCTTGGCCTGCGTTAGCCATCCTTGCCCTTTGTGTCATCTTTTCGGCCCTCCTAGGTTGCAAATTAGCCCTTCCTAGGCCTGCGCAAGTCTCTCTCCCCTTTTCGGCCCTCCTTCCAACCTTCTCCTCCTCTTCTCCCTCTCCTTTCTCCCCTCGACCCTCCTCTCCTCTTAGCCAAAGCCCTCTAAGGGCCTGTGACCCTCCTTTTTGTGACCTTTAGGCCCTACGCCTTAGGCCTTAGCCCTAAAGCCCCATAAACTTGCTTTCCTAAACGCTAAACTTTCTAGGCAAATCATTGGCCATTTCCAGCCTCCTCGTGGTCCGATCTATCATCGTAGCCAACTTATCCCCACAAATTCGCTTCACTTGTCCTAGTTCTCCAAATTTTGGCCTCTTTTGCCCCAAAATTGACTTGAAACCTTAATCTGAAGATTCAAGGCTAAATACCTGGCGGTTCTGCAGGATTAAGATCTCAAAATTCATATCTAGCAAGCGACAAGATAATCCCAAAGTTTCAACAATTTTCAATAGTGGGATTTTCAAGGCCTTGGGCTTAGGGTTTGACCTCCAAACCCTCATTTTGCTTCAGTTTCATTACAACAGTTAAATCACTAATTTCTGGGCCTTAAAATCATATTCTAATTGGTCAAAGTCAATTAAAATTGCAAAATCGATTTTTCACATCTTTTGGCCACTTGGGCATCTCTATTTTGACCTAGATTTAACATTTTAGCTTGTTGGAAATTGCTGCATTACTGTGAAATTCAAGTCTGAAATATTTCTAAAGCATATAATTAATTAGGACTAAAATTTTGAATTTTGAGTTCCCAAGCAAAAATTTACTATTTTTAACATTTGGGACAGTATATGTGGAAATTTCTAAGTTTAATGTTGATTTGAGGTAGCATCGGATGTGCTCTAGCCATGAAAATTGGTGGAGAGGCTAAAGCACATGAGATCTCCAAAACCCAGAAATGGTTTGGACAAATTGTACCTGGTTTGGGAGATATTAAAATAATTAATATTTTTAATAGAGTTCCTAAGTCTAAACTAGGGAAAAATAAAATATTAATGGGTACTAATATAAAATTGGGTTAGAAGGTTCCAAAAGTCATGGATCAAGCCAAATTTAATCATAGCCATTGATTAGAGATTTAATCTCAATTGTTGATGGACCAACGAGAAAAGTATAAGAAGAAGCTTGAGGGTAAGTTGGAGAACACACCAGAGTGATCAGTCATTCATTTTGCTAGAGCGGGCTTGCTAAGAAAAGTTGAATCAGTGATCAGCAGCGAGGGGCAGTGATTACGAGGCAGAGAGGCAAAGACAGTACTGAGAGATCAGCGCAGAAGCAAAGAGAGTGAGAGCAGTAGCCAGTCCAAGTTACACAGAGCCCAGCAGAGATAGCGCAGAGGCCAAAGGGACTACGTCATCCATGCAGAGGATGTTGGAGCGACGCAGAGGGTCCCAGAGGCTGCGTAGTGCCTCAGAGGGCTGACACTGAGGGTCCTAGGGCTGACGCATGTCAGTAGGAGGCTTACGCAAAAGCCAGAAGGGCCAGCGTTGAGCTTCAGAGTCGCTGGAGAGGGTTTTGTGGGATAGGTTTTCTGAATACTTGTTTCCGAATATAGAGGTATTGTTGCCGTGTATTTTTCTCTGTCAGGTGAGCTAGTTAGGCACCTAGTTGTACTCAAAAAGACTGCATAATAATATAACCCTCAGAATAGCTGCACCGGTTTTCCCACATTGGGTTTTTCCAGGGACATTTGTCCAAAAATAACAGTGTCACTTGTGCGCTTGTTTTCTTTCAGCTGATGATCTACAGATGTTGTGATTGTATTATGTTTATTTCGGTATTCAAATGTTTTAAATAACTTGTTCAAAATTTACAAGTAGAAGAAATAAACCAATAGAATACAGATTAATTTTCTAACAGATAGACTTAGATAATTCAACATGGTATCAGAGAGTGGTTGCATATCACAGGAAAGTTGAAGGCATCAGCTAAGCAGAGCATTTGCAGCAAAATTAGTTGTCTCGAGTGACAGTAGTTGATCCTTGCAGAAGCAACAGAGGAAGGGTTGACGTAGAGGGACTGTGTCATTAGTCTGGGCTAGAGAGAGGCCAACACAAAGGCTGAGGAGGGCAGAGAGAGGCTCACGCAGGGACCAGGAGGGTTGACACTGTGGCTGAGGGAGTTGTTTTTGCCGGTGCTGAGATTGTGCAGAGCCTAGAGGCTCAATCCTTTAGTTGCTAGGGCAAAGGAAGCTGTGGGCAGTTTGCGAGAGCGAAGCTGGTGGGGTACTATGGACAGAAAAATACCTAACAGGGCAAGACCAAGGTAGAGGGAGTTGCTGCCAAGGCAGATTTCTAGCCAAGGAATCCGGATCAATGTTGCAGTTGCACAGACGATCAGAGAGGGGCAACTTGACGTTGGCAAAAGGATTTCCAAGAGGGAAATCGAGACTCAAAGGGAGTCCAAAAGAGAACTTTCAGATGGGAAGTAGAGAGACTCAGCAGGAGTCGAACCAAAAACTTCCAGAGGAGAAGTAGAGAGACTCAGCGAGAGTTGAACAAAGGACTTCCAAGAGGGAAGTAGAGAGACTCGGAGGAGTCGACAAAAGAGCAGCGAGATGGCCATGAATGGGCTGAGAGATCAGGACAAGCTCGACGGAGAGTCCAAATTTGTGGTCTGGAAGACCAGGATCTTGTCCATTATAGGCAGACATCGTATCAAGGTCTTCGCCTTTAGAGTAATGACTATACTAGTTGACCCAATAGCTAATGAAAGGTAAGAGGAGGCAACAGCTAAGGCAAAGTGCATCATCCTTAATGGGGTCAAGGATTATGTGGTCCAACATATTGTCGAAAAGGAAACAACAAAGGAGATGTGGGACACTTTGAAGACATTGTACCAGCATACTTCCGTGCAGAGGAAGATGCTCCTTGAGAATCATCTAAGGTCATACCAGATGCAGAACGAAGAGCAGATGGATCGATTCCTCAAGAGGTTGCAGGAGATCCAGGACCGACTTCCATAGGGGCCACACCAAATCAAGAGTTCATGGTAAGGACCGCACTTAACGCTGTCTCCGAGGAGTGGGAGATATTTGTCCAGAGCATACTGGACAGGGCAAGTATTCCAGATTGGAAAGAACTATGGGTGGCTCTTCGTCAAGAAGAGATCAGACGGCTAACCAAGATGGGAGGTAACAACAACGGAGTCTGGATCAAGAAGGAATAGGAAGAGGATGTGGCTTTAGCATCTGCGAGAAAGTAGGAGAAGAGAAAGAAGGACCTCTCCAAGATCAAGTGCTTCCATTGTGGGGAACTAGGTCACTATGTGAACGAGTGTCCGAGGAAGAAGAGTAAGGGAGAGGCTTTTGACTCTAAGGCAGCGCCAGCGAAGGTGGAGAAAGAACTCGAGGAGAATGACGATTTTGCCATGAGTGCTCATGTGCCACTTGAGAAGAAGTGGGGAGACATCGAGCTGTAGTCAGGAGGACTACAGGCGATGAGGGGCAGAATCCTTGAGGTACCCAACCTCTTGGATTACACCTTGCTATGGGAGCCCCGAAGAGGAGTAGCAGCACTAGCGGATGTCGATAGAGACGGATACGGATGAAGTAGCAGAGAGTACTACAGTGCAGGTGACCCCGGGCAGCGCGAGGCTAGCAGTGTGCAACAGTGCGAGAGGCACAGGAGTGTTGCACCAGTGTAGAATGCCACAAAGAGGTGTGCAACGGTGCGAGATGCAGGGAGTTGTTGTAGCAACGCAGAGGTCAGTAGAGGAAGCACTTATTAGCAGCAGAGAGAGCTTTAACATCGGGAGTGTTTCCAGCCTGACAAGGATGTCAGAAGTTGGGTGGATCAGTTACTTACTTCTCAGTAACTGAGTTGCAGTGCAGTAGCAGTATGCAGTGGAACGATGCAACATGATGAGAGGGGGATGCAGTGTAGATGCAATGTTGGGAGGATGGACTAGCAGCAGCATGAATGCAGAGGGATTTTCTGTACGGATGCAGCAGTGGTAGTGGCAGGCCATGGGCAGCAGTACAGGATGCAGCAGTGCAGAGGATGTTGGGTGGGTAGGCTTGGCATCAGCACAAGTACCGGTGCCGGATAATCAGTGTGATGCTCAATGAGGAGTATTACTAGAGCATAGTCCTCGCTAAGAGGGAGTGTTGATTTGGGGTAGCATCGGATGTGCTCTAGCCATGAAAATTGGTGGGAAGGCTAAAGCACATGAGATCTCCAAGACCCAGAAATGGTTTGGACAGATTGTACCCGGTTTGGGAGATATTAAAATAATTAATATTTTTAATGGACTTCCTAAGTCTAAACCAGTGTTTTTAAAATCGTCCGGTCCTAACTAGTAACTAGCCAAACTAGGTGGTCAGTAAGGCCACCAGTTGGAATCGGCTGAAAAACCTAGTCAGGAAGGTGCTTTGGCCGATTTTGGCCCTAATCGGCCAGTTTAGAATGGAACCAGTCGGTTTGTAGCCAAACCGGCCGGTTACCTGCAATGCCCGCGAAGGACCCACGCAGCGGCTTAGCCAAAGTGGTTTAGGGGTTTCGGAGGGAAAGTAAGGGTCCTTTCCCTCCAAAAGCACCCTCTCCAAGCCTTTAAGAGGCCCTTCTCCCTCTCATTTGTCGCACACATCTCATTTGACATGTTTATGAGTGTTTGTGAGTTTGCTTGGTAGCTTGGAAAGTGTTGAGTTTTTACTGGAGTAGTCATCTTGGAGACTTGGAGTTGGAGTTGGAGCTATTTTGGAGATATTTTGTAGCTGTCAGTGGAGTTGGCATCTTCAAGAGGAGGCTAAGGAAGCTAGTTTGCATTTCCAGGTAAGGATTTTCACTTGAAAATTGTTGACACCTAATCCTTGTGATTGGGTGAATTAATGTGAATAGATAAATAGGAAATATGAACAGTCATCGGGAGACGAACTGAACAGTCTCTCCCTCATGTATATAATGAAGACCTCCCTGAAGGAATAAATCAGTGGAATCATTTTTGCCTTATGGAGTTACTCCCTAGCCTGACATGGTATCAGAGCCAAGTTCCCAAAATAGTTGTAACTCCCTTCATTGTTGTTGTTGTGGGCTGTACGCTGGTCTGTCATATGCATTCTTATTTCTGAACGCTGGCCCTGTCTGTCGATTTTCTTCGCTGGCCCTGTCTGTCGATTTTCTTCGCTGGCCCTGTCTGTCATATGTGTTTTATTTCTGAA
This sequence comes from Pinus tabuliformis, assembly GCA_031772625.1. Classification (NCBI taxonomy): domain Eukaryota; kingdom Viridiplantae; phylum Streptophyta; class Pinopsida; order Pinales; family Pinaceae; genus Pinus; species Pinus tabuliformis. The sequence goes on along the minus strand of CM062814.1, from coordinate 86,726,707 downwards.
CGCTGGCCTGCTCCACGTAGCCTGAACGTTGCTAGCCTACTCCACGTGTCCTGTCTGAGCGCTATGCGTTAAAATTGTTTTTGAAAGGCCTGCGATTTTGTAAAGTTTTGTAGATGTTCTATGCTAAGAGCAATTTCACTTTTCTCACAGCAATCATACAAGTAGATAAGCAAAATGCAGATAGAACATATAAGCAGATCTTACAGAAGACAAATCAGAAACAAGAAAAATGTATGTGTTTGTTTCGGCGGTCAACAGGATGCTTCAACCAGCAAAGTCTCCTTTGGTCAGCCAGCCCAGCATGTGTCACAACAACCCTCCAACCAGTAGATGAGTCAACCCAAGTCAGTTCTACAAAAGTCAACGCTGTCCTGAAAAGTCAACGCAGGGGCAGCAAGCTAAAAGTCTACGCAGCAGCAAAACGGTCAACCTTTTGACCTCGATTTTTGTGCCAGGTAGTATGGCCTTCAAAAATCGAACCTCCCACAAGTTTTCAGCTTGTTTGGACCAAGCGTTGACCAAAGTCAACGCTGGTCAAACTTCTGCGAAACCCTAGCAGCAGAAAAATCCTCTTCGTCCTTCCCACGTGTCGCTGAAATTCGTCCTCCAGGTAGCTCGTACTTTTTAGGATGAGAGAGGAAGATGTGAGTTGTGTTGTGATCAAATTCTCTCCAACTTTTCCTGTATATATATATCCATCAATGAGGGTGTGTGACACATCTGTTGGGCATGTGAGCCTACATTACAAAACTGGCTGACCTTTGCACATATAATTTATTAAGAATAATAAATTCAAAATATAAGTTCTGCTCATCGGATTAAGACTATTTTTATATGGATTTTACACCTCTCAGAAAGAGGAATCCAACAAAAATATTAGCCTCTTAATCTGAGCATCAGAACATGGAGTTTGGACCTAGTTGTCCAAATTTAACACTCCCTCTCAACTAGGGAGAACTCCATCTATTAGTGCAATTAACATCGTGAGTCATCCCGCCGAAACTTGCTTTGCTGGCTTCTTTATTTCAGAACAGAAGTGGGTCAAAGACATCATTCCCCGACTAACATAATCAGTCCAGAGGTCCCAGACCTCACAAATCTTGATCCCAGATCAAGTGGTTGGACCATGCCATCCTAGATAGAGAGTACGGCAATCTCTGATGCGTCCATCAGTCTTTGCTAATAGTCTCTAGCTTTTCCACACCTCATTGGCCAAATGAGAGGTACTTCCCATGAGCCCTGAACTCAATGGGTAGGATGCATACGGGGCACAGATTAAATGAGTGGCGAACCAGCTCAATAATCACAAGGGTGGGGCAGAAGCATTATGAGTGCTTATAGCTCCGAGAAGCTATCCCCAAAGCCCCCCAGAGCTCCCAGAGCTCATCGTCCAACAGGACCCACATCATAGGGTCTTTCCACGACACCAAGACTCTCACGGAAGGTTAGGAACTTGACCTTCCCCAGGGGCTTAGTGAGAATATCCGCGACCTGCTCATCAGTTCCTATATGATCGAGCCTTACGGCGCCTCGCTGTACCATATCCCGGATAAAGTGGTACCTGATATCAATATGCTTGGATCGGTCGTGGAACACAGGATTCTCAGTCATACGAATCCCACTCTGATTATCACAGAGTATTACAGTGGTATCTAGCACATGTTGGAACAGCTCACTAAAGAGCTTCCTCAACCAAACTGCTTCACAACAGGCCATACTAGTAGCAATGTATTCGGCCTCCGCGGTGCTCAAAGCCACCGACTTTTGCTTCCTGCTCATCCATGAGATCGAAGCAGAACCAAGATTGAAACAGCATCCAGATGTGCTCTTACGATCCACCACACTGCCAGCCCAATCGGCATCAGTATATCCCCGGAGTATCACACTCCCGGCAGTGTATCTCAGCCCATGGTTTATCGTGCCCCGAAGATATCTCAAAAGATTCTTGGCACCAACCCAGTGAAAATGATGAGGCTCAACCATCTGTTGACTCAAAGTATTCACTGCAAAACATATGTCCGGACGGGTGTTCACTAAGAACATCAAAGCTCCTATGAGTTGACGATACTCAGTAGGATTGGCCAAGATAGGCCCTGCAGCGCTGCCACTCAACTTCTTAAAGTTGAGTTCCATTGGTGTCGACACGGACTTACAGTCCACCATCCCAAATCTTTCCAGAAGCTTCACAATATACTTTCCTTGAGAAAGGAAAATCTCTCCAGGTCTCTGCCAGACCTCCAGGCCTAGGAAATAGTGCATCAGTCCTAGGTCTTTCATCTCGAACTCAGCAGCAAGCTCCCTCTTACATTGATGAATGAGAGGGTCATCACCTGTCAGGAAGAGGTCGTCCACATACAGCACTAGAATGAGAGGCTTTCCTTCCTCAACCTTAAAGTAAAGGTTTGGATCAGCATTGCTTCGAGTGAAGCCCAGCTTCATCAAGTAACTATCCATCCTCTCATACCAAGCTCTGGGTGCTTGCTTTAACCCATAGAGGGCTTTCTTCAACCTGCAGACATAAGTGTCTCGATCTTGAACTTCAAATCCCAGAGGTTGTTCTACATACACCTCTTCCTTTATTGCACCATGCAGAAAAGCGGTCTTGACATCCATCTGATGAAGACTCCATCCTTGCGTAGCAGCAAGGGCTATGATGGATCGGATGGTGGTATATCGAGCCACAGGTGCAAATATATCGTCATAGTCAATTCCTTCCTTTTGAGAGAAGCCACGGGCAACAAATCTTGCCTTAAACTTTTCAGCACTCCCATCAGATCCATGTTTAATCTTGTAGAGCCATTTAGCGGTGACAACAGATTTGTCCTTCGGTCTCGGGACCACATCCCAGACATCATTCTTCATAATAGCCTCATATTCTTCATGCATAGCATCCTTCCAGACTTGATGCTTGATGGCTTCTTCAAAAGATCCAGGTTCAGATTGTATAATAGTACTCATGACAGCTAGATACCCTTGGTATCTACACGGCTTCTTGCTTTCTCGGAATGTTCCCCTTGGGGCAGCATGACCCTTAGCATCTTCGAGGGTGTCCCTGAGCCATGATGGCCTCTTTCCTAGAGAAGGGGAAGGATCAATAGGGTCCATTGGCCCTTCAACATCAGGCATAGTCTCATCCTGGGGTTCTTCCAGATTTCCAGGTCTTTCTTCATGGTTTTCTTCAGATCTAGGAAGATCTACTACTTTCTTCAGGGAAGCATCTTCGTCAAAAGTGACATCATGGCTTATCTCTACTTCCCTTTGACCAGGTACATAGACTCTATATGCCTTAGAAGTCTCACTGTAGCCCACAAACATTCCTTTCTTCCCAGTAGCATCCAGCTTACTTCTCTTTTCTTTCGGCACATGAAAATAGACAGGACATCCAAAAATTCTAAAATGTGAGACATCAGGTTTCTTACCAGAGAAAACCTCTTCGGGAGTTTTGGAGTCCAAAGCGGAATGAGGGCATCGGTTTTGAATGTACACAGCAGTATTTGTAGCTTCTCCCCACAGAAACTTTGGAAGACCCTGGTCACATAGCATGGCACGGGCAGCTTCCACAATAGTCCTATTCTTGCGTTCAGCAACACCATTCTGCTCAGGAGTATATGCAGTGGTAGTCTCCCTCTTAATGCCAGCTTCTCTGCAAAAGTCTTTGAACTCATTTGACTCATATTCAGTGCCATTGTCAGTCCTCAAAATCTTGATCTTCTTTCCGGTCATATTTTCCACCAAGGCTTTGAAGGTACGGAACCACATGAAAGCCTCATCCTTCTTCTTCAAGAAGTATATCCAGGTTTTGCGAGAGAAGTCATCAGTAAATGTCATATAGTAAGAACATCCCCCCAGGGATGTTACAAGCAACATACCGGAAAGATCAGAATGGACCAGTTGCAATATCTCAGATGTCTTTGTGACACTTGAGGGGAAAGGTCCCCTTGTATGTTTTCCTTCAGCACAGCCCTTACATACACCTTTATGATTATTTCCAAAATCAGGCATCCCTGTCACCACCTTCCTTGCTTCGGGAAGAGCCTTGTAATGAAGGTGTCCAAATCTTCAGTGCCATAGTTTGGTTTGACGGATAGTATCACAAGTCATAGCTCCCAACGGACTCCCTCCAACCTGGTAGAGTGTACCAACTCTAAAACCAATTGAGATAGCTTCCTTGAAGCTCTTCTTCCACATGAGTACCTTTCCATCAGAGAAAGTTACATTGAATCCTTTGTCTTCCATGGCAGATACAGACACAAGGTTCTTCTTCAATTTGGGTACATAGAGTACATCTTGTAGATGGAGGACTTGTCCTTGAGACAAGTGGAGGGTCACAGTCCCGGTCCCTTTCACAGGATAAGTGGCATTATCCCCAAGGATAATTTCTAGATTAGTATCCCTTTCAACCATGTCAGAAAGTGCTTCCTTGAATCCGGTGATGTGTCTTGAGGCACCACTATCAATTAGCCAGACATCCATAGTGTCGGGCGGAGATGCAGCTGAGAGAGCAGATATTAGAATATACTCATTTCTTTTATCAACAACATTAGACTCCTCATACCTGGTATTTCTGGTCCTTTTAGAAGGTGGATGGTTTCCTTCAAAGTGAGCCTTCCTCTTTCCTTTGGATTTGTCATTTCTTTGATTCCCATTCCTTCGGTTGTTGTTGTTGTCGTCACTATCGGGAGAATTCTTCTGGAAGGGGCATTCTCTAGCATAGTGTCCAGTCCTATGGCAGGTGAAACATTTACCCTTCTTCTTTTGAGTCTTAGTCCTTCCTTTGTCCTTGGAACCACCAGAGTTCTTCTTTCGGGAATGAGCAACATAGGCAGCATTTCTTTCATTATCAAATTCCTTCATCCTTGTTTCTTCTTGCATACATCTAGACAGAAGCTCATCAAAGTTAGGGATGGTATTATTGTTGAGAATGGTAGTTGTGAATACTTGCCATTCATATGGAAGTCCTCCAAGTGCGGTGAGAACCATCTCACGATCAGCTATTGTCTCCCCAATAGCTAGCAGATTGTTCCTGGTTTCGGTCAACTTCATAAAGAAAGTTTGAATAGACTCGTCTCGGCCCTTCTTCATATTCTTCAACTTGTTCTTGAGGAATAGCACTTGGTTCACATTGTTTACTCGGAACATAAGTATCAGTTTGTCATACATCTCCTTGGATGTGCCTAGTTCAGATATGTAGGCAACCAGACTCTTATTTATGGATTCCCTGATCAGCAGTTTTGCTCTGATTTCTCCCTTCTTATACTTGTGTTTAACAGCAGCAGAGGCATTTGATGGAGGTTCTTGAATCTTCCCTGTCACATGATCTAGGAGATCATGATCTTCTAATTTGAGATCTAATAACATCTTCCAGGCATGGAAGTCATCACTTCCAGTCAGCTTGTCATTCTCCCTGAATTCAAGCTTAGAGGAATCCATTTCCTTCGATGATGATTGCTATAGATAGAGTTTGTCTTCACCTCAGCTCTGATACCATGTAAAGTTTTGTAGATGTTCTATGCTAAGAGCAATTTCACTTTTCTCACAGCAATCATACAAGTAGATAAGCAAAATGCAGATAGAACATATAAGCAGATCTTACAGAAGACAAATCAGAAACAAGAAAAATGTATGTGTTTGTTTCGGCGGTCAACAGGATGCTTCAACCAGCAAAGTCTCCTTTGGTCAGCCAGCCCAGCATGTGTCACAACAACCCTCCAACCAGTAGATGAGTCAACCCAAGTCAGTTCTACAAAAGTCAACGCTGTCCTGAAAAGTCAACGCAGGGGCAGCAAGCTAAAAGTCTACGCAGCAGCAAAACGGTCAACCTTTTGACCTCGATTTTTGTGCCAGGTAGTATGGCCTTCAAAAATCGAACCTCCCACAAGTTTTCAGCTTGTTTGGACCAAGCGTTGACCAAAGTCAACGCTGGTCAAACTTCTGCGAAACCCTAGCAGCAGAAAAATCCTCTTCGTCCTTCCCACGTGTCGCTGAAATTCGTCCTCCAGGTAGCTCGTACTTTTTAGGATGAGAGAGGAAGATGTGAGTTGTGTTGTGATCAAATTCTCTCCAACTTTTCCTGTATATATATATCCATCAATGAGGGTGTGTGACACATCTGTTGGGCATGTGAGCCTACATTACAAAACTGGCTGACCTTTGCACATATAATTTATTAAGAATAATAAATTCAAAATATAAGTTCTGCTCATCGGATTAAGACTATTTTTATATGGATTTTACACCTCTCAGAAAGAGGAATCCAACAAAAATATTAGCCTCTTAATCTGAGCATCAGAACATGGAGTTTGGACCTAGTTGTCCAAATTTAACAGATTTGTTTCTCCATCGCCTTGCAGTCTTCTTCCAGCTGCTCGTTCAGTCCATCTATTTTCAGGTCTTATCCCATTACTAGCTGCATCCCATTCACCATTTCTTCATGGTGCTACATTACTTGATGAGATCGATGCTCCTGTTTTGTAAGAAACGCAGACTTTACTGTCTATTGCCATATACTCTTGAACATAATGGTCTAGCAGAAAGAAAGAACGGGTCTATATTAGAAGTTTCCCATGTTATGCTCCATGATCAAAAGATGCCAAAGTTCCTTTGAGTCGAAGCTAAATCTACTGTTGTATATGTTCAGAACAGGGTGCCTCATCAAGCATTTGAAAACAAGACTCCTAAAAGCTAGCAGCCCCTTGCAGCCACCAACTAGCTCATTGTGCCATTTCTTCGCCAATTAAGCCATCCATGTGGTCCCTCACCCATCAGTAATGATCATATGTTAATGGGCAGATTCAGTGGAAAGAATGGGCTAGGTTTGTGCTCTTGTTCCCTAGACCCCTTTTGGATATTAACCTTGGATTCTAGTCTCATGGGATCTCTTTTACTGACCCTTCGGCATTAGGGATGGTATTACATGGGAAACCATGATTTTGGTTGCATGGTCCTACTCCCTCATCCATATCTCCCCTTCCACTCATTATAACCCCATTCATCATTTTTCCCACCTGGGTCCACATTCCTTCATTAGGTCCACATAGGGCTAGATTTCCACTTCCCCTTGCCCACACCTTGGGTCGGGACTGGAATTATGCCCCGGAGGTTGATGCAACTAAAAAAAAATAAAAGAATAATTGGCTCCATTCAACAGGAAAATGTACCATAAAATGCAAAAGATGGTCAGGACAAACACATTTAGCACGTGGGCAAAAGCCAATACATGAGCTCTACCCTATCATCATGGCCATCACCCTAGTTCCTATAGGCCCTGGATGAGCCTCCTTTATCATTTAGGAACCCATGATTGTCCCAAATCCTCGTGGACAATGAATCGCCCTACATTAAAAGGGGTATCCACTGCTATATCGAACACATCATGCTCTTACCCCTTCAGCCCCAAGCAGTTAATTAAAGAAAGATCATAAAAGGAAAAAGGCATATAAAGAAAGGTGGAAAAACCAAGGTCGAGGTACCTCATGTACCACGATTTCTCCCTCCTATACATTATATACCCAAGTGTGGCCTTCCCTTTTACTATCTACCCTTGTACCCCAACATGTGGCCCAGGGCTGCCCCTTTTCATTCCTGTAATGACCCACTTATAGTAAATTAAAATTTATGAAATTAAATAAAATTAATTAGATTATAAATTATAAACTGAATAAATTAAAATTAAATCATTAAAATAAATAAATAAACTTTATTTCAAATTAAGATATGCAAATAAAATAAAATCAGATTTTGTTTATAAAAATCAACACGTATCATAATTTGGACACAAAGATGGAGGAAGTTGGTAAATGGAGACTTATAAGAAGGAAGGGACGGTTGGAGGCAGGGGGGGAAAGGAGAAGGAAAATTTGTACACAGAGTTTATCATCGGGAACAATTGAGCCTTGCTTGTTATGAAGTTTCTAGGCATGAGGGAACAGTTTGCATCAATTGAGAAGCATACTGGATTGAGTATCTAGGTTATACTCGGTTTGGCTGGGTGGTTTCGGTCTTTTGGTAATGGGAGCGAGAGCTGGAGTAATTCTGAAGTCTCTTCATCCGCAAGCCTCTTCATCCGCAGGAAACTAGGTAAGTACTTCTCATTAAATCAATCAATTTGATATATGAAATTTTGCTAAATTTTAATGTAGGTTCATAAAGATTTCATATTCGGTTCACAGGGAATAGTTGTTTAAATTAAATTATTTATAGTTCTTAGATTTCATATTCCGTTCACAGGGAACAGCTGTTTAAATTATTTACAATTCTTAGATTTCATATGATTTCATATTCTGTTCATAGGGAATAGTTGTTTAAATTATTCACAGTTCTTACATTTGGTATCAGAGCCAAGTCAAACTCTCAGATCTGTTAAGTTGTTCAAAAATCTATGACAATATATTATAGAAAGGCCTACCATTACAAACATAATGGACTTTGTCTAAAGAAGTAATGATAGCAAGTGCTTCACTGCTGCAAATGCATCTTCTGACTGAAGAAATGCAACTAAAACCGGCTCCATTACTAAATACTTCTGTTTTCATATGACTTAGAAAAGAGTCCTTATCCTGGAAAGGTAACTCTGTATCCGAAAAGAAGAAAGGTGATTAGTTTACATGTGCATGCTTTACCCAAGCATGGCTTTAGGCCAAGCAGTACTTTCCTTAAACACTTGACTACCCCATGACGAAATTCTTCAGAAGCCTCAAGATGACAGCAAAGCCCCAGAGGTTAATTTCCTTATTATCATTGACATCTGATCTATTGTTGTTGATGTGCATCGCCGCAGTAGCTCCTCTAGACACAGTAAAACACCTTTAGCTACACTATCGCTAATCAAGAAAAGTGTGCCATCTCTTCTTGAGTTATTTATACAATCCATGTCTTTGATTGATCTGCAAACAAAGGTTTCATCTTGTTCAGAAGCTTTAAAATCTTGAGAGGAAAGCCAGTTCGCATAAAAAACAAAAATATAGACATGCTTATATACATTATAAAATTTTATTTAGAGCTGCTGTCAAGCTGAACGAATGACATATATTGCAGCCTAAATGATGAAAACTACATATTTCTAGAGCTAACCTTGGAGAAAAACAATCTACCTACCTAAAAGTAGCCAAGTCCATCTGTATTCTGCCATAATTCAAGACATGCTTGTAAACCAAGAGGTGGAGCCTCTCGAACATATGCAGTCAACGAACGTAGCAGCTGAGGCCTACTGTGGCTCGGCTCGAGCAAAAGGGATAATCCAATGCATAGAGACTTCAACTTTGAGAAGATCTTGCTTCTAACGACATCTTCATTTTCATTCAATTCCATGTCACCGTATTGTCATTTTTCCCATACGAGACAGACCTCTGAAAGTTGTGCCCAAGGAACTCTAAAAGAACTTGAAGACTTAATACCAATTCTAACTATCACCCATTCCAATGCTTTCGACCCTTTGATCGACAAAATGTTTTCTTCATGCGCTCATCAATGGCTTATCTAAGCATCAACAAAAAGAACACACGAATGATGTTGTTTTCCGATTAAAATTCAGTGGGTCAGTGTTTCATCGTCTGCGGAGGAATCAACTTCATTATCGTAGTCGCAGGAATGTCTTAAGGGAAAATTTCTTGAATGGGATAGACATAGACTCACCCCTAATCAACTCAATTTTTGAACTCTAGCATCTGATTTTTCCAAGCGTGAATTTGTGCCATTTGCATCTGAATGGGATAAGCGGGAATATTTTTCCAATTGAAGTGCTTCGAAAGGCAGCATCCTTAGGTTTTGGTGTTCTGGAAATAGAAGGGATGAATGACAGTGCTAACAAAAAAAAACAGAAATTCTTATTTAACAACACATTCATATAAATCCGCTAGTCTCTTCAGGACCAGACGTCAATAGCTGTCCACACGCCAATCACATTCGCGAAGTATGCAGGCGTGTTACTGTGAAGATGCGCCAAGGAAATAATTTTATTCTTTAGGTGTCAAGCGATGAATTAAAGTTTCAAACCATACATGATATAAATCATATCGTAACTATATCATATAATATAGCAAACCATATCCAAATATTAAACTATATCAAATATGCGATCACATGTATCATATGTTATCCATTGAAAAATGACGGATGGGTCAGGCGGGGTTTCGACACGCTAACCTCCCTCCATATAAACGACTTCACACCAAGGGTATGGCCAAATTTCAAAATCTAAACAATAAGTATATTGTCTAGCAGTCCAAGTGCCGTAAATTTAACAAAATATAAAAATAACTAATACCGTAATGTCATCTACATGCCTAATCAACGCTCCAGAATTTTGTAACACTGTGTATATATATCATATATATGACCCGTATTAAGGTTTGGCCACGCTTATCATAAATTACCCTTTTAAATTAAAAAAATGAAGAATTCATAGATTTCCGCTATTAATCTTTGGTAATGGTTTGAATACTCTTAATCAATACTTATATCTAAGCTCTTTTATGCTTTTTTATTGTAAATAAAATTTCGATATTAATAAATACGAAGGGCAAGTTCAACTTTGGTCGATAACAAATATCTAACTTATACAAATATATATTAACCATATTTATAAAATAAATAAAAAATAATAATAATAATAATAAAAAGCCGTATGCATCATAAGTACAAATTTTATATTAAATTATATTTAAACTTTATATGTGATGCTCATATTTATACACTCGGTGAGGATTTATGACCAGTCGCGTAAAACTATATATAGAAGACGATTGAATTTATATATATTTGCAGACATTGCTTCCATGTCTAAAACAAATTAATGTAATGTTTTTAAATGATATATAATTATTTTAAGATTATTCATTTAAAAAAAAAAGTGAGTAATACATATTACATTATATTACGTTTTTATTTTATATATAGTTAGGCATAATTATTTTAGGCTATTATTTATGTTATGTTACAATGATTATGATAATAATCTAATTTAAAGACTCATGCATTAGAATAGTATTATTACGCATTAGGGTAGGATTCCCTGCATTAGGACAAGGAGGTCGCGAGACCACCCTCCTTGACCTCGGTACAAGTAAGATCTGCCTAGCAGATAAAAATAGCAAAAAAAAACCTATACCCATTTATAAATGTGAAATTGCAAAAACTATATGTTAAATCTGAATGTATACCTCAAATTTTTTACAAAATTTTATTATGTATACAGGAAACATTACAATGGTAAGGACATATGAGTGACGACGACATGATCGGGAAGCATCACTGTCAATACTACCACCACCGTCGTCATCACCATCTCCATCGTCACCATCATCATCATCTCCCTCATTACCAAAATCAACACCAATTGCTCCAACACCGGAGCTGACTGTGATAATGAACTCATTGGAAGCCTTATTGGAAACATTAAAAGGGTCAACAATGGCTAAGACCAAAGAAGAACCTCAACCCTTAGCAACCAATTCAGCGGAACCAAAGAATTTTGAGTATAAAAGATCAAAGGAAGATATTTCTAGGGAGCTTCAGAAAATTAAACTCCCAGAATTTTCAGGAGGTCGAGCTGGAGAACATGCTGAGGCATGGTTAGAAGGAATGAACAATGTTTTAAATTAAGAGAATACTCTTCTTCTGCAAAAACAAAAATTGTTGTATTTCAATTAAAGGAAAGTGCCTTGATTTGGTGGGGAAATTTGGAAAAAAAACTACACCTCACAACGGATAATGTCCCTTGGGAATTGTTCGAGGAAAGATTCCGCACAAAGTATTTAACTCCATATTTTCAACAACAACAAGTCAGAGCCTTTCATACATTAATTCAAGGTAATAAAACAGTGGAGGAATACGAGATAAGGTTTATGGAGCTTGTGAAATACATTCACTACTTAGATTCTGATGAACGTCAAGCTGAACGCTTCATATTTGGGTTAAATCCTCGCATTAGGGCCTTGGTGAGCATGTGGAAACCATCATTAGTAGCTGAGGCGGTAGAATGTGGCCGTTATGCAGAAGAACATCTAGGAATCAAAAAGGATGTAGGGCCAGCAGAACCTTTACAATCAGGGTTTTCAAGAAAGACTCCCCGAAATTTCTTCAGGGGAGGTAGCTCAAGACCACCTTATGGTAATAGATTTATCCCAAAAAATGTAGGAACAAGAGCTCCCATGGCAGTTAATACTATAGCCGCTGAATCATCAAACACCAGTCCATGGAAATTTCGTGGAACTATTAATAGAGGAAGAAATTCGAGAGGAAGCAACATGAGAGAACGAAACTCTTTATCTAGAAATTCACGTCCTAATTCAAGAGGAACAACACAGGTTAATTGTTGGGGATGTGGAGGACCGCATTTCCAACGTGATTGTCCAGAAGCTTCATCAAGTATATTGCATAGGAGTGGAAAGGAACCAATATCAAATAACCAAGGCAATCATAGAATTCATGCATTAGTCAACAACAATCAAGCAGCACATCAATCCAACGTAGTGGAATCTTCAGGTATTATTAATGGTATAAAACTCAAAATCTTATTTGATACTGGTGCCACAGATAGTTTCATTTCGTCATATGCATTAAACAAATGTGGATTGGCATCTCGCAGACAAAATGATTTCAGACAGGTAGAAATGGCCTCAGGAGAACTCCAATCCGTAGATTTAAGTGTGGATCAATGCAAAATTGACCTAAAGGTCTGTTCGACTAAATTGAAAGTTTATGTCACAACCTTAGGGACTTATGATCTTGTCATAGGTATGGATTGGCTAGAAGCTCATCAAGCTTAGGTAGACTGTTATGGGAAAAGAATTCTAGGTATAAATGATGAAGGAAAAGCGATCCAAATTCAAGGAATCAAGAGAAAAGTATCTTTATGCTACATATCAGCAATGAAAATGAAGCATTGCTTAAGAAAAGGTTGTCAGGCATATGTAATTCAAGAAGTAAGTAAAAAAAAAAGGACCATCCTTAGAACAACATCCGGTGTTAGCCGAATTTCCGGATGTATTTCCAAAGGAACTACCAAGATTACCCCTTGAAAGAGAGCTAGATCTCACAATAGAATTGAAACCTGGTACTCAACCAATCTCTAAAACACCTTTTAGAATTATAGCTCCAGAACTTCAAGAATTACAAATTCAATTGATGGAACTACTGAATATAGGACATATTCGACCCAGTATATCACCTTGGGGTGCTCCTGTAATTTTTGTCAAGAAGAAAGATGGATCCTTAAGATTATGCATAGATTATCGAAACTTGAATCGAGCTACAGTAAATAATCGATATCCTATGCCTCGAATTGATAATCTCTTCGATCAAATGAAAGGAGTTGTTGTCTTTTCAAAGATTGATCTTCGATCAAGCTATCATCAGCTAAGGATTTATGAAAGCGATATTTCTAAGACTGCATTCCGGACACGCTTTGGGCATTATGAATTTACTGTGGTACCATTTGGATTAACTAATGCACCAACAATATTCATGAATCTTATGAACAGTGTTTTCCGCAAATATCTTGATCAATTTGTACAAGTCTTTTTAGATGATATACTCATCTACTCCAAGAATGAGAAAGAGCATGAAGACCATTTACGAATAGTATTATCCCGCCTCAGAAAACACCAGTTATATGGAAAGTTATCCAAGTGTTTGTTCTTTCAGGAAAAGATTCATTACTTAGGTCATATCATATCAAGTGAAGGGATCTCAGTAGACCTTGAAAAGGTAAAAGCAATTATGGAATGACCAATACCGAAAAACGCACATGAAGTACGAAGCTTTATGGGTTTAGCCGGTTACTACCGAAGATTTGTGGAAGGGTTCTCCAAAATTGCAAAGCCGATTACAACTCTTCAACGTAAAGGTGTTAAATATGAATGGACTGAGGAATGTAATAAAACATTCTCCGAACTCAAAAGACTACTGACCAGTACACCAATCTTAAGAGTCCCTGATATGGACAAAGATTTTACGGTATGTACTGATGCATTCAAAAATGGGTTAGGTGCAGTATTAATGCAGGATAGAGGAGTAATAGCTTATGTCTCAAGAAAGTTAAAGCCTCATGAAGAACTCTACGCTACTCACGATTTAGAATTAGTTGTTGTAGTATTAGCTTTGAAGATTTGGAGACACTATCTAGTGGGGCGAAGTTTTACACTTAAAAGCGACCATCAAAGTCTATAATATTTGTTCACCCAAAGAGACTTGAATGCTAGACAAAGACGATGGAGTGAATTCTTAGGTGAATATGACTTTGGAATATCATATATTAAAGGAAAGGAAAATGTAGTGGCAGATGCTTTAAGCAGAAGACCCCGGATATTTTCTCTCATACCTATCAAAGTAGACTTAAGGCAACAAGTACTAGAATATCTCATAAAAGATAGTTGGTATTTAAAGATGAGACCTAGTCTTGAAAGTAAAAAGCCAAAAGAATCTAAGTTTGAAGGATATGAACTAGAAGATGATAGAATCTTACGATTCCATGGAAGGATGTATATTCCTCATAATAGGGATCTTCAAGACACTATCCTTAAGGAAGCCCACAGAGCAGTGTATTGTGCACATCTTGGAATAAAGAAAATGTATGCAGATACCAAGAAACTCTTCTTTTGGTTGGGCATGAAACATGATATCATTCAATTTGTTGCAAGATGTTTGGAATGTCAACAAGTAAAAGTAGATCATTGTCATCCAACGGGTCTTTTACAACCTCACAACATTCCTATGACCAAATGGGAGATTATTTCTATGGATTTTATCACTGGACTACCTCTTACTTCTCAAAGACACAATGTCATTCTAGTAGTAGTGGATAAATTAACGAAAAGCACCCATTTCATTCCCGTAAGAGATACTTGCAAGTTGCCAACATAGCTCGAGTATTCATAAACAAAATTATCAAATTTCATGGAGTACCTAAAAAGATTATGTCAGATAGAGATTCACGCTTCACTTCAAGATTCTAGACTTGCATGCAGTCAGCCTTAGGAACTCAATTAAATTTAAGCATAGCTTATCATCCTGAAACTGATGGGCAAACAGAAAGGGTAAATCAAGTACTGGAAGATATGTTGAAGATGTACGTTATGGATCAACAATCACACTGGGAAAAGTACTTATCCTTAGTTGAATTTGCATACAATAACAGTTATCACAGTTCAATCAGAATGCCTCCATTTGAAGCATTATACAGCAGACCTTGCAGAACACCGTTAAGTTGGGACAAGTTAGAAGATCGAGTGTTAGTAGGGCCAGAATTAATACAAGAAATGGAGGAGCAGGTAAAACAAATTAGACAGCGGTTAAAGGAAGCACAGGATAGACAAAAGAGTTATGCTGATGCTCACAGAACTAATAGGAAGTATGAGGTAGGGGATTAGGTTTTCATCCGCATCAAACTGAATAAAAGTACTATTCGATTCGGAAAAGGGACAAAGTTATCACCCCGATTTATTGGACCATTTAAAGTCATGGAAAGAGTTGGACCTGTCGCCTATCGTCTTGCACTGCCACCTCACTTGCATAAAGTTCATAATGTATTTCATGTATCTGTATTAAGGCATTACATAGCTGACCGATCTCATAACCTTCAATGGAAGGAACTGCAGGTATCAGACGAAGGAACCATATCGGTCGAACCATTACGTATACTGGAATGTAGGGTTCGATAGCTCAGGAATCGTCTGGTAGACCAAGTTAGGGTCCATTGGAACAAATATAGTCCTGGATCAGCTACTTGGGAAGATACGAAGAACATGTGTCAAAAATACCCCAACCTGTGTCAATTTCAAAGAACTTTAAACTATGTTTTGTATATATTTAATTTACTGTAAATCAAAGACTCAAAACCATTTTTGAATGACCATATATAAACATGAACTTTTATGACATAATATCTGTTTAATTCTGCTAGGGGTTTAAGACAGAATATGTTATTGATCTTACTAAATTATAGTGATCAAAGTTAAGTTTAAATATTGAGTAGTTTTTCTTCTGATGGGAATTAAGATATTATAATTTTGTTTCATTTATGCATATCAATATGATTGATGAGATAGAAATCAAAGAATGATTACATTTTAATATGAAAGCTAATGGCATGAATAAAATATGGCAAAGTATGTTATACTGTAGTTGACATGTATGAATTATATATAAGCTATTTGTTTTTGAATATGTTAATCGACATTTTATAAATGCATGGAAAAGTGTTTATGATTGCAAATAATATCCGTTATCAAAATGACCACGTGATGACAGAAACCTCAGAACAATTAAGGCTCAAAGAGATTCCATGATAGGGTATCAACCCTGATTCTACTGGGAGGGGTGGAGGTGTTGCCCACCGTTTATCTTCCAAACCCTTGAGTTATGGGAAGACTGTACGAGTCACGCTCCCCTAGACGTGTGATGATCACTGCCAGATGCCTACTAGGAATCAGGTCGGTATAGCCAACGCTGTCATCTTAGGAGTTTATGAATGGTTAGGTCAGTATAACTGATGCCATAGCATACTCCAGTAGAGGATGGATAGGATGGGAGCGGAAGAGATTAGAAAGGATAGGATGATTATAGAATAGCTGAAAAACAATTGAGGCAGAACATGAATATTATAGTTGTAAAATATTAAAGAAAACAAATTCAATTTTGTAATATAAAAACCTATATACTCTTAATAATCATTAATATATTTTAGAAACCCTAACTTAGGGACGAAGTTTTTGGAAGGAGGGATGTATGTAATGACCCACTTATAGTAAATTAAAATTTATGAAATTAAATAAAATTAATTAAATTATAAATTATAAATTAAATAAATTAAAATTAAATAATTAAAATAAATTAATAAACTTTATTTCAAATTAAGATATGCAAATAAAATAAAATCAGATTTTGTTTTTAAAAATCAACACGTATCATAATTTGGACACGGAGATGGAGGAAGTTGGTAAATGGAGACTTATAAGAAGGAAGGGACAGTTGTAGGCAAGGGGGGAAAAGGAGGAAAATTTGTACACAGAGTTTATCATCAGGAACAATTGAGCCTTGCTAGTTATGAAATTTCTGGGCACGGGGGAACAGTTTGCATCAATTGAGAAGCATACTGGACTGAGTATCTAGGTTATACTCGATTTGGCTGGGTGGTTTTGGTCTTTTGGTAACGGAAGCGAGAGCTGGAGTAATTTTGAAGCCTCTTCATCCACAGGAAACTAGGTAGGTACTTCTCATTAAATCAATCAATTTGATATATGAAATTTTGCTAAATTTTAATGTAGGTTCATAAAGATTTCATATTCGGTTCACAGGGAATAGTTGTTTAAATTAAATTATTTACAGTTCTTAGATTTCATATTCTGTTCACAGGGAATATTTGTTTAAATTATTTACAGTTCTTAGATTTCATATGATTTCATATTCTGTTGATAGGGAATAGTTGTTTAAATTATTCATAGTTCTTACAATTCCCTACTCCATTCATCTCTTTATCACATGCCACCACCTTTTAAAACATGTACCTTGGACATATTATCCCCTTTAAAAGTAGAAACCACCTAATGGAATACTTGGTTAACCCCATTTGGAGCTTGGAGACATTATCACATGCCAAAGCCCATTATGGAAGGGAAGGGAAAGCCATTATGAAGTCCCCACCTGTTGTCCATGGTTTGTAAGCTCTTTTACTCAATTTCCTTAATGACTTGTTGTACTAGAAGACTAGGCGACGCATTGGATCTTATGCAAGATTGCAAGTGGTCTTCATCTTGGGTTTTGTCTCCCTATACGGGGTCCTAACCCTCCAGAGGGCTACATTGGCACATGTAAGGTGTGTGTTGAGAGCCATAGGCCTCCATAGCAGTAAACAACACTCCATGGATCCCCATAGATGTTCAAAGATTGTTCAAGATTCACCTATTGGACAAGGAAGATGCACTTGGTTCACCTTTGCCCAGCCAACCCCACAGTTGTCCCATGCACTTGGCAGATGACCCAGGACTTGTATGCTGATGTGACATCACTTACATCATCAATTGAGCCCTTACAGATGGTCTACAGGAATCTTCGACTTACTTAAAGACCCATGAGGTCACTCGTGTGCCCTCACATCCATGGAGAGCACCACAGGTTTATTATGTGGAGAACAAGGGGCCAACCCCTTGTCCATTACTTTTGGAAGTCCAATTCATCATTTTGGCACTTATGGAGTTCATCAGGCATCTTAGAGAGCCTAATGACATGCATTATTTATTATTCGACCTCTTGAGAAGCTTGTTATTTTGTTTATGAGCTAGTTTGATGGGCTTGTCACCAAAGGTTAGTAGGTTAGTTATTTTCACATTATTTTTATTTTATGGGCTAATGTAGGTTCAAATAGGTAAATTGAACTCATTACGAGAGTATAAATACAAATGATGAGAGTTCATTTCTCATCATCACTTGGTTTGGACTTGTATCTCTTCAGATTTTCACTATTCCTTCTTGGTGGATGAAATTTTTGGAGCATGGATGAATTTTGATGTATGGATTGTCTTTTCTTGTCTTGGAGCTTTGTGATTGGCAAGTTTATTGGTGGTTGGATATATTCTCTTACATGTAAGTACAAATTTAATTCTATTATTCTTTTTACATTGTCACATGCATTTATAATAAGGTTTTCGCTATACTAGGACTAGTTGTCACATGCATTTAATGCGAAATTGCGAAATGATGTTTCTATATATCATATCTCTATGTATGGACCATGTATGTTGAATGAATTCTCCTAGGGATAATTCTATGATCGAATTTATCTTGACAAGCCACTTCACCTTGCAAAATGAAGTATAAAAGCTTTTAAGGTCACTCTCCTTTGCCCTAATGACAAATGAAGTTGATGTTAAGGCCTCTTTGACCTAGAAACAAAGTCTATCTTCATATTCTTCTTGACTCCAATATCCCCAAAGGATTAGGCATTGGGCTACCAAAAGAGGATCACTCAAAGAAACATTTCTATTCGCCTCTCCTTCTTTATTCTAGGTCTAGCCACATTAGAGCTCCTAGCACATCATTTTCGCGACAAACTTCACATAATAAAACCTCAATCTCTTGGCCTCCACTGCACTGGTGTCTCTCCTAGGCCTCCTCCAAATTTGAGGAAATTCCGACGGTGGGGTTGTGAGATATCCCAAGCCCTAGCCTCAAGATTAGTTTTTTCCCTAAGTTTCCCTCGGCTAGTTCCTCATAGGGATCATTCTTCACCTTCAATTGAAAATCAATTCTTTGGTCCCATTCTCCTCCTTTTTTAGTTCAAGTCTATCATTGGTTGCTCAACTCATTCGTCTTGACCTAACCTAGTCCCAGACCTTTGAAAAGTTAATTCTTCAAAGACCACTTGGGAAACCAAGTTCAATAAAGATTTTAGGGTTTTGGAAGCTCCTTTACAATTCACACTTCTTCAACCTAGCCCTTAAATCCTCATCTCCTTCTCCTAGAGAGCTTTGTACCTTGCTTAAGAAGCAATCAAGTCCTATTCTTGAGCCTCACTTAGGAAAGGATCCCCGAGATCACTTCACACCCATCTTCGTTGATCTATCCTTCATAATTGATTCTCTATATATCAAGTCTCCTCCCATCGATGAAAGTCCATAAAGAGTAGGAAGCTTTAGCTGTGGTGACAATGGGCTTTAGCTTCATTATTGCTCTTGACCTAGCAAATGCCCTCTAGGACACTTTGTTAGTTTTCAGTAACACCCCCCATAGCCTATTGTTAGGAGATAGCTAGAACGGAGAGGTCGGTGATCAGAGTGACAACCCCCGACCTCAGTCATTGTCGCATCGTGCCTATACAATCTAAGCGATAACAGTGCCACAAGTGGTTATGGGGCCACAATAACATCCTACTGGGTCTCCAAATGAATCGAATGAGCCTGTATCCCATCTATAATGACTGGAGAAATGATACAAGCCCTCCCATTGTTTGCCATGGCGAGACACATCCTCAACTGGGACCTAGATCAACTGCCAAGTGTGTGGTGTAATAGTGTAGCTGGCTAGGCAAGGTGATCTAGGTGCGTCATCATTGCCAAATAAATGGAACACGAGCAAGCAATGGAAGATGCTAAAAGCTCCCATGAAGTGGAAATTTTCTCTCTGCTGTGGTGGAAGCCCATGACTCTCAACGCTCACCCTGCAAGTGCTAATATGACCCTCTCGAGGGCTTGGACCCCATACAGGAAGACCAAACCCAAGATGAAGACCCACCTGCAATCCTATATAAGATCCACTGCGTCCCCTTACCTTCAATAACAACAAATCATTAGTGCAATTGAGTAAATGAGCTTACAGATCATGGAACCAAATGGACACTTCATAGTGGCATGCCCTTCCATAATGGGCCTTAGAACATACAAGTGTCTCCAATTTCAAGAAGAAGGTTAAGCAAGGACCATATTAGGTGGCTTCGACCTCCAACGTGGGTGGCATGTCCATGGTACATCCATTAAATTGGCAGGTGGCATGTGATATAATGATGCAACGGAGAGGGGCATCAAAGGAAGGCTCCAAGCCACATGCCATAGTACAAGGATAGACATGATAAGGGAAGCCCACACATGGGTGTATGAATGTAGGAGGGAGCATTCGTGGTACATGAGTTACCCTGGCCTTTGTTTTTCCACCCTTTTTCATATGCCATTTGTTTTCTATTGATTTTTCTTTTCGTAACTGCTCGGAGCTCCAGGGGATGAGAGCATGGTACAGGATGTAGCAATGAATACCCCCTTTAGGTGGGGCGGTTCATCGCCCACTAGGGCTTGGGCCAATTATGGGTTCCCAAATGATGTATGGGGCCAATGTGAAGGGCCCTAGGAACCAGGGTGATGATCATGATGAAAGGGGGCAGAGCTCATTTTGGCATTTGCCCACGTACTAAATTTGTATGTCCCAGCCATCTTTTGTATTTTATGGTAGATTTCCTATTGAGATTGGTCAAATAATTCTTTTTCTTTTCCTTTTATCTGCATCAACCTTCATAGCATCGTTCTAGGCTCGACCCAAGGTGTGGACAAGGGGAAGGGGAGGCTAACTCCTTATGGACCCAATGGACAAATGCGGATCCAGATGGGAAATATGGTAAATGGGATTATAATGATCATAGGGGGGTGATGTAGATGGGGACCACACAACCAAAATAGGGATCAATTATCTCACGATCACCTAGTCCTCTAGGTCACCTAGGGAATCAATTATCTCACGATCTAGCCATCCAAATACTTCGATTTTTGGTCCACAACTGTGCTCGTGTGTTCTCAAGAAGCCCTCCAAATTTCATGAGATTCTGATAGTGGGATCTTGAAATATCGCAAGCCCTAGCGCGAAGGCCAATTCATGCCCTTGTTTTCCCTTAGGCTAGAAACCTCACTAGGATCCTTGCGTTGCCTTTCATTGAAAATTCATTCCTTGATCCCTTTCCCCTTCCTAACAAGGTCAAGCATATCATTGGTTGCTAAGTCCTATCCCCTTGACCAAACCTTGGGTCCACTTGGTCCCATGTGGTCCCATGCATTATCAAGGTTAATTCTTCAAAGCATTATCAAGGTTAATTTTTCAAAGATCACCTAGAACCCAAGTGTCCACAAGAATTCTAGGACTTAGGAATCTCCTTCATAAGATACATACTCAAAACTTGACCCTAGAAATTTTCCCCAAGCCCTTCCTAGAGATCCTTCAATCTTGTCTTCCAAGACAAGCAAGTCACATATTTGAGCCTCTCTTGTGAATAGGCTTTCAGGATCACCCCTTGCCCTATCATTGGTCCATCCATTTTGTGATCCTTATAATAACGAGTCTCCTCCCATCAGTGAAAGTCTGTAAAGAGTAAGGAGCCTTAGCCTAGGTGATAGTGAGCTATCACTCCATTATTATCCTTAGCCCAGTAGTAACCCTTCAAGGATCCCCTTTTAGGACCCCTGCTAGTTTGAGCGGTAACACACCTGGCACTTGGCAACTGATCCAGGGCCCAAAGGAGGCTTTTTCTCATCCAAAGAGACATGGGAGGGCACGTGTCAGCTTCTAGCCCTTATTGATGGAGCATCGACATGATTTTTTCCATTTGGAGACCCATGCGAACCATTTGGAGCCCAAGATGGGGTTTGGATATTTTTTGCAGCATTTAGAGGGAATTCCCCTCTTGTTCATCACCTTTGAGGCCCTCACCCTCATTCTCAGCACATGAGGCCTCAACGCTAGCCTTGGATAGTACTTCACATTAATTACATAGGCTAAAAGACAAATAAAATAATAATTAATGTATAAGCTATCTTGGTTGCCTTGTAACCTAGGATTTGTTACCTAGTTTAAGCACATTAGGGGATTCTTCTTTAGGAAATCAAACTCATAGAACATGTATAAATATGTGATTTTCACTCCCATTTAAAACCATCACACTTGGGATTTTCGGCTTGCAATTTTGTGGAGAGATTTCGATGATTCTAATGCATTTTGATGTTTGGAAGAATTCATTATCTTACTTGGAGCTTTTTTTGGAAAATTGATGGATGGATATATTCTTCATTATTTTGTAAGTCCTGTTTAATGTTATATTTCTAATCTAATAAATGTCTAATGCATGGAAAATTATCTATGGTTTTGAATGTGCCCTAATTTTGTTAGAATATTGAAGCTACTAGAAATTTTGCATGTGTTACTCATGGATAATGATGAATGAATGTTCCTAGAGGTTGTTTTATAGATTGCATCCTTGAAACTTCATTTATTCTTGCCAGCGAAGTATAAATTCCTAGTGTTTTCATGAAGCTGCCTCCATTAGGGCTAGCGAAGCTGCCATTAGGTCTCCTTGAAGAGCGAAACTCTCATATCAAGATCATTTTTTATTCCAATTCTCAAAATTGCTAAGTGCTAGTACTTGATCCTTAGTGACCACATTAACTCCACGAATTATCTTTCTTTTCACCTTGTCTTCCCTCTTTTCTTCATCCCTTTAAGAATAAGGATGCTTTCTAGGGCTTGGTGTGAAATTTTAGGGAAGAGGAATTTTTGGATTCCGTCTAGACATAATTCTTCCTTTGTGTCTCCTCTAGGCATCCACAAGTTTTGAACGAATTCCGGCGGTGGAATTTCAATTGAATTGATTCCCTAGCTATCACACCAAGTGGGTACCCTAGAAGCTAATCCTTCAACTTGGGGATTCCTTAAAGGTTTATGCTTTAGTACTTGTTGAAGTATATCATTCACAACATTTTCTCTTTCCTACCTTGACCCTAGATGAAATCTTATCTTGTCAAATATCTCAACCCTAGGTCTCGTGTAGTCCTTCTTTCAAGGGATTTTTCTTGGAAAGTCTTCCTAGCTTCTCCCAAAGCTTGCACTTTAATTGAACCTTTCTATTGAATGAGCCACCTTGCCTCACTTGAATCCCATCACAATCAAATGTACCACAAGTGAGGGTTACTGGGACTCCTCCCGTTGGTGAAAATCTGAGAAGAGAAGTGTACTTAGGCTGTGGTAATAGTGGGCCTTTGTCCCAAACTATTGTGCCCTCTAGCTTTGGCCTATTTACTAGGCCTGCTAGTTTGTTCAGCAGCAGTACTCATGCTCGCCTTAGATAGAGTAATGAAAATCCAACCAAGCTAAGGGAGGGATTATACATTGTTATTTCTTATCTTACTCCTACATGGTAAGACACTCTACGGCAATGAAAATAGTCATCTTGTGCTTGTGGTATATGATAATTTGATTGAAAAATTGAATCAAGAAATTTCCATGTAGGAGAAGTTATGACAATGTGGCATTGAACATTAGAGGAGGGGCAACAATGGAGTTTTAAGCAAAACACATACCATTCGCAATAGGTGGGGTAATCATTCACAATATAGAAAATATCATGCTTAATCATCAGATATATTTAATGCCTAAGTAGGTCTAATTCATGGTAACCCTATGATGCCAAGTTAATTTTGTGTGTTTCATGTATGGGGAGGTAAATAACGATAAGAATAAACCACGATGCCTTCCATTGTCATATAACCAACATAGATCTATCTTAAATATGGATCTACTAAGCATTGAGAGAGATCAAATCTCTCAATATGCAAACCTTTTTTTGAGTGCAAAACTTGAGGAAAGGTTTGCAGCTTTAGAAATATGATTCCTTTCGGCACTTGGATCTGGAGTTAAGATGATCTATGTTGGTTATTAATAATACTATATATGTTATATATAAATTTCACATCTCTATATCTAGAAATGTTCTTATTTCTAATTTTATTAAAACCCTAATAATACATATAGTTATGTGCATATGTGCTTGGAATTTTTCATTGACATGTTTTATAAAAGAATTAAGTGCTATGCATAGCATTATTAATTAAATTTAAATATGAAGCTCTAAAATATAATGGTTGGGAATACAAATCATCATTATTTTAATTTATATGGTAAAATGGATCTTAACATATATATATATATATATATATATATATATTCCACGTGTCTAAATATGGAACTATTCTTATTTCTAATTATATGTTTATTAACTAAATTTAAACATGAAGTTCTAAAATATCATGGTTATGAATGTGAATCATCATTATTTTAATTTATTTCAATGTGATATGAATATTATGATTTTTTCCCAAAGAAATTGTTTGTAATTTTGATTAATAAAAACAAAATTATAAGATAACAAATTGAATCGAATTGACTTATTATTTTTATTATTACTTTTTACTTTTTATTACTTTTTTAATTGCACTGACATGTTTTATTGTTATTATTATTACTATTATTATTTGAGCTAATGCTTCACTACATCTCATTTAACACACTATTAAAAGATCTCCCCCATACTAGATTGTAGAGTGCCTCTCGGCGCAATGAAAGATACACTTCCCACATTGTCTTCTGTTGTGAATTCTCTCCATCTTTCTTTGCAATTCATTTGAATGATCCATGACATTGATCCAAGGACAAAAACCAAGACTTTCCTTGAATACAATTCATGTGCATATTTGAATGGAATAATTCTAGTAAAAAATACAATCACATTCATACAACAATTGTTATAAGAGTTTAAACCACCCAAGTGGACAAATATGAAATACCTATTCTTTCATTTAATTATAATCCAGTCATGCACATTTAAATGGATTAATACTGGTAACAAGCAAAATCACATACATACAAAGTAAATGTTGTAAGATCTAAATCCGCTACCGCACTCCAATTATACTGGCAACCTAGTACAACTATTAGGGAATTTTAAAGCTAAGCACTACCAAAAGAATTTTGCAAGCTGATCTCATAAGCATTTGCTTTTAGCATGCATATATGTTATAAATAGATTACATGGTGATTCTAATTAGGGATGAGATTTTAATGAAAATAATAGTAAATCTCTTAGGCATAAAAGACCACAAAAACGCCATAGGATCATATTTGTTCCAACATATCATGTCTTAACGAAAATGTGCAGATTGATACTTACTCATTTTGAGGAAGATTCCGTGTCCTACCACCATATTTAATGCAAAGAAACAAGCATGATGGGCAACTTGGATCAGAAGGACGCATTTCCTTTTCCTCTTCAAGTATACAAACAGGGCAAAGGATTGGATTTTGTCTGTTAGGATAGAATATCTTCCTCCGAATACCAGGTTGCTCATACAACACATGTTCCTGTCAAACAATATCAATAATGATATATGTCAGATATAATATTCCTGTCAGCTCAAAGAGAAAAAAGGAGAAACATGGATGAGGATATCTAGAAGAAGTTTTACATAAGCATATAAGAACTATATTATTATTTTCCAAGATATGAAAAATAGCACAACTTTATCATTTTATACTAATATCCAGAACCAACATTTTCCTGTCTTTCCAATGTACAGTATATGAACTGTACCAACAATGTTGTACTGAAATAACATTTTGTAAATGGAAAATGTAAACAATGCAAGTTCTTGTAAATTAGTTTACGTGTCACTTTTATTGTGTAAAATTAGTAAGTACACTTCCATAGAAGCATAAATATTTCAGCATTTTACTAGTTGATCACGATATCCAATCCCAACTTTAATGTTTAAAGTTCATTTGACCAAATTATTAAAATGCATGCTTGCCTCAAACCATATATTTTGCATAATCTTCTCCGATGAGAGTGATCATTCCTACAAGGATTTTTCATAGAGGTTTTGAAGTATTCACTACCATCCAACCATATCTTATGTTCTTCCAAAATGATATTGTCATTGATTTTATTTATTCAAGAATTTTCACATGCAATTGACAACTCATAAACTCCTACGACTCCTGAATTTTAAAGGACTTTGTTCCTCTTTGAAAATACATCTTATACTACACTCATGAACAGAAGATTTTACATGAAGTATTACAACTGTCATGTACAATTTAATATCAAACCCCATGTTCAACATGTGCAAGAACAGCCAACATACCAGCCTTAGATCCATACTATAATGTAATACATGTCCCCAAAGTATCGAAAAAAAGAAAATTCATAATAAGAAGTGAGTTTCCAGAAACAGGAATGCCTTAGAATCTGGCAAGGACAGCAATCTTGTAGTAATTTTTAGAAATAATAGGAAATGAAGGAAACACTAAGAAATCCTTTCTAAAATGGAAAGCTGTTGAGAATGGTCTAATCTTCACATGTCACCCAATCCATCTCATGTTAGTTTTCTTTGTAGCATCGAATGTTTTCTAGCCTTGAAATTTTGTGGAGGGGCTAGAATGCATGAGATCTCCAAAACCCAAAAATCATTTCTGGAAATTCCACCTAAATGACTTAATTTGATTATTAATCAGTTTTCAAATATTTCCGAAGTCTAAACTTAGGGAATATGACTAATTAATTAGAATTAACTAAGTTAAGATGTGAATGTTCTAGAAACTCACACGGATTGACTTTAAGTGAATCCTAGCCATCGATTAAGATCTAATCTTGGTCGTTGAAGTCTCAACAGAGGATTATAAGAAGAAATCGATGGGGCTTGGAGAAATCACTTGAGAGGTTCAATTTCATGAGCAAATCGATTTCCAAAGTAGCAACAGTGAATTTCCATAGAGAGAGCCAGTGAGATCGAAGCAGTGAGAGAGGGGAAGGGACAATGCAGCCAGAGGAAGGTTTCCAGTTCCGGTGAGTGCATTTGCAGAGAGGCAAGTGAGCCACAGTGAGGCTGACGCGGAGCAGCGCAATAGCCTTTAGAGGCAATTTCAAATTTATTGGGGAAAGCTGAGTTTCAATGCCAGAAGTTGGGCGAAGGTTCTGTTGGCCAGGAGAGACATTTTCCCAGACAGCAGAAAATTAGACGGCTTGAGGAGAAGCTTGTTCAAACTGAGTGCAAAAGGGGTTGCGTTAGGATGGCGCAGTAGCTGCGCAGGGCTAGTTTGGACGAGTCAATTTGAGCCGAGGTCAAAGCCCAGATTTGCTTGTGGAGTGAGGAAATTCCTCACTAGATTTTTCTTGCCGGATTTTCTCTATAGGATTTCTAGTTTTGGCATCCAGTTGTACTCAAATTATTTCACTGCTGCATAATAATAGAACCCTTAGTTGCTACACCAGTTTTCCCAAGTTGGGTTTTTCCGAGGACATTGGTCCAAAAATAACTGTCATTTTATGTGTGTCTATTAGTATTTCTTCCAACGTTTATTTCTTCCACAGTTTATTTGTGTAGGTTGCAATGTGATTGATTCAGTTTTTTTTGTAGCAAACACTAAATAAATTGTTAAAAATTAATTTAACAATTAGGACAATTATTTCCAGTTGTTGCAATAGGGTTCGGGTTTCTGAATTTTTACATGGTATCAAAGTGCAAATGATCATCCAGAGAGTTCAGTAACGAAGGAAGATGGAGTTTCGATGTTCATTGAGGGGCAACATATCGAAACCCCAAAGGCAATGCAGTCACCTTGGCCAAGAGTTCGACAAAGAATTCAATCTCTTTAGATCGAAGGATTCCAGAGGCAGAGGGCGCAGCCAGTATTTTTTGTAGAGCAGTTCTCTAGCTGGATGCAGTAGTTTTGCAACAGTTTGTTGGAGCAGAACTAGTGTCGGTTGGAAGAAGAGCACACACTGAGGGAAAATTTTCCTCAAGGAACTTCTAATTCAAGAAGTTCGGTTTCCCTTGCAGATCAGCAGTCATTGTAAGCAGATTTTCTCACTCCAGAAGGGAGTGAAAATACCCTAGCAATAGCTGAGAAAAAGGGAAGAGGATATTTTCGACATTGTTTGAGATGTCCACTGCTGGACTTCGAGATCAAGACAGGTTGGATGGTGCTTCCAACTATGTGATCTGGAAGGCAAGGATGTCCTTGCTTCTGGATGAATATGCCCTGAAGCCATTCATAGATGTAGTGGTAGCTATCCCCGCGGATGCAAATGAGTTGAAGGAGTACAGAAAGGAGATGGCACGGGTAAAGAGGTTGATCCTTGATGGTGTTCGGGATCACATTGTTTCACACATAGCTAGCAAAGGGACTGCTAGAGAAATGTGGGAGACTCTCCCCACGTTGTACCAAGGCACTTCCGAGCAGAAGAAGATGAACTTAGAAGAGAAGTTGAGATGCATGAGGATGCAGAAGGGGGAAGGCATAGACCCCTTCCTCACCAAGATTCAGGAGATCTAGGACTAGCTTGTACTTGTTGGGGCAGTGCCTCAACCCACAGAGCTATTGCGATTGGCACTCAACAGTGTCTTTGAAGAGTGGCAGGTATTTGTCCAAAGTATCTTGGGCAGAGACACCATGCCAAGGTGGGACAGGATGTGGGTCGATTTGCAGCAGGAGGAGTTGAGACGAGAGCTAGTGAAGAGCTCCATCAGTGGCGGCAAGGGCGGATCGAAGCAGGTGGAGGAGGAGGAGAATGTGGCCCTCGCATAGAAGGGTCCCAGTCAAAAACAAGGGGAGCAATGATAGAAGAAGAAGGACATGGCAAAGGTCAAGTGCTTCAGATGTGGTGAGCTTGGTCACTACAGCACCCAGTGTCCTCTCATAAAGAAGGACAAAGAAGGGAAGCAAGACCAGCAGGCAGCATCCGCAGAGATCGATAAGTTGTCCTCCAGTCTAAAGGAAGACTTCACCATGTTTGCTGACACACCCCCAGGAGTGAAATGGGGTGACTTGGTGTTGTAGCCCCATAGTGCTATAGATGGGCAGGAATCAGGATCCTTGATGAGATCCACCTCTTGGATCAATACCTTGCTATGGGGGCCCACAATATTCAGTAGCAGGATGGATCAGTGGCAGTACATGCAATTAGATGCCAAAGTGACAGATGCAAAGTCTAGTTGCATTCAGATGCTCGGGAGCTCAATGCAGAGTTGGCAGTAGTGCAGGTGGCACAGTGCAAAGTCAGCAACAACACAGATGCCTCAATGACAACGCATACACTAGCAACAGTCAAAGACTCGGGAGACAAATGCATCATACTGATCACAGTTGATTCAATATTTAGGATGCTTTTCAGTTGCAGATGTTGCAGTTGCAACAACAACAGATGAAGAGGGAGTTGCAGTGTTGGCAGCAATTCAACAGAGTCAACAGCAGCACAAATGCAACACATACCAGAGTTGCGCAGTAGTTTGTGGGTAACAATAGCTAGACATCAGCGGCGTGACAGTGTGAAAATTCCTGAACCCGGAATCCCTACTGTAGCAAATAATATTACTTCTCCTACTTGTTAAACCATACAAGTTATTTACTGTGTTGTACAATAACTATCAAAGAAAATACAACTGCAGCATTCACTATTTAAAATTAATATGCTGAAACAAGAAACTGAACAAGAAAAAGACACAACACAATGATTCAGTTATTTTTGGACAATTGTCCCTGGGAAAACCCAATGCGGGAAAACCGGTGCAGCAGATGAGGGTTTCTTTATTATTCTTCAATAAAAATCTCATGTACAAGATACAACTAGCAAAATAAAAGAGGATTCTCTGTGAGAATTTTTACAAACACTTCTCAACGAGTTTCTGATCCAGGAGAGGACTTGATGTCCCCTCTGTGTCTCACTGCATCAGCCCCTGCGTGAGAACTACGCTGTCTCAGCGTCACACTGCCTGTGTGATGTCCTCTGCGTCACAACTTCTGCGATGTCCTCCTGCTCTGTGTCTTCTGCTCCTAACCTTGAGACTGATGCGGATACCCTCTCTCTCTCCTTCTCACCTGCAAATCTCCCTATGATTCAATTTTCTCTTGCCGAACTTTGACCAATGAGAAATTCAAACTTACTCGGGTAACTGAGTATCTGCGTCAGGTGTGTTTCCAAATGCCCCTCGATGTCCTTCTTATAATCTTCAAGTTGAGAACCAACGGCCCAAATTAGATTCTAATCAATGGATCAGATAATTTGGACTCGATATTCGTCTTCTTCTAGAAGTTACACCCACAGTTTAGATTAATACCCATTAATTATTTTAATTCCTAAGTTTAGACTTAGGGTCCCATTAAAAATAATTAATTATTTTAATAAAACTATCTCCTGCTGGAATTTCCCAAAATAATTTCTAGGTATTGTGGAATACATATGTCTAAGCCTCCCTACAAAATTTGAGACTTAGAACACATCTGGTGCTACCAAAAATTAGCACTCCCTCTTAGCGAGGAATGTGCTCTAGCAATGTGACCAGCCGAAGCATCACCTTGTTCTATAACATCTCCCTCTGCACTGCTGATGTCTAACATCACTACCCACCAACTACTGCGCAAACGCTGCATCTGTATTGTTGTAACCCTGTCATTGCCAACTGTGAAAATTCTATTACTGCAACAACTAATTTATTTTACCTACTTATTTTCCAATAAGTTATTTACGAAATCCTTTTAGTAAATATTAAAATAAATTCTACTGCAGATATCACACCATTATACAGAAACAAATACATGCACAAGAATAAAACACATCAACACAGTTATTTTTGGACAATTGTCCCCAAAAAAACCCAATGCGAGAAAACTAGTGCAACAGAGGAGGATTTTATTAATCAGCGTTTCTTGAGTACAACTAGGGTGCCAAACTGACTCACTCAACATAGATAAATCCTTCGGCGCTTCTCCTAGGCTCAACGTTAATCTTGCTAGCCTCTGCGCAGCTCCAGACCCTCTACGCCAGCACTCTGCCTCACTGCGTCAGCACTTGGCCTCTCTGCGTCACCCACATAGGCCCTCCAGTCACTGTGCAATCCAGCTGCCTCTGGGTCTTTCTGAGTGGCTCTGCGTCTGCCTCTTTGATCTCTGCATTGGTCCTCCAAAACTGTCCCTTCCTCTCCGTTACGTACTCGCTACCTCTTGCTGCAATCCAGTCTTCTAGTTTGAATTTCTCAGCAAGCCCCGCTCCAGAAATCAAACTAATTGGTCTCCCTTAGTGTGTCTCCAACTGACCCTCAAGTCTTCTCTTATACTTTTCCTGTTGATGAATCAACAACCGAGATTAAGTCCCTAATCAACGGCTAAGATTAAAATAGACTTGATCCTTATCTTTTAGAAGCTTCTCATCCTTATCTTTATTAATACCCATTAATATTTTTATTTTCCTAAGTTGAGACTTAGGAACTCATTAAAAATATTAATTATTTTAATAACTTTTCA
Organism: Pinus tabuliformis; assembly: GCA_031772625.1. Classification (NCBI taxonomy): domain Eukaryota; kingdom Viridiplantae; phylum Streptophyta; class Pinopsida; order Pinales; family Pinaceae; genus Pinus; species Pinus tabuliformis. The sequence continues at coordinate 86,695,114 of CM062814.1, read as the reverse complement.
TCCAAATGAAGTTTTCCAAAACGATTTTTGGGTCTTGGAGATCTCATGTGCTTTAGCCTCTCCACAAATTTTCATGGCTAGAGCACATCCGATGCTACCCCAAATCAACACCAACACTGCATCTGTACTGCAACTCTCTCTCATTCCCTGCCACTGTAACTGAGAAATTATTGAAATGGATTCTCTACCATACCCATATGCTCTATGAACTGAATGAACTTAGCTATTCCTAGAGCCTTTGTGAGTACATCTGCTACCTGATCTCCCGTGGGAACATACTACAGTTGTACTTCCCCATGCTAAACACAGTCTCTAATAAAGTGACATCTAATATCAATGTGTTTTGACTGAACATGAAATACTGGATTCTCAGAGAGTTTGATACAACTCTAATTGTTGCAGTAAATCCTGGTCACTTCCATCCTTTTTCTGAATAAACTCACAAGCAGTTTTCTAAGCCATATAGCTTTGCACGTAGTTGCGCTGGCTGCCATATATTCAGCTTCTATTGAGCTCAAAGCTATCGAATTTTGCTTCTTGTTGCACCAAGAGATCATTCCTAATCCAACACTGAAGCAGTACCTAGAGGTACTTTTCTGGTCTACTGAACTACCTGCCCAATCTGCATCTGTGAATCCATTCAACCTAACGTCATTCCCTCAGGAGTATTTCAACCCATATCTCATTGTTCCACGTACATACCTTAGAATGTGCCTAGTTTCTACCCAATGCACCCTTTTCGGTTCCACCATGAACTGACTAAGGGTGTTGACAGCATAACAAATGTCTGGCCTAGCGTTGACCACATACATGAGCAACCCAATGATTTGTCTATACAAGGTGGGGTCCACCTCTATATCTCCTGATGCATCTATTTTCTTCTAGTTGGTGATCATGGGAGTAGTCGTGGGCTGACAATCCTGCATTCTAAATCTCTTCATAATTTCTGTAGCATATCTTCCTTGCCCAAGGAAGATCTCCCCATTCTTCTGCCAAACTTCCAACCCTAGAAAATAATGCATCAACCCCATATCCTTCATGTCGAATTCTGCTTCAAGATTCTTCTTGCAGTCCTATATGAGCCTAGATGACCTTGTTAAAAACAAGTCATCCACATATAATACCAGAATAAATGGCTCATTCTCTACCATTAAATAGTAGAGATTGGGATCAACATCAATCTTGACAAATCCCAACTGTTGCAAGTAACTATCAATCCGACCATACCATGCTCTGGGTGACTGACTGAGCCCATATAGGTCTTTCTTTAATCTACAGACATGTGTTCTCTTTTCATGCGTTTCGAAGCCTTCAAGCTATTCTTTATACACTTCTTCTATCACCTCATTCAGAAATGTCATCTTTACATCCATTTGGTGAATCTCCCATCCCATTTTAGTTGCTAGGGATATAACGGCATATCGGGCTACTAGGGAAGGTCTCTTCATAGTCTATTCCTTCTTTCTGTGTGTACTCTTTTGCCATCAACCTAGCCTTGTACTTCTCTATACTGCCATCTATAGCATACTTGTTCTTGTAGATCCAACTTGATCCTACAACTGATCTATCCTCTCATCTAGGTACTACTTCCTAGACATCATTCGTCATGATAGAACTGTTGAAATTTATAAGTCTATCCGTTAGACATTTAATCTATATTCTTCTGGTTTATTTCTTCTACTTGTTAATTCTGAATAAGTTATTTAAAACATATAAATAACGAAATAAACACAATACAATCTCAACATCTATATATCAACAATTGAAAGAAAACAAACACACAAGTGACACCATTATTTTTGGACAACTCGTCCCCGGAAAAATTCAATGCGGGAAAACCAACACAACAATTCTGAGGTTTTATTATTTTGTAGTATTTCCTTGAGTACAACTGGGTGCCAAACTGGCTCACCCGACAGAGAAAAAAAACTAGCAGTATTACCTCTCTATTCAGAAACAGGTATTCAGAAAACTTGTCCCAAAAAACCCTCTCCAACAACTCTGAAGCACTCCGCTGGCCCTTTTGGCCTCTGTGTCATCCTCAGAATCCTCAGCGTCAGCGCTCTGAGGCACTGCGCAGCCTCTGGGACCCTCTACGTCACTCTTGCTGCCCTCTGCGTGGATGACGTAGGCCCTCTGGCCTCTGCGCTGTCTCTGTTGGGCTCTGCGTGGTCTGCTCTGGCTTCTGTGTCTGCCTCTTTGCTTCTATGCTAGTCTCTCGGCACTACCTCTGCCTCTCTGTCTAGTACTCACTGCCCCTCGCTGCTGATCACTGATTTGACTTTACTTAGCAAACCCTGCTCTAGTAAAGCGAATGACTAATCACTTTGGTGTTTCTTCCAACTAACCCTCAAGCCTCCTCTTATACTTTTCCTGTTGGTCCTTTAACGGCCGAGATTACATCTCTAATGAACAGCTAAGATTAGATTTGGCTTGATCCATAACTTTTGGAACCTTCTAACCCAGTTTTATATTAATACCCATTAATATTTTATTTTTCCTAAATTTAGACTTAGGAATTCCATTAAAAATATTAATTATTTTAATATCTCCCAAACCGGTTAGAATCTGCCCAAACCTTTCTAAGTCTTGGAGATCTCATGTGCTTTAGCCTCTCCACCAATTTTCATGGCTAGAGCACATCCGATGCTACCCCAAATCGACACTCCCTCTTAGCGAGGATTATGCTCTAGTAATACTCCATATTGAGCATCACTCTGATTATACGGCACCGGTACCTGTGCTGTTGCTAGGCCTCTATGCCTGACATCCTTTGCACTAATGCATCATGTACTGCTGCCCATGGCCCTGCCACTGCCACTGCTGCATCCATACGGCAGCTCCCTCTGCATCTGTGCTCCTGCTAGTCCTTTCTCCCAACACTGCATCTGCACTGCAACCTCCTCTCATCATGCTGCATCGTGCTACTGCACTGCAACTCAATTACTGAGAAGTAAGTAACTGATCCACCCAACTACTGACATCCCTATCACGCTAGAAACACTCCCGATGCTGAAGCTCTCTCTGCCGCTAAAAAGTGCTCACTCTACTGCCTCTGCATTGCTACAACAACTCCCTGCATCTCGCATTGCTGCAAACCTCTCTATGCCATCCTGCACTGTTGCAACACTCTCCGTGCCTCTCGCACTGCTGCAGTCTACTAGCCTCGCGTTGCCCAGAGACTCCTACACTATAGCACTCTTTGTCACTTCATCTGCATCTGTCTCTACTAACATCCACCAATCCTGCTACTCTCTCTTCAGGGCTCCTGTAGCAAGGTATAATCCAAGAGTTTAGGTACCTCAAGGACCCTGCCCCTCATTGCCTATAGTCCCCCTGACTACAGCTCGATGTCTCCCCACCTCTTCTATAGAGGTACGTGAGCACTTATGGCACAATCGTCATCCTCCTTTACCTCCTTCTCCACCTTCGCTAGCGCTGCCTTGGAGTCAGATGCCTCTCCCTTGTTCTTCTTCCTCGGACACTGGTTCGCATAATGACCCAGTGCGCCACAGTTGAAGCACTTCACCTTGGAGAGGTCCTTTTTCTTCCTCTTCTCCTGCTTCCCTGCAGATTCCAGAGCTACATCCTCTTCCTTCTTCATCCGGACTCCTTTGCTGCTACTTCCCGTCTTGCTCAGCCGTCTGATCTCCTCTTAGCGAAGAGTCGCCCACAATTCTTCCCAATCTAGAAGATTCACCCTGCCTAATATGCTCTGGATAAATGTCTTCCACTCCTCAGAGACTACGTTTAGAGCAATCCTCAACAACATCTCCTCATCCGGCGTGTCCCCTATGGAAGTCAGTTGGTCCCGGATCTCCTTTAACCAAACGAGGAAGTGATCTATCTGTTCCCCCTTCTGCATCTGGTATGACCGCAGCTGATTCTCAAGTAACATCTTCCTCTGTATGGAAGTATGTTGGTACAACTTCTTCAAGGCGTCCCACATTTCCTTTGCCATCTCCTTCTCGGCAATATGTTGGACCACATGATCCTTGACCCCATCAAGGATGATGCATTTCTCCTTGGCCATTGCCTCCTCGTACTTCTCATTATCAGCCGAGTCAACTAGGAGAGCCATTGTTCTCAAGGTGAAGGCCTTGATGCGATGTCTATCTAGAATGAACAGGATTCTGGCCTTCCAGACCACAAAGTTGGACACCCCGTCTAGCCTGTCCTGATCCCTCAATCCATTCATGGCCATCTCCTTACTCTTCTTGTCGACTCCTCCGAGTCTCTACTTCCCTCTCGAATTTCTCTCTTCGACTCCCTCTGAGTCGTTACTTCTCATCTGGAAGTTCTCCGCTAGACTCCCTTTGAGTCTCGATTTCCCTCCTGGAAATTCGCCTGCCAATCGTTGAGTGACACCTCTTCGATCTCCAATGCATCTGCAACACCGATCCAGATTCCTTGGCTAGAAATCCACCTCGGTAGCGACTCCCTCTACCTTTGTTTTTCCCTGTTAGGTATTGTTCTGCCCATAGTATCTGTAATATTCCTAATTAACCATGGTTAATTAGAATATTCGATTTTGCTCAATTTTGCCTTCTATAGTTATTTATAAATAAAAAGGTGAGGAAAGGGGGACATAACTCACTTTTAGAATAAAGTCACTCCCTAGTAGCACAATGTTGTAACTTAAAGGGGAGCCAAGGGGGCCAAAAGACCACGTAGAGAAGGGGGCCCACGTAGACACTTGGAGGGACTGCGCAGATGGAGAGGAGCACGTGGCAAGAGAGAGAGGCTACGTTGGAGGAGGTGGGCCTTAGGGTTTGAGAGAGGCCAACGCTATAAAGGAGAGAGGAGCCTCCTCATTTTGGCATTCGATTATGAGCATTTTGAGCTAGTCACTTTGACTTAGAGCACGCTGGCTGTTTAGCCTGTCTGCAACACTGTTTAGTGCATCGAGTGTCTCCGTTCGGAGATCTCACCCTTAGCCCCGAGGGACTTCGAGTGCCTGCTCGGGCAAGGTAGTTTTCAGCAGTCTTTTGCAGGAGGATCGATCTTTGGAGTTGAGGAGGAGCTGAGCCTTTTGATGACTGCGCAGTCTTGAGAGAGGAGGACGCAGTCTCTTCTAGTAGGAGTTCCAGATTGGGTTTATGTGGAGGATTTGAGCTGGGAGATTGAGCAAGGGATCAGCCCTTGCATATTGGAGGATTTTGGCAGAGTTTCAGGCAGATTTTTGGAGGGTTCTATTCAGTGGCAGCACAGAGCCTTGAGGGATTGCGTAGATCCTCAAGGGGGTGATTTTCGGGGGTCAGTTATTTTAGAAAAGCTTTCTGGGCTTTTCTGGGTTTATTGAGCAGAGGCTCATTCCAAAGTTTTAGCATTTTCTGAGGAGGGGAACAGCCCCAAATCCTCACTTGATCCCAGCAGTAGCAGCAGCACAGCAATTCTCCGACAGCTTGGACGCAGTTCAGAGAGGGGCCATTTCCTTACTATTCTGAGTGTATTTCTTCACTTGCCTTGTGCAAGTCAAGGTGCTATCTTTCTAATCACCTCCTGTACTCTTTCCATTACTTAGTATAATAAAATGGCTTAGCATTTCTGTCTGCATTTCTTGAGTGTCTGCTTATACATTATTGTATGTTGCATCACTATTATTTTTATCTCTTGAGCTTTCCGGCTACTGTATCACGTGTGTTATCTAGTTAGAGTTTGATTATCTGGTTAGAGATTGATTGGGTTTGAGGGATATCCCTGAAACGGGATATTACAGTATCCCACCAACGTTACTCCCACAAACTGCCCACAGCTTCCTATGCCCCAGCAATTGAAGGACTAAGCCTCTAGCCTCTGCGCAATCCCGACACTGGAAAAAATGCTCCCTCAGCCAACTGCGTCAACCCTCCCGGTCTCTGCATGAGCCTTTTTCTGCCCTCCCCAACCTCTACACTGGCCTCTCTCTGGCCCGGACTGATGACGCAGTCCCTCTGAATCAACCCTTCTTCTGTCGCTTTCTGTAAGGATCAACTTCTCACTCGACACAACTGATTTTGCTGCAAATGCTCTGCTTCAGCTGATGCCTTCAGCTCTCTTTTGATCTGCAACCACGCTCTAATACCATGTTTAAATTTCTAAGTCTATCCGTTAGAAATTTAATCTGTAATCTTTTGGTTTATTTCTTCTATTTGTTATTTTTGAACAAGTTCTTTAAAACATATAAATAACGAAATAAGCACAATACAATCTCAACATCTACAGATCAACAGCTAAAAGAAAACAAACACACAAGTGACGCCATTATTTTTGGACAACTCATCTCCCGAAAAACCCCAATGTGGGAAAACAGGGGCAACAATTCTGAGGGTTTATTATTATGCAGTATTTCCTTGAGTACAACTGGGTGCCAAACTGGCTCACCCAACAGGGAAAAACAACCAGCGGTAATACCTCTCTATTCGGAAACAGATATTTAGAAAACCTGTCCCACGAAACCCTCTCCAGCAACTCTAAAGCACTCACTGGCCCTTCTAGCCTTTGCGTCAGCCTCAGAACCCTCTGCGTTAGCCCTCTGAGGCACAGCGCAGCCTCCGGGACCCTCTACGTCACTCTTGATGCCCTCTGCGTGGATGACATTGGCCCTCTGGCCTCTGCGCTGTCTCTGTTGGGCTTTGCGTGGCATGCTCTGACTTTTGTGTCTGCCTCTGCTTCTCCGCTGGTCTCTCAGCACTATCTCTACCTCTTTGTCCAATACTCACTGCCCCTCGCTGCTAACCATTAATTTGACTTTACTCAGCAAACCCTGCTTTAGTAAATCGAACGACTGATCACTCTGGTGTTTCTTCCAACTGACCCTCAAGCCTCCTCTTATACTTTTCCTGTTGGTCCTTCAACGTCCGAGATTACATCTCTAATCAACGGCTAAGATTAGATTTGGATTGATCCACGACTTTTGGAACCTTCTAACCCACTTTTATATTAATACGCATTAATATTTTATTTTTCCTAAGTTTAGACTTAGAAACTCCATTAAAAATATTAATTATATTAATATCTCCCAAACCAGTTAAAATCTGCCCAAACCATTTATGGGTCTTGGAGATCTCATTGCTTTAGCCTCTCCACCAATTTTCATGGCTAGAGCACATCCGATGCTACCCCAAATCAACAAGAACTATACTCTTCTACCAGGGCATCCACCCACACTTGGTGTTGAATGGCTTCTTGAAAGCAAGAGGATTCTTCAACCTGTGCTACCAAGGCGTTGTATCTATCAAGCTGTCTACACTGCCTCTTCTCGGTTCTAGGAGCTCCAACAAACTCCTCTGCGTCCCTCAGCGCTGCCCGTACTTCCCAGTTGGTTCTACCATTGGTGGTGGGAGGCCCAATCAACTCATCCTATTAGTCTTGTCATTCCATCTGCTGAAAACTATTTGGATTTCCTTCTTATGAGGAAATGTTGGTACTGGTCACTGTACTTGATCCAGATATCTGTCCTCCTGCCTATCCTCCCCTACTGTTGCTGGACTAATGGAACATCTACTGACTGACCTTTTCCTAGTACCTTTCGAGATTTCCTGAAAGCTCTATCCTCCATGAACTTCACCTCCCATCCCACTACAATCTTCCTACTGCTAGGAATGTAGATCTTATATGACTTTGAGGTCTTGTTGTATCCTATGAGGTACCCCTTTTTTGCAGTCTGATCCAGTTTACTGTGCTTTTCGTCTGGAATGTAACAATATGCCACACATCCAAACATCCTGAGATGACTTACTTCTAGCTTCTTCCCAATGAAGACACCTTCGGGCTTTCTCTTCCCCAACGCTTTGTGAGGAGTTCTATTATGGATATATATCGTTGTGTTGCAAGCCTCTGCCCATAAGAATCGAGGCAAGTCCTGATCATACAACATAGCTTTGGTTGCCCAAACAATAGCTCTATTTTCTGCTTGGCTACTCCATTTTGCTTCAGATTATATGGAGTTGTCCATTCTCCTTTGATGCCCTCCTTTGCACAGAAATCTGTGAAGTCTTTGTCTGTATATTCTCCACCATTATCTGAACGGGATACCTTTATATTTTTCCCTGTCATGTTTTCAATGAGAGCCTTAAACTCTCTAAATCGATCAAAGACCTCATCCTTAGTCTTTAAGAAATAGATCCAAGCTTTTCTAGAGTGATCATCAATAAAGATGATGAAGTATTCTCTACCACTAAGAGCTCTTGTGGACATTGGACCACAGATATCTGAGTGCATCAATCCCAATACACATTCTGCTTTATTGTTGCTTCTGGAAAAAGATGCTTTAGTGTACTTCCCTAGAACGCATCATCTGCATAAATCATCATGCTCAATACTAAGGATTGGAAATCCTATAACAATCTCTCTGAGCGTCCTCAATGCTCCATGGTGTAAGTGTCCCATTCGCCTATGCCATAATTCATTCAGTTCCTTTTCACCCTTATGACTGTTTCCTATCAGTTGTTGATTTGTGGTAGCATCAGATGTGCTCTAGCCATGAAAATTGGTGGAGAGGCTAAGGCACATAAGATCTCTAAGAACCAGAAATCGTTTGAAGAAATTCCACCCGGATGGAGAAATATTAAAATAATTAATATTTTTAATGGGGTTCCTAAATCTAAACTTAGGAAAATTAAAATATTAATGTATATTAATATAAAATGGGTGAGAAAGTTCTAAATGATGAGGATCAAGCCAAATCTAATCTTAGTTGTTGATTAGGGACTTAATCTCGATTGTTGAATCGTCAACAGGAAAAGTATAAGAAGAGGCTTGAGGATCAATTGGAGATACACCAAGTTGATCAAGAATTCGATTTTCTAGTGTAGGGTTTGCTAAGAAATCGAGTTAGTGATCTGTTGCAGCGAGGGGCAGTTCAACAGAAAGCCGAGAATACATATCAGAGAGGCAGAGAAAGTGTCGGAGAAATAGCGCAGAGCCTTGGAAGGCTGACGCAGAGGCTGAGTGGGCCAGCGCAGAAGACACAGAGGGCCAAGAGGCTAACGCAGAGGTAGTAGAGGCTGCACAGAGGCTAGAAAAGCTAACGCTAAGCTGAAGGGGTAGCGCTAAGGGATTTTCATGGGGCAGACTAGGAGCTAAGAGGCAGACACAGAGCAAAAAAGGGTGACGCAGTCCCTGGAGTGTGACGTAGTTCTAGAGAGAAGCTTGGATCAGCTTTCGCTGTCCAGCTAAGGAATTGTCGAAGTTGCTGTGGGATCAATCATCCGGTCGCTATTTAGCCGGAATATTTGTCTCCAAGGAGAGGTACTTCTGCCAAGGAAAAGGGTGAGCCATTTCTGGCACCCTAGTTGTATTCAGAAACTGAATAATAATAAAACCCTCATATCTGCTGCACCAGTTTTCCCGCATTGGGTTTTTCATGGGACTTTTGTCCAAAAATAACGATGTCCCTTGTGTGATTGTCTCAGTTATTTCAGTTGTTGATTTGTATATGTGTTAAGGTTGCATTTGTGTCTATTTCGGTATTTATATTTATAAATAACTTGTTAATGGAAAGAACAAGTACGACATAATAAACAAGATAATGCAATAAGGATTTCTAATGTGTCAGACATAGAAATTTCAACATCAGTGCCATTGGAGACTCGAGCTACAACCTATACAGTTTGTTGCTTCGAGCTCCAATTTGTCTCTTCTTCTTCCATCTTGGATGTTTGACATATACTTTCTTTCCAATGAAGTAGACATTGTATCCCTTGTCCTGTAATAGAGACACCGAAATCATATTCATTTTTAATCCGGGAACATGCAGAGCATTTGCGGCTCGGATGTTGGTTCTTGTTTCCATCTTAAATGCTCTAGTGCCTCTCCCTACTGGAGTACACTTTGTTCTGTTTTCCATAGTAATATGGAAGTCCATTTGTTCTTCTTGATAGCTCGAAAAATATTCTCGCACTCCAGTAATATAGGATGAAGCATCGCTATCAATGTACCAAACATCTCCTAACACTAAAATTGCTAAGCATGCGAATTATTCTTCTAATCTAAAAGATAATTCAAAGACATCTTGAGTTTCCATCTTTGTGCTGTTTTTCTAACGATTTCTAACGCTATCCTGCGCTAGCAACTGCCTGCCAAAAACTGTGTCCCACCAGAAAAACCTCTTCGCTGAAGCTTCTACTGCGTTGCTCCCTCTGTCGCTGACAAATCTCAATCTGACAATCTTACCTCTCTGTCGACTCACTCAGAGAGAGATTTTCCTCGAAAATCTAGCCCTCCAGCCTAAACTGCGCACACCCTCTGGGAATTCAAATTGCTGCCTCTGTAGGAATTTCGAATTCCCTTCTTCCTTCAGCACTGGGTCTTCTGGCTCTGTTCTTCTTGCTTCCCCTGTCGTTCTGATACCATGTGAAAATTCCTGAACCCAGAATCCCTACTACAGCAATTGATATTACTTCTCCTACTTGTTAAACCATAAAAACCATAAAATTTATTTACTGTGTTCTATGGTAAATATCAAAGTAAATACAACTACAACATTCACTATTTAAAAGTAATATGCTGAAACAAGACAATGAACAAGTAAAAGATACAACACAATGACATAGTTATTTTTGGACAACTGTCCTTGGAAAAACCCAATGCAAGAAAATCAGTGCAGCAAATGAGGGTTTCTTTATTATTCTTCAGCAAAAATCTCATGTACAAGATACAACTAGCAGAATAGAAGAGGATTCTCTGTGAACATTTTTACAGACACTTCTCGACGAGTTTCTAATAGAGGAGAGGACCTGTTGTCCCCTTTGTGTCTCATTATGTGAACCCCTACGTGAGAACTATGCTATCTCAGCGTCACACTACCTTTGCGTTGTTCTTTGCGTCACAACCTCTACGTTGTCCTCCTTCTGCTCTGTGTATTCTGCTTCTGACCTTCAGACTGATGTTGATACCCTCTCTCTCTCTCTCCTTCTCACCTGCAACTCTCCCTTTAATTCGATTTTCTCTCGCCGAACTTAGACCAGTGAGAAAATCGAACTTACTCAGGTAACTGAGTATCTGCCCCTGGTGTGTTTCACAATGCCCCTCGATGTCCTTCTTATAATCTTCTTGTTCGGAACCAACGGCCCAGATTAGATTCTAATAAATGGCTCATATCATTTGGACTCAATCTTCGTCTTTTTCTAGAAGTTACACCCACATTTTAGATTAATACCCATTAATTATTTTAATTTCCAAAGTTTAGACTTAGGGTCCCATTAAAAATAATTAATTATTTTGATAAAACTATCTCCGGTTAGAATTTCCCAAAACGATTTCTGGGTATTGTGAAATACATATGTCTAAGCTTCCCTGCCAAATTTGAGATTTATAGCACATTCGATGCTACTAGAAATCAACAGACAGGATATGATAAAGAGATAGGGTGTTGTTGCAGGAGGCAGCCACTCTAGAACACATTCTTCGCTAAGAGGTGTTGATTTCTATACCATCGAATGTGCTCTTGCCTCGGGATTTTGCAGATAGGCCGAGACACATTCATTCTCCAATACCAAGAAATCGTTTGGGAAAATTTCACCTAGAGATGATTTAATTAAAATAATTAACTCTTTTTAAATGGTTCCCTAAGTCTAAACTTAGGAAATATGGTTAATTAAAGGGTATTAATTAAATCAGGTGTGAATATTCTAGAAGAAGACGAGGATCAACTCCTAGTTAATCTTAGTCATCGATTATGTTTTAATATTGGTCGTTGGAGCTCCAACGAAAGATTATAAGGAGTTCGATGGGCACTTGGAGAACACATCGAGTGAGAGATCAGAGATCAAATTTCTCAAGAATAGCAGTGTTGAGTTGTCGGAGAGAGATCGAGTGATCTTCTTGCAGTAAAGGCCAGAGATAGTAGTCTGGAGGAGAGTTTTTCCAGATCTGAAGAGTGCAAAGCAGAGAAGGCTTAGAGCAGTTCTAAGAGGCAGCGCAGTGCCACGCAAAGGCAGCGCAGTGCCACGTAGAGGCAACGCAGAGCTTCAGAGGGAGTTCGAAATCCAGCTGAGAGAGCCAAGATCTAGTGCCAGAAGTCAGGGTGTGAGACCGGAGGGCCAAAGGATTGATTTTCCAAACAGCAGGAGATCAGCAGAGAAGGTGACGCAGAGCCTAGCAGTTGTAACGCAGCGTTGCATAGGACTAATGCAGAACCTGCGCAGAGGCAGCGTGGGGCCAGTCAGCCATCCCCTGATCAATGTCGGATGTCCCGGATCAGTGTGAGATTTTTCTCACTAACTTTTTGCCAATTAGTCTCTGTATCGGATGGCCAATTTGGGAATCTAATGATTTGTACTCAGATTTACTACTGCATAATAATTAAAACCCTCCGTTGATGCACTGATTTTCCCACATTGGGTTTTTCCGAGGACATTGTCCAAAAACTACTATGTATATGTGTGTGTTCATTTCTCTCCAGTGCTATATTTAGTTTCCACAATATTTTATTTGTGTGGGCTACAATATACGTATTTCAACATTTGTCGTAGAAAACTGCAACTTTTTCAAGTAATTTAACAAATAGGAGAAATATTATCAGTTTCTTGTAGTAGGAATCAGGTAACCGATTTTTCATATGGTATCGGAGCACAGATTATGAGCAGAAGAGCTTAGTTGCAAAAAGGAAGAGGGAGTTCGAAATTACTGCAAAAGCAAGCAATTTGAAACCCCTGGGGCAGCACACTCCTTGGGCGAAGGAGGTTGAAGTCTTGAGGAGAAATCGATTTCTCTAGTGAGTTGACAGAGAAATTTGATCTTCGGATCGAAGCTTTCTATAGGCAGAAGGGAGCCGCGCAATTTCCTTGCAGAGCAAATCTTCAGTTGAGACAAATTTATTTTGCAGCAGTTGCTGGCAAAACAACATTAGAAGGAGAGAATAGCACATACTGAGGGAATTTCTTCCTCAAAGGACTTCTAGCCAAGAAGTCCAAATTTTTCTAGCAGAGCAGCAGTAGTTGTGTGCGAGATTTCTCACTCCATAAGGGAGTGCGAATAGTTGGGCAACAGTTGCGCAGACGAGAAGAGGGAGAAGTTTGACCTTTTTTTAAAAAGAAATGGCACCAACTGGATTGAGAGATCAAGATCAATTGGACGGAGCCTACAACTATGTGATCTGGAAGGCTAGGATCTTCTGCCTTCTAGATGAGCATGATCTCAAGATGTATGTTGATAGTGTGGTAGTTGTACCTATCGATGCAGATCCATTCAAGAAGTACAAGACTAAGATGGCGAAGACTAAGAGGATCATTGTCTATAGAGTTCAAGATCATGTAGTATCCCATATAGCTGGCAAAGATACTGCCCGGCAGATGTAGGAAGCCTTAGCTACGTTATACGAAGGATCTTCCAAGCAGTAAAAGATGTACTTGGAGGAGACGTTGAGATGCACGAGGATGCAGAAAGGGGAGCGAGTAGACCCCTTCCTCACAAGGCTTCAGGATGTCCATGACCAGCTGGCTTCAGTAGGGTCATCACCCCAACCCTCAAAGTTTGTACGATTAGCGCTGAATAGTGTTTCTGAAGAATGGAAAGTTTTTGTCCAAAGTATCCTGGGCAGAGAGAAACTGCCGAATTGGGAACATGTATGGGTTGATCTACAGCAGGATGAGATAAGATGTGATCTAGTGAAGGCCACCATCAGTGGCAGTAGGAGCAGTGGGACGAAGCAGATGAAGGAAGAGAAGGACATGGCCCTTACATCGAAGGGGCAACATGAGCAGCGCAAAAGAAAGAAGAATGTTTCAAAAATCAAGTGCTTCAGGTGTGGTGTGATGGGTCACTACAACACTTAGTGTCCTCTGAGAAAGAAGGACAAGGAGGAGAAGCAGGATCAACAAGTTGCATCTGCTAAGATTGAAAAGATGTCCTCTAGACTGGAGGAAGAATTTGCCATGATTGCTGAGATGCCTTCAGGGGTGAGGTGGGGTGATCTGGAGTTGTATCTCCAAAGAGCTACAGGATGGGCAAGATCCTTGAGGAGTCCACCTCTTGGATCAATACCTTGCTACGGGAGCCCATAGTCAGCAGTAGCAGGATGGACCAATGTCAGTTGGTGCAGTGAAGTCCCAGAGTGACAGATTCAGTGGCTAGTAGTGGTCAGATACTGAGAAACACAAAGCAGAGTTGGTAGCAGTGCAGAGTCAGCAGCAGCGTAGAGGCTAGCAGCGTTCAAAGATAGGACGACGGATGCATCATACTGAACACAGTTAGTTCAGTATTTTGGATGCTTTTCCATTGCAAATGTTGGAGTTGCACCAACAACAAATGGAGAGGGGTTGTAGTGTAGATGCAGTAGTTGGCAGTAGTTCAACAGAGTTAGCAGCAGCATATGTTAGGATAATCCAACACATAGGAAATAGTTAAGTATACTTGGTCTAGTGTAGAGTTAGGTAAAGTGTGTTTCTTTACTATGTACATTTGTAACTTACAATCTAACGGTCACAATATGTTCTAGACATGAAGTGATCCGACGGTTCATTCTCTCCACGGTATTACCGACACTTGATCCGTGGCTTAACACCCGATTGGTCCATGATCTCTTTTTAAAGAGCATGGAGGGTCATTTATAGGGTGACCTTTCATGAGATAAGCTTATGTAACTTTTATTTCTTTTTATTAATAAATTGCCTGAAGTGGCCGCGTTGGCTCAAGTGTGGACTATTTCCCTCTTTGAGGGTTTTAACCACATCAAGGATAATAGTGTATTGATCTGTGATCTGTTTGTGAGCAATGTCCTTCGGTGTTCTATCTAAGGAACTTACCCTGTAAATTCCTACATGGTATTAGAGCTATTTGAGGGCCGCATGCATTGGTAATCCAAATCTGAAGCCAGTACAACTACATCCGACTGTCGTTTCCTAGATCTATTGTTTCTAACTACTTTCGAGCTGAGAGGGCTGCTCTATTGTGTTAGGAGCATCTGTTCCAGTGAGGAACCCCTTTCGTTTCACGCAAAAAGGTTTCTGATAGCTCTAGCTATGTCATTTTTAAGATCTGGATGTATACAATATTTATTTGCAGTTTTAGTTATTCATCTCTCTGTCTGTTTCGGTTTATTTAGCTCTCGGCGGATCTATACCTTTCATTTTTGCGTATGCTCTGTGCCCCACAACTCTGTGCAATCTAGGCAAATCAGAAACAGAAAGGAAGGATTTTTCTCATGCGTATGCTCTTTTCCGCCACGCCTTAGTGTGATCTCGGAAAATCAGAAACATTTAGGAAAATATTTAGTTTCCGGCAAAAGCTAACTTCAAGCCAATAAGGTTTGGTTTTTTTGTATGTCCATGTTGGGTTGTGTGGTTTTTTGTTTTGTAGGGAAAAAGAGCTTTTTCAAGAAAGCACGCACCCCAAAGCTTCAGTGACTAAAAAGAAAAAGGAAAAGGGAAAAAACCCCTCCTCTTTTCCAAAAATTACTAACATTTTAAACTAACTCACTTGGTCCAAAGTTACTTTATGAGAATAGAGGTCTTGAGTTCAAGTCTTTGTTTTTGTTGAGTTACTTTTTCAAAAAGCACATGTAATTTATGTTTTAAAGTTACTTTATGTAAAAGTGTTCTCACCCATTATAAAAAAGTGAGTCACTTATAATTCTAAACTCTCTATCTTTTATTTAAGTTACAATTTAGTGGGTAGCTCATAAAGTACCATTGTATAAGTGACTTTCATTTATTTATAAAAGTAGGTCACATAAATTTCTTTTAAAGTGAACTAATTAGATTAAGTTTGGAAAGGGGGGGGGGGATTTTTTTTTAAATATAACATTATCATTCACTTCTGCACATTCACGCACTTCGTCGACATCTTCAACAATTTTTCTTCAAAAAGCCATAACTTCTTCATCTGGAAGCCATTTTTAAAGCCGTTTTTATTTTAATCGGTCTAATTTTTCGAAATCTTTCCATTGGAACACTTAGTTTCAGCGTCTACAGCTTCAGTTTCTGTTAAAATAGAAAGTCCATGCCAAGTTATTCTTGACAGCACCAACTACTTCTAATGGTGGTCCTACATTGTGAATTTACTTAGAATTAAGGTCTTTACAGGATAGCCTCAGGCCAAGAAACTAAACCTAAAGATGAAGATAAGGCAGTCAAATGGGAAAATAGGCAAGATCAATCACGTGGGTTGATAGGGATGTCTATTTCTCCAGACCTTAGATTTCATATCGCAGAAATTGATACCCCTAATGAAGCAATGAAACAACTCACGAAAGTTTTTGGAATTAAAAATGAAGTTAGAGCCCATCAACTCAAAAATGAGTTGCTTACGTTCGACCCCAATAATTTTTTTCCATTGAAGATTTTTCGTCCAAGTTCAAGACCCATAGACTTCTAGTGGAAGGTGTTAAGGTTAAGAAAGAAGATGGTAGCCTTACCTATTCTATTCTTACTAAGTTGGGACCAGCCTACTCTGTGTTTGTTCCCACCTTCCATTCTACTCGAGAAGCCTTTATTTCTCAAAGACAAGACTACAAATCCCCCTCTTTTGATGCCTTTTGTGATTCTTTAATAAGAGAACAAGAAAAACTCTTACATCTTGGTCTTCTTAATCTTGGAAACTCTTCTAAGAAAGCCTTAGCCACCCAGCACCAACCAAATTCAAAGAATCCTAAGAAGCAGTATCCTAAAAAGAATGGTCCTAAACGAGACAAGGGTCCCAAGCAATTTCATTCTCAAACTGAAAAATCAATTCAACAAAATGATAAGGCAAATAAAAGCAAAGGGAAGAAGACTGATAGACATTGCAACTTTTGTAATCGAGATGGCCACTTCGAATCCAAATGCTTTAAGAAGATGGAAGCCTTGGAAACAGCAATGAAAAAGCATAACATCCATTTGGAGCACTCTTCAACTTCAACTTCATCTTCAGGAATAGCACTTTATGCATGTGGTTGTCAAGCATCTCGGTCTGGTTATGCACTAAATGTATCTTCTTCTTCTCATTCCCATGAGTGGCTCATTGATTCTGGAGCTTCTTATCACATGGCCAAAAACAAGGCCATGTTTTCTTCTTTAAATGATTGTAACACCAAAAATATATATGTTGGGGATGATAGATCTCTTAGTGTTGTAGGGACTAGAACTATTCATCTAGACAATGGTCAATTTAATGATGTATTATGTGTTCCAACCTTATCCTGCAACCTTCTATCTGCATATCAGATAACTCATTCAGGTGAAGGTAAAATCGTTGAATTCTCACCTCATGATGTTGTAATTAAGGACCTAAGACATCTTAGATAGATTTTAGCCACTAGCATTGTTGATGATTCTACAAAGTTGTATAAGTTTAACAACTTTGGGTCATCAACTCTTCCCTCAATATTTGTTGCCCATAATGATGAAGTGAGCAAACTTTGGCATGAGCGATTTGGTCACTTAAACTATCGCTCCCTTCAAAATCTATGTAAAGAAAATATGGTGACAGGTATTCCTATCGTATCTTGCAGAGATGGTATTTGTTTCGGATGTGTACTCGGAAAACATCATCGGGATAGTTTTGGAAAACGTGCCTCTTGGCACGCCTCAGCCCCTTTATAGCTTGCACATAGTGATTTATGTGGTCCACTTCTAGTTGTTTCATTCTCTGGCTACAAGTATTTCTTAACTTTCATTGATGATTTCTCCAGACACACTTGGGTATACTTCTTAAAACTCAAGAGTGAAGTATTTAACATGTTCTTGGCCTTTAAGGCCTTTGTTGAGAAACAATTTGGACATCAAATTCTTAAGCTAATATCTGATAATGGCAAAGAATATGTTAACAACAAATTCATCAACTTTTGCACTGAGCATGGCATTCAGATGCTTCAATCTAAAGGACTTAATCTTAATTTTTCGGCAAAAGCAATTAACTGTGCAAATTACATAGTAAATCGCACTCCTACTAAAGTTTTAAAGAATATCACTCCAGAAGAAGCATGGAGCTCAATTAAACCAGATGTAAGTCACTTTCGTGTTTTTGGAAGTGAAGCATGGGATCATATTCCAGATGAGAAACATAAAGCTTTAGAACCTAAGAGTGAAAAATGTATTTTTGTTGGATATTCTGAAGATGTCAAAGGATATAGACTTATTCCACTTAAGTCCAAAAATGTTATCATTAGAAGAGATGTAAAGTTTGCTGAAAATATAACGGCCTACGAGCCTAGTTTTGCGGATGTGCCACCTCTCTCTTTCCCTTCTACTTCTGAAAACATTTCTTCTTCAGATGATGACAGCGAGGATGACAATCCTCCCCCACCATCTCAGAATCCTCCTTCAGCTCCTCAGCTTCCAAAATGGGTCCGTGCTACTCAGGATGCAGCAGGTGCTCTTGCAGGTGATCCTCAGATCAACGACGTACACGTCCTCATTTCGATAGAGCCTCTTCTTTACTGGCTCAAGCTTCAGCGAATTATGATCCTGACACCTTTGCAGAAGCTTCAGGCCATCCAGATTGGGACCAGTGTTTTAAGATTCGGCCGAGTTGGTCCAAGTCAAGGCCTCACCAGGTCGACTCGGCCAGTGAACCGGTTCAGTCGGCCGAGTTGTCTAACAACTCGGCCGACTCAGTAATAACTCGGCCGGTCGGTCGAGTCCGAGCCTACTTGGTCGGGTTGGATGACAACGGCCCGTGAATTAAAAAACAACAATTTTTTTTAATTTTTTGCTTTTGGGGGACTCTAAGGTTTTCACGATGATACTTTAATGGTCTTTTGTCCCTAAATAAGTTTATCTCGCTTGATCTTGAGAGGTTTGTTTAGGTGGTATCACATATGTAGTAGAGATTCCTTAAGGGATAGCTTCATTCTACTTCAAAACCTTCCAATAGGTTCTTTGCCCCTTTCTTAAAGAAAACTTAACTTTGTTGCCCCAACCTTGGCCCTCCAAAGATGAGCATCGAGCCTTGAGTTGATTCCACGTGGTGCTACACCCCTTGATGAGCCTCCAAATGCTAAAACACTAAACTTAAAAGCTTGGACATTGAACTATTTGATGTTATGCCCAAATGGACTGAAGATGCCCCCTGGTTGGCCTTGACCCTATTTTGGTGGCTGGTGCCTTCTTCC
Source organism: Pinus tabuliformis (assembly GCA_031772625.1). Taxonomy (NCBI): domain Eukaryota; kingdom Viridiplantae; phylum Streptophyta; class Pinopsida; order Pinales; family Pinaceae; genus Pinus; species Pinus tabuliformis. The sequence continues at coordinate 86,676,102 of CM062814.1, read as the reverse complement.
AAACCATAGATGAGGATGGTTATCATTGAGATGACTTAGGAGGGCTAGCACATCCCTCTTTGATGCCAATGCTTACCCTTAGGGGTGCCATGTCACTCACATGCTTGAAAAGGGTGACATAGGGTCTCTCCTAGATGACATCATGGTGGAGGATGCACCTTTTGAAGATGTACACATGCACTTAGGAACTTTCTTGGAGTGAGGAACACTCTTGGACCCTTGTATTAGTTCCTTGATGACTTATAATCTATTTTGGAGGATAACGCCATTTCTAGCCTCCTTGGTTATGTGTTTTTGTTTTGACCTCTATATCATCATCATGTATGTATTGGACAGTGCACTGGGTGCCATTTTGATATAATAGATATATTCATGAGCCTACTTTGATCATCTGTTGTCTTCTATCTATATTCTAATGTTGTGTGTTTGGAAACATGAATGAAAATCTTTAAAATTATGTTTTTTTATAAAAAAAATAAATATTTAATGTATTTTTTACAATCACTGAGTCATTGAAATTGAGCCGACCGAGTCGATACCGAGTCGGAGTCGGAGTCGTAGACGGAGTCGACCCTCAGCCGAGTCGGAGTCGGAGTTTTAAAACATTGATTGGGACGCAACTATGAATGAAGAATATCGTTCATTATTGGCAAATGATACATGGGATCTTGTTCCTCTTCCAAAAGGACAAAGACTTGTTATATGCAAATGGGTTTACAGAACCAAGTTTGCACCAGATGGAAAAGTTGATAAACATAAAGCTTGTCTCGTTGCTAAGGCTTTTTCACAAGTTGAAGGCATTTACTATACTGAAACCTTCTCCCCTGTTGCCAAAATGAACTCTATCCGCCTTGTTCTTTCCCTTGCTGCCTCTTTCAAATGGGAAGTCCATTAGATGGATGTTAAATCTACCTTCTTGCATGGGGACTTGCCTGAAGAAATCTATATGGAACAACCTCCTCGCTTTATACAAACAAAATCCAGCCTTGTATGTCGGCTTAAGAAATCCCTTTATGGTCTCAAGCAAGCCCCTCGGGCTTGGTATGCCAAAATGGATAGCTTTCTTTTAAATACTGGCTTTTCTAGGTGTCATTCTAACAATATTGTCTACACCAAGAAAGTGGGTAAGTGCCTTATCATTCTTGTTCTTTATGTTGATGATCTTATCCTTATTGGTAGTGATCCCAACCTTATAAACCATGTGAAGTCCAGCCTTAGAAAGAAGTTTGAAATGACAGACTTAGGACACTTGCATTATTTTCTTGGTCTTTAAGTCTTGCAAACCAAGGAAGGTATTTCCCTTTCCCAGTCCAAGTATGCTTGTGATCTTCTACGCCATTTTCACATGGAAGACTGTAAGCCAACCCCTTCTCCCTTTCAGTCTAGAGCCAAACTTTCAGTCACTTGTACTTCCCCTGAAGTTGATGCTACCTTATACCGTCAGCTTGTAGGAAAACTTTTGTATCTGACCCATACTCGTCCTGACCTTTCCGTTGTTGTTGGCCTTATTGCTCGGTTTATGCAAAACCCACATGCAAGTCATTGAAAAGAAACTAAAAGAATACTTCGCTATGTTCGAGGTACAATTTAGTTTGGGATTCATTACAGTGCAGAGGCATCTCCTCTATTGGTTGGTTTCACTGGTTCCGACTGGGCTGGTGACCCTGATGATCGGAAGTCTACTGTAGGTTATGTCTTCACTCTCTGGACCTATTACATGAGCTTGCAAGAAACAAAGTGCCATTTCTCTTTCTTCAACAGAAGCAAAGTATCGCGGCGCCGTAGAAGCTAGTAAGGAAGCCATGTGGCTTCGTCAGATCCCATCAGAGTTTGGTTTTCAACAACAACATCCAACTACACTTTGGTGTGATAATCAAAGTGCCATTCAACTATGCAAAGATCCAGTCCAACATCACTGCATCAAACACATTGAACTACACATGCACTCATCAAAAAGCTCATTCATGACCATGTTCTTCAAGTGCAATATTATTCAACCGATTATCAACTTACAGACCACTTTACAAAGGCTCTCACAGAGGCGAAGTTTGCTAAACTTCAATTTATGGTTGGAGTTCAGGAAGTTGTCACTAAGGGGGGATAGGCTCTAATGCCTCTTTCCTTCTCCTATTGTGTCATATGTGTACATCCTTCAATCCTATCCCAAGTTGTTCTTAAGGGGGGATGTTAGGATATTCCGACACATAGGAAATAGTTAAGTATAACTTGGTCTAGTGTAGAGTTAGGTAAAGTGTGTTTCTTTACTACGTACATTTGTAACTTACAATTTGACGGTCATGATATGTTCTAGACATGAAATGATCCGACGGTTCATTCTCTCCTCGGTATTACCGACACTTGATCCGTGGCTTAACACCTGATTGGTCCATGATCTCTATTTAAAGAGCATGGAGGGTCATTTGCAGGGTGACCGTTCATGAGAGAAGCTTATGTAACTTTTATTTCTCTTATTAATAAATTGCCTAAAGTGGTCACGTTGGCTCAGGTCATGCACTGTTTCCCTCTTTAAGGGTTTTAACCATGTCAAGAATACTGGTGTATTGATTTGTGATCTGTTTGTGAGCGGTGTCCTTCGGTGTTCTATCTGAGGAACTTACCCTGTAAATTCCTACAACATAGTGCAGCTCAAGCAAAGTCGCGTAGTAGTTGGTGGGCAGTAGAGCCAGACATCAACAATGCAACAGGAGATGGTGCAGAGATAGAGTGATGCTTCAATGAGTTGCATCACTAGAGCACATTCCTCGCGAATAGGGAGTGTTGATTTTTATAGCATCAGATGTGCTCTTGCCTCAAGATTTTGTAGAGAGGCTAAGACACATGCATTCTCCAATACCCTAGAATTGTTTGGGAAAATTTCACCTAGAGATGATTTAATTAAAATAATTAAATTTTTTAAATAGTTCCCTAAATCTAAACTTAGAAAATCTAGTTAATTAAAGGGTATTAATTAAATTAGGTGTGAATCTTCTAGAAGAAGATGAGGATCAAGTGCCAATTAATCTTAGTCGTTGATTATGTTTTAATCTTGGTCGTTGGAGCTCTAATGAGAGATTATAAGGAGTTCGATGGGCACTTGGAGAACACATCAAGTGAGAGATCAGAACTCGAGTTTCTCAAGATTAGCAGCATTGAGTTGCCGGAGTGAGATCGAGTGATACTCTGCAGTGAGGAGCAGAGATAGTAGTCCTGAGGAGAGTTTTCCCAGATCCGAAGAGTGCAAAGCAGAGAAGGCTTAGAGCAGTTCAGAGAGGCAGCGCAGAGCTTCAAAGGGAGTTTGAAATCCAACTGGGAGAGCCGAGATCCAGTGCCAGAAGTCGAGGTGTGAGACCGAAGGGCCAGAGGGTCGATTTTCCATATAGCAGGAGATCAGCACGGGAGGTGACATAGAGCCTAGTAGTTGTGATGCAGAATTGTGTATCTGAAACAAGAAGAACAGATCTAGCACTGAGCAGTGAAGCCAATAGCTGCATTTGGTAGCAATTTGAATCCCCTTGAAGGGATTGCATAATCCTTACCGAGAAGCAGAGATTCCGAAGAAATCTCTGAGAGAGTCAACTCCAAGAGGTATGATTTCTAGTTCGTGAGTTTGCAAAGACAGAGGGAGTGACACAGAGCCTCAGCGTAGTGCTTGAAGGACGCAGTTTCTGCCAGGGCAGCCGGGGCAGAAATCCATCGGAAAAGAGCGAAGACACATAGAAGGGGAATTTTCTCCTCAAAGGAATTTTCTCGCCAAAATTCTGAATTCTTCACTTGTCAGACAACAGATCAGTGTTGAGCAGTGACTAGACGAGTCAATTCCACTGTTTGGGTGAGATGCAATTACACAGGCTCAGAGATCAGGGCAGGTTGGAAGGAGCTTCCAACTATGTCATATGGAAGACCAGAATCTTAGATGTTCTGGAGGAGTACGATCTCGAAGCCTACATCAAGAGTGTTGTGGTTGTTCCCACACCCAATGATCAGAATAAAAATTACAAGCCCAAGCAGGGGAAGGCGAAGAGGTTCATACTCGATGGAGTTTGAGATCATGTGGTCTCACACTTGTAGGGCAAAGATACAACCCGAGAGATGTGGGAAGCTTTGCCTTCACTGTATGAAGGTTCTTTTGAATAGCGGAAGATGTACCTAGAACAAAAATTGCAGCGAACATTGATGCAGAAGGGAGAAGGGGTCAACTCCTATCTTCAACGTCTTCAGGACACCAGAGACCAGTTTGCTGCAATGGGGTCTACTCCTCAGTCTACCGCGATGGTAAAGATGACCCTGAATGGAGTCTCAAATGAATGGCAAGTCTTCATCCAAAGTATATTGGGAAGGGAAAGACTACCTTCATGGGAGGAGATGTGGGCAACCCTTCAACAGAAGGAATTAAGGAGAGATCTGGTTAAGGTCAACCTCAATGATAGCAGTAGGATTGTCACGAAGACCAAGGAGGAGGAGGAGAATGCAGCTCTAGCATCAAAGGGACAACAGCAACAGAAGTAGAAGAAGAACATTTCGAAGGTGAAATGTTTCAGATGTGATGAGATGGACCACTTTGCATCCCAATGTCCTTTGAAGCAAAAGGATAAGGATGAGAAACATGATCCTAAGGCTACTCCAACAAAAATTGACGAAGATGAGTTTGCCATGAGTGCCCACACATCTCCAGTTGGGAAATTGGGCGATATAGAATTGTAGTCGGGAGGACTACATGTGGGCAAGATCCTTGAGGAACCCACCCCTTGGATCAATTCGTTGCTACGGGAGCCCGAGATTCAGCAGTAGCGAGATGGACTTAGTGTCAGATGACGCAGTGGGTTGTTTGGAGAGACAGATGCAGTAGCCTGAGACCAGAGACTGATCAGTGCAGAGCAAGGTTGGTAGCGGTGCAGGTGGCACAGTGCAGAAGTCAGCAGCAAAGCAGAAGATTCAGAGGGTCAAAGACTAGTAGCAGTCAGATTCCAACATTCACATGGTATTATGTTGAACACAATTAGTTCAGAAATTTGGGATGCATTTCCGTTGATGAGGAGCCGCAATTGGAAAATGACGCAGTGCAGAGCTAGCAGTGGCAGTGTTAGCAGCAGATGCAGTGAGAGCTATAGTACAGATGCAACAGTGGAAGTGTTAGCAGCAGATGTAGCGAGAGCTATAGTACAAATGCAGCAATGGCAGTGGCAATGTCCTGGGCAGCAACACAGTGTTGGTGGCAACAACAGTGCGGAAAGGAGATGCTTCAGAGACAAAGCAACATGCAGTTGGACATTGTTGCTAGAGCACTTTCCGAGCTAACAGGGAGTGTTAGTTTTTGGTAGCATTGTGTGTGCTCTATTCATAAAAATTGGTGGAGAGGCTAAGACACGAGTTCTAAAGAACCAAAAATCATGTGGTGAAATTCCACCCGGATTGTATTTTATTAAAATAATTAATATTTTTAATGGGGTTCTCTTGTCGCACAAAAGGTCTAGGCACCGCGACAACTTTCAGATTGGGGGTTGTCTCCCTGGTCCCCAATCTCTCCATTTAAGTTGTCTCCCTACAGCAGGCTAAGGGGGGTAGACCCTATGGAAAAATGGAATGAAGAAGAACTATTTGGGAACCAACCAGTTCAAGAGACACAGTGAGGCGATCAAGTACTTGATTAAGATTTAGCAAGACATAGGATTTGATTAGATTTTAAATGATTGATACCAATTGATGAGCGCCAGTATTGCAGCAAGAATGTTGCAACTCCTGGGCTACCAACTTTACTTTTATCAACCCAGTAGATCGTAACAAACTTGAAAGCGTCAGTGCTATATGCACAAGTACTAGTTCTCACTGTAGGTTGTCACTTGGTCAGCCGACGTGAGATCACTAGGAGCTCAAGCCAACTTCTATAGATTTCAGAAAAAGCTCTACATGTGATGAAAGGAAAGAAAGATTACTCTACAGATGCTATTCTAATTGCAGAAAGGAAAAAGACTGGAATGTAAAGCAAAACCTAGTAAACCCTAATTAACAAGCTAATTCTACTTTTGCCAAAAACACTATGAAAACCATGAAAGAAATGCCATTACCTACTCAAGGAAGTAAACAACATCTAACCATGCTATTTCTGGAAGTAAATAAGCAAAAAACATATTTTTGGATTTTTATGTGTTTTTATGTGAATTTAACATGCATCTAATTTATTGTGTGTGAGTGTGGCAGCGAACAGGTGGCGTTAGAGGGCGGTTTTGGAGCTTGGGAGGATGTAGGATGGTGTGGATGGGTCCTAGGAGGTCTTAGGTGGCCTTCTGGAGGATTTTCCCACACTCGGCCTTCAAAAGAAATCCTACAGGAAAAACTACTGGAGGATACAAGAAAACTACAGAAGGAAAACAAGAAACTACAGGAAGCCTACAGGAAGAGGCCGAGAGCAATTTTCGTTGTTTTGAGAGTGTGAGAGTGGGTGGAAAAGGTGGATGAAGGTTGGAATGAAGTGTTAGGGCGCCTAAGGTCTACCATGAATCACTAGGAGAGAGAAAGTTGATTGGGTTTGCTCAAGGAGAGAGAAAGAAGTTCTATGAAAAATGAAGGAAACTAGGGCAGAATTGAGGTGAGGTTTGGGAGACCTATAGGGCATGTATCAGATGGAGGGTGTGATTGCTGGTAAGCTGGCCTACTGCTGGGAAAGATCTGCTGTATAGAAACTAACAGTCAACCAAGAAAATCAAGCAACCAATGAAATGAGTGCATCCTAGGAAAAGCAGAGTTTTGCATTAAAATGGCCTACACTGTGATGTATAGAAGGAAATGCTAGGAAATACTGTAAGAAAGGAAAGCATGCAAAAGGACTATTGCAAATCAAGAAGTGAACATGATAAAAAAGATCTAAAGCAAAGCAAAACTGGACTATCAACCTACTAGAGAGCTGCAAACACTAGAAGTCCTAGGAATGAGGAAAATTTGTGTTTTTGGGGCAGAAAGAGATTCTTTGCCCCAAATCATGGTCCTAGAGGGAGGAAGAAAGGCCAAGACACTGTTGCTAGCCTTTTGAATCTTCTCTGATCACTGCTTAACTTGCTACAGAAAGCACAAATGGAAACAAGCTACTAAATCATTAAAAGCAACCTATTCTTAACCATAAGAGAAATACATCTAACAACAAACTAATCTACAAACTGAAGTAAAACATACAAATACAAGTAAAGAGAAGCTTGGCTGCTTGGATTGGGCCATAACCCAAGAGCTTCAGCCCTCTGAGGTAACTCAGTGCTAGCTCAAAAAGGATTCCATCTTCATTATCAAAAAATAGCAAGATTACCTAAAACTGTCATAAAATAGTAAGCTCGAAATTTGAGCAGAGTTTACCCAAGTGAAAAGTTGACCCTAGTGAGGCCCTAGGCATCTCTACTTATACATCTGAAGCTACCAACAACTTCCTTAAAATCAGGGAGGCTTGGCTCCCAAAACTCGAGATAACTATCAATCATCTTCCACTTGCTCGGTTGCCTTCTAGTGCATGATTCGACTGCTTGTACTCCGACCTGAATGAAGGGGAATTTGAAGTGAGGAGCAATAAATGAGGGGGATTCCCTCCTATAAGCCCTCTCCTCTATCTACTTCGAGTTATTGCTGCAGTTTGACCACTAGATCCTTGACTTTGACCTCGAAATCCATCTATAATTTGCATTAAATACATGTTAGACCACATGGCATAATAACTAACTCAACTCACCCTATAAGCATAAATATAATCAGAAAATCATACAATAATCTACGAGAATGGTTGATTTTCCTAGGTTAGGAGGTAAAATGAGCCCACATAATTACCCATTTATGAGGCTCATCATCACCCCCTACTAAATGTGTTGCTCATCCTTTGAGCAACCTAGTCAATCTCTTGGTCTTTCATAGCCCTGGTGGCCTCCCTAGCATTCCAGGCTTGTGATATGGTCTGCTCATGTTCTCCATAAAATCCTGTCTTTCTGTCTATGTCCTTCTACTGCTCCTTCTCTTCTTCTTCTCTTCTGCCTTCCAGCATACCTAATATGAGTGGAGGACTCAGTTTGAGGCCAATCCAATTGACCTTCAGCCTTTGCATGGAGTGCTTGTACATTGGCACTCTTTTCAATGCCTCCTTCAGCATCATGGGGGAATGGTATTCTCTGATCTGCAAGCTGTGGGGTAGGGTGTTCCATCTTTTCATGCATGCATGCACACAGTCATCCCCAAGTAGCCTAAGCTTATCTTCAAAGTGTGAAATAGCTTGTTCCTGATTGGCTAGATATTTAGGGGCAATCTGAGGGTCATTGGCAAGCAGGTTGTGTGTGCTGATGAGTGCCATAGGATCTGATGGCTCAGCTCTTATCATCAATGGTTCATTCTGCTCTTTTATTAACAATCTTTTCATTTCTGCTGCCCTCAATTCTTCATGGTTCATCCATGACGCCATGGCCATTAATTGCAGATCCCCTAGCTTGGCATTGGGGTCCCACACATTCAGGTCTGTGAGGGCCATGTTGTGTAGATAGAACTCTACCATCTTTGCTTTGTCCTCGGAGGTGCTTTGGTCACACAAATCCATGAACTGCCTGTAGTCTTGGAAAGGCATTATGCCTCTTTGTGCCAAAGTTTTTATTTGGAATTGAAGCCATTGATCCTTCAGATAGAGGCCATAAGATTTGGCTAGTGTTCTGCATTGTAATGCTTCTATGGATAAGCTGGCCATGTATGCCAAATGAGTCTCTTTCTCCTACAGTTGCCTCCTTAGTAATTCATTCTCATTCTCAAGGTGGCTTCTTGTAATGGCTTCTCTGTCTCTGAGAGCACTCAATTCCCTGCCCATTTCCCTGAGTTTGTCTTCCATGTGGCCAATATCCTCAACTCCTTTGGACTTGGCTATCTGCATCCACCTATGCGTTCTCACTCTCTCTTTTTCCAATTCGAAAAACAGTGGAATTGCAAATTTCTATGGGATTATCTTGCCTCCCTCAAGTAGTCTGTAATAGGAGTCAAGATTAGGTTGGGGGTCAGGTTCTTGTAGCTCTTGTGCTTCCTCTTTCACCTCTAGCTGTCCTCCTATCTTTTCCTCAAGTTTTTGTGTCTCCTGTAGTTTGGACAGTGTCTCCTGTAGGACTGTTTTAGCCTCCTATAGGTCTGGTTTGGGGTCCTGTAGAATTGCCTTTCCCTTCCATGTAGAAGATCTTGTAGTCCTCCTTTCATAGGTTATGGGTGTCTTGGAAGGAGATTCTTTCACCTTGGCAAATGGTGAATCTTCAATGTTAATGGGAGTCTTTGATGAGGGCTAAGGTTTTCCTGTTTTAATTCTGGTACTCTTCCTTGCCCTGAAATACATGGAGGTTTTTCTTTTCCTCTTCTGCTTCTACTTGACTGGTGTACTAAGGGCAGTGAGGGCAACTGTTGCTTCTCTTTCCAAAGTTTCAGGGGACTCTTCTCTTTGCTCTGCCCTCTCTGCCTCCTTTTCTCCCTCTTCTGTCTCTTTTTCCTCCTCCTGCTCTATCTCTTTTTCTACCTCCTGTTCTGTCTCTTCAACTCTCCCCTCCTCTATTTATTTTCTTTCCTCCTTCCTCTCTTGCTCTGCTATGTCACCACTGGCTTCATCTTCTCCTCCTTGCTGTTCTCCCTCCTCACTGACAACAGGACTGACATCATAAGTTAATGCCTTGATGTCATCCTCAACTGTCATATTTCTGAAAACTTCCCATGCTATAGGGATTGTAAGGGTATGGAGGGCTTCTTCTACTAGGATCTTGATTAGGCCATGGTGAGCTAGCTGTTGTGAATTTCCTTCTTGTACCTTGGTGCTGGAGTCAATGAGGGACTGAAGGAGAAAGTAAGGGATACTGAGCTTTTGATGTGTTGGGGTATCCATGCCATATCTCAATTCTTAGAGGATTCTGAAATGATATCCATAAACAATGTTGTACCTCCCCTCACAAGAAATGTATTTGATCACTTGGTATCTAACCTCATCCCAGGGATATGGTACACTATCCCTCCTAATTCCATTTTTGTCTTCAACAGGGGTTTCATTATCTTGGAAAAATTTCCTCTTGGCAGCCTGGCCAATTATTTTCTCATCTTCACTCCAAGGTAGCCCAAGAGGAAGGATAGTGACCCTACTAATGAATTCAGGGGTTATTTCAATGGAGAGGCCTCTAATGGTTACAGTAGCATGAGTTCTTGTATGAGGGACCATAGAGAGAGCAAATTCATGGGCAATTTCATCATCAAACCCTCTAAACTTCTCAAAGAAATTCATCCTGTTTGCCCATGTAAATATTTCCACCACTTGAGGATGTGCATGGAGTCTAGTGGAGTTAGTGGGCTCTTTTCTCATAAACCCCCTTGTCATACTGCCTGTACTTCTTTTGAAAAACTAGATATGGAGGTGGAGACAAAGAATTTTGAGTGAAATAGAAAAACAGAGGGGATTGTGTTTTATTTTTTATTTTTTATTTTTTTTAAACAATTTTTTTTTTTTAATCTATTTCTACCCTCTTAAAGACTCATTTTATCTTCAATTTGAGACCAACTCTTTCACATTTTGATATTCAACAAAGGGCATTCATGAACCCTATCTCTTCAGACTGAAATTCGTGACAAAAATCACGTTTCCTCCCTTCAAAATGACTCACTGCCCCTCCTGTAGAAGCCCGTTGTCCTTCCTCTAGATTTCCTATAGGTGCTCCTGTAGAAAATGCCGAGAGCAAAAATATGGAGGAAATCGATAGAGGATGGTGGATACAAAGCTGTGGGGGCATAAGAAGACTGTTGTTTGGCTGAGTTACGAGGAGAAACTAAAGAAAAAGTGGTGAGAATGCGTAGGGAGGAGTGCTCATTAACTTTTATGGCTATTTTCGATTATGAGTGTTGAGCTGGCAAGGTGTACGTTGCCCAAATTAGGACCGTTGGTCCCCACTTGCTTGATCATCATGACCCCCCTCGTAATCATCTCCTCATTACTACATCGGAGTTAACTCTTCCTCCCACTAGCTATCCTTCGCATCTTTTGCTTGAGTTGACTGTGTGCACGTGTAGGTGATATCTCGGTTAAGTGGAGTCAACTAAATGAAAGTGGCCAACTTAACTGGCCACCTTTCCCTCTTTCGATTTCAACCATCTTGTTGCCTTCGTATGATTCCTAATTACACAAATGCAGATAGAGGAGTGACTTAGCTACTTACCTGTAATCCAAATGTATTTGCTTCCATCGACTATGAGGTGTTGTGGCTTTCTCTATTGCATGCCTTCATTTTCCTTCATGCATGTTGTCTCTGCTTGCCGATGTGTTGTTGTGTGTTTTTACAGGTTCTTCTTTTGCTGGAGCTGAGCTGCATGTGCCTTTTCAACCTTCAGATATGCTGTCCCTTGCTGTTGGTGCTGGACTTCTATGGGATCAGCTGCTACAGGAATTCCTGTAGCTGCTTCTCCCCTTGAAACTTCAATTATTTCCCTGTTCTTGGAGCTCAAGAATGATGCCAGAGGTGGAGCTGAATGATGGAGGGATAGTAGGTAAGCGTCAGGTAGAGTTAATGGTGCCTTTTCCTCCTTTTATTTTTGTTTTTTTTTCAAAACTGAAAAACTGTTTTTTCTGTGTCTTTTCTTGGAAAGGAAAAAAATAATAATGATGCTTGGAGTGTGATGCAGGCTTGGAAATGATGGCAAGGAGGTTTGAAAATGGTAAGAGGGATTATAGGTTCCTCATGAAGCTTTTCTTGTCCCTCAAACTGCCTCCTGTAGACACTTTTGGCTCTCTGTGATTCCTACAGGAGCCTCCTGTAGAAAAAACAGTTTTGGAAGAAGAGGTACAGTGGGGTGAAAGAGATGCTAAAAATGATGGAGGAATGTGTGGAGAAGATGAGATGGATGTTGGTATGAATGTCAAGGTCCCCTTGGCACCTTCTTCTGCATCCTGTAGTCCTCCTACAAACCTGCAATGCAATAAAAATTCATTTCTCTCTTTTTGTTGTTTTTTTTTTAAACAACTAGGGCGTCTCCGAGAGGTTTTCACCTTAATTCCTTACCCTAGGCACCTCCAATGGAGGTTTTCACCCAGGGATCTTAATCTTTTCCCTTTTTTTTTGACATCACTGGGTCGCCTCAAAAGAGGTTTTCAACCCAATGATGGGACTCAAGTGCCTCATGGAGGTTTTCACTTGAGTCCTTATTTTTTCACTTTTTTCTTCAGTGAGTGGGTGAAGTGGAAGCTAAGAAATACTCCACTACCATCACTGTTTTATTCAAATGTTCAATAAAATCTCGCTTGGAGAGGGGTTTCTTGTAGACTTTCAACCAATGTCCATTGACAAGCATGGAGATGGCTTCATCATCAATGGTTATGATCAGGAACTGAACCATTGTCATTGCATTTCTCCACAGTGTAGGGTCCCAGCCATCTTGTCCTCAGCTTGTCTTTGAAATCCTTGTATCTTGAATCATAGAGTAGTGCCCAATCTCCCTCTTGGAATTGCTTCTCCCTGATATTTCTATCATGCCATATCTTTTTCTGAAGCAGAACTACCTCTGTATGGAGAAAGGCTTGCAATTTGTATTCATCCAATCCATTGAGCTGAAGTAATCTCTCTTTCTGTGCATGGCTGAGGTCTAGGTCCAGTTGAGCTATCATCCTTAGGGTATTGAATTCAAACTCTATTGACAGCAAAGCCTTCTTCCCATAGACCAGTTCATAGGGTGTGAACTCGATGGTGGTCTTCCATGTTGTTTTGTAGGCCCAAGTGGCCTCAACTAATCTGTCCGCCTAGTCTTTTCTGTTGCTGCTCACTACCTTGGTTAGGATCCCTTCTAATGCTCTGTTAGTGGCCTCCACTTGCCCATTGGCTTGTGGATGGTAAGGGGTGGAAGTCCTATGCTTGATCTTATGATGTGTGAGCAAGTCTTCAATCAGGTTGGAAGTGAACTGACTGCCTTGGTCTGTGACCAACTCTCTCGGATACCCGAACTTGTAGAATATGTTTTCCCTCAAAAACTCAGCTACTTTTTCCTCTGTCGCTGCTTTGATTGCTTTTTTCTCCGCCCACTTTGTCAGGTAGTCGATGCACACAATGATGTACTGCTTCTGCTTTGAAGGGGGGTTGATAGGCCCCACAAAGTCCATGCCCCACTTCTCAAATGGCTCAAAGGTCACTTGAAGTTGCATGGGCATTTCATCCTTTGGAGTGTGTTTCCCCATCCTTTGACACCAATCACACTGGCTCGTGTATCTCCTCACATCCTGATGAAGAGTGGGCCAGTAGTAGCCTGCTTGTAATATCGTGAAGGCGGTTCTTTTTGCTACAAAATGACCTCCACAAGGCCGTCATGACAGGTGAGGAGGATGTCAAAGACTTCCTCCTACCTGACACATCTTCTCAAGATCTGATCTGGGCCAAATTTGAAGAGATTGCCTCCAATCCGGGTGAAAGTGGTGCTTTTCCTTACTATCTTGCTCTTCTCTTTTGAGGATAGGTGTGGTGGGAACTGTGTCGAAACCAAATAATTTGCTATATCAACAAACCATGGAGAGAGTACTGATATAGCAAATAGGTGTTCATCTAGCATTTGGTCATCCACCATTCCTCCTTCACCTACAGGCAAATTTACTCTAGACAAAAAGTCAGCAACAACATTCTCTTTACCAAGCTTATCAATAATGGTCAAATCAAATTGTTACAGTAAAAGCAACCATCTAATAATGCGAGCATTTACATCTGGTTTGTTCATTAAATATCTAATTGCAGCATGATCAGTGTGCACAAAGGTTTGATAGCCTGTGATATAATGTCTGAATATTTTTAAGGAATGCACGATAGCTAGGAGTTCCTTCTCGGTCACTGTATAGTTTAACTTTGCCTTTGACAGGTTTTTGCTTATAAAGTATATGGCATAAGATAGCTTTTCATCAATTTGTCCTAAGGCTGCTCCTATTGCTTTGTTCGAGGCATCTATGTGAATGTGAAAGGGTAGGGCCCAGTTTGGGCCTCTGAGAATTAGGGCAGTCACTAGCTTGCTCTTCAAGGTATCTAGGGCTTCTTGACAGTTTTCCGACCATATGTACTCAACATCTTTGCCTAGGAGACCAAACAAAGAAGAGGCTAACTTGTTGAAGTCTTTAATGAATCTCCTGTAATATCCAGCTAAGCCTAGGAAGCTTCTGACATCTCTCAACTTTTGAGGAGGTGGGACCCTTTGGATGATGGAAATTTTGTTGGGGTCCACCTGCAGTCCTTGTTGATATATTGCATGACCTAGCACAGTCCCTTCAGTCATCAAAAAATCACATTTTTCCGGACTGATGGACAGGTTCATCTCAATACACTTACCTAGAGCTTTTCGTAGGTTAGATAAAGCTTCCTGAAAGTCAAAGCCATAAGGAGTAAAATCATCCATGTATATTTCTACTGCATCATGAACTAGTTCAGAAAAAAAAAATCAATACCGCTCTTTGGAAAGTGGCTAGAGTGTTGCACAAACCAAAAGGAAGGACCCAGTATGCAAAGGTATCCCAAGGACAAGTGAAAGTGGTCTTATCTTGGTCTTCCAGGCTTATTTAAATCTAATTGTACCCGCTAAACCCATCTAGGAAGGAGAAAAACTTTTTCCCTGCTAAACCGTCTAACACTTGATCTATGAAAGGTAAAGGAAAATGGTCATTTTTAGTGGCTTTGTTCAATTTCTGATTGTCAACACAGATTCTCCACTTACCATTTTTCTTTGGCACTAGCACCAAAGGAGAGACCCATTCATTGTCAGAGATGGGATAGATGAATCCTGCATCAAGCAATTTCTGCAATTCTTCCTTAACAATATCTTTAAGCGTTGGGTTCATCCTCCTTTGAGGCTGCCTGACTGGCTTACAATCTTCCTTGATGTATATATGATGAGTAGATAATGAAGGGTGCACTCCCTTCATCTCCTTATAACTCCAGGCGAAGGCATCTAGATGTTTTCTCAGTATGCTGCATAGCTCCTCCTCCTAGGAAGTAGATAGGGATGGATTGATTTTCAATGCTCTTTCTCGGCCGAACTCTATATTTTTAACATGGAGAGAGTGGGATCAGCCACACAGAGATCAGTTGAGGGGTTGTTTTGGGTTTCTCTTACTATGTCCTCTAATGGTGATACATTGGGAGGTGGATTATGAATCAAATTTTCAATCATATCATCCTCATCTTGCGGTTTACCCCCATAGCGATTTCTAATGTACAAAGTGGTGCAGAATAAACTTCATCCTCATCCTCCTCTTCCAACCAGAGAGGTAGATCATGTTCTAGCAAGGGTTGGGCAAGAGGATATGGGATTAACTGCTTGGACATGTGCCCGTTCTTTATGGTCATGTTCCCAGCTCGGCAACTAATGTAGGCATTGGCTGTAGCCAACCAGGGTCTTCCCAGAATGAGAGGATACCCAGTGAGCTTTGCCTTTGGCTAGAGAACTAAGAAATCAACAGGGTACTCCCAAGAATCAATGGAGACCATCACATCTTCCACAATCCCCTCAGGGGTCACTGTGGAGCAGTCTGCTAGTTGCAGCACTGTCGTGGTCTTCCTCAAGGAGCCTTGGAGGTTAAGTTTGAGCATTGTATCCTTTGTCATCACATTAGTGGCAGCGCCCAGATCAGTCAAGTTATGTGGGACCATTGTGCCATTGATGTGGACATCAACTACTGAGCTTCTAGGGTCCAGATATTTTGGACAGATTATCTGCCCCAACATCAGGTCGGACAGTTGTCTTATGACATTGATGGTTGGGGCATCTCTCTTGCACCTTCCTGGATGCCTAAAGCACTTCTCTTTGATCAACCTATTGTAGATAGACACATCTTTTATGGCTTAGAGAAGTGGTATCTTCAAACATAAATGTTCCAATTCTCCCAGGAGTTCAGTCTCTTCTGGGGTAGGTTGGATGTCGCGGATAGTCTCTCAGGAAAGGGTGGATTTGCTTTAGGTTTGCTTTCCTCTTTATCTTCCTCAACCTCCCTGGGTGGAGGCTGGCTATATGGGAGAACTTTCCCGGATATTAAGTTAATTTCTTGAATCTCCACAGCATAATTTGGGCATGATGGTTCCCCACTATACACTTGCTAAGCCTGTCTGTTGTTCGGGTTCGGATTTGGCTGGGCAGGCATTTGGGGTTGCCTTGGTGGAGCAAAAGGTAACGGTTGTGGTTGGGCAGGTGGTGGAGGCAGAAGAGCAAGAAGAGAGTTGTATTGGGGCCTCCACCCCTGATGAGATGCATTCCACTGAGGTTGCAGCTGAGCATAGGATTGAAATGAATGGGTGGTTGGCTGGGCATGAAATTGAGATGTGAAGGACCAAGGAGGAGGCGTGGACCAGGAAGGATGAGCAGGGGGCCCCTAAGAAGGTATGGAGGTGACTTGGTTGGGGTTGTAGTATGCCTGAGATGTCCCTTGCGTCCCCTGCTGGTATGTTCTAGGTCCATGCGGCCTCCTTTGGTTTATGTAATAGATCTGTTCAGTGACTCCTTCAACCCCTTGGCATGCAGTTTTATGTCCGGTCAAGGAAGGGCACTTATCTGTAATATGATTTTCTTCACAAGACTTAACAAACCTATATAGAGTTCAATGGACATTCATTCCTAGGATGCCTCCTGGTGCATCTAGGGAAAAAAATGGCCAAAGCCCTCTCTGCTTCCTCTTGTTTTCTTTTGATATGTAAGGTATCCATTTGCATGGCAAGAGTCTGCAGCATCTCACTCTTGAAGTCTTCCAGCATGTTTCCAATTTCACCTTTAATGGATGAATTGGAAGAAGAGGTATTGGCTATGGGTTGACTCCCCCTACCTTTCTTTCTGGCTGCTCTAGAATGGTTTCTAAAAACAGTCTTTATGTCCTCATAGGATAGTTGGTAGATGTCTCCCCCAGCCAGTAGATGGAGGGTGTCTAAAAGGTCTTCCCGAATTCCCCTGAGCAGGACCAACTTCAGAGACTCAGGGTCAAGTGTACACCTGGCCCTTTTGTAACTGAGCTGGAACCTCTCTTCATAGTCTTCCAGGGACTCATCACTTCCTATGGTCATTTGGAAGATTTCTTCTTTAGTATCTTTTGACCTACAATAGTCTCGATACTTGTTGTTAAAGGCCTGCTGCATCTGAGCCCAAGTTGTGATGCTATTGCCAGGTAATCCCATGAACCAGCGCAGTGCTGCGTCCTTGAGAGTAGAAGGGAACAGTTTCAACTTTTGTTTGTCTTCTACATAGTCATAAGTTCGACAGATGACGGTAAACTCGAACAAGAAGGTGTCAAGATCTTCTGTAGTCAGACCATGGAAGTGAGGTAGGGCTAAAGGACTTATATTCTTCATTTTGGTGTCCCCATTGGTCTCCCGAATGGGGAAGGTACCCTCTATTCTCACTGCATTTCCCCTAGCATTTCTGTTTTCAGCCATGGGCTCCAAAAGAATGTTTTCTTCTTCTTCTTTCCCTATAGGTTCTTCAAATATGTCTAGATGTTCACCTAAGGGTTCTTCTTGATTGCAGACACCGAAGAAGAGAGAAGGTTAGCTGTGTGAAGCAGTGGGGGTGTTGGGCAAAAATTTTCCTAAGTTATCTCTACTCCTACGAGGCATGAAAGGAAATATTTTTGGTTGGTTTTTTGTTTCTTTTTCCCCACACTGAAAGTACCTGCAGAAACTGAAATTGTGATTGAACAAAACAAATTGCAACTAGCTGAAATGAACTTGCTGAATGGAAATTTGCAGAATTGAAAAGGAAAGCAAGGAAATGCAGAACTGAAAGAAAAGAAATGACTAGTCTACTTTTGCCAAAATAAACTATTAGCAGAATGTTGCAATAGGAAATAGAAGAAAGCAGTAATCACAGAATACTCTGACACGTCCCTGACAACGGCGCCAAAAAGTGATGAGCGTCAGTATTGCAGCAAGAATGCTGCAACTCCTGGGCTACCAACTTTACTTTTATCAACCCGGTAGTTCGTAACAAACTTGGAAGTGTCGGTGCTATATGCACAAGTACTAGTTCTCACTGCAGGTTGTCACTTGGTCAGCCGACACAAGATCACTAGGAGCATAAGCCAACTTCTATAGATTTCAAAAGAAGCTCTATGTGTGATGAAAGGAAAGAAAGACTACTCTATGGATGCTATTCTAACTGCAGAAAGGAGAAAGACTAGAATGTAAAGCAAAACCTAGTAAACCCTAATTAACAAACTAATTCTACTTTTGCCAAAAACACTATGAAAACCATGAAAGAAATGCCATTATCTACTCAATGAAGTAAACAACATCTAACCATTTCTGGAAGCAAATAAGCAAAAAGCATATTTTTGGATTTTTATGTGTTTTTATGTGAATTGAGCGTGCATCTAATTTATTGTGTGTGAGTGTGGCAACAAACAGGTGGCGTTAGAGGGCGTTTTTGGAGCTTAGGAGGATGTAGGATGGTGTGGATGGGTCCTAGGAGGTCTTAGGTGGCCTTCTAGAGGCTTTTCCCAGACTCGGCCTTCAAAAGAGAGCCTACAGGAAAAACTACAGGAGGACACAAGAAAACTAAATGAGGAAAACAGGGAAACTACAGGAGGCCTACAGGAGGAGGCCGAGAGCAATTTTCGCTGTTTTGAGAGTGTGAGAGTGGGTGGAAAAGGTGGATGAAGGGTGGAATGAGGTATTAGGGTGCTTGAGGTCTACCATGAATCACTAGTAGAGAGAAAGATGATTGGGTTTGCTTCAAGGAGAGAGGAAGAAGTTCTATGAAAAATGAAGAAAACTAGGGCAGAATTGAGGTAAGGTTTGGAGACCTATAGGGCATGGATCAAATGGAGGGTCTGATTGCTGGTAAGCTGGCCTACTGCTGAGAGAGATCTGCTATATAGAAACTACAGTCAACCAAAAAAAGCAAGCAACCAATGAAATGAGTGCATCCTGGGAAAAACAGAGTTTTGCATTAAAATGGCCTAAACTATGATGTATAGAAGGAAACGTTGGGAAATGTTGTAATAAAGGAAAGCATGCAAAAGGACTATTGCAAATCAGGAAGTGAACATGACAAAGAAGATCTAAAGCAAAGCAAAACTGGAATATCAACCTACTAGAGAGCTGCAAACACTAAAAGTCTTAGGAATGAGGAAAATCTGTGTTTTTGGGGCAGCAAGAGAGTCTTTGCCTCAAATCATGGTCCCAGAGGGAGGAAGAGAGGCCAAGGCACTGTTTCTAGCCTTTTGAATCTTCTCTGATCACTGCTTAACCTGCTACAGAAAGCACAAATGGAAACAAGCTACTAAATCATCAAAAGCAACCTATTCTTAACCATAAGAGAAATACATCTAACAGCAAACTAATCTACAAACTGAAGTAAAACATACAAGTACAAGTAAAGAGAAGCTTCGCTGCTTGGATTGGGCCATAACCCAAGAGCTTCAACCCTCTGAGATAACTCAGTGCTAGCTCAAAGAGGATTCCATCTTCATTATCAAAAACTAGCAAGATTACCTAAAACTGTCATAAAATAGTAAGCTCGAAATTTGAGCAGAGTTTACCCAAGCGAAAAGTCGACCCTAGTGAGGCCCTAGGCCTCTCTACTTATACATCTGAAGCTACCAACGACTTCCTTAAAATCAGGGAGGCTTGGCTCCCAAAACTCGAGATAACTATCAATCATCTTCCACTTGCTCGGTTGCCTTCTAGTGCATGATTCGACTGCTTGTACTCCGAGCTGAATGAAGGGGAATTTGAAGTGAGGAGCAATAAATGAGGGGGATTCCCTCCTATAAGTCCTCTCTTCTATCTACTTTGAGTTATTGCTACAGTTTGACCACTAGATCCTTGATTTTGACCTCGAAATCCATCAATAATTTGCATTAAATACATGTTAGACCACATGGCATAATAACTAACTCAACTCACCCTATAAGCATAAATATAATCAGAAAATCATACAATAAGATAATAGAATGGTTGATTTGACTAGGTTAGGAGGTAAAATGAGCCCATATAATTACCCATTTATGAGGCTCATTACCAATGCCTATGGAGTCAACGATCTTGCTAGGGAAACTAAGACCAAGTAATTGATTAGCGACTGTTGCTTAGATGAATGACTATCTTATATGAAATGCACTAGATGATGGGATGAAATTAGACTCGAGGATGGGAAAAAACTTGCGTCGCAAAAGCTCTCAATCACCAAAAGGGTTTGTTCGCTTTATTAGATGAAGACTCAAAATTAAACTTCTGAAGATATTACAATTAGAACACAAGCTTAATTCAAATCTTTCTGATACAATTATAGCTCAAAGAGAACAAAACTTTTTTGCAATTTAATATTAATGTCAACAGATGTTCAAAAATACTCAACTTAGGAAACAGAGATATGAAGTCTATTATAATTCCACGACAGAATTCTTTAACAATCACTTGAAAATATTTGCAAAATGTCTAACATGTAATGAGCATTAAATAATTCAAGCAATGATGATAGATTTTAACAAATGCACAATGTTCTAGCAATTAAATTTCAAGAGATCCAAATACTTTAAACAAGCACGAGATTTAAAAGCTAACCAATCTCGATCCTAGAATTTAAAAGATGTATGCTTAGTGACCCAAATCTAGGAAATTAACCACCTTCTTATAGTTAAACTTAAGATATAAAAAATTTAAGCACATTTAACTAAGGAAAAATTTTGATACCACACAAGTTTTTCTTTTATATCTTAACCTTAGCACAAAAAAGACACCAAGAAGAAATTTTAAATTGAAAACTTAATTATTCCTTAGGTGAATTTCTTGATACGCTAAGCAAGACTAAATGTAACTGAAATAAATCGAAAAAGATTTAATAATTTTTTAAATTTTTTATTGGGCCAGAGGCCACATAAAAATTTAAAAAAAAACCTAAATGTGAAATTTATTTCGATTTAAAACTTTCGGATATCTCAAAGTCACATTAAAAATGAAAATGAAGCCCTTCTTTTTTCTCTTTTTTTAGTTTTAGAAATTTTTAACATTTTTTTTAGAAAGAAAAATAAAAAACAAAAAAAATAAAACAAAACCAAACTCAAACTCCTTTTTTTTTATCTGTTTCTAGATTAACAAACAAAATTAAAATGATTCATGACAAAACCAATTTCATAAATCCAAAAAACAAAAATCGAACCCAACTTAACAAAATAAAATGAAAATCGAATTTAAAATCTTTTATTTGTTTATTTAAAAAATAAAAATAAAAATAAATCAAAACTAAAAAAAAAATCGAAAATCGAATATACATGAAAACATAAGACATCTTATCTAACCCTACCAACGTAAACAAAAGATAATAAAAAAAAAATCAAAAAAGTATGGTTTGCAGGTCTGGCGAAAGGAAGAAAGCTCGATGGAAAGTTTAATGTGTTTATCTCTTGCTTTGATGCAAGTCGACGAATTAATGGAAAACTGGACGGAGCAGCGGAAGAAGATAGTGAGCTAGGAAATAGAGGCTGACAGTTAGCAGGTCAAGGCAGCAGCGGAAGGAAGAATTTGTTGGACGGAGGTAGCTCGGGCCAAAGGAAGAGTGATGAGGAGGGCAAGGGAGAAACAACGGGCAGCGAGCAAGGTAATATGCTATGGAGGAAAGGGCTGTGGGCAGAATAAGAGGGGCGTGAGTAGATGAGGCACGCAGAGGTAGCGAGATGGAGCAGGCTTGAATATTCTACAAGTGAAAGAGATCCGAGTCGCAAAGATGTAGGGCTGCGATGAGAAATGCAAGTTAAGCAAGGAATGGAGGAGCGGTTGAGAACCGCAAGGCTGGGTTGCGTAGAGATGGAGTGGGATCTCTCAATGAGGAAAGGAAATACGCAGATAGGGAGAGAAAACATGGATAGGGTTGAGGTTTATGTATGGGTGGAAGGGAGGAAAATGAGGAGTGGATGAGGGATTGAGCTGTGGGCAGAATAGGAGGGACGTGAGGCTGCGTAAGAGAGGTTTTTTGCAAGGATGGGGGGCTATGACAACAGGGAAAAATTTGAAAATTTTCTCCAGAGAACAGGAAAACAAAGAAAAATAAACCCAAGGCAATAGAACAAATCCAAAATTTTCTGAGAACTCCAGGCAGAAGAAGAAATTTTGAAGGCCTCAAGAAGGCAGCCCAAGCTCAAGACAAAACCAGAAAAATGAATTCCACACTTGTGCTTCAGATTTATCAATGAAACCCTCGTATGACTATTTCCAGATTTAAAATATTTTAAAACCCTTGGACCGCAGAAATAATGCCCCTGCAAGAGCTGGTTCTGAGGCCAGATCTTACCCTCCAGGGCCTGGACCTGGCTTCAAAATCAAACTTCACCCTCAGATCTGCAACCTGTTCTTGAAAACACAAACACCCAGAACCCGCATATAAATGAAACCCCAGAAACCCTAGTCAGAAAAGTTTAAAAAATTACAGATCTATGCACAGGAACAATAATCTATTAGATCTGGCAAGTGCAAGTCGAACTCCGCTCCTAGATCTGATAATCTAAGGCTCTTGAAAGCCAAATTTATCAATTTAGCACAGAAAAATTTGAAATTTTGATTTTAAACAGAAATGCTTCGCCCAAAACCCTTCATGCATCAACAATAAAATTTCTTATGATAAGCCCGGGATCCAATCGAGCTGGGCTCTTCAAGAAATACGAATCAGGAGTTAGATGGTCCAACTGAAAACTTCCCCGAATGCCCGATAATATAAAAATCAAGAATTTCCTGCACAACTCAATTCAACCATCAACATAGAGCGAGAAAACGAAAATAAAATTCAGTTTTAATAGAGATACTTGCTATTATATTCAAAACTTAAATTACCATTCCAACCCCAGTGATTGAGCAAAATATCTATGCTCAAATCACTCTTCAAAAAGCTATCATCAATGGCTAAAAGGAAATATATGCATGAAAATAACACATCTTACAGCATTTCCATGAAGAGTAACACCAGCAGAAATTAACCCTAAAGTCTTTCTTTATTGCTCATAAAAATATTACAAGAGAGCTTTCACTTAGCACACGACTCAAAGATTGAATCCTCTCAACTGACAACTGACCTCCTATTTAAAGATAAATCTTCCAATGGCTAGTTCGAGTGATCCTTGTCAAAGTAATCTCGACCGTTGATGAGGATCAAAATTTCTTTTAATCTCATCCGTCGAAATTTTAATTATTGAGGAAATTTCGAATTTTTCAATTAAATGCATTTTAATTAATTCAAAAATTAAATTTTTGAATTAATTTCCTCAAAATTTTGACTTTGACTTAACCCCAGGGACCAAAGGCCTAAAATTTAGCAAAATAATCAGTTTACCCTAGTCCCTGCGCCTTTTAAAATTTGAAATTTAAGGACCCACAAATTTTGCCTTTGGAAATTTAAATTTACCTAGGACTTATAATTAATTAAATTTTTGGCTTAGGATTTTAATTAATTTTGACCAAAAAATTTAATTAATTAACCTCTGAAGGGATAAATTATTTTTCCAATCCTCAAGACACTTTACATCATTATTTTCATATCTTTTACATCACAAAGGGGAAAACCCATCTGAAATAGACCCTCCTAGACTACCCATTTCTGCGACACAAATATAATCCAGCAGACTAAGCAATTTGTAATATAAATAAAATAACCTAACCAAAGAGTTAGGATTATTCCCAAATCACTTTTACATAGACTTTTTCTATAACAATAGGACTCGCCTAAGATCCTGGTGACAAAATTCATTTTGGCTTTGGGGTAACGCTGAAGGAAAACTCTGCCGACCATCCGAGAATAGATCAGTGAGACAAAAAACCTCCTGGAATGTAGATCGTTACCAGAAAAAAAGGTTTACCTAGGCAGTTACATACATGACACATATCTGCTGAGACTTATTTACATCACATACATGCAGAATGGGTTTACATTATAACATGACAATCAAGCTGATGATGATAGCTGGACGAAGCGGACACATCGATCAGGTGCTATCTGTTTTGCGAAAAAAGGGGGTATACTACTACGAGTCATTGACACGTAGTGGTCAACAGGTTCCTAAGCCTAAACTTAGGAAAATTAAAGTATTAATGGGTATTAATCAAAATATGGGTGAGAATGTTCTAGAAAGTGGATCAAGTCAAGTTTTAATCTTAACTGTTGATTATAGACTTAATCTCGGTCATTGAAGTCTCAACGAGAAAAGTATAAGGAGGCTTGGGGTTCATTTAGAAACACACACAGAGAGAATGAATTGATCTAGAGTTTGATTTTTGGGGCTAGGAAGCTGAGAATTCGAATTAAGTGATCATTCTACAGCAGAGGGAAGGGATCGTTCGAGAGTATTGGACAGAGAGGCGAAGGGCCACTAGTGGAGGCAGCACAGCAGCTAGAAGGACTGATGTTGGGCCAATCTAGGCACACGCAGGCCTGACAGAGAGCCAGAAGGACCAGCGAAGAAGTGAGGTTGCCTTCATGCAAAAAGCCGGAAACTGTCGAGGAACCGCTGAAACAACAGAGAGAGGTTGATGCAAAAATTCCAGGAGGCAGAAGAGACAGCGTAGAAGTTGACACAAAGCCTGTAAAGCTGACGCATGGCCTACGCATGGTCAACGCAGAGATAGCCGGGGTTAGCCAGGTTTGTTGTCGGATCAACCAGAAACGGCCAGGTGAAGTGCGGTAATATCACTCGGTTTTCCGCCATCATATTTTTCTCTGTCACTGGTTTTCGGGGAGGGCAACCAACATTGTATTCAGAACTACTACTTAATCATATAAAACCCTCAGAGCTATTGCATCGATTTTCCCACATTGGATTTTTCCAGGGATTATTTTGTCCAAAAATAACTTTGTCCTATGTATCTTGTTCTTTGCTCAGTTTTCGATTTCATGTAATCAAATTTAAGGTAGTGTAGGTTGCAAAAGTAATTTACTTCAGTATTCAGAGAATAACTTGATAATATTAAAATCAAGTAGGAGAAGGAAATTCAGTTTTACTGCAATAAGGGTTCCTTGAGTGTAGGAATTTTCACATTGGACATGGGCTCCCATAGCAAGGTGACGATCCAAGAGGTGGGCTCCTCAAGGATCCTACCCATTTGCAGTCCTCCCAACTACAACTCTATATCAGCCCACCTCCCTCCTTAGAGGTATCTTGGCTGTCATGGCGAACTCCTCCTCGTCAATCTTCGCGGCTGCAACTTTCGGATCATGCTTCTCATCCTTGTCCTTTTTCTTGAATGGACACTGGGATGCATAGTGGCCCATCTCGCCATATCTAAAGCACTTCACCTTGGAGACGTCCTTCTTACGCCTATGTTGTCCCGACTGTCCCTCGCCACATTTGAAGCACTTCACCTTGGAGACATCCTTCTTACGTCTCTGTTGCCCCAACTATCACTCTTCAAGGGGGACGCAGAACCCAACAGAAGAGGATGTAGCACTAATTTTGGGTAATTCTGAAAGGTCAAAATTAGCCCAAAACATTTCTGGTTTTTTCCGGTCAAGGGTCAAGGAGAATAATCCTAATTTTGCAGAATTTTTGGAGGAGTTTTGGTGCCCCAAAACAGTAGAATTATTTGGCAGCCAGTTAGGAAGAGTGAGCTAAAATTTTGGGTCTTGGGTGGTCGGTAAAATTTGCCCAAATCCTTCCTGGATTTTTCTGGGTTTGTGGTGGAGAGCCCAAGATCAATTTGGCAGAATTTTCTGAGCACTTTTGGAGGCTCAACCAAGAGTTTCTTTCAGTCAGCGGTTGCCAAAAATTAGAAATTCCAGGACCAACACAGTACTAAGGAGAAGTCTTTCCTTTGCATCCGAACAACATTTTTTTCTCACCTGGGATTGTCTAGCTTGCTTTGGCAAGCCTAGGTGCACACATTCCATGCATTTTACTCTCCTTTTAATAATAAAATGGCTCAACTCGGTGCAATTCTGGTGCAATTTTATGGCTGTTTAATTGTTGTCTAAATTTTTCTGTGTTGTATGTGCATTTTGCTTAATATTTCAGTTAACTTTCCATTTGGAACATTACATCAACTCCTTTCAAACAAAATGTCTTTTGACTATCCATACAATATGATTTTGAGCATACTTTGGCTTCCTTTCTTTCTGCTCAGCATTGACACAGGGGCATATATCTACATATTTAAGTAGGTTTTCACCAACCAAAGCTTTCAGAAGCATTTTCAGTTTCTCTCCCTTATCTTTCCTCAACAATTAACCTGTTAGAGGCATAGACACATACATTCTGCATTTTTCTGTCTCTCATCTTCAAGGAACAACAAATAACAAAAACTGTTTAGACTACTGCTATGTTTTAGTAGGGATGCAAAATTGTAGAGAAGCTAGTTTCAAGTGATTTCAACTCAGATTTACCAAAACAACGTTATAACTTGTGAACTACACAAGTATCACTCAACAAGGACATGTTGAATTATAAGATACAATTTGTGGTGATATAAGCTATGGTTAGAAGCTGGTCAATGTTGGGATTTGCCAAGTATAATTAAATTCAGTTATACTTTAGGAAAATGAAGTATATGAAGGAAATGCTTCTAGCATGTCGCAGTTGAACATGACAGAAATGGATTGATAATATTTGAAACAGCATTGAAGTCTAAAACCTAATAGGAATTAAAGTCTACCAGACCTTTCCTACAACCTGCATTACCCTTCAAAACTGCAACAATGGAAGAGTCTCAACAAAGAAAACAATGTGCAGGAACTGAGCACTTGAAAATGTCAAATATGTTTGTCCAATATGTTAATTTCAACAAAAGAATAAGCATGTATATTATAAATGTGTAATCACTAAAATGAACAAAATTTAAAAATTAGAAAGAGAGAAAAGGTGTATGAGGAATAGAATATGAAAAGGATCAGTGGATCACATACCCCAGGATCCTTTGGAGATACATATGGCTCTCCTCTCTTCAGAACAGTAAAATGATTGAAATCCAATTCGTACATATCTTCACATCCATGTCTTATACCCAGAGAAGCAAACACTATAATTTTTCTCATGGTATGCGACTGTGCATTCTTAAGTGCAAGAACTCCTGATTCCATAATCCTCCTAACCTCCTTGGGACAAAAGGCAGTTTTCGGTACCTTTTTATAAGATAGTACAACACCTGGAGGTTTTGATGGACCTGTTTCATAACCAGGGCACTTCTCACCATAAAATATTTCGCCATATCTTCTGCTTTTCTTTCTTTCTTTCCTCTTTGTCAATTTTTGGACTCTCTTCTCAATGCTTGCATTTTTCAAATGAGAATCAGTAACATATAGGACACAACCTTCATCTTCCTCCTCCTTTACCTCTACCTTCACAACTGAATTTTTCCCATCATCCAGAGCACCACACACACTCTCTAATCCTTCATTTTTCATTCCTTCATTCTCCCTCTGCCTTAGTACCAGATTCCTTCCACTATCCTTCAGTTTCGAATACTCATAATCATCCTCTTCATCATCATATGCATTGTCGGAATCATCATCTGTGTCATCACTCTCATCATCTTCCCCCCTGTCAGAAGCACCATCCTTGAGCATATCAGAATCTGGAAGCTGCAATTCCTCACGGCTCATCCAATTTACAATGTTATTATGTGGAGCACTCAATCCAATACCTGCGTGCAAATCTTCAGGTTTGACATGTGACAATTTATCAGTGATTTTCTTATTTTCTATATCATCAGCCTCACGAACTTTCTCTTCCTTTCTAGTTCTCTTGAATTTCCTGATACCACTTGGCATTGTCCTAGGAGAATCATCCTAGCAAGAGAAAAGAATGTTAATCAAATTCAGAGAAAGAAAGCATGTTCATTTAATAAAAATATAAATATTTTGAAAAGACCACAATAAAAAATCAAGCTGTCAAAGAAACCCAAAGAATAAGACTTAAAATCTGTCATCTTATTTTTGGAAAATAATAACATTGAAGATAATAATCCTATTTTAAACAAAATCCACATGTATGCTAAAACGTTAAAAAGACCATCAACCATTGGTTCATTTTAGGGATTTATTTTCACTTCAGAAAAATCAAGATGAAAGTACTGTTGGAAGTTTCAACCAGAATATGCCCTCACTAGATAGAGAAAGCGTAGACAATCAAGTTGAAGACAAAAATACAGATTCATTAATGAAACAACTTTATCTTTCAAGAATAAGCATACCACACCATGTCAAAGCATGGACATGCAGACTACCCCTCCTTACATAGGCAAGCAGCACAGGCATATCGGCTGTAGCACTGATTAGAGAATATATTT
This sequence comes from Pinus tabuliformis, assembly GCA_031772625.1. Taxonomy (NCBI): domain Eukaryota; kingdom Viridiplantae; phylum Streptophyta; class Pinopsida; order Pinales; family Pinaceae; genus Pinus; species Pinus tabuliformis. Next base: position 86,647,882 of record CM062814.1, on the reverse strand, counting down.
TCTGAAGAATAGTATCCTAGCTGAAATCAGACTATGATGACATCAGATGGACAATGTCCACTGCATCAATAAGACAAGGACCAAATCTAGAGAAGAGTTTCTTATATCCTGTGAAATCAGGGGAACGTCTAAGTGGCACTGTTAGAGGAATTTTTGGTCCCTCGAGTGCGGTGAAAAAATCATAAATTCAATGTAGTTTGTGTTATCATGATGATTATGTTAGCTAGTCGAAAGATAGTTTTATGAGTAAACAACTACCCATGTCAAATAAATGTACATCAAAACTTGAATGAGAGATAAATAGGCCAGTTGGTCAACCTTCTCCTTGCATATTTTTTTTAATTCAAAATGGAGATTGATTTTTCTTTTTAGTTGTCGTCCCCGCTTGTGATGCTTACCACATTTTCTTAGTGTCCAGTTTTGGTGCCATTCATGTAGGGTAGTGGATTCAAAGATGAAAAAGTGAAAGTAAAGTGTCTCACCTCTATGGGTGGATGACAGCAGCACATTGGATGATAAGCTCTTCAGGCATCCACCCTCAAAGACACTCATTTGGGGTGGGATTTTGTTGCTACTTGATGAGATTCCTACTCATCAACTAGACCTGCTATTCTCCATCCACTAGTTGCAATGTTGTGCTCATAAGTTCTTTCACATACAATGGTATATCAATTCCTGTGCCTTATGTTGCTGCAAAATCTAGCAGGCCTTGCAGAGGGGTACCCTACAAGGCAAGCACTAAACTGAGTGAAAACAATCGGGTGATGACCCTGTTACCTACCACCAGTGGGTGACCCCCATAGGAAAAATTTTCTCCTAGATTTGTCTTCAGCCAGCAGCTAGCAGCTAGACCTGCTATTCTCCATCCACTAGTTACAATCTTGTGCTCATAAGTTCTTTCACATACAATGGTACATCAATTTTTGTGCCTTATGTTGCTGCAAAATCTAGCAGGCTTTGCAGAGGGGTACCCTACAAGGCAAGCACTAAACTAAGTAACAACAATGGGATGATGGCCTTGTTACCCACCACCAATGGGTGACCCCTATAGGAGAAATTTTCTCCTAAATTTGTCTTCAGCCGGCAGCCAGCAGCCCTTTGCAGCCACCTGATAGCTCTGATGTGCTATTTTTCTCCGCCACCTGAGCCAACCATTGTGTACCATCGATCATCTGTCATGATCGTATGATTGAAGGTGGGCCATCCAACCCCAAAGTTATGATTTTTCATTATGTAATTGGGTGTTTATGCTTATTTTTCTTGGGCACACTTGGGCATGGATTATTCGGACACTTGGAAGAATGAAGGGTTTTGGTTGTACTCTTGTTCTCTTACCTCATCTTGGGGATTAATCCTGTATCATATCCCATGGGATCTCCTTTATTTGCTATTAGCTTTAGGAGTAGCACTACATGGGGAACCCTTATCTTGGTAGTGTGGTCCTGCTTCCCGATACCATATATCTCACTTTCCTTCGTCTACTACAAGCCCTTTTCACATTTTCCCTATCTGGGTCCACATTTGTCCATTGGGTCCACAAGGTGTTATCCTCCCCTTCCCCTTGTCCATAGCTTGGTTCGGCCCTAGAATGATATCCCGGAGGTTGATGTAGCTAAAAATAAAGATAAAAGCATAATATGGCCACATACAACAGAAATGTACCACAAAATGCAAAAAATGATTGGGACAATAAAATTTAGCATGTGGACAAAAGCCAAACATGCGCTCTACCCCCCATCATTATGGCCATCACCCTGGTTCCTAGAGTCCCTATGAGTGCCCCTTTCATCATTAAGGACCCATGAATGTCCCAACCTCTGGTGGGCGATGAACTGCCCCACCTTAAGGGGGTGAGCACTACTATACTTTACACATCATGCTCTTATTCCCTTGAGCCCCGAGCAGTAAAATGAAGAAAATCAATAAAGGCAAAAGGCAAATGAAGAAGGGTGGAAAAACAAAGGCTGGGGTAACTCATGTATCACGATTGCTCCCTCATTACATTCATATACCCAAGGTGTGCGCTTTCCTCATCATAGCTACCCTTGTACCATGGCATGTGACTTGGAGCCTTCCCTTTGCCCCCACTCTGTCCCATCATTATTTCACATGGCACCTGCCAATTTAAGGGTGTACCTTGGACCTGTCATTCCCTTAAAGATTGAAACCACCTAATAGGGTCCTTCATTAACCTCTCTTGCTAAGGGAGGTAACACCAGTGCACGTATAAAGACCCAAATTTGGAAGGAAACCCACTATGAGGTGTCCACTTTTGCCCTTGATTAGCAAGCTTGTTTACAGAATTGCACTAATGAATCATTGTATTAGAAGGTGAGGAGATGCATTGGATCTTATACAAGATTGCAAGTGGGTTTTCATCTTGGACTTGGCCTCCCTATACAGGATCCAAGCCCTCCAAATGATCACAATGGCATTTGAAAGGTGAGCGTTGAGAGCCATGGGCCTCCATCCATGTAGAGCATTGATTACCACACCATGGTATTCTTTAGCGCCACCATTTGCTTGCTCATGCCCCAGTTATTCTGAGATGATGATGCACTTGGACCACATTGCCCAGTCAGCTACACATTGCACCCGAAAGTTGGCAGTTGATCCAGGGTCTAGAGGAGGTTATATCTTTCCTAGGGAGACATGGGAGGGCATGTGTCATATTCTAGCCCCTCATTAATGGAGCATCGACTTGATCTTGAGCCACTTGGAGACCCATGAAACCCATTTGGAGCCCACAAACCCCAAATAGGGGTTTGGAGATGTTTTGCAACATATGGAGGGCATCCCCCTCTTCATCATCATTTTTTATGCCCTCTCTCTCATTTTTAGCACATGAGGCCTCAATGTTGCCCCTCTAGGCCTCCACTATAGCCTTGTGTGGGCTTAAGAGGGATAATTCGATTTTATTTTTGAGCTATCATGGTTGGATTGTAACCATAGGTGGGTTACTTGACATTTTAGGCATTGGAGGCACTTTGTCTTTCATAATTTGAACTCTTAGCTATTGTACAAATAGGAGAGAGCTAGTCTCTCCCTACCATCACACTTTGGATGTTTGATATCTCTTCTTGAGAATTTTGGACCTGTAATTTGAAGATGAATTGGGACAAGTTGGATGAATTCTGATGTTTGGTTATGTTGACCATGTACATGTCAACAGTCCAAGAAGCAGAGTATACATCAGCGGAATAATTTTTTTGTGTCATTATCATCATTGTAATCCCAAATTCTGCATTTGTAATGTAAAAATGATTCCAGTATGAATATTAAGCCATCTAACAACACCTAGGTAAGCCTATGATTCTTCTCAAAGGGTTTCACTGGGTTTCACCCTAGGGAGTATTTTTACCTCGCCAAATTATCTGTGTTTGTAAACACACATAATTGGCAGATTTTTTCTCCCAGATATACCCCAAAGCTAGGGTGGATCTCATTGACAATGTCTTAGGTGAGTCCTAGGGTTGTTGAATCTATGTATTTTATCATACTAGATCATGTGTCTTGTGTCACAAAATTTGGTTGAGTCTTGAGAGTCTGTGTCTATGTGTATCTCCTCTTCTAAGGGATGAATTTGAAATATCTTGAGGTAAAAGTGTTATCTAGGAATACTTTTGGTGAATAGCTCCCCATAATTAGAACACCATTACCAAAATATTTTTTGGATACACTTAGAGGGTGGAAAAAATATTTAATCCCCTCTTGAATCTAATAATTAAATTTCTGGTAAAAATAAAATTAAAATTAGCCAAAAATTGTCAAAAAATAAAATGAAGGGAAAAATTAATTACCCTCTAAGTGGAAAATTCATCAAAAATTATTTGAGGCTATTTTCGAAGGAAAATATTCAAGTCAAAAATTAAAGGCTCGTTTCCAAGGTAGAAGGACTGAGTCCATAAATTCGTTTGGGCCAAAGAAGACTATTTCCCATCAAATCGAAATTTTTGGACCAAGAAGTTGAATATTTTGCACAAGTAATGATAATTATATTTTTGGAAGGTCCTCCAATTATCTAAAAGTCAAAGATTGACCCTCCAACACAGTAAACAAGGAAAATCGAATTGTTTTAGATATTTGTGCCAACTTATCAAGCGATCGAATTTTTTCAATAAGGATCGATGCAACTAGTCGTTATTTCCACTTGGAGGGGTTAATCCCCTTCATTTTTCTATATAAGGAAGCTTTCAAGCTCCTCAATGAAACCGGAACTGAATCTGGATTGGAAATATTTGCGTGAAAATTTCTAAATCTACACCTCAGAAATCCTACTTTAATTATGGATTTATCATCTCCTACTTGTTTTTTACATTCAACGAGTTATTTAATTATTTAAACAACAATGAAAACACTATTGCAGAATACACATACATACAGATCATGAACTGAAAATAGAACGAGACAATCACACAAGGGACACTGTTATTTTTGGACAATCATCCCCAGAAAAACCCAATTCGGGAAAACCGGTGCAACATATAGAGGGTTTGTATTGTTAAGCAGATTTCTGAATACAACTAGGGTGCCAAATCCGGCCCACCCAACAGAGAATAAACCCGACAAAAGTACCTTATCTAGAGACAGATGAACAAACCCCACAGGTGATTGCACTGTTCTTAGTGTTGGGCAGTGATGGCTGCTCCAAGATCAAGTGCTTCAGGCGTGGTGAGCTACAATACTCAATGTCCTCTCAGAAAGAAGAACAGGGAGGAGAAGCAGGATTAGAAAGCTGCATCCACTGAGATCAACAGGCTGTCCTCCAGAGTCCAGACTAGAGGAAGAACTTGCCATGATTGCTGAGATGCCTCCAGGAGTGAGGTGGGGAGATCTGGAGTTGTAGCCCCAGAGAGCTACAGGATGGGCAGGATCCTTGACGAGTCCACCTCTTGGATTAAGACCTTGATACATGAGCCCATAGTCAACAGTAGCAGGATGGACTAGTAGCAATTGGTGCAATTAGGTGCGAGAATGACAGATGCAGTGGCGAGTAGCGGTTAGAATCTTAGATACTCAGCAACGTAGAGCGGAGTTGGCAGCAGTGCAGAGTCAGCAGTAACAAAGAGGCTTCAGTGACAGTGCAAAGGCTAGCAGCAGTCAGAACTTGGACGACGGATGCATCATACTGAACACAGTTGGTTCAGTATTTTGGATGCTTTTCCGTTGAAGTTGTTGCAGCAACAGGTGGAGAGGGTTGCAATGCAGATGCAATGTTGGCAGCAGATGCAATGTTGGCAGCAGATCAACAAGGTTGGCAGCAACACTGATGCAGCTCATATCAGATTTGCATAGTAGTTGGTGGGAAGTGGAGCCAGACATCAACAGCGCAACAAGAGATGTTGCAGAGACAGAGTGATGCTTCAGTGGGTTGCGGCACTAAAGCACATTCCTCGCTAAGAGGGATTGTTGATTTCTGCAGCATCAGATGTGCTCTTGGCTCGAGATTTTGCAGAGAGGCCAAGACGCATGCATTCTCCAATACCCAAAAATCGTTTGGGAAAATTCCACCTAGAGAGGGTTTAATTAAAATAATTAACTTTTTTAAATGGTTCCCTACATATAAACTTAGGAAATCTAGTTAATTAAATGGTATTAATTGAGTCAAGTGTGAATCTTCTAGAAGAAGACGAGGATCAACTCCCAGTTAATCTTAGCCCTTGATTATGTTTTAATCTTCGTTGTTGGATCTCCAACGAGAGATTATAAGAAGGAGTTCGATGGGCACTTGGGAACACATCGAATGAGAGAGATCAGAGATCGAATTTCTCAAGAGTAGCAACGCTAAGTTTCCAGAGAGAGATCAAGTGATCTTCTTGTAGTGAGGGGCAGGTATAGTAGTCCAGTGGAGAGTTTTCCAGATCCGGAGAGTGAAAGGCAGAGAAGGCATAGAGAGGTTCAGAGAGGCAACGCAGTGCCATGCAGAGGCAGCGCAGAGCTTGAGAGGGAGTTCAAAATTCAGCTAGGAGAGTCAAGATCTAGTGTCAGAAGTCGGGGTCTGAGACCGCAGGGCCAAAGGGTCTAATTTCTAGATAGCAAGAGATTACAAGAGGAGGTGATGCAGATCCCAGAGATTGCGACACAGTTCTGCGTAGGATTGATGCAGAGGTAGCGTGGGGCTCGCCTTCGAGTTCTTGATCAGTGTCGAGTCTCCAGAAATAGTGTGAGATTTTTCTCACTAACTCTTTACCAGTTATTCTTTGTATCGGATAACCAGTTTAGGCATCCAACGATTTGTACTCAGAAACTATTGCATAATAATAAAACCCTCAGCTACTACACTGGTTTTCCCGAGTTGGGATTTTCCAAGCACATTGCCCAAAAACCACTGTGTAGAGATGTGTGTGTGTTTATTTATCTCTAATGCAGTATTTACTTTCTGCAGTATTTATTTTGTGTAGGTTGCAGTGTATGTATTTCGATATTTGTTTTAGAAAACTGCAAGTAATTTGTTCAAGTAATTAACAAATAGGATAAATATCATCAATTTGCTGCAGTAGGAATCAGGTCACCGATTTTTCACACGAACCTACTTAACATTTTTCAACACTCCCTCTTAACTAGGGAGGTATTCATACAAGTTCATGGTCAATCTCAATCTAAAGAGATCTCATAAAAAGAGTTGGATTGGTAACCCATCTGTCTAGCATCATATTCAACCAACATTGTAACATAGAAAGGCCTTGACTAACAACTCTATCTCTCCACAAGATCATAGCACAATGTTGGTGAGACCAATGACTTATAGACACCATAATCATTGTCTCTCAAGGTACATACTCCACCTGGGTGTTCAACGAGTATGACCTTCGTTGGACTATGCTTATCTTGGGTAGCTAATCCTCAAAGAATATCAGTCCACGACTACTCTTATATTGAATTCCCTACCTCATTCTCAAAAAGTATCGAATGCCAGATGGCTACCCAATCCTCCATTCTTTCTTCCAAGTGAAGACAAGAACGTAATGTTTATCTCTCCCTCTCAATTAGACACAATACATCAACCAAACCAAGCTTGTCTCTCAAGTACACAACCTTCTTGTTTGGAAGTGACTTTGTCAATATGTCAGCGACCTACTCATCAGTGGAGATATGTTATAGTTGTAGCACTCCATTTTGCACTAGATCTCGAATGTAGTGATACTTGTTGTTTATATGCTTTGTCTTTCCATGAAACACTGGATCCTCAGACAAACATATACAACTGGTGTTATCACAAAGTATCACTGTAGGGTTCATCGATCCTTCAAACAGATCGGATAGCAGCGTCCCTAACCATACTGCTTCTCTGCTTACTTCACAGGCTGCAATGTATTCAGCCTCAACACTACTTAAAGCAAATGTGTCTTACTTTCTGCTCATCCGTGAGACCATGGAGGATCCCAAATTGAAACATCCTCCCGTGGTGCTCCTTCCACCTTGCTCATTGCCTCCCAAGTCAGAGTTTGTAGATCCAATTAGTTGGAAATCATTCCTTCTATCATACTTCAGACAATAGTGGATGGTTCCTCGTAGATATCTCAGAATATGTTTTGCTGCTACCCAATGATCATGCTTTGGATCCACTTGGAATTGACTTAGAACATTTATTGCAAAGCATATGTTTGGTTGAGTATTCACTAAGTACATAAATGATCCAATGATTTGCCTATACTTGGAAGGATCCACAGGGCTAGACTCAAAACTTCTTAGTCTCTTCAAATTTGTGATCATCAGAGTAGTCATAGGTTTGCAATCCATCATGTCAAACTTTTTCAGCAGCTTGATCACATATTTTCCTTGACCCAAATAAACTTCATCAAGCCCTTGCCAGACTTCTAGTCCCAAATATTAATGCATCAGCCCAAGATCCTTCATGTCAAATTATGTTTCTAGTTGCTTCTTGCATTCTTCAATTCGACCTTCTACACCTGTTAAGAGAAGATCATCTACATACAGAAGAATGATTACAGGTTCTCCATCTACCACCTTAATATAAAGGTTCGGATCTGCAGAACTTTTTGTGAAGCCTATTCTTTGAAGATATGCATCCATTCTAGCATACCATGCCCTTGGTGCTTGCTTGAGGCCATATAATGCATTCTTTAATCTACAAACATATGCATTTCTATATTTAACTTCGAAGCCCGAGTGTTGTTCTATATAGAATTCTTCATCGATTGTGCCATTCAGAAATGCAATCTTGATATCCATTTGGTGGATGTTCCATCCCATTGATGCTGCCAGAGAGACTAATGATCGAATTGTTGTATATCTTGTTGTTGGAGCAAATGTCTCTTCATAGTCGATGCCTTCAAGTTGAGAGAAGCCCCTAGCCACAAATCTTTCTTTATACTTATTTATACTTCCATCAGCCACATGTTTGATCTTATAGATCCATTTGGAAGTAACCACAGATTTATCTTTGGGCCTAGGTACGATCTCCCAAACTCCATTCTTCATTATAGATTGATATTCTTCATTCATGGCATCCTTCCATTCTTGATTGTTTACAACCTCTTCAAAAGTGGATGGTTCTGCTTCTATTAGTTTTGTCATGTATGCAGCATACCCAGAATATATTTTGGGTTTCTTGCTTTCTCTAAATGATCCTTTCGCTGCCTCATGACCTTCTGCATCAAGTAGAGTAGATTTTAACCAATTAGGTATTTTTCTTGTCTCAAGGATAACCATAGGTTGAACAGGCTCACTAGGACCTTCTTCTTCATGGTGTGATTCTTCTTCTCCCTTATCCACTTCCTCCTCAAATACAGGAAGTTCTTCATCATCAGAGTCTATGGAAATTTCTTTGATTTCTTGAAAGCTATGCTTTCGTCAAATATGACATCACGACTAACTTCTATGTGATGTCCATCTTTCATGTAGATCCTTTAAGATTTTGATGAGTTTCTATACCCAAAAAATGTTCCCTTCAATCCTGAAGGATCCAACTTCTTTCTTTTGTCCTTGGGTATGTGGATATATACAGCACACCCAAAGATCCAGAAAATGATCTACAGATGGCTTCTTTCCAGTGAACACTTCTTCCGGAGTTTTGTTGTCTAGAGATCTGTGGGGACTTCGATTTTGAATGTAGACAACGGTCTTCGTGGCTTCTCCCCATAGGAATTTAGGAAGATCTTGATCAAATAACATTACTTTTACACATTATTCAATGGATCTATTCTTCCGTTCTGCAACTCCATTTTGCGCGAGATTGTATGGGACTATCAGCTCCCTCTTAATCCCAGACTCCTTACAGAATGCTATAAACTATTTGGATGTATATTCTCATCCATTATCAGATCTTAATATAATGATTCTTTTTCCTGTAAGGTTCTCCACTTCAGCTTTGAATTCTTGAAATTTTTAAAATACTTCGTCCTTGTTTTTCATTAAGTAAACCTTGGATTTTCTTGAATAATCATCAATGAATGTGACATAATATAGATGACCCCCAAGAGATTTAGGAGTCATAGGGCCACATACATCGAAATGAATGAGATCCAAGATTTCTTGTGATCGTGAAGCACTGCTTCCAAATGGTCTCTTGGTATTATTGCCTAATGCACATCCCTTACAAACTCCTTCATAATATTCCTTTAGATTTGGAATTCTGTCTACTATGGAACTTACAGTTAGAAGGATTCTGAAATGTAGATGACCAAATCTTCTATGCCAGAGTTCACATGGGCTAATTTCAAAGTGAACTAGGGCTTGGGCCACAAGAGACATTAGTTTGTAAAGTCTTCCTTCTCGAATGCCAATGACTTTAGCTTGATCTATACTTAAGTCTTTACTCCATACAATGACCTTACCATCAATGAAAGCTACTCTATCAGCCTTTTCTTCTAGACTTGAAATGGAAAGTAAATTCTTGTACAAACCTGGGACAAATAGAATGTTGAGGTGAATGTTGCTTCCATCTTCCAACTTTATGGAGGTTGATCCAATACCTTTCACGGGATAGCTCTTGCTATCTGCAAGTTCCACTGAATAAACGGATTTTCCTTTTGATAAGGTCTTTAATTGGTTGGAGTGGCCAATCGTGTGCCTTGATGTACCACTATCAATTACCGAAATGTCTTCATCTTAGAATGTGCCAAAGAGAGCCGAGAAGAGACCTTCATCCTTTTCTTTGATTGATACCTTCTTTGTAGAAAATAAGAAACTCCATGCTTCCTTGATACCTTTCTTGAGATGGCTTGCAATATTCTTGATGAACTTCTTCACTGTAGAGGAGATCTTCATGATGCCCTTAGATGACCTTAGCTCTGATACCATGTTGAGAATTCAATAGGGCAGTGAATATGTTAATTCTCTTTAACTTGATAACTATTTGTGTTACCTTTTACCTTATTAGCTTTGTTCCTTATTATTATATTGTGAGATACATCAAACAGCTACCAAAACAATAAGAATAGTAACACTTAAAACCCTTAAATCTCTTCTCTTCTTATAGATCCTTCAATTGACAAATACCATGACCTAGAGACTCAGACAAATGCCTTCCAAGATCAAGATCAACTCGGCCTCCTTCTACAAGATCTTTGACCTATTTCTGATCCGAAATTCTATCCCCCAACAACTACTATTGCTCCTCAAGAAAACTTTGATCTTCTTCATATGGCCTCCCTTCCTCTTCACTTGCCTTTCCTTGAATCTTAGGGCCAGTGAGACACCCTTAAAACACCTCCGCTTTACTTCTTTTCTCTCTTGTTTGCAAGATCGAACCAAAGATGTCTCGTGGGAGAGAGAGAGACTTAACCCAAGCACTTCGACTTCCTTTTCTTCCTCTTCGTCCTTCTTCTTCGACCTCTTTTAGCCTTCTTCTTCACATAGAAAGAGATGTTTGTGAGTGTGTCTAATGGAGGACGAGTTCCTCTCTATATATAGGCTTCTTCAAGGGTAGACATGGCTCTTCATGTAGGCTGACTTGGCAGCTTCTAGGCCGACTTGATCTTGGAGGGAATTTCGACACTTTAAAGACAAAAACAAATTTTTCTTTACATGATACAATGTGCCCATAGGGTCTTCAATATATGACAATGACTCTTAAACCCTAGAAGCACTCAATGGGTGCTTGACCTATAAAATAAAAGGACTTGAGCATGAAACCCATGCTTCAATAATAATTTCTTTTTCATTTTATATTTTACAAGAATACATTTCATACTTATGAAGACTGGACCTAGTTACACATTGTTCAACACATTGAAGCAATTTGGTATTGGTTTTATCTCTTGCAAAGCAACTTGGAACATGTGGAGCTACATTGGAGTAATCGTTTTCACTCTCATTTCCATTTGAAAATATTGGTATTAATTTAAGAATTGTCTATTATTTTCAAGCATCAATATTTTATTTGGAAGCAACAACATTCACTCCAGCATCTCACTTAGGCACATTTTTATTCTAATTGGCATTCCTAAAATTAACCACCAATTTAACTTGGTTGTACAGAATTTAGGGACCCTCCACCCCTATTGACTCCTCACTGTGAGATCTAGATTCCGAGCGAGGGTGAGGTCTGTGGACCGGAGTTCAATTGAAACTTTGCTTTAGAATACAACTAATAAAATAAACCAAGAACACATCTACATCACAACTTTACTTTACTTGCAAATGCAATTCTCCTCCATATGCTATCTTGAATTTATTTGAGTCTTATTTGAAAATATCATCCTTATTTCACGAAGCATTTATTTTATCATACAAGCATTGTGAATCTTTTATTTTTGCAACTACTAGCTTTCTTGTACTTGGAATATTCTTCACTGGTGCAACGCTATTTCAAGTTATTTCATGTATTTTTTTACTTTGATGATCATTTAGATCATGAGTAATTGGTGTCATTATCTTGTCACTTGAGCATTTTCCTCCAAGTACTATTTCCTTTATAGTTTCAAGTGATATTTGTATGCTCATCTTCGTCTAATATTTGATTTTGCAAGATTACTTATCACTGTATCTTGAATTTTATTTTGAGCAAGCATTTGTCATTTACTTTGAAGCAATGGTCTATACTTTGAATATATCATTGAATATTGCTCATATATTTATACACTTGTTCACATTTTGGAATCAAGTTATCTTTGATAAGTATCTCCTTCTAAATTTAGTCTCCTAGAAACGCACATTTCCTTTAATTAACTTTCTTAGAGACCACTCCCCTTAGCTTAACTAGGAGAGATATTTAACAGAGAGATTTGGGTTTAGGTGACAACCCCTTCTCTTAGTTTGCCACCAAGATCACACCTTGTAGGTTTGAGGATTTTTCCCATGCTAACCTAGGTGTGCAAGCAAGGCGGCAACAAGATGCATCAAGATTATAAGCAAACTGATAAATCTCTATTAGAATATTATCTGGATGCATTTATGATTGATACTTCTTATGAATTAAGATGTGCTAAGCTGAATGATTTGAAAATTGCTTAAACATTAGCCGAAGAGTTGGAAAAAGATAAGAAAGCATCTGGAAAATTTGAAATTCCTGGTTTTGCGAGAGGTCGAACCAAACCTTGTGAATCTAAAGGAAAAGCGGTCAAAGAAGTTGACCATGATCCCATCAAAGAATTGACTTGGTTGATTAAAGATATGAAGATTGGACATGCTAGAGAGATGAATACAATGCAATCTAGGTTGATTCAGAGCGAAAGATCATAAGGTTAGAATTCTCAACCTAGAAATAATAATAACAAGGATAATATTCTATGGTAGAAGAAGAATCATCCAAATCAACAGAAGCCACCAAATCTATTGGAATCTACAAACATTATTGATCAACCTTTTCCATTCTGCAGACCATGTGAGAGTTTTCACAAAGAGAGCTCTTGTACTTTTTCCAGAAGAATCTTGGATGAAGGGATTGTTGTCCATGTACATGTCAACAGTCCAAGAAGCAAGGTATAAAGCAATAGATCAAAATTCTTTAAGTCAATTTTGTCTTTGTAATCCCAAATTATGCAAAATTACTGTAAATGATTCTGGTATGACTATTAAGCCATGTAATAACACCTAGGTAAGCCTATGATTCTTCTCGAAGGGTTTCATCCTTGGTCTTCAAGAAGTAGATCCAGGTTTTCCTGGAATGGTCATCAATAAAGGTGACAAAGTGTTTGGCCCCACTAAGAGCTCTAGTGGACATCAGACCACAAATGTCTGAATGTATGATTCCTAACATGCCATCTACTCTGTTGTCACTTCTTAGGAACATTGGCTTAGCATATTTCCCAAGCACACATCATCGTGTTTCATGCCAAGTTCTGGAACCCCTATTATTGTCTCCTTAAGCATCTTGAGTGCTCCATTGTGTAAATGTCTCATTCTCCTATGACATATCTCATTCAGTTCCTTCTCATGGCTACTATCACTACCTATAAGTGTTAATGGAGAGTCGAGATGCAACCTGTACAACTTGTTGCATTGAACACCAATCTATCTCACCTTCTTCTAGCTTAAGTGTTTGACAAACACCTTCTTTCCTACTAAGTGGATATCGTATCCCTTATCTTGTAACTAGGATACTGAAATCAGGTTCATACCCAATCCTGACACATGCAGTACGTCTGTAGTGCTGGTACTTGCTCCTGAATCACTCTAAAAATCGATGGTACATCTCCCCATTGGAGTACACTTCATTTTGTTTCCCATCGTAATCTGGAATTTCATCTACTCCTCTTTGTAGATAGAGAAATATTCTCTAACCCCTATCATGTAAACTGACGCTCCACCATCTATATACCAGACACCCAATGAAGTTGAGCCTGATAGGAAAGAAAATTCGTCCTCCAACCTAGAAGACAAATATGAAGCCCCCTGAATGTCAACTCTGTGCATGGTCATAATGAAGAATTCACTGAACACAAATCTGTGTGCTATTCCTCTTCCACCCAACATTGATTTTGCTCTAGCAATTGCTGCAAAATCCTTTGCGCCCAAACATGGAATCTGCTTAGTGAAAATAACTGACTTACAACTCCATCTGCCTGCTGGAATCACTGAATCTGGCAAGTCGAATTTTTTTGCCAATCTGCACTGAAAAATCAATTTGCCCAACAATTCGAATTGCCTAGATTAGGTTTTGCGCAGCACCCAAAAATTCATCCTACTACTCCCTCTAAACAATGAATTTTGCCTCCACTTCTGATCTTCCCCATCTGATCAATCACGCTTTGATACCATGTAAAATTTTCAACTATTGCAGCAACTGGAAATTATTCTTCTAACTGTAGATTTAATTATGCAATTTATTTGCTACGACAAACAATGAATAAAATCACAACTTCAATTTTCACCATAAAAAAGTTGCGGAAAATAAATTGTTGAAAACTGAGAAATTATAGCACAAAATTTTGACACCGTTATTTTTGGACAATTGTCCCCGAAAAACCCAATGCGGGAAATCGGTGCAGTACATGAGGGTTTTATTATTATTCTTTAGCAAAAAATCTGAGTACAATAATTTGGATGCCAAACTGGCAATCCAATCTGAGCGAATCACTGGCAAAATTCTTGCGAGGATTTTTCCTCACCCCACAACTGATTTCAACTCCTAAAACTGGCCCTTCAGCTATTCACACTTCCTTCTGCGCGGTGCTTGTGCAGGCCCTGTTGCTGCTGCCTCCGAAAACTCCTGAAATCTATAGCTCTGCTTCTCTCTGGGTTTAGAACTGATTTACTTGTCCTCCTGATCAAAATCCCAAGCACCAGCTACTGAATCGACTACTCTTCCAGCTAGATCAAACTGATTTGTTGTCGCAACCTGCACAGTCCCTCTGGGAAAACTCGCACTCCCTCAATCTGACTCTTCAGCATTGGAAACCTCCACCGGAATATTGTGTCACTCCTCTGCCACATGCTACTCGATCTCTGGGTCAAATCCTCCTACCAAATCACTCTACTACTGAAAAATCAATTTTCCTAGATCACTGAGTGTCTACATTGGTGTATTCTCCATCTACCCATCGACCTCCTCTTATAATCCCCAGTTGGGACTCCAACGGCCAAGATTAAAACATAATCGATGGCTGAGATCATTTTTGGATCGATCCATGTGAGTTTCTAGATGATTCTCACCTTATCTCAATTAATTCTGATTAATTAACCTCTTTTCCTAAGTTTAGAGTTAGAAAATAATTGAAAATAGCCTAATAATCTAATTGAGACACTGCTAGGTGGAATTTCCAAAAACGATTTTTGGATTATGGAGAAATCCTGTGTTTTAGCCTCTCCACAAAGTTTCGAGACTAGAACACCTCTGATGCTACAAAAACTAACACCTTCTACGCATACCCCTTGGCCACAAACCTTGCCTAGTACTTCTCCACGCTGCCATCTGCAGCATACTTAATCTTGTAAATCAATCGAGAGCCTACAAATAACCTATCCACAAGTCTAGGAATGACCTCCCATATGTCATTGATCATGATGGCATTATGCTCCTCCACCATGGCGTCCTGCCACACCTGATGTTGTGTAGCCTCATCATAACTAGAAGTCTCCTTGTCGACAACGTCTGTAAGCAACTCCTTGTACTTGTCTCGTTGTCTGCGCTTTCTGGTGCTCGCTCTAGGAGCTCCCACAATCTCCTGCGCATCTCGCAATGTCTGAAGCACCTCTCTACTTATTCCACTAGTGGTGGTTGGAGCTTCATGCTCCTCAGCTTGCCCCTGCTTCTCTATCTATTGTGAACTCACAGGACCTTCTGCGCTTGAGCTACTGCTCGTACTAGAAGCTATACTAGTACTTGGTTGTCCTTGCGACTATTACTCAACCCTTGTAGCTTCTATTGGCCCACTCTAATCATCTGCTGGCAACTCACGAGATCTCTTGAAGGCTTTCTCCTCTTGGAACTTCACGTCCCGTCTCACAATGACCCTCCTACTACCAGGAATATAAATCTTGTATGCCTTAGACGTTTCACTATTACCAATTAAATATCCCTTCTCTATAGTATGATCCAGTTTGGTGTGTTTATCATTAGGCTAATGACAATATGTTATGCTGCCAAAGATCTTGAAGTGCCCGACCTCCGGCCTCTTCCCTGTGAAGACCTCCTCTGGTGTTATCTTCCCCAATGCTCTATGAGGAACCTTGTTCTGTGTGTACACTATCATCCTACATGGCTCTACCTATAGAAGCATGGGCACATCCTGATCATATAACATTGACTTTGTTACCCCAACAATTGTTTTGTTCTTTCACTCTGCTTCTCCATTTTATTGTGGATTGTATGGAGCTATCCACTCTCTCTTGATGCCCACCTTCACACAAAACCACATGAAGTCCTTATCTGTATACTCGCCTTCGTTATACATATGAAGTACCTTGATATTTTTGCCTGTCATGTTCTCCACAAGAAACTTGAACTTTGCAAGCAACTGAAGACCTCATCTTTCGTCTTCAGAAAATAGGTCTAGGTCTTCCTGGAGAAGTCATCTATGAAGGTCACAAAGTACTCATAACCCCTTAGAGATATGGTGGACACTAAGCCACAAATATCTGAGTGTACTAATTGCAACACACCATTGGATCTATTGTCACTCCTTGGGAATGCTGCCTTTGCGAACTTCCCAAGTACGCACCCTCTACACATGCCATCATGTT
The DNA here is from genome assembly GCA_031772625.1 of Pinus tabuliformis. Taxonomy (NCBI): domain Eukaryota; kingdom Viridiplantae; phylum Streptophyta; class Pinopsida; order Pinales; family Pinaceae; genus Pinus; species Pinus tabuliformis. The sequence goes on along the minus strand of CM062814.1, from coordinate 86,631,295 downwards.
CCATGCTCAATTATGGCATCCTTATCATTGTCTCCCTAAGATACCTTAGTGCTCCATGGTGTAAGTGTCCCATCCTCCTATGCCACAACCCTCCCAATTTTCTACCATTGCCACTATTGTTGATTAGTGCCTTTGGAGAATCGTACTACAACCTGTACAGTTGGTTTCTTCAAACCCCAATCTGTTTGACCTTCTTCCAACTCGTGTTTAATGTACACCTTCTACCCCACAAAGTAGACATCGTACCCCTTATTTTGTAGTGTAGAAACCAAAATCAAGTTCATACCCAAACATGGCACATGTAACATTGGTGTTCTTATTGTGAAAGTTCATATACTCAAAGAAACCCTACTGCAGCAACACTGACTTTACTTCTCCTACTTGATTTTAATATACATTATCAAGTTATTTTTTGAAAAATACTGAAGTAAATTAATCCTGCAGCCTACACCAATTTAATTTGATTACATGAAACAAGAAACTGAGCAAAGAACAAGATACATAGGACACCGTTATTTTTGGACAAAATAGTCCCCAGAAAAACCCAATGAGGGAAAACTGGTGCAGCAACTTTGAAGGATTTATATTATTAAGCATTAGTTCTAAATACAATGTTGGATGCCCTCCCGGAAATCCAGTTACAGAGAAAAATATAATGGCGGAAAACTGAGTGAGATTACCTCACTTCAACCGGCAGTTTCCATCTGATCTAGCAGCAGAATTGGCAAACCCCTGGCCATCTCTGCATTGGCACTGCGTAGGCCCTGTGTCAGCTTCAGAGGCTCTGTGTCAGCCCTGCACTATCTCTTCTGCTTCTTGGAGCTTTTGCGTCAACCTCTCTCAGTTGTTCTGGCAGCTCCCCGGCAATTCCAGATTTCTGTGTGAACGTAGCTTCCCTTCTACGCTGGCACTTCTGGCTCTGTGTCAAACCTGCGTGGGCCCAAACTGGCCAAGCGTCAGTCCCTGCCCCTCTACTGCAGAATGACCACTTAGTTCGAATTTCTCAGCTTCCTAGCCCCAAGAATTTCTAACTCTAGATCAATTCGTTCTCTCGGTGTGTTTTTGAATGAACCCCAAGCCTCCTTCTTATATTTTTCACGTTGAGACTTCAACGAGTGAGATTACGTCTCTAATCAACGGCTAAGATTAAAAACTTGACTTGATCCTGTTTTTAGAACATTCTCACCCATATTTTGATTAATACCCATTAATATTTTAATTTTCCTAAGTTTAGACTTAGAAACCTCATTAAAAATATTAATTATTTTAATAAAATACAATCCGGGTGGAATTTCACGAAACAATGTCTGGATTCTTTAAAACTCGTGTCCCTTAGCCTCTCCACAAATGTTCATGGCTAGAGCACATCCAATTCTACCAAAAACTAACACTCCCCCTTAGCGAGAAATGTGCTCTAGCAACAATGTCCAACTGCATGTTGCTATGTCTCTGAAGCATCAACTTTCTGTTGATTTTGGGTAGCATCGGATGTGCTCTAGCCATGAAAATTGGTGGAAAGGCTAAAGCACATGAGATCTCCAAGACCCATAAATCATTTTGGAGAATTCCATCTGGATGAGGAGTTATTAAAATAGTTAATATTTTTAATGAGTTCCTAAATCTAAACTTGGGAAAATAAAGATATTAATGGGTATTAATAAAGATATGGCTGATCAGCTTTTAAGAGACGAAGATCAAGTCTATTTTAATCTTAGCCGTTGATTACAGACTTAATCTTGGCCGTTGATTCATCAACAAGAAAAGTATAAGAGGAGGCTTGAGTGTCAATTGGAGATACACCAAGGGAGACCAGTCAGTTCGATTTCTGGAGCGGGGTTTACTGAGAAATTCAAACTAGTGGTATGGATTGCAGTGAGAGGTAGCGAGTCAATAGCAGAGAGGCAAGGATAGTGCCTGAGGACCAACGCAGAGATTAGAGAGGAAGGCGCAGAGCCAAGTAGAAAGACACAGAGGCAGCTGCATTGCGCAATGACTGGAGGGCCTACATGGGTGATGCAGAAAGGCGAAGTGCTGACGCAATTGGGCAGAGTGCTGACGCAGAGGGTCTGGGAGCTATGCAGAAGCTCGTTGGACTAGCGCTAAGCCTACGGGAAGCGTCGAAGAATTTTTGTGGTATTACTGCCATGTGGTTATCTCTGTTGGGTAAGCCAGTGTAGCACCCTAGTTGTACTCAAGAAAGCTGATTAATAAAACCCTCCTCTGCTGCACCGGTTTTCCCGCATTGGGTTTTTCTGGGGACAATTGTCCAAAAATAACTACGTTGATGTGTTTGATTCTTGTGCATGTATTTGTTTCTGTATAATGGTGTGATATCTGCAATATAATTTATTTTAATATCTACTGAAGGGATTTCGTAAATAACTTATTGGAAAATAAGTAGGTAAAATAAATCAGCTGCTACAGTGATAGAATTTCTGTTTAGAAATTCTCACATGGTATTAGAGCAAAGAATCAAAGACAGGAAGGGAAATCAATTATGGGTCAAGATCGTGATGCAGAAACATCCACGTCAGAAGACTCGTGCAGATTTTAAGAAAATTGCACAAGAGATAGAAATTACAATTTCTCTATGCTGGCTTCCAGATTGGAAGAAGAAGTTTCTTGTGTAACAAGCTCTGCATCATTAGAGGTATGGTATATAGAGAGTGGAGCCTCCTGGCATATGACAGGAATCCGGGAATGTTTCTTAGATTATCAGGAGGAAAGAATGATTTTTCAGATCACCATGGGGAATAAAGAAAAGCGTACTCCAGTAGGGAAGGGTATCATAGTTTTTCAAACAGAAACAAGAGAGCGATTTTGAGCTACCAATGTGTTGCATGTGCCAGGACTGGGGATGAACTTACTTTCCATATCACAACTTCAAAGCAAGGGCTATGACATTTTCTTCATTAAGGAGAAAGTATACATCAAACACCCAAGTTGGAAAAATAAAGTACAGATCGGAATCAGAAGTAATTGGTTGTACAGGTTGTCACTAGAATCACCAATGGCACTGATAGGCAGTAATGGAGACAAGGATTTGAATGAAGTATGGCACAAAAGGATGGGACATTTGCACCATGGGGCTCTGAGAATTCTTAGGAAAATTGTAATAGGATTTCCAGATCTTAGTACAAAACAAAATGATGTATGCAGAGGATGTGCTCTGGGCAAGTATGCCAAAGCAATGTTTCCTATAAGTAAAAATAGGGCCAAGAGTGTACTAGGATTGATACACTCAGATATCTGTGGACTGATGTCCACAAAAGCTCTTACTAGTGTCGACTACTTCGTTACCTTCATTGATGACCATTCCAAGAAAACTTGGATTTATTTTTTGAAAACCAAGGACGAGGTTTTCTATCAATTCAAAGAGTTCAAGGATCTGGTGGAGAATCTGACAGGAAATAAAATAAAAGTATTGCGCTCATACAATGGTGGAGAATATGTTGACAAAGACTTCACTGATTTTTGCCCTAAGGAGGGCATCAGAAGAGAGTGAACAACTCCTTACAATCCGGCGCAAAATGGAATAGCAGAAAGGAAGAACAAAACTATCATGGAAGCAGTTAGGGCCATGATGTATGATCAGGATATGCCAAAATTCCTATGGGCAGAAGCATACAACATGACAGTCTGTGTCCAAAATAGAACTCCTCATAAGGCATTGGGCAAGATTACTCTAGAGAAAGTCTTCACGGAGAAGACACCTGAAGTTAGTCATTTCAGGATATCTAGGAGTTTAGCATATTGTCGTATACCCAAGGAGAAGAGAAAGAAGTTAAATCAAACTACAGAGAAAGGATATGTAGTGGGATATAGCGAGAATGCTAAGGCATATAAAATCTATCTTCCAAGGAGCAGAAAGGTAGTAGTTTGATGAGATGTGAATTTCATGGAAGATAGGGCCTTCAGAAAATATCAAGAAATGTCTTCCAAGGAGTAGTCAAAAGATGAGTCATTGGTCAAACCACTTCAACCAGCGGAAGCCAGTACCAGGAATTCTACTTCAGAACAGGAGGAATCATAGGAAGAGGAGGAGCTAACAAATGCACCTACTACCAGGGGAAGAACAAGCCGGCAACTCCAACAGATTTTGCGGGATACAAAAGATTTCATTGGTGCACCCAGTAACAATAAAAGGGAGCGAAGACAACCATATAGATATCATCTATTAGAACTTTGATATCTCTTGCAGCACAGATGGGATGGGAGATTCATTAGATGGATGTCAAAACGGCATTCTTGAACGGGGTGATAAAAAAGGAAGTATACATTGAACAGCCGGAAGGCTTTGAGACACATGAGAAGAAGTCTCATGTATGCAGATTGAAGAAAGCTTTGTATGGGCTCAAACAGGCACATAGAGCATGGTATGGTCAAATTAATGGCTACTTGCAGAATATGGGGTTCATCAAGAGTGATGTAGATCCCAATCTCTACTATCTGGTTATAGAGAATGAGCCCCTAGCCCTAGTATTATATGTGGATGATCTCTTCCTGACATGATCATCTATGCTCATCGAGGACTGCAAGAAGAATCTAGCCACAAAGTTTGACATGAAGGATTTGGGGCAGATGCATTATTTCCTGGGGTTGGATTTTTGGCAGCAGAAGGGTAAAATCTTCCTTGGACAAGGGAGATATGCTACAGAGATCCTGAAGAGATTCAGGATGCAGGATTGTAGGCTGATGGCTACTCCAATGATCACCAACTGGAAGAAAATTGATGCATCTGAAGACAAAGATGTTGATCCCACCTTATACAAGCAGCTCATAGGGTCCCTAATGTATTTGGTCAATACTAGACTAGACATTTGTTACGCTGTCAACACCCTCAGTGAGTTCATGGTGGAACTGAAGAGGGCTCATTGTTTATTTGGGGTAGCATCGGATGTGCTCTAGCCATGAAAATTGGTGGAGAAGCTAAAGCACATGAGATCTCCAAGACCCAGAAATGGTTTGGACAGATTGTACCCAGTTTGGCAAATGTTAAAATAATTAATATTTTTAACGGAATTCCTAAGTCTAAACTTAGGAAAAAGTAAAATATTAATGAGTATAAATATAAAATTGGGTTAGAAGGTTCCCAAAGTCATGGATCAAGCCAAATCTAATCTTAGCCATTGATTAGAGATGTAATCTCGACCGTTGAAGGACCAATAGGAAAAGTATAAGAAGAGGCTTGAGGGTCAGTTAGAGAACACACTGAGGGAGACCAGTCAATTCGATTTCTGGAGCGGGGTTAGCTGAGAAATTCGAACTAGTGGTCTGGAGAGCAGTAGGAGGCAGCGAGTACAGAACAGAGAGTCGGGAACATCACCAGAAGACCAGTGCAGAGGTTGGGGAGGCAAACGCAAAGCCTCTCAGGTAGACGCAAAGGCAGGAGACTGCACAGTCACTGGAGGGCCTGCGTGGGTGATGCAAAGAGGCAGGAGCTGACGCAGAAGATTTGGGAGCTACTCAGAGGTCAACTAGCTTGACACTGGGACTGGGAGAAGCACTGGAGAATTTTCTCTTTGTTGGATAAGCAAGTTTGACACCCAGTTGTACTGAAGAATTGTTGAATAATAAAATCCTCCCTTGCTACACCGGTTTTCCCACATTGGGTTTTTCCGGGGACTATTGTCCAAAATATCTATGTTGATGTGTTGATTCTTGTGCATGTGTTTGTTTCTGTATTATGGTGTGATATCTGCAACAAAATTTATTTTAATGTTTACTGAAGGATTTTCATAAATAACTTATTGGGAAATAAGTAGGTAGAATAAATCATTTGTTGTAGTGATAGAATTTTCACATGGTATCAGAGGAAGTAATCAGAGACATGAAGGGAAAATCAATTATGGGTCGAGACCATGATGTAGAGGCATCTACGTCAAGAGACACGCAGAGACTTTCAAAAAATTGCACAAGAGAGTGATTTTGATTTCTCTATGTTGGCTTCCAGGCTTGAAGAAGAAGTGGTTTGTGTGACTAGCTCTACATCATCAAAGGTATGGTATATAGACAGTGGAGCCTCTTGGCATATGACGGGAATCCGGGAATGTTTCTCAAATTATCGGGAGGAGAAGATGAACTTTCAGATCACCATGGGGAACAAGGCAAAGTGTACTCCAGTAGGGAGGGGTACCATAGTTTTTAAAACAGAAACGGGAGAGCGGTTCTGTGCTACCAATATGCTGCATGTACCAGGATTGGGGATGAACTTACTTTCCGTGTCGCAATTTCAAGGAAAATGCTATGACATTTTCGTCATCAAGGAGAAAGTATACATCAAACACCCGAGCTGGAAAAAGAAAGTGCAGATCGAGATCAAAAGTAATAGGTTGTACAGACTACAACTAGAATCACCAATGGCACTAATAAGCAGTCATGGAGACAAGGATTTGAATGAACTATGGCACAGAATAATGGGACATTTGCACCATGGGGCTCTGAGAATTCTCAGGAGCACTGTAACAAGAGTTTTGAATCCTAGTACGGAATGAGATGATGTATGCAGAGGATGTGCTCTAGGAAAGTATGCCAAAACAACATTTCCTAGAAATAAAAACAAGGCCAAGAGTGTACTAGGATTGATACACTCAGATATCTGTAGACCCATGTCCACTAAAGCTCTTAGTCGTGTCGAGTACTTCCTCACCTTCATTGATGACCACTCAAGGAAAACTTGGATTTATTTTCTGAAAACCAAGGACGAGGTTTTTGTCGATTCAAAGAGTTCAAGGCTCTGGTGGAGAATCTGACTGGGAAGAAAATAAAAGTTTTGCGCTCAGATAATGGTGGAGATTATGTCGATAAGGACTTCACTGATTTTTGTGCTAAGAATTGCATCAGAAGAGAGTGGAAAGCTCCTTACAATCCGAAGAAGAATGGAGTAGCAGAAAGAAAGAACATGACTATTGTAGAAGCAGCGAAGGCCATGATGTATGATCAGGATATGCCAAAATCCCTGTGGGCAGAAGCATGCAACACAACAGTCTATGTTCAGAATAGAACTCCTCATCGGGCATTGGGCAAGATTACTCCAGAGAAAGTCTTCATAGGGAAGACGCCTGAAGTCAGTCATTTCAAGATATTTGGGAGCTTAGCATATTGCCGCATACCCAAGGAAAAGAGGAAGAATCTAGATCAAACTGCAGAGAAAGGATATCTAGTGGGATATAGCAAGAATGCTAAGGCATACAGAATCTATCTTCCAGGGAGCAGGAAGGTAGTAGTTCGACGAGATGTGAAGTTCATGGAGGACAGGGCTTTCAGAAAATCTTGAGAAATGCCTTCCGAGGAGCAGTCAAAAGAGGAACCGTTGGTCAAACCTCTTCAACCAACGGAAGAAAAGAATTCTTCCTCGAGTCAAGAATAATCACAGGATGAGGAGGAGCCAACAAAAGAACCTGCTGGCAAAGGAAGAACGAGCAGGCAACTTTGTCAGATTCTGTGAGATGCAGAGGACTTCATCGGTGCACCAAGGAACAATAAGAGGGATTAAAAACAACCAGATAGATATCAGGCATTAGTAGCTCAAGATGAGGAACCTGCCAGTTTTCAGGAGGCAGCTCAACATCAGGTTTGGCTAGATGCGATGGTAGAGGAGTACAACTCCATAATGGTGAACGATGTCTAGGAGGTAGTGCCAAGGCCTCAAGATAGATCAGTGGTAGGTTTGAGATGGATCTACAAGATCAAATACGCTGCAGACGACGGTGTTGAGAAATACAAAGCCAAGTTTGTGGCTAAGGGGTATGCTTGGAAGGAAGGAATTGACTACGAAGAGACCTTCGCCCCGGTAGCCAGGTATACATCTATTATAACCGTGATATCTCTTGCAACACAGATTGGGTGGGAGATTTATCAGATGGATGTCAAAACGACATTTTTGAACGGAGTGATAGAAGAAGAGGTATACATTGAACAACCAGACGGCTTTGACAAACATGGGAAGAAGTCTCATGTATGTAGATTAAAGAAAGCCGTGTATGGGCTGAAAAAGGTGCCTAGAGCATGGTATGGTCAAATCGATGGCTACTTGCAGAAAATGGGATTTGTCAAGAGTGGCGCAAATCCAAATCTCTATTATCTAGTTGTAGAGAATGAGACTCTAATCTTAGTATTATATGTGGATGATCTCTTCCTGACAGGATCATCCAGGCTCATTGGGGACTGCAATAAGAATCTAGCCACGAAATTCGACATGAAGGATTTGGGACGAATGCATTATTTCCTGGGGTTAGAAGTTTAACAGCAAAAGGGGGAGATTTTCCTTGGGCAAGGGAGATATGTTACAAAAATCCTGAAGAGATTCAGGATGGAGGAATGTAGACCCATGGCTACTCCAATGATCACCAACTGGAAGAAGATTGATGCATCAGAAGACAAGGATGTTGATCCCACCTTATACGTGCAGCTCGTAGGGTCCCGGATGTATCTGGTCAATACCAGGCCAGACATTTGCTACACTGTCAACACCCTCAGTCAATTCATAGTGGAGTCGAAGAGGGAACACTGGGCAGTAGCCAAACATGTTCTCAGTTATTTAAAGGTAACATCGATTATGGACTCTTGTACAACAGGAGTAAGGGTATCAGATTGAGTGGATTTACTGATGCAAATTGGGCAGGAAGTTCAGTGGATCGGAAAAGTACCTCTGGGTACTATTTCAACATTGGATCAGGAATGAACCCCTGGTGCAGTAGGAAGTAGAAATTCGTGGCTCTGAGCTCAGCTGAGGCAGAATATATGGCTACGAGCATAGCTTCGTGTAAGGCCATATGGCTTAGAATATTGCTTGTGAACCTATTCAGAAGAAAGATGGAGGCGACCAGGATCATGTGCGATAATCAGAGTTGCATCAAGCTCTCTAAAATCCAGCGTTTCATGATTGGACAAGCATATTGATATCTGGTGTCACTTTGTCAGAGATTGTGTCCAACGAGGGGCTATACAGTTGAGCCACACTCCTACAGGAGAACAGGTGGCAGATATCCTCACCAAGGCCCTTGGAAGAAAAAAGTTTGGTTACTTCAGGGAAAAGATGGGGATGATAAAGAATCCATTTTAGTAGCAGAAATGGGGGTGATGTTGCAGTGCAGTAGCATTCAACAGTAACACGATGCAGCGTGATGAGAAGAGGATGCAGTGCAGATGCAGTGTTGGGAAGAAGGACCAGCAGCAGCATGGATGCAGAGGGAGTTGCAGTGCAGATGCAGTGCTGGGAGAAAGGACCAACAGTAACATAGATGCAGAGGGAGCTGCCATTCGGATGCAGTAGTGGCAGAGGCAAAGCCATTGGCAGCAGTACGGAATGAAGCAACGCAGAGGATGTTAGGCAGGGAGGCCTAGCATCAACACAGGTACCTATGCCAGACAACCAGAGTGATGCTCAATGAGGAGTATTACTAGAGCACAGTCCTTGCTAAGAGGCAGTGTTGATTTGGGGTAGCATTGGATGTGCTCTAGCCATGAAAATTGGTGGAAAGGCTAAAGCACATGAGATCTCCAAGACCCATAAATGGTTTGGACAGATTGTACCCGGTTTGGGAGATATTAAAATAATTAATATATTTAATGGAGTTCCTAAGTCTAAACTTAGGAAAAAATAAAATATTAATGGGTATTAATATAAAACTGGGTTAGAAAGTTCCAAAAGTCATGGATCAAGCCAAATCTAATCTTAGCCATTGATTTGAGATGTAATCTCAGTCGTTGAAGGACCAACAGGAAAAGTATAAGAAGAGGCTTGAGAGTCAGTTGGAAAACACACTGAGGGAGACCAATCAGTTCGATTTCTGGAGCGGGGTTAGCTGGCAAATTCGAACTAGTGGTCTGGAGAGCAGCAGAAGGCGGTGAGTATAGAACAGAGAGTCAAGAACAGCACCAAAAGACCAACGCAGAGGTTGGAGAGGCAAACGCAGAGCCTCTCAGTTAGACGCAGAGGCAGCAGACTGCGCAGTCACTAGAGGGCCTGCGTGGGTGACGCAGAGAGGCCCAGTGCTGATGCAGAGAGGTAGGAGCTGACGCAAAAGGTCTGGGAGCTACGCAAAGGTTAACTATCCTAACGCTGAGACTGGGATAAGTGGTGGAGAATTTTCTCTCTGTTGGGTAAGCCAATTTCGCACCCAGTTGTATTGAAGAATTGCTGAATAATAAAATCCTCCCTTGTTGCACTAATTTTCCCACATTGGGTTTTTTTGAGGACTGTTGTCCAAAATATCTGTGTCGATGTGTTGATTCTTGTGCATGCGTTTGTTTCTGTATTATGGTGTGATATTTGCAGCAGAATTTATTTTAATGTTTACTAAAGGATTTTCATAAATAACTTATTGGGAAATAAGTAGGTAAAATATATCAGTTGTTGCAGTGATAGAATTTTCAAACTCATTGGGCAGTAGGAAAACATGTTCTCAAATACATACAGGGAACAGTCGATTATGGACTCTTGTACACCAGAAGTAATGATATCAGATTGAGTGGGTTCACGGAATCAGATTGGGCTGGAGTTCAGTAGATCGAAAAAGTACCTCTAGGTATTGTTTCAATATTGGATCGGGGATGACCTCCTGGTGCAGTAGGAAACAAAAATTCGTAGCTCTGAGCTCAGCTGAAGCAGAATATATGGCCGCTAGCATAGCTTCGTGCGAAGCCATATGGCTTAGAAAATTGTTTGTGAACCTATTCAGAAGAAGGGTGGAAGCAACCAGGATCATGTGTGATAATCAGTGTTGCATCAAGCTCTCTGAGAATCTAGGATTTCATGATCGGTAAAAGCACACTGATATTCAGTGTCACTTTGTCAGAGACTGTGTCCAACGAGGAGCTATACAGTTGAGCTACATTCCTACAGGAGAACAGGGGGCAAACATCCTTACCAAGGCTCTTGGAAGAACAAAGTTCGTTTATTTCAGGGAGAAGATGGGGATGATAAAGAATCCATTTCAGTAGCAGAAATGGATATGTGTCAGGTGTTGCAGTGCAACAGTTAGCAATATTATGGGAAGCATGATGCAACATTTGAGAGAGATTTGCAGTGCAGATGCAGTGTTGGGAGGAAGGACCAACAACAGCATGGATGCAGAGGGAGCTGCAGTACAGATAGAGCAGTGGCAGTGGCAGTGGTGGAAGCCATGGGCAGCAGTACAGTGGCAGCAGTGCAAAGGATGTTGGGCAGCAGGCCAAGCATCAGCACAGGTACCGGTGTCGAATGATTAGGGTAATGTTCAGTGGTGGAGCATTACTAGAGCACATTCCTCGCTAAGAGGGAGTGTTTATTTGGTGTAGCATCGGATGTGATCTAGCCATGAAAATTGGTGGAGAGGCTAAAGCACATGTGATCTTCAAGACCTAGAAATCGTTTTGGAAAATTCCATCCGAATGAGAAGTTATTAAAATAATTAATATTTTTAATGAGTTCCTAAGTCTAAACTTAGGAAAATAAAAATATTAATGGGTATTAATAAAAATGAGGACGAGAAGCTTCTAAGAGACAAAGATCAAGTCTATTTTAATCTTAGCCATTGATTAGAGACTTAATCTCGGATGTTGATTCATCAACAAGAAAAGTATAAGAGGAGGCTTGAGGGTCAGTTGGAGATACACCGAGGGAGACCAGTCAGTTCAATTTCTGGAGCGGGGTTTGCTGAGAAATTCAAACTAGTGGTCTGGATTGCAGTGACTGGAAAGACGGAGAGGCAGCTGGATTCCGCAGTGACTGGAGGGCCTACGTGGGTGATGCAGAGAGGCCAAGTGCTGACGCAGTGAGGCAGAGTGCTGACGCAGAGGGTCTAGGAGCTGCGTAGAAGCTAGTTGGACTGACGTTGAGCCTACGAGAAGCACCGAAGGATTTTTGTGGTATTACTGCCATGTGGTTATCTCTATTGGGTAAGCTAGTTTGGCACCCTAGTTGTACTCAAGAAAGCTGATTAATAAAACCCTCCTCTGCTGCACCAGTTTTACCGCATTGGGTTTTTCCAAGGACAATTGTCAAAAAATAACTGTGTTGATGTGTTTGATTCTTGTGCATGTATTTGTTTCTATATAATGGTATGATATCTGCAGTAGAATTTATTTTAATATTTACTTAAGGGATTTCGTAAATAACTTATTGGAAAATAAGTAGGTAAAATAAATCAGTTGCTGCAGTAATAGAATTTCTATTTAGAAATTTTCACACTTTTTGCATTGTTGCTGCCATCAACATTGTGCTATTGCTGCTACTATACTGTTGTACATGACACTGCCACTGCCACTATTGCTTTTGTACTACAACTCCCTCTCAAATGCTGCATCTACTATGCTACTAGCACTGCCACTGCTAACATTGCATTCGTACTGCAACTCAATTACTGAGAGAAGCAACTAAACAACACCTAAAATTACTGAACTAACCGTGTTCATCATAATACCATGTGAACGTTGGAATCTGACTGCTACTAGTCTCTGACCCTCTAAATCTTCTCCATTGTTGTTGATTTCTGCACTGTGCCATCTGCACTGTTGCCAACCTTGCTCTATGTTGATCAGTGTTTGGTCTCAGGCTACTGCATCTGTCTCTCCAACCAACTCACTGCATCATCTGACACTAAGTCCATCTCGCTACTGCTGAATCTCAGGCTCCCATAGCAAGGAATTGATCCAAGAGGTGGGTTCCTTAAGGATCCTTCCCACATGTAGTCCTCCCGACTACAATTCTATATCACCCCATTTCCCTCTTGGAGATGTGTGGGCACTCATGGCAAACTCATCTTCATCAATTTTTGTTGGAGAAGCCTTAGGATCATGTTTCTCATCCTTATCCTTTTGCTTCAAAGGACACTAGGATGCAAAGTGCCCCATCTCGCCACATCTGAAACATTTCACCTTCAAAATGTCCTTCTTTCGCTTCTTCTTCTACTCTCCCTTTGATGCTAGAGCTGCGTTCTCCTCCTCCTCCTTGGTCTTTGTGCCACTCCAACTGCTGCCATTGAGGTTGAACTTAATGAGATCCCTCCTTAATTCTTCCTGTTTAAGGGCTGCCGACATCTCCGCCCATGAAGGTAGTCTTTCCCTGCCCAATATACTATGGACGAAGACTTGTCATTCATCTAAGACTCCATTCAGGGCCATCCTTACCATCGTTGTAGACTGAGGAGTAGACCCCACTATAGCAAGTTGGTCTTTGGTATTCTGAAGATGTTGAAGATAGGAGTTAGCCCCTTCTCCCTTTCGCATCAATGTCCACTGCAACTTTTGTTCTAAGTACATCTTTCGTTGTTCGGAAGAACCTTCGTACAGTGAAGCAAAGATTCCCACATTTCTCAGGCTATATCTTTGCCCTGCAAGTGTGAGACCACATGATCTCAAACTCCATCGAGTATGTACCTCTTCGCCTTTGCCTGATCGATCTTGTACTTGTTCTTCTGATCATTGTCCGCGGGAACAACCACAACACTCTTGACGTAAGCTTTGAGATCGTACTCCTCCAGAACAGCTAAGATTCTGGTCTTCCATATGACATAGTTGGAGGCTCCTTCTGACCTATCCTAATCTCTGAGCCAATGTGATGCCATCTCACCCAAACTATAGTACTGACTCCTCTAATCACTGCGCAGCACTAGCCTGTTGCCCGACAAGTGAAAAAATTCAAACTTTTGGCGAGAAACGTCCTCTGAGGAGAAAATTCCCTTTCTATGTGTCTTCGCTCTTTTCCGATGAATTTTTGCCCCGGCAAAAACTGCATCCTTCAAGCACTGTGCTAAGGCTCTGAGTCACTCCCTCTACCTCTGCAAACTCACGAACCGGAAATCGTACCTCTGTCAACTCTCTCAGAGAGAGATTTCCTCGGAATCTCTGCTTTCCCGGCAAGGACTGCGCAATTCCTTCAAGGGGATTTGAATTGCTTCCAAATGCAACTATTGGCGTCTCTGCTCAGCGTTGGATGTCACTTCTTGTTTCAAAATCAATGCTTTGATACCATATGAAAATTCCTATTCTCAAAGAACTCCTACTGCAGCAAAACTAAATCAACTTCTCCTGCTTGATTTTAATATACATTATCAAATTATTTTCTAAAAAATACTTAAGTAAATTACTTCTGCAGCCTACACCAATTTAATTTGATTACATGAAACAAGAAACCGAGCAACGAACAAGATACATTGGACACCGTTATTTTTGGACAAAATAGTCCCCGGAAAAACCTAATGCAGGAAAAATGGCGCAATAGCTCTGAGGGTTTTATATTATTAAGCAATGCTTCTGAATACAATGTTGGATGCCCTCCTGACAATCTAGTTAGAGAGAAAAATATAATGGTGGAAAATTAAGTGAGATTACCTCACTTCAACCAGCAGTTTCCCGCTAATCCAGCAACAGAACTAGGAAACCCCTAGCTATCTTTGCACTGGCCCTGCGTAGGCCCTACTTGCGTTAGCCTTAGAGGCTCTACGTCAGCCCTGCATTGTCTCTTCTACCTCTTGGAGTTGTTGCGTCAACCTCTCCCAGTTGTTATGGCAGCTCCTCGACCATTCCGGATTTTTGCGTGAAGACAGTTTCCCTTCTGCGTTGGCCCTTCTAGCTTTACGTCAAGCCTACGTGGGCGCAGACTAACGGTAGTCCCTCTAGGTGCTATGCAACCTCCACTGGTGATTCTCCACCTCTCTGCCCAGTATTCCCGAACTATCCCTGCCACTCTGCTGCAAAATGATCACTTAGTTCGAATTTCTCAACTTCCTAGCTCCAAAAATTTCGAACTCTAGATCTATTTGTTCTCTCAGTGTGTTTTTGAATGAACCCCAAGCCTCCTTCTTATACTTTTCTCGTTGAGACTTCAACGGCTGAGACTACGCAGAGGCTAGTAGGGCCCGCGCGGGTGACGCAGAAGGCCAAAGAGCTAACACAAAGCAGCAAAGGGCTGATGTAGGGGGTTCCAGAGCTACGCAAAGGCCAGCAGGGCTGACACATAGCCTCGGAGAAGCATTGGAAGGATTTTCGTGGAGCAGACTTGCTGAATATCTGCTTCCGAAGAGAGGTATTACTGCCAAATAGAAATCTCTGTTGCGTAAGCTAGTTTGGCACCCTAGTTGTACTCAAGAAAGTTGCTTAATAATAAAACCCTCAGAACTGTTGCACCGGTTTTCCCAAGTTGGGTTTTTCCGGGAATGATTGTCCAAACGGTGTCCCTTGCGTGTTTGTCTGTTATTTCAGTTGATGATATGTAGATGAGTTGAGACTGCATTTGTGTTTATTTTCAGTATTTATATGGTTAAAAAACTTGTTATGAAATAAACAAGTAGGTGAAATAAACCAAATAATGTAGGAAGATTTTCTGTTAAACTTAGAAATTTCAACATGGTATCAAAGCATTGCAAATCACAGGAGGACTAAAGGCACCATCGTAATCAGAAAATTTGCAGTAGAAACAACTGTCCCAAGACACGGAGTTGTTCCTAAGCAAAAGGTAGCAGAGAAGGAGTGACGCAGAGGGCCTGCGTCATCATTTCGAGCCAGAGATAAGGCCAACGCAAAGGCAGAGAGAGGCAGAAGAGGCTCACGAAGAGCCACATCATCCTACTCAGTCAGGTAGGCTTGACGCAGTTGGCCAGAGGAGCAATTCAGCGTTGCTAGGATTGCGCAGAGCTAAGAGGCTTAGTTTCTTCAGCTGTTGGGGCCTAGGGAGTTGTGGGTAGATTGTGGATTGGGAAGTTGGTGGGGTATTGTTGCTGTCGAAGCAAAACAGTACCTAACGGGACAGAACCAAGGTAGAGGGAGTCGTTGCCTTGATGGGTTTCTAGCCAAGAAGTCCAAATCCGAGTTGCAGTTGCAAAGAGGTTAGGAGAGGAGCGGATCGACAGTTGGCGTGAAGATTTCCAGCAGGAAAACCGAGACTCAGAGGGAGTCTAGGAGAGAACTTCCAAAAGGGAAGTCGAGACTCAGAGGGATTCTAGAAGAGAACTTCCAAGAGGGAAGTCAAGACTCAGAGGGAGTTCAAGAGAAGAGCGGAGATGGCAATGAACAAACTAAGGGATCAGGACATGTTGGACGCGGCCTCCAACTTTTTCATCTAGAAGGCCAAGATCCTATCTATTCTGGATAGACATCGCATCAAGGGCTTCGCCTTCAGAACTGTGGCTATCCCAGCCGACCCAGCTGATAATGAAAGGTATGAGAACGCAATGGCCAAGGCAAAGTGCATAATCCTTGATGGGGTCAAGGATCATGTAGTACAGCATATTGCCGATAAAAACACAGCAAAGGAGATGTGGGATACCTTGATGACATTGTATCAAGGCATTTTCGTGCAGAGGAAGATGTCATTGGAGAATCAGTTGCGGTCGTATCAGATGTAGAAGAGGGAGCAAATAGATATATACCTCAGCAAGTTGCAAGAGATTCGGGACCAACTTGCTTTCATAGGGGCCACGCTGGTTAAGGAGTTCATGGTGAGGACCGCCCTAAATGCAAACTCCAAGGATTGGGAGACATTTGTCCAAAGCATTTTGGGCAGAGCTACTCTTCCAGGATGGGAAGAGATGTGGGCAACTCTTCGCCAAGAAGAGATCAGACAACTAACCAATGCTGGAAGTAGCAGTAAAGGAGGTCGAATCAAGAAAGAGGAGGAGGAGGATACGGCTCTGGCATCTGTGGGACAGCAAGGAAAGAGGAAGAAGAAGGAAATCTCCAAGGTGAAATGCTTCCATTATGGGGAGGTGGGTCATTATGCAACCTAGTGTCCCAAGAAGAAGAATAAGGGAGAGGCTTCTGACTCCAAGGCAGCTCCGGCTAAGGCGGAGAAAGAAGTCGAGACGAATGACAACTGTGACATGAGTGCTCATGCACCTCTAGAGAAGAGGTGGAGAGACATCAAGCTGTAGTCAGGAGGACTACAGAAGATGTGGGACATGATCCTTGAGGTACCCAAACTCTTGGATCATATCCGGCTAAGGGAACCCTGAGAGACAATAACAGGATGACAGATGTCGATAGAAGAAAGATGCGGATGAAGCGACAAGGCAGTGGTAGAGTGCGGTGGTTTGTGGCAACGCAGTGGGAGCTGCAGCAGTGCAAGAGGCATAAAGATAGTTGCAGCAGTGCAGTAAGGCACAAAGGTGGTTGCATTAGTGCGAGAGGCACAGAGGTGTTGCAACAGCGCAGAGGCAGCAGAGGGAGCACATGATAGCAGCAGAGGGAGCTTCTGCACCAGGAGACTTCTAGCCTGACAAGGATGTCAGTAGTTGGGTAGATCAGTTACTTACTTCTCAATAACTGAGTTGCAGTGCAGCAATTAGCAGTGGTAGTGCTATGGGCAACACGATGTAGCATGATGAGGGAGAGCTACAGTGTAGATGCAGTGTTGGGAGGAAGGAACAACAGCGGCACAAATGCAGAGGGAGCTATTGTACAGATGTAGCAGTGGCAGTGGCAGAGCCATGGGAAGCAGTACAGGAGGAAGCAACGCAGAGGATGTTGGGCAGCAGGCCAAGCATCAGCACAGGTACTGGTGCCGGATGATTAGGGTGATGTTCAGTAGTGGAGCATTACTAGAGCACATTCCTCGCTAAGAGGGAGTGTTGATTTGAGGTATCATCGGATGTGCTCTTGCCATGAAAATTGGTGGAGAGGCTAAAGCACATGAGATCTCCAAGACTCAGAAAAGGTTTGGGGAAATTCTACCCAGTTAGAGAGATATTAAAATAATTAATATTTTTAATGGAGTTCTTAAGTCTAAACTTAGGAAAATTAAAATATTAATGGGTATTAATATAAAACTAGGTGAGAATGTTCTAAAAGACGTGGATCAAGCAAAATCTAATCTTATCCATTGATTAAGATTTAATCTCGACCGTTGAAGACTCAACAAGAAAAGTATAAGAGGAGGCTTGAGGGTTAGTTGGAGATACATCAAGATTGATTAGTCAATTTGATTTTCTGGAGCGAGGTTTGCTGAGAAAATTCGAACAAGTGATCTGAGTTGCAACGAGGGACAGTGAGTGCATAACAGAGAGGCAAAGATAGTGTCGGAGGGCCAGCGCAGTGATTGAGGAGGCTACGTAGAGCTAGCAAGAGCCACACAGAGGGTCAAAGAGACTACGCAGAGGCTAGCAGGGCCTACGTGGGTGACGCAGAAGGCCAGAGAGCTTACGCAAAGCAGCAGAGGGCTGACGCAGGGGGTTCTAGAGCTACGTAGAGACCAGCAGGGCTGACGCAGAGCCTCGGAGAAGCGTTGGAAGGATTTTCGTGGAGCAGACTTGCTGAATATCTGCTTCCAAAGAGCGGTATTCCGTATTACTGCCAGATAGAAACCTCTGTTGGGTGAGCGAGTTTCGCACCCTAATACTCAAGAAATCTGCTTAATAATAAAACCCTCAAAACTGCTACACCGTTTTTCCCAAGTTGGGTTTTTCCGGAGACGATTGTCCAAAAATAACGGTGTCCCTTGGGTGTTTGTTTGTTATTTCAGTTGATGATCTGTAGATGAGTTGAAACTGCATTTGTGTTTATTTTCAGTATTTATATGGTTAAATAACTTGTTAAGAAATAAACAAGTAGGTGAAATAAACCAGAGAATGCAAGAAGAATTTCTGATGTGTTAGACTTAGAAATTTCAACATCTAAATTTAGACTTCCTATTTTTAGAAATTCTATTTTTAGACTTTTTATTTTTTAAACTTTCTATTTTAGACTTCCTATTTATAGAATTTGTATTTTTTAGACTTTCTATTTTTATAAATTCATCCATGAGCTACCAAATTTTCAACACACTGCCTCCAGAAATTCTTTCTAACAATATTCTCTGCCTCCAGCAACTCGCTAGAGAAACTCACGCCTCCTCCAGTAAAGGGTTTTATTATTAACTTTCAACAGCAATTCTGAGTACAATAATTTAGATGCCAAGTTAGCAATCTATTATGAGGAAAACACAAGCAAAAATATCGTGAAAATTTTCTCTCACCAACTTGAAGTAGATAGATGCATCATATGACAAGGATGTCGATCCCACCTTGTATAGACAGCTTATTGGGTCTCTCATGTATTTGGTCAACACAAGGCTAGATATCTGATTCGTAGTCAATACCCTTAGTCAGTTCATGGTAGAGACGAAGAGGGTACATTGGGCAGCAACAAGGCATATTCTGAGGTATGTTCGCGGCACAATCAAATATGGATTAAGATATACTCGAGGGGATGAGGGTACATAGATGC
The DNA here is from genome assembly GCA_031772625.1 of Pinus tabuliformis. Classification (NCBI taxonomy): domain Eukaryota; kingdom Viridiplantae; phylum Streptophyta; class Pinopsida; order Pinales; family Pinaceae; genus Pinus; species Pinus tabuliformis. The sequence continues at coordinate 86,612,116 of CM062814.1, read as the reverse complement.
ATATTGGGCAGGCAGTTTAGTGGACAGGAAAGGTGCCTCCGGGTACTGCTTCTGTGTTGGATCAGGGATGGTTTCTTGGTGTAGCAGGAAGCAGAAGTCAGTATCACTGAGTTCTGCAGAAGCAGAGTATATGGAAGCCAGCACAGCTACATGCAAAGCTTTATGGCTTCAAAAGTTGCTAGTAAGTTTGTTCAGGCAGAGGATGGAGGCGACCAGTGTCTATTGTGATAATCAAAGTTGCATAAAGCTCTCAGAATCCAGTGTTTCATGACAGGTCAAAACACATTGATATTCGGTGTCTCTTCATCAAAGATTGTGTACAATGTGGAGAAATCCAACTACATTATGTTCCCATAGAAGAGCATGTTGCAGATACACTCATGAAAGCTCTAGGGAGAACTAAGTTCGTTTGTTTTAGAGAGCAGATGGGTATGGTGGAGAACCCGTTTCAGTAGCAAGGACAGGCTATTTTGGATGCTTTTCAGTTGCAATTGCAGCAGCAACAGATGAAGAGGGAGTTGCAGTGTTGACAGCAGTTCAGCAGGGTCAGCAACAACATAGATGCAGAGTATATTAGATTTGCGCAGTGGTCGGTGAGCATTTTGGACAAACATCAGCAACATGATAGGAGATGATGCAGAGACAGGGTGTGCAGTAGCACTAGAACACATTCCTCACTAAGAGGGAGTGTTAGTTTTTGTAGCATCGGGTGTGTTCTAGCCACGAAATTTGGTGGAGAGGCTAGAATACATGGAATCTCCAAAACCCAGAAATTGTTTCTAGAAATTCCGCCTAAAAGTGTCTCAATTAGATTATTAACCGATTTTTAAATATTTCCTAAGTCTAAACTTAGGGAATACGATTAATTAATCAGTATTAACTGTGATAAGGCGAGAATCATCTAGAAACTTGGATGGATTGATTCAAAGATGATCCTATCCATTGATTAAGAGTTAATCTTGGTCGTTGGTGCTCCAATAGTGGATTATAATAGGAAGTCGATGTGGTGATGGAAAAATCATCCAGTGCAGATACTCAGTTGCCCAAGCAGTTTAATTTTCTTAGTAGTAGTAGCTTAGTAGAGAAGATAGAGCCAGAGGGTGAGTGGCAGGTGGAAGAGGATGGCAACAACATTGCGGGAGGAAGATTTCCAGTTTCTGGGAGAGGCAAAGGAAGGAAGGTCGAAATTTCCAGAGGGCCAACATAAGCTCTGCGCAGAGGGTGACGCAAGGAGCTCAACGCAGAGGCTAGGGAGGCAATTTCAAAGGCAGAGAATAGTTGTGGGGTGAGAGAAAATTCTCACAATATTTTTGCCAGTGTTTTCCTCATATTAGATTGCCAGTTGGGCATCTAAATTATTGTACTCAAAATTGCTACTGAAGATTAATAATAAAACCCTCATTTGTTGCACCAATTTTCCCAAGTTGGATTTTTCCAGGGATAATTGTCCAAAAATAACTGTGTCAAAATTATTGTGTGCGCTAAAATTTCTCAGCTTCCAGTATTTTATTTTTCATAGTATTTTTATGTTGAAAATTGCAGTTGTGATTTTATTCGTTGTTTGTCGTAGAAAATAAACTACATAATTAAATTTTCAATTAGAAGAATAAATTCCAGTAGCTGCAATAAATAAAGTTTTCACAACTATCTGAGACTAGAACACCTGTCCGAGCTACATAAACTAACAGTTGACACATTATTATGAGCAGCCTCGATTTGATAGATCATATATCACTTGGGACAACAACCGAAAGGAGGATAATATGGAGGATGGAACCTTACATTTAGAACAAATGGAAGCAGAACTTTTGGACGATGAGGATGACGGTCATCAAGCAACATCAACAACAATACCACCTCCATCCACTATCACGGCTCAAGTTGCACCAGATTTGTCACCACCTCCATCTACAGCACTGCATGGAGGTCATGTGCCTTCTAGTTTTGTACATGGTTCACGACCACTGCAAAGTTGAACTATGCAGGAGGAGACTCCCATTGTTCATAGATCACGAGAAAAGAATTAGAATTTTCTCGTGGCAAGAAGAAATTTTAGTAGATAGTAGATTTACTTGTCTTTTCTAGTTTCTAGTATTTTTTATAATTGTTGAATCTTTCATATTTATTATGGTATTTTTTGTAAACAATATATGACAATTTAAGTTTGAAGTTTGAAGTTGGAAATTATAAATCATTGGTAATGAATTATGAATATGATGCTTCGTGAAATGTTTCATTTCATGTTTGATATTCTTTGTTATAGTTTTGTAATGGTTACAAGTACAACTTTAGTGATGACAAATGTTATATATTGAATTTTGAAACTTTAAGGTTGATGAGAATCAAGATGTTGTGGACTTGTGGTTGATGAAGATTATAACCACTAGATGGTTGATGTTATATGGTTTAATCCATGTTTTTTATAACTAATTCATCATTCTACATGCTTTTGTTGACATATATGCATCAAAATATCTAAAAATATATATTATATAAAAAATGCTTCCGAAAACGCTCCAAACCCGGAAGCTTCTGAAAATTGTCGCGCTCTCGCTTCCAAGCAGCCTTGCTTTTGATAATCAAATCTTCTTCTGGATGCTTTCTTGAAGAATTATCCATCCCATCCGTTTCTAGGATTTCCATCACCTTTGAGTCATCCTTGCTTAAATTACTCACTTTACATCCTCTTCCCCCTTCTATTCTAGACTTCTCCTCCCCATTTCTACTACAACAATGTCTAGGACTTCTTGGACTGATTTTGATATGGTTCTAGATTTCCCTATTCAAATTCATTTGTCTCCACATTCTCTAGATATTGTGTTCCTTCTTGAGAACCCTGCTCTCTCTTCTTCCAAACCAACCTATTTTCCTTTTTGAATAATCCTACCACATATGCCCAACACCATAGCATTTTAAACACCCGAATGGTAATTCCAAGAAATCTAGTGATTGTGTAAATTTCCACAACCCTCAAACTATATACATTTCCTCTAATATGCCTTCTCTGAGATTTAAATCTAGTAGGATTTTAAAATTCTTCCTATCTAACTTGGACTAAAAATCCACCTCAAGGCCAATGAAGTTCCCCAAACTGTCCCCTAGGACTTTTAGAGTGTTCATGCACCATATCTCCATTGGTAAACTTAGCAGCATCACCCATAATTATTTGAAGTTGGTTTCCTTTCAAGGGTCAAAACCAGGCCTCCATCACTTCATGTACAATAAATATGGCCCTCAATACCAATTTTTGGCCAATACTTTCTCGTGTCCAACTCAAACCTAAATTCAAATCTAATCCACCCATGTACTAGGGTGTGAAACTTTGGAATGTATCCCAAATATTCATGCCAATTTTTCTCCAGCGAAACTCTCAAAGACCCCTCATTAACTCGTTTCCCCATTAACTTCCCTATGAGGGCTCTCTTTGTTAAGTCTTTAACTTCATCCATCACTAGGTCCTCCCCTAGGACTAGTTTTCCCTTCTCCTTTTTGGGCCTTGTTGGTCCGGATTTAAACAGGAATGCAACAAAATACAGAGATAACCATATACACAAAGATGCAGCGGAAATAATACTTCATTTCATTAATGTAAAATACTGAAATATGCTGACAAACAGAAATGGAAATAAACCAACTAGGGCGATGGTAGCTTATCTCTAAGAAGAGATGTGGCGGCTACATGCCTCTGAACTGTGTTACAATGAGGTTCAAAGGCCTATTTATTGTTGAGAAACAATGGAAAACCCTTAACATCCCAAAACCTAACCCTAGAAGATGAAATGCCAAATTGTGGGCCCCGTTTAGGTAAATTGGTACATCAATTTCCCGGGGTCATAACTTTGGCACCCGATCTTCGTTTGACGCGTACAATAGCTCGTTAGAAAGATTTATCCGAGAAATATAACTTTGGGAAGAGAAACATTGGTCCATGGACCCCAGTTGCTCCCAGATTTCCTAAAAACCATCGTTTAGGGCCTCAAAACGACTCCGGAAGTTCAGGACCCGAAAAACTGCTAAAAATAGTAAATTGTGCTACAATTACAGAAATTGAAAAACTGAAAGAGACAGTCATGAGGGTCCAAATAGGATAGATGGGTGGCCACCAACATCCACCTGGATCATTCCTCCCCCCTTAGAAAGCAATGGTCCCCATTGCGTTGAGTTCCTCCATCTGCTGAACTTGGTCCCGGGTGAGCTGTTCTGCAATCTCGAATGTGTCCAGTAATGGTGGAAAGCATGGTCGAGGGCAGTACACATTGAACACTTGGTGCAGGCGAAGGAATGGAGGAATGCTGTGCTCCAAAGCATTATTTCCCACAACCTTAGTAATGGTGTAAGGACCATGTCAGCGTGGTCGGAGCTTCTGATGGGCTCTTGTAAGGCATTCTTTCTGCAGATGCAACCAGACTTTGTTGCCCACCTGAAGCTTGTGTGGTACCCTTGTGGGTGAGGAGAGGTTGTTCTTGTGTTCTGTCATGACCGTATTCCTTTGCTGTTGCTGTTCCGTGGAGGAACCCTTCGCAAGGGTCATGGATGTGGTGACGATCTCCCCTTACTTTGGGAGCGAATCAGATAGAAAATGAATTTCCTAGTCTGGGAGATGAGCTTGCTGCCTTTCTTAGTAGAGATCAAAGAGGTGGCGATAGGTGGGGCTACCTCTGGTATTCTGTATAATGAATTATCCAAAAAAATAATGACAACGCGAGACCTTGACTCATACACAGCATGTCTCCTCCACAAGTATGGTTGGCCTAATAATACATCACAAACATCCAGAGGTGTAACATCACACAATACCTCATCTGTGAAGGGCTTGATGCTGTAGGGAAGGCGACACCGTTGACAAACTTTGAGATCTCGTCCTTCATGAAGCCACCCGATACTATACGGCTGCGGGTGTGGTGTAGTCAATAGGCCCAACAGCTTTATGATCTTTGCTGAAATGAGGTTCTTTTGGGCTGCCACTGTCGACAATGAATTGCAGCGGCGAACCCTTCACCCACATCTGTGAGTGGAAAAGACGTTCCCCCTCCTCTGGATCTTCGGACTCATTCTTCTAGATCTTGGCGGTGGCAACAGTGACACTGGGCTCCGCATCAATGATCTGCTTCCCTTTGCCATTCCCCTTGTCGGGTTCTGACTCAAGGTCAGAACATGCATTTGATTCTGAAGCCTTCAACTTGGCCACCAGCGACTGCTTGGTCCAACGCTCACTTGTGTTATGAGTGGGACTCTTGTGGAACTCACACCACTTTCCTATGTCTTTCTTCGACTTCGTGGTGTTGTTCTTTTCTTGTGGCTTCGACGGGTTGTCTTGGGTCACCCCGCCTTGGCTTTGTCCTTTGGTCTTCAGATTTGCAGATCCAAAGTCTCGCTTCTTTTGTTTGAACTTTTGCTCGATTTTGACAGCGTATCGGTACGCCATGCCGAGCGAGGAGATGTTCAGGAACTCCATCTCTTCCTAGATGTATCTGTGTAGGCAGTCGCGGTATTTGAGTACCAAATGCAACTTAGAGTCCTTGATACCCAACTCTGTGCGAAGGGTATGAAAAATGTTTGTGAACTCCGGCACATCTTGGTCCCTTCCCTGCCGCAGTGTGGTCCATTTGATGTATTTGTCCTCATAGCTTTTGACAGGGTAGTATTGCTCCTTGACAGCATCCCGGAATGAATCCCAAGTGGGTGCGGCTGAAAATAGTGAGCGCGTACTTTCATTATTCTGCTCGCAGTAGGTTTCCCACCAATCCTTGACGTGGGGGGCTACTTTGAGAAGATCGAAAGCAATCTTTTCCCAACTCGAAAATTCATGAACAGAAAAATACCCATCTAGCAAATTTAACCATTTATCTACGGCATCTGCGTCTATTTGACCCTCGAAGATGGGGATTTCAAAATTAACTTGTACCTTAAACGGTGTGGCATTTCTAGAGTAGCTGTTGGAAGCCGATGCGTCGCCTCTGGGTAGCCACTGAAGGATCTACGCAAAGCTATCCATCATCGCATTCCTTTGCCGCTCGAGGGCTTCTTCGAGCAATATTTTGATAGGATCTCCTGCCCCCTCGTCTTTCTTTTCATCCGCCATGGGAGGCCGTCGAGATTTGCGAGGCTAGTCTTGCAAAGGTTCGACCAGTTCAAGCCCTAACTCCTTATATCCCCACCTCGTTTGGGACATGCAAAGAAAAACAGAGAAAAAGCAGACCGCTCTGATACCACTGATCTGGATTTAAACAGGAACGCAACAAAATACAGAGATAACCATATACACAAAGATGCAGCGGAAATAATATTTCATTTCATTAATGTAAAATACTGAAATATGCTGATAAACAGAAATGGAAATAAACCAGCTAGGGCAATGGTAGCTTATCTTTGAAAAGAGATGTGGCGGCTACATGCCTTTGAACTGTGTTACAATGAAGCTCGAAGGCCTATTTATTGTTGAGAAACAATGGAAAACCCTTAACATCCCAAAACCTAACCCTAGAAGATGAAACGCCAAATTGTGGACCCCGTTTGGGTAAATTGGTAAATCAATTTCCCAAGGTTGTAACTTTGGCACCCGATCTCTGTTTGACGCGTACAATAGCTCGTTAGAAAGATCTATCTGAGAACTATAGCTTTCGGAAGAGCAACATCGATCCATGAACCCATGTTGCTCCCAGATTTCCCAAAAAAACGTCGTTTAGGGCCTCAAAACGGCTCCGGAAGTTCAGGACCCGAAAAAATGCTAAAAATAGTAAATTGCGCTACAATTACGAAAACTGAAAAACTGAAAGAGACAATCGTGGGGTTTCAAATGGGATAGGTGGGTGGCCACCAACATCCACCTGGATCACTTGTACACTTTTTTTCCTCTTGTTACCTAAGAAACCTAAGCTTAATTTCTTCTCTTTCTCATAACTTCCTCTCTGCCTCCTACTAATTTTGCCTAAGAAAGGGTCCAAGACCTTGCCCAAAACTGATACATTTTTCACTATTGAAACTGATATCAAAGCTCTGAAATCTCTGTTCTTCATAGCAATAGGTCTGTTCGATCCCTCTTTCAACTAACAATAAGGATGACACCTTGAGAGACCCAACAATAGCTTCCCTTCTGTTGCCTCGATCACCTATACTTTCTAAGTTAGTATCGTCCTTTGTATATGTCATCAGAGTGCTACAACTTTAAAGTCTTGTCTTTTGGGCAGTGAGTAGGCATTGCTTTTCCTCCTGGTGAGGTCTTTGTCACATAGATAAGGTTCTCTATGATTTTTGCTAGGCCCGAAAGCTCCTAATGACCTTTATTCTAGCTCCTCATTGAAATCCCTAGAGCCCTTCCACGTGTCTAAGAGCGTGTCCCTAGAGCTGAAAATGGACTTTAGAAGGACTTCCTCTCCCTCCTCATAGTCCACCAACTCCTCTTCCATTTTAACCTATCCAGCTTCCTCTTGTGGTTTCAATTTTTCAATTGCCTCATAACACAATCATAATTAACAATCAAAGTTTCGAAGCATAGCTAAGGAAGTCAAACACCATGGATATTACTTGGGCATCTATGACAAGCTTGTTGTGGGTAAAATAAGGTATATACCCAAGTTATAACCATTAACAACACGCATGGTAATCCCTTGTTTATTTATAAGCATTTCATCCTCAATTATTATCAGAGCTCTTGATTTAACCATCAATATAAGTATAAAATATTAATGTCTTCATTTGTAAAGATTGCTGTGCTACAACATAGTTTACATGTTATTAATGGACTCTCGAATGTGCTTTGCAGTGCAAATGACAAGTTGATCTGAGCCTTTACTTTTACAGCAAGGGTGGACCATACCACATATACTGAATTACAGGCTAGACACACAAGCTGATTCCCTAGAACTCTAAACACGTTTTAAGAAGAAATAAAGGATCAGGCTTTCATGTTTGACCAGGAAACGAATTGGTTTACAGATGCAATCTTGGAGGGTTCTATTTGTGAAGCCTTTCTAATTCAATTTTCAAACTTTTCCTCGAAGTAGCATGTCTACAACTGTAGCACAAGGAAAATTGAGATATTTCCTATGCATTTTGGGCCTGGATATTTCTATATCCACTCAGAGTGAATTAATGTCATCTACTCTCCAACGGGAGTGACAGGTTGACAGGAAAGAGAGATACCAGTTCTAGGTGTTTTTTAACAGTCTGTTGTGTCGAGAGATATCCAAGCCTCCCCATAAGCCAAGAGACCAGTCCTAATTGATACCAGTCATCTTGAAGACATTAATTTTTAAATGTTGTTAAGCACTTAAGTCTAGGATGTCGAATTTTATGCACATCATTTGTTGTAAATAGAAATGTTTACATTTTCGTAGATTTGATATTTTTGTGTGTAGACGTAATTGCCAACGACATGGTGTAGAGAAAACTGCTAGAATATTCATCTTCTTCAAGAGATCAATCACAAATTAGGTGTCCGTTCCATGTCAGCAGGCCTATACCTATGTAAGCTCACCATCTTTCACATATTGTACAAGCTGGTTTCCCATGTTTAACACAGCCTACATATTCTCTTGAACAAGCTCTTCCTACTTTATCTTAGAAGATCTTCCCTTCTCACTTTGTTCCTATTTAATATTTATGTCCAAACTGAAAAATTGTACTTCCAATTACTCATCTCCTCTCACGATGTGGAACTACTGTTGTTGTTAACATATATCATTTCTTTACGCTGCTTAAGATTGCTCTGTTTAGGTTAAACTCGACCAATCTAAGACCTGATTTTAAGACAAAAACTTCCTTGTGTCCTGCACGGGATTTAAGCCACTGCCAAGCTGGTGAGATCCAATGTATGGTCCGTACTTAAAGAGTAGATAGTCAAATTAACTTTGAACAAAATCCTCACCAACAAGTATGGCACTTCGATTTGGAGTAAGCTTGCAATTAAGAAAGCATCAAATATACAACAATCAAAAGGGGACCACAAAGAGAGCTCTAGAGATGATGTTCAAGCTGTTACCAAATAATTTCCTTTCTAGGTCTGTGATATCAAAGACCAGTGCACTTGGCAACTGGAATTTAATTTTTTTCACCTTGACAAGCTTTATGTAATTCTCTCTCTGTTTTCAGGGACAAACCAAACAGCCTATTTCTACACTGGCTTAAATAACAATATGGGTTCTTCCATCTAGTGCTTCAACATATTTATCGCATCTTTTTCAGTAATCCAATGTAAGGTTTTGTAATGGGCAATAACTAGAATTGAAGTAAAGCTAGGAAAGATCTAATCTCTTTTCAAAATACCATTGGAGAACTAAACCAGAAATTTGTGAATAAGATTACCTGGTCAAATGAAATTGAAGAAGTTTTCCCTTTTTCTTGCAACTGTGCTTCTAAAGAAGATAGCCTGTCCAGCAATTCAGCATTTTTCTGTCTTTCTCTTTCAAGTTCAACCAGAACTTGACCAACATTCACTTCATACCCATTCACCCCATTTCCTCCAACGGACTGCTGCTTCTCTGGAGCTTGCTCAATGGGGATGTTGTTTGTGCATTCAAGCTTGAATGGTGATTCAGGTAATGATGAAACGTGATGATTACTGTTCCCAATGGATATGTAAGGCAGCTGACCAACAAAGGATGAAGAAGGCATTGTGGGGTTGGCACGCCCATTGCCAACAACACATGAAGCTCGAATTCCTGCCGAATAATTTGGTATGGAAACCACAAACCCACCAACATTTGAAGTCTGAGACGTCAAATCTGAAGCTATATTTGACTGTCTACATAATGTTGTCGTTGCTGTTGTGGTGTCTGAATGCAGCTCCTCCCATCTGGCCTTCAGCAGCATGCCCGGTGAATGCAACTCTGCCATTGAAATTGAAATCCCAAACTAAACAAGATCACCATCAATCCACCAATAAGGCGCAAAGGTGGCAAAGAGCGAAAAGGGAAGAAAATCATGAGAAGGGGGGCAATTGTGGATTTTTACTACTTTTGACATACAAACATTGAAATCACCAAAAAAATGTTATAATAATAACTTTGAAACAGCATTATTAAAAGGATAATTTTGGAAAGAGCAAGGAGTGTCCCCCCTTGATATGGGTGTAAGCGTGCATCCTTGAGCTTTTCTAATGGAAGTCATGTGCTCATTGGAACGAGAGAACAATTCGTCCATCTCATGCCAGCTAGTAGAATTTGCATGATGTGTGTGCGAGAGATATAGAATTTGCGTGTGAGAGATTGTGTTTCTGCATATTATTTTACTTTCTTATGCGACGAAAGAAACGATGAGAATTATGCAAGGTTTATAATTTTTCCCCCAGGTATTTGAGTTTGGTTTTTAATTCTTGATTGGATTTAAAAAGTTTTTAAAATTTTGTGCATGTGTAAGTTGATTTTAGGGTGTAAATATTTAGAAACAATCCTTTTTCATTTCAATATTACTATGTCAAGTTGTGTTTTATTAACGGTGTTACTATTATTTCAAATTATGTGTTATAAATGATTTTGGATTTATGGTTGTTATATATATATATATATATATATAATAATTAATTATTTATTTATTTATAATCTAATTGTATTTTTAATATTAAATATAATATATTTTTATACAAATTTCTGTATGTATTAATATTTTGTTTTTAAATCCCGGATGCGGGTGCCACCTCGCATGACCAGGTAAGGCCACTTGCCACGGCCGATAGGACACGCGACGGACGGAGGGCTTTAAGGCTCCTCGCCGCCACCTCCCATCGACCAGCAATGCAGCACACTAGCCTTTATGAAGGCGCAGGAACCACAGCAGAGGAGGATGGCCGCATTCAATGCGGGGACAAATCGAAGGAATGAAGGGGTCGTTAAGAATGTCGATTTGGGAGCAGATGAAACCCACAGCGATGGTGTTCTTGCTCTGCGTTCTGAGAATTCTGGAGTCATTGTGGAATTGGGGGAGGCTGGCCGACTGCTGGTCCTCCCTGGTTCATGCTTACAGTCTTTTGTCTGCCATCGAACGCCGAATTGGAAGGAAGCTTCGTCTGAGGAAGAGGAATCTGGAAGAATGGTGCGGGAGCGAATGCCATGTCGTCGAGGCAGAGGCTCAGGGCGAGCCAGATCCTCTCGCGGGCCTGCAGCTGATCTACACCACCATTGCTGCTGTGTTTACTGTTATCGACGTGCGGGAGCTCCTCAGGTGCAGGCTAGCCAATTTGTGGAAGCTGGAGGGTCCAGCAATGGCGAGCCAAGCCTACCTGCATTCGGCTCTGTCATCTTCACATTGCGCAATACCAGAGAAAATTTGGGCATCAATGCCCATATTTCAGTGTTGTTTACCAGGATCCCGGACGAGAATGAAGATGGCTTGCCTCGGCCACCTCCAATGGAGAATCCCTTGGATAACGAAGAAGGAATTCCCCTGGTGCAAGAGGGAAGTCTGCCTCAGGCTCTGGCGGAAGAATGTCGGGTTGTGGACAAAGGTAAGAGGCCTTTGGGGGAGGCCTCAAGCTCGAGGGAAGCGGCACTGCGGGAGATCGAACCTGAATTGCCGGCCTTCTTGGACGGCCTACCAGAAGGACATGGCTGGGCTTGGATTCGTGAAGCTAAGCCCGAGGACGAGCCAGGGGACGACGCGAAAGAAGGCTAAGCCCAGGTGGCTCTCATGCATGATGCCTGGACGCGTGTGGGATCGTGGTCGGTTCTGTTATCTCTCTTGTTGTCTTTAGTCTTTCTAGTTTTTTTCTGTTCAATGGTGGTTCTGGGTCGTATGTATCAACTGCTGTCTCTTGGTTTCTTTTCCGTTATGGAATGGAGTTTTTTTGGCTTGGGCCATCATCACAGGCCCTGTATCCATTTGACAAACTCTGCCCCTGCGTGGGTTTCACAGAGATGTTTTGTGTCTTTTTGTTGGCGGTTTGTAGGGAGATGTCTTGCTACCTTCAGGTGGTGGGTTTCACAGAAATGTAATGGGTTTTGGGAATATGTCACAGCTGCCATGGAGCCACATGAGCAGCAAGAAAATCGTATGTAAATTTCCGCTGTAAATATTAATACAAAGTAGGTAATGTTGCTTAGAAAAAAAAAAATATTTTGTTTTTAAATTATGTGTATTAATATTATTATTTTGGTTGTGGTAAATAATTTCATTTTTATTGTAATTACAAAATAGAAATAGTTTATAAGATATTTTTTATGTTAAAATTTTATTTATTTTAAATTTTAGTTTTTGGTAGCATTTTCTTTTAATTTAATGCTAATTTTAATGATTGTAATTTTAATGTCATATTGTACGTCATTTTTTGTGACGGTTGTTATCTTTGCAAGAGATAAGAGACAATTTCACTTCATAAATGATGAGGAAGTTTCTATAACAATGCACATGTTGCAATATGAATGGCAATTTTTTCACTCTTTAAATTTAGACAACTAAGATATATATTAGGGATTACTTATTGTCATGTTTAACTTTCAGAGCTAAGAAAGGTCTTTAAATCTAGAGAACTCATATATTTATTGTGGATTACTCATTGTCATATTTGACTTTGAAAGCTAAGAAGGTTTCACACTCATTTGGCTCATTTTACCTTAAAGGAACTATGGTTCTTTGATGGGCATGTTTCCATGAATAAATAAGAGTACATATTATAAACCAATTAGCGAGCTTGAATTTATAGCATTATTGATAAGACTAGAAGACTCTTCACTAACCCCGTCTTTATGTCTTTATTATCTTGGGATCAAACATCATAGCACTAATAAAGATTATTCATTTACTTAGGCATGAATTTGATCATCATGTATGACCTACTATATTAAGGTCTCCAAGAGGTCAAGTATTGAGGTAACTTTTTATTTTCTCAATAAATGACATCCAAATGGCTATTCCAATAGGGAAAAACTCCATAGGATTTCCAAAATACATCAAAGATGGCTATTCTAATAGGGAAAAACTCCATAGGATTTCCAAAATACATCAAAGAATGATCCTCCTCGAAGAGATGGACACTAAGACAAGCCATGGAAATAGTAGAAAATCCAATCAGATTTAGTTTTTACTTTGAAAACTTCACAAAAGATGTCAAGATTAAGCGTCGAATGATTCCATTCATATACAGTGGGTACTTTGTCAAAGACCATAATTTGATCTCTTAGTTAAAGATTCATACCCTTATTAAAGAGCTTTTAAGTTATGTTGACACCAAATCTCTAAGGATAGGATCATCATCATTGTGAGTCATCTAACATATGCAAGTAGTCCACTTATGCAATAAGTTTAGAGGAATAAATATATCTAAATGCAAGTACTTACTCAAATAACATTAAATATAGGTGGTTATTCTTTCCTCAGAAGTATACCATAAGAATGATTAAGTAAGGTTGTGAACTCAGTCCATAAAAGACATGTTGAATTCATAATAAATATATGATTGTAAGTTTAGAATAATAAATATATCTAAATGCAAATACTTACTCAAATAACATTCAATATGGATAGTTATTCTTTTTTTTATAAGTATATCATAAGAATCATTTACTAAAATTATCAATTCAATCCATAAATAACATGTTGAATTCATAATAAATATATAATTGTAATAACTTTTAACTTTATTATTCACTAAAATTATAAATTTACCTTATACCATCTTTAAAATAAATAAATAAACTCAAAAATTATCCTCAAATTTTATAATATTTATAACTTTTCAAACCCAAAAAATTTCAAAGTTTGAAGTTCTTCTCAAACTTTATTATCATTATAATTTAGGGAAGAAAAAAACACAATAATTGATTGACTAGGGTTAGGGTTATAGGAATCAAAGGGTTCTCACAATTCCATGCAAAATTAGCTCTCAACATTAAAAAAAAATAAAAAAATTGATAAGTAAACTTTTAGTTTTACATAATTAACGATTGCTCACATATTAATTAATATTTTATATCATCTCTCCTGGCATTTAGACATACCACGTGCAATGATAATACTATAATATTCGTGAGACAAGCGAGATATGTGTGTTCAAGAAGCCCTAAGCAAACCTCTGCAACTCTTACATTTGTAAATGCACATGAATTTTATGTGCACACGTGCATAGAGTGTTGTCCCCTCTAAAATATGGGGAACACCACGTGCTAGTGTGGGTGTTAGTATACATGCAAGTAGTAACGTTGGAAAACAATATTATCAACTATAAAATACATATTAAGCTTTTAAATATATATAATGTGTCTTATATATAGCTAGTGTGCCCTTAACGAGATATAGACAAGTAGCTTAATTGAGTCTTACCACATAGGGATCTTAGGGATCTTATGTGGGTGGCCAAAATTGAAAATTAAATTAATATGGCATTAAATAAGTTCTCGAACTATCTAAATTGGTTAAACAAGTGTTAATGAATCTCAAAAGGCGTCGAAATCCCTTTAATTAAGCCTCGATTGGCCCCAAACATATGCGGCCGTACTAATTAGGGCTTGAACATGTTTAATTAAACCTTAAATGCCCTATTTATGAAAGGCAACCCTTTTTTTTAGGGCCAACGGAGGGCGATGTAAGCGGAGAAGTCATAACTTTTCGATAGTTGTGTGTCTTGCAGGGTCTCATAGCTAGATTCTACTCCATTGAACCCTAGTAAGGTCTGCGATTTCCTTTAGGTCACATGGGGGCTTAATATGATGTAAATATAGTTTTGTGTGATGTCATCAAACCAAAGGGTAACTTTAGCCTCCTTTTTCTGGAATATCTCGTTATTACCAATTCAATTTCTTTTTTAATTCAAAAGCAATTGGAACTTATATTATTTTAGAGAAAATTAAAAATATTTATATAGATGCAATTATTACTTTATCTAAATATGGATAAAATCTTAATTCATTATAATATTTAGTGTGATATTTAATAATTATTAGAGATTAGTTAGTCTCTAGTTAGATTAATTTAGATTAATTTAAATATAATTAAAGTGAAGTAAAAAAATAATAAACGAGTGGAATTTGATTAAAGTTAGAGATAATTGAAAATATTTAATTTTTAATAAATTTATATATAATTTAAAATAAATATATATTTTATTTTTATGACTTTTAAGAGTAACACTTCACAAATTAATTGGGGTGCTATATACATCGCCTTAGCTACCACAAAGGTTTAAATCATGGAAAAATATATTTTAGCCTCCGAATGATTTCCAAATTAAAAATATCTTCTTTGAATCTATAAGTGTTATATTCAAAATAGAAAAAGAATTGTAAACCAAAATTATATATAAGAAGTCCTATATAGTAGTTGGTTTTGGCATTTAATTTAATTTAAATTAAATTAAATAAATAAATTTGATTATAAAAATAATAAAAAATGTTATTCTTTTTTATTTTTTTATATGTAAAGATTTTTGGCAATTTCCTTTCTTAATTTCTTTTTTATTTATTAATATTTATTAATTAAAATAATTATATTCTAATTTCTTATTATTTAAAATTGTTTATTTATAAATTATAATCTCTTCAATATTAGTTTTATAGTTTCTTTATGAAATATCTTAATTATTAATTTAACTTTGACTTGATATTTCTTTTTATAATGATTTTTATCTTTATGACTAAAACATTGCATCTCCATTATAATTATGCAATCGATATTGATATCCATCTTGGTCTTAAAGGTAAAAAAATTATGTGATTTATCCGGGAAAATTATGCTTTAATCATGAATATGAATCCCATAAGCCTTCATTCTAAAAAACAAAAATAATAATTAAAACTTATAATATAAATAATAATAATTTATTAAGTTCCCCAATCGGGGTGACTAAGGCAACGAAACGGGAGATTAATGAAAGGACAAGGGGGGGCTATGATAAGCCACCTTGCACAAGGAGAGCATTGCAGGTGGACAGGATGGTTGGCAGACTGGGCATAATTACAAACAGCAGCGGAGAGGGAACTATGAAGGCCAGAGGTGGTGGTAGTGACGGCGCTCCAGTGATGGGACAAGGGTCAGCTCGCACGAAGGCAAGCCGAGGAGGAGTGGGCTATTATGGCAAATGCAGGCGACAGAGGAAGGCGGTGCAGCAGCACAAGGAAGGGCGGCAAGCGAAAGGAAGCGGATACGGGTGGAGGCATAAGGGCAGGTATGCAGTTAACGCCCTCGGTGTGAGCGGAGACAAGGGTAAGAAGGTGGAAACCAGAGCAAGAGGTAAAGCAGAGAGAGAACAGCAGCGGGGTCGACCTCCCATCCCTAGAAAAACTAAGTGCAAGATAACAGAGAGAAGAATGAGGAAGACTGCGACGGTTGAGAGCAGGGGAGGAAGACCTTCGGGGACCGAAGGCAATACGGTAGACTCCTGGGAAGAAAAGGAACAGAACCAGGTGGGCATGGAGGAGGCGCACAACCCAGAACAGGACAGTCAAATGCAGAAAAGGAGGATTTATAGCAAGCTTGATGAGATACAGCAATAGTTAAAGAAGCTTACTCCTGAAGCAAAGGAGGAAGACTATCAGTCGGGCGCCATGGCAGACTGATTTTTCAAGATATGTTAATCGTCTCCTTAGTTAGGAAGCTGAGAGCATGCTCTCCCTTTTGTTATATTTCATAATGCAGATAGGAAACAGTGATAGTCTTTTTGAATGTGTAGTTTATTTAGCATGGACAAGTAGACTCAGTAAATTTTGTTTCTGGCTGGCAATTAAAAACTTAAGATGGCCAACATACCCGGTTTCCCTTCGGGGCGGGTTGAGGCCACCGTATGTCTGTACAGGCTTTAACTTGATTTAATATGAATGGTACCATGTTAGCTTACAAAAAAAAAAAAAAAAATTATTAAGTGAACAAATTATTTTTTTATATTTATATTTATCTTAAAATGTAATTTCTATTAAATTTGAAAAATTATTAACTAACTTACATTTAAAATTAATTAAATAATTATCAATATTATATATATATATTATTTCATGGAGAAATTCATGGAGTAGAAATTCTCTTTTTTATAAATCTAAAATAAAAATAAATTTATATAGTATAATCTTAATAAAAAAATTATGTTGTTGTATTTCTACTTACATATATTCATTCTAACAAAATTAATTTTGGCAAAATATTTCTACCACTCATCCCAAACTCTTAAACCAGTTATAATGCTTTTTCTAGATCTAAAGAAAACACCTATATGTTGAAGAAATATGTATTCCATTCAAGCAAGCAAGGGACAATACTAGGCAACCAGTTTTGGCGTGTGAACATGTTTCACGTAGGCAACCAATTTTGGTGTGTGAACATGTTTCACGTTACTCTCGAGGAAAGATATAAAAGTGTTTTAGGGAAGTTACCAACATCATGAATCCCAACTCCCGGATGCGGGTGTTTGAAAGCATAGAGGGCAGGCAGGTGGTGTGTCACATGGGCAGGTGTCCGCCCAAGCATGCCACGGGGTACTGCGCAGGACAAGCGAGCTGGTCTCGCACAAGGTTATTAATGCGGGCTATTAACTCCTCCACCCGCCTCATGGTGAACTGTGCAATGGCGCACCATATACGCTACATTCCCGCGGCTCCATCGCTCATTTCTGCAGCTTCATGGATCACTGTGGTCTGTGTCACTCTGAGCTACTCCATTAGCGTGTCTGAGTCCGACCCCTTTCCAGGTTCAAGAGCGTTATTCAAACGCCGAGCTCGGGTTCCAGGGGCCTGCGACTTAGTGGGAGTTCGGTTTCAATCTGAATTGGGTTACTACCCTCCGTGTTTCTGCTCATTCGATAAACCTCGGCACCTTGCAATGCCGTAAGAACGGCTCAGGATGTTAAGCAGGCGAGGTGGCTCCAAGGGACGTGCCATCTCTCAGCGTCAACCCCTCCCACATACTCTTTCACGGATGTGTTGGAACCTGGGCGAAGCAGTCCCCCTATCACCAGATCTGGTCGAGGCAGAGGTCGCGGGCGTGGTAGGAGGGATGATTGTGAGCATGCGGCCCACCCCACGGTTCGCTATCGCATCCCCTATACTCTTTCTAATTCCACCTTTATCGTCTCCGTCACGATTGAAAAATGCGAAGATCTCAGAGGCCAGGGAGAAGCACTTCCTGAAATACCGGTAGATCAGAGGAGGGCGACTCCAATAGACAGTGATCGTCCAGTAACAGGAAGCTCCTCTATGGTGAATCAGGTTGTCTCTGCAGGTCCAAGCGAGCCAGCTCAGAGAGAACCAATAGGCTCGGTGGTTCTTCACTCCGACTCGGATGACTCATTACAATTTGGATGCAGGGTCGTTGAGGAACCCTATACCACTGATGATGATTGACCTTGTCCGGTTTTCCGCTCTCGACAGCTTCAGAAGTAGGAACACTACTCTGTTTTGTATCTTGAATTATGCTAGTGTCAGGTCTCTGCATGTCTTTGTGTCGTTTATGCATCGTGTTATATTGTCTATGTTCAGCAATGTTTCGGGTGTTATATTGTCTATGTTCAACAATGTTTCGGGTGCTATATTGTCTATGTTCAGCAATGTTTCGGGTCTTATAAGAGGCCAAATCACAGATGGCGGTCTACTGAGAACTGAGAATATGAACATTTGTGCAAATTGCCAACTTCTTGGCAAGATTTTCAAGGTTATGGCTTTGCTATAACTTTTTGTTCCTTTTTGTATAATAATAGAAGTAGAAAGATTGAGAAAAAAAAAACATCATGAATCCCAACATTGGTTTGTCAAACAAAGCATTAGCGTTAAACATTTGACAATACACAATCAAATCATTATACAACTAGTATAAATGCATAACACTAAGTTCAAAGCACTCAACAATAACATGTTCAATCTAATAGGCAATCAAAGTAATAATAAATTAATAAAATTGTTTTTAAAAAATAATAATTTTCATTGTGTAATGTTAAATTTTATAAATTTTTTTTTTTTTTTTTAAGGTCAAACCCAAAGTAATATGGGTTTGATCAAGAACCTAATGCATTATCTAATGCCTTATTAATAATATATAGTGTTAAGTAAATTAAGTTTTTATAGTGGCAAGAAGGAGCATTATTTTTGTAACATTCCCAGGCAACCTTGAGGAAAAATGTATGGATTTAGAAAGAGTTCACGAAATTACCAACATGTAATTTTTTGAATTACTATTTCATATTATTTTATTGACCATTAGATAATATCTTCATTATTATTTAGAGTAACACTAGTAAAGGAATAGTAAGTTATATAATATAATATCGATTGTTACCGCACATTCAACAGAATGGCACAATAGGAAATAACATCATTGAACACTGATATAGCTTGGAAACCCCATAGAGTGAACCAACGAACGTTTAATAAAAATAAACGTTGGTGAGGGTGTTCACCTCTCACTCAATGGATTGTAAGAGAGTACATCCCATGACCATTTTCATAAAATGTACAAGGAAATATCATCTTAAATACAACATAATCAGCTAAAGGTTATTACATTAATCATGATATCATTTACCCACAAATCCTCAATCTCTATGTCTTTGTGGTCTGGCTATTCCCTATAAGTGGATCAACCTGCGATTGACATTCTTCAATCTGCTTGGACCATTAGTTCTTTACATGCCACAATGTTATATCCTTTGCATAAGTCACCATATTTCCCTGTCATTGTTGTCATCAACAAACTTTGATATCATGATTAGATAATCATCCAAATCTGCGACTGACATTCTTCAATATACTTGGATCATTAGTTCTTCACATGCCATATTGTTAAACATAATCTATCATTTTCATAAGTCACCATATTTCCCTGCCATTTTTGTCATCAACAAACTTTGATATCATGATTAGATAATCATCCAATAATCAATATTTATCAGTGATGCTTCAACATTTATTCATGTGCATATATAAAACATAAACAAAATATCATGTCATACATTCTTTAACAACAATGCACATGCATTAATTAAAAGCACATAATTGTCAAAGCATGTCTAAAGATAAATACCACATTAAATATTATTCCCCTCACATAAGCACACATTCTTTGTTAAAATTGCAACAAAAAATGTTGAAAATGCAACAAGAAAATCCAAATTTAATTTTGTCCTTGAATTACACTGGGAATAAATTTGTAATTCCACATCTCATGACAACTTGTATTAATTAACTAAGTTAATTTGACTTATTTGGCTCAGCTAGTTCAAGTTTTGGATCTAACTTGAGTCATGTAGAGTGTCTCCTACAGTATATGAACCCTGGTTGAGTTTATTTTGAGTTGTAATTAATTAATTTAGTTTAACTGAGTTAAAGTCAGTTAAACTAGTTCCAACTGTTGGATGAACTAGTAGGAGGTATAGTAGTGTGGTGTTGTCTGCAGTGATCAACCAGTTAATTGATGATTCACTCATAAATAACTCATGCATGTCAGATATGAGAGTTGCACAGTTCAGATTGGAGTTCAGGGATAGTGTACTATCAACTGTATAATCATTTTAATTTTATAAGTGTTGCATGCAATCAGAGGAATGCCTATAATGGATTGTGCAATTCCTTTGAGAAATTTCCCAATTTAATAGGGGGTTAATTCCTCATTGAACAATGCAAGAAAATAAGGACTTGGGCAAGCAAGAATTTGGTTAAGTACTGGCCTGGGCTTGTTTAAGAAGCAGTGAGACAGATAGAGATAATGTAGAGGTTGCTTAGGCTTGAGCAAAGCATTGTAATATTCTCATATTTTCTTACTAATGCAATATACAGATAACAGGGGTTTTTAGTTGTGGATTTCCATAGGAAATCATTGTGTAATGTGTTGATTGAATTATTTCTCTTGTATGCTTCGTGATTTCTCGATCAATTAATTATTTTCGTTGATGAGTAAAGTAGATTCAAGTCTTTTATTTTAGAAAATTACATAATCAGTTTGAGTCTACAAGGAATTTCTACATGGTATCAGAGCAGAAATCACTCTAGAAGAGGAGAATACGGGTTTGTCTTTTGCGGGTGAAATCAAATTTACAATATCATACTTCAGAGCCAATAGGATGTCGTTCTACGAATTGAAACTCGAATATGCCCTTAAGGGTACATCGAACTATATTTATTGGAAGGGCATGATGGAGGCAGTGTTGGAAGACAACAGGCTCAAGGAATTCATAGACAAAGATATTCCTAAGACTCCAACAATTGATGCTCTAGATCTGGCAGAGTGGAGAAAATGTGTTGCAAAGGCGAGAAGGATTATCCTAGAATGAGTTCGAGATCATATTGTCTCGAACCTACATAATAAGGAGACTCCATATGTAATGTGGAAGGACTTGACATACCTGTTTCAAAACAATAGTGACAACATGAAGCTGGAACTAAAGGACAAGCTCAGAAAAATCAAGATGGAGAAGGGTGACACAATATCAAAGTACTTGAAAAAGTTCACCCAATGTTGGGATGAGCTTGGAAGTGTTGGTGTTACAATTTCTAAATATGATCTAGTCAGCCTAGCACTTCTGGGCCTTCCCAAGACCTGGCACAACTACCAGGATTCAGTAAATGGGAGGGAGAACATACCAGAGTGGGAGCGTTTGTGGTCCGACTTGATGTAAGAAGAGATTCGGCGGAACAACAGAGATGAGATCTTATCCAAAGAAGTGGAAGAAAATTTTTCATTAGTCAGAAAAGAAAATAAATCCAAGGGAAAGAAGTCCCAAGGTGAGGAGGGAAATAAGAAGGACTTGTCCAACATCAAGTGTTTTCACTGTCACGAGTTTGGGCACTATGCCACAAAATGTCCACATAAGAAAGCAAGAAAGAAGGAGCCTACAGTAGCAGCAACAAGTGAAGCTCTAACTTCACAATTCGAACTTGATTTTACTCTCATTGCATGCATGGCAATCACTGTAATGGGAAGCATGTGGTATCTCGACAGTGGTGCCTCGTTCCATATGAAGAGGAATAGAGATATCTTTAGTGACTTGGAGGAGAACGACCTCAAGAAGAACATTGAGTTTGGAGATGATGGGAAGTATAGTGCGACTGATATCGGTACAGTTACATTTCAGAGGGATTTTGGCTCCCC
The DNA here is from genome assembly GCA_031772625.1 of Pinus tabuliformis. NCBI lineage: Eukaryota > Viridiplantae > Streptophyta > Pinopsida > Pinales > Pinaceae > Pinus > Pinus tabuliformis. The sequence goes on along the minus strand of CM062814.1, from coordinate 86,590,126 downwards.
TCTTCGACTCACATATGTTTTTTTATTATAGGACTAAAGAAGAATCGTGTTTCAGTTGTGGTATTGGAATATTGTGGCTGCGATGTGATATTTAGCAAAGGAAAGGTTTTCCTTAGACACATCGCCACAGGACAGGTGAAACAGATTGGTGTGTAAGTGAAGAACCTGTATGCACTTGAGGTGCAAGATGCATGGAAATCCTTGATGAGTAAGGCAAATTTTAGAGACTTGGTGGTTGAGAGGGAGCATGAATTACCTCTCAATATGCAGCCTCAGAAGAAGCCTCAACAAGTTGTGGAGCAACCAAAATTGAAGAAGTAGAGAGGAGGACAAGTGGAGACATCCACTCAAGCAGAGACCTCCAGTAGGGGGAATTTCGATCCAAGTGGGTAGAGGGATCACATGCAACCATACCTCTAGGTGAGAGGTGGGGCAATGTGAAGCAATAGTTCCAAGAGTGCAAAAATTTGGACAGGGTCCATTGAGGTGTTTTTTTCCTCATGATCATTACCTTGCTACGGGGGCCCACAGTATTCAATAGCAATAGGATCAATGCCAACCAAATACTAAGGAGTGAAGAGTAGTGTTGACAGCAAAATAGGAGGTTCAGTAGTAGAGTCAACAACATGATACTTTTTCCTAGTAAACAGTTGGAGACACAATCGATTCAGTTTATTTTGCTTGGATGTTTTTTAGTTGCAGATGTTGCAGTAACAACAACAACAGTGACAAGTGTTGCATGCAAAACATTCCTAAGGCACTGGATTGGGATACATGTGAATCACTTTCTTGTTGAGAGGGAGTGCTGAAAATTGCAACAAGAAATGTTGAAAATGCAACAAGAAAATCCTAATTTAATTTTGTCCTTGAATTAAATTGGGAATAAAATTGTAATTCCACATCTCATGGAAACTTGTATTAATTAAATAATTTAATTTGACTTAGTTGGCTCAGTTAATTCAAATTGAGGGTCTAATTTGAGTCATGTAGAGTGTCTCCTACATTATAGGAGCCCTGGTTGAGTTTATTTTGAGTTGTAATTAATTAATACAGTTTAACTGAGTTAAAGTCAGTTAAACTAGTTCCAACTATTAGAGGAACTAGTGGGAGGTATAGTAGTGTGGTCTTTCTTGTAGTGATCAACCAATTAACTGATGATTCACTCCTAAATAACTCATGCATGTCAGATATGAGAGTTACCCAGATGAGATTGGAGTTCAGGGACAATGTACTATTAGTTGTATAATCGTCTGAATTGTACAGGTGGTGCATGCAGCCAGAGGAAGGCCTATGATGGATTGTACAATTCCTTTGAATAATTTCCCTAATTAATAGGGGGATAATTCCTCATTGAATAGTGCAAGGAAATAAGGACTTGGGCAAGTGAGAATTTGGTTAAGTATTGGCCTGGGATTGTCTAGGAAGTAGTGAGACAAATAGAGATAGTGCAGAGGTTGCTCGAGTTTGAGCAAAGCATTATAATCTTCTTATATTTTATGAGTAATGCAATATATAGATAACAGGGGTTCTTAGTTGTGGCGTTCCCTAGGAAATCATTATGTAATGTGTTGATTAAATTATTTCTCTTCTATGCTTTGTGATTTATCGATTGATCAATTGTTTCCGTTGATGAGTAGAGTAGATTCAAGTATTTTGTTTTAGAAAATTACATAAGAAATTTGAATCTAAAAGGAATTTCTAAATTCTTTTCCAAAGGCAAAACACTACAACATCTTAAAAGATCCTAACATCTTAACTTGATCTTTGTGCATATAATTATATAAACTTTAATCAAAAGAAACTAGCCCTGAGTTATTTCTTTGTATATGAAAATATGTATTTTGTTCCAAAAGAACTAATACAATAGATAATATTCTTACACATGTGAATGCATGTCCTTTTCCAAAAGAAAACTAATTTAATAGATATTATTCTTGTGCATGCAACTGTGTGTTCTTTGCAACATCCTCTTTTCCAAAGGAAATCTATTTGCAACAATTATTGTACAAAAATACATGTTCTATTAAGAAAAATGTAGACCATACCAAATACAATTTTCACAATTTTAATTTATTGATGTTGATTCTTTGTTACTAATTGTTGCATATATGAAAAAATGGTAAGCCAATAAAAAATTTATTTACTTTAGTGTTCCTTCAGTGTTGTATTCTTTTTGTACTCATGAAATGAACCGATCGAATTCATTTAATGAAATAGATGGAATTATTTCCAACATCTTCTATGGGTTTTCTTTTCTACTCCAGAAATGACCATCAAATTCATTTAATGAAATAGTTGCTATTATTTTTCAACCACCTTCTAAAGCTTCTAGGTTTTGTAGAAATTTGATAATGCTTGGCAACATTGAAATCAATTGGTTGACCTAAAACCCTTAGTGGTTGGGTTTCCTTTGGGAAGTTCTTTGTAGACATTTGAAGTCTATTGCAGAGTTTAGAGGAGGTGTTTTTTCCTATCTTGTAGGTGGATTTAGAAGAAAATCTCCTTATAAGAAAGGGAATTTATGGCCACTTTGGGATATTCATATTCTAGATGATGATGATGATATTGAACCCCACAAAAAAAAAAAGAAAAAAAGAAAAAAAAAAGAGAGGCAAACTGGAAAGACCAAGAAGACTGTGAATTTGATGGGGTATTATTGAAGGATCTAGTGAGTGGATTGGAGGATGCAATGACCTCTTCAATGAGGAAAGGAATATCTAGTGACATGTCACTTTATTTAGGCATTCATGGAAAACTTGTACAACTGAACAAGTTAGGGTGCATATCAGCTGAATCATGGGAGTCTCCTGCAAAAGGAGAAACCTTTGATGTTGAATATTTTCCTTGAGAAACCCTTAACTATAATCTTAATTTGGACAAGACTGTAAAGAAACAAACTTGCATAAAAGCGAAAATGCATCTCCTTACTCTAGGATGGAGATTTGAGTTCAAATCTCACAGGGGGTGTCATGATGTTCGTTATATCTCCCCTACAAGTCAGAATTATTATTCTCTTTTACAAGCATGTTTGGCATGGAAGAAGCAACAAAATATTCAGGGAGTAATAGATGGAAATCATGACGGTAATGTGGACTGGCTAATAAGTCAAGAAAATGCTTTTGGGGGTGTTTCTTCATTTCCTCCTTCATAGAAAACTCGGGCATGGGTTGCAAGAAACATGTCTTCAAATGTTGTATGTCCAAAGAAGTGAAGGAGAGTCTATAGTTCTAGGGAAGTAGTAAAACATGAAAACAACAATAATGAAATTGTTGAGGATGCTTTGAAAATTGACACAAGACTAAAGCAACGAGTATTTAGGAGACATAACATTCATGCATAACTGTATCAATAAGAGGATACATGTTTCAGGGGAAATGTTTCCTCTTACGGAAAAAGTATACGAGGGTAAAGGAATATACCTTTGAATCAGAGAGATTTTACCAGAAAAATGTGATGAGAAGTGCAAGTGCACAAGGACCAAAACTCAAAAAGTCAGGCAAGGTCTATTAGCAATTTCTTCAATTGGTAGTAGAAAGCATAAAGTTGGTTTAGAAGATTTGCTTGAAGGTTAGAAAAGGAAGAAAGGAAGACCATGCCCCCTTGTGAAAAGAAATGTTGACAATGCATGGAAACAAAAATCCTTGGTGCATGGAAACCAAAAGCCTTGTGTGTCAGTAATATGTGTGTGTGTGTGTGTGTGTGCACGATGCAATCATGTTAACAATGCATGGAAACCAAAAGCCTTATGTGTCGATGATCACATTGTGCATATATATATATATATATATATATATATAACGTGAGCATCATAACATGAAACATGGAGTTGTATACCAGAAAATTCTAAAATTTTTCAAAAAATCATACAAATCAACAAAAAGAGTTTGTTATCATGTGACAATTGGAGGCAAAAAGAACTTTAAATCGAGATAGATGTAAAAGACCTGCATAGATATTCCTATTTGATATGCAAGATATAATGAGATATGTTAATTCACATCATTTGAGGAAGATATAAACTAGAAAGATTCAATTTTAAAAAAATGAGGAATAGTATTAAGAAATTGAAATAAACATAGATTAGGGAAAATTTTAGGGGCTAATATTTGCAGTGGGCTACTTTTCCATGCCTTTTCTAAAAAACGATTCGCTAATTTCCATTTTTTTCTAAAATTATTTGCCCAAATTTTATAGTACACCATTATTTTACCTTAAAAATCGCCAAAATATTATATCAACTAATATAAAATCATTGGAAATCTAAATATTTCTACAAAAATATCACCAAATTTTTTACAATTTGCATATTAGGGACTCGTAAGATTCGCCAAGGTTTCTAAACTTTAAGACAAACTTCCATCCTTAAAATTTTCCCTGACATAGATATAATTGTTGTAGAATTTAACCAGATAGGCTAATTCACATCATTTGAGGAAGATATAAACCAGAAAGATCCAATTTTCAAAAATGAAGAATGGCATTAAGAAATTGAAATAAACATAGGTATAGTTGTTGTAGAATGAATTGGGGAGGAATTTAAGCTCACACACAATCAATGTGGTTGATATAATTTCCATGGGCTCTATTGCAATCTCCATGTGTCTGGGGCAATTCAATTTGGACACTCTACATCATGCCTCTCGGGAAGCAAGTCTCATCACTTGATAGGATAAATTATAAAAAGAATGCAACCATTGCCCTGTCAAATGATCTATAGTGCAAACATAGAACTTTTAGCAAGATTTTAAAGTTCAAACACACTTGAAAGTATTGGAAAATACATAAACATGAGATTCCCACAACCATTCCATTTTCATTTCTCACCTTAGGGGTCTTTTTTACCTCATTTGTTTTCGTATGGGCTTCTCATGATGCATGCAATCTCTAGTCACTTTGGTTGCCTCCAAAACTCAATGAATTACACTTGATACCTTAGAAAGAGTGTAGACAGGGAAGAAGGCCGCACAAGAAGGGTGCACAAACAGACATAAAACTAGTCATTTTGAAGGCTCAAAAGCATAAAGAAAACACAAATGACTCTAATATGAAAGGCTCTTCCCTTCCACACTAAAAGAATCTACTCTCATCCCTATGAAAACTTTTGTTGCATTACATATCAACTCCACCAAGGATCATAGCCATGACCAGTATGCTACCTAATGCAACACTACAACATGAGCTATTTTGGCTTACACATTAGGGGTTGTGGTGCAGAACATGAGTTGTATTTGGCTTATGTGTTGCATCAGAGGGGTTTCTATTCTGCCAAAATCATCTGGGACTTGCTCCTAGCTTCATCCCTTGTTTGAAATATGCCACTTTGGTTGAATTTTATATTGTTAATGCTAAAAACTGCGTGGAATTCACAGACTCTTCTGTGGCTCTGATTCTAAAAGTTAAGGGTTCATTACATCTTTAAAAAAACATCAACACAAGAGAACCATCACATTCAATCAAGGATCCATACCTACATTCACCAACAATCCATTTCCAAATTGCCAGGCTAGCCAATTTCCTAAAAGGGCATAAAACAAAACTAAAGCTACAAGTACAATGTTGAAATTGCTAAGCATTCCCTTAATTGACATATTGCAACCCAAATCAATATGATAGTGAAAGAGGAGTTCACTTTACTTTTAACACCATTTTATTTCTCACTGAAATTATAACATATCACATCTCTCTTAATCTATGCTCTTTCTCCATATGTTATTGCCTTATATCACATCTCTCTTCATCTATGCTCTTTCTCCATATGTTATTGCCTTACGTAGTTCCTTTGCAAGATTTGGTGCAATTGCTAGTTTTATAATTTTAAAGTTACAACTAAATTAAACATGTAATTGTGTATGAGATTTATTTATTATGATATTTATTTATTGAAACAAAAGACCCTCTTTATGTAATTATTTGATTACAAAAGGCCCACTTTATATAATTTATTTGATTATTAATAAATAAAACAAAAACACGTTTTATGTGATAATTTGACTACTAAAATTTTCCAAAAAATTGTGTAAACTTTACATTTTTAGATTTCAACATGTAATTTAAAAAAACAAAAAACAATCATTTATACGTATATATTTTATCTTCTATATTGTTAAATCTATTATCTTTTTGTGTATATTGTTAAATCTATTATCTTTTTGAGACAGGTTTTCGGCGATAACCATATCAAAAGTTATTTATCGACGCATTTCGAACCAACAAAATTCATTTGTCGAGGCGTTTCGAACCAACAAATGTGTTTCATCGTAGGACATTGAAATGTGTCCACAAATGAATTTTGATGTGATTATCCTCAAAACTTGTCTCAAAAATTAGATATAGATCATAGAAGCCTCAATTCAATAATCTATTATTTTATTTACTTATATATATATGATTAAATCTATTATCTTATTTAATTATATAATTTTATTTTATTTTTATTAACTTTTGTATATTTATTTACGATTTATATAAAAGATACATGTTATATGGATAATAATAATTTTGTAAATTATTAATAATTATTATAATTTCTAATAACAATATTTTGAAGAAGATAATACAAATTAGTTTGTTATTATTATTTTAAAAAAAATGTAATTAAAATAAATAATAATGTAGACGATTTTTCAATCCTATATATCTACATATATTTTTTAATAATCATAAATATATTAACTTAAAATATTAACAAAAATAGTTTAATTTCGATGAAATTAATGCCATCTACCTGTTAAAAAAAATACATGATAGCGTATATATTATATTATAACCTTCCGAGCATAAAAACCACTTTAAAGGAGATTAGTTTAATTTCCAACTTAAAATATTAAAAAAATAGTTTAATTTCGATGAAATTAATGCCATCTACCCGTTACAAAAATAAATACATGATCAGCGTATATATTATACTATGGCAAACGCTAACGAGCTTATTATCGGGTATTAAATGTTTGTTTAGCGGCAAGTTCGATAGTTATATAAAACAGATGCGCGCGATGTTTCCCGAACATTTCGTCTTCACCGAAAATTATATGACTATCGAGCTTGCAGCTAAGCGAGCATTTAATGTCCGATAACAAGCTGGTTAGCCCTTACCATTATAACTTTCTGAACAAAAAACACTAACACTAACACTACTTTTAAGAAGATTAGTTTAATTTCCATAAAATTAATGCCATTTAAGTGCTACAGAAGTAGACAATTTTCTTTTCAAGAAATTATAGAAGTAGACAATATCAGTGTATGTATTAAATTTATCACATTCCCATCATAAAAACCAAAATAGCAAAGCTGGATGTTACTCCACATGAAGAATTAATGGTTTGACTCTGCATTTTAGCTTCCGGGAATATCTAATTTATAAATCTCGTAACGTTGTATTCATTCATTACGTGTTCCAAAAGATACCTTGTATATATACTTCTCTTAAGGTTTTATTAGTCTTGATGTTGTATATATACTTCTCTTAAAGGTTTAATTATGCTTGATTTTGTTCAGAATGTTTAAAAAATAATAATAATCATAATTAAAATTTTATAATAATAAAATTATTACTAAAATTTTTATTTTCAATAAAATTATTTAAAAAGCAAAAAAATTTATATAATTATTATTTTTCTTTCTCTGTAAAAGCTATTTCTATTAAAAGGAAGGCAAAAAATATTTCCAATGAGGCTGTAGCTTCAATGTAGAACAACTAAGTCCCTTCTGGAAAACATAACTGCTCCAGATTTGGGGAAACCAGTTTGGAATTTCAAAAAACCATGCTAAAGACCGGGTGAACAACAACAAAACCAAAATGAAGACTTGAGAATTTACCATTCTGAAACAGTTGAAAGACTAGATAGAACTGCCTAACCAGAGAACTAGATACAAAACCACAAAAAACAAGACCTGACCATTCAGCATGAAAACTCTGAGGTGGCTTTTGGGAGGCCACGTGTCATCACATTGGGAAATCCTGGTCTGGAGCCTCCTCGACAACTGGACATTCATTTCCATACCAAACCATGCCTTCTGTCGCCGCATCATCGTCTGCCCTGCCAGCTGGAGGACCAGTCGCCAGAGGTATGCCACTTGAGCAGCCAGTAATGGCATCAGGAGAGTTGCCACCTAGGATCTCCGTAACCGGGGGAGTGTCGCTCAAGCTGCCCACAAAAGCTGACGAAGTAGTGGCTCGTCGAGTGCTGCCACCTAAGCGCCGGGTGTAACCTCCAGAATTACCATCAACATTCAGGTTGACAAGGCAGGCAACTCCACCTTCATCCATCGGAGGTTGCTCAGGGCCCAAACTAAATTCCATTCTTCGAGTGTTCTGAGTTTGGTCCGCAAAGAAACGCGCAGGAGCACTAAGCTGGCTTTCTTCTTCAAAAAAGATAATGGTGACATTAGCCGAAATAATGGGTTGGTTCAGGTTGCTCTGGAACCTGAAATGGTTCGAGTGGAAAGCTGAGTGAGGGTAGTGACGTCTAGGCGGACTGGGAGGGAGAGAGTTGGTCTGAGAAGGAGGCGGAGAAGCAAGAGGCGGAGGCGGACCCTCATTGCGCGCAGCCTGAGAGTGAGAGTTGCCCCCACGGTCCCCTCCTTTGCGACTCTGCATGCGATGTCGAACCATCTCGCTGCGCCGGATGAGAAGCTCTAGAGAATTAAGGGCTTGGGAAGAAATCTGAGAATGAGCAGAGGGTGCCTGGGAATGGTTCAAAGGGCAAAACTGGGAATGGGAATAATGGAATCCATTGCCAAAGGCAAGACAACAGAGCAGGCAACAACGTTTTCCTACAACAGTTCTATTGCAGGGGATTTCTGCTTGGAGCGGGCAAACACTGAAGGACGGAGGGCAAGCAAAGGGGTTAATAGGCGCCATAATGAATTGATCTGTCTGCATTTCTCGGCCAGAGCGAGCATTTATGAATTTCTGCATGCTGGCCTGCTCTCGCTTGAGGTGAATATGCAGGTGCCAAGGCCAAGCCTGGGATGGTGCGCTGGCCACCAGCTGGCTGGGCCGAGCGCCGTCATTCCATCGCCCTTGCATTAATGCACAGTAAATTCACCCGCATCCGGGTGCGCTTCGCCTTCCTGTTTCATTTCATTCTTTACAAGATTCTGGTATTCCATTGATTGGTCTTCCGAGGCCACCATTGAGAGTGTGCCTATATGAAGATCCATCCCACTTTCCACACCAATGTTAGCCAATAAGTCAGCCACTTTATTTCCTTCCCGACGTATGTGCTTGAGAGTGATCGCTCTGTGAGTAGAGAGCCAGATTTCAATGAGTTCAAGCGTATTCGCCATTCTCCAGCTATTGCTCACTTTACTTGAAGGTGTTCCTTGCAAAATTTTGTTGACCATGTTTATGAGGATCTGAGAATCGCCTTCTATAATAAGCAGGAAATAGCCATTGTTTTGAGCCAGAATGAGTCCCTACCATAATCCTTCAAGTTTGGCCGAATTATTAGTATCCCATCCTTTTGAGCCTAAGAAAGTTAACAGAGGAGCTCCCTTGTGATCTCTGAAAATTCCTCCAAAACCTGCTTTGCCTAGATTTCCTTTCGAGGCTCCATCAAAATTTAATTGGAACATATGAATGGGGGGAGGGATCCACTCTCCAGTTGTCCTACTCATTATTGGTTTTCCTTTGATTATCAAATCTTGATTCCACTAGAGGTTCCAGTTTGCCCAGATATTTTGTTCCCGAGGGAGAGAAGGAAAGTCCTCCTCATGCCAGGAGTGGAGAAGTAAGGTTTCCTTGATATTTTGACAGAACATGTCCCATAGAGTTTCTAGGGGCAATGGGTGATCCTTGAAGATTCTCCGGTTTCTCTCCTTCCATAGCGTCCACATTAGAAAGCCCGGAATGAGCTTCCATAAGAAATTTAAAATCTTACTTTTGAATGGAATCCTATCCCAATTGCGAACAGTGGCTATGATGTCTCGTTGGATCCGTCCCTCCCTCTGGCATCGAAAGCTGACTTTTTCCCAGAGCTTGCGTGCTAGCTGACAATAATGCATAAGATGTTGAGTGGTTTCCTCTTATTGCTTACAGTTGGGACATAGGGAGGGTCCGTGATAATTCCTTTTCCTTAGATTGTCCCAAGTCAAGATTTTGTTTTGACATAAAAGCCATAAAAAGGTTGAGACTTTCGACCATATTGCTGGGTCCTAGACTTTGTTCCAGAGAGGATCTTTGACAATATGATCTTTTATAATGATGTTATAAGCCTCCCGGGTAGTAAAAGAGCCTTTTTCTTCATAGCCCCATCTAAGAATATCCCTTTCATTTGAGTGCTGTATTTTCCTCTTCATTAATTTTGTATCTAGGATTTGTTGAGCTTGTTCCGTTCCATGTCTTAAGATGTGATCCGCATTAAGCCATTGTCTGTTTCCCTGCAATGTAGAGGGGTTCCAACAGAGCTTGACTTTGTCAAAGGTCTGCAAATCCTGCTCCGGTAATTGTAGGGGTAATAATAGGTCCTTCAACTTGGGTTGCTGCTGCCATGAATCCTCCCAGAACCAAGCTGTATTGCCATCCTTAATCTCCCAAAAGCTGTGTTTCTGAATTAGCTGTCTGTGTTGCTTGGCCACGTTCCAGATTAGAGAGCCTGACCTAACTTCTGAAAGTCGTATTAGTTCTTCTGTAGGGTGATTGCTAGCATATTTTTCTGTCCAGAGGGTTGCCCACGGGGTAAATGGCGCTGTGAGCCATTTCCACCAGATGCGCGCTCCCATGACCTCATTGCTATGATATGGATCTCGCAATCCCGTTCCGCCAACAGATTTTGGCCAGCACACGGTGTCCCATTTGACCAGAGCCCATTTGCGCAGTTGTCCTGAATTGCCCCACAGGAAGGATCGCTGGATGTGTTTGATTTCTTTGAGAACCCATTTAGGAGCAGCCAGGATCAAGAAGAGGTACAGCGGCAATGATTGGAGGACAACTTCAATTAGGATAAGATGACTTGCCATATTGAGGGTCCTATGAGTCCAAGAGGAAAGGCGAGCCTCCATCTTTTCTATAAGAACCCTCCAAGAGGAGTGCTTCAAGGCCGTATCAGTCATAGGTGCACCAAGATATTTGGAAGGGAGGATAGCAATGGAGAATCCAAGAATGCGGCCTATGGATGCTTGGGTAATAACAGGGGTATGAAAGGAAAAAATTTGGGATTTGGCGTTATTGATTTTTGCACCTGAGGCTTCTGAGAAATCCGACAGTAATGACTTGAATTAACGAGCTTCTTGGATTGAAGGGTGACCATAAAGCATGTTGTCATCCACAAATTGCTGGTGGGTAAAAGTAGGGGTGTTTTGAAAGGATAAGCCTCTTAGCTTCTGGGATTGTTGGGCTTTTTTAATGTTGCGCCCAAGACCTTCTGCCATAATAACAAAGAGGAAGGGGGAGAGAGGGTCTCCTTGTCTGATGCCTCGGGAGGGATGGAAAGGGGGGGATGGAATGCCATTGACCAGAACAAAGAAGAAGGAGGAAGAAATGAGACTCATGACCCATCTTACCCAAGGATGAGCAAACCCAAAAGCAATTAGAATTTTTTGTATGTACAACCAGCTTAGGCTATCAAATGCTTTTGAAAGATCTATTTTAAGGAGCATACCTGACTTTTTGGTAGTCTTCAGGGAGTGGATTATTTCATGAGTGAGGATAATTCCATTCGTAATTTGTCTGCCTTCCACATAACCAGATTGCTCGAGTGATATGAGAAGAGGGAGCAACAATTTGAGTCTCAAGGCTATAATTTTGGAGACAATCTTGTAGATTACATTGCATAGGGCAATGGGCCGATATTTGTCAGGGGTGTTGGGCCAATCTTCCTTGGGAACAAGAGTGATGAAGGTGGCGTTCATGGCTGGAAGCATCCATCTTAATGTTCTTGATTCCTCAACTACCTAACAAACTTCCAATTTTATCAGCTCCCAGAAATTGTGGAAAAAATTTGAAGTAAAATTGTCAGGACCTAGCGCCTTCCCCTCTTTTAATTGACGAATTGCAGTTTCCACCTCTTGTAAGTCCACCGGCCTGAGAAGGAGTTGGTTATGTTCCTCTGTAATAACTTTTGGAATATTTCTAGTAATTTTTTCTATGGCTTGCGTTTTGTCAATCTGTGGCTCTTGATGTGCCTGCTTGAAGTAGTTTAGAAGTTGGCACTCAATGTCTTCATGTGTTTCCATCTTTACCCCCTGCTCATTTTGAATATGAGTGATGTTTTTATTCATTCTTCGTTGGATCGTAGTCATGTGAAATTTTTTTGTGTTTTTTTCTCCTTCTTTAAGCCATCTTATCCTCGACTTTTGCCTCTAGGGCGTTTCCTCCTGAATTGCCCTTTTTGAAATATAAGACTCAAGATACTTTTCCTGCTCTAATAGGTCATCTGTTCTTCCTTCTGAAATGATCTGTTGCTGTAGTTGTTTCATTTCTTGATCAAGGGCATTTTGCGCCTGGAAAATGTTGCCAAAAGAAGCGTGGTTCCATTGTTTGATCTTGCTTTTGAGGTACTTAAGCTTCTGCTGAAATTGGAACATTTTTGTGCCATTTGGAGGAGAAAAATTGTTCCATTCTGAGTTTATTAGGTTGCTAAAATCTGGGTGTGACATCCAAAAAGCCTCGAAGCGAAATGGTCTTCGGGTGGTATTGCCAGGACGAGACCATTGGAGCGAGATTGGCCAGTGATCTGATCCTGAGATCGGCAAAATAGAAGCTGAGAGATCTCCTCCAAGATGGATTGTGTTGTCTGAAAGTAAGAATCTGTCCAGGCGAGAAGCGATTTGATGCAAACCTGCTCTTTTATTGTTCTAGGTATAGAGACCATTGTTGAATGGCATGTCGATGAGCCAGTTGTTTTGAATGAATTCTTTCAGATGTGAACTTTCCTTGTCCAACCTGTTCTGGCCTCCCCTTTTTTCTTCTAGATTGGTTATCATGTTGAAGTCGCCCCCTGTGATCCATAGGGGATGCTCTCGTTCAGTATTGATTAATGTAAGCATGTTCAAAATTTCTATTTTGTGCAAAGCTTCCTGGGGAAAATATACATTGGTTAAATGACCGTCTATATTAGCTCCTATAATGTGAAAAGTGGCTTGGATAAAGTGCTTATTAGCATGGATGTTATTGAGCATAATGGTTCGAGTGTCCCAAATGATGGCAAGGCCTTCCGAAGCACCAGAGGCATCTACTGCTGCTGTGAGATATCCTGGCCATGCTTTAGCTGCAGTTCGTTCCAGAGAGGTTGAATTGTATTTGGTTTCTTGCAAGAATAAGATTTGTGGCTTCTCTTGCTGTATCATATTTTTAATCAGTCTACCTTTCCCAGGGCTATTGATCCCTTTGATATTCCATGATATTGACTTCATTGAGAAATGTTGGGGAGGGAGTTGTAGAACTTTGTAAGCTTGGAGTACCTCCCTGATTCCACCAGCATCTCCCCAATGCGGATTGTTCGTTGGAGATCTGTTTTCCTTCCACGCTTTTTGTTATCTTTGATGATATGTTTCCCATCCCAGAGGCCTCCTATCTGAATGCCCAGGGATTTCTGCCTTTGTGCTCATGAGAGAATCACTTCCAGATTCTCCAATTGTTGCTCTGGGATTTTGTCATAATTTTTTGTTTTACATGCTTGCTCAAGGCCAGGAATGTCCAAATATCCAATATCTATGCTTTCTGGTTCCTCTTCCATGTCCTGAGATTCATTTAATCCTTCTGTTATTTCTGTTGTTGTTATGGAGTTAGGCTGCATGTTATCTACCTCCATTCCTTGAGTGTTCCAAGCTGAAACCTTGTGCAATGCAGAGAGGGATGGATCTGTAGGTAAGGGATCTTTTTGGGTTTCCTTGGAATCTTCATGGCCAACTTGTTTGTCCTTCTTGGTCTCCCTCTCTGAGGGAGCAGGGTTATCAGAGTTTTGGTCATCTTGTCGGGCTAACGCTTCAAAGCTATTGCTCGTAGAGGGCTTGGAGGAGTTGGCTTGAGGCATCTTAGGATTTGAAGCTGGTTTCTTATGGTTTTTCCTATGATTGGCGACTTTAGTGAAGCCATCTGAATCAGGCTTATCAGGTGCTGAAGGATTTGAGGGTTTTTGATTTAAAGGATAGTCCCTAAATAAGTGACCCAAAGCATGGCATCTTCTACATCTAAATGCAACATGTTCATAGTCTATTAGCTGAACCCATTCATCATCATCGTGATAGAGACTTACCGCATCTGGTAGTGCCTTGCTGAGGTGCATGTAGACACAGATTCGGGCATAGGAGGTGTATCTTCGAAGCTTTGTTTCCTCTGCAACTTTGATAAATTCTCCAATACCATTCCTAATGTCTTGTAGGGAAGCTTCATCCTAGTATTCCACAAGGAGAGAGTAAAGACGAATCCAGACTGGGGCCCAGCTGAGGTCTTCTTTATCTGGGTTGAAGCACGTTGTCCATTCCCTCAGATACAAGCCGGCTATGTTGAAGAAATATGGCCCTCCGTCTAGAACCCTGTTTCGGTCCTCTAAGCAGTTGAAGATGGCCGTGAAGTACCCTTTGGGTCCTAGCTGAAGTGTGATGTGTCCTTTTGGCTTCCATTTAGCTGCTATCCAGCCATGCAGAGCTTTCTCGGTTGGCCATAAGCCTATAAACTTGCCGATAGAGCGTGTCTTTCATGTACTGTATCTAAGGATTGATTCGGTGACTTGGGAGTACTGTCTTCGGACGTTCAGCAACCACTGGTTTGCAGGCGGTTGAAGTGACTTTGGGATGATCATTGTCAGCTGTCTTGGCTTGTTGTGGATTCTTATCCGCTTTGTCTCCATTTTGTTCCTCTGGTCTGGCTTCTTCCTCATTCTCTTTCCTAGTTCCATTTTCAATGGGGGGAGGCTCTGCGTTTTCCCCCTGGGGGGGTTTCATGATACTCGTGACTTTGCTGATGAGTAAAGAAGGTCGTATTGCTGGCGTTGATGGCAAGATTGTAGAGCACTGTGAAAAGCTGTTGTTGCAGGCGCAACAGAAACCCTAGGATGTTCCTCCGCGCGCTCTCAACCTATAATTATATAATTATTATTTTTCATGCTTAAATAAAATTAAATCTCCATAAAATGAGATATTTTAAGTTTTATTAAAGTTTTTATTTTCACTACAGTAATACAAATGTTGCTCAGAATGTTTAAAAAATAATAATAATTAAACTTTTATAACAATAAAATTTCTATCGAATTATATAATTATTAGTTTTCATACTTAAATAAAAAATAAATCTCCATAAAATAAGATATTTTTATTTTCACTAAAATAATACAAAATTTACTCCTCTTTCATGCATTAAAAATGAAAATAAATCTAAGTGGAAATCACTATGAATTAATGCAAAAAGGATAAAAAAAAGTGACCGCTTGGAGGCATGTCTAATAGATTGTACCCGTGTAAAGCCAATAATTTGATAGAAAAAAAAACTGGGGTAGTGCTCATCATGGCCTGGCATTTCAAAATAGCCAACAATAATATGGAGTTATTGATGTATATTACATAATATATTTGGTTAAATTGTACTGGTAACATATACTGCTCACCCATTAATAAACAAATAACTCTATATATTTGTATTTGCTCGTCCGCTGCCCACCCAAGTATTATCACGACAAGAGTGTAGTCTCAAAATCTCAACCAGATGCAAAAGGAAGCCTTGACTGCAGGACAAAAATAGAATGTTGAGAAGTAAAGGAGGAGTAAGTGATACCCTTCAAAATCGCATTGTTGAGACTGTACCAAAAGTGAGACAAATTGCAAGGACAAGAGTTGAGAGTGGTGAAAACTAGTGTCAAAACCAAATGGAAAATGTACTCAAATATCAGACCCCACAAATGAGCGCTGGGAAATTAAAGGAAACTCCAATTGGGTTGGAGCCTTGTAAGGACGTCAGGGATGAAATGACCACCAATTCAAAGGTGTTAAAATTGGAAAATAGGGCCAAACTCTATGTGGGTCATCTTATTAATGGAAGCTGATATTTTTCTTGGATCCCTCTCATCGAGAGGTGTAGGATTGATCTAAAGATCATCTGATTCCGATAAGTATTCATGGAGATATGAATTTATTTGTGCTATGGGACAATTCATCAAGGTCGGCCAGCAACCAAATAAACCCCACTTGTGCTCAACGTTTTAGTATAAATAGAGGTGGCCTTCAAGTCATTTCAACACACTTGGGATCTCTTCATCTCTACTTGTCTTTGAGTTTTAGTAGGAGGAGAGATCCTAAGGGATAATGCTGCCCTAATCTAGAGGGAAGAAGCCATAACTGCCGGGAACTGTCGAAACTGTCAGAACTGTCGGGAATAGCCGGAATTTTCGAAACTGCCGGGAACAGCAGGAATTGTCAGAACTGCCAGAATAGATAGGAAAGCTGACGCTTAGGGCAGAAGCTGGAATTGTCAGGAACAATCGGAATTGTCGAAACTTCCGAAACTTCCGGGAGTAGCCAAAACTACCGGGAATAGCCGGAATTGCCGGAACTACCGAGAACAACCATAACTGTTGGAACTGTCGGGAATAGCCAGAATTGTCGGAACTACCAGAAACATCCAGAATTGGCGGAACTGCTGGGAACTGATGGAACAGGCGGGAAAGCTGACACAGAGGGCAGAAGCCGGAACTGCCGGAACTACCAGAACCGCCGAAACTACTGGGAACTGCCAGAACTGCCGGGAACTGCTGGAACTGCTGGGAATAGCCGGAACAGCTGGAACTGCTGGGAACAGCCGGAACTACCAGGAACTGCCAGAACATCCAGAGCATCTGTGTCTGAAAGAGAACAAGCAAGAAAGGGACAACTAACTAACATTGGGACAGTTGTATGGTACTTAGGAGAAAATACACCAAGCATGCAATGTTACAGCTAGCATCCAAGGGACAGCTAGCATGCAACAACAAGCATGCTAAGGACAATAAGCATGCTAGGGACAATAAGCAAGCAAGATGCAGCCAACACATAGGTCAGTATGGCAACATGGTGCAACAATGGCACATAATGCAATGCAGTGATGGGTACAGTCATGATTAATGAAGCGTGATGAGATGCAACATAGTGATGATGGGTGCAGCGCAGTGAGGTGCAACATGATGACGAAATGTAGCACAACGATAGGTGAAGGAGCCACCTTGGAGAATTAGTTGAAGCAGCATGTCTTCAACTGATCTCATGTATCATCTTCTTAGAGATGATCTATGCTCTTATCTAGATAAGTCAAAGTGTTGACTTCTGTTGTAAATGTACTATCTCTCTCTCTCTCTGTTGAACTATTGAAGAACACATAAGAAGAATTGATCAAAGGTTTCCCCACATTGGGGTTTGTCCCTCGCTAGCGCCACATCTTGTGTCCTCTTGTTTTGGCTTGTCTTTTGCGATTTATGTTTATGTTCTATCTATAGTTTACTTTAATGCTGATGTGATTTCTAATCTGGAAAAGATATTGAGCTAATTGTGAAAATTGAAATAAATTGCTCTAAGCATAGAACATACCTAAAATTAACATGGTATCGAAGCTGAGGTGAAGACAAAGCCCAAGCAAGAGTGGAAGAGCAATCACCGAAGATAGTCGGGAAAGAAAAAAAGGATCAGTGGATTCCTCATCCCTCTTCAAATTCACCGAGGGTGAAATCGAAGCAAGAGAACATTATCAAAATGGCGCGACAGAAGCTTCTAATGGCCTACCTAAATATCACTTCAATGGGAAGTTTGGATCTAAGGGTGAAAGGAAAGGCAGATGCCTTGGTTGCAATAAGTTCGGTCATTATGCGAAGGAGTGTCTGAATGGCAGGGACACATCACTTGATGATGATAACAATCACTCCAGAGACATGATCAGAGGAATGACAGGTAATGCAGGTAATGGTCGACTCTTCAAAGAAATCAAGGAACCCCAGGTATGAAGAATCAAATGTTATTTTTGATAAGATAAAGAAGTGTTATCTTGTATTGGCCCTCTCCTTGAGATTCTTTGGGAATTTGGCTTATTGATTGTAGTTCTCCAAAGCACTTCAACGGATAGAAGGGAACTCTCTCTAGTTTGGTAGAGATGGAAACAATCGTGGGATTATACTTGGAGCCAATTCCACCTATCCCGGAAAGGGTGTAGGAAATGTTACCCCTCAATTGAACGAGGGTAACATGATTCATTTACAAAATATCTTTTATGTACTTGATCGCAAGAAGAAGCCGACGTCCATTTTGTAAATGGAAGTCAAAGGTTTCAAGGTGGCATTCACCGATGGAAAGGTTCGTGTTTGAAAATAGAATTTTCAAAGATGCTTTTACTTGTGGGTTCAGGATTGGCAATTTGTACCAAGTTGTAGGATGGTCCATTGGGGACCATGTCAATTGACACATCTTATCTATAGCATCGGAGGTCTATTATGGGGCCCTACCTGATGTGAGTCAGATGGTAACAAGGATGCCTGAATTCAAGAAGAACATAAAGGTACATGTCTGAGATGTACCAAAGGAAAATATTATAAGGGGACCATTCCCCTCATGTAGTAGGTCCACCGGTTTGGAACAACACGAGGGGTTTGAGATTTATGATTGGGAATCTCATGTGCAGGTGGAAGATATCCCTCTATGGCTTGAAGCAAAACACCCCAGTCTTAGTATGAGAGGATTGATAGCTGTTAGATGAAGCTGAGATTCACTAAGAGTGAAGCCGATCCAAACCATTGTTTGAAGGTTGTGGCTAATAGACCTTTCATACCGGCACCTTCTGAGAACGACTTATCTCTGATAGGTGCAGACCGTCTCACTTGTAGAAGTAAGAGGGAGTTGGATACCAGATGTGTAATGTTAAACAACAAGCCCGTGATTACCTCGAGGATCTTAACTTTCATAAGTTATATGGTGATGATGCCGGACTAGATTGGGGAAATACCTATGAGTTTCACAAACTCATTTGCATTTATTTTCTTGGTGAATTTCCATCCAGATATTTATTTTGCAGTTAGCATGGCGAGCTCATATTTGGTTGAGCCTCATTGGATGGTACTTAGCAGCAAATGCACCAAGCATGCAACGTTACAACTAGCATGTAAGGGACAGCTAGCATGCAACAACAACCATGCTAAGGACAACAAGCATGCTAGAGACAACAAGCAAACAAGGGACAACAAGCAAGCAAGGTGCAACCAACGCATAGGTTAGTATGGCAACATGGTGCAGCAATTTTACATAATGCAATACAGTGATGGGTATAGTCATGATTAATGAAGCGTGATGAGATGAAGCATAGAGATGATAGGTGCAGCATGGTGCAGCGCAATGATGTGCAGCATGATGATGAAATGTAGCACAACGATAAGTGAAGGAGTCACCTTGGAGAATTAGTTGAAGCAGCATGTCTTCAACTGATCTCATATATCATCTTTTTAGAGATGATCTATGCTCTTATCTAGATAAGTCAAATTGTTTACTTCTATTGTAAACGTACTATCTCTCTCTCTCTCTGCTGAACTGTTAAAGAACATATAAGAATAATTGATCAAGGGTTTACCCACATTGGGGTTTGTCCCTGGCTAGCACCACATCTTGTGTCCTCTTGTCTTGGCTTGTCTTCTGCGATTTATGTTTATGTTCTATCTACAGTTTACTTTAATGCTGATGTGATTGCTAATCTGGAAAAGATATTAAGCTAACTGTGAAAATTGAAATAAATTGCTCTAAGCATAGAACATACCTAAAATTAACAGAAGGACACTCCAATCCCCATGTTATGCAAAAATAAAATGAAGAACATTGAGAAAAGCCACGACACTAGGTAACAAAATGCTAAAAAACTCGACAATGAGAGTGACTACGACAAATACTAATTGCAAGGGAAGGAGGGTATGAAAGTGATGAATGAAATTCAATCATTGTTACAACCAGATGCTTTAGCCACCTTTTGTAAAGAGTCGACGAGGCCTGAAGGCGACAAGCTTCAACGATCTTGACATCTAGGAAACCAAAGTTCCACCACCTTGCAAGCATCGTAAGTCCTATATAACGAATTACAAGTGTGAGGAGGCTATTACAATGAATGAAGTAAAAACCATAGAGCCTGCACGAAAAGGGCCAAGTGTCCCAGTTGAACCCGAGCTTAAGCAACCCAAGGCAATGTTGCATGATGAGCTCATAAATGAGCATAACTCGGTTATCAGAATAATATCTTCATGTGACCAATCTGCCATGGAAGGAGCTCTCCATATCTGAATAGACAGAAAGAATGAACTTTTTGAAGATCCCGGAGCATGTGAAATCACCAAAACTTAGTTCCAGGCATTCAATATGAGGGGGCCTTGACAAGTGATCCCGAGTACCTAAAGCGTGGAAACGCCACGTGCTTACCATGTAAGGTCAGGTGAAGGGCCTGGTTCACACCTTGAGTTCTGCCGAAGGTATGGCCATACAAAGGACACACATGAAGGGTTTAGTCATGTTCAATTTTTTTTTTGTATATCACGCTTACCGAGAGCCATTTAACACACCCACTGGAATTTGGTCGTCAGAAAAGCACCCCCACTAGGGACATAAGTCTTGGTATCTATCTTATCTTGATCTACTAGTTACCTTACCACTTGTAAACCCTCTTGCATGGCTTGAGTGCTCAAATATAGATATTTGAAGGACCATATTTGTTTCCATATTTGAGAACCACCCTGAACCAAAATCCACCAAAGCTTCATGGCATACGTTGTATTAGCTAAATGGGATCATGTAGGTCTAATCCTCCCTGCTTCTTTGGGTTTGAAAATTTATTCGACCAACCAATGCCCACTTGTGCTTGTTGGTTGATCCTCTCCATAGGAAGTTATTCCATATTGATTTTAGTTGGTTAGATACCGTAACTAGAATTGGAATTACTAAAAGCTAATAATTGCATAAGGATTGTAGTACCTCTTTTGTAAAAACCAAATGACTTGGGAAGTTTAATGCCCTAAAAGCCCAATTGTTAACTTTATGACAAGTCCTTTCTATAATTTATTCCCATGTGGAGATCCTATTATAATATAATACAAGTGGTACTCCTAAATATTTGGAGGGAAGGTGACCTCTACCATAGCCTATCATCTTACTTAGTCTGAGTTGAATCGTCTCTAGACAGTTAAAGAAGAAAATGCATGTTTTGTTAGTTTTCACTTCCATCCCTGATGCTTCCATAAAAATTTGCAGAAGTCTATATATCATTTTCAACACTTTAGAGGTTGGTAGGCAAAATAGTATTACATCATCAACAAACTATTGATGAGATATTGGAAAATATGCACCATACAAGTGAAGCCCATAGATGAATCCTGGATTGCTATCCTTCTGAAACAATCAACCTAGACCCTACATTGCTAGAATGAAGATGAATGATGACAAGGGATCCCCTTGCCTCAAACCCCTTATTGAATGAAATGTTTGCAAAGGGGATCCATTAATCAATATGGAGAAAGAGATTAATGAAATAAGAGAGAAGACCCAACCTATCCATTGTTGTGAAAATCCAAAGGCCCTTATAATTTGGACTAAATATATCCAACTTAATCGATCATAAGTTTTGGATAAATCCAGTTTGATGAACATACTTGGTTGTTTGGAAGTCTTAAAAGAATGTATAATTTCTTGCACCACTATGACTCCATCAGAAATTTGTCTCCCTTCTACGACGTCAAATTGGGACTAAGATATGGGGGAAGAAAGAAGAGCTTTGAATTTGTTAACCATTACAGATGAGATAATTTTCTAAAGCAAATCTCAAAGAGCAATAGATCAGAAGCCTTCAGGCTTCTCCGAGTGGCCTACTTTGGGACTAAAGCGAGAGATGTAGCATTGAGGGTTGGATAAAGTGATCCATTTATCCTTGATTCTTCCATGAGACCCTAAGTTTACTTTCCTAAAAATCCCCAACACTTCTAGAATAAATATCTTGTAAATCCATTTGGACCAGGGGCTTATTTGTAGGCATGTTCATTACCACCATTTCAACTTCAGCAATCGAGATTGAGCTCATCAACATCGTATTTTTTTCCTAGTTGATCATCCTTGGAATATGTTATATTTTTGCATTTATTGTTGGTTCCATGTCCATGCATTTCTTTGTTATAAGGCTATTAAATTATTTACCAATTATTTTTCTATTTCTTGGCGTTGGATTTTCCTTCCCCCGTCCTGGCCCAATAGATAAAAAAAGAAATTGTTTTTATGTCACCTTTGAAGCATATCATTATTGAAAAATTTAGAGCTGTTGTCACCATTAATAAACCATTAGATCCTCGACTTCTGTTTCCATAATATTTCTTCTTGTTGTCTTATTTTCAAATTTGAAGAGTATCTCCTTATGTGGTTGCCAACACCTCTGATCTACCTTCAAGGATGATTAGTTGTTGGATGCTCATCATTTTCGTTTCGAGTTATTTTTTATCCTAAAAGATGTTGCGAAATACCTGATTATTTCAATGTTTGATATTTTGTTTTTGAGCTATTAATTTGAGTTGAAATGTGTGCATTTTGTTTAGATCATGATTGTTCAATTCTAACCACCATTTTCTAAGAAATTCCACAAAGGATTTGTCATGGAACCAGCAAATCTCAAAGAGAAAGGGAATATTTGGAGGAGATTCTTTCAAGTCAATTTCCAGTCTAATATGCTAGTGAGCAGACCCCATATATGGTAGAATTGAATATTTTACATACATGTCTCTTTGTAAAACCTATTCAACAAGTAAAAATCGATCTAACCAAAATGAAATTGGGCTATTATCTCCTCTACGATTATTCCATGTGTAGATGCCATTATTGGTGTGGATGTCTACAAGGCACATATTTTTAATGTACTCATTGAAATCTTCTGTAAATTGGTCCAGTCGTCAGACCCCTCCTTTTTTCTCCTGAAGCAATCTAATGATATTAAAAGTGCCTCCTACCACCCATAGAGAATTCCCCATTATTTGTTTTATATCTTGTATTTGTTACAGAAAGACATTCTTATATTTTGTACTTGCAGGTATGTAACTGTCGAAAAATAGACAATGTTTGATGTTCCTACATATCTGAAGCTCCCTGTAAGAGTTCGATTTGTTGACCACCATTCTTTGAAAACTATTTCTCTAGGATTCCACCATATAGCTAAACCACCTGAACTTCCTTTCACATCTAATGACATCGTTTCAAAACCTTTCCAACAAAATCCTTCAATTTTAGACATTTTATCCCTTATTAATTTAGTTTCTTGTAGGACAATAATACCTGGATTTTCTTTTCTAATTTGTTTGCTAAGATGTTGTTGTTTTCCTCTACTATTTAACCCTCTAATATTCTATGAAATTGTCTTCATGTTGAAAATTTAGGTAAAGAAGATGGAATATCCACCATGGCACTTGCTGAATTTTGACTTACCTAAGATGGTTTTTTTGTTTTTCCTAGCTTCTTTCTTTAGTCTGTTGGCTTTTTTTTATTCGGTTCTTTGTTCAAGATTTATTCCCCTTCTCCTTAAAATTCTAGAAGGATTGAGCTATTTATTCATTCAATAAGTTTCAACGCTTCGTTTTCCATCAGAGATAAGCATTAGCGTATAACCCTCTATTCTCCAAGATCAAATATCCTAGGGCTTTTTGGGCTGAGTCATTTATCAAGGCCACCAAAAGAAATTCTTCCCCTGAGAGATTGGATTCCTTCTGGTTCAATTGGGGGTGCACCTCGTCGAAACCTAGTAATGTATAAAAATCGAAACTTTCTTGTGGGACATCTTCTTCCTCCATTTTGTTTTTTATCCCATTGTGGTCTAGAGATGGTTCCGTTGATAGGGCTTCCATTTGAACTTCCTCTCCTTTTTACGTGTCTTCCTCCATATCCTTTAGGGTCGAGAAAGGATTTTTCTCCTCTAGTATCTTGGAGATAGTCGAGTTTTGGTTTTTTTTACTTGCATCTCCTTGGTTTAACTTTAGTGAACCCATCATTCGTTTTCGAACCTCCTATAGGTTGTTACTTCATTCTTTGTGGACATTCTCTTATTAGATGACCATGTTCATGGTAGAGTCGACATTTGAATGATACATCTTCATATTCCACGGGTTGTTTCCAAACTTCTCTCTAATAATCTAACTCAATAGAGTCTAGTAATGGTTGATATATGTTCATGTATACACGTAAGTTGGCATATGACATGTTTTTTCCCCTTTTAGTGATCTCTGAAATCTTGACAAAACATCTTAGTGCTTGTCCAATTCCTTCTACGATTTTTGGTATTGAGAAATCCATGGGAAGTGAGTAAAGTTTGACCCATACCAACGCTTTTGTGAACTCTTCCTAATCAGGGTTGAAACAAACCTCTTAATCCCTGATGTAGAGACCAACATTACTGAAGAAATATGGTCCCCCTTCAAATATTTGGGCTTTGTCTTCAATACTGGAGAAGATGACTATAGAAAAGAATTTTGGCCTTTGTCTCAAGCCCACCTCTCCCTTTGGTCACCAAGTGTGTTGTATCCATCATTACACGTCCTTCTCTGTGGGACATATCCCTATGAACTTGCAAATTAAAGCATGATCCCTCGTGTGTCTTATGTGATCATGAAATACTTTAGAAGGGATAATGAATCTAGGGTTTTTTGGGAGCCTTAGGAATACATTGACCTCATATGATCCTTTTCCACTGATCTCCCAGAATAGGCATCTGAAAGGATTTGAAGGAACTCCCCTCAAAACTAGGTTTTATACCTTTTAAAAATTCAGAGGAACCTGGTTTTATACCTTTCAAAAATGGAAATACTATTGGAAAGATTTTTTTTTAATTATAAAGGTAATTTTAATATTTGAGTAAACTTGTTATAGGTTTTGAGGAATAAGTAATTTTAGGCCTTTAAAAAATGAAAATACTATCGGAAACACTAGTTTTTTAAGTCTAAAGTTGATTTTAATATTTGGTTTATAACAATACAATATGTTAAAATGAGTAGTTGGAACAAGTTTTAATTTTGATTATGAAAAAAGGAGTGTTGTTATGTGTAGCACTTTTCAATTTAGGAGTTAATTTTAAAATTCTTGTTAGCAAATATTATGAGTTTATTAAAGATGTGATTGTAAGAAGTGGTAATTTTAAACTTGAAAAAAAATATTACTAATAACAATATTTTTTGAAATATGAATTGATTTTGATGTCTTTGACCCAAAATTATTGCTTTTTAGAATTAGAGTTCTCATATTGAAGTCAATAGTTATCTTTAAGTGGTAACTATGTTAAAATAGTTATTTGATAGGGCTATACATTTGTTTACAACAAAGGATGATGTTCACAATCATTCAAAAAATAACATTGCTGAAATCTATACATTGTCGTATTCCATGTATTGTTGTAGAAAAATCGAAAAGTAACTCTTATATTTAATTAGATGAACAAAGATTGGAAGATGAATTGTTTATTTTAGTTTAAAAGAGGATGATTTTAAGTTTGGATTTATGGACTCATGCATGGCTTGTCAATAACATCAAATTGTCACTGATAATCTTAAAATTAACTCCCAATTGAAAAGTGTTTTCTTCAATGTCAAAATTACAACTTGTTTGACACTATGGTCTTAAGAACCTATTCCATTGCACCCAAAACCCTAAGATCAACCTTGGAATTCAAAATTAGATTTCCCAAAAGTCGTCTCTATTTTCTTTGCAGTTAAAATTGCTATTTTTTTAAATAAATGGCCTTTTACAACTAGTACCCTTGTAACTAAATCCTAAAAAAAAACTCCAGATGAAAATAATTGTTATTGCACCTTCATCACATCTTCCCCCATACTCAACTCAGAAAGGAACAATTGAGTGGTGAACATGGAAATAGCGGGGGCAAGGGGGGTGAAGGAGCAAGATAAGAAACACAATCCAAGGAATAATGTGGGGGACGATTATATATATATATAATTTGTTGCACCACGAGGTTATTTACATCCCAATATTGGGGATAGTAGAACGTAAATCAATAAGGTGTTAGGTTTAAAAATAAATAAAACGAGGAAATATTTGGGCAAATCTACTTGAAGGGATCACTTTCTGTCGGCTTATTAGCAGAGTCTAACCCTGAGGGTATCGAGGAGAATTGACCTCATGACATCCAATTAGTGAGTTGCTTTAACAATGGGAACTCAATTAATTGAGCTAACCCTCAGGGTTGCATTAGATTTAAAATTAAATTAAAAAATAGAATTAACATAAATAATTAATATTGGCTCTATTATGGAGGTTGTGTTGTAGTGAAACATTAAATAAAATAATAACAATAAAATATAATGTTGACTCAATTAAAAAGATAATAAAATGCAAAAAGTAATAATAAAAATAATAAATAATAAATTCAATTTGTTGTATTGCAATTATTTTGTGAATAACATTGCAAATAATTGAAAAAAAATATTACTTAATATGAATATTGCATTATAAAAATTTCAATAATAATGATTCAAATTTGTAATCATACTAGTTTAAAACTTCACTTTTAAATTTGGTTAATAACCATATAAAAACTTAATGCTTACAATACTCTTTTTCTATGATATATATATATATATATATATATATATATATATATATATATATATATATATATATATGCGTGTGTGTGAAATAAAAATGCCATGCATATATGTATGTATTTATTACATTATGAGAGTTTTAATAGAACCATCAAAGATCCACCTCAGCATTGGATCTGCTAAGAGGGATCAAATATCTTAGGAAGCAAACATATTTTTGAATGCAAAACATGAGGAAAGGTTTACAGCTAGAGATATTTGATTTCATTCATGCTTGGTATATCTAGATTTAAGATCGATCTACGCTCGTTCTAAATGTGATTTTTTCATTTTTAATGATTTTAAGTATTATTTATTAAGAAATGAGAATTTGGAATTTTTTTTAAATAATATTTTTTTTCAAATATATAGATATGAATGAAGAGAAACATGTTATTTTTCCTTCTTATTTTTTCTTTTTTTCCCCTTTTCCATCTCTTTTTTCCTTCCATTTTTTTTTTATAATGATTTTGTTTGAAATGGTATTAGGCTTTTAGGCCATGGTTTCAAAAGTGTTACAATTATAAGCTTAACAAAAGCCAAGGAGCAATCAGGATGCTATTGCTTCTATCTCTTTTATATTTTAGGGTTGATTTTACAAATTTATTTGCAAGGATATTGATTGTCAATCCTGTCATTAGTTTTGAAAAAGTTCTAGCTTTGACCCCATGTTGTAATTTCAAGCTTGATTTTAACATTTTGGTTGAAAAAATCCAAGTTGTTAAAGACCATCCTTTCAAACAATTTGTAAATTCAATGTCGAAAAACTACAGGTTGTTAAGATCATGGTTTCAAACAAGTTGTAAATTTTACCTCAAAAAAAGGTATGCCACTACTAACAACATTTTTCAATTTGGAAGTTGGTTTTAGGATTTTTTTCAGCAACATTATGATGAGACCCAATTTTAGTATCATTTTTTTACATTTTTTACCATCCTTCACACCCTCTTCAGCGACCTTTTCTAACACTTTCATCATTTTTTCACCTATAATGACTTTGGAAAAAGATATTTATTAGCTTATGTTTTTTCAACTTTTGTTAACTATTAGGTAACAGTTAGACCATTCCTATACTTTAGTTTATAGTTACTATAATTCTCTTATATCATAGGTAGGATAAAAATACTACAAGAATATGATTGGGATGAGAGAAAGCCATGGGAACCCTACAGCACATCCATGACATGATTTTAGTTGGACTCAAGGAATGAGTCGTTGTTACCAAATGCAAACTAGGACATACAACTCCAAATACTTGAAATGGGTTTATGGAAATGGGGTTTAATGAAAAAAGGACCATATAATATGCTTAAAGAGCACAAGGAATCTTTCCAGGGTGAGTTATGAGTTCTAAAGTAGAAACAAAAATTTCTTACACATCATAAAACCCGTACATCTTGATAACCAACATGTGTTCCTAAATCCAATCTTATGTCATGGCTAAGTCATGGGTTAATCCATTCAAAGAACGTTGAACCCAGTTTGGAAAATGATAAATGGATATTGTTAAAATCACATATGTAATATTCAGATAACTCGATTTAGTTTGAGGAGGGACCACTATATAAAAGAGAAAGTGACCATAGCGGAGAGTAGAGGAAAAATTGTTATTTCCATGTTACTGCTCTGTAATTTTGGCCTTTAATTATTTGTGTGATCCTCCTGCTAATTTTTAATGTAAGTGAAGAATTTATTACATAACCCTTGTAATTGTATTTCAATTCTAGTCTAAATAGGCAAGGCCCCCTTTTAGGACAATTACATTAAGTAGATTTTATAGAGTATTTTGTAGTTTATTCTAAGGGTGTGGCTAATGAATCTATGTTATAGGATACAACCATTAGCTAATTCTATCTTGGTATTTAATTGAGTTTTCAACTTATACAAAAAAATATCTTGCTTAACATTTCACATTTAATTAATCAATATAGAATTTCATATTCAACAAAATATGATAGTAATTCATTTTCACGGGGATAAAATAGTTGATTGAGCTTCCTTATAATACATTTATTTGTGAGGTTATTTCCTAACTTTTATATCTCATGTAAGGTGTGTCAATATGCATAGTAAGGTTTACTTGCAATCACTTTAAGAAATTGTTTATCCGCTATCTGTTGTGGATAAAAAACATAAATCCATTTAATGAACTTAATTTTATTATAATTTTAGTATCAATGTCTAGAAATTTAGCAAGGTTGTAGCACTTCATTTTGGACCTGCAAGCATGAATTATTTCTACAAGAGTGATTTCCTTTCCCGCAATTTTGATCTTAGTTTTAGAGTGAGTGATTTCAATTCCTACCCGCCTAAATGATTTCAATTCCTATAAGTAAAAGAGATTTAATTCTTGAAAGTTTGATTTTAGCTTTGGTGTGAATTATTTCAATTCCTGAAATTGTTTATTTATAGAAAAGGTGTGAATTTTATTCCCAACCATGTGTGAAGTTTATAGAAAAAAGTGATTTCTATATAACCCCTCTAGTGTCCTTGCAAATTTTGGAATACAATTATACTAGTTTTATAATTGTTGTAACTGCAATTGCAAAACAATATCACTATAGGAGTACCTATTTCTCAGATATAGTGTGCATGATATTTCATGAGTTTTGTACAACTCCTAATTGGAGAACTAAATGCACAATCCCTCTAGCTACTTTTTATGATAAATTATAAGGGTAATTAAAGGCCATATCACATTATGAGGTTGTTAAGAGCATGGTGGTAGAAAGGAGTAATTTTAGCACTTCTAAGAAAAAGAATGTTATTGATAGTCACTACTCTTCGAAGCAAGGGTTAATTATGGTATTTTTGAATGAAAATTATTGGTTTTTAGAGGTAGATTTCTCATTTTGAGGTCACAATTCTCGTCAAGTGGTAGATATATTTTTAGATATATTAAAATGACCATACATTTTTTTACAACAATGACAATGTCCACAATAATAATAAAAATTGTTTTAGGTATGTACATATTGCATGTACTATTATTGCAAGAGTAAAAGACAACTCTTACACAAAAGTAGATGAAGAAAAATTGAAGTTAAATTTCTCATTGCATTTGAAGATATGATGATGCCTACTCCAAACCTATGGACTCACGTATGGCTTTTCAATAATGACCTTTCACATGTTGAAAAACTTAGGTATAATATTGAAATTTTACCACCCAAAACTCCTACATTTGTTTTTGTAAGATTTGCTTACTATTTTAGTATTTAATGGTGTGAAGTATCAAACACTTGGATAGCTCTTATTACACCTATTAAAAGAGAAACATCATTTCTTAAATTCAAATGTTTTCTTTAGGACTAACAAACTATAAGTCATATTGATTAACATTAGGGAAGGAAATATGACAAGTTAAATGCTTTAATCTTATTTGTTTTTAACCTTCTTTATCATATAATTGAAAACAAAAGTTATGACAAGATTGACCATGATTGGAATCAATCTAGATTTGTATTAACGCTGGATTAATTAACTGTCGAGAGGGATTAAATTGATCGAGGTGTTGAATTATATCCTCAAATTTTTCGATGTAAAAAAGGTTGCAACTCCAATGATTTGATTCCTCTCAATACTTGTAAATTCAAGCTACATATACTTACATGATATCTAATCAATGATTAAATATTTAAAATATAAACATAAATTAATTAAGTCAAATAATAACATTTTTTCTTATAATTAGTATTCCTTGCATAAAAAATAATCCCCACAAACTTATAATAAGTTGGACTAAAATTTTTAATACCTTAATTTTATATTGCAACATACAAAATGTTACTTAATTAATATTAATATTAATATTAATATTATTATTATTATTATTTTTTTCCTGGTAAATAACAATGAAATCATTATTTTCATAAAAGGTAATCCCCACAAACTTATAATAAATTGGACTAGAAATTTCAATGCTTTAATTTTATATCATATCAAATGTTAATTAATATTATTATTTTTTTATCTTTGTAAAAAAAACAAATTAATAATAAAGAGTAATAAGTTGGTATTAATTTGTGCCCATTCTCGAAAAAAGACTGGGAGGATTACAATTTGATTACATTTCCAACCTTAGGCATCAATGTTTGCAGACTATTCATCCAGACCCAATTACTTTCCAAAACTACAAAAAACAACAAAGTTATTACATGACTATTTTTATACACCTTGCAAAACTCACTTAGAAGCAAAATACATTTATGCCTCGTCATCAAAAAAATAGACACAAGTAGAGCTAGTCCTCCATGGAAGATGTTCGATTGAGGTTTATACCTATTGATTCCTTGACAATTTGAGGGTTCTTCCTTTCCATTTTAATTTGGAGGTCCTCTATCGAATTGTGCATCACATCAATTTCATCTTCCAAATGTCTTGTCTTTTGGTTCTTTTCAATTTGTCACTCCTGCATTACATATGATTCCTCATGTTGTTATTGAAGATGTCTCTGGAGATCCACCATGCCCTTCTGAAGCTCTAAGTGATATTTATCACAAGACTCACAGTCAAGGTGAGTGAAAGCTACTAGAGGAGGGAAATTCTCCCACCTCTTTTCTAAACGGTCATCCTGCCTTCGGAAGCATGGGCATCGTCAGCCCCAAGAACCAAAGGTCAATACTTCATGGAGAGAATGATCCATTGCGGAAATTAACCAATGATTCAAATGACCCAAAGGAGTAGAGAACCCTGTGGTCCCAATACAATCAGAGCCTACATAACAATAATATTGTATGGGAAAAGCAATAACAATAGTGGGATTCTATGGGGCATAATAAAAACAACATAGGGACTATATGGGCACAATAATACAATTAGGGGGTTGCACTAATAACAATAAGGGGTTACACTAGTAGTATAGTGACCTAACATGCCCCTCTCCTTCAAAAATTGTTTTCCTCAACGCTTGAGTAGTTTTGGATGCTTTTATATAAAATTCTCATCCTCCCACGTGGAATCTTCAGCGGGTAAGTTCTTCCACTTGATGAGATACTATAAAATTGCTCGATTTCGTAGCTCTCGATTTCTTGTTTTTGTGATTGCTTCCGGTTCCAATATGATTTTTCCTTCCTCATCAAGTTCTGGCAGTATTGTTTGAACTGGTACCTTCTCACCTATAAGCTTCTTTAAGCATGAAACATGGAAAACTATGTGCACTCGAGAAGATGCAGGAAGCTCCAATTTGCATGTCATAGTACCAATCTTTTGTAACACCTTGTACGAACCATAATACTTTGGTGATAATTTATTATCCTTCTTAGCTTTCTTGAGGGGCATTTTTTTATATGGTTGTACTCGTAGAAATACCCAGCCACCTACATCAAAAAATCTTTTGATACGATGTTGATCTGCCTGTTGTTTCATTCTATTATGCGCCAAAGTGAGGTTATCCTTTAAGAGTTTTAGCTTGTTGTTGATGCTCGATGTGATCTTCCACTGCTTGAACCTTATATATATTTTTTAAAGATGATGTGATGGATGGTGGATGATATCCATAAAGTGTGATAAATTGGGTCACTTTTGCTACAGTATGGAAGGAAGTGTTATACCACCATTTAGGCATAGGCAACCACTTGACCCATTGTCTCTGTTTATCAGAAACTAAGCAACGAAGATATCCTTCCAAATATTTGTTCACTATCTCAGTTTTCCAATCATATTGAGGATGCTAAGATGAGCTATTAGCTAACTGAGTACCCAAATATTCCACCTCTTGTACTCCAAAGAAACATTTGGAGCTTTTTGCATATAATTGTTTATCCTCCAATATTTTGACCACCCTATCAACAAGTTGAACATGATCCTTCCAAGATTTTCTATATATTAGTATATCATCAAAAAATACTAACACAAATTTTCTAAGGAAGCATTTGAAAATTGAATTCATCAAACCTTGAAATGTAGAAGGTGCATTGGTAAGGCCAAAAGGCATGACCAAAAATTCATAATGACCATCATGAGTTCTAAATGTTGTTTTTCGAATGCCTTTAGTCTTCATTCTGATTTGATGATATCCTGAACGAAGATCGAACTTGGTGAAGTAAATTGCTCCATGTAATTAATCCAATAATTCATCAATGACAAGAATGGGAAATTTATCTTTAATAGTAAGCTTGTTGAGATCCCTATAATCCGGACACATGTGGCATGATCCATCCTTCTTGTGTGCCAATACCACTGGAGTAGAAAGAACTTTGACTAGGTTGAATTATACCAACCTCTAGCATTTCTGCAACCATATGTTCAATTTCACTCTTTGAGCATATGGATATCTATAAGGCCTGATGTTTGGGGGAACACTTCCTGGAATCAAATGAATATCATGATCATGATCAATAATAGGTGGGAGGCCTTTGGGAGTCTCAAATACTTTGGAATGATTGTCCAAAATGTTTTGGAGATTCGGAGAAATAGATTATTTCGATGTGCGAACCTCTAGTGAACATAATTGTGCAATTTTTCCCAAGGAAAAAAACGGTAACCTTTTATTAAAAAAATTAATGAAAAGTTACACTAGCAGATGCAATGAAGCATTCAGTATGTTTCCACATGGGCTCACAGCGTTAGTAAACTAACGTGCACAAAGAATAAAAAGGAGAAGAGAAAAGAGAAAGAAAAAGGGTATAAAAGCCTGACTTCCGGCAGTGAGTAAAACTCACGCTTCAGGTTTTTCGCCCCTTTTTCTTTTCAACCTTGCGCCACTCTCCCACAGTGGGCTCGGTTGAAGCAATGACTAATTGGGTTGTTACATTTTGTTGCCCTGTTTCTTTGTCTGAATCTGAAGTATCTGAGTGATGCTGCCGTTTGATGCCTCCCATGCTTTGATCCATGCTTGTCATCTCTGTCTGATTTTGCTGGGTCTCTACCTGAATTGAGTGTGGCTGTAGCTCTTTGTTGGCTGCTGAATTTTCCTTCTGGTTCTCTGTTTCAACCTCCTCTATGGTGGTATCATCCTCCTCTGCTTCTGTTTCTTCGTCTTCTGATACTGTGGGGGCTTTCTTTTCCGCGGTTCTCTTCTTTATGACATTATCTATGTTCTGCCATCCTTTGTGCTTCCTTTGTTGTGGCTTGCTCTTGTTAAGGCTTTTGCATGCATTGAACAGATGACCTGTTTGTTGACATCCCCTGCATCTGAATGCTGTATTCTCATAGTCCAAAGGTTGTTTCCATTGAGTATTGTTGAAATTCAGGATGATGCTTTCCGGTAACCCTTGGCTGAGATCTACCTCGACACAAATTCTAGCAAAGGTAAAGATTCCTTTTAAATGTCTCTCTGTATCAATCTTTAACATTCTTCCAAGGGTATTCCCTATAGCTGATAAGGATGTAAAGTGCCAAAAATGCATCGGAAGATTATGTAACCTTACCCATACCGGCATCCTTGACACCACCATGGTATTTGGATCAAACTCCGGGAACCAAGGGGTAACAAATAATCCCGCACTGCCCCAGAACCATGGGCCTTCGGTGAGAGCTTTTTCCCTCTCTTCTTCAACGCAAAAGACTACTATGAAGAAACCTTTCGAGCATAGGTGGATCCGGCAGTTTTTTGTCCATGCCGTGTGAATCCATTGATACAAAGCATCCGATCTAGGCCAGAAGCCGTTAAATCTACAAATAACGGCATTTTTTTGTAGATCTGAGAATATGCACTTTACCTCTGGGATATCCAACGGAATGGAGGGGCTCTCTGGTACTTCATCCACGATATACTGCCCTGGAGGTATATTAACAGTTGCATGTTCTTTCCCCTTTGGAGATTCTTTCCCTTTTGCTGCGTCTCTGTAGGATCCTGTAGGTTTTGATGTAGATCCCTTAGATCCACCTCGCAGTCGGTGATTGAGGATAACAGTTGAGTCCTTTGCAACCCTGTAATGCTGGAGTGTGTGTTGATCCTGCATGCAGAGCCCTGAAAATAAAAGATTTTGTAATGCAACTGGAGTACCCAGTTTGACCTGGATCTCTTTTTTTAATTCCAATACAGTCATCCATTCCCAGATCTGCACACAAACGTGTCTTCCTTCTGTTGATCTGATAAAGATTTGCTTCAGATCTGCTGTGTCTGCCTTGTTCAGGTCCCATTTTACTGGTTTGAGTTCTGGGTCTGGCTGGCTTCCATCTGTCTTTTGCCTAGATCTGGCCAGATCCGATCGTTCCACCCCGGAACTATAGCGATTGGCCCGTTCTGGTGAGCCGTTTCCCAGATCAGGGCATCTGAAGATATGCTGGGGGCTTTGTATCTTATCCCAGATCTGCGCAGCATAGAGCAGTAAAAGCTTAACACATCGAGGGTCCAGGTTCAAAACCCCAAGCCCTACTTGATCTTCAACCATATCAGTTAAAAACAACCCTATATCAACAAATCGGATCCACTTCTTATCGAAATGGAACATGAAAACCATGCGCCTCTGTTTCCCATTGACAGATCTGCCAGATCTGTGCCATTCGGTCGCAAAGAGGGGCGCATCCAAACACGACAGGGTAAGGATCGATTGATTTTGGGTAAAAGCCTCTGGTTGAAGATCTGGTGCCGCCCTGAGATAGTCGTCCTGCTCCCTGCGTTGGGCGTAACATAATGCTTTCTTTTTCCTATGATTTGGATCCTTGAACTCTTTCCCCTCGAAGAAACCAGCCCAGGACCGGAGGTATTTTGTGTCTCCAGCAATCCGATTTCTAGCCGCTCCAGAGCAGAGCAAGGCTCCAGGGATCGCGGCGGCGCATTCTTCAGAAACCCTAGCCTGAATCGCCTCCATAATCCTCCTTCTCCCCTTCACGGGAATTTTTTTACCAAACAATGGTATATCGAACATAATTGTGCAATTATGCCCCATTGTTCTTTCTTTAAAAGCTTTGTCATACTGTTAGAGATTATTATCTCTCCTGGTTTCCCTGTGATACCCCTTAATTCAACTTCCTTTCCTTCCCAAAAAAAATTCAAGAAAAGTTCTTGAAAATTAAAAGCTATCGTACCCAAAGATTGTAGCCATTGGAATCCTAGTACAACATTTGCACCACCCATTGGAATGGAAAACATTGGACTATTCAAGACATATTCTTCCATGTATAGCTTGATATTATGGCACTTTCCAGAGCAAATTATGGTTCCTATATTTGCAACCATTACTTGACACTCTAGTGTTGGATATAGGAAGCAATTCAATTCCTTGGCTATCTTACAATGAATAAAATTATGGGTACTGTTAACACCCAGGTTGTTCCCTATGGGGTAGTGAATGCTGTTTTGTCTTGATCATCAGGGTGCACCAGGATTTGATTGAAGCCTGAAAATCCATCCAGTAATGAGATCCTTGAGGCCCCTACCACTCTTTGGAGAATGTGATCCATCTTGGGTAAGGGATAGTTGTCTTTGAGGGATACTTGGTTCAGATTCCTTAAGTCCACACACAGCCTTATTTCACCAGTCTTCTTTCTTGTAGGGACTAAGTTGGAGATCCATTCAGAGAATCTGATTGGTGCTATGATGCCTGCATTGAACATTTTCTGTACTTCTTGTTCCATTGCTGGGAGAAGCATAGGATTGATTCTCCTCAATTTTTGTTTAAAGGGCTTTTGATCAGGTTTGAGAGGGATTGTATGCTGGATAACAGAGGTGTCATAGGACTTTAGGTCCTCATAACTCCATGCAAAGACATCCTGGAACTCTTTAAAGAGGTCAATGTATTTAGGCTTTTGATCAGGAGGTAAAGATGCAGACAATTTAATTATTTTGGGTTTGTCAATTGTACCTATGTTGCATTCTTCAATGACTGCATTTAAGGGCTGCGTTTTTGGTTTTCTGGGGATATCATTTGAATCAAAGATGTCCTCTAGTGGAGTTAGGCTTGTTGGTAGAAAATTGTCTTTCAGCTCTATTATGTCAGTTTCGGCATTGGCCACTTCCTCACAATTGATTGATTGAATTTGTTGAATGTTGTCCTTATTGAAAATAGTTGGATTTAGCATTTGTTTTGCTGTTCTAGGTGATATTGGGTGAGTAGTTTTCTGAAACTGTATTTGTGATGGACTTGCTCTTTCAAGTATTTGTGATTGACTTGCTGTATCAAGTATTTGTGATTGACTTGCTATATCAATGTCAATATTTAATCCTGCAAATTCTTGTTGCAGAGTCAAAAAATGGTTTATTTGCTTGTCATCCTCAAATACTTGCCAATCATTAACATTGTTTGGAATGGAGGGTCTGTGTTTTACCTCAGCTGTAAAGCAATGATGGGACTCAAAAGGCAGCTTGCAGGTACTTGCAAAGGTGGCTAAACTATGAGCATGCAGATTGTGGGTTCTAGGAATTTTAGTGATTTGGAATTCAGAGAAAAAGTTTAGTACCTTAGCAACAGCAGACCTATAAGTCCTTAGTCTTTTGTCATTGGTGACAAAGTTTCCCTTCACTTGTTGAATAACTAAATCTGAATCACCCATGATTGAAACCCTGGCAGCTTGTAAGAACTTTACTAACTTGAGGCCTAGTAAAAGAGCTTCATATTCTGCCATATTATTAGTACATCTGAAGTTTAATCTATAGGCTCTGCCTTCTGCATGACTATTTTCCTTATTGTGTACCCAAACTCCAGCTCCTGCCCCTAACTTGTTGACTGAGCCATCAAATTCAAGGAACCATAGAATATCCTGTTGGGAAGGAGATTTAATGATCTGTTCATGGGCTGGCAATGTGAGTAGAAGTTGTGGTTTTTCCTTTAGCTTGTCTTCTAGGACAGTTTCATCATTTGATTGGGTATGCTTGGTATTTAGAACAGCAGCAGTATCTAGTGTTTGATTGACTGTTGTTTCATTGGAGTCTTCCTCTTGTATGAGTACCTTGGTTTCAACCTCACCTTTTGAGGGAGTTGTGCTGTTATTGAAGAGAATATATGAGTCTATGTCTGAATGGACAACATATATGGGAAAGTTTTGAGGCTTTTCTTCACTGCTGACCATGTATTTCATGAGTGTTTCTCTGTACAGTCTTTTTGGTTGCCCAAAAACAGAGATGGTGGCATATGACATGTCTAATTGTAGGGAACCTTGGAGTTTAGCTCCCCAAGATCTTGATAACAGCATCCCATACTTAGGTGGAATATCAACAACTACCACATCCATTAGGATTGTCTTGTTTGGGTATTGAACCAGAGACACACATAAATCTTTTATGAGACCCAGACACTTGACTTGGCTGGAGTCAAAGGAAAATAGGTCCTTGTATGGTCTTGTTATGTCTAGATTCAATCTCTCCATGACTGCTTTTGGCATAAGATTGTGAGAGGCACCTGAGTCAAACATTACATTATGTAGTATTTTATCATGAATGTGTAAGCTGACATAAAAGGTAATACCCCTGTGGCTACCGTTTTCCCATCCACTTCCGGGCCAAACAGTAATTCTGGGGTGTCATCCAGCACATTGACATCATCTTTGTTGCCAGTGAGTTGAAGGGACTTTTTGATCTGTAGTTTATAGATGTCATGCTTGGCTAGTTCTGAGAGAGGAATTGCTATCTTTAGTTTGCCAATTTCAGTTTCTAAGTCAAAGGGTTTCTCAGATTGGGTCTTGGGGTTATGGATAACAGTCCTTTCCTTGTTTATTAAATCTTCTTCTTGATTTTTATCTTGACTTTGGGACTTGCCTCTTTTACTCATCTCTTGGGGAGAATCATTTAAATTAGGTTGAGAAGGTGAAGTGGCCACAGACTACTATTTTAAGGACAGTGGTTCAGTGATCTCTTCAATAATCACTTCTTCTGCAGGTGAATTTGTTTTGTCACTAGGTTTTGTGACTATGACTCTTTCAGGTTGCTGATTACCCTTTATCTTTTCAGGCTGGTTTACATTCACAGTTCTGCTCCTCAGCTTGTATTGTTTATGGACTTCATAAAAAGCAGTGTCATAGCCTTGTTTAAAGTCAAAGGATTCACCTGATTTAGTTTGGAACAGTTTGATTTCATCATCCTCATG
The DNA here is from genome assembly GCA_031772625.1 of Pinus tabuliformis. Classification (NCBI taxonomy): domain Eukaryota; kingdom Viridiplantae; phylum Streptophyta; class Pinopsida; order Pinales; family Pinaceae; genus Pinus; species Pinus tabuliformis. Next base: position 86,551,623 of record CM062814.1, on the reverse strand, counting down.
ATCTTCTTGTGTTAAGAAAACTTGACTTTCACCATCTAGACCCATTAAATTAATCTCAGGATCTTCATTGGGTTCTGTTGATGTGGAAGTTTCTGCATAATTTTCTTGGAAAGGGGGTCTTATGTCTTGGTCAGCACTGGCCTTGCCAACATTTGGGTTTTGAGTTCTCCTGAAATTTGGATTCCTAGGAGGGTTGTTTTGTGGTGCTTCCCATGATGATTTTCTTTCAACCGATTCCACTCTGTCACCTAATCTTTTCATTCCATTAAGTATTGCATCCAGCTTCTGATCAAAGGCAGAGGGTTCCTCTTTGAAAACAGTCCTCTTTTCCAACCTTGCCCTGTTTCTTTTGGCAATTAGGTTGGCTTCCACTGTAACAGCAACCCTTTGGGCCTCTGCAAGGGATTGAGGATCTCTTTCCTTCAACTGATAGGCCATGTCAGGGTCAAAACCATCAGGGAATTTGTACAAGGCTAAATCAGGAGGAGGTCTTAAATTTTGCGGAATCGCGTTATATACATTGTTAAATCTTGCACAATACTCCAAAACGGTCTCTTGGGGACCTCTTTTGATAGTGTCATATTCCCCAAGTGTGTGCAGAGGATCTTTCTTCTTCTCCCATCTACTAGTAAAGGCTTGATACAGTTCATCAGGAGTTGTGATGGAGTTTGCATTCAGGGATCTAAACCAAGTTCTTACATCCCCAGTTAGACTTTGAACAAACATCCTCATCCTCACACTGTCATCATCTATTTCATAAGTCTCAAAATGATCTTGCATCCTCTTAGTATGCTGGACAGCTGTCAGAGGGCCATTGGAGTCAAAATATGAGATTTTGGTTTGGTAATCTTGGGGTAGAGCTGCAGCATTAGCTGGTATCTGCAAGGGTGCATATCTGTTAGCCATATTTACAGGGTTTAGAGGATTAACAGGGGCAGCTGGGATAATAGGAACAATGGGTACCACAGGGGTGACAAGTAAGGGTGAACCTAGAGTGTTGGTCAAGGGGATCTGTGTAGTGGATGAAGATGTGAGAGGAGGACTTTGAGATGTGGATGGTGAACTAGGGGAACTAGGGGTAGACCGGAAAAGGACCTTGCATGGAGTAGAGATAAAGCTGGGATGATCTGAATCTGAGGTTAAATCAGCAGGCTGCTCCTGCCTTTGCTGCCTCTTAATGTTTCTAGGGATGGTATTTGGGTTATCAACAATGATGGGTGGGTTAGGGTCAGGATTTGCCCTAGTATGCCATGGATTTTTCTTGGGAGCCAGCTTCTAACTGTTTTTGGATTTTATAGGAAGTTTTTATATCTGCAAGGACTGGATAAAGATTTTGAAATGGCTATATATATTTCAAAGCTGAGATGAGGATTCACTGAAAGAGCTCTTCCCTAAAACTGTCAATGTGACACAGAAACAGTTTTGAAGGCCTCCTGACTTGTTTCAGGCTCGATTTTCGGCTTTGAGAGATGTATAGGAATTGGAAAATCCTAAGAGATCCCCAGTGGAGTCGCCAATTATGTTAACACCCAGGTTGTTCCCTATGACTCCCAAGGGAATACGGCTGGGGTAACCACTAACCAATCTTTGGATTACAGTGCCTAGCCACACTGTAATCAGAGAGGGCTCTCTCTTTATAATTTGTCTCTGTGTTGTGGAGATTTTAGGCTAGATATGAAACGAGGGTGCTTAGTTTTATGCTTTGGTTGAGGGATATCTTTCTGTACTTGAAGTGTACAATCTGCAGCTGAGTTTATTTCATTGGGCAATGGAGTTTGTGGCTACAAATGTTTAGAAACCTTGAGATGATTTACTGAAATTACAGGGCCATTTAAATACTTCATATAACAAAGTTAGATTATGATGGTGACATGTGAACAACCAATGAAAAGCATTCAAGAATTTTCCACTGAGCTGGGGTGTGGGAAAGAGATAGATGCCTCAGGAGCAAACTTGAATTCCTGAAAATATTTATCACAGTGAAAGATATAGCTTGAAAGTGTAGCAATTAAGAATTACACCTCATTTACTCTATCTGAAGAAAACATTTATAACAGCTTAGATTGAGTTCAGGGTAATCTATGATCAAATCCTGGAACTATTCTTTTACTTTGCCATTAAGTGTAAAACTCATAAACATGAAAGAAGATGAAAGACTAGAAAACATATAACACAGAGTTTTAAAGAAGACTTATTGTGCTATGAAACATGCAGGAATCCTGTAACATTCAGCCAGCCACCACAGTGCATCAAGGAACACAGAGCTTTGGAAATTCCATCCACCTTTTGTATTATTTCTCTGAGAGTTGTACAGCAACGGAAATATAGAAATGAAATCAACAACAACCCTTGCAAACTCATGCAAAGGGGACTTTATAGAAATGTTTATACAAAAATATCTCAGGCATTGAGTCATCTGAGAGAGAAATATCTTCATTACTTCGTACAGAAAAGTAGAAAAGAAGTTATTACAGCTTTGAATGCAACATAACTGCTCTTTAAGTCTGTCAGAGGATATTTTGACCTTTGGAGGTCACTGAGTCGGTTGGAACGCTTTGCTTTAATGCTGGAAAATGTGCCTTTACGTTTGCTGCGCTGTATCTTCTCGGCCTTGCCACCTGTGACTGTGCTTGCTGCTGTGGTGACTACATAGCCTTGCTGAGTTGGCTCAGCCTTTCATCTTTCCTTTGTATGCTGAACTACCAAAATTTTCTCTGTGTATGATCACTTATAAATTTGCAAAACTTCACATTACAGGTTCTGGCTTGATAATATTAGCTGTGTTAATCTGTTCCAGACTTCCTGTGTGGGCAATTGGTGTTTCACAATTGCCTCTATGGTTTCATCTGCTTCTGTATATTTATAGAAATTTGGAGGCACATCGAACAGATGATTGATCTCGTTCATGATGAAAAACAGGTTTTCCACCCTATTGTAGAGAGTTTGCCCTGATGCTGGCCCTGATTCTGCTGAAGTGCTGGGTTGTCCTGCAATTTGACTTGCAGCAAAGGCATTGACCCTTTTAGCATAATTTTCATGGGTAAGCAGTCTTCCCACACTGCTTAGTATGCTGGGGAGGCCTCTGTTTTGTAACACCTGAAACCTGTCCATGAACCTGTTGATTTCGGTCTGCATATCTTGGGTTCTCCTTTCTAATGTTCCAACCAGGTTTCTTAATGTCAGGACCCTTTTAACCATTGAGATTGTCTCAGTCCTGTGAGCAATTCCCATGGTGGTCAGTTGAGAGCTTGTCCTGTTATTCAATATGTTGATCATCCTATTGGCAGCATCATGCATGTTGCCAAGGCTTGCTCTTGCTCTGTGTATCTCCCTATTTGCCTTTGTAATGAGCGCTGACTGCTCATCTATGGTCTCAATGAATTGCCACTGATCAGTAATGGACTGGCCAATATTGGCCCATAGGACTGTTTTGAGCTCTGCTGTCACCTTATCTAGTGTGAACTCTTTCTCAAGCTCAGTTATTCTCTTTTTGAGAGCTTTTATATCTCTTTCCTTCTCAGCCACATTCTGTTTGCTTTTATCATACCTTTCATTTACTTTAGCCAAAGATTCCTTGGCTTGATTAAGCTCTAACATTTGAGCTTCCAGGACTTGAATCTCATTCTGAAGCTTCTGCATATCCAGACTGTGAGTCTGCTTTGTTGTTGGTGCAGCTGTCGATGTAGTTGGTGCTGTAGGTTCTGTTTGCTGAGGAGGAGGAGCAGTAGTTGGAGCAGCTTCCTCAAGGTTGATTACCTCAGGAGGAGGCTGGGAGGTTTGACCTTCTTCTCTTTGTTTCAAGGCTGCCTGTAGTGCTGCTTTTGCAGCCTCCGATTCTCCCAGTTTTTCTTGGGTTTGGATTAGCTGCTTGTACAGAGATACCAACAAGGTTGTGGCCTCTTGATCATGTCTTTGCTGGGCAACATCATCTGTTTGAGGGTGAATTGTGGCTGGGAGTTTGATCTTTCTCCTCAAGGCTGCCATGTCTGCATCCCTCAACTTTAATATCTCTTGTATGCCCTTGATATCTTTGGGATCATGCCCAATCTCTATGATGATGTCTTCTAAGGACCTAATTCTGTTGTCCTTTGCTTGAGAGGATGCTTTCTCCAACTCAAGCTGAGCAGCTGTGTTGTTAAGGCTATTTTGTAGCCTGTAGTTATCCAATGTTTGGTCTGCCAGGGAAGCATAGACCATCTCACCCGTTTGCTTATGCAGTTCTATTTTGTCCATTGGGTGGATATCCTTGGCAAGGACCTCCAGGTTAGCCCTCAAGTAGTCAGAGGCAGATTGGGGCTGCACTGCTGTTGGCATAAAATGACTCATGATCATTTTGCCTTCCTGCACATCATATGCAGACATGAGTCTTTGTTGATTGGTGGGAGCCATGTTTAACAGATGGTTATACAGCTGTATCTTAATGGGCTCATTTCTCCTCTTAATGTCGATGAACTGCTGTTTAATGCTGAGTCCACCTTCCCTTTGCTGATTTGAGGAACTCACTTCTCCTCCCATTGCTCTATCCTGTTCCTGTTGAAAGGAACTTGCTGATGCTTCCTTGCTGGGTGGGACCATACCAAAAGACTGTCCCATTGGCATTTCTTCCTCTGAGAAGGGATTGATTCTCTGTCTTTTCTCCCCATGAGTTGCTGATGTTGTAAGGGGAGTCTCTCTGTCCCTTTTCCTGCTTGTATCCTCCTTTTGTGGAGTTTGGAGGATTGATGCCTCAGCTGAAGTTTCTTGCCTTGGAGGCACAGTTTGTTCAGTGGATTTAGGGGCTTCCACTGTTTGCTCTTGCTGGACAGGCTGCTCCTGTCTTTGTTCTTCCTGCTGTTGGTGTTGTGTTTGTTGCTGCACTTCCTGCTGCATCATTTCTTCTTGTTGTTGCACTAGTGTTTCCATTTGCTCTTCAGTCATAGGAGGTGGCTGTTCCATCTGCTTTTCTTTGCCTTTGCTGGATGTCTGTGGAGTATTCATGGCAGCTTGCTGATGTGTTGTTGAGGATGAGGCCGCTGCTCCAAGTTGTCTTTGATATGAGAGGGGGACCTGTCCACAAGTTTCCAAGTCAGCTTCTTTTTGAATATTTCTAGCCTCTCTTTCTAGCAGCTCTTCACTAGTAATTTCCTCTTCTAGGGTGCCCTTTTTCCAGCTCAATGCATTGACATACTGCTAAATCTCAGGCATCCTCATATGTGAATAGGTACCCAATTTGTATTTTATCCTCCTGAGGGAAACAAAATGATTAGGGTCATAGGGTATCCACTCAAAACTAGTTTGCAGTTTGAGGGCCTCTAGGATACTATTTGCCTCTTTCCATCCCTCCTCTCTTTTGTTATATAGGAAAGGGCCCAGCTGGCTCCTTACCTTCAACTGTGCCTTCTTGTTCTTGCTTTGGAAGTGGATCTAGTCGGCATTCCCAAATTGCCTGAAGTATTCTAGGGCAAAAAGTCTCATAGGGACATACCTTGGCAGCCTATAAGACTTCAACTCACAGCCATATATTCTGATCACTGTGTGGTGTTGGTAAAAGTACCAATTACCAATGCTGTAGGTTTTGGAGAGATGGAGAACTCTCCTCATGTCATCAGTTAACCTTGGAGGAGAAACACCATACAATAATGTCATAGCTGGATGAATGAACAAGTCTATGAACTCACAATATGTGTATGGTGATACAGAGGTGCAATGAAAAACTGAGGTCCAAAACACAACTGATCTTGGATTCCCCTGGGCATTAACTCGCTTCAGGGGAATGAGGAAGCTGTCTGGTTGATAAAACAAGAATAGATGGTAAATGTATGAAGTGTATCTGAACAGTCTCTCCCTTTGCAGATTCATCAGCTGGTCATGGATCCTATCTGCAATATATGTGGCATAGTCATAATGTACAGCTGGAGGCTTTCCAGGAGAGAATATAGACAGCATTGCCATTATACTATCATCCACATCCTCCACTCCCCTGAACCCTAGGACATAGCTGATCAAATCCACTAGCATTCTGCCCAATTCATTTAAGTATGCATATCCAATAGGAGGAGTTCTGATGGCTTCAGAGCTTGTTTGTATGAACAGCTGATTGATTTTGATGATCTGGTCATTTGACAACTTAGTCCCCTTCTTTATCAAGTTCTGCATGTAGAGGGGGGTCAATGGTTTTGCAGTGTGGAACAGAATTGAGCCTGTGGGGCTGAGAACAGCTCTTTGGCATGGATCATAGCACTCCTGGCATCTGTGGATCAATTCTGGCATAGGATTTACCTGGGGGAGGTTGTAGATGGGCAAGTTTGAGTCCCAAATGCCTAGGATATCAGCTCCACTAAGGTGCTGGGCTTTCAACTCATTTAGCATCTGAATATTATATTTAGAGCCTAATGGAAAATAGTCTAACATCTGATAATCCACATCTCCCAGAGCTTTCCATTCTAACTCCCTGTGAGGGGTATTGAGAGGCTTGATGTTCAGTGCAATTGGAGTTTCCATGGTCTATTAAGCTTCTGACTTGCAGGTGAACTGGTTGAAATAAGCAGAACAACACAGAGGTGATTCCTTACGATGAAAGTGTGAATTTTAAGGACCAGAGGGTGAATTGAGCACACAGCAATTGAAATACTGTTTAACGGATTGATAAAGACAAATAGCAGGGCTGACCAGAACTTTTCTATGGTGAATTTAGCCAGCAGAGGTTTCTAGCTCACGATTGCGCGAGCTACCTGTGAATTCAGGTTGTTTCAGTCAAATGCAGGTTTCGTAAACTGTTTGTTGCCTTGCCAGAGGGAAATAGGTACAGGTTACTGGATACTAGACGGTGAATTCAGTGTTTTAACACTCCCTTAACAGTTTGTTTGTAGAAATTTGGATAAAAACCAGGTGCAGAGAATAATTTCGAGAAATACCTTGCGGATTGCCACTGACAGTTGCAAATGCAGGTACGACGGAGGCGCCCGCGGTTTCAGAGTCGAACGGTGCAGGTTGGCGCTGGTATGGTCGTCAAACACATGCAGGAACAACAACAGTCTCTTTCGGCAAAAGTAGAAAAAACACGAAATTTTGGCCTAAAAATAGATTTTTGTCATATTGGCGCCTTTTTGGGATGACGTCAGCATGACGTCATCGGGTGGGGTCGGAGTCGGATGACGTCAGCATGACGTCACCGGGTGATGTGGCAGGTCCTGGTTGGTCCATGGATATGCTGAAGTGGCGGACATGTCAGCGAAGGGACGGACGAATGAGGTGATGCGACGGCGGGGTGGCGGCGACGTGGCTCTGACGTGGGCATGACATGGGACCAGCAAAAGCGGGCGGTAAGTGAAATAGTGGTAACGGTTTTCTCGGACCGCTTACGATACGGCCCCGGTTTTGTCAGAGGCCGCTCCGAGAGACTGAGAAGGTGACGCGTGGCCGAGGACTGACGTAACCCTTCGTCAGTTTCTCGGGCGCTAACTGTCGGGCGTGGGGACCAACCCGATATGCATAAGGGCCGTCCGATCAGAGGCGCTCGATCGGACGGCTGACGGGTTGATGAAGTGATCGAGCGATACGGAAGGGGGCGGGATTTAAAAAATGTATTTTTTGGGATGCGCGCTTAGCGGAAGATCATTGGGGTATGAAGAATTTCGATGGTTTTTTAATATATTTTCAATAAAACCAATATAGCGCCCGAACCATTGGAATCATAAAAATGGGTTTTTTATGAATAGTTTTGTCAAAATGCGCCCGGTGCTTAGACTTTGGATAAAGGAGAAAAGTGGGTTTTTAGAGTATTTTTGCCAATGAAGCGAGTTAAAGGGACAAAAGGGGTTTTTTAGCAAGGCTTTTGGGGATTTTTTGGGTTTTTCTGAGCGGAGGGAAGGTGAGAGCTTAGGGGAGAGGTTGTTGCTCATAACCAGAGGTTAGAGCAGCCCCAGGACAGGGTTGACCATAGTCCCAGGTGGACTAAAGTCTCCCTTTAGACAGACATATTTAGCTATAATGCTAAAAGGAGGATATTTATAGAATGTTTGGGGATTTATACACCATGGTGTTAATAATACTAGGGAAAGGGTAACATAGGGGAATTACATACTAGAGTTAGAGTTAATATGGGGGAATATGTGAATGAGGGGGAAAATCACTAAGTTTACTTGAAACTTACTTAGTTTAGGGAGTAGATCAAAATGAAAAGAATTTTTAGACAAGAAATGTGGCTTTTCAATGAATAAAACCACCATCAAACCTCAAGTCTTCTAAGCAATTCAATTGATGAGGGGATGTTAGTAATGAGTGGGAAAAGGGATAATTGGGAAGTTAGACATGCTTCTTTGTTTTTCTTTTCTCATCTTGACCATCAAGGTTAAATCTGAAATGAATACCACTTCTGCAACCCCATCTACTTACCCAGCTATTTTGCCTAGCATTTTTTGTTTCTTCTTGAAGGGTGCATTTAGGCTTGCAGACCCTTACTTGCCTTTTCTTTTCTTTGGCTTTTTCTTTTGTTTTTCTATCTACTTCTACCCTTATTTCTTCCAAGGTCCCAGATTAAGCTGTTGGGAGCCTTTTCTTCTCTACCTGAACTACTTGTCTGCCAAGATTAAACAGTTTGGACAGACTCCTTTCTCTATTCTACAACTGAAAATTTAAAGCATGACATGATCCAGTTTAGACTGTTGGATCATCCATCAAAATTTGAGTCCCCATCAAGCTATAAGCACAGATTGTATTCTTATGGAAATATGTGATCTTTGCATCATCAAAGCAGAGCATATTTGGACCTTTTCATTGCCAATCATGAAATATGAAACCTATTGGTATAGGTAGCTAACAGGTACTACCCGAATCAATCAACACTATTACCTTTTTTCTTCTTGATATGCCCTTCTATCTTGAGAGTTTGAAGAGTGGTAATTCCTTGTCAATGCATTACAAGATATGGTAATTCATTTCTTCTTTATCTGGGATTGGTTCTTGGTGTATATCCTCTTCTTTTGACGTTTCTTGTTCCTTTTCTTGCTCCTCTTCCCCATCTATGTAAATTAATTTCTTCTTAGCACACATATGACCTTTAGTGTAATTTCTATCACAATTGTAACAAATCCCTTTTGCTATTTTTTCTTCCAATTGTTGTGGTGTCAAACTTGTAGGTGGTGAAAGGCTAGGAGAAACAACACTTCCATCTTGATAGTTATGAGTGGTAGGCTTCCTTATTGCCATAATTTTGCTTTCAATTTTTCTTGCCAACCTATATGCCTTCTCCAATGAATCAAGTTCCCAAAGGTGAACCTCAAGTTGGATGTCATCATTTAAAGTCCCTATGAAGATTTCAATCCTATGCTTCTTTGGAATATCATTTATCCTTATATTCAATGTTTGGAAGTCCTAAATGTGCTTTGGGATTGAACCCTTTTGTTTGAGATATATCAATTGGCTAAAGTAGGTGTTGCTCTTTGTATCCTTGTAATGTGGTATCATTTCCTCTGTGAAAATTGACGAGGTGAAAAGTTGTTTATGAGAAAAAATCCCTCTATACCATACAAACTAATTTGATTTTAAATATAAAGATGCAATACGTACCTTTTGTATTGGTTGCACATCATGTAGATCGAAATATTTCTCCATCTGTAGTATCCAAGTTACCAGATCCTTGCCATCAAATTTCCTCATATCTATATTTGGAATATGGTGGGTCTTCAATCCAACATTAGATTCTATGAAATCATGATTAACTTTTCTTTTGTTCTCATCATGAGTTTCCTCTACTACCTTTTCAGCATTAGGAAGCCTTTCTCGTAGTAACTTTCTCCCACCTTCCTTCAAACCTTCCATGTCTTTCTTAAAATCTTCCAGGTTTCCATTCAATTTTTCTTCTATACCAGTTATATGATCATATCTTTAATCACATTCTTCAAATGATCCCTCCAATTTTTCTTGCTAGGTGTTTCTATTTTCTTGATTCGAGTCATTCTTTTTCTTTCTTTTGGCAGCTCGATCTTGAATCTGTTGTATCTCTGAAATTTCGGATCTCCAAGGTCTAAAATTGTGACCTATAGTAGCCCAATGTGTCCTTTGTCGAATTCCACTAGTATGATCGAAATTGGATTCGCCGAGAATGAGTTATGCCCAATATCCCAAGATGACCTGATTATATACTTTTTCAGCAGAGACAACTTGTACGAAGTGACATGTGTCACTGTTTCGACCTTCGGACCTGAAAACAATATACATAAAAGAAAAATCTGTCCTCTTTCTGTGAATTCTTACAAAATTTCAATTTGATGCTTAAAGAGAAACTTATGACAATTTTCCCAAGGTCACTTGTTTGGGATGTAATTCAGGAGTCTACAAAAACCCTAAAGGTCTTCGGCCATATCTCCGAAAATATAGTGAAACAAGATATGAAATTCTTTCCCGAGCTTCACCAAGATTTTGGCTCAAATGGGTTTTAATTCCAGAATATAAACCTTTGTAGAAAAAAATTATAGCGAAACTACCACGATGACCTGTTTGAGATGGAATTCTGGAGCTTGCAAAAAGCCTAACTTCCTCAAATCATATCTCTGAAAATTTAACGAGAAAAGATCTGAAATTCAGACCCCCATGTTCATAATGATTTCATCTCAAATGGGTTTTTTCTTAGCTTCTGAAACTTCATAGAGAAAACTTTATAGCGAAAATTCCATGATGACCTGTTTGGAGCAGCAAAACCCTAGAATCCAAAGTTCTGATACCAAATGTTATGAAACCAGCTCACAAAAAGATAGAAAATATAGATCAACGACTTCAAAATCAACCTCTTTGAGGGGGAAACCTCATTTACATTACACAAATGAACAATTCTTGGATGATACAAATGACAAGACCTCCTTTATATATATAGGAGTCTAAGGGGTCCCAATATAATTAGAGCCTACATAACAATAATATTGTAGGGGCACAACAATAATAATAGTGGGCTTCTATGGGGCATAATAATAACAACATGGGGACTATATGGGCACAATAATACAATAAGGGGGTTGCACTAATAACAATAAGGGGTTACACTAGTAGTATAGGGACCTAACAAATGTGGACGACCCTCGACCATGCTTCCCACCATTACTAGACATATCAGAGTTTGGATAACATCTCACCAAGGACCAAGTTCAAAAGAAATTTACTCACCTCATGGAGGCTTTGAACACAATGTGTACCATTGCTTCCTAAGGGGGGAGGAATGATCTAGGTGTAGATTGGCGTCCACCCGCCTATTCCACCTAGAAACCCTAGCCAGTTTCATTTTTTTCCTTAATTGTAGCACATTTTACTATTTTTGGCAGTTTTCCTGGTCCTGAACTTCCAGAGCTGTTTTGAGGCCCTAAACAATGTTTTTTGGGAAAAACAATGATTGCATTGAAATCATATTAAAAGTTGTAGTCCTAGGAGAGTTCTTTCCAACGAGGTATCGTACACATCAAATAAAGATAATTGACCAAGTTACAACCCCGAGAATTTGGCTGCCTAAGTAAACCCAATGGGGCCCATAAACTCTTGGTGTTACATCTCCTCGGGTTAGGGTTTTGGTTGTTTAGGTTTTTCTATTATTGTTCAATAATAAAAAGGCCCTTCAGCCTCATTGTAACTCAGTTCAGAGGCATGTAGTTGCCACATCTCTTCTCAAAGTTAAGCTACCATCGCCCGAGTTAGTCTCAATTCCATTCTTTTTGTAAGCATATCTCATTATTTGATATTAATGAAAGCAAGTGTTATTTCTATTGTACCTCTGTATTTATGGTTATATCTGTAATTTGTTGCGTTCCTATTTAAATCTAAATCAGTTTCTAAGTCATCTTCCTCGATAATGAGAAAAAGTCGACAGGAAATGACCTATCGAAGGAGGTCCATAATGATTCCCTCATCATCGACAAGAAACAAGGAATAAAGTGGAATAAACGAGTATGATCCAGGATTGTGGCAAAAGGTCAGACAATGTATAGGTAGTAAGCTACATATAGGACTTCTCTTGAACATATCGGCGACACGACTCTGGAGTGTGGCAACATTTGACTCAACATAAGACCAAGGGTCATGATGACAAAGTGGAATAGTCAGATCAGAGGCAAAATGGATCACCCAAACCCGAAAGGAGAAGTTACTGAGTGAGGATATCCCAAACCCAATATGAGAAACAAATGAGTGTCATGTTCAAGAGTGACATGCTGCCTACACAAAAGATGTTTCACTTTCACTTTTTCCCCACTATTCCTAGTGATTACCCCATTTATTTTTAATCACAAGCTTGAATGGGATAGCATATGCTTGCCATATAAGTTCATTCTTCGAATGAATCTATCCTAGTAAGTTTTACAAGTCCTAGGAAGGAGAAACTTGGTCTCGTCATGGTGACAAGTCTTTCATCGTTTAATTTTTACAAGTTTGACGGAAGAGTAACTCGATGTATTTTTCATATTTAGAGAGTTTGAAAAAGAGATGAAAAACAAAACTCCATTATGCCCCTTTTTGTAATTTGTCTCTTGAACTCGAAAAGGTAGAAAACAATATTCCAGAAAACCTCCTACCCATGCTCGACTAAGGTGTTCTTTTTTCGTATAATAGTCTATCGTAGTCCAGAAAAGGGTTAAACTTATACTGAGTAGACATCATTTCATTTAGTTTTGCGAGCTTGAAAAGACAAGTTCTCAACAATTTTTTCATGTTTTGAGAGTTAGAAAATAGCTTAAAGGTGACTCCTGCTGGAGGAACGAGTGGTATAAAAGGATAGCAACTGATTCCGGTCGTGATGGAACTGCTCAAAATATGCAAAGGTTAAGAGGTTGGCTAATAAGACCACTCATCGTTTATGTTCCTCAGGAAAGGGTGAAACAACCAAGTGAAAGCGTATGATCGGCCAAAGAGATGGTGATGATCATCTAGGAAAAATAGGTTGATAATGATGGAAATCACGAGAGGTAAAGTGGGAATGGTTTCATTTTTACACAAGCTTGAAACATGAGAATCTATGCTTGAATATACTTTAAGATGGTTTCACTTTTTCACAAGCTTGAAACATGGAAAAAATTATGCTTGGATTTGGTTTCATTTTACACAAGCTTGAAACAAGGATAAACTTTTCTTGAGATAAGTTTGCATGCCCTGAGCATAATGTCTCAATTCGAGGTACATGCCCCCAAAGTTTCATCTCATTCACCTAAGTAGACTACTTATTACTACTAGGTGGATACAACGAAGGTTTACTTGCGAGATCAAGTGAAAGACTCGACTGGGATTTTACAAGATCTAATCAAAGACTCAAATTGGAAGGGGATTTGTTTCATTTTTTAATGAGCTTGACACAGGAACAGAACCATGCTCATGACACCTTGTTTCATTTTTTACCGAGATTGACACAAGTAAAGGAACCATGCTCATGGCCCTAGTTTCATTATTTAATGAGCTGGACATAGGAAAAGGACCATGCTCATGGAGACCTATTTCATTTTTTAACGAGGTTGACATAGTAAAATAACTATCCTCATGGCACCTATTTCATTTTTTTATGAGGTTGAGATAGTAAAAGAACTATCCTCATGGTACCTATTTCATTTTTTAACAAGGTTTACATAGTAAAAGAATTATCCTCATGGTACCTATTTCATTTTTTAACGAGGTTGACATAGTAAAAGAACTATCCTCATAACCCTTGTTTCATATTTAACGAGCTTGACACAAGACAAGGAACTCTGCTTCAAGCCCTTGATCACAAACCAAAAGATGCCATGACTTCCAAGAGGTTCTCATCAGATGGGAGAACAACACTCTGGAAGGAATACATGCCTAGGGATTCAAATGAAAAATCGGGTTCCAATTCCCCTAGTACATGGTGTATTACATCACCTACTAGATCATCAGTGGACGTGGGAATGGAATAGGTGTCCACGTAATTCACCTATGGTGGGGTTGATATTGCTTGCACATAAGAACAATTTAGGGATGATGGTTGATGGGGAGTTGATTTAGGACCGATGAATGTAAGCTGATCAATGATCACAATGCTTCCTTCATGTGGGAAACACATCACTCGAAAGAAGGAAGAGACAAGAGCTCCCATGACATAAACATAGTCACGGCCAAGGAGTAGATTAAAATCCAACGAGCCTTGGACAACCATCACGTCTATATAGATAGTCTTTCCTCCCAAAGTAATGGGTAACTTAGGAAGGATCCCTAATGATTGACTAGTCCCTTTGTTAAAAGCTAACAAATTTTGGGTGACAGGGACAAGTTACAGAGAACCTAAATCTTGCCAAGAAGTTGAGGACATAATGCTAACAAATGTGCCCTCGTCTATGACTGTGCTAGGTATGACCATATGGTAAGCATGTACTGCAATCTGGAAAGGCACATAAGATAGAAGACGATATCCTTTTAGTCGACTCCAATCAAAAGAAGTGACTAAACTACTCGGAGGGGGTGTCATAGGAACATGAGAGATTCCTTCCTGCACTATGGGAATAAGAGAACTACTCTCATGCACCTCAGGAACGAGAGGATTTCCCTCCAATTCATTCGAAACTAGAGAAACCAGAAGAACTTGAGCAGTATGAGGTTCACTCTCTACTGGAAAGGTACAATTAACTGAAGTGTAGGTTTTAACCCTGTACAAAAATTACCTACATATGAATTCTAAAAACAGAAAATAAACAATGGCAAGAGCATAACACATAAAACAAATATACACATAGATTTTCCCCTGGATCCCAAAACCGGGACTACCATATTGATTTTTCATTATGTTCCTTTCAATGTTACAATATATATATATATATATATATATATATATATATATATATATATATATATATATATATATATATATATATATATATATATATATATATATATACATGTCGAAGCATCCATAAATCCCTAACCCTGGATTAGAACATAACCATAGTTTCCTTGAATGTATCTACAAAATACCATGGACTGAAAACCATCGCGCCCAAAACCATGTGCAAAATCCATGCACAAAACCATAGGCAGGTCCACCCACCTAATATGGGGTCCAAAAAAAATTTCCCGGGGGCGCTGCCTCGGACCCCCTAGAGGAGGGCTACTTCCCCTTTCAAACCCCCTGACAGAGGGGGCTTCTGCCACCCCCCTGGTACACACAAAGAAAGAAAATAACACAACCCAACATGAAGGTGGAGCCAGTCAACTATTTTCTCAACCAATGGTTGGTTGAGAATGGACTCACGAGACTCGCTTTCAAAGAGAGGGGTTGAACAAAGATGGATTTTGATCAATCACTTCATCAACTAGCAAGTGATTAGGGGAAATCTTTCAATAACTAGATGAAAGATGAGGATGAGAAGCTGTAAGGTTTTCCAACTCTTTGGAAGCCTCATCCAGAATAAGACAAAGGTGAATGGGATGATTACCTTCACACAACTTACAGGGAAATTTGACTTTTCCCTTTTTCCCATGGACCTTATCATTACTAGTTGAAGGTTTATCACTAGCATGATCTCCAGAGCCTAACGACAAAGGTCGATGTGAACATGTGGAACACACTTCTAAGACCTTAGGAATACGAGGACAATTTCGAAGAAGGTGGTCACCCTTACATAACATGTAAGGGAATTTTACTTTCATGGCTGATTGGAAGATTTTTCTACATCATTTGCATCCATAGAAACGGTTTCATGGTTTCCCCCTTGGTTATTTTGCTTCTTCTTATTCATCTTATTCATCTTCTTATTAGCTCCCTGGTTACTAGAATCCAAAATTTCACCAAGTGAAGAGGAAGAACAGGGTGAAGAAATAGGCAAAGAAGGCGAGGGGTAAAATTTAGGATCAACATGAGGTTGATGTTGTTCAGGTGGAGGAGAACTTGGTTGAAAAGTAGTTTGGACACTTGAAATCACCAATGTCGAAAATAACCAAACTGGCAGACCAATGGTCAATCCAGGAAGGAACAACTTTTCCATATAGGGAGCACCAACATTTCCAAAAGAAGGAAAAGGACTAGGATTCTCATTAGGGGGGTTTCCTTGGTTGGTGGACTCGGGAAATGTTGCCATTGGTATCAACCTAATATCTACTAAGGAGTATTTCCACAGGAAAGACATTTTTCAGCGGTTAATTTAATTGATTTTAGAACTTTAACAAAAATTAATCAAAAAGGGGGAATCTAGGCAAAAGGGTTTACCAAGTATCTGTGAACCGCTGTATACACCTTAGCCAAAACCAAGCACTTAACGTATGGCGACCAATCTCCCCGAATGTTGTGTTAGGTGTATCACGTTTACAAGGCGGTTGACTCGGTTACAAAGGAGTGCATTATAGCACTAGAACAAGGTAGGTCTCCTTCCTCTTTTCTCATTTGATTGTAATTTAGGAAAGTGTCTTGTATATTTTCTCATTTGTTGCTAGTCTGGGCTAGAGGGATCATCCCTATCTACAAAGAGGTTTTACCTACACAAAAAAATGGTGACTCTATTGGGGATGACATAGGGAATTGCAGGAGGTGTGACAAAATACTGTGTAACATTGGGAAATAGATTATGGTTGAGAAGATGGATTAGGAATTTGATTTGTAGATTTCCCAACTTCAACATTATCACAACGAGGCACCCTAATTGGTACAAGAAAAGGAAGAGGACAAGGAACAAAAGGAGCAATAGGCTCCTCCTCTGAGATTTGGGATGTCTCACAATTTCTGAAAGTTGGGAGAACGTGAACATATGGGAGTTTAGATTCACACTTATTCAAAAAGATATGAACCAAGTGTTCAAATTTTTTCTTAAATAAATCATAATCCATATCTTCTTCAGGAAACTCATAACATAAGTAAAGGAATCTATTAGAAAAATCCTCAATTGATTCATCATGATCCACTCTAAGTTGATTGATTCTTTTATAAACATCTTGGTAATCATACCAATCAAACGCTTGATGAAGTTCCTTACGAAATTGAAGGAAAGAATGAATGGATGCGGATGGTAAGGTATGACACCATTGATTAATACGACCTTCAAGAGTGAAGGTGAACAGAATAAACATGACATTCATCATCAACTTTAAGATATTTACAAAACCCAAGAAAATCATTTATGTGCTTGGATAGAAATGTACCACCCTCACCATCAAATTTGAATTTACACAAGGAATTCCACAAATATTGAAAGTTTACCAGGAGGTAGGTGATAAAAACATTCTGGGATTATGATTTGGGAAAGAGCCATTTAAGATAAGAGATTCAAACGGACTCAACAAGAAAAACTTGTCATTTGGCCCTCCTTCTAGCGCCAACCATTGACGGTGTTGGATACTACCAACATATAAGGGATCTCCTCGATGTGAAGTCCCAATTATACCTCACACTATTTGGAGTAGGAGCCCCATCTAGAATACAACCCGACTATTGTTTTCTTAAAGATATGCCTGGGCTTTAGCTATTAACATGAGAGAAGCACACATGTGCTTTTGAATGAGCCAGCAAGTGTGCCTTGTGAATGTTTGATTGCATATGTATCAAGGTTCTTTTACCACAAGGGGGGGGGGGGGTTGGGGAATAAAGTGAACCTCTAAGAGAGAAGTAATAGTAGTACCCTAATGGTGACACACAGACATGAGAAAGGCTCGTTTGACATCAAGCAAAATAGTTCCCATAAATATGATGATTGTTACAACCATTACAACACATTTCCAAGGGGTTAAGCACCAAACTGACCTAAATAATTCAATTAATTCAATACATGTGAAAGAGAACATGAATCACAAACATTCAAAGAATAGTCTCAGAAACGTCCACAATCCATGTGTGAAAATGTGTTGGCCAAAAGGATTCAAGTATTAAGCAAAAGTCCCAAGACACATAAATACAATGAGCACCACTAGCTCCAATAGTGGAGCGTTAGAGCCATTACTTTCTCCAAGAAGTACTAACTTTCTCTCTCTAATGCCTTGTGGGAGAGTCCAATATTAAATTCCTTTCCATGAGAGATGAGGATCTATTTATAACTTGAGGCATGACCTTTCCTATCCTCATGACTCTTGACTTTCCAACTTCTAGTTACCTTTGGACTTTCTACAAACTTTGGATTCCAAATGACTTTTGTAATTACATATGACTTTTGCTATTATATGTCCTTTGGACTTCCATGACTCACTTCTCTACTTATTTGTCTTTACAATGATTACAACAATACATCATGACTTCCACATCATCGTGTGACGAGAACATGACATGTCACTATCTTTGATGACTAGGACTAATAGTGACTAATGACATGGAATTTTTCGAGTGGTGACATGGCTACCACTTGTATCTTCGTTCTTCAAGTAGCTTCAATTGTTGATATCTCTAGCCTCTAAAGAGTCTTTGATCAAATGGAGTCTTTGGGGTGTTTTGATCATCAATATTCAGTGTGTTATTTGTTCTTTCCATGCTTTCTTTGTTTGTTCTCTTTGTCTGATATTCCTTGTGTGTGCTTTCCATGTTGTTTCAGGAACACCTATATCTGCAATCACTCATGAAAAGCAACTATTAGCCTGAAAATCTCCTATTCTACCATGTTTAATGAGGATTTTATGTTCATGCCTTTTCAGTGCACTCAAAAGGGGAAAAAGGAGCTTTTGGACACATAAGCGCACTTTGAAAGGTTGAAGGGATGAGAGGAGGAGGCTTTAGGGCTTCGACATGTTCTCATGCACTCAAGGGAGGGAGGAAATCAAGGTAGGGAACATGGCACAAGTCCAAAGGACAAAGGGGATGGCTACGGTTTTCCCAAGTGCATTGTGCGTTCAAGGGAGAGATGGAGGGCACAAGGCCCACTCCTCAAGGCTAAAGTATGAGGCTTCATGCCTTCAGAGTGCTCTCATGCATTCAAGAAACAAAGGGAGGTGCATGTTGTAGTCCTAAAGGTCGAAGGTTGAGGCTTCGTGCCTTCATAGTGTGCACTCATGCACTCAAGAGGAAAACTAGGGCACATCGTGCAAGTTTGAAGGCTAAAGGAGGATGCTTTGTGCCTTCAGAGTGCGCTCATGTGCTCAAGGAGGGTGCATTCCTTTGGGTCGAAGGAGTTCTCTCAAGGAGGGTGCATTCCTTTAGGTTGAAGGAGGGTGCTTAAGGAGGGCACATTCCTTCAGGTCAAAGGAGTGCTCTTTAGGAGGGAGTATTCCTTCAAGTAGAAGAAGTGTGCTCAAAGGAAGGCTTAGCTTTTAAAGGACGCGGCTCAGAACAAGGAAGGGGAAAGATGGATTAAGCAGTGTGCTTTGTGCTCTTGGAGGGCACATGGTACACCTCTGAACAAAAAAGGATCCCTAATCAAGGCTTCATAGTGTGCTCATGCGCTCTTGGCCTCAATGGGTTTGCTTTGAAACCAAATATTTTTCTAAGTCTAGGATATATGAAAAGGGGCAAACATGATGAGTTTCAGACATACAACCATGTGCGAAACATAGAAACTTGTTGAGAAAACTTAGAAAAGCTTGATCAAAATTCCACTTTGCATGCATTCCCTAAGTACAACGAGTGAAGTGTGTGCAACTGTGACCCAAAATTGTCATTTTACAACAACAAAGATGTTACAACAATGAAATACACCTAAATGTGGTATAATCAATGTGACGCCACTTTAGACCCTTCAAGAACACCTAAAACACATAGAACAACATGAGACAAAATTTGATGATCAAGGTGACACATTAGATATGACGGTGATAGTAGGCTCCAATATTCGAATGTAGTGGAATTTTTGGAGGGTGTTGTAGCAATGACAACACAACCTTTGATATGATTTTTTCTTCTAAGATGGCTTCTTCTTATTCTTTTTTCTATTGGCCATTATTCCTTGGATCTACCTTCCAACGGTTAAATTGTTCTTGAAGAAAATCGCTATGATACCAATTTTTAGAAACCAGGACAATATTGAAAGGGGGGTGAAACAATATTATGGCCAATTAAAAAAATTATTTGCAATTTATTTAAAAACAATTCATGCAAGTAACATCATAAATCAACACATGAAACACATAGCAACATTATAATAAACATACACATATACAAAAAATAGAGACACTAGATGTATGTGGAGACCCGCAAAGGGAGAAAACCAGTAATCTTATTGTTAGTTCTTTGTTAAATGAAAGCCCCAACTTGTTGTTACATTATGTTTTTTAGAACCAACCAGAAGGAAGCAACAACTCCCTGATTCACTAGTTACTACTTGTAGGAGAACTAACACCATTTTTTTTGCTGGCACCAACTCCTTGATTTGCAAGCTGCTACATGCAGGAGGCATTGACCCCTAAGTTGTTTCTTAGATGGCCACCTAAAGGAAGCACTAACTCCTTGATGAGCATGCACCAACATGCTAAACCATGAAAATCCCATTTTCATCCATTTTCAAACCCATATCCATAAGTGCTTTATTATATTGATTATGCCACTCTCTTTTCTTCAATTCTCACTCAACCTAATATCACATAATACAACTCAACATCCTTAGCCTCTCTCTCTATTTTGTAGGTCTTATTATATTCATATATGATCATAACAGTCAGATCTTCTTCTCTTTCAATCAATAGCAACTTCTTCGCTCTTCATATAGGTTAGCTCTATGTTCTTCTTCACAACTCTATCTTATATATTATTCAATAGGCTCTCTTAACTCTTGGCCTTCTCAACTCTCGGCCTTTTCAACTCTTGGCCTTTTCATATCTCATCCTTCTCAAATGATTAGCCTTCTTAGACACTTGACCTTCTTAGATTCTTTTCCTTCTTAGACACATGACCTTTTTAAATCTCGATTTTCCTCAGCTCTAATATTTCTCAACTCTCAAGCCTTCAAACAAACATCCCCACTTTTTCTCCACAATTGCTATGCCTTTTATATCTTTTGTGTGCCAATACCATGGTCATTGAATTGTGGTTTTACACTTGGTAATATCATTTTTATATTGAATTGAAAAGACCAAGTTCATGCAATGATGCCAATTTGTTAATTGGATTTTAACTAGATTTAGCATGCAAAATGCCAAATTTTGATTTTGTTTCACCCTTAAAGCTTGAGCCCTTTAACTCATGAAACTTTGGCCTCAGAACCATGAGCTAGTCACCAAAGAGTATCGAAGCTCCTCACATTTTAGCACTCTCAACAATATGTCTTTGTGCCATGACCAATGGCTTAAGCATGGAGAGCACTTATCATAACACAAGTTTTATAAACCTTTCACTACGTTAAGTTTTATTTCCTCGGAATTATATGCCTGAGTGTTGGAACCACACTTTATCACCCAAAGCACCTTAGGCTAAAAACTCATTAACACAGGAAAAGGTCCACACACGCAACCTCCTAGTGGGAATTCTGAGGATATGCCACATAACCTACTGATAACCTCTTATCATTGTTCCATGTTGTCTTCCTTACTAGGTCACTGCCAGCTGTCATCCATGTGTGTTGCTATGTCATCATTTGAATACCATATCATCTAAGTTTCATGCCTTAAATATTATGCATGTAGAAATCCTAATGGAAATCTAGGCTGTTAGATTGAGTCAATGCTAACCATTGGATCATATTGCACACTAACTAGTCAGTAACGCTCACGCTTATTGTGCACCTGATGTGAACTGGTCTATCAGATCAAATTGCTCTCCACCATTGGATCATATTAGGTGTTATATTAGTCATTAAGCCTCGCATAGTTGTGCATTTAATATAAATAATAGTTTTTCATCTTGTTGGTGATGATGTGTCATGGCTATTGAAACTTAATTCAGTGCTTGTGTCATGTGTCCTCAATTTCAATCTCATTTCCATATGTACTAATCACAATGTGCCACATATCATCAGTTGATTCTATTCTTATGTCATGATGATGTTTTCATGCCACATGACGATCTCTAAGTGGTGCCATGTTTCATACAAAAATAAACCACTTGGCCACCCAATAGAGCCAAAATATCTACCACATGTCACGCTCTCAAGGCGACACATAATCACTCGTCCATGCAATTTACACATGTCTGCCACTTGTCTTCTTGTCATTTGGCCATGTTATCTATTTTTTGAGTCATGTTCAACTGACATCCACTTGTCACAATATGGAAGGGAGGCCCGGGGACTATATTTTATTATTATTTTATTTGTTAATCAAAACTTCTTGGGGCAGAGAATTCACATTATATGCTAGTGGTGAGAAGTATTTCATCCCCTTGAGTTCGTTAAATGCACCACTATCAAATAGGGAACCCTCGTGAACCTTTTCATTGTTTGACCCATGGCATGACATAAAAGTGTTCGTCTTGTGACACACACGACTCCATCTGGGGCTTTTTGTCATCACAGCCACAACTTCACATGAGATATGGTTAAACTTGGTGCGAAACAATAAACTTCACTTGATGGGTGATTTCTCGTCTCTTGGGTTATATTGACCATGAATCCCTTCTAAAGGCTTCTCCAACCAAAACCATTCATGGTGAGACATGAATTTTATCATCCAATAACAGGAAAAATCCAATTTGCAAGAACCTGGCAATCACAAGACCAGGACATTTCCAGGACTTCCAACCAAACCTCAATGACATGCTATCAAATTATACTTCAAATGATGCGAACACATGTTGTCTTGTTCCTTTCGTCTGCAGAAGGAACCATGAGCCTCAGAACCCTGCCATAATTTGAACCTTCATAACATTCGATCCCTTTGGAGTTTTTCAAAGTTCCATGCACCATTGGAAAAGTCTCTTAGAGGACTATCCAACTAACCACTTTGCAAGGGAACTTGAGCTAATCTACTATAGGAAAAATTCCCTCAAAGACAGGATCTCAAATCAATAGTCTGAAAACACCAAAGACAAATCAATAATACTTACTTGACATCAATGAAAATTTTCTTCCTACTCAACAATATCTAACAAGCTCCCCCTGAGATTGACACTCCTTGACATCAATGACTACTCCTTTGACATTGATGACAACACTTTACTCAATAAGAAATTGAATGTAAAAAAAATCTTATAATTTCACTTTTGAAGTATGAGCTAGCTATGTAATTCCTCCATATTTCAATTTGTACTAGAATAAACTATTTGAACATCCCTATTAACTATTATTTCAATATTAACTTCATAAATACATATATGCATATATGCATAGAGACAAAGTGAATAATTTTTTTTAATGTTGACCATAAACAAAATATTTAAATGCCCACCTTCAATTTTTACTATTGAGATGCTTTCTAAGCCCTAATATGAGAGAGTCTGTATTTGAAAATATTTAAATTTTAACTATCTATATATTATATAAAACAATTGAATTTTTTATTATTATAATTAATACATTTTATTGTTGTGTTGCACAAAATGAAAGAAATGTGGAATTATTTTTATGCTTAGCTGGGAGTTGACACACACACACATACACACATGAATAACAAACATATATCAATCTTAGTTTAGATCTATGAAGCATTGAGAAGGATCAAATCTCTCAAGATGCAAACCTTTTCTCAGGTTTTGCACTCTAAACGTGATTTGCACCTCAAGAGATCTGATCCCCCTCGGTGCTTGATAGATCCGAACTAAGATGGATTTATGTAGTCAATACAAAATTTTGCAATATAACAAATTGAATTTAAC
This sequence comes from Pinus tabuliformis, assembly GCA_031772625.1. Taxonomy (NCBI): domain Eukaryota; kingdom Viridiplantae; phylum Streptophyta; class Pinopsida; order Pinales; family Pinaceae; genus Pinus; species Pinus tabuliformis. The sequence continues at coordinate 86,528,018 of CM062814.1, read as the reverse complement.
TAATTTATTATTTTTATTATTAATTTTTACTTTTTATTACCTTTTTAATTGAGCCAAAATTATATTTTCTTGTTATTATTATTTTATTTAATGTCTCACTACAAAATATCCCTAATATTGGGATGTAAAGCACCTCTTGATGCAACAAATTATGTATATAATTTTTAAAAATACTAAATTCAATTTAAAAAAATATGAAAACACACACAGAGACATACACCAACACAATACTAAAAAAATGGTATATAGAGGTAGATTTCCAAAATCATTCCCCCACATTCTTCATTGGATTGTGTCTCCCATCCTACTTATTCCTCCACCGCCATCCTACCCCACCCTATTTCCATGTTCGCCCGTCAATTGTTCCTTTGAATGTTGAGTATGGGGGATGATGGGGTGGGGTGGGCTAGGTTGGGGTTGTGGAGGTGTAGTAACAAATTTTTCCATTTTGGAGGTTATTTTTTGGATTCTACTTACAAGTGTACTAATTTTCAAGGTCATTAGTTTGCAAAAAGTTGCAATTTCGACCCCAAAATAAATGAAAGCCACTTTTGGGAACATTATTTTTCAATTCTAAGGTTGATTTTATGATTTTGGGTGCAATGGCATAAGTTCTTAAGACCATGGTTTCAAACAAGTTGTATTTTTTATCTTAAAAAAGTGGTGTTGTTGGCACCACTTTTCATTTTGGGAGTTAATTTTAAGATTATTACTAATTCGCTGGTGTCATTGACAAGTCATGCATGATTCCATAAATTTGAAGTAAGCATCATCCTATTTTCAACTAAAATAAGCAATTCGACTTCAAATATTTCTTCATCTAATGCAATATAAGAGTTTTTTTTTCATTTTGCTACAACGATACATGGAATAGAGAAATGTATATATTTCAATAAAATTTTAATTTTTTTAGACAAATGTATCACCCTGAAAAATATCTATTTTATCATATTTACCACTTAACTATTTCATCATAGTTATCACTTAATGGTAACTATGACTTCAATACGAGAACTCTAAAAACCAATTATTTTGCTCATAAACATCAAAATTAATTCATTTCAGAAAAAAGATATTAGTAATATCTCTTCTTTGTATCTCGGATCCGGGTGTCTGATGGCAGTATAGGTACGTGGATTGCTATTTGGATGGGCACGTGGTTGATCTTCACCGCCACTCATCCTCTCACAACTCCGGTCATAACTTCCCCTGCGCTCCAGATTAATGATGCTTTAATGATGTCAGTACATCCTCTTTTTCCGATTAATTTCTTGATCATGGCGCTTTTAACTAGCCACAATTGCGTTCCTCCCTTTCGCTTTGGCTCCTCCTTCGCAAATGCAGCGGTTTGCACTCGAACTTTCTTAGGAGTAAACTAGGCTTTGGTTCGTTGGAGGAACTTCTGGCTTTGCCCTCAAGATACCCTTTGTTTCCCCTGCTCTTTTGCTAGCCACTCGTTTGTTGCTCTCCCTTTCAGCCTTCTGAGCGCTGAAGCCAAGTTTGTTTTCATCCCTAACCGCTTCCATTGTTTACCAAGTCGCCCGGACCACCCTGCTCCTCCAGTTATGCCGAAACTTCGACAGTGGATGAGCTGCAGAAGAGGCAGCTCCCGAGGGCAAATTGGATGCCAGACCTTCTCTTCCACGTTGGACTCCTCAACTTCTTGCTTGGACTTCCGCACAGATAGGTACCCAGCTACTCGGAGTGGCTGGGGTAGAGGCAGAGGATTGCAATTTGTAGCACCAAGCTCCTTCCAATCAATGACTAACACCGCTCGGTTACAATTCCCCTGTAGTCATGGCACTTTCTCCTTTATGGCCACGGTCACCATCGAGCTCAATTCAGGTCAAGAGGCTGGTTCCCTCAAGGCGACTACGGACAGGCCGGCGGAAGACAGACCAAGCTTCATCCAGAAAAAATTTGAACAAAGCAAAGCTTCAGGCTCTGGCAAAAGCAAAGCTTCTCAAAGCATGAAGAATCAGGTGGGCTCCTCTGATGACGACGATGATTACAAGTATGGATGCCGCATCACCGAGGAACCGCTTGATCCCTCTCCTGATGTTTAAACAGGTTGGTTCTTTTTGGTTTTCTTGGAATTTAGCAAGCTCGAGAAGGTTCACTTATCACCTTCCTAGATATCATGATATAGGCATTATCTCAAATTGCCAGTTTCTCATGCGAAAGGGGCATTCTGCCAGCCTTTAGTTTTCAGTTTCGTTTGCAGTCACAGTTACTTTTGTTCTCAGTAATGGGTTGTCGCATAGTTGGTCATAGCTATTTGGTCTAGTTCTATTGTTTTGGTTGTCGCATAGCCCCGGTTTAATTCTCAGTTCCATGAACAACTATGGGGTTTTCTGGATTTTTGCTCTTGTTATGTTCAGTCTCTCTACAGCTCTTGAGGGCAATACTTAGCTAGGTTTTCGCATACTAATGTGCTATGCTTGTAATCATGTCGCTTCTTTGGGCTAGCACTATGAGGCCATGGCCTTGGTGTAAATTATCTTTGTATTAATATAGAAGTAGCCATATTCAGAAAAAAAAAAAAAAAAAAAAAAAAAAAAAATCTCTTCTTTGTAACTTTAAAATTACCACTTTTTACAACCACGCCTTTAACAAATTCATTTTATTTTCCAACGAGAATTTTAAAATCGATTTCTAAATTGAAAAATGTTGCAAATAACATTACTCAAACAAAATTACAACTTGTTCAAAATCACAGTCTTAAAAGCTAGTATTGTTGTAACCCAGTTATTAAAGTAATAAAAAAGTAATCAACTTCGGAATAAAAAAGTAATGTTCCCAATAATATTCTCATTTCTTTCGGGTATAAATTACTTCTTCTTTAATATCAATAATAGGTTTGACAGTGGACATTTTTGGTTAAAGAGATGTTATTAGCAACACATAACATACTCTTACTTTTTGTTAAACATAAAATTTAATATTTTTAAACTATAATTTAAATCTCATTACTAGTTCCCAATAATAATTATTATTATTAAAAAGAAAATTAAAAACAAAACAAAAAAGGGAGGAAAAGGAGAATAACATGAATTTTCTAATAATAATTTTAAAAAGGGAAGCAAAAAGGAGGGGTAACTTGCAAGGGGCACTAGTGGTGAGTGATATAAATATGACCCATCTACTATTTGTCGACAATGCCCTATATTTACTGGTAGTGTAAATATAGTTTGCAGCACCAAGCTTTTTCATGTTGAATTTAGAGGACAATTGGGTCTTCAAATCCTAGATAATTTCTTTGTCATTTCCAACCAACAACATATCATCCACATACAAGACCAAATAAATAACACGGTCACCAATTAATTTAAAATACACACAGTGATATGCTTTTCTTCTGGTGAAGCCAAGTCCCCGTATAAATGTATCAAATTTCTGATACCACATCCTTGGTGACTGTTTTAACCCATACATAGACTTCTTTAACTTGCATACCAGTTCTTTCTTACCCTTCACCGCAAAGCCTTCAGGTTGCTTCATGTAGATTTCCTCTTCCAGATCCCCGTGAAGAAATGTTTCCTTCACATCCACTTGTTCTACCTCAAAATCAAAAGCAGCAGCAACAGATAAAAGTAATCTAATAGAAGTTACCTTGACAACAGGAGAAAAAATATCACCAAAATCAATTCTTGGCACTTGGGAATAACCTTTTGCTACCAACCGAGCTTTGTATTTCTCCACCTTTCCTTCTGCATTTGTTTTCTTCTTGAACACCCATTTGCTGCCAGTGGGTTTCCTTCTAGCCGGCAACTCCACCAGATCCCAAGCCTCATTTTTGTGCAAAGATGCCATTTCATCAACCATGACCTCTTTCCAGAGTTTTCCATCCTCTGAATCTACTGCTTCCTTCACAGTTCTGGGATCATCATCAGTAATAGATAAAGCAAAATTTGAACAGAAAGCAGATGGACTATACCTTTATGGCTGCCTTCTTTCTCGAATTGATCTTCTCACACTTTCATTTTGTGGCTCTTCACCTTATAATTCCTCTTCTGTTGTATAGTTCGATTCTTCCTAATTTAAGTCAAACTCTATCTTCTCAGGTTCCTTTAGTTGGACTTCATGTTTAATAACATCTTTCACCTCTCTGAACACCAAATCTCAGTTGCACACAACCTTCCTTGTTACTGGGTTCCAAAGCTTATAACCCTTTAAACCATCCTTATATCCAATAAAGATGCACTTTTCAGATTTTCTATGCAACTTGGTTCGTTTCTCCTTTGGAACATGTACATATGCATCACATCCAAATACCCTCAGATGTGAAAGAGAGGGTTTGTTACCAATCCATAACTCTTGTGGAGTTTATCCTCCAACGCTGATGAAAGTGATATTTTGACCAGGTAACATGTTGTATCCACCACCTTTGCCTAGAATTCCTGTCCTAACCTGGCACCACTGAGCATGCTTCTTGCCCTTTCCATCAACGTCTTGTTCATTCTTTCTGTAACTCCATTTTGCTGAGGTGTATATGGAGTAGTCTTCTGCCGTGCTATACCACACTTCTTACAGAATTCTTCAAATTCCTTACCGCAAAACTCTCCACCGTTATCTGTCCTCAGCACCTTTATCTTCTTCTTTGTCTGGTTTTCCACCAAAGCCTTGAATTCTTTAAACCTATCAAAGACTTCATATTTCTTCTTAAGGAAATATATCCATGCATTCCTTGAGAAGTCATCTATAAATGATACATATTACACAAACTTACCCAGTGATGGAACCTTCACGGGTCCAAACACATCACTATGCACAAGCTCTAATATATGTTTCGCCCTCTTACCACCAGAGGGGAAACTCATCCGATTCTGCTTCCCATATACACAATTTTCACAGAAATCAAAATCCAGAGAGCTATTACTCATACCTTCTACCATACCTTTACCATGAAGTATTCGAAGACCCTTCTCTCAAATATGTCCAAGCTTTTGATGCCACAACATGGTTTTCTCTCTAGAGACCACTAGATTTTTTGCTCCACTTTCAGGAACCGCAAAACTGTTGCACCCATCAACAACCGTGCTACCTTGCAGCTTGTACAGAATTCCAATGCAAACTCCCCGCATCAATACCAGTGATCCCCGAACCATCTTGTAGGTATCCTTCTCAAACATTATTTTTACACCTGCATCATCCAACTTGCTTACAAAAATCAAATTTCTAGCCAATGTAGGAATATGTAGAACATCTGGAAGTGTTCTAATCCTTCCACCTTGCAACTTCAACTTTACTTTTCCGCGACCAACGATTCTAACCCTCCTATCATCCCCTAAGAAGACATCACCACCATCGTATTTCTCATACTCACAGAATCACTCTCTATGGGGAGTGAAGTGAAAGGATGCACCTGAGTCAATCAACCATGCCTCATGATCTACATGTGTACTTGAATAAGCCAAGTACACATCCCCACCTTCATCTAAGGTGGTTTTCGCCTTTGTAGAAGGAGCATCATCAGATCCATTTCCTTTATCAGGAGCTTTAGATTTACAATCCCTTTTGTAGTGCCCTTCCTTTCTACATTTCCAGCACACCACCTTTACAAGTTTTCCTGGAGATTTAGATCTCCCTCTAGATTTAGATCTCCCACTCGATGACTTATTTTTGTTTCTGTTCTAGGATCATCCTCATACAGACAAGGCATCACCATTCTGGCTCTCCATATTTTTCCGTCTCATATCCTCTGTCAGTAAGGATGAGACTATTTCATCAAACTACAAGGCAGTTGCATTGATACCTATTGCAATAACCAGACTATCCCACGAATCTGGTAGAGAACACAACAAACTGATGCACTTATCTTCATCTGAAATTTTAATATCAACAGATGCTAACTGACTTACCATAGTATTAAATGCGTTCAGATGCTCTGTCACTGAGTCTCCATCTTTCATGCTCAGGTTATATAGCTTTTTCCGCAGGAACAATTTATTCACCAGAGACTTAGATTGGTATAAAGTCCCTAACTTGTCCCACAAAGCCTTCGTCATAGCTTCCCCTGATACATTCAACAATACTGAATCTGAGACACACAATCGTATTGTGCTCTTTGCCTTCCGATCCAACTTCTTCCATTCTTCATCGGACACTCCCGTTGGTTTAGTACCTGCATCTACCATGATCCACTGATCTTTATCCACCAACAAATCCTCCATCTTGAGTTTCCACAACTCAAAACTCTGACCATTAAATTTCTCAATCTCTATCTTTCCACTCCTCGCCATCTTCTTTCACACCAAAATTGATCTCGCAGATTTCCCACTCAACAGGGTCTACCACAGGCCCGAGCAAAACCCCTCAGCAACACAGGCGTCCCCTTGAAGCCAAAACAACCCTGATACCAAATGTAGGTTTTAACCCCGTACATAAATTACCTGCATATGAATTCTAAAACACAGAAAATAAACAATACGAGAGCATAACACATAAAACACATATACATAGAGATTTTCCCTTGGATCCCAAAACTGGGACTACCAGGTTGATTTTTCATTATGTTCATTTCAATGTTACAATACATATTTATACATGTTCAAGCATCCAATACCATGGAGAGAAAACCATCGCGTCCAAAACCATGTGCGAAAAGCATGCACAAAACCATAGGTAGGTCTACCCAACCTAATATAGGGTCCAAAACCAAAATTTTCCGGGGCGCTACCCTGGACCCCATAGAGTGGGGTTACCTGCACCCCTCAAACCCCCTATGACTCCCCACACTATGTAATCGACACAACGAAGGTGGGGGCTCTGCCTCCCCTCTAACCCCCCAGTTAACTACGTGGGCTAGTCGTGGAAAGAATATAGCACAACCCAACAAAAGTATTGTTAGATCTGAGACTTTTGTGATCCATATTGTAGATAAATGTCTTTCGTAATAATCACATCATTAGGATTTGGTTGATGTTTCGAACCAACCTTGTCCTCAGGATGAACCACCGAAACATTGACCAAATCCTAATCATGTGATTATTCTGAAAGACATTTATCTAGTGAAAGTCTTATTTGGAGGCAAATTTCCCCTCATGGGTTACACTGCTAAAACTTCCGATTACAAATTTTAAGGTTGGTGAAACCTGCATAGTTCATATTTCAAGTGAACAACTTGTTGGGCAGTTTGCAAAGATGCAAGGGATAATGTCAATGACATATATTCAATTTCGGACCCCTCAGGATTTTCAACATTTAATGGAGGAAAGGAGTCTGAAATAAGTTGTTTTTTTTTTAAAACAACTCATGATTACGTGGCGATTGGTGGTTAATTTTGGTACCCCAAGAGAAATACCGCTTACCGTTCAGATCCCCTCTCGAAATATAGTTCTAGTTTTAAATCACGACGCAGGATTTAAGGTGGCATCAAAGTTGTTAAAGTGGCATTTGCACAACTCTGCAATTGTTGCAATAGATCGAATTTTGATTGTTAGTCAAGGATATGCTTAGGAAATTTGAAAGCTTGTGAATGATATACATAAAAGTGAGATTATGGGAGGGAGAATTTCTCGAATTTTAGCATGAAAACAAGGTCTTAGAAATGTGAACTCCCTTGCATTATTTTCCAACATAGAGGTCAATTCTCGACCTGATGAAAAGAGTGAAGGAAGGATAATTGTTGAGGTGAAACTATTATCATTTGAAAGTTTTAGTCATTATACCAAAGTGAAAGCGAGAAGGAGAACCCTAGGGAATCTTATGGAAGCGGCCTCTCATATCATAGTTCTGTTGTTAATGTGTTGCATTTTTCTCCATCTGGAGAGCAGCTTGGTTCAGGGGCTGTTGGTGGGAAGCTACTTATATGGAAACTACATTATGCAAAGAATAGTAATTCTTGAAAAAGTACTAAGGATACTATCCTTCCATCACGAGGATATTTTTGACTTACAATGGTCACTAAATGGAGCGTTCTTGGTTTCCAGTTCATTTGATAACTTATGTATTATATGGGATGCTAACAAAGGTGTTGTGCACCAAATTTTGGGTGCTCATCTATTCTATGTTCAAGGTATTTCATGGGATCCAGGGGGCTAGTATGTCGCTTAATTGAGTTCTGACATGAATTACAAGATTTATATCAACAAGACTTAGACTGTTAGAGCTAAGAGTCAAGAGAAGCAGAACTATGTGTGCCAACACATCATTGAAAAGGATGAATTAAAAAATAAATTAGGATGATGGTTCATCAACAAAGTTTCACCTATTTCATGATGATACATTGCCATCATTTTTTAGAAGATTGGAATGGTAGCCTAATGGTTCATTTTAGTGGGTTCAACGGGTTAGAATACAAAGGGTCCAATTGACACATTAAATTTTGTGGCTATGGTTGCTTACATCTCCAATATTCATCGAATAATCTTCTTCTTTAGTATATTTGATGCAGATTATTTGAATGAAGATTATATGTGTAGAATTCATCCAAGATAGATGATCTGTTTCATTCCTTTCAATAATTTGAAAATTTTATTCTAAATTTAAGCATAGAATCATCCCTAAGATTCTTTATGTTCAATGGGTTATGCCCCTTAATTCCTCTACCATATGCTACAATAGATTCAAAGATCCAGAAGTCTGACTACCTTGCCCTTGTCATAAAATTTCTCTATAACTAGTGATTGTTCACTTTCATCAAACAGACTCCATGCCCAATGGACCTCTCCTTTACCCTGCAACCAAAATTTCAAAAAATCAAACTCTGAACCTAATAACTAGCCTAAAATCCTACCACAACAAATCTAAATCTAATAGAGAGATCCATCTCTGAGTTTAGAAGGGCTAGCCTCTAAGGTTAAAAGTAGTTATGTGGTTATCTCTAGGTTTTTTTCACAGCATTAAGAAATTATGGAGTGATAACACTAGAGATGAAACTATGTATGCTCCAACTCATTTTCCTTTTCAATCAATGAAAGTTGACGAAGGATTAAAATATCTTGGTTTTCACTTGAAGTCGAATAACTATAAAAAAGTTGATTGGTTGTGACCTCCAATAAGATTGAAAAGTGACTTAAGGGATGGAGCTTCAAATGGTTATCAAGTACTGGCAAGTTGGTACTCATAAAATCAGTATGGGAGGCAATTTTGGTTTTCTGGATGTCACTATCATGGATCCCCAATAACATGTTGAATCAGGTTCAGAAAAGTTGTTGTAGATTCCTGTGTATGGGAGCAAAGGAAGGAAGGATATTTCCTTGGGTAATTTGGGAGAAGATCACACTCCCCAAAAATTGGGGTGGTTGGGGCTTGAAGAACATGAAGTGTTTTTCTCAGACATTAGCTGTAAAAGTTGGTTGGAGGTTGATTTCCGCATACATTCTATGGACGAAAGTGGTTAAAAAGAAATACATTTCTCCACACACTTTGGAGGACTAGATTAAAAATTTTAACAAGATTGGAAGTAATGTATCAATTGTTTGGAAGGCGGTGGTAGACTACTTCAATATCATTGGTTCTAGGTTGGCCTAGAGAGTGGGATGAGGGGAGAGGTTGAGTATTGGTGTTGATACATGGTCAGGTTGTGGAGATCAACACTTGCTCCCTTAGGAAATGGTGGCACTTCTGGCTACACAAGGTAAAAGAACTTTGAATCAAGTGGAAACTTTGGATAACACTACTATATGGGTAGAAGGATGGATGTCAGCTCAGGATTTAAACTTGCTTGTTGTTTGGCACCAACAACGAAAAAAATATATCGAGGTTCTTAACATATCACATGTTAGACTTCATGACAAGGAACATGAACTCCAGTGGATTCACTCTCCTTATGGGAAGTATACTCCAAAGGAAGGTTACTTATTCATATTTTCTGGAAGAGAACTAATTATTGTGGAAGAATATTTGGAGATTGAAATGTCCAAAAAAATCCCACTTGTTTCTATGGTGTATGCTAGATAATAAAATTCCTACAAGTGGGAATCTAAAAAAGATATCTTTTGAAGGGCCATCCTGGTGTCCCTTATGCAAATCTGCTGAGGAAGGGAGTTTGAAATAAGTTGTTTTTTTTAAAACAACTCACGATTACATGGCAATCGGTGGTTAATTTTGGTACCCCAAGAGAAATACCGCTTACCGTTCAGATCCCCTCTCGAAATATAGTTCTGGTTTCAAATGACAATGCAGGGTTTAAGGTGGCATCAAAGTTGTTAAAGTGGCATTTACACAACTCTGCAATTGTTACAATAGAGCGAATTTTGACTGTTAGTCAGGGATATGCTTAGGAAATTTGAAAGCTTGTAAATGATATACATAAAGGTGATATTATTGGAGGGATAATTTCTCAAATTTTAGCATGAAAACGAGATCTTAGAAATTTGAACTTCCTTGCATTATTTTCCAACATAGAGGTCAATTATCGACCCGATGAAAAGAGTGAAGGAAGGATAACTGTTGAGTTGAAACTATTATCATTTGAAAGTTTTAGTCATTGTACCAAAGTGAAAGTGAGAAGGAGAACCCTAGGGCATCTTCTGAAAGTGACCTCTCATATCATAGTTTTGTTGTTAATGTGTTGCATTTTTCTCCATCTAGAGAGCAGCTTGGTTCAGGGGCTATTGGTGTGAAGCTACTTATATGGAAACTACATTATGCAAAGAATATAAATTCTTGAAAAAATACTAAGGATACTATCCTTCATCACAAGGATATTTTCGACTTACAATGGTCACCAGATGGAGCGTTCTCAGTTTCTAGTTCAATTGATAATTCATGTATTATATGGGATGCTAACAAAGGTGTTTTGCACCAAATTTTGGGTGCTCATCTATTCTAGGTTCAAGGTATTTCATGGGATCTAGGGGGGCAGTATGTCGCTTAATTGAGTTCTGACAGGACTTGCAAGATTTATATCAACAAGACTCAGACTGCTAGAGCTAAGAGTAAGGAGAAGTAGAACTATGTGTGCCAACACATCATTGAAAAGGATGAATTAAAAAAAAAAAAATAGGATGATGGTTCATCAACAAAGTTTCACCTATTTCATGATGATACATTGCCATCATTTTTCAGAAGATTGGAATGGTCGCCTAATGGTTCATTTTAGTGGGTTCAACAGGTTAGAATACAAAGTTTCCAATTGACACATTAAATTTTGTGGCTATGGTTAGTTACATCTCCAATCTTCATCGAATAATCTTCTTCTTTAGTACATTCGATGCAGATTATTTGAATGAAGATTATATTTGTAGAATTCATCCAAGATAGATTATCTGTTTCATTCCTTTCAATAATCTAAAAATTTTCTTCTAAATTTAAGCATAGAATCATCCCTAAGATGCTTTATGTTTAATGGGTTATGCTCCTTAATTCCTCTACCATATGTTACAATAGATTCAAAGATCTAGAAGTCTAACTACCTTGCCCTTGTCATAAAATTTCTCTATAACTAGTGATTGTTCGCGTTCATCAAACTGACTCCATGACCAATGGACCTCTCCTTTACCTTGCAACCAAAATTTCAAAAGATCAAACTCTAAACCTAATAACTAGCCTAAAATCTTACCACAACAAATCTAAATCTAATAGAGAGATCCATCTCTGAGTTTAGAAGGGCTAGCTTCTAAGGTTAAAAGTAGTTATGTGGTTACCTCTAGGTTTTTTTCACAGCATTAAGAAATTACGGAGTGATAACACTAGAGATGAAATTATGTACTCTCAAACTCATTTTCCTTTTCAATCAATGAAAGTTGACGAAGGATTAAAATATCTTGGTTTTCACTTGAATTCAAATAACTATAAAAAAGTTGATTGGTTGTGACCTCCAATAAGATTGAAAAGTGACTTAAGGGATGGAGCTTCAAATGGTTATCAAGTACTGGCAGGTTGGTACTCATAAAATCAGTATGGCAGGCAATTTTGGTTTTCTGGATGTCACTGTCATGGATCCCCAATGACATCTTGAATCAGGTTCAGAAAAGTTGTTGTAGATTCCTGTGGATGGGAGCAAAGGAAGGAAGGATATTTCCTTGGGTAATTTGGGAGAAGATCACACTCCCCCAAAATTGGGGTGGTTGGGGCTTGAAGAACATGAAGTGTTTTTCTCAGACTTTAGCTGTAAAAGTTGGTTGGAGGTTGATTTCCACATACATTCTATGGACGAAAGTGGTTAAAAAGAAATACATTGCTCCACACACTTTGGAGGACTAGATTCAAAATTTTAATAAGATTGGAAGTAATGTATCAATTGTTTGGAAGACGGTGGTAGACTCCTTCAATATCATTGGTTCTAGGTTGGCCTAGGGAGTGGGATGAGGGGAGAGGTTGAGTATTGGTGTTGATACAAGGTCAGGTTGTGGAGATCAACACTTGCTCCCTTAGGAAACGGTGGCACTTCTGGCTACACAAGGTAAAAGAACTTTGAATCAAGTGGAAACTCCGGATAACACTACTATATGGGTAGAAGGATGGATGTTGGCTCAGGATTTAAACTTGCTTGTTGTTTGGCACCAACAACGAAAAACGATATCGAGGTTCTTAACATATCACATGTTAGACTTCATGACAAGGAACATGAAATCCAGTGGATTCACTCTCCTTATGGGAAGTATACTCCAAAGGAAGGTTACTTATTCATATTTTCTGGAAAAGAACGGGTAAAGCACTAATTATTGTGGAAGCATACTTGGAGATTGAAATGTCCAACAAAATCCCACTTGTTTCTATGGTGTACGCTAGATAATAAAATTCCTACAAGTGAAAATCTAAAAGAGATATCTTTTGAAGGGCCATCCCGGTGTCCCTTATGCAAATCTGTTGAGGAATCAGTGGATCACTTATTCCTATTTTGTCCAGTATCTACTCATATATGGAATTTGGTGTGCAACACATTATTTTTTTGTATCATGTGGCAGGGTGAGTTTTATAATTTGGCATGGCTCTCGTGGTGGAACTCGACATCCCCAAAAAAAATTATGGAATCTTCCTCCTCTTATAAGTTGGGGTATGTGGCTTTGGGAGGAATAAATTATTTTTTCATGCCAAAGAAATAAGGCCAGACCATATTGGGGCTTAGATGATTGTGTTATATGAACCCATCCATGTAGAAGAACGAAGGTCCAGACCCCACACCATAGTGTCTAAACAAATTGACCAATCTTGGCCTTGGGCTTATTTTTGTGGTTCCTCCCAAGAGGAGGCTTATGTGGAGTTGGAGGCATCCCTTATTTAAATGAGAATCACTCTTTTAAGCTAAAGAGTGGATTGAGTCACATATCCAACAATTTTGTTGAGCGTTTTAGCCTCAAATTTCTCCTTCTATTCGCCATTGAAAAAGGGTGCTGACAATTACAAATTTTTGGTGATTCCCAAGTGGTTATAGATTGGTTTAAGCAACATTCTATTTTTCACGTGCGCTCACTCAGACCTATCTCGAAGGAATTTTTGCTGATTAAAAGGCATTTTTATTTCATCACTTATTGTCATATTTACAGGGTGAATAACATCATTTCTGACCGTCTTTCCAAGGAAGACATGCAACAAGATTGGGATATGGCAGATTTTAAAACAGAATAAGAATCATCATTATGCGTATTACCATAGACCTTTTGTTGATGAACTACATGAAGCTGCAACTTAATTGCTTTTTTGTTTATCAATAAATTTTTTGATATGAGACGATGATTTACATATGATAGACTAATTCTATAGCTTTGCTTAAAATTTTTTTTGTAACCATCATTTTTTGAAATTAAACTAATAACATATATTGACATATCATTTTGATGATTGCTACAAAGTCAACCGTATACATGTAATTTCCATCTTTTTCTAGTGGAAATTACCATTCCCCGGGGAAAAAGAAATTAAAAAATGGTTAAAAGTAAAACGAGGAAAAGGAAAATGACGGTTTTTTCTTATATTAAAAAAGTAATTAATTAAAGTTAAAATTAATTTAAATGAAATATGGCATTGTATTCCGTCTTGCCACGGTGATGGTAGCACATTGGTAACATTTACTAATCAAGATTATCATGTAAGTTTCGATAAATGTATATTAATATGAAACACGATTAGCCGTTCTTCTTATCATTTAATTATATTTATACTATGGTAGTGAGCTCTCCATGAAAATTTATCTTCAGTTTAGTAATAATAATAAGTTGCTTGGGACCGGCATTCTAAACTCGTCGCAATCCAAACTAATTTTATTTTGTTAGAGGTGATTAAGTCAGAACTGATACAGATGCAAGGAATTTTATTATAGTTATAAAGATTTTATCTTTTAATTACGTCGGACGCGAATTCCATATCATCCATAATTTATTTACCATGGATTTATATTTAATTTTATCCGTGCAAAAGGATTAGATTGAAGATGGAAGTTTTAATTAAATTTAGAATATTTTATTTTCTATATATCTATTTGTAATTCGACAGGATTAAATTTTTTATATTTAATTGAAATTGAAAGTTTCAATAAAAAATTGTAGTTATAAATATTTTAGTTCCCTTAATTACGTCGAACGCGTGGGACGAGTTCAGTGTGGAGGTTTTCGTCGTGTGTACATAGCCTATAAGAGCATGTCACCTTTTTACGCATGTCATTTGATTGTAAAATTGTCGTCTTGTTGCAGAGGAAAAGTTCTATATACGACTAAGAACATGTCAAGCGTCCACTTATACAAGTTAAATGCAATTTTACTGTAAAACTGTTACCGTGTTACAGAGGAGAAGGTTTCATATTTTAAAGAATTAATTTTTTTTTAATGATTTTTTTTAAGAACTAATTTAAACAAGTTTTGGGTTTTGTTTTTTAAGCCATATCAAATTATATATTATTATCATAATAGTTTATTGATTGGAAATTACGTTAATTTTTTTTTTTAAATTGTAAATGTCTAAAAGTTAAAAAAAATATTTTACATATCAATGTATTAAAGAGGGAAAAAAAATTATTAATTAAGATTTCATTATACAATACATTAGGTTATAGTATTAAAAAATTAAAAATTCTTAATGAAGTAAAAATTTCATAAAATTTAGTGGAAATATCAAAAAATAATTGAATTCATTGAAAATGTAAAATTTAATTAAAAGTTTTAATTGTAAAGTCAATAATTTACTTTTTACAAATAAATTAATCTATTAAGGTTGTGTTTTTTTTGGGAGGGCAAGCATTTTCTCATTATTCAAGAATACTTGTATTTCTCCAAATTTTCGTTATTTACGTCTTCGCATAATTGCGGGAAATGCGGTGTGCGGAAGGGTAGTAAACATTTTAATTGTGTGTAGTGCAGAAGGGCAGTAAATGTTTTTTGTACATAACACTTCTCTGCTTGGGCGGCTTATCTCTGCAGGTAGCTCTTGTAAGCACCTCCACACTTCACACATGTGGTCGATCAACAATGTGTCTTAGAATTATAGCATAATATCAAGATCTTTTGATGCATTCTATGAAATGCTAAGGTGCAGATTCATACATTGTGCGCCTTCTATTTGTTGAAAGAACCATGAGCCTTAATAACCTTGCCCGACTTTGAACCTTCATAACATCTAATTGTTACATGCCATTTTGTCGCATTAGGCAAATGACCATCGGTTTTGATCTCTTGTTATCCACACATGTGTTCCACAACATTACCCTGTAGAGTTTGAAACTAAATTATCCCAAAGAAAGTGGAATTTCTAGATCTTATGGTACAAAACCCTAATTTTGGCTATATTCACAGTTTCCTAGTTGATGCATATGCATACGCAGGGAAGACCATTATTATATGCACATAAGTACGTATTGTCTTCCACTAACATGACTTAAAGTACGTAAAAATAAAAAGTAAAGTCCAGAAGCATTGTTGGTAGCATCTATGCCAAGCAATAAGCTTTGAATGAGTGCCTATACAGTGTTGATCTCTCCCATCATGGAGTAACTCCACTTCCTTTGTGGTACCTCTATCCCACTAATAGTGGATCTCATCCCTTGGATAATGGATCCATAACTTCCCATTCTTGGCCTATAAAGCCAATACAGGTCTAAGAATTGAGGAGGATTGTTGGAAGTAGGTTTATGATATTGAGATTAGGTTGGAAGGCTTTTCTTGCAAGGGAGAGGGTTGGAGTTTGCTGAAGGGGCTTGCTACATCAAGACTACATGGTTGTAAGGCTTTTGAATCTCTAGTTTCATGAATATGACAAATGGTTCTTTCTCAGTTACATCTCCATTGATTTAATCTGTAGGATTCCTTGATCACCTACATGAGTTTTGGTTGATGAGTTTTGGTTGCATAATTAATCAGTTGACATGTCTAATTGGTTAATTAGTTCATTTATCTCTTTGATTATATGTTGTATGCTTTGATCTCTTGTTTGTCTCTGTCTTTGTAAATCTCTTTCAAGACATTGCGAAGAAGATGTTGAGAGCGACGAGAAGACATTTAGAGCATCAAATAACGAGATATCGAAATCTTTGAGGGACTTCATCAAAGAGTTCGCTAAACTGGTAAGAGGTCTCTTTCATTCTGTTTTCTTTCAAACGATCATAACTTAGAAAAATGTAGCAATTAATGTGTGTTTGTTACTAGGGTTCTTTGAAGTCTAAGGAGATCGCTCTTGTCTGCAAGAGGGATTTGTCCACATAACATTAATCCCTTGGGAGTTTTTTAAAGTTCCATACACCATTGGAAAGGTCTCTAAGAGGACTATCCAACTGACCACTTTGCAAGGGTACTTGAGCTAATATAATGTATAAAAAAATCCCTCAAATCAATAGTTTTCAAACACCAAAGACACATCAACAATAATTACTTGACATCAATGACAACTGTCTTCTTGCTCAACAATCTCGGACAAGCTCCCCCTAAGCTTGACACTCCTTGACATCAATGACAACACTTTACTAAATAAGAAATTAAACATAAACAAATCTTAATAATTTCACTTTTGAAGTATGAGCTAGCTATGTAATTTGTCCATATGTCAAGTGTACTTTAAATAAAATATTTGAACATCCCTATTAACTATTATTTCAATATCAATTTCACACACACAAACATATATATATGGAGAGATAAAAAGTGAATACAATATTTTAATGTTGACCATAAACAAAATATTTAAATCCTCAATTTCAATTCTTAATATTAAGATGACACGTTGTATTTTACAATAATATTAATAACAAAAAAAAATTAATCAATATGTGTGTGCAAATATATATATATATATATATATATATGGAGAGAGAGATGTTTTCCAACCCCTTATATGAGAGAGGCTCTATTTGAAAATACTTCAATGTGAACTATGTATATATTATATAAATCAATTGAAAATAAAAAAGGTTATTATGGTTAAAACATTTCATTGATGTGTTGCAAAACATGAAAGAAATGTGGAATTATGTTATTATGGTTCAAACATTTTATTGATGTGTTTCACAACATGAAAGAAGTGTGAAATTATGTTATTATGGTTAAAACATTTTATTGATGTGTTGCACAACATGAAAGAAGTGTGGAATTATGTTATTATGGTTAAAACATTTTATAGATGTGTTGCACAACATGAAAAAAATGTGGAATTATTTTTATTCTTATCTGGGAGTTGACACACACATATATGAAGAGCCAACATAGGTACAACTTAGCTCATATCTTTCAAGCTTTGAGATAGTTCAAAGCTTTTAAGGTGTAAGTCAAAACTCTTAAGGTGTAAACCTTTTTTCAAGTTTTTCACTCTAAAAAAATTTACACCTCCAAAATTTTGATAAAAATTTACACCTCCAAAATTTATAAAAAAATTATTTCAGTTGCTGGGAGAGGGCTGAGTGACAGTATGGGTGGACTTGAAGGTAGTACTAGCTACTATGTGAATATTGATGGCTGAGGCAGGAAAATGTGATGATAAGTTTATGCCTCTTTTATTTGCTATAGTGAACCAAGACGTACAGGAGAGACACCATGAAATTTTTGTATAACATAGGAAATGAATTAGATATAATACTCGCCATTGTCTTTCAATAATATTATTATTTATAAAAAAAATTAATATTATATATAATTTTGTGGCATTTAATTTTAAATTATAATTATAATTTTGTATTATATATTTAAAATAATGGTTTAAAAAATATTTATATTAGTAATTTTTAAATGAAAATTATATATAATTCAGATAAATATAAATATTTTTTTTTTTTGACAAGATCGGTTGCTATATATTGATTGAAAAAAGTAATAAGGCATGAAGCCATACATAGGTTGCTTCAAGAGCACTACAAATCCAAGGAGAGAGCATGAGGTTCCTATCCTTGAATTGGTTTCTGTAACTTCTGACTAAAAAACATCTATTGCTACTATAAATCCGGATATACTGATGGCACCAAAACTTGCATTTACAGCACATAGTTAATCAATGTCAATACGACTGATATTTCTCGCTGTGGAGTCCTCTGGGCGCTGATCTGCTTCCATTGGCTTTGCGCTTGAAGATGTTGATTTTTCTTTCTGCTTTGCTTCCATGATTTCCCTTAGGATTGTCAGCGATTCCTCAGCGTGAATGCATCTATTGTTGAGTCCGTTGAACTGCTCATGAAGTGAATGAACCCGGTGGAGAAACAGGTTCATTTCTGTGCGGTATTTGGCGTGAAGACTTCTGAACTGCTCATCAAATTTGGCTTCCAGGCTCCGAATCTGTTCAGCGTGCCTGGCTTCCATATTTCGCACTTGATCTTCCAGTATTCTTTGTTGAGCTCTGACCTCTTCGAAATCGGCCTGAAGGTCGCGGCAGTGAAAGCATTGCTCAGAACGAGCCATCACTATTTGGGCTTGGGTTCTATGAGGGTCAAATCCACTGAGATGGTCAGCTGACTCCTCCTTGCTGCGGGAGAAGAAAAAGAGGGGCCGGATGATGAAGCGAGGGGTTGAAAGAAGAGAGCTGGAGGTTAGTGAAAATAAACAGAAGGGTTTCGAGCTTACAGTTCTCGCTTTCTGGATGAGAGCAGGGATATAAAAGGAAGTCTGGTTGATAGCGCTCAAGATTGAAGGGGAAAAACTTGAAGTTAGAGAGGATGAGCCAGAGAGGGGCGAACTTAAGGGGCAAGAAGGAAGGATGGGGGACGGCCAGCAAAGGTTCAGAGTATAGAGCAGAGACTGTTGAAAGAAAGGCGCTATAGCTCTCAGCTTCCCACTGAAGCTAGCCCTGAAAAAAACCACGATATAGATTAGAGGATAGATAAACAAAGCAAGAAGAATCGATACCAGCGATGGAGTTCGTCTTCGAGTCTGGACAAGAGCGCCTTCTTCGTTCCAGAGAGGCTGCTCTTGTTCATAGCAGTGTATGACAAATATTTGCCTTCCTGTGCCCGTATTTATGGATCGGGACCAACAGTAGCCTGAATACATAACAGAGATCGGATCCTCTGCATTATTGTGATATTTTCCTATATCTCTATGACGATTCGCTGGAGCAGTGAAATCGTTCTTCCGTCCATCGCTGAGATGATTATTTTCCCTCGGGATGTCAGCTATTCTTTGGATCAAGACCTGAATGAGACTGTTTGTGCACTTCATACTCTCAATCGACTGTCCTGAGTCTGTTGTAACCATGCCCGTCACACGCTTGCTGGATTTACGCGCCTGGGCAATGTCAGGATCGGCCTGCTTCATGGCAGAGGCTGGAAAAATTCTCTGTGACTGTGCCTCAATGCACCTTCCGGTTGTCCAACTGCATTATTTGCATGTTTATCCGCTTCCCCATTGTGTGTGCGGAGGATGTGACAGAATCGGATTTTTTCAAAGTATTCGGTGAGGAGATTGATGCGTTGGATATGTTGCTGAAGATTACTGTTTGGGGATCTCCTGTAATGGTTCATGAAGCCAATGATTATTGAGGAGTCTCCTAGGACAAGAGCTTTTCTAATTCCCATGCTTTTTAATTGCAACAATCCTTGATACAGAGCAAGAGCCTCTGCATTATTATTTGTTTTTTCTCCTAAACTCCATTCATAGTTGCAGATTTCTTCTCCTAATTCATCAATGATAACACCTCCTGCGCCTGCTGGTCCTGGGTTGGACTTTGAGGCGCCATCAAAGAATAAGGTTGAGCAGTTGTTACTCAGAATCCACCTTTTGAACTCCTGGGTTGGTAGTCTAATTTCCCAATCCTTGGTCTTATGTTGATGCTGCCTATAATTTCTTCGAATACTCTGTTGTTGACCTGAGCGACCTAGAATATGCTTGATCATGAGCCTCTCCTCAACTGAATAGTCTGTTGCTTTAATTGTTCCTGAGTATTTGACTGCCATCGTCTCCTGCGCCAAGAGGTGAGCACTGCTACATGTCTTCCAAACATTGCCCTCTTTGTTTTGAAATATTTTCTTGTTTCTTGTGAGCCAGATTTTCCAAAGAAGGTTGTGGGGAATGATATCCCATGTTCTTTTGACTATCTTGCTCCGTTTATCTTTCCAAGGGCAATTCCTTGTCCAATCTTGGATTGTCTCTGCAATGTTTTGCTGAGGTTGCCATGTTATATTGCCCAAGTTGGCCATAATGGTCCAGCATTTCTTCGCGAAGATGCAGTCAAGAAATAAATGGTGGATGGTTTCCTCCTCGGAGCAGCAGTTAGGACAGATTGAAGGTCCATGTACCCCTCTCTTTCTAAGGTTTTCCGAAGTGAGGATTCTGCCCTTTAACAGCAGCCAAATGAAAAATTTGACCTTGGGGATGGCCTCAGACTTCCATATTATTCTCCATTGATTCCAGACCGAGGTCTGATAAGTATTGTTGCATATGAATTGATAGCCAGATTTAATGGTGTAACATGAGCCCGTGGGGTCCCATCTAAACCCATCTACTGCTCCTTTTTTTATGGGGGCTCTGTTTTGAAGATTTTTATGGAGGGCTTGGTAGCTTGAATCCAAGTGTGGGGGAATAACTGGAAAATCCCAGCTAGTCCAAGCACCATTCTCAGCATCCCATTTTGAAATTTGGTCCATCCTCTGAATGCCTTTGCTGTTAAGATAGAGGATGAAGGGAATGGCTTCTTCAACAGTGTTTAGGGGTTGGTAACCCATGATTTTATCAGTGGCATAATTTATACTGCTCCCTTCCCCCGGAATCTTTGAGGTATTTTGAATGAGAATGGGGATTGCTTTCTTACAGAGATGCCAGATTTTGGTGGAGTCTCTGTTGGGAATATCAGATTCAAGAAGTCTTTGTCTATTGTCCGAGAGGTATTTGCATTCAATGACCTGTTTCCACCAGGCTTTTGGTTCATTAATTAGTCTCCAAGCCATTTTAATCCCAAAAGCGAGATTTAGAATTTTAGGAGCTCTGATTCCCAACCCACCTCTGTCTGGAGATTGTATTACACTTTTCCAATTGACCAAATTGTATCTATTTTTTTCTTTTTTCCCTCCTTGCCATAAAAAATTGCGGAGAGCGACTTCCAGCTTATAGTGGAAAGAAGCAGGAGCTTGGTAAAGAGTGAATCGGTATAAAGGTAAGGAGGAAATACCTGATTTGAGCAAAATTAATCTGCCAGCTGGGTTAAGCCATTGAGTTCCCCATTGCTGAACCTTCCTTTTGACTTTGTCGATTATTTCATTCCAAGTGGTGGCTTTAAGAGAGCCCAAGGTGACCGGCATCCCAAGGTAGGTAAAGTGGTCCCAGGTTGCTTTGAAGGCTACTCCAAAAATGTTAGCAATACTGTGGGCTGTTTGATTGGAAATGTTCCATCCATAGATGCAACTTTTTTGAAAGTTGACTTCTCCTCCTGAGCACGCCATAAATTGATCGAGGAGGCTTTTGAAGCGCCTTGCTATAGTAGTGGATGCCCCACCAATAAGCAGAGTGTCATCAGCAAATTGTGAATGATTGATATTTTTCACTCCGTTCCCAAACTTGATACCAGAGATGAGACCAACTCTTCTGTTGTGATCGAGGATGCTGCTGAAGGATTCAGCCATCAAGATGAATAGATAGGGGGAAAGAGGACATCCTTGCCTTAGCCCTCTTGAGGATTGGAAAGCTTCACAAGGGCGGCCGTTTATGAGAGGCGAGATCCAGGGTCCAGAGATGCAAGCAGCAATGGTGCTAATGAAGTCAAAATTAAAGCCCATTTTCCTCAAGACAGCGAACAAGAAGGAGTGTCTTACTCGATCGAAAGCGTTGGCTAAGTCAAGCTTAAGAACGAAGCCTTTCTCTTGCCTAGAAGTGCTGGAATGGATAGCTTCTTGAACCAAGGTGATGGAATCATGAATTTGCCTATTGGACATGAAGCCTCCCTGATTTTCAGATATAAGGGAAGGGAGCAGAGGCTGGAGCCTGGCTGCTATAATTTTTGCAAAGATCTTATAAGAAGTGTTACACAAAGAAATAGGTCTAAATCTGGAGAAGGAAGTGGGCCGGGTTTCCTCAGGAATGAGGGCGAGAAAAGTTGAATTTGTGAAGCCCCCCATTTTCTTTTTCCTTTGGATTCCTTTCATCATTT
This sequence comes from Pinus tabuliformis, assembly GCA_031772625.1. Lineage (NCBI taxonomy): Eukaryota > Viridiplantae > Streptophyta > Pinopsida > Pinales > Pinaceae > Pinus > Pinus tabuliformis. The sequence continues at coordinate 86,505,590 of CM062814.1, read as the reverse complement.
TAACAAGATCTTTTTTTATCAAGTGCCAATGATCTCTGTAAAAATTTATAGAGAAACCGTCTGGACCTGGGGACTTGTCAGGCTGTAAAGTCCAGATGGCTTTTCTTATCTCTTCCTCTGTTATTTCACTGTTTAACCTCTCATTCTCCTCAGCAGAGATTTTCCCCGGGAGGTACTTAAGGAAAGCCGAGTAGTCCGTGGCTCCTTGATTTTCAGTGAGAAGGCAATTATAATGGTGGAAGGCAGCTCTTTTAATAGATTCATGGTCATTATGCTGGCTGCCTTGACTATCAGTAATAGTGGTAACATTGTTTCTCGTTTTTTTTGCTGTGGCCTGCTTATGGAAATATGCCGTATTTTTATCACCTTCCTTTAACCATAATTCTCTTGACTTGAGCCTCCATTTGATCTCTTCCGCTCTCTTTATTTGAGTTAGCTGTCCCTGAACCTCCCATTCCTTACTTTTCAGCTGATTAGTGAATCCATGATCTTCTATTTGTTTGTGGATCTCTTCCAATTTCTGCTGCATTTTTTCCTTTATTTTTTCTGGCTCTTGGTAGCTGGCTTTTGCCCAATCCTTGAGTGCCTTCCTTGTGTTTCGAAGTTTTGTTTCCCAAATATGATTTGGGGAACCTTCGACGTGTTTCTTCCATGTTTCTTCTATGATAGCCTCTGCCTCAGCGCTATCTCTCCACAAGGGATTGTACCTGAACGGAATTGGTCCCAAATGAGCGTGGGAGTCCAACGTCAATAGAATGGGGAAGTGATCTGAGGCTGTGGCGCTGAGAATTTTGGTGTGGCCTGCAGCAAAGGACGAAAGAAGGGAAACATTGATCAGTATTCTGTCCAACCTTTCCATAATGTTGCCTGGCCCCACTCTTCTATTGTTCCAAGTATATTTCCTATTTTTTGGTATGATATCCATCAGTTCATGCTCAGCCATTATCATTTCCAGCTGCCTTCTGTAGGGATCGGGGTTGAAGGTGCCCCCCCTTTTCTCATTCGCATGAAGAATTAAATTGAGGTCTCCAGCAAGAATAACATTTGAATTCTGCTCCTTTTCTATTTCTTCCTTCAATTCCTTCCAGCATTGTTCCTTTTCCCGGAAATGGTTGGGAATATAGACATTGTAAATGATTAAGTCACAGCTCTCTTCCTTGTTGACAAGGTTGGTCCTGATCCAGTTTTGGTTGAGGACAGAGGATTTGCAATCCCACTGCTGCTTATTCCACATAGTTGTGATTCCTCCAGAGGCTCCTCTGGAATTGCTACTGGCCCCTGAGAAAGTTTTTTGGGCTTCTATGATTATTTGCATTTCGCTCTGACTTTGCTTGGTTTCCTGAATCAGAACAATTTCGGGTCTTTCTGTTTGAAGAAGATCTCGTAGGGCAGCTGATTTAGAGGGGTGCCCCATACCCCTGCTGTTCCAGGATAAAAGCTTCATCATGAGGCATTCGAGCGAGGAGGTGCTCGCCTCTCAAGTTCTTTACCTGCTGTGTCTTTCTCTTGAGAACCTGTAATAAAAGAATCCATAGGAGTTTGGATCCCTAGAGCTATGTCCTTTTGCGTGCTTTCTTCCCGATGCTGCTTGGCTGACTTTCTGCCTGGTCCAGGTTTCTTGTGGATATCTCCGGATGCTCCAAAGTCCTTGGAGGAACTTCTAGTAGTTCTGATGGGGGGAGGTCCAATGACGGGCTGAGATGGGGTCGAAGAAATCAAGGGGGGCTCAATCCGATTCAAGGATGGTTGATCAGGCTGAGGATCATCATAGGATTCCTTCGATTTGTTTCTTGTTAAGATCCTTTCCACTGAGTGAGGAGGGGAAGCTTGGAGGGGGGAAGAGGGGGAGATGCTGGGGCCTTTGGGGGAAGGAGGGGGAGATGGGAGATCCTCTGAAGCAAGGGATCCAAAGGGGTTGGAGGATGAGGGAATGACAGAGGGGAAGGGAGGGGTTCCGGAGTGAGGCACCTCAGGCTCAGGGGGAGGGTTTGACTTCTTCTTTTTCCTTACTATTTCCCATGCTTCCTCAGGGGTTTCAGAAATATTATTGACTTCTGGTTTAGATTTAGAGCACCTATTGGCAAAATGACCGTACTCATGACATACCTTACACTTGAAGGGGAGTTGCTCGTAGTCCACCTGTTGAATATGCGTCCACTGGTCCACTCTGAGCTTGACTGCCTCTGGTAGACCTTTGCCCAAGTCTACCTCCACACAGATCCTCGCACATGCATGCATATTTTCTTTTGGCTCTGATCTATCCACATATTTACCTATTGCGTTTCCAATTGCTCGAACAGATTCATCGGCCCAGCAGTGAAGCGGAAGATGCGGAAGGCGAACCCAAACAGGAACTGCGTTGGGTACATCCATTTCAGGGTCAAAGTCCGGGGTCCAACGATTGAGATAAAGGCCTCTAGTGTCCATGAAGTATGGCCCATTCCTGAAAATTAGATTGCGATCCTCCACTGTTTCGAAGAGGAAGGTGAAGAAGCCTCTTCCACAAAACCTTATCGCAATTTTCCCCTGGACCATGGCGTTCCAGTTTCTTTCCACCCAACGTTGAACAGTTCGAGGGGAGGGCCATAGCCCCGTGAACTGTCCAACCAGGCCGCGTTCAGCCAAGGCTACAGCAGATCTCCTTGGAAGAGATGGGGGAAGAGGGATTTCCGGAATTTCATCAAGCTTTTTGATAAATTTTGAGGCAGTAGGTCGGATCCTTTCAGAGATATTCTCTGGGATGAGAGAAGCAAAGGCTTTCTCAAGATCGATCTGATCAGGAGCGGGAGGATCCATCGAGCCTGGGACGCTCAACGGGCGGCAAGGAAAGGGAAGGAGGGGCAGGAGGCCCGGGAGAACAAGAAATGCAGCAGAGGGCTACCCTCAGGGGCAGCACGAATAGCCAGAGACGGGGCAGGAGGCCCAGGAAGCAGGAAGGAAAAGCACAGCTGGGGAGGCCCGCAGCGGGGGCTGCAAGCCCGGCAGCAGGGCTGCCAAGCTTGGGCGAAGGCGATCAGGGCGTCCAGGGGCGGGAGAGCTCCATTCTCCAGCGCGCGCTCGCAAAGAAATTGCCGCATTCGCAATTGATAAATATAAATATTTATATAATATAAATAATATGAAATTTTGACACTGTTAAAAATATTTTATTTAATTTATTAAATAATTATTTGACATAAAAATATTGTAAATTTATTTCTAAAATACTATAATCCATATTCTTATTTTAAGATAAATAAAATAATATATTTTGTATTTATTAAATATTTAAAAGCCTATATAAATGTGGTTTATATCCTATTATATAAGATAAAATTAAAAAACAATAAAATATTTCTATATTTCAATATAAAAAGAAGGTATTAACCATATTTAAATAGATTTATTTAAATTTACATATATAATTTAAAATTATATTATTATTATTATTATTATTAATTTCATATTAAATTTTTTGTATTTATTATTTCTAATTATTATTTTACACATCTCTAGGGCTATTTTTTTAATTATTATTATTTAAAAAGAATAATCTTTTTCATCTTAATTTTTTTATTATTTCTAATTATTATTTTACATCTCTCCGGGCTATTAATTATTATTATTTAAAAAGAATAATCTTTTTCATCTTAAATTTAATTATTATTATTTAAAAAGAATAATCTTTTTCATCTTAAATTTTGTAAAAGAAAACAATAGATCAATAATACTTTTAATAAATGTAAAAATAAATAAAATTGACATTTATATTTTATTTTAATAAATGTAAAAATAAATAAAATTGACATTTATATTTTATTTTAATAAATAGGAAATCAAATTTCTTACCATTTATTTTTTCTTTTTAAAAGTATACACATATTTGTAACATGCTTCATGTTATTTTAAACAAAAAAAACATTGCAACCTTGTTTACAAGTAGTAATTTTTATATTTGATAAATTATACAAATTTAAATAGTTTGTAATTTTTTTATATTATTTTTTAAATGTTTTTTTTATTCTATTACAATGGAAAAAAACTTAATTTGAACCCAATTCTTGCTTTTAAGCAACTCAATGAGACTAAAACATGTAAAACTTTCAAACATTGGTGTGTAGGATCAATTCTTTCTCCACCATTGGATCATATTAGGTGTTACATTAGTCATTAAGCCTAGCACAATTTTGCATTCAATATCAATAATAGTTTTTGATATTGTTGGTGATGATATATCGGGGTTGTTGAAACTTCATTCAGTGTCTATGCCATGTGTCCTTTGTATTCACCTCATTTCGACATGTACAAATCACAATGTGCCACATATCATCAGTTGATGTCATGATGATGTTTTCATGCCACATGAAGATCTCTGAGTGGTGCCATGTATCATACAAAAATAAGTCACTTGGCCACCCAATAGAGCCAAAAATATCTACCACATGTCATGCTCTCGAGGCACCACATAATCACTCTGTCATGCCATTGCCACCTATCTACCACTTTTCTTCTCGTCATTTGGCCATATTATCTATTTGTTGAGTCATGTTCAACTGACATCCACTTGTCACAATATGGAAGGGAGGCCCGAGGACTATGTTTTTAGATGCTTTTATTTGTTAATCAAAACTTCTTGGAGCAAATGATTCACATTATATGTTAGTGGTGAGAAGGATTTCATCCCCTCGAGTTCCTTAACTGCACCATTGTCACATCCCTGGTTAAAAACTCATGTAAAATATATAAATACCATGGATGATGGGACACATATTCCAAGCTGAATGTTGGGCAAGACATCCTAGGGGGTGTTCATTTGGTTGTTTATGGATAAGGCAATTGACAAAGGCAATGGCTAAGGCTTTGGAAAGGAAAAATGGAATTTTTGGCACATTTATTTATGAAAATAATGGAAATTAGGAGAAAAGGAAGGTGGAAAGTCATAGGTTTCATGTGAGGAGGAAAATGAAGGAAAATAATGGAAAATGAAGAAAATAGAGGCCTCATTAATAAAAAAGCTTCTAATGATCAGTTGACAAGCTCTTAGTCAGTGTAAGATCTTGGCTCAGGCTTGGTTAGTGTAAGCTTTTGATAGGTTTTGGTGAAGCTTTCTTCTATTCTCTCTCTCTCTCATACTCTTGGAGACTTTGAGTTTTCTTGGGGCACTCTTAGTGGGTGTGGCATACTTGGATTCTTTGAGCAAGAAGGCAAAGGAAGAGCAGGAAAGTGCAAGAGGACATCGTGATCAGCAACTACAATGAGATTTTCTTGTAGGTATCGAGTTGCATGTATGTTTTCCTCACTAGTTTCAACATGCATGGTACATGCATGTGGTTTCTTGGTTATGATCTATCAATGGCATGGAGGATTGCGTGGATTGACAGTGGATTGCCTAGCCTTGCCATTTCCTGGATAGCCATGGAGTTTGTGGGTTTATTTCCTTGTTGTGTTTTTTGGTTAGTTCTCATGTTTCATTAGCTTCGGTAGAGTTACTAGTTCCTCGAACCTTGGTTGGAAAAACACTCTGGAGCCCTTGTTGGCTTGAGTTACTAGTCCTAGAGCCTTGGTTGGACAAACGCTCTGGAGCCCACAGACAGTTTTGGGTTGAGTTACTAGTCCTAGAGCCTTGATTAGAACAGATGCTCTGGAGCCCTGGATGGCTGGGATAGAGATCGATTTGATGATGGTTTTGTGATCTTTGACCGTGAGATGGAACCACTGTTTGTTGGGTGGAGGTGGATGGCCTCTGGAAGCCCTGGATGAGTTTTTATTGATGTGTTCTATGAGATCCCATATTCATGCTTGGAATATGGCACGGGGGTGAATGGTTGAAGAGAGATTTGGCTCAGCCATTCTACGGTCGAGTGGAACATGGAAGTCCCATCGTGGGTTTGGATTTTACATCATTAATGAAAGGTTATTTCTCATTGTATTTCTAAGAACATTATACTAGATTATATGAGGTTTATATGGCGGTGAGTTCATTAGTATTTTTGTCCCTATTACGTTGGTTATGTATATTATTTATGACAAAATCTATGTATGGCTCTCATTCTGTTTTTACTTGTCATTGAATGATCAATGTATCTATGACCCAATGGATGGAATGGCAATTGATGTGTTGAGGCATCAATGGTTCTTATTGGTTCTCAACTAAGTATGAGACCCCTATTCTCAAAACGATTATTTACACCTGTAGATTACATATTCGTGATATGTTTGACGAAATGATTGTCATGGCTAGTAGGGGTCCATTCAAAGTCTTAAACAAGTATTTTCTTTAGCACTATCATTTCCATGTTATTTTACTATTCGGAAGAGGTGATTCAATTTTGGGTAGTGGCCTGGGCTCTAGGCTTGAAAAAGTGGCTCAAATCCTGGGGATGCTAGCATAGCACTAACTAAATGAGTCTCTAGACGCTAGCAGGCAGGCCTATGAGAGAGACTCTGGCTTTCTTGACATTGTCATGCCTATAGCATGAGAGCGATTGAGGCTTAAGTTGTCCAAAAGTTTAGTGGGACCCAAGTGCGAGCTATCTAAAGTGTTGGATTGGTTCCTGAGGGTCATGAAGCTGATGTTGAATGTGTGTATGGTGTGTTTCCGTCGGTTCCACTTCCTTAATGTAAATTAAGAGGTCGAATCATATCACAGTGGCCTCTCATCACATGTTTACCCTGGCTGGCCGATTGCTTGGGTAGATGTGGGAAGGCGGTGTTACAGAGTGGTATCAAAGCATGGTTCACCCCTCAGACTAGATGGGTGGTGTGTTGGTCATGCATTCATGTTGGTTTCATTTGTGTTCCTTATTTTTGTTGTCCATGTGCTTGTTGCATTTTCATGGTGTTGATCATGGTTGTGGTGATGTCGTCATGTGAAGGTTGATGTTGATGTTGTTAGGATGTGTCATCATGAGTGTATGGTTGTATATGCATTTGTTATGCACGTCTGTGTTCACATGTTATTAAGTGCACATGATGTGGTTGTTGTTGTCATGCATGAGGTCATGGTTTGTGTAGTTTCTATGGTCATGAATTGATGACTCGACTCTAGTTAGAATGATGTGTATATGGTTTTGTACTCATGTGTTATATGTCTACATGCAGTTGTTATGCATGAATTGTCTTGGTTATATTTATGCATGAATAGTAGGTCAAACATGCCTTGTGAAGTCATGGTATGCAATTTAGGTCATCAAGCTGGTATTGGTATGTTATGATGCTAATGTGTTGGTTGAGATAGAGCGCAGATCATCATAATGAGGTTGCAACATTGGACTTTGGGGTACGAGTAGATCATCATACATGTATTGTATGTTTGGCATGCAAGTATGTAAGTCAAAGATTGTTATATGCATTAGGTTTATATACATTAGGTTTGTGTACATGTCTTTTGATGTTATGGTTACATACATGATAGATAATAGTTTATTAGTATAGTCATAAACACAAGTGTCAGATAGTCAAGAATGATAGTAACATGTGGTTGTATGCATTGATATTGATGTTTTATGATAGTATTTATATTTGGAACATGTGGTTGACATGTGTGAGCAATTTCCGAAAACATGCGTGGTATTAGAATTACAAGGTGATAGTTGATGTGTTTACATAACTAATAGTTGGGTGATGTGGAAATGCATAGTAAGCCTCGATTGCAACAAGGTAAGAAAGGGTAAGAGGAATTGGACAAGAATTCCTTTGGCTATGTTTGGAAACCCTAATTCCAAATGAATGAGGGCTTTGCATAAAAGAAGTTTTCTTAACCTTGATTTTGTCTGACATTATGTGGATAGGTGCTATAGTCATGAACATATATTGGACATGTATGTCAGCTAGTTTCTAGTTAAGGATGGATTCGTCAAGGGTATTGGAGCCCCTTGAGAGATGGCATGGATGTGTTCAGTTACAAGGAAATGTTCTTCAGACAACAAGGTAAGGTAATTGGTGTATTGTTATGTTTAATTATGCACTACCAATTATGTGTTTATGGCAATATAATGCAGGAGATTGCATGGCAAAGAGACTACCATGAAATCTTAAAGGAGGCTATGATTGAGCTTTCCTTTGGAAGCACTATGAACCATGGGGATTGAGACATGGTGTCTGCTGTTAGTCTTATGCTTTTGGTATTTGTGATTTTCTTGCACTTGATTTGTAGTTTTATTATGTCTAGTGCATGATCATGCCACTTTTCTTATGATGTCATATTGCTATTGGTTTTCATGGTTTTATCTTGTTTTCTTCTTGTTCTTGCCTTTTATGTTTTGAGTCTCTGGAATTGAGAAATTTAATGGAGCTCAGGGAGAGTTGTGTAGTACCCAAAAGGTAATGTAAGATTCAGATGAAGCTTTGTGCATGAGTAAGTGTAGCGGAAGGTAAGACTATGACATTTGGTTGGACTAGCTAGGTTCATTGTGGTAAATGGACGGTGGTAGTACAACCATGAGAAAGGTAACTAGAAAAAGGTAAAGTAAATGGATCTGAGGTGTCAGATGCCTTCGCTATGTTGGGAACTATGGTTCTCAATGTCGTGCATGGTGTTCACAGATAAAGGGTGTTCTCTTAACCTTGACCTTATGATATTTGGTAATTATGTGTGATCATGATTGTGTTGATGTTTATATATGTATGTATATATGTATGTCACTGTTTGATAGGGTCATTAGAAATCATTCTTGTGGAGGAATGATTGCTTATGTCGGTGAATGATGTGAAGAGGTTTTGGGATACATCAGCGAAATGAAAGCAGTGTGGTCCGCGACGTGCTGGGACAAGCATTGATAAAACACTGGAAGAAAAGTTGCATGGTAAAGACAATGTGGTTTTGGATGTGCGGTATTATTGTTGTGCATATGTTGCATATGTGTTGTTGTGTGCATGCGGTGTTGTGCATATATAGTGTGTGTACATGTTGTTTATGCAATGTTATGTACAGGATGGTACATATAGTGTTGTGTGAATATTTCATATGCAGTGCTGGGTATAAATGGTGTTATGTGCATGTTGTATATGCAATGTTGTGTAGAGATGATACTATGTACATGTTGGATATGTAGTGTTATGTACATGTGGTGTTCCATGCATGTTTTATAGGTGTTGCTAGGTACATATGGTGTTGTGTTCATGATTGTACAAGTGGTGTTGTATGCATGTAGTGTTGTGTACATGCTGGACAAGTGGCACAATGTGTAGGTAGTGTTGTGTACATGTTATGCATGTGGTGTTGTGTATATGTAATTTCATGTACATATCGTGCATGTGGTACTATGTACATGTGGTATTGTGTACACATTGTTTAGGTGGTGCAGTGTACATATGGTGTTGTGTACACATTATGCAAGTGGTGATGTGTACATGTGATGTTATGCACACGTTATGCAAGTGGTGCATTGTACAGGTGGTACTGTGTACATGTTGTACATATTGTACTGGTGTACGTGTGGTATTATCTCCATGTCATACATGATGTGTTGCAGGCATGCGTACTATGTATTTGCATTATGTAGTCGTGGTATCATGACATGTGTATTCCTTATGTTGTACTTTGTGTAGTACATGTATTTTGTTGTGTTGTAAGCCAAGTGTAGGTACATGTATTATGTGGCGTTGTACATTAGGTATAGATGTATGAGTTGTGTTGTATGCATTTTGAGGTGCCACATGTTGTGTGCAGATGTTTTTTTTGTGATGTAAATTGTGTATGTATATGTGTTGTGTTGTGTTGTACACTGGGTGTAGGCATATGTATTGTGTTGTGTTGTACACTAGCTGTAGGTGTATGTGTTGTATGTCAGGTGTAGATGCATGTATTGCATGGTGTGGCATGTCATGTGTGGTTGTATTTGTGGGATGTACACTATGTGTGTGTGCATATAGTTGAGGAGAAGGTGTTGGGTGTTTTTTAGGTGCGGAAACTAATCCAGAGTGTGTACGAAATACAGGAAAAGGTGGAAACAAGGGATTGATTAAAGGATAAGTATCAATATTTTATTTCATTTTTATTATGCACGTGATTTATGATTCTGGTCTATGATGATTACATGTGATCTATGATTCTAGTTTATGATGGTTACATGTGATTTATGATTTTGATTTATGATGTTTGTGTTTCGAGCTAACCTGATGTGATATGTTATACATGATGATTTGATTAAATGTGTTAGTTTGAATCATAGTGAGAGGAACCGAACAAAATTTCAAATGTACCTTATTGACAAGTTACCAATGAGGTATGATTTGAAGTTATTTCAATTTATTTTGAATCTAATGGAAATTATGTGCTTGGTACAGGAATGCATGAACATGCCTGATTGGGTGGTTGAAATCGGTTGTAAGAATTAGCAATGTCAGCAAAAGGAATTGGAAAATGCAGTAGTATGCTGGTAAAGAACTTCAGGAGTAGGACCATTGTGGGACACTGGTACCCAATAGTGTCCATTGATTGCCATGAGCATGTTATGACCAATATGATGGTTTGAGGTAGGTATATGCCTTTGTTTTGTATCTTCCAATGTGAGGAAGCCTTGCCAAGGTATGGACTACTTCAGATGGGGTTGCCAACAATACTTGGAAGGTGAGTGTCTGCACGGAAGGGGATGACTAGATTTCCCGAGGGATTGTATAACAGAGAAGGCAAGGTTACAGATGGATATTTTTTGGTCATTAGCATAGCTAGATGGAATCAGATGCACATTGGGAGTGCCCCCTGGAACAATGAGTCGGTAACTGTTCACTAAGAAGATAAGTGGCACGGGATTGTAGTGCTGGACATTGGATGCATATTTGAATTTGCAGTGGATTATGGACTTCCTGGGAAGGAGGTGAATCCTGGTATTACTTTGAGGGTGGAGGTGTGAGCCTTTGGTTTCCCTTGTTATGGATGTAGGCATCATATACTTTTATTTGTTGGTTGAGATAATGTGCATATGTGTGTATTATTGTAAATATTGTATCGAGATGGATTTATAAAGCTCCATAGATAGTATGGTTATTTTTTGGTTGAAGCAAATGTGTATGTGTATATGTGGTTATTGTAAATATCGTAATGATCTATGTTATAAAACTCCAATAAATGATATGATTTTCATGTTTCAGCCGTGATCATTGTAAATACGACAATGAGCCGTGTTATAAAGCTCCATGGGCAGTGTGTATTATTTTCAGTAGTCTTGTTGATTATAGGTGTTATTGAACACCGATGACGGTGTTCCTCCAAGGGGGAGGTTTCTCTAACAACGATGGTTAAAATATCATGTAAAGTATATAAATACCACAGATGATGGGACATGTATTCCAAGCTGAATGTTGAGCAAGACATCCTAGGGGGTGTTCATTTGGTTGTTTATGGCTAAGGAAATTGGAAAAGGCAATGGCCAAGGATTTGGAAAGGCCAAATGGCATTTTTGGCACATTTATTTATGAAAATAATGAAATTATGAGAAAAGGAAGGTGAAAGGTCATAGGTTGCATGTGAGGAGGAAAATGAAGAAAATAAAGGCATCATTAATAAAAAGGCTTCTAAGGATCAGTTGGCAAGCTCTTAGTTAGTGTAATCTCTTGGCTCAGGCTTGGTTAGTGTAAGGTTTTGACAGGTTTTGGTGGAGCTTTCTTCTATTCTGTCTCTCTCTCGTACTCTTGGTGATTTTTTTTTTTGTATGATTAGTTTTGTTGTGCTAATAACAATTACATATTTATAAACATGTGCTTGCTTATTGCTCCTTGTGCTAAGGTTTCATTAGTTGTTTGTGCATACAATCAGTTAAATTTCCTTAAGTTTTAAAAGACATTCATGAGAAAAATAGCTTTAAAAAGAAATACTGAACAACAAACATGTACAGTGTAGCAACCCATCAAAGAGACACATTAACATAGTGTTTTGATGAAGGAGTTCACCCCGCCTAGGCTACATCTCCTTGGTCCAACTTCCATGGCTTGGGCCTCTGTATTAGCTCAACGTGGAAAAAATTCTATTTACAAAGCTCTATGGCTCTTGATTCCTGCACCAATGTGTTCATAATGTCCAAATGATCAAAGAACACCTCTTTCTGATCTCCATTTGATCAAAAATTGCTCAAGATATGTTTCATTCAATTTTTCCCTAGGAAACCCTACTAAAACTGGAGAGGACTCTAGTTAGCACCGCCAAAACTGGTAGTCCCACCGAATTTGTCTCACCTCCAAAACTGCCACCATCTTAAATTTGGATTAATTAAGGCTAAAACGAGATTAGCGGCGTTAAGCGTGCTTGTATGTTTAACGTTGGCCCTTGGTTTTAAAATGTGGTCGTATGGAGAGGGGGCTGGCCTGCAGGGCTAGCTTCCTCCTCTCCCATCGTCAACTTCACTATCAGCATAAACATATGTTTGTGGTTACGGTTTTCAAGGTCCGCCATTGGCTCAGTTGGTATGCAATGGAGTTTGGGAGGGGGAGATCACGGGTTCAACTCGTTGTCCACCCATCCCTTAATACATTTTTACTGCCCAATTAAAAAATTTCCCATACAATATTTCAATGCCCATACAATATAGTTCAGACTTTGGACTTTGATATAATGCGCCATTCAACATATATGCGGATTTTGAATATAGTTTGGAATATATAATATATATAATTATAATTATAATATAATATATGATAATAAAATCACACACACACACACACACACACACACACACACATATATAGATATTAAAAACGATTTCCACATAATATTCATAATGAACCCATCATTCCACCTTGGATGACATTGGGCAATTTCACCTTCACACAACCAAACTAGCGAATCCTTAAGTGCCACTTGCCACAACCTCATTGGGAAAAACCTGAAGAAGATTCCCATCATGCTGACTGTACTACCATGTTCTGCAATTTTTTTAGTTGTCTAAGAAATCGAACAATAGGCCTTTTCTCCTTCATTCGGACTCGATTTTCAGTGAAATGAATTGTGTTGCGATTGTCTTGATGGGATGGAAACATTCATATAGGTTTCGAGCCAATATGAGAACTTTGATTTTTTGAGCTAAATATTGAGCACTTGATCATTCCTCCCCACTAGAAGCCTTTTGGACCCCAAAAAGATACTATCAATTATTCAACAGGTGAGGGTACAACTCCCTCACCTTCTCGATCTGCAACCATTTGGCTTGAGAAGGCTTTTTTCCCTTGAGTCCCACTCTAAGGTATTCAACAACCCCTCTCTTTGAAGTCCTGGTTCTCTTGTCAAGAATGAGATCTTACTGAAGCTCATCTAGATATTCTGGTGAGAAATCATATATTGATGACAGCTAAACATGCTCTCCTTGATCATTAATCAAAGGAGGCTTAAACAATCTCAAATTCTCAAAATTAACAACAAAGTATATTTGCATATAAGGAGGGAAATCAAGATTAAATGCATTGTTACCTATCTTTTCCAGAATTTTGAAAGGACCATAACGGGTTGGCTTGAGCTTTTTACCTTCCCCTTGAAGTCTCTCTTTGCTAATATATAACCATAATTCATTGCCAACTTGAAATTTGTGATCAACCCGGTGTTTGTCATTCCTTGCCTTGTAGCTGCTTTGACTTTTCTCAAGCTGTTCTTGCATTGTATGATGTATCATCTAAATTTTATCTATGAACTTCCTTGCCTTATTGATGTCACTATTACCGTCGATGGAAACATTTTTCTCAAAGATGAAGTCCAATGGCGATCTTGGCAAGTACCCATAACATGCCTCAAATGGCGATGTGTTTGTGAAAGAATGCTTTTCCCTGTTGTATGCATGTTGTATGTAGTGCAACTATCCATCCCACAACTTGGGATGTTTGTTGCAATATCCTCTAAGAAGATGAATAACTATTCTATTGACCACCTCAGTTTTTCCATCTATTTGTGGATGAAATTTTGTGCTCTTCTTCAACTTTGTGTCCATCATGTCCCATAAATTTGACCAAAATTCCCAAGAAACCGAGAATCTCGATTAGTTACAATAGAAATAGGAAGACCAAAATGAACCCAAATGTTTTGGAAGAAAAGATGAGTTGTTTGTTCAACTATAATTTTCTTTTTACATGGTGTTAGTATGCACATTTTGCTGAACCTGTCTACAACTACATACAAGTAACCATGACATTTCCTTGACAATGGAAGACCTCCTACAAAATCCATTGAGATACTCTCCCATGGATGTGCAGGTACCAGAAGTGGAGCGTATAAACCAAGGTTCCTATTGCTAGGCTTACTTGTAGCACATAAAGAAAATCCTCTTATGAAACGAGAAACATTATCGAACATGCGTGGCCAATAAAAATACCTTTGAAGATTCACTATTGTCTTGCCTACACCGAAGTGTCCAACAATCAATGAAGTGTGCACCTCCCTTATGATATTGTTTCTTTCTTCCTATGGAATACACAACTTGCCCAGGTGATGCAACAAGCTTTTAAGTACATGATAATCCAACTCTTCAATTTGGTTTCCTTGACTCAAGCTTTCATATACTTAGAAAATTATATATTACAGAGAAATGGAACACATAAAATATATTGCAGAAATATAAACATAGAACATGCATAAAACAAGAGAGACACAGATATACGTGGTTCACCCAATTTGGGCTACGACCACAGAGAAATAATCAGTCCTTCCTTTTATAATATCCAACAAAATGAAGAGATACAACCTACAATGTATCCATTGTAATTCCCTCTTCGTTCTCAACCTCCTTTATCTTCCTCTCTCAAAATACATCTCTACATAGACGCAATACAATTCCCTCATATATAGCGAGGGGTTTCCTTCTAGGGAAAAAACCCTAAATTAAACATAACTTCTACCATCAGATCTTCGCCTAACGAACAACCCAGATTGACTACGAAATTACAACATTTTACAAGGAAATTTTACATCTATTTGTAGCTTCAGGGGAGCTGCCCCCAATCCCCTGCCAAGGGGGCTCCCAAAGATCGCAATCGCCCCCCTAGACCCCCCTTGCAGCATACATTTTACGGCTGGCATTTCCGCCACATTATGAACTGGGGTCCAATGTGGCGATACCTCTAAATAAAGAAGATAATCAGGCTCCACACCCAACAATATCCCACTTGGAGACTGATTATAGAAACTCCACCACTGCTTCATTTGCTGGAAAATGACTCCACTTTGGACCTAGTTGTTTCTCATCTTCTTCATCATACTTGAAGACCAATTGAAACTGAGAAGAATCTTATTTTCTCCCTGGTTACAACTTTTGCTAACATATCTGTAGGATTCTGGCTAGTGTGTATCTTTTACAGCTTCAACTGTCCATCTTCCAATGATGACCATATGAAATGGTACTTGAGCTATATATGTTTAGTCTTGGAATGAAATGTAGAGTTCTTTGCAAGATTTATGGCACTCCGGCTGTCATTGTATAACCTGCCCAACTCCTGCTTCTTACCCAATTCATCTAGAAACCTTTGTAACCAAATCATTTCTTTACTAGCCTCTATAGGAGAAACATACTCTGCTTCCGTTGTTGAGAGTCGAGCAACACTTTGCAGTTTTGAGACCCAAATGACATTTTTCCACCTAAAGTAAACACATACCCTGTGGTTCGCCTCCTGTTATCTCTATCACCCACCATATCTACATCAACATATTCCTGTAGAGCAATGTTTGAACCACCAAAGTGTAATTCTTGATTTGTGGTACCTCTCAAATACTTGAGAATCCACTTCACTATTGTCCAATGTTATTTTCCTGGATTGTTCATGTACCTTCTTAGAACTCCCACTGCATGTGCAATATCAGGCCTTGCGCAGACCATTGCATACATTAAGCTTCCAACTATTGATGCATATGGAACTTTAGACATATAATCCATTTCTTCCTAAGTCTTGGGACACGTTTCCTTACTTAGTTTGAAATGGCTAGCCAAAGGTATCCTAACTGGTTTTGCATCCTGCATATTAAACCTTTTCAACACCTTTTGTATGTACTCACTTTGAGACAATGTTAATTTGTGATTCTTCCTATCTCTAGTTATTCACATACCAAGGATTTGTTTTGCAGAACCCAAATCCTTCATTGCAAATGAGTTTGCCAATTTTCTTTTGAGCACATTTATTTCCTGCATGTTAGAACCTGCAACAAGCATGTCATCTACATACAATAACAATATAATATAGTTGCCATCATTTTTCCTTTTGAGATAAACACAATGATTAGAGTGACATCTAATATAACCTTGTTCAGACATAAACCTGTCAAATTTTAGATACCACTGCCTTAGAGCCTGTTTTAAGCCATACACGCTCTTCTTCAACCTGCACACTAGTTTCTCCTTCCCTTTTACCTCATATCCTTGTGGCTGTTGCATATATATCTCTTCCTCCAAATAGTTATTATTGAAGTCATTTTAACAACAGGAGAAAATATCTCATCAAAGTCTATACCCTTTTTATGTGCAAACCCCTTCAACACAAGTCTAGCTTTATACCTTTTTCTACCTCCATATTCTTCCGTCAACCTATAAACCCATTTATTCTCCAATGTTGTTTTACTTGTAGGCAACCTAACTAATTCCCAAGTCTGGTTATGTGCTAAGGAGTCCATCTCTTCTTTCATTGCTTGCTCCCACTTCTTCCTAGTTTCTACCTGCACTGCTTCTTCATAACATTCTGGTTCACCGGAATCAGTCAACAATACATAATATAATGAAGGAGAGTAACGTTTAGGGGGTCTAATCCTAGTAGATATTCTAACACCACTTTCAAGTGTTTGAGGTGCTTTTTTTTTGTTGTGGTTGTTGTTGTTGTTCTGGTTGTTGATCATTATGATTTTCAAGCACCATTGCTTTTTATGTGATCTCATCAAGCACTGTGTATTCTCTGTTTTATTTTTCCTGTTTCTTTTCCTACAACTGATCCTTATACAAAACCTTTTCATTGAATATGACATCTCTTCTTCTAATGATTTTGTGTTTTTCATAATCATAAAAGCGATAACCAAAATCATTAACACCATATCCAATAGAGGTACATTTCTTTCATTTTGCCTCAAGCCTTGTTCTATTTTCTTTATTAATGTGGACAAAGGCTTCACAACCAAAAGTCTTTAAAAGTGAGTAATTTACCTCTTTACCTGTCCATGCCTCCTTTGGAATACCACCATCCAAGGAACTTGAAGGCCCTTTGTTTATTAGATAAACAACGGTATCTACAACATCTACCCAAAATTGTAAAGGAAATCCTGCATGCAATTTCATGCACCTTGCATGCTCCATGATTGTCTTGTTCATCCTTTCTGACACACCAATTTCTTGTGGTGTTCCTAGAACTGTCTTCTCTCTACAATTTCCATTCTCTGAACAGTACCTATCAAACTCTTTGCTGCAATATTCATCTCCATTGTTTGATCTGAGACACTTCAACCTTTTTCCTGTCTCATTTTCAACCAAAGCTTTCCATTTCTTGAAAGTATCAAATACATTAGATTTATTTTGAATACAACAAATCCAGGTTTTTCTGGTTGCATCATCAATAAAAGTAACACAATAATGAGAGCCACCAAGAGATGATACTTGAGAAGGTCCCCATACATCTGTATGCACAAGCTGTAATTTTTCGCTCTTCTTTTCTTTCCCAACTCTGAGGAATTTGACTCTCTTATGTTATCCATAAACACAATTCTCACAAAATTTTAAATCGACATGCTTCAAACCTGGCAACAAATTTCTTGAGTGAAGAATCTGCATCCCCTTCTAACTCATGTGCCCGAGCCTATGATGCCACAATGTCGTATCTTCTCCTATAGAGGTTAAAGAATTAACAAAATTAGAAATACCATTGCATAAATACAATGTACCAACCTTTTCTCATTTCGTTATTACGATGGTTCCTTTAGTGACCTTCCAGTTTTTATCTATAAAAGTAGTTACACAACCTTCACCTCCCAACTACCCTATTGAAATTAGATTTTTCTTCAAATATAGAATACGGATTACCTCCTTCAATAGCCATTGATTTCCATTTTGTTGTTTTATGAACACTATACCCATTCTAATGATTTTACAGGTTTTATCATCACCCAATCGACCCTGTCAAAAATCTCCTTGAACATAATCATGAAAATGTTTTCTATCAGGTGTGGCATGGAATGAGGCCCCTGAATCTACCACCTACGCATCAATAATATTTTCTAATGAAAGAATCAAAGCATCTTGCAACACATCACCTATCACATTCACTTCATGATTGTTTTCTTGTTGCGTGTCTCCTTCTTTTCCCTTCCGAGACTTGCAGTCTTTCTTGAGGTGTCCTTTCTTCCTGCATTTCTAGCACACTATCCCCAATATGGACTTGGATCTTCCTTTCCTTGACTTACTGCAATATCCTGGGCTCTTTCCTCTTTCCATTTTTCTTCCCCTAGTCTCTGCAGTTAAAGCATTACCTAATGTCTCACCGGAGCTTTTCCATCGCATTTCGTCGCTAAGGATTGCACCACAACATCATCAAACTTTAAAGTACTAGATCCAGAGACAGAGTTACTAATGGCCATAACTAAACCATTCCAACTTTATGGAAATGAGCACATAAATAACAGAGCCCTAACTTCATCATCAAAAGTTACCCCTACAAAACTTAACTGACTGGTAATTGTATTAAATTCATTTAAATCATCAGCAACAGATCCACTTTGTGACATCTTCATATTAAATAAATGCTTCATGAGAAATACCTTATTTGAGGCCAAGGGTTTTTCATATAGTTTGTCCAATGCTAACATTAAACCCTCCGTTGTCGTTTTCTTTGAAATATTAAAGGCTACTGATGTGACTAGGAAAAGTCGTATTGTTCCAAGTGCCTTTCTGTCGAGAATATCCCATTCCGTGTCTGTCATACTTCTTGTCTTCTTTGTATTTCCGCTCAATGGTAGGTACAAATCTTTTTGATACAGATAATCTTCCATCTGCATCTTCCATAGCTGGTAGTTTTGGCTATTAAATTTTTTTACCCCAAACCTACCATCTTCTGCCATTGCTCCCACTTGAACCAGGAACCTTTCTCTCCTGCGAGTTTATTAGCCAAATAGACCTTCGGCTCTGATACCAGTTGTTAGAAAATTATATATTACAGAGCAATGGAACACATAAAATATATTGCAGAAATATAAACACAGAACATGCATAAAACAAGAGAGACACAAATAAACGTGGTTCACCCAATTTGGGCTATGTCCATGGAGAAACAGTCACTCCTTCCTTTTCTATTATCCAACAAAATGAAGAGATACAACCTACAACAAATCCGTTGTAATTCCCTCTTCGCTCTCAATCTCCTCTCTCTTCCTCACTCAGAATACAGATCTACATAGACACAATACAATTCCCTCATATATAGTGAGGGGTTGTCTTCTAGGGAAAAAAATCCTAAATTAAAAATAACTTCTATCGACAGATCTCCACCTAATGAACAACCCAGATTGACTACGAACTTACAACATTTTACAAGGCAATTTTACATCTATTTTTAGCTTCGGGGGTGCTGCCCCCGATCCCCCGCTAGGGGGGCTCCCAAAGATCACAGTCACCCCCCCGGATCCCCCTTGCAATGTACATTTTACGGGCGGTGTTGTTGCCACCTTACGAACTGGGGTCCAATGTGGCGATACCTCTAAATAAAGAAGATAATCAGGCTCTACACCCAACATATACTTCTTTAAAGTCACTATCATTTGCATATTGTTCTATGTAACTTTGATGCAAAATATAATTATGCTTGAGTATAATAGATGAATTTATGATAGGCCTTGAAAGAATATCATCTACCTTATTGTAAATTCCCTTTTTATACCTGATAACCAAATGAAATTGTTGTAGAAAACCCATCCATCTGAAATGTTGTGACTGTTGCAACTTTGACTGTGATTGTAAATACTGCAATGGTTGATGGTCGGTTTGGATGATGGTCTCCTTCCCCATCAGATAGTTCTTCCATTTCTTAACACTTTGTACCAATGCATAAAGTTCTTTGTCATATGTGGTATAGTTAGTTACAACTCCATTAAAGATTTCAGAATGAAATGAAATGGGCTTACCATGCTGCAATAGAACTGCGCCCATGGCATAATTTCTTGCATCCGCTTGAATTTCGAATGGCTATCTAAGATCCAGAAGTGCTAATACCAGTGTTGAACTTATCTTTTGCTTCAAAGCATAAAATTCTTTCTGTTGTACATCTCCCCAATGGAAGACTTTCTTGGCACTTGTTAATGCATGTAATGGAGTTGCAATGGAAGAAAAGTTAGCAATAAACTTTCTCTAATATTGTGCTGCCCCTAAAAAGCTTCTTACATCTGTAACTATATTAGGCTTGGGCCAATTCAGAATGACCTCAACCTTAGAGGGGTTTATCTTCAGCTCACCTCCTCCAACAATTTGTCCCAAATACACTAAGGAAGTCTTGCCAAATTCACACTTCGACATCTCTAAAAATAATTGTTCCTTACTCAAGACATCAAGTACTTTGTTTACATGCATGACATGTTCATCTCTTGAATTGTTGAATATAAGGATATCATCTAAGTAGACAATGACAAAATAATCTAGAAATGGTCTCAATACATCATTCATTACCCTCATCAAAGTAGCTGGAGAATTTGTAAGACCGAAAGGCATAACAAGCCACTCAAACAATCCTTGTTTAGTTTTAAATGCAATTTTCCAAATGTCTTCTTCAGCTATCCTAACTTAACGATAACCACTTCATAAGTCTAACTTAGTGAAATACTTTGAATACCTCAACTGATCAAGCAAATCATTGATTCTTGGGAGTGGGTAATGATTCTTTACCGTGATTTTGTTCAGTGCACAGAAATTTGTACACATGCACCAAGTTCCATCCTTCTTTGGCACCAAGACAATGGGAAAACCACATGGCGAAGTAGATGGGCGGGCGTATGATACCTTTGCTCAGAAATCCTTGAATTTTCTTTTTGATTTCCATAATCTCCATAATAGACATGCAATACATGCCAATTTTTGGAAGTGGAACATTCTTTTGCAACTGAATCTGATGCTGAATTCCCCTTTTGGGAGGTAACCCCTTTGGTTCCAGAAACATCTCACCATGCTTGCTTATCACATCAAACAAATCAGATTTCAATTTATCATCACAAACTTCAAAAGATTCATAATCAATATCATTATTTTTCTTAATCATGAGAAGCACAAAATTTTTACTTGCATTTACTAGTCTCTTCATTTTCCCTGCATTAACCAAAGAAATGTTCAGCTTTTTGTGATGGGCTATCACTATGTACTCCACCCCATTCTTGAGCAATATGTATTTGTTGTCATGGCGATAAAAGACTGTTTTTCTATCATACAAATAAGGACTACCCAAAATGATTCCTGAGATGTTGAGTGGAACTACATCTAACTCAACTTCATAAATGAACTTTTCAGTATTGGCGAACTTGAATAAACGCTTCCTTGTAACCTGTAAGTTTGCATTGTTTACTATCCAACCCAATGGATATGGCTTATGATGAGGTATAGTTTCAAGGTTTAGTTTTTTAACCAAGTCTTTTGAAATCAAGCTTGATTGTGACCCACTATCAAATACTGCATCAATCTTTGTATGATTTGAAATCACTCTAACTTGAAACAACTCTATTCTTGACTCTTTAGTTGGAGTGTTTTTTTGACTATGTGATGAACTAGTGCTTGCACAATTTATTTTCCTTTTGTCACCATGGTTGAAATATTGGTCTCATCACCAGAATCTGAACCAAGGTCATGTTGTGTGGTAGTGGTCGTCTTTTGTTTCCCTTATTGTTTTGTTTCTTATGCCTTAATTCGGGATGCAATTTTCAGCAGTGGGGTTCATCATGCCCCTCTTTGGAATAGTGTTTGCATTTTATTTTCTCCCCTTCTTTCTTCACACTTGCATTCTTCTTTCCCTTCCATTTTCCACTCTTTTCTTCCTCCTTACCCTTGAATGGCTTCCTCTTACTACCCTCTTCTTGAATGTTCTTTCCTCTAGATTCAAGGTGCATGGCTTGCACACATACTTCATCTAAATTGTTTGGATTAAACATAAGGATAGTATGTTTAATCCCTTCTCCTTTATGCAACTTTAACCCTGTAAGCATCACAATTTTGCAACCATTAAAACCCTAATTGCATAAACTCAAGCAATCAAGAAATTCAACTTGCTCTGATACCATCTTGATTTGTTTTTGTATGATTGGTTTTTTTGTGCTAATAATTATTATAGGTTTATAAATATGTGCTTTCTTATTTCTCCTTGTGCTGAGCTTTCATTAGTTGTTTGTGCATACAATCAATTAAATTTCCTTAAGTTTTAAAAGACATTCATGAGCAAAATAGCTTCAAAAAGAAATATTGAACAACAAACATGTATAGTGTAGCAAACCATCAAAGAGACACATTAACACAGTGTTTTGATGAAGGAGTTCACCCCTCCTGGGCTACATCTCCTTGGTCCAACTTCCATGGCTTGGGCCTTTGTATTAGCTCAGTGTGGAAAAAATGATGTTTACGAATCTCTATGGCTCTTGCTACCTACACCAATGTGTTCATAATTTCGAAATTAGCCAAGAACACCTCTTTTTGAGCTCCATTTGGTTGAAAATTTCTCAAGATATGCTTCATTCAAATTTTCCCTAGGAAACCCTGCTAAAACTGGAGAAGACTCCAGTTAGCACAGCCAAAACTGGAAGTGCCTTCGAATTTGGTGTGCCTCTAAAAATGCCGCCATCTTAAATTTGGATTAATTAAGGCTAAAATGGGATTAGCGGCGCTAAGCGCGCTTATCCATTTAGCGTTGTTCCTTGGTTTTAAAACGTGGTCATATGGAGAGGGGGCTACCTCCCTCCTCTCCTGTTGTCGGCTTCGCTATCGGCATAAATATATGTTTGTGGTTACAATTTTCAAGGTTTGTCGCTGGCTCAGTTGGTATGCAATGGGGTTTGGGAGGGGGAGGTCACAGGTTTGACTCGCCCTCCGCCCATCCCTTAATACATTTTTACTGCCCAATTAAAATATTGCCTATACAATATTTCAATGCCTATACAATATAGTTTGGACTTTGGACTTTGATATAATGCACTATTCAACATATATGCGGATTTTGAATATAGCTTAGCATATATATATATATATATAATAATAATAATAATAAAAATCGTATAAAATAATAATAATATATATAAACAATTTCCACATAATATTCACCATGAACCCATATTTCTACCTTGGAGGACATTGGGCAATTTCACCTTCACACAACCAAACTGGTGAATCCTGAAGTGACACTTGTGATAACCTCATTGGGAAAAAACTGAAGAAGATTCCCATCATGCTGACTGTACTGCCATGTCATCATTATGTCATGTTCTGTAATTTTTTCAGCTGTTTAGGAAAGCAAACATCAGGCCTTTTCTCCTTCATCCAGACTTGGTTTTCAGTGAAACAAATTGTGTTGTGATTGTCTTAAAGAGAAGAACACGTTCGTATAGGTTTCGAGCGAATCTGAGAACTTTGATTTTTTGAGCTAAATACTGAGCACCTGATCACTTGGAGACTTAGATATTTCTTGGGGCACTCTTGGTGGGTGTGGCATACTTGGATTCTTGGAGCAAGAAGGAAAAGGAAGAGCAAGAAATCACAAGAGGACATCGGGATCAATAGCTACATCGGAATTTGCTTGTAGGTACAGAGTTGCATGTATGTTTTCCTCACTAGTCTCGACATGCATGTTGTTTCTTGGTTATGATCTATCATTGGAATGGAGAATTGCCTGGATTGGTAGTGGATTGCTTAGCCTTGCCATTTTCTAAATAGCCATGGAGTTTGTGGGTTTATTTCTTTATTGTGTTTTTTGGTTGGTTCTCATGTTTCCTTAGCTTGGGTTGAGTTACTAGTTCCTAAAGCCTTGGTTGGAAAAATGCTCTAGAGCCCTATAACAGCTTGGGCTGAGTTACTAGTCTTGTAGCCTTAGTTGGAAAAATGCTCTGGAGCCCTTGGTGGGTTGAGTTACTAGTCCTAGAGCCTTGGTTGGACAAACACTCTTGAGCCCAGAGGCAGCGTGGGTTGAGTTACTGGTCCTAGAGCCTTGGTTGGAACAAATGCTCTGGAGCCATGGATGGCTGGAGTAGAGACCGATCTGATGATGGTTTTATGATGTTCGACCATGAAGTGGAATAACTATTTGATGGGTTGAGGTGGATGGTCTGTGGAAGCCCTGATTGAGTTTCGATTGATGTGTTTTATGAGATCCCACATTCATGCTTGGAATATGGCACAAGGGTGAATGGTTGAAGAGAGACTTGGCTCAACCATTCTACAGTCGGGTGGAATGTGTAAGTCCCATCCCAGGATGGATTTTGCATCATCAATAAGAGTTTATTTCTCCTTGTATTTCTATGAGCATTATACTATATTATACGAGGTTTATATGGCGGTGAGTTCATTGGTATTTCTACCCCTAATATGTTGATTATGTATATGCTTTATGACAGTAGCTATGTATGGCTCTAATCATGTTTTTACTTGTAATTGAATGAGCATTATATCTATGGACTAATGGATGGAATGGAAGTTAATGTGTTGAGGCATCAATGCTTCATGGTGAATCTCAGATAAGTATGAGACCCCTATGCTGAGATCTATTCTTTACACCTCTAGATTACATATTCATGATATGTTTGAAGAAATGCCTGTCATGGCTAGTAGGGGTCCAGGAAAGGCCTTAAACAAGTATTTTCTTTATTACTATCATTTCCATGTTGTTTTACTAATATGAATAAATAGTTCAATTCTTAGCAGTGACCTGGGCTCTGGGCCTGAAAAAGTGGCTAAAATCCCGAGGACGCTGGCATAGCACTAACTAAATGATTCTCTAGATGCTGGTAGGCAATATTGTGAGAGCGAATCTAGGTTTTTGGATGATTTCATGACTATCGCTTGAGAGTGATTGAGGCTTAAGTTGTCCAAAATCTGAGTGGGACCCAAGGACAAGCTGACTAAAGTGTTGGATTGGTTGCTTAGGGTTCTGAAGCTGATGTTGAATTTTTGTATTGTCCATTTCTATTGATTCCACTTCCTTAACATGACTTAGGAGGTTGAATCATATCATAGTGGCCTCTCGTCGCATGTTTACCCCAACTGGCCATTTGCTTGGGTAGATGTGGGAGGAGGGTGTTACAACCACTATCAAACAGGGAACCCTCGCAAACATTTTCATTGGAAGACCCATAACATGACATAAAAGTTATCGTCTCCTCACAGAGAAGACTCCATCTAACGCTTTTTGTTAGCAGGCCCACAACTTAACATGAGTTATAGTTAAACTTGGTGTGGCACAATAGACTTCAGTTGATTTGTGATTTCCCATCTCGTGGGTTATATCAACCATGAATCCCTTCTAAAATCTTCTCCAAACAAAACCATTCATGACGTGACATGAATTAAATCGTCTGAGAACATGAAAAATCCCATTTGTAAGAACCTGTCAATCGCAGGACCACGTCATTTCCAGTACTTCCAACAAAAAATCAACGACGCGCTACCAAATTATACTTTAAATAACACAAACATTTGTTGTATCGTGCCTTTCATCTGTTGAAGGAACCGTGAGCCTTAGAACTCTACCATAATTTAAACCTTCGTAACATTCAACCACTTGGGAGTTTTTCAAAGTGTCTTACACCATTGGAAAATTCTCTTAGAGGATTGTCTAACTAACCAATTTGCAAGGGAACTTGAGATAATATACTATAGCCAAAATTCCCTCGAAGATAGGATCTCAAATCAATAGTTTTCAAACACCAAATACACATTAATAATAATGATTTGACATCAATGACAATTGTCTTCCTACTCAACAATCTCTAACAAACCCCCCCTGAGCTTGACACTCCTTAACATCAATGACTACTCCTTTGACATCAATGACAACACTTTACTCAATAAGAAATTGAATGTAAAAGAATCTTATAATTTCACTTTTGTAGTATGAGCTAGCTATGGAATTCCTCCATATTTCAATTTGTACTTTGAATAAACTATTTGAACATCCCTATTAACTATTATTTCAACATTAAATTCATACATAGAGAGAGAGAGAGAGAGGTTGTTATGAAACCAACTCAAGAAAAGATAGAAAAGATAGATCAACGCCTTAGAATTCAGCCTCTTCGAGAAGGCAACCTCCTTTACATTACATAAATGAACAATTCTTGGATGATACAAATGAAAAGACCTCCTTTCTATATATAGGAGTCCAAGGGGTCATAACATAATCAGAGCCAACATAACAATAATAATGTAAGGGCACAATAATAACAATAGTGGGCTTCTATGGGGCACAATAGTAACAATATGGGCACTACATGGGTACATCAATATGATGCAGAAGTATCTAGACCCGGCCCGCAATGTGATGGAATGGTCACATGTTGTGACTAAACAAAGCGAAATTCATTGACTGTTTGGACGAATTCGATTTTACTGAGGAGGATAAACTTCTCAAATAAGTTTGTTATTGTAATAAATGAGAATTGTCTTATTTTAGATTAGTGATAAGATTGTTTGTATAGATGTGTTGAGAAGCTAGGAAATAGCAGATTTCTGCTACTATTCCTAGAAACAGAAGATTGCATTGATGGAAAGGTTTTTTATATATAGAACGAGTGGAGTTAGAGTAGATTAGAGGGTAAATTTCGATAGGTAGATTTGTTATAGAACTAGAGAGTTAGTGTGAATTTTTGGGTGGAGAGAAGGCTCGGATTATGTGTGAGAATTGTTTTTAATAACAGAGGCCATTCCAGGTATGACTAGGAAAAGGTGAGACTCTGTTTTGTTTTCTTTTTGAATAACATAATTACAGTTGTGGTTTGTGCATAGTCGCATGACCAATTTTGAAGGCTTGAACTTTATTGATCTGCGTAATGGATTGAAATAAATATGATTCTGTGTGGTGTCAAATTAACTGTATGTAGTGTTGTTTTAATGAATTTCGGATATTAGCGGAGTTTGTTGAAAACTTGGATCATCGAATTAAATTGGCAGAGATTATTCCATTTGATAGATCGTTGATTCCTTTTCGTGAGGTAATTCAAAGGAGGAAGGATTGTGTTATTAAATGCTGTGAGAATTCAAGTCAATTTACAGGAGATTGTGTGATCTCAGTTCAGATATGGCGTTCTGGATAAAACGCTGTTGTCTTCCCTTAATCTTTGATTGAACCTTTGAAGCGGGTTTCGAATAATATGAGGGTTGATTTTATGTGTTATCAGCCATGACCATAACATACCTTAACATATATCAATGAGCCGATTGTAAAGTTTTATACACTGGTTTGGGAAATTGCATTGGGCCTGGAATCTCACATCGGAACAACTGTAAAACGACATAAATGATAGCACAATATTGGTTGCGATAGCAAATTGTATCATATCGCATTTGTGTTGTGATAATGGTCGACAGTTTTGGCAACAAAGGATATCGGTGTAGATTTAAATTGGAGCACAGTAGAGTGCAGAGGTAGTGACATCGCGTTGGAACGATTGAATATCAACATTGGGATAGCGATCACGGATTTGGTATTGCATCGGTGTTGGAATGTTATATTAAACCTTGAGTGATGTGGAATCAGGTCCGGGGAGTTCGGGCGATAATCAATCACATTTTAAATTTCGACTGCCGATTGTTGTAAATGCTAATCTCTCATTTCCGATTGAATCGGATCGGGCTCTAGGGAATGTATTGAATCGGAAATCCGATGATAATAGAAAAAGGGAAATGTATATTTCCGACTGCGATTTGTGTTTGATTGTTTTGTGGCGTAGGTTTTTTTTGTAATGATTGTAATGGTTATAAGTTGCAGATTGGGGATCGCTGATTGATATATCGGTGTATGACCAGAGTTTGGAGCAGTGAAAGGGAAATCGATCCGAATCATTGGATCAGTGATTTGGTTTTGTGAATTGATGTCTTTGACAGGGCCGTAGTGATTCATAGACAGGAACCTTGAAGACATGGATTTGAGCGCAAGGATATTCATAACGCTCTGTTTGTAAGAGTGTTCAACCCGATTTATGAATTAAGCTAAGGATCGATCAGATCTGTGGAGCGAGAGGATACATGGGTTGTATTGCTTGATAAGGCATTAATGCTTTTTGAATGTTTTTATAAAAGGTGTTGGTTCAGATGTTGAAAGAGTAAATCTACGGGTCCTGCATGATAAATTGAATAAGATAAAATATAAGGGCGTTGACAATAGTGAAATTCATATTTGGGTATTGGCAAATATGCTATGGCATTCGATTAAGGAGTGTCGATTGCGAGTTGTAGTTTGAACCTTAAGTTTTAAATAAAAACTTCCGCATGATAGAGACAGTGGGTGAATTTTTAATTTTGATGTTGAGATGCAAGTGAATTTGCATGGTAGACTAAAGGTTCTTACTATTGCAGGTTGACCCTGCGTCATTTTGGTATCAGAGCTTGGCTTTGTTGAAATTGAATAAGTTTGTTTTTCTGAATGAAGTTTAGTACCAGATAACAGGGGACGACATAAGAAAGAGTGAAGACTGCAGCAATATAAATCAAGAGAAGCTGTGAGAGAAGAACCAGATGCGTTCTTAAAAGCAAGAAGTGGCAGTGAATCTGTAGAATCCAACAAGAGATTGGACATAGAGGACAATTGAAGTGTCTTGGAAAGAAAGAGTGAGAGATTGCAGAAGCCTAGAGGGAGTAAAGGTGTTGCTTAGGAAAAGATTCCAGATAGGGGATCGTGCTTACCAAAAGACTGAGTGAGGAGAGCTTAGTGAGGTAAGATTGCAGTAAGGAGTACTTACTGTTGCAGAGGCTCATTGCAGAGGTGCGAGGAGCACATGGAAAGAGAGGAGTAGAAAATGACTATAGATAGTCATAGCAGAAGTTCACAAAGAAGCCACAGCAGAAGGGAAGATGCCAAAGCAAATGGCATGAGGATGAGTCAAGAAGAATTTGACAGAGAGAAAGCTGAGATAGATTTCCAGATTGGAATATTGATGAAGATGCTGCAGAAAAGTGGTTGGACCATGAGGAAAAGAGTAAAATGGAAAAGGCTACGAAAAAGGAGAAATCGACAAGTGAAGTCAGAGATAGTAGAAGAATTGAGAAAGATTGAGCAGATATTGAGTGCTCAAGAGGAATCAGAGAAACTCAGAGAAGCAGAGGTAGAATTGGAAGTTTCCATTTGCAGACCAGAACAGGGTGAAATGTTAGGGAAAAAGGATAATGAGAGGTCAGCTGAAGATCTCATGGACTATTGGCAGAGTTTAGGACAATTCAAAGATATGTTGACAAAGGAAGTAGATGAGGCAATGAAGCCTTGTGATTTTGATTCTTACAGTTTGTGTATGTTTGCAGGATATGCAGAGGATGATGGACAACCTAATGAAATTGTCACAACCAAGAATGAGGTTCTTGAGGTAAAGTATGATGAAGAATCCTTTTTAGAGGAAGAAGGGGTTGATCATTTGCAACAGAAGGAGTTCATAGATGAAATCCTGTTTGGTGTGAAACAGTCGGATGAGGTTGATATAGACCAACAGTCTGAAGACAATTCCGTAGTGGGACTACAAAAAGGTAAACCAATGAATTTGTTTAATGGAATTAATGAAAGATGCTTGCAATATGATGATGTAGAAAACAGGTCAACTCAGGAGGATTGTCAGAAAAAAGATGAAGCTGAGAATGGAAATTGTGATGATCTGCTGGAGAGATTTCATAAGGAGATAGAATTCTTGGAGACATTACTCAAGGAACCTAAAGGAGAAACGAAGCTTACAGAACTTGATGGAGGAAAAGGTGTGGAAGACAGCATTAATAAATATGATGCTGAAATTAGAGAAATTGAGCAGCGATTATTTGAAGGTGAAATAAAAGATCAGAAGCAACAAGGGAGTTATGTCCTCAGAGGCATGAAGGAGACAGAAATATTAACTCAGCAAGATGAAGATGGAAGTAACCAGAAATTTGGAAGGAATGATCAGCTACATGAGAATGAATTTGAGGAAGGCATTAAATTGCAGAAGTATAGAAGCTGGCCGCAGAATGAAGAACCAGAAATTGGTCTGGCTATACAAAGGAAGATAAGTGAAGACCGAAGATACAGATGGAAACTGAAGAAAAGAGTGAAGTGGAAGCTATTGCAACAGAGGTTGAATGGCAAGTTGATGAATGAGTTCAAGAAACTTGAAAAAATTCATATTCATTTGAAGTCACCGCAAGAAAGATCCACTGAAATCCAAGAGGTTTATGATGGAGGATTGATGCTTGAAGCATCAAAAGAAAATGGAAGGTATTGTATTTTGAAAACTAAAGGTTGTTGTGTGTTTGCAGGTCACATTAACTTGAAAAAAGACAAACAATTATTGAAGACTGTTGAAGAAATGACTACTCATAGTCATATGCAGAATAAGGAGGATGGCAAAAGAATTTTTGAATTCAAAGGATACACTGAGTCATTGAAGATCATTGATCTTGAAGAAAGCCAAAGTGAAGGAGGATTAAAGATAGATATTGCGGACAATGCAGTTAGTAAAGATCGTGCAGAACTTTTGATAGAACTTCCAGATGAAATGGAAGATTTGTGGAATAAGTCGAATCTTTTGATGAAGAATCCAGGTAAAGCATTTGTGTTTATTGAGTTGATTAATTTTGATGAAGATTTACATGCAGGAAAATGGCAGTGTGAAGTCAATCTGAACCAAGAAGAACAGATCAGATTAATGGAAGGTGTGCTGGAATTTGAAGCAAGGAATGACGAAGTCATAAATGAGAAACCAGAAGAAGAACCTGGGAAAAGGCATTTGTACATTTCAGAAATGTATATGGAAGATTATTGGCTCAGAGATTATGATGTTCTAATTCAAGAACACAATCAGTTGCAGCAGAATAGTATTCAGCACATGGGAAGTGAAATGGACAAAGAATTGGATGAGTTATGGAAACTCATACTACAACATTCCAGTAAAACAAATGCAGGACAGAAGAAGAAAGGAAGATTGGCTGGAAGAAATGGTACAGGTGAAGGGAATGAAGAATTGCAAATTAGAGTGAGCAAAGCAACAACGAAATATGTGAAAAGGACAGCAGCAGATAGTGAGGCATTGCAGCACAAAGGCGGAAGACTTGAGGAACAAACAACAACAGCAGTAATCAAGGACAGACTATCAAACCAAGTATGGGATCCAGGAGGACACAGGCATGAAGTGCATGATCGGGAGATCATGGTTAATTTAAACTTTGGGAGTCTGATGCAGGAGCATCTAGACCCAGCTCGCAATGTGATGGAATGGTCACATGTTGTGGCTAAACAAAGCGAAATTCATTGACTGTTTGGACGAATTCGATTTTACTGAGGAGGATAAACTTCTCAAATAATTTTGTTATTGTAATAAATGAGAATTGTCTTATTTTAGATTAGTGATAAGATTGTTTGTATAGATGTGTTGAGAAGCTAGGAAATAGCAGATTTCTGCTACTATTCCTAGAAACAGAAGATTGCGTTGATGGAAAGGTTTTTTATATATAGAACGAGTGGAGTTAGAGTAGATTAGAGGGTAAATGTCGATAGGTAGATTTGTTATAGAACTAGAGAGTTAGTGTGAATTTTTGGGTGGAGCGAAGGCTCGGATTATGTGTGAGAATTGTTTTTAATAACAGAGGCCATTCTAGGTATGACCAGGAAAAGGTGAGACTATGTTTTGTTTTCTTTTTGAATAACATAATTACATTTGTGGTTTGTGCATAGTCGCATGACCAATTTTGAAGGCTTGAACTTTATTGATCTGCGTAATGGATTGAAATAAATATGATTCTGTGTGGTGTCAAATTAACTGTATGTAGTGTTGTTTTAATGAATTTAGGATATTAGCAGAGTTTGTTGAAAACTGGGATCATCGAATTAAATTGGCAGAGATTATTCCATTTGATAGATCGTTGATTCCTTTTCGTGAGGTAATTCAAAGGAGGAAGGATTGTGTTATTAAATGCTGTGAGAATTCAAGTCAATTTACAGGAGATTGTGTGATCTCAGTTCAGATATGGCGTTCTGGATAAAACGCTGTTGTCTTCCCTTAATCTTTGATTGAACCTTTGAAGCGGGTTTCGAATAATATGAGGGTTGATTTTATGTGTTATCAGCCATGACCATAACATACCTTAACATATATCAATGAGCCGATTGTAAAGTTTTATACACTGGTTTGGGAAATTGCATTGGGCCTGGAATCTCACATCGGAACAACTGTAAAACGACATAAATGATAGCACAATATTGGTTGCGATAGCAAATTGAATCATATCGCATTTGTGTTGTGATAATGGTCGACAGTTTTGGCAACAAAGGATATCGGTGTAGATTTAAATTGGAGCGCAGTAGAGTGCAGAGGTAGTGACATCGCGTTGGAACGATTGAATATCAACATTGGGATAGCGATCACGGATTTGGTATTGCATCGGTGTTGGAATGTTATATTAAACCTTGAGTGATGTGGAATTAGGTCCAGGGAGTTCGGGCGATAATCAATCGCATTTTAAATTCCGACTGCCGATCGTTGTAAATGCTAATCTCTCATTTCCGATTGAATCGGATCGGGCTCTAGGGAATGTATTGAATCGGAACTCCGATGATAATAGAAAAAGGGAAATGTATATTTCCGACTGCGATTTGTGTTTGATTGTTTTGTGGCGCAGGTTTTTTTGTAATGATTGTAATGGTTATAAGTTGCAGATTGGGGATCACTGATTGATATATCGGTGTATGACCAGAGTTTGGAGCAGTGAAAGGGAAATCGATCCGATTCATTGGATCAGTGATTTGGTTTTGTGAATTGATGTCTTTGACAGGGCCGCAGTGATTCATAGACAGGAACCTTGAAGACATGGATTTGAGCGCAAGGATATTCATAACGCTCTGTTTGTAAGAGCGTTCAACCCGATTTATGAATTAAGCTAAGGATCGATCAGATCTGTGGAGCGAGAGGATACATGGGTTGTATTGCTTGATAAGGCATTAATGCTGTTTGAATGTTTTTATAAAAGGTGTTGGTTCAGATGTTGAAAGAGTAAATCTACGGGTCCTGCATGATAAATTGAATAAGATAAAATATAAGGGCATTGACAATAGTGAAATTCATATTTGGGTATTGGCAAATATGCTATGGCATTCGATTAAGGCGTGTCGATTGTGAGTTGTAGTTTGAACCTTAAGTTTTAAATAAAAACTTCCGCATGATAGAGACAGTGGGTGAATTTTTAATTTTGATGCTGAGATGCAAGTGAATTTGCATGGTAGACTAAAGGTTCTTACTATTGCAGGTT
The DNA here is from genome assembly GCA_031772625.1 of Pinus tabuliformis. Taxonomy (NCBI): domain Eukaryota; kingdom Viridiplantae; phylum Streptophyta; class Pinopsida; order Pinales; family Pinaceae; genus Pinus; species Pinus tabuliformis. The sequence continues at coordinate 86,472,249 of CM062814.1, read as the reverse complement.
GACCCTGCGTCATTTTGGTATCAGAGCTTGGCTTTGTTGAAATTGAATAAGTTTGTTTTTCTGAATGAAGTTTAGTACCAGATAACAGGGGACGACATAAGAAAGAGTGAAGACTGCAGCAATATAAATCAAGAGAAGCTGTGAGAGAAGAACCAGATGTGTTCTTAAAAGCAAGAAGTGGCAGTGAATCTGTAGAATCCAAAAAGAGATTGGACATAGAGGACAATTGAAGTGTCTTGGAAAGAAAGAGTGAGATATTGCAGAAGCCTAGAGGGAGTAAAGGTGTTGCTCAGGAAAAGATTCCAGATAGGGGATCGTGCTTACCAAAAGACTGAGTGAGGAGAGCTTAGTGAGGTAAGATTGCAGTAAGGAGTACTTACTATTGCAGAGGCTTGTTGCAGAGGTGCGAGGAGCTCATGGAAAGAGAGGAGCAGAAAATGACTATAGATAGTCATAGCAGAAGTTCACAAAGAAGCCACAGCAGAAGGGAAGATGCCAAAGCAAATGGCATGAGGATGAGTCAAGAAGAATTTGACAGAGAGAAAGCTGAGATAGATTTCCAGATTGGAATATTGATGAAGATGCTGCAGAAAAGTGGTTGGACCATGAGGAAAAGAGTAAAATGGCAAAGGCTACGAAAAAGGAGAAATCAGCAAGTGAAGTCAGAGATAGTAGAAGAATTGAGAAAGATTGAGCAGATATTGAGTGCTCAAGAGGAATCAGAGAAACTCAGAGAAGCAGAGGTAGAATTGGAAGTTTCCATTTGCAGACCAGAACAGGGTGAAATGTTAGGGAAAAAGGATAATGAGAGGTCAGCTGAAGATCTCATGGACTATTGGCAGAGTTTAGGACAATTCAAAGATATGTTGACAAATGAAGCAGATGAGGCAATGAAGCCTTGTGATTTTGATTCTTACAGTTTGTGTATGTTTGCAGGATATGCAGAGGATGATGGACAACCTGATGAAATTGTCACAACCAAGAATGAAGTTCTTGAGGTAAAGTATGATGAAGAATCCTTTTTAGAGGAAGAAGGGGTTGATCATTTGCAACAGAAGTAGTTCATAGATGAAATCCTGTTTGGTGTGAAACAGTCGGATGAGGTTGATATAGACCAGCAGTCTGAAGACAATTCTGTAGTGGGACTACAAAAAGGTAAACCAATGAATTTGTTTAATGGAATTAATGAAAGATGCTTGCAATATGATGATGTAGAAAACAGGTCAACTCAGGAGGATTGTCAGAAAAAAGATGAAGCTGAGAATGGAAATTGTGATGATCTGCTCGAGAGATTTCATAAGGAGATAGAATTCTTGGAGAGATTACTCAAGGAACCTAAAGGAGAAACGAAGCTTACAGAACTTGATGGAGGAAAAGGTGTGGAAGACAACATTAATAAATATGATGCTGAAATTAGAGAAATTGAGCAGCGATTATTTGAAGGTGAAATAAAAGATCAGAAGCAACAAGGGAGTTATGTCCTCAGAGGCATGAAGGAGACATAAATATTAACTCAGCAAGATGAAGATGGAAGTAACCAGAAATTTGGAAGGAATGATTAGCTACATGAGAATGAATTTGAGGACGACATTAAATTGCAGAAGTATAGAAGCTGGCCGCAGAATGAAGAACCAGAAATTAGTCTGGCTATACAAAGGAAGATAAGTGAAGACCGAAGATACAGATGGAAACTGAAGAAAAGAGTGAAGTGGAAGCTATTGCAACAGAGGTTGAATGGCAAGCTCATGAATGAGTTCAAGAAACTTGAACAAATTCATATTGATTTGAAGTCATCGCAAGAAAGATCCACTGAAATCCAAGAGGTTTATGATGGAGGATTGATGCTTGAAGCATCAAAAGAAAATGGAAGGTATTGTATTTTGAAAACTAAAGGTTGTTGTGTGTTTGCAGGTCACATTAACTTGAAAAAAGACAAACAGTTATTGAAGACTGTTGAAGAAATGACTACTTATAGTCATATGCAGAATAAGGAGGATGGCAAAAGAATTTTTGAATTCAAAGGATACACTGAGTCATTGAAGATCATTGATCTTGAAGAAAGCCAGAGTGAAGGAGGATTAAAGATAGATATTGTGGACAATGCAGTTAGTAAAGATCGTGCAGAACTTTTGAGAGAACTTCCAGATGAAATGGAATATTTGTGGAATAAGTCGAATCTTTTGATGAAGAAGCCAGGTAAAGCATTTGTGTTTATTGAGTTGATTAATTTTGATGAAGATTTACATGCAGGAAAAGGGCAGTGTGAAGTCAATCTGAACCAAGAAGAACAGATCAGATTAATGGAAGGTGTGCTGGAATTTGAAGCAAGGAATGACGAAGTCATGAATGAGAAACCAGAAGAAGAACCTGGGAAAAGGCATTTGTACATTTCAGAAATGTATATGGAAGATTATTGGCACAGAGATTATGATGTTCTAATTCAAGAACACAATCAGTTGCAGCAGAATAGTATTCAGCACATGGGAAGTGAAATGGACAAAGAATTGGATGAGTTATGGAAACTCATACTACAACATTCCAGTAAAACAAATGCAGGACAGAAGAAGAAAGGAAGATTGGCTGGAAGAAATGGTACAGGTGAAGGGAATGAAGAATTGCAAATTAGAGTGAGCAAAGCAACAATGAAATATGTGAAAAGGACAGCAGCAGATAGTGAGGCATTGCAGCACAAAGGCGGAAGACTTGAGGAACAAACAACAACAGCAGTAATCAAGGACAGACTATCAAACCAAGTATGGGATCTAGGAGGACACAGGCATGAAGTGCATGATCGGGAGATCATGGTTAATTTAAACTTTGGGAGTCTGATGCAGGAGCATCTAGACCCAGCCAGCAATGTGATGGAATGGTCACATGTTGTGGCTAAACAAAGCGAAATTCATTGACTGTTTGGACGAATTCGATTTTACTGAGGAGGATAAACTTCTCAAATAAGTTTGTTATTGTAATAAATGAGAATTGTCTTATTTTAGATTAGTGATAAGATTGTTTGTATAGATGTGTTGAGAAGCTAGGAAATAGCATATTTCTACTCCTATTCCTAGAAACAGAAGATTGCGTTGATGGAAAGGTTTTTTATATATAGAACGAGTGGAGTGAGAGTAGATTAGAGGGTAAATGTCGATAGGTAGATTTGTTATAGAACTAGAGAGTTAGTATGAGTTTTTGGGTGGAGCGAAAGCTCGGATTATGTGTGAGAATTGTTTTTAATAACAGAGGCCATTCCAGGTATGACCAGGAAAAGGCGAGACTCTGTTTTGTTTTCTTTTTGAATAATATAATTACAGTTGTGGTTTGTGCATAGCCGCATGAACAATTTTGAAGGCTTGAACTTTATTGATCTGCGTAATGGATTGAAATAAATATGATTCTATGTGGTGTCAAATTAACTGTATGTAGTGCTGTTTTAATGAATTTCGGATATTAGCAGAGTTTGTTGAAAACTGGGATCATCGAATTAAATTGGCAGAGATTATTCCATTTGATAGATCGCTGATTCCTTTTCGTGAGGTAATTCAAAGGAGGAAGGATTGTGTTATTAAATGTTGTGAGAATTCAAGTCAATTTACAGGAGATTGTGTAATCTCAGTTCAGATATGGCGTTCTGGATAAAACGTTGTTGTCTTCCCTTAATCTTTGATTGAACCTTTGAAGCGGGTTTCGAATAATATGAGGGTTGATTTTATGTGTTATCAGCCATGAACATAGCATACCTTAACATATATCAATGAGCCGATTGTAAAGTTTTATACACTGGTTTGGGAAATTGCATTGGGCCTGGAATCTCGCATCGGAACAACTGTAAAACGACATAAATGATAGCACAATATTGGTTGCGATAGCAAATTGAATCATATCGCATTGGTGTTGTGATAATGGTCGACAGTTTTGGCAACAAAGGATATCGGTGTAGATTTAAATTGGAGCGCAGTAGAGTGCGGAGGTGGAGTGACATCGCGTCGGAACGATTGAATATCAACATTGGGATAGCGATCGCAGATTTGGTATTGCATCGGTGTTGGAATGTTATATTAAACCTTGAGTGATGTGGAATCAGGTCCGGGGAGTTCGGGCGATAATCAATCGCATTTTAAATTCCAACTGCCGATCGTTGTAAATGCTAATCTCCGATTTCCGATTGAATCGGATTGGGCTCTAGGGAATGTATTGAATCAGAACTCCGATGATCATAGAAAAAGGGAAATGTATATTTCCGATTTCGATTTGTGTTTGATTGTTTTGTGGCGCAGGTTTTTTTTGTAATGATTGTAATGGTTATAAGTTGCAGATTGGGGATCGCTGATTGATATATCGGTGTATGACCAGAGTTTGGAGCAGTGAAAGGGAAATCGATCCGAATCATTGGATCAGTGATTTGGTTTTGTGAATTGATGTCTTTGACAGGGCCGCAGTGATTCATAGACAGGAACCTTGAAGACATGGATCTGAGCGCAAGAATCTTCATAACGCTCTGTTTGTAAGAGCGTTCAACCCGATTTATGAATTAAGCTAAGGATCGATCAGATCTGTGGAGCGAGAGGATACATGGGTTGTATTGCTTGATAAGGCGTTAATGCTGTTTGAATGTTTTTATAAAAGGTGTTGGTTCAGATGTTGAAAGAGTAAATCTACGGGTCCTGCGTTATAAATTGAATAAGATAAAATATAAGGGCGTTGACAATAGTGAAATTCATATTTGGGTATTGGCAAATATGCTATGGCATTCGATTAAGGCGTGTCGATTGTGAGTTGTAGTTTGAACCTTAAGTTTTAAATAAAAACTTCCGCATGATAGAGACAATGGGTGAATTTGTAATTTTGATGCTGAGATGCAAGTGAATTTGCATGGTAGACTAAAGGTTCTTACTGTTGCAGGTTGACCCTACGTCACAATATAATAAGTGGGTTGTGCTAATAACAATAAGGGGTTACACTAGTAGTATAGGGGCCTAACATGCCCCTCTCCTTCAAAAAACATTGTCCTGAGTAGTTCTTGATGCTTCTGTGTAAAATTCTTGTCCTCCCATGTGGAATCTTCAGTGGGTAAGTTATTCCACTTGATGAGATACTCTGAAATCGATTGATTTCGTAGCTGTTGGGTTATTGTTTCTGTGACTGCTCTAGGTTCCAATATGATTTTTCCTTCCTCTTCAATTTCTGGCAATATTGTTTGAATTGGGATCTTTTGCAACTTTTGAATAAGTGGCCATACTTCTTCGTCCTTCTTGCATTCATCCCTTGCTTCGTTTATCTAATCTGGTTGGATAATAGAAATAGCACAAAACAATGCTTCCACATCCTCATTCTTGAAGAGTCTTCCCATTCGGTAAGGTCGCCATTTTTTAAGTGCATGTAGTATTGCCAACATTTACTTCTCATAAATAGCTTGCTTCAAATGTAGCAATAAAAATACCCAATCACCTACATCAAAACATTTTTCACTACGATGTTGATCTACCTGTGGTTTCATTTGATTTTGCAACGAAGTGGCGTTATCCTTTAAAATTTGGAGAACTTGTTGTTGATGCTCAATGTGATCTTTCTCTGCTTGAACCTTTTTCTTCTTTACATGTCCTTCTATCTCTGGAGTTTGAAGAGTGGTAATTTCTTCCAATCCTTTACAAGATATGGTCGAATTCATTTCTTGATGCTCGATGTGATCTTTCACTTCTTGAACATTTTTCTTCTTGATATGTCCTTCTATATTGATAGTTTGAGGAGTGGTAATTTCGACCAATGAATTACAAGATATGGTTGGATTCATTTCTTCTTTCTCGATGTGATATTTCACTTCTTTCACCTTTTTCTTCTTGATATGTCCTTCTATCTTGAGAGTTTAAGGAGTGGTGATTCTTGCCAATTCTTTACAAGATATGGTATGATTCATTTCTTCTTTCTCTGGGGTGGGGTCCTGGCGTATATCTTCTTCTTTTGATGTTTCTTGATCCTTTTCTTCCTCCTCTTCATATTATATATAAAATAATTTCTTCTCAGCACACTTATGACCTTTAGTGCATTTGCTATCACAATTGTAACAAAGCCCTTTTTCTCTTTTTTCTTCCAATTGTTGTGGTGTAACCCTTGTAGGTTGTGGAAGGCTAGGAGAAACAACACTTCCATATTTATAGTTGTGAGGGGTATGCTTCCTGGTTTCCATAATTTTTCTTTCCAATATGTCACAAATCCATTTTACTCTTTCCAATTGTTGTGGAGTTTCTCTAAAGAAGGTGTTGCTCTTTGTATCCTCATAATGTGCTATCATTTCCTTCGTGAAAATTGACCACGTAACAAGTTGTTTACGAGAAAAAAGCCCTTCATAGCATAAAAATTGATCTGGTTCTAAATATGAAGATGCAATACATAACTTTTGTAACAGTGGTACACCATGTAGATCAAAACATTGCTCCATCTGAAGTATCCAATTTACCGAATCCTTGCCATCAAACTTCCTCATCTTGCTTTTTCTTGATTTTAGGAGCTCGATATTGAAACGACTATAACTTTGTACTTCGGCTGTTTAAGTTATGAAATTGTGACCTATAGTAGCCCTCTATGTCCTCTTTCCAATGCCACAAGTCTGACCCAAATTGGATTCTCCAAGGAAGAGTTATGTGAAATCTCCCACAGTGACTTGATTAGAGACTAGTTCAGTAGAGTGAACTTGTACGACATACCACGAGTCACTGTTTCGACATTTGGATTTGAAAAATGCATACAAGAAACTACATTCCGTCCTATTTCTGTACCTTCTTATGAAATTTCAATCCGATCCCCAGAGAGAAAGTTATGACGATTTTCCCCAGGTCACCTGTTTGGAATGTAATTCAGGAGTCTGCAAAAAGACCAACTTCCTCAGATCATATCTCCGCAAATATAGCGCGAAAAGATCTGAAATTCGGACCCGAGGTTCAGCGCGATTTCTTCTCAAATGGGTTTTTTTTTGCAACTTCTGAAACATTGCAGAAAAAAAGTTATAGCGAAAAATCCACGATGATCTGTTTGGAGCAGCAAAACCCTAGAATCCAAAGCTCTGATACCGTCCTATTTCTGTACCTTCTTACGAAATTTCAATCCGATCCCCAGAGAGAAAGTTATGACGATTTTCCCCAGGTCACCTGTTTGGAATGTAATTCAGGAGTCTGCAAAAAGACCAACTTCCTCAGATCATATCTCCGCAAATATAGCGCGAAAAGATCTGAAATTCGGACCCGATGTTCAGCGCTATTTCTTCTCAAATGGGTTTTTTTTTGCAACTTCTGAAACATTGCAGAAAAAAAGTTATAGTGAAAAATACACGATGATCTGTTTGGAGCAGCGAAACCCTAGAATCCAAAGCTCTGATACCAAATGTTATGAAACCAGCTCAAGAAAAGATAGAAAAGATAGATCAACGCCTTAGAATTCAGCCTCTTCGAGGGGGCAACCTCCTTTACATTACATAAATGAACAATTCTTGGATGATACAAATGAAAAGACCTCCTTTCTATATATAGGAGTCCAAGGGGTCATAACATAATCAGAGTCGACATAACAATAATAATGTAAGGGCACAATAATAACAATAGTGGGCTTCTATGTGGCACAATAGTAACAATATGGGCACTACATGGGTACATCGATATAATAAGTGGGTTGTACTAATAACAATAAGGGGTTATACTAGTAGTATAGGGGCCTAACAGAGGTAAAGTGAATACAATACTTTAATGTTGACCATAATAAAATATTTAAATGTACGTCTTCAATTCTTATTATCGAGATGTTTCCTAACCCCTAATATGAGAGAGAATGTATTTGAAAATATTTCAATTTCAACTATATATATATATATATATAAAAGAAATTGAAAAAAAAAGGTTATTACGATTAAAACATTTTATTGATGTGTTGCATAAAATGAAAGAAAATTAGAATTATTTTTATGCTTAGCTGGGAGTTGATACACGCACGAACACATATGAAGAACCAACATAGATCAATCTTAGATTAGATCTATGAAGCGTTGACAGGGATCAAAGCTATCAAGATGCAAACCTTTTCTAGGGTTTTGCACTCTAGAATAGATTTACACCTCAAGATTGATCCCCCTTTGACGCATGATATATACAAACTAAGATGGATCTATGCTAGTCAATAAAAAAAATTGCAATAGAACAAATTGAATTTAATTGATTTATTATTTTTCTTATTAATTTTTACTTTCGACTACCTTTTAATTGAGTCAACATTATATTTTATTGTTATTATTATTTTATTTAATGTCTCACTACAAGATCTCCCTAATATTGGGTTATAAAGCACCTTTTGGTGCAACAAATTATGTATATAATTTTGAAAAATACTAGAACTCAATTTAAAAAAATATGAAAACACACACACACACACACACACACACACATACTAAAAAAATTGGTATATAGAGGTAGATTTCCAAAATCATTCCCCCACATTCTTCATTGGATTGTGTTTCCCATCCTACTCATTCCTCCACCGCCATCCTACCCTACCCTATTTCCATGTTCACCTGTCAATTGTTCCTTTGAAAGTTGAGTATGGGGGATGATGGGGTGGCGTGGGGTTGTGGAGGTGTAATAACAACTTTTTCCATTTTGGAGATTATTTTTAGGATTCTACTTACAAGTGTACTAATTGTCAAGGCCATTAGTTTCGAGAAAGCTGCAATTTCAACCCCAAATAAAATGAAGGCCACTTTTGGGGACACTACTTTTCAATTCTAAGGATTATTTTATGATTTTGCGTGCAATAGTTCTTAAGACCATGGTTTCAAACAAGTTGTATTTTGTACCTTAAAAAAAAATAGTGATGTAGTTTGCACCACTTTTCAATTTGGGATTTAATTTTAAGATTATTGTTAACAAATTGATGTCATTGACAAGTCATGCATGATTCCATAAATCCAAAGTAAGTATCATCATCTTTTCAACAATAATTTTATTTTTTATTTTTTAGACATCATCCTTTATCGTAAACAAATATATCACTCTAGAAAATAACTATTTTAGCATAGTTACCACTTAATAATAACTTTGACTTCAATACGAAAACTCTAAGAAAACAATAATTTTAAGTCATAAAAATCAAAATTAACTCTTCAATTTTTTTATTATTAGTATTATCATTTCTTTGTAACTTCGAAATTACCCCTTTTTACAACCACATATTTAACAAATTCATAAGGCTTTCCCACAAAAAAAATTAAATCAACTTCTAAATTGAAAAATGTTGCAAATAACATTACTCCTTTTTTCTATGATCAAAATTACGACTGGTTCAAAATCGCGGTCTTCAAAGCTAGTATTGTTGTAACCCAAATATTAAAGTAATAAAATAATAATCAATTTTGCAATCAAAAAGTAATGTTCCCAATAATATTCTCATTTCTTTCAGGTTCAAATTATTTCTTTTTGAAGATCAATAATAGGTTTGACCATCGATATTTTTATAATCAAAATTGCAAATTAACCTTTTAATATAAAAGAGATGTTATTAGTAATACATAAAGTACTCTTATTTTTATTTTGTTTGTTAAATAAAAAATTTAATATTTTTAAATTGTAATTTAAATCTCATTACTATTTACCAATAATAATTATAATTATTTAAAAAAAAGTTTAAAAACAAAAAAAAGAGAAAAAGAATAATGACATGATTTTCTAATAATAATTTAAGAAAGGGAAACAAAAAGAAAGGTAACTTGTAGGGGTACTGGTGACGAGTGATGTAAATCTGACCTATCTTTTATTTGTGGACAATGTCCTATTATTTAGTGATGGATCTGGGAAGGTCTCAATAATGGTTAAAAATATCCTTATCCTCTTTTGCAAGGCTATAGGGACAGAGATAAATGTTCATAAATCCACTTTCATAGTGATTGGATGTTCTAGAGATGAAATTATGTACGCTCAATCTCATTTTTCTTTACAATCAATGAACATTGACGAAGGAGTAAAATATATTGGTTTTCACTTGAAGCTGAATAACTATAAAAAAATTGATTAGTTATGGCCTTTGACAAGATTGAAAAGCAACTTCAGGGATGGAGTGTCAAATGCTTATCAAGTGTTGACAGGTTGGTACTCATCAAATTGATACGAGAGGAAATTCTGTTTTTGTGGCTATCAATGTCATGGATCCCCAAGGACATAGTGAATCAAGTTCAGAAAAGTTGTTGTAGATTCTCGTGGATGGGAGAAAAGGAAGGAAGGATATATTATTGGGTACTTTGGGAGAAGATCGTATTCCCCAAAAAATGAGTTAGTTGGGGCTTGAAGAACATGAAGTGTTTTTCTCATGATTTAGCTGTAAAAGATGGTTGGAGGTTGATTTCCACATAGAGTCTGTGGACGAAAGTAGTAAAAAAAAATACATTGCTCCACACACTTTGGAGGACTAGATTAGAAATTCTAATAATATCAAAGCTCATGTATCAATTGTTTGGAAGGAGGTGGTAGACTCCTTCAATATCATTGGTTCTAAGTTGGCCTGAAGAGTGGGATTAGGGGAGAGGGTGAGGATTGGTCTTGATACATGGTCAGGTTGTGGAGATAAACACTTGCTCCCTTAGGAAATGATGGCACTCCTGGTTGCACAAGGTAAAAGAACTTTGAATCAAGTTGCAGATTTGGATAACACTATTATATGGGCACAAGGATGGATGTCAGCTGGGGATTTAAACTTGCCTACTATTTGGCACCAAGAATGAAAAAACTATATCGAGGCTCTTAACATATCACATGTTAGACTTCATGACAAGGAACATGAACTCCAATGTATTCACTCTCCTTATGGGAAGTATACTCCAAAGGAAGGTTACTAGGGTGTGTACTACAAAATAAAATTCCTACAGGTGACAATCTTAAAAATATATCTTTTGCAGGGCCATCCTAGTGTCCTTTAAGCAAAGTCGTTGAGGAATCAGTGGATCGCTTATTCCTATTTTGTCATGTATCCACTTAGATATGAAATTTGGTGTGCAATGCATTATTTGTTCATATCATGTGGCAGGGTGAGTCTTATAATTTGGCATGGCTATCATGGTGGAAAGAGGCATCCCCAAAAAAATTATGGAATCTTCCTCCTCTTATAAGCTGGGGTACCTGGCTTTGGGAGGAATAAATTAATTTTTCATGACCAAGAAATAATTTCATACCATATTGGGGCTTAGGTGATTGCGTTATATGAACTCATCTCTGTAGAAGAATGAAGGTCCAAACCTTGCACCATAGTGTCTGAACAAATTGACCAATCTCGGCCTTGGGATTATTTTGGTGGTTCCTCCCAACAGGAGGTTTATGTGGAGGTCCCTTATTTAAATGAGAATCACTCTTTCAAGATAAAGAGTGGATTGTGTCACATATCCAACAATTTTGTTGAGTGTTTTAGCCTCAAATTTCTCTTTCTATTCACCATTGAAAATGGGTGCTGACAATTACAATTTTTTTGGTGATTCCCAAGTGGTTATAGATTGACTTAAGCAAAGTTATATTTTTCACGTGCACTCACTGAGACCTATTCGAAGGAATTTTGATTTCATCACTTATTGTCATATTTACAAGGAGAAGAACATAATTTCATATCATATTTCCAAGGAAGACATGCGACAAGAATGGGGGGTATGGCTGATTCTAGAACAGAATGAGAATGATCATTGAGTATTACCGTAAACCTTTTGTTGAGGAACTACATGAAGCTGAAAATCTTGACTGATATGGGGACCAAGCCTGGAATTTGACGTCCCAGAGGACGTGTTTCATATTTTAAGATGTATTTGACAGTTGCTCTAAATTTATACCCGTCAAGTTTGACATGCTTCCTAAATCAGAAACTGTCATTTTGACGTTTAATTTAGGATTTGTCCCGTCAAAATTTATAGTACCCATCTTTAAGTTAAAAACACCAAAGTCAGACTAAGCCCAGGTTCATAACGCAAATGCATACAATACCTCTTGCTCACATGGCAATGGAGCCTGGCACACTTTCATATATTTGAATCGTATAAAAAATTATCTGGCTATAGTCCTTTCGTAGATTTGAACTTTATGAAGGGAGATCTCACCCTAGGCAACTAAGAACAACTACATTGTAATCTAGGTGTTACATTCAAGGAATCAACCAACTAATCTACGTCAAGAATGTGAATTCAGTCATGAAACTGTAAGCTAGTACATGATTGAAAACTACTAAAAATATACATGCATTTTTTGGTGTGTATAACACTGAGAAGGGGTGGTTTGCTTGTTTTTTTTCCTTAGGCTTCCTCAATCATTCCACACTCTCCCTCTTGTTTTATTCCGCCATCTTCCAACATCGACGAAGAAGTGCGATCGAAAAATAAAAGCAGCTGAGGAACAATTAGTGACGTGAAGGGTAGTTGCAGTGTTTAATTCGACAACATCTTTGTTGAGGATTATCAGAAGTCACACCAAATCAGAAATAATGGTAGGGCTCCCTGTTGCGAAAAAGTTGGGCTCAAGAAGGGCCTTGGATGCTCGAAGAAAATTAGAAGCTCGTTACTTACATAGTGTAGCACAACCATGGAAGATGGAGGGCTCTACGGCAGAAAGTTGGGTGCTGAGATCAGAAAGAGATGGAGATTGCATTGGGCTAACTATCTAAGACCAAATATCAAAGGGAAAAATTCAGCGTGTAGAAAGAGAAGACTATTATTCAACTTCATGCTCTACTAGGAAATAGGTGGTCTGCCATTGCTACTCACCTTCCCAAGCAAACAGACAACAAAATAACAATGAAAAGGGATAAGCAAAAGGTGGACCTCAAATTCATTCAAAATAGTGGTCATTGCCATGCTATTTTTTTGAAAAGCAAAGATAGTTATTGATTTGAAGCTCTTGCGATCTATACTATGTGTAGTGTTGTTTTCCGGAGTCATTGCATATAAATTTTTGGAATTTCGAACCATCTTCAGTGGTTCATGAACTACGAAAAATGGTTCGAAACCTCGATTCCAAAAATTTATATGCTATAACAGAAAACAACACCACAACAAAAAATAAGTCGCTAAAAATAAATGTTGGAGTTTTCTACTGAACTTGCCCTCATCATTTACTTCACAATCAACAAGATTTCCCAGTTTTCAAGTCCCAAGTAAGTTGCCCTCTTCAACCAGTTTCAATCTCAGGCTTGTCAAAATGAATTTCTCTGAGGTCTGTTCTTTTACAGGAATAATATATCATGTCACGTTAAAAAAATGTCTTAAATATTAGAAAAATAGCTTGTGATTTATTCCATAATGAAGTGGTCAATTACCATTTTGAAAAGCCCATGCTTATTTTGACTATTTTTGTTTTTTTGAGTGCCTTGGCTTATTTTGACTAAAAATAGCTTGTGATTTATTCCATAAAGTGCTCAATTACCATTTTGAAAAGCCCATGCTTATTTTGACTATTTTTGTTTTTTTGAGTGCCCTGGCTTATTTTGACTAATTTTGTATTTTGAGTTTTTTACTAAATGCTTTGAAATCAACTTCATTTTTACTATAGTAAATTTCTCTTTAAAAAAAATAATTATATAGTTATTAAGCTAAACTTCTCTTACAATACAAATAATTATTGAAGATGTTACAAACTCATATTTATTTAATATACGTATTTAGATTGTCAATCACTTCTAATATAGTTGTATTTGGAGGATTCAACTCATACTAAGTACATGAATAAAATAAGTGATGGTATTGTGTAGGGCAATGTTTAATAGGAAGGATTTCTTTGTGTAATTGGTTGGGCTATATATTTCATCTCTGATGTGGACAATAATGTGAATCTAATTTTTTAAGATGAAGAAATCATAGGTTCATATTTAAGATATTATGAACATGATTAGTTAACAATGTTCAAATGCAGATGATGAGTTGATTACCTCGTAGATAGATTGCAGAGTTTGCTTAGTCTTGACATTTTTTAGCGTCATGGTTTTAGGAATAATGTGTTCCAAACATGTGTAATGGATATCAAATTAGTTGAAAGGATATACAAATATTTAAAAAATATGTAGTTACCATTACTGGATTTATTATTCAAGTAGTTCACAGTTAGTTGAAAGCGCACTTATAGGGATTAAAGTTATCTTGGTATAAATAAAAAATTTAGTAAATAAAATATGTAGTGAGTAAATAAAGATGTGTGTGCCCATCTGTAAATAAAATATTTGGTGAAAATAAGTTATTAAGAAATAGTTAAACATGTAATTATATGTTTAATAAATTTGACATATGTAGTAGATTATTGGATTTAAATAAATTATAAAAAGGGATAGTAGTTAAATTCTTGATATTTAAAAAAATAACTCTATCTCATTTACTAGTAGTTGAGGATCCTCATCATCGTAATTATATGGATTTCTTTAGTTTCTTTCACATGTCAAAATTTATGCACATAATCAAAATTATTAACTCTCAAAGGCTAAAAAGCTTTATAAAATCTTAAAAATATGGTTGTATACTAGGTGGAAACACATATGCTAACTTAGGAAGAAACAAGGCACTCTAAGAGGGAGATTAAAGGAAGTGGAGACATGGTGAAACACATATGCTGAGAAGACAACTCTCATAGGGAGATTAAAGGAAGTGGAGACATGGTGAAACACATATGCTGAGAAGACAACTCTCATAGGGAGATTAAAGGAAGTTGAGATGAAGGAATAGTTGTAAGAGAATTTCTAGATAAGGGGAAGTGACACTCACAAATTTAAGTATCTAAACGTAAAATGAAAGGCATGAAAAATGCCAAAATGTCGTCAAATTTGCATTTGACGGGCAGAGGGGATTTGAAATTGCAAGCCTGATGGGGACATAAACTTATTTGTTTTTTTATTTATCTATACACAATTTTGATTTGGGACAGTGATTTGCATATGATGGTGATTCACAGAGTAATTCTATGACTTTAATGAAATCAATCTTGTAACAATCATTTTTTGAACTTAACATATATTGACCTATCATTTTGATAATTGCTACAAAGTCAGCAGTATTTTTTATGTGCTTTCAGAACACTTACATCATGTAATTTTCATCTTTATCTAATGGAAATAATGGAAATTACCGTTCCCCGGGAAAAAATAATTTTGAAAATTGTTAAAATTAAAATGAGGAAAAAGAAAATGACAGTTTTTCTGATATTAAAAAATAATTAAATAATGTTAAAATTAATTTAAATGAAATAGGGTATTGTATTATAAAATTCAGTCTTGCCACGGTAATGGTAGCATTTACTAATCAAGATTATCATGTAAGTTTCGATAAATGTATATTAATATGAAACACGATTAGCCGTTCTTCTTATCATTTAATTATATTTATACTATAGTAGTGAGCTGTCCATGAAAATTTATCTTTAGTTTAGTAATAATAATAAGTTTCTTGGTACCGGCATTCTAAACTTGTCGCAATCCAAGCTAATTTTATTTTGTTGAGGTGATAAAGTCAGAATTGATACAGATGCAAGGAATTTTATCATAGTTATAAAGATTTTATCTTTTAATTACGTCGAACGCGAAGTCCATATCATCCATAATTTATTTACTATGGATTTATTTTTAATTTATGCGTGCAAAAGGATTAGATTGAAAATGGAAGTTTTAATTAAATTTAGAATATTTTATTTTCTATATATCTATTTGTAATTAGACAGGATTAAATTTTTTATATTTATTGAAATTGAAAGTTTCAATATAAAATTGTAGTTATAAATATTTTAGTTCCCTTAGTTACGTCGAACGCGTGGGACGAGTTCAGTGTGGAGGTTTTCGTCGTGTGTACATAGCCTATAAGAACATGTCACCTTTTTACGTAAGAACATGTCACCTTTTTAAACATGTCACCTTTTTAGGTAAGAACATGTCACCTTTTTACGCATGTCATTTGACTGTAAAATTGGGAAAGAGCTAACTAGTCATATATTGGGTATTTAATGTTCTCAGAGCAGCACGCGACTTAACGCGATAACACGAAAGCGGGCAAATTCGGCATTAAATAATATTTGCCCACTCCCGTGTTATCAAGCTAAGTAGCGTGCTGCTCTGAGGGCATTAAATACCCAATATATGGCTGCTTAGCTCCAGCCATAAAATTATCGTCTTGTTGCAGAGGAAAAGTTTTGTATACGACTAACAACATAAGCGTCCACTTATACAAGTTATATGCAATTTTACTGTAAAACTGTTACCGTGTTACAGAGGAAACGGATATATATATATATATATATATATATTCGTTGAACAAATTGGAAGACCATACCACCTTATATTTGTTCTGAAATATGGAAGTGCTAGTACCTTCGTTGGAGATTCAGATCAAAGCAGCTGTGGCCGTGAATGTCAATACAATTTGGGATTCCTGCCATTTTCCTAGTGAGGAGTTCATGTTTTTCTCTGATCCAATTGAGGTTGAAGGAGAGACGCATGGGCAGACAAGCTGATGATGTTGAGTTGTAAAAACTTATATATGAAATGTCAACGTAAATTTTTTGCGAACCTGGAATGAACAAAATGACAAATTAACAAAACCGAGGGAAATGATATTTGGTCAAGGTTTTGGATGCCATGTTAAATTCATCATCATCAATGGAGTGACCATTAACTTAGAAATTTAAAGGCATTTTTCAAATGATTTTGCTTAAAAATTTACACATAATTTTTTAAAATTTATTTTCCATGTTTTTCGAATTATGTTTAGATTTTTAAAGATGGATATGTTCATAGGTTTTCTCCTCTAAAGGCGAACAGATTAGACTCCATTATATTTTTGCTATATCATGTGAGAGATAATACATACCTCAAAAAGTGCATTTATGTGATGCATTTAAAAGAATATTAATATAAACATTAAAGTGCATTTATGTGAATATTAGATGTTAAATACATATCTCAAACTGTATTTATGTGATGCATTTAAAAGAATATTAATATAAATATTAAAGTGTATTTGTGTGAATATTAAAATTATATGTAGTTTGTTTATTTAATTTTAGTACATTTTTTATTCTTAAAAAAAGATAATATATATAGTGAAGATGAAGGATTGTGATCTTTCTATTAAATAAATAGAATATGTATATAATTTATAGACTTGTGTGTTAGTATATTCTATTCACTTTATATAGTTAACAAAAAAATATAATTGTTTACATTATATACATATAGATATTTATATTTATATATATTATAGTAATTTTATTAATCAATGAATTAATAGTAATAATAATTTAATTTTAAGATTATGGTTAAGTGAAACACCTAATTGATGTATGAGACTCTTTTGTTTATGAAACAAGGGACTCATATCTATCTAATAATTTGACTATTAAAATTTCCTGGAGGTGCACATACGCTATCCCTTTTAAATTTGAACATATGACCTTTTAGGAAGAAACACATTTTGTTAATCAATAGGTCCATTTAAGTTGTAATATATATACACTATATATATATATATATATATATATATATATATATATATATATATATATATATATATATATATAGTATGATTTCATGTATGGATTAATTCAAATTTTTATTGAAAATGACATTAAAGATAGTCTTAACAATGACCACAATGGAGATTAGTTATTTTGAGAATACTAAATCACCTTTATTTATTTATTTTGAAGTAAGGCTTCAAACTTTTTGTGATGTGTTAAGAACTCATTTTTCTCACACATCAAAACTAGTTAACCCTAATACTTAAAGACATCTAGTAAGACTGGCAATATGTCCCCTTAAGAATTGCTAGTGTGTCATTCTTTCCTTAAATAGAAATCATAAGTGAAATAAATAATAACCAGTGATTGATGTTATCACTAGTCGAAGGGAAAGTGATGATTTTCATCATAATTGATTGACCATTTAACTCTAATAGATTTTATCACTTTAAAAAAAATAAATATGTAAACAATTTCAGTTGAAATTATCTTTTGGTCTTGATGTAAGATGTAAAATTACTTTTTATTCACTAAAAACTCATTTTTCTCACACATAAAAAAGAATATTAATCTGTCACGCTCCAAACATTACATAATTTTTTTTTTTATTTAATATCTATTAACCACTCCATTCTTACCTTTAATTACATCATCAAATATCCTGCACATATATATATTATAATACATGTTTGATGTACCCATAAGAATCACCGAATGGTGCTTAATACACAAAGGTGATGACATTAACTATATCTATGTTTATAAGGTGCGCACAATACACAGCCCATATTTATGTAAAGGCTACGAGGTTTACAAAGTTTATTCCACATCATGTTCTGTGTACAAAGGTTTGCATACTGTGCAATTTATTAACCTTTTAAAGTCACCACTCCCGAGATACCTCGAGCTTGCAGTCCACTGTCCGGTTCTGCCGTGGTTGGTGCATCTCCGTCCATTTGGTTTACTCAACGGCTGGATGGCACTAGCCCATGTGACACACGGTGCTTTACAGCCTGGCCGCTGGGCTAGGCAGCTTCGCGCCAAAGCTATTTGGTGGATCACCGGCTATCCGACGGTGGAGATCGTCCTTCTGCAGATCAATGGCTCTCACGATGCCACGAAACGGTAACTATGGTCTCTGTTATATATAGATGAGTTCCGTCTTCGGCGCTTGTTTTATTTCATTTTCACATTCTTCAGTGTATTGGCAGAGCGCTGCTCCTTAGCACTCTTCTGTGGTTACACAGGTCTTCGGCCTCCCACCGATATGAAGGTAATCGTTCTTCCATGCATATCCTCTGTTTGTTTATTCAGGTAACGTTAAATTCCGTTCTGAGCTCAATGATACAGTCTCTGAGATTTCTCTATGGCTGAGGTTCGATCACAGTTTTAATGTTGTCTCAAGCTTCCTCTGCACAGGTTATTAAGGTTTGGATGTTTATTTTACACAGGTGGGTGTTGTCACTTCCTCCGGACAGGCAGAGATATTTCTCAAGGAATCGGGATTGCCCCTTGTATCTAATCGACAATCTCTGGTAAGTCTCGGAGGCTTAGCTCCCGTTTTCAGTTTTCGTCTCGGGCCTGTACTGAGAAGTTGTTCCCTTGACAGGGACGGCGGGTTTGCTCAGTTCCTATCACCCAGTTAGGAACTTCTCCGCCATGAGGCCTTCTAGCCTTAGCTTTCATTTCAATATTCTGTAGACTGTTACCCTCTTTTTGTATGGGAGTGCTGGTTCTCCAGAACGCAGCCATGACTTCATTTTGAGTTATAATTTCTTGACCCGTAAGGGTTTGACTCGGTGGTTTTCCATTGTATAAATACGCAGATAATTAATGAATTCAGTATTCGATTTGCACTGTGTCTCTACATTACTGAGAGCATTCGCTCTTCCATATATATAGTTTGATGGCGATTTTCCAAGTTGAATGCATCTGTGTATTTATGCTCAGGTTTTCTATTCTAGTTTGATTTTTCTTGCGTAATAGATGGCATGGGGTTTGTATTGTCCGGCTCGATGCCTCAGCCAGCCAAGCGTAAGCCATGGCTCGGCATGAGGGGTTTCATCGTAGCGGATGTCTGTTGTCCACCGGCCGAAGGGTTACATATTGTTTGTGGTTACCATGGCCGGCCTCGGCATTCATTCTTTTCTCTCATCATTGCATTTAATAACAGGAATAAGCATTGGCAATTTATTTATATGTTATCATTCATAGATGCGTTTCTCTATCAGTTATTTCAATGAGAATGTTACTGTACTGTCTCAGAGATGTTATTCCTGTCTTCGACGGTTAAGCAAAGAGATAATGTAATTTCTGTGTTTGACTTTGTTTATACTGATAGCCCATTACCTCTTTCGTTTTTGTTTGGCCGCGGGCCTTTCTCGTATTGATGCTGGAAATGTATATGGAATACTCAGGGTTTATCATTTGTATTACACACAGAATGTCTGTGCCTTTCGGCCCGACTAAGGTTTATAAGATTATGTTTCGGTGCATACATATATTCCAGGGTTTTACCCTATTTAAGTTGCAGATGACTATATGCTTCGTTGCCTTTACTATATAGTTAATATATTTATATCTGCATGTATCACTGCTCCCGCTCTTGAGTAGATTCGTTCGCGTTTTCTCATTCCTGTTTCATATACACAGGGTTTTGCTATATAGCTATATATATATATATATATGTCTGCATGTGTCATTATTTCCAGTTTTGAGTAAGCTTGTTCGTGTTTCCTCATTCCTGTTTCGTATATACATAGTTCTGTCCGAGTAGGTAAACATACTGTAAATACAACCCTTAAAGAATACTTACAAGGGTTTCATTAGAGTGCTGTAACCGCAGACTCTATCATTTAATTTACACAGTAATCCGTGCCTATTTTCTAAGGCTGGATTTGTTGTCCATAATGCATACAGAGTATCCTATTTATTTCTCGACACTATTCCATAATAGAAGCAGTTAACATTCAGCTTATTTTCACTTTTCTCTGTACAGAACAATAATAAACATTTCAACTTTTAACAGTTACATAAGCAAGAAGCCATACCTGCTTCTGTGCCAAACCTCTTTATAATGCTTGTCAATCCTCCCGTCCGTAGGAAGTCTTCTCTGAGCTTCCACCCCCAAGCACTTGCAGGTCCTACTCGACCGCAATATCACTGGACTTCGCCAGTCAACGCTATCTGATCCTAACCAGACGTAGCGTGCACAGGAAAAATTCCTTTTCCATTACTGCTATCTGATCCTAACCAGCATAGCTCTCATTTTTCTCTGCCATCTGATCCTCACCAGACTTGGCATCTTTCCCCTTTTCCTTGGGGTTTCAACTACCTCCAGGTAGTTAGGGTAACTGATTTCCCAGTTACTAACTATGATTAATCATAACTCAATTCCACATGGTACCAACACAACTGTCTTTTTATTAATAAAACATTAACAACAGAATTACACATTTTAAATAAAGTCTTTGTTTCATAATCACTTCACTAGTTACTAGCATTTACTTTTCACAAGGGGTGTTACATAATCCAAAACCCAAAAACCTTAAATAAGTATAAAAAATTACCTTATATGAACCACAAAATTTGAAATGATACAATTTTCCTAAAATAAAAATGACGAATTAAACAATATTAATATATAATAAAAATATAACTATCCTTAATATTATTGACTACTAAATTCTAATAACTTCTCACATTTTTAAAAGTAAAATAAATAATTGATACCAAAATTTAAAACAATTCTATGTAACACATAGGTGTTAAAGAAAATTAATAATCTTTAAATAAGAAACATAATTAAATTTCACATAATATATGGTTATTGGTACACTTAACCAATATCCAAGTCAATGTTGTTTTTTTTTTGTTTTTTTTGTTTTTAATCTAGGATAATCGGTAACTGGTGAGAGTTATCCTGAAGAGACCCAGAATCAAATCCAATTGGCTGCTACAAAAGGGGTGAGAGTTATCCTTAACAGACCCACGATCAAATCCAACTGGCTGCCACAAAAGGTGAGCGGGCTCACCCGTGACTAGTCAACACCCTCAAAAGGGGTGAGAGTTATCCTGAACAGACCGAGGATCAAATCCAACTGGCTGCCACAAAAGGTGAGCCAGCTCACCCGTAACTAGTCAACTCCCTCGCTCAAAGTTGAACACAAGACCTGACCGTATTTACGACTTTACCAACCAGCCGCCTCCCCCGATTTTATTATTCATCATATAATATAATAGTGAAAAGACTTTCCTCATTGATACCTAGGAAGCATACTTTTTCTCAAGTCATCGTATTCTAAATGTGCAATACATCTATTAACATTCACGCAATTACTTTTGATTTAAATCACTTGTATATGCGCAAGATAATATCTCGTAGAACACGTAATGGATGAAAACAAAGTTACGAGATTTATAAATTAGATTTTAATCCATCGCCACCGGATTCCCGAGTCAAACCGTTCAATCTTCATTTGGAGGAACATCCAGCTTTGATGTTTTGGTTTTTAGGATGGGAAAATGATGATATAATATATACACTCATGATGTCTACTTCTCTAACATGTAGACGGCATTATTTATATGGAAATTAAACTAACTACTTATATTTTTAATAAATTTTATGCTTGGAGTATGAATATAATATAATATATAATATATATACTGATCATGTTACTTCTATAACACGTAAATGACATTAATTTTCATATTTTAAAGGATTTTTTTTTTAAGAATTAGTTTTTTTGTTTTTAAAAAAGTTTTGGGTTTTGTTGGTTTAAAGTGATATCAAATTATATTTATTATTATAATGGTTTATTAGATTGGAAATTACGTTAATTTTTTTAAATTTTAAATGTCTAAAAGTTAATGAAATATATTAGGTTCATTATTAATGAATTTTAAATGAAATAAAAATATCATAAATTTTAGTTAATATCGTTAATTAATTAATCGATTAAGGTTTATTTCGGTCTCCGCGTAATTGTGAAACATTTTCAGTGAATATTTTTTCACACATAATTGTGAAACATTTTCAGTGAACATTTTCTTTGTATGAAGTGAGGAAATGGAGACAAAATTTTTATTGTAAGTAGCACTTCTCTTTTTTCACTTATCTCTGTAGGTAGCTCTTGTCAACACTTCTACACTTCACACATGTGGCCAATCAATAATGTGTCTCAAAATTATAACAGAATATCAAGATCCTTTGATACATTCTACAAAATGATAAACTGTGGATTCATGCATTGTGCGCCTTTTATTTGTTGAACCAACCACAAGTGAACCTTCATAACATCTAATTCCTTGGGAGTTTTTCAAAGTCCCATACACCATTGGAAAGGTCTATAATAGGACTATCTAATTGATCACTTTGCAAGGGCACTTGAGCTAATATATTGTCGAAAAAAAACCTCTAAAATCAATAGTCTCCAAGCACTAAATACACATCAGCAATCTCGAACAAGTTCCCCCTGAGCTTGAGACTCCTTGACATCATTGACAACACTTTACTCAATAAGAAATTGAACTTAAAAAAATCTTAATAATTTCATTTTTGAAGTATGACCTACCTATGTAATTCCTCCATATTTCAATGTGTACTTTGAATAAAATATTTGAACATCCCTATTAACTATTATTTCAACATCAAATTCATATATATATATATATATATAGATATAGAAAATGAATAAAATATTTTAATGTTGACAATAAATAAAATCTCCACTTTCAATTCTTAATATTAAGTTGACATGTTGTATTTTACAATAATATTAATAACCAATAAAATATGAATGTGTGTGCATTTATATATATATAATCAAAAGAAATCAATGTGTGTATGTTTTATATATATAACTAAAAGAAATCAATGTGTGTGCATATATATAACCAAAAGAATATATATATATATATATATATATATATATATATATATATATATATATAATCCCTTATAGGAGAGAGGTTCTATTTAAAAATATTTCAATGTCAGCTATGTATATATTATATAAATCAATTGAAAATAAAAAAAGTTATTATGGCTAAAACATTTTATTGATGTGTTGCACAATATCAAAGAAACGTAGAATTATTTTTATTGAGTTGACACACACATACATGAAGAATCAACATAGATAGATCCAACACAGATCCATCTTGCAAAACTCTTAAGTTGCAAACATTTTCTCAAGTTTTGCATTCTAAAATAAATTTACACCTCAAAAGTTTTGATCTACTTGATAAATGTAAGCTTAAGATAAATCTATACTAGTCAATAAAACAATTGTAATATAAAAGAATTAATTTAACTTATTTATTATTTTAAAATTTAATTTAACTTATTTATTATTTTTATTATTATTTTGCATTTTTACTACTTTTTAGTTAAAATAATATTAATTATATATTATTATTATTATTATTATATTTAATGTTTCACTACAACCTTTTCCATAATAGAGTCAACATTAATTAATTTAATTTTAATTCTAACATTTTATTCATCTAAAATTACACTACAAAATCTCCTTAATAAAATATGCAAAACTCTTACACAAACAACAACAGCAACAACAAAAAATTGGTATTTAGAGGTAGATTCAAAAATTAGTTTCCCACATTCTTATTGTGTTTCTCATCCTACTCATTCCGCCATCTTAGCCCACCCTATGTCCATGTTCACCGATTAATTGTTACTTTGAGATTTGAGTCTCTGGTGGGTTGGGTGGAGGTGGAATAACAACTTTTTCCATTTGAAGGTTAGTTTTAGGATTTTATTTTTAAGATTCTATTTATAAGGGTACTAATTGTCAAGGCTATTAGTTTAAGAAAAATTATAATTTTGATCCCAAAGAAAATGGAGGCCACTGTTAAGAACATTACTTTTCAAATATAAGGTTGCAGTGTTGTTGACACCACTTTTTAATTTGAGAGTTAATTTTAAGATTATTGTTGACAAGTCGATGTTATTGACAAGTCAAGCATGACATCCTCTTTTCAACTAAAATAAGCAATTCAATAAAAGAATTGTTTTTTCATTTTTGCTACAACTATTTATGGAATAAGATAGTGTTTCAACAATGGTTTTTTCTTAATGTGCTTGTGAGCATCATCTTTTGTTGTAAACAAATGCATAGCCCTATCAAATAACTATTTTAACATAGTTAGTATAATTATAACTTGCATATAAGAACTCTAAAAAACCAATAATTTTGAATCATACACATCAAAATCAACTTATATTTCAAAAAATGTTTTTATTACTAATATCCTTTCTTTATCATTTTTTATAACCACATGTTTAATAAATTCATAATATTTCAAACAAGAACTTTAAAATTAACTTTAAAAGTAAAAAACATTTACATATAACAATTATACTTCTTTTTTCTATTTCCAAAATTACAACTTACAAATTATAATCGTAAAAACTAATATTAGTGTAACCTAGATATTAAAATCAACTTCGGAATCAAATAATAATGTTTTAAGTTCAAAATTACTTTTAACTAGACCATAAAAATTGTCGTAACCAAAATTTTAAAATCAATCTTTTCTAGTAATATGTAATTTAGTTTTTATTAAAGTTAATATGTAATTTAGTTTTATTAAACTTTAAATTGTAATATTTTTATATTATAATTAAAACCTGTTTACCAATAACAATAATAAGAACTATTAAAAAAAATAACATGCTTTCTCTGATATTCCAGAAAAAAAATTAAATACTGTTAAGATTAAAATGCGGAAAAGAAGAATGACATGTTTATATATATATATATATATAATTAAAACTGATGTAAATGAAATAGGGCGTCGTATAATAATATTCAGAGGGCGATGGTAGCACACTAACATTTAATAATAAAGGTGAAACCGCCTCTTCATGAAAATCCTTTATTTTAGTAATGATAATAAGTTTGCTGTGGCCGGCATTAAACTTGTCGCAATCCAAACTAATTTTATTTTCTGGAGGTCATCAAGTCAGAATCGAATTACAACTGTGAGGTTATGGAATCGAAACGATCAAATCAGAATTGGTTGTCAGATGTAACGAACGAAGACTCTGGGGGTTCTGATAAAGCAACCCTCTCCTCTAGCATCACCATTTCATTCCTTCTTTCCCTGCTTTGATCTCATGGCGGACGAGCAAATCCAATTTGGTAATGACCTCATCCAATATTCATCAAGCTGTCCATGGCCTGAGTTCCCTCATGATCTCCAAATACAGATCATGGAGCGTCTGCCATTGGAATGCTGTTATCGACTGCGCTGCGTTTGCAAGGACTGGAACCATCTCCTCTCCTCCACTCATTTCATTCGCATTATAGGGAGTAGGCAACCGTGGCTTCTGCTTTGCACGCCCAAGCTGGAACTGCCGTTTCTCCTTTACTCATTCTTCACCAATTCATGGCGACCGTTATCTCTGTCTTTCCTGCAACATCATAAGGATGTGTCTGGCCAAGTAAATTACAGAGGATGCTCTTGCTTCTGGGATGCTCTTGCTGGATGTCATGCCCATTGCCCGCTGGGGAAACATGGCAACACTCCCCAAGCTTTCCGTTTGCAATCCTCTGAACAGGACTGTTTTCTCGCTTCCTCAAATGCCTAGCGAAATTCATGTTATGGCTAAGGGAATTGTTCCCGGGGATGAATTGGATAGTTATGTCGTGTTGGTGATTGGCATGAAGACTACAAGTAATTCAGTGGTTGCAGTGGAAGCATATGATTCGCTTTCAAAATCATGGAGGACCACAGGCACCCTGCCGGGCAATTTGGGGTTAATGATGGACACCATGATTTTCTGTAAAGAATTCTTTTACTGCTTGACCACGAGCCTGCATGGTTGTGATGATGGTCAAGTGGTGGCATACAACATCAAGGAGGGCAACACAACCATAATACCGTTGCCAGCAACGGATAAAAATGACCATTATTGGCCTCGCTTGTTGTCGTCCAGAGGAGGCTGTGATCTCTTGATTGTTGGAGCAATAGAAGAGGATCACATATTGAAAGATTTGGTCATCTGGGAATGTAATCAAAACTGCAAGCTTCATTATTGCTGGACGGAAATTGGGAGAATGCCTGCATCGGTGTGCGAGGAGTTTAGGAGAAGCTCCTGCTCGACCTGGTTCGAATGCATTAGAGTGGGTAAATACATATGCTTCAGAACACATGAGAGTACGAAAATTGTGACCTACAATCTCCTGGACGGCTCCTGGAGTTGGCTTCCAGAGTGTCCTCCAGCGTATGCACATTACAGATATGTCCGATTGAACAGCATGGTATTGGAACCGAGGCCAGAGGTTGAAGTGACGTATACATAGGTATATTTACGAGAAGATTTATGTGGAGAAATTTCTATGTTTACAAATAGTGAAGAGTTGAGTTGAATTATGAAATGGAAGTCTACCCTAATCCAGTTTGTAAGGGAGTTGTCTATTGATTTTTTTTTGGAGATTTGGATAACGGAAGAAATTGAGGTTAAATCTTGATTTGTTGTAGTTAAAATGGTTTTTAATTGCATATTTGGATTCAGCACCCTGAAAAACCTTTGGGACATTTTGATTGTGCAAAGACTGGCTATCAAACTTGCAATTCCAATAAATTGCTGCCGGATTTTGACTGGAAAAATCCACCAAAAAACTTTCAAAAAATCCCATTATAGACAACGCCTTTATAAGTATGAATTAATTAGAGATCAGAAGTTTGCATGATTTTATATTTAGTAAATAATAGTTTATTCATGTAAATGGAAAATGGAAGTTTTAATTTTTATTTTCTATATATTTATTTTTAATTTAAACCTTAAACAAATTAGATTTTTTATATTTTATTGAAAGTGAAAGTTAACTTTCATATTGGTTTCAAAAGTCAATCATCCGTATTTTATTTTCCATTATGCGTGTAATTGGAAAATGGAAGTTTTAATTTTTATTTTCCATCCATTCATTTTTAATTTATGCGTGTAACTGAAAATGGAAGTTCTAATTTTTATTCTATATATTTATTTTTAATTTAGACATGAAACAAATTAGATTTTTTATATTTTATTGAAAGTGAAAGTTATCATGCGTATTGGTTTCAAAAGTCAAATCATCCGTATTTTATTTTCCCTCAATTCATTTTTAATTTATGCGTGTAACTGGAAAATGAAAGTTTATATTTTTATTTTCTATTTAGGCATGAAACAAATTAGATTTTTTATATTTTATTGAAAGCGAAAGTTTTAATAAAATTTGTAGTTATAAATATTTTATTTCACTTAATTACGTCGAACCCGTGGGGTACATAGCCTATAAGAACATGTCACCTGTCCACTCACACAAGTTTTATGCATCATGTCATTTGATTGTAAAATTGTCATCTTGTTGCAAAGGAAAAGGTTATCTATATATATATATGAGTAATTAAGAACAAGTCACGTGTCCACTTGTATGTATACGATTTCACTATTACAACATAGAAGGGTTTATATATTATATATTCGTTGAACAAATTGGAAGACCATACTATCTTATATTTGTTCTCTATGGAAGTCCTCGAACGGAGATTCAAATTAAAGCAGCTGTGGGAGTGGAAGTCAATTCAGTTTGGGATTCTTGCCATTTTGTAGTGAGGAGTTTTTGTTTTTTTCGGATTCAATTGAGGTTGATTAAAGAGAGACGCACTAACACGAGAAACAAGCTAATGATGTTGAATTGTAAAAATATATCTATTCAATCATCCTTCAACCTAAACTCTTTTGCAAATGATCGTATTCTGGGTTATGGTGATGTGGACAATATCCCAGAACAACTTATCGCTTCCCTTAATAGTAGAGGCATTTTTTTATGGGGTCAAGCCATTGCTTCATGGAGGGGTGCACATCCTATTTGGAGGTCTACTATGGACCTGAGTTTGCCTCATCTGTGGGATATGGAATGGTTGCGCATTATGGATGGGATGAATCAGCTAGGGATATGCCACGATGGAAACCAGGACAAGTTAATCTGGACAACGAAGATGCAGAATGGAAATATTAATGTGGCGCATGCATACTTTTCCCTCTACTCGAGGGTCTCTAACTTGACTGAGGAACATACCCTTTTTGCATTTTGGAAAACCAACATCCCTAATAAAATTTTACTTTTTACTTGGTTAGTTTTTCATAACAAAAATCTAACTTGGGAAAACCTGCAAAAGCGGTTGTGGTATGGCCCTAGCATCTGTCCTATTTGTAAGATGGACTCTGAAAATAATAACCACATTTCCCTTACTTGCCCCCTCACTACTCATATATGGAAACACCTCTCTTCTCTACTTGTTTTTCCATTCCATGAACATGATTGCATTAAGGACTCTCTACAATGGTGGAGAACCCAAAAGGCTAACTGGAGAATCCTTCTGCCTATCCTTTTCTGGGAAATTTGGAAGTGGAGAAATAACTACACTTTTCAAAACTACTCTAGGAGTTTTCACAGGGTCATGGATAACATTCTCACCTCTCATACTCTATATTCTTCTAAAAAAACTTGCAAGATGGTTTCTTGCTGATCTGAAAATGGAAGTACTTGAAAATGTGTGCAAGGTATCCATTTCCATTAAATTAAATGTGCAAACTATACTCCATGTCTTGCTAATTAAACAAAGTGTTTTTTACAGTTGTTTATGAGTTTTTGTGTGCAGGAAAGTTAATATAATTTGCTGTTTACATATTAAATCAGAAATGTTCAATAATATAATTGCAGCATAACATGACACAGATGTTTGATGAGCAGTTCACCCCTCTTGGGCTACGTCTGCTGGATCAAGCCTCCCAAAATGAGCTTGTCCTCTTGTATTAAAACTGCTTCAAAGGATAATACAAGTGTAAAGGTGCCTCAATAGGAAAATCTGAATGCAAGTATAGATTCAGAAGACATGAAAAAGCTAAGAATGCCTTTCCACAATCACTAAATAGTGAAAAATTACCCAATACAGTGCCTTCTTCAATAGACCCTAGTGGCTCTTGGAACTTCTCTGAAAGATTTTAGGTTTTAGAAGTCCTCAAATGGTTCTGAAACCTTGGCCATTAGATTCAGAAGGTCGAAAATAACAGAAAATGGCTTTTGTTTCACCTCAAACAGGTGAACACAGCCCATTACAGCTCCAACACTGAAATGGCCCTGGTGGCCCTCCAAGCTTCCCTGAAGATAAATAGTGAAAAGAAAGCCTAAACAGGAAAAATAAACTGTGTAAATGAATTCAGAACACAGTAAACAATCAAGATAGACTTTTGTTTCACCTCCAATGGATGAACACAACCCAATGCAGCTCCAACACTGTTTAGGCCCTAGTGGCTCCCCAAACTTCTTTGCTGGAAGTATACCTAAAGATCACCTCTGTTGGCTCTGAAACCTCTTCCAATGGCTCCAGAATGCTTTGAATACCCAAAATCAAAAAAAAATTGTCCAAAAAAGCCTCTCCTAGCCAAAGTTATGACTCATTCAATTTTCTGCCAGTTTGCCTTATAAAAACTCCAGTTAAAACTAGAAGTTTTCCAGTTAGTCCAACAAAAATGGAGGAACCACCAAAAATGGCGAGCTGCTAAAAAAGACTGCCAGTTGAACGGTCAGTTGACCATGATCGCCGGCGGGAATGTCGGGCATGTGACTAGTTGGAGTGGCAGTTAGCGTTAATGCTAACGTTTTCAGAGTCGGAACCGCCGACAGAAAAATAGCATGTGACCATGTTTTATCGGCGGTTAAGTTAATGCGCTGGTTTCGGTTTAGCCTATGGTTCCGCGCCAGAGTCATGTGATTAGGGGCTGGCCCTTTTTCTGCCCAAATCAAACATTGACCAAATTTAAATAGAAACTTCGCCCTAAGGTTGTTAAGAACCACAGTGCAGGCGAGCTGGCAGGGCTTGTGAGCTGGCGGCCACCCGACCCATTGTCGATTTCTGCGAGCTCCAAATTATTTTACCCAAAACAAATTTGTAGACATGGGGCCACATGGTAGCCTCCAGGTAGGCCACATGTCAGCTCTCGATTGGACCTCAAAACAAAATATTCCTGTGAATATTCCATCAAATTTGTAGACTTGGGGCCAGGTGGTAGCCTCTGGGAAGCCACGTGTCAACTCCCTATTGGACCTCAAAACAGAATATTCCCATGAATATTCCATGGAATATTCTTCAATTTATTTATTTTTTATTTTTTTCAAGATCAAAGTCAACCCAAGTCAAACTAATTTTTGTAAACTTCAAACTTGAATAACTTTCACATACGGTGTTGGATTTTTGAAAACTTTCAATTTTTTAGCCTTTTCCATGGCTTGGACTTGAGCTCCTAATCAATTGCCATAACAAGACGGAAGTACAACAGATATTCCCGATGGCGTTTTTTGATGGAGCTGCTCATCACCGAGTATGTCGTTGTGGCCTCTGGTTGGCTACCTCTAACGAACAAAGATATAGTGTTTTCTGGCATGGCGATAGGGGCACAAATACTAAAGCTAAGGTGATAGCTCTTTGGGGCCTATTATGGTTCATACACTTTCTAGATATTCCCCTTATCCACATCCATGGCGACTCTAAAGTAATAATACAACATTTAATGGGCTTTGTTAAAATCTCAAATCCCTTCGTGCTTGGATGGTTGATGAGAATTGAACAGTTATGGACTCTACTAAACAACTCCACTATAAATCATGTCCATAGGGACCAAAATATGACAACAGATGAACTATCGAGGACAGGCGTAACAGGTTCTTTAGGCAAGATGCACTTAACAATTAATATGGACCAGAAGAACATAAATATTGAAGACTTTCTTCTCCCAGGTTAAATACATTCCTTACCCTTAACATTTTGATTTTCTTGATGTATTTGCAGGTTATTAAATGTGAAATATAGCCTTTTGCGACATTAATGAAAGGTTGTTGTTCTGTATTGTACATGGATGCCTGACTATTGGGCATAAACAATGGGCATAAACAATGTCCTCTACTAGGATGGACTTTACCACTCCATGCTGAACTCTCTGTCTCTTCCTCCTTGTTAGATGGTGTTTCCATTTTGATTATTACAGAATCCTCATGCTGGTGTTTTTTATCTTTTACACTGTCAGGATGTGGCATCGGTACTATCTGTTTTCATATATGGTTTTTCCCGCATAATATATCAGATTGTGCTGCATATCTCCACTATCTTTCTATCTTTTGATGTGGGGCACTTGTATTTAAATCTATACCGGTCAATAAACAATTGTAATATAAAAAAATTAATTTAACTTATTTATTATTTTAAATTTAATTTAACTTATTTATTATTTTTATTATTATTTTGTATTTTTACTACATTTAATTGAAATAATATTCTATATTATTATTATTATATTTAATGTTTCATTACAACCTATTCCATAATAGAATCAACATTAATTAAAATTTTAATTCTAACATTTTATTCATCTAACATTACACTAAAAAATCTCCTTAATAAAATATGCAAAACTCTTACACAAACAACAACGGCAACAACTAAAAATTGGTATTTATAGGTAGATTCCAAAATTAGTTTCCCACATTCTTATTATATTTCTCATCCTACTCATTCCGCCATCCTAGCCCACCCTATTTCGATGTTCACCGATTAATTGTTACTTTGAGATTTGAGTCTCTGGTGGGTTGGGTGGAGGTGGAATAACAACTTTTTCCATTTTGAAGGTTAGTTTTAGGATTTTATTTTTAAGATTCTATTTATAAGGTATTAATTGTCAAGGCTATTAGTTTAAGAAAATTTATAATTTTGATCCCAAAGAAAATGGAGGCCACTTTTAAGAACATTACTTTTCAAATATAAGGTTGCAGTGTTGTTGACACCACTTTTTAATTTGGGAATTAATTTTAAGAAAATTTATAATTTTGATCCCAAAGAAAATGGAGGCCACTTTTAAGAACATTACTTTTCAAATATAAGGTTGTAGTGTTGTTGACACCACTTTTTAATTTGGGAATTAATTTTAAGATTATTGTTGACAAGTCGATGTTATTGACAAGTCAAGCATGACATCCTCTTTTCAACTAAAATAAGCAATTCAATAAAAGAATTGTTTTTTCATTTTTGTTACAACTATTTATGGAATAAGTTAGTGTTTCAACAATGTTTTTTTTCTTAATGTGCTTGTGAGCATCATTTTTGTTGTAAACAAATACATAGCCCTATCAAATAACTATTTTAACATAATTAGTATAATTATAACTTCAATATGAGAACTCTAAAAAACCATTTGAATCATACACATCAAAATCAACTTATATTTCAAAAAATATTTTTATTACTAACATCTTTTCTTTACCATTTTTTATAACCACATGTTTAATAAATTCATAATATTTCAAACAAGAATTTTAAAATTAACTTTTAAAATAAAAACATTTACAGATTTTATAACAATTATACTTCTTTTTTCTATTACCAAAATTACAACTTACAAATTATAATAGTAAAAGCTAATATTATTATAACCTAGATATTAAAATCAACTTCGGAATCAAATAGTAATGTTCCCAATAATATTTTAAGTTCAAAATAATCCTTTCTACTAATATGTAATTTAGTTTTTTATTAAACTTTAAATTGTAATATTTTTATATTATAATTAAAACCTGTTTACCAATAACAATAATAAGAACTATTAAAAAAAATAACATGCTTTCTCTGATATTCAAGAAAAATAATAATTTTAAATACTGTTTAAATACTGTTTAATTAAAACTAATGTAAATGAAATAGGGCGTCGTATAATAATATTCAGAGGTCGATGGTAGCACACTAACATTTAATAATAAAGGTGAAACCGCCTCTTCATGAAAATCTTTTATTTTGTTTAGATAATCTTCGGCAAAATCACATAACCAATCTTTTGTCGACGGTTTCGAACCAACCAGTGTGGTTCATCGTCAGGACAAGTTGAAGAACCAATCCGGCTTATGCTTGATTAAATAGAGTGTGCAGAGACTCCAACACCTAAAATGCTAACGGCTAATTTTGACCTAATGATCCTGGTCAAACCACTAAATTAGTTAATTAATATTTCTAGAAATAGCTAAAATAGGTAAATAAGGGAATCCAATTGTTAAAAATAAATAGATATATTATTATTATTATTTCAAATATTAAGAGAATCCATAGTATAATATTAGTATTTTAATTATAACGGTCATTATATATTAAATAATCAATATTCATTATTATTCCAATACTATTTAAATGCAAGGATTGGTAATAAATCCCTATTATTTATATAGTTTAGTTACACTAGGTAATCGTGTAATAATCATTAATGGTCCATTGGTAAGTTAGATCTTCACTATTTAGTTAATTAAAATATATCATCTTTATTATTTAAATATAATGGTTTATTAAAATAATAAGTTATATAAAAATAATATATATGTTTATTAAATAATCTATATCTATTTAATAATTTAATTATATGTATAATATTAGTATTTTAATTATAATAGTCATTATATATTAACTAATCAATATTCTAGATCTTCACTATTTAGTTCATTAAAATATATCATATTTATTAGTTATATAAAAAATAATATATGTTTATTAAATAATATATATCTATTTAATAATTTATAATTCCAAATAAATTGTTAAACATTATTATTCCTAGAATTTAGTTATATTAGGTAAATACCATAATATAGGGTAAAGTCCAATAGTATAACTAATATTATGGTACATCATAATTTATCTTTTAAACCTAATGGTTAATTAACTAATATTCATTCAATATTTTTTATTCCAATAAAAATATTAAAGGTAACTAAGCCCTTAGGTAAATATATTACTATCTATAGGGTTGATAAAGTCCATGTTTCTTTCTAACGGTCAAATTTCTATTAATAATCAATATTATTCGATATTTATTTATTACAAAAAATATTAAAGTTAACTATGTCATTAGGAAATTATATTATTCTTTATAAGGTTTAAAAAAGGGGGTTTTTTAGATATTAGTTAAAGGGAAACTCAATTATAAATGTATGTGAAATTATGGAAGAAATTTAATTATAACATGCCCAATAGTATCGTAAACAGGATAAGGATAATACAATAACTAGCCCGAAACTAAATACTACCTAATAATCGGACAAATCTGCCAAAAGAAAAATAAAAGAGGGGGAAGACCGAAACCCTAAGACAAGTAATGATAATAAGTTTGCTGTGGTCGGCATTAAACTTGTCGCAATCCAAACTAATTTTATTTTCTGGAGGTCATCAAGTCAGAATCGAATTGCAACTGTGAGGTTATGGAATCGAAACGATCAAATCACAATTGGTGGTCAGATGTAACGAACGAAGACTCTGGGGGTTCTGATAAAGCAACCCTCTCCTCTAGCATCACCATTTCATCTCCTCAAAGAGAAGACTCCATCTGACGCTTTTTGTCATCATGCACACAACTTCACATGAGTTATAGTTAAACTTGGTGCAGCACAATAGACTTCAGTTAATATGTGATTTCCCATCTCGTGGGTTATATCAACCATGAATCCCTTCTAAAATCTTCTCTAACCAAAGCCATTCACGGCGCGACATGAATTCAATCGTCTGATAACACGAAAAATCCCATTTGTAAGAACCTGTTAATTGCAGGACCACGTCATTTCCAGTACTTCCAACAAAAAATCAACGACGTGCTACCAAATTATACTTTAAATAGCACAAACATTTGTTGTACTGTGCCTTTCATCTGTTGAAGGAACCATGAGCCTTAGAACTCTAGCATAATTTGAACCTTCATAACATTCAACCACTTGGGAGTTTTTCAAAGTGTCATACACCATTGAAAAATTCTCTTAGAGGATTATCTAACTAATTAATTTGCAAGGGAGCTTGAGATAATATACTATAGCCAAAATTCCCTCGAAGATATGATCTCAAATCAATAGTTTTCAAACACCAAATACACATCAATAATAATGATTTGACATCAATGACAGTTGTCTTCCTGCTCAAAAATCTCTAACAAACCCCCCAATGAGCTTGACACTCCTTAACATTAATGACTACTCCTTTGACATCAATGAAAACACTTTACTTAATAAGAAATTGAATGTAAAAGAATCTTATAATTTCACTTTTGTAGTATGAGCTAGCTATGTAATTAATCCATATTTCAATTTGTACTTTGAATAAACTATTTGAACATCCCTATTAACTATTATTTCAACATCAACTTCATACATATATACATATATAGAGAGGGGGAAAGTGAATACAATATTTTAATGTTGACCATAATAAAATATTTAAATGTACGTCTTCAATTCTTATTATCCAGATGTTTCCTAACCCCTAATATGAGAGAGAATCTATTTGAAAATATTTCAATTTCGTCTATATATATATATAGAAAGAAATTGAAAAAAAAAGGTTATTATGGTTAAAACATTTTATTGATGTGTTGCATAAAATGAAAGAAAATTGGAATTATTTTTATGCTTAGCTGGGAGTTGATACACACACGCACACATATGAAGAACCGACATAGATCAATCTTAGATTAGATCTATGAAGCGTTGAGAGGGATCAACGCTATCAAGATGAAAACCTTTTCTAGGGTTTTGCACTCTAAAATAGATTTACACCTCAGGATTTATCCCCCTTCGGTGCATGATATATACAAACTAAGATGGATCTATACTAGTCAATAAAAAAATTTGCAATAGAACAAATTGAATTTAATTGATTTATTATTTTTCTTATTAATTTTTACTTTTTATTACCTTTTTAATTGATTCAACATTATATTTTATTGTTATTATTATTTTATTTAATGTCTCACTGCAAGATCTCCCTAATATTGGGTTATAAAGCACATTTTGGTGCAACAAATTATGTATATAATTTTGAAAAATACTAGAATTCAATTTAAAAAAATATGAAAACACGCACACAGACACATACACACACAATACTAAAAAAATTGGTATATAGAGGCAAATTTCCAAAATCATTCCCCCACATTCTTCATTGGATTGTGTTTCCCATCCTACTCATTCCTCCACCGCCATCCTACCCCACCCTATTTCCATGTTCACTTGCCAATTGTTCCTTTGAAAGTTGAGTATGGGGATGATGGGGTGGGGTGCGGTTGTGGAGGTGTAATAACAACTTTTTCCATTTTGGAGGTTGTTTTTAGGATTCTACTTACAAGTGTATTAATTGTCAAGGCCATTAGTTTCGAGAAAGCTGCAATTTCGACCCCAAATAAAATGAAGGCCACTTTTGGGGACACTACTTCTCAATTCTAAGGATTATTTTATGATTTTGTGTGCAATGGCATAGGTTCTTAAGACCATGGTTTCAAACAAGTTGTATTTTGTACCTTAAAAAAATAGTGGTGTCGTTGGCACCACTTTCAATTTGGGATTTAATTTTAAGATTATTGTTAACAAGTTTATGTCATTGACAAGTCATGCATGATTCCATAAATCCAAAGTAAGTATCATCATCTTTTCAACTAAAATAAGCACTTCATCTTCAAATATTTCTTCATCTAAAGATATATAAGATTTGTTTTTTCATTTTGCTACAATGATACATGGAATAGGACAATGTATAGATTTCAACAATGTTTTTTTTTTTGTAAACATCATCCTTTGTCGTAAACAAATATATCACCCTGGAAAATAACTATTTTAGCATAGTTACCACTTAATGATAAATTTGACTTCAATACGAGAACTCTAAGAAAACAATAATTTTGAGTCATAAAAATTAAAATTAACTCTTCAATTTTTTTATATTAGTATTATCATTTATTTGTAACTTTAAAATTACCACTTTTTACAACCACATATTTAACAAATTCATAAGGCTTTCCAACAAAAAAAATAAATTAAATCAACTTCTAAATTGGGCATTTACCCCGGAGGTCGGGACAGACAGCTTGCCGCCTCCCCACCCGGGTTCAAAACCCCTCGATGCATGTTTCCAGCTGCCCCAGCAGCTTATATGTTGATCAATCTTGCTCCGCATATTGTACAATCACGCTTCTGTAAATATGTATTCATTGCGAATTCAATCTCGCTTCTATAAATATATGTAAATTTTGAATTTCGAGTTAATACAACTTCTTCTAGAAAGACTCAACCCACCTCATTTAAAAAAAAATAACATTACTCTTTTTCCTATGATCAAAATTACGACTGGTTCAAAATCGCGGTCTTCAAAGCAAGTGTTGTTGTAACCCAAATATTAAAGTAATAAAATAGTAATCAACTTTGGAATCAAAAAATAATGTTCCCAATAATATTCTCATTTCTTCAAATTATTTATTTTTGAAGATCAGTAATAGGTTTGACCATGGATATTTTTATAATCTAAATTTTAAAATTTAACCTTTTAATATAAAAGAGATGTTATTAGTAATACATAAAATACTTTTATTTTTTTGGTTAAATACAAAATTTAATATTTTTAAATTATAATTTAAATCTCATTACTATTTACCAATAATAATTATAATTATTAAAAAAAGTTAAAAAAAAGAGAAAAAGAACAATAACATGATTTTCTAATAATAATTTAAGAAAGGGAAACAAAAAAAAGGTAACTTGCAGGGGGTACGGGTGACGAGTGATGTAAATCTAACCTATTTTTTATTTGTGGACAATGTCCTATTATTTACTGATGGATCTGGGAGGGACTCAATAATTGTTAAAAATATCTTTATCCTCTTTTGCAAGGCTATAGGGACAGAGATAAATGTTCATAAATCCACTTTCACAGTGATCAGATGTTCTAGAGATGAAATTATGTATTCTCAATCTCATTTTTCTTTACAATCAATGAACATTGACGGAGTAAAATATATTGGTTTTCACTTGAAGTTGAATAACTATAAAAAATTGATTAGTTATGGCCTTTGACAAGATTGAAAAGCAACTTCAGGGATGGAGCGTCAAATGGTTATCAAGTGTTGACAGGTTGGTACTCATCAAATTGATACAGGAGGAAATTCTGTTTTTGTGGCTATCAATGTCATGGATCCCCAAGGACATAGTGAATCAAGTTCAGAAAAGTTGTTGTAGATTCTCGT
The DNA here is from genome assembly GCA_031772625.1 of Pinus tabuliformis. NCBI lineage: Eukaryota > Viridiplantae > Streptophyta > Pinopsida > Pinales > Pinaceae > Pinus > Pinus tabuliformis. The sequence continues at coordinate 86,433,669 of CM062814.1, read as the reverse complement.
GGATGGGAGAAAAGGAAGGAAGGATATATTATTGGGTACTTTGGGAGAAGATGGTACTCCCCAAAAAATGAGTTAGTTGGGGCTTGAAGAACATGAAATGTTTTTCTCATGATTTAGCTGTAAAAGATGGTTGGAGGTTGATTTCCACAGAAAGTCTATGGACGGAAGTAGTAAAAAATAAATACATTGCTCCATACACTTTGGAGGACTAGATTAGAAATTCTAACAATATCAAAACTCATGTATCAATTGTTTGGAAGGAGGTGGTAGACTCCTTCAATATCATTGGTTCTAAGTTGGCCTGAAGAGTGGAATTAGGGGAGAGGGTGAGGATTGGTCTTGATACATGGTCAGGTTGTGGAGATAAACAGTTGCTCCCTTAGGAAATGATGGCACTCCGGGTTGCACAAGGTAAAAGAACTTTGAATCAAGTTGCAGATTTGGATAACACTATTATATGGGCACAAGGATGGATGTCAGCTGGGGATTTAAACTTGCCCGCTATTTGGCACCAGGAATGAAAAAACTATATCGAGGCTCTTAACATATCACATGTTAGACTTCATGAAAAGGAACATGAACTCCAATTTATTCACTCTCCTTATGGGAAGTATACTCCAAAGGAAGGTTACTAGGGTGTGTACTAGAGAATAAAATTCCTACAGGTGACAATCTTAAAAATATATCTTTTGCAGGGCCATCCTGGTGTCCTTTAAGCAAAGTCGTTGAGGAATCAGTGGATCACTTATTCCTATTTTGTCCTGTATCCACTTAGATACGAAATTTGGTGTGCAACGCATTATTTGTTCGTATCATGTGGCAGGGCGAGTCTTATAATTTGGCATGGCTATCATGGTGGAACGAAGCATCCCCAAAAATATTATGGAATCTTCCTCCTCTTATAAGCTGGGGTACCTGGATTTGGGAGGAATAAATTAATTTTTCATGACCAAGAAATAATTTCATACCATATTGGGGCTTAGGTGATTGCGTTATATGAACTCATCTCTGTAGAAGAACGAAGGTCCAAATCCCGCACCATAGTGTCTGAACAAATTGACCAATCTCGGCCTTGGGATTATTTTGGTGGTTCCTCCCAAGAGGAGGTTTATGTGGAGGTACCTTATTTAAATGAGAATCACTCTTTTAAGCTAAAGAGTGGATTGGGCCACATATCCAACAATTTTGTTGAGTGTTTTAGCCTCAAATTGCTCTTTCTATTCACCATTGAAAAAGGGTGCTGACAATTACAAGTTTTTTGGTGATTCCGAAGTGGTTATAGATTGATTTAAGCAACGTTATATTTTTCACATACACTCACTGAGACCTATCCGAAGGAATTTTGCTGATTAAAAGGAATTTTGATTTCTCACTTATTGTCATATTTACAAGGAGAATAACATCATTTCTGATCATATTTCCAAGGAAGACATGCGACAAGAATGGGGGGTATGGCTGATTCTAGAACATAATGAGAATGTTCATTGAGTATTACCATAAACCTTTTGTTGAGGAACTACATGCAACTGCAAATCTTGACTGATATGGGGACCAAGCCTGGAATTTGACGTCCCACAGGACGTATTTCATATTTTAAGACGTATTTGGCAGTTGCTCTAAATTTATACCCATCAAATTTGACGTGCTTCATAGATCAAAAACCGTCATTTTGATGTTTAATTTAGGATTTGTCCCATCAAAATTTATAGTACCCGTCTTTAAGTTAAAACCACCAAAGTAAGACTAAGCCCAAGGTCATAATGCAAATGCATACAATACCTCTTGCTCACATGGAAATGGAGCCTGGCACACTTTCATATATTTGAACCATATAAAAAATTATCTGGCTATAGTCCTTTCGTAGATTTGAACTTTATGAAGGGAGATCTCGCCCTAGGCAACTAAGAACAACTACATTGTAATCTAGGTGTTACATTCAAGGAACCAACCAACTAATCTACGTCAAGAATGTGAATTCAATGATGAAACTGTAAGCTAGTACGTGATTGAAAAATACTAAAAATATACATGCATTTTTTGGTGTGTATAACACTGAGAAGGGGTGGTGTGCTTGTTTTTGTTCCTTAGGCTTCCTCAATCGTTCCACACTCTCCCTATTGTTTTATTCCGCCATCTTCCAACATCGACGAAGAAGTGTGATCAAAAAATAAAAGCAGTCGAGGAACAATTGGTGATGTGAAGGGCAGTTCAATGGTTAATTCGACAACATCTTTGCCGAGGATTATCAGAAGTCACACCAAATCAGAAATAATGGTAGGGCTCCCTGTTGCGAAAAAGTTGGGCTCAAGAAGGGCCCTGGATGCTCGAAGAAAATTAGAAGCTCGTTACTTACATACTGTAGCACAACCATTGAAGTTGGAGGGCTCTACGACAGAAAGTTGGGTGCTGAGATTAGAAAGAGCTAGAGATTGCATTGGGCTAACTATCTAAGACCAAATATCAAAGGGAAAAATTCAACGTGTAGAAAGAGAAGACTATTATTCAACTTCATGCTCTACTGGGAAATAGGTGGTCTGCCATTGTTACTCACCTTCCCAAGCAAACAAACAACAAAATAACAATGAAAAGGGATAAGCAAAAGGTGGACCTCAAATTCATTCAAAGCAGTAGTCACTGCCATTCTATTTTTTTGAAAAGCAAGGATAGTTATTGATTTGAAGCTCTTGCGATCTATACTATGTGTAGTGTTGTTTTCCGGAGTCATTGCATATAAATTTTTGGAATTTCGAACCATCTTCAGTGGTTCATGAACTACGAAAAATGGTTCGAAACCTCAATTCCAAAAATTTATATGCTATAACAGAAAACAACACCACAACAAAAATTAAGTCACTAAAAATAAATGTTGGAGTTTTCTACTAAACGTGCCCTCATCATTTACTTCTGCCCTCCTCATTTACTTCACAATCAACAAGATTTCCCAGTTTTCAAGTCCCAAGTAAGTTGCCCTCTTCAACCACTTTCAATCTCAGGCTTGTCAAAATGAATTTCTCTGAGGTCCATTCTTTTACAGGAATAATATATCGTGTCACGTTAAATAAATCTCTTAAATATTAGAAAAATAGCTTGTGATTTATTCCATAATGAAGTGCTCAATTACCATTTTGAAAAGCCTATGCTTATTTTGACTATTTTTGTTTTTTTGAGTGCCTTGGCTTATTTTGATTAAAAATAGCTTGTGATTTATTCCATAAAGTGCTCAATTACCATTTTGAAAAGCCCACGCTTATTTTGACTATTTTTGTTTTTTTGAGTGCTTATTTTGACTAATTTTGTATTTTGAGTTTTTTACTAAATTCTTTGAAATCAACTTCATTTTTACTGCAGTAAATTTCTCTTTAAAAAAAATAATTATATAGTTATTAAGCTAAACTTCTCTTACAATACAAATAATTATTGAAGATGTTACAATTTCATATTTATTTAATATACCTATTTAGATTGTCAATCACTTCTAATATAGTTGTATTTGGAGGATTCAACTCGTACTAAGTATATGAATAGAATAAGTGATGGTATTATGTAGGGCAATGTTTAATAGGAAAGATTTCTTTGTGTAATTGGTTGGGCTGTATATTTCATCTATGACGTGGACAATAATGTGAATCTAATTTTTTAAGATGAAGAAACCATTGGTTGGGCTGTATATTTCATCTATGACGTGGACAATAATGTGAATCTAATTTTTTAAGATGAAGAAATCATAGGTTCATATTTAAGATATTATGAACATGATTAGTTAACAATGTTCAAATGCAGATGATGAGTTGATTACTTCGTAGATAGATTGCAGAGTTTACCTCGTAGATTGCAGAGTTTGCTTAGTCTTGACATTTTTCAGCGTCATGGTTTTAGGAATAATGTGTTCCAAATATGTGTAATGGATATCAAATTAGTTGAAAGGATATACAAATATTTAAAAAACATTTAGTTACCATTACTAGATTTATTATTCAAGTAGTTCACACTTAGTTGAAAGTGCACTCATAGGGATTAAAGTTATCTTGGTATAAATAAAGAATTCAGTAAATAAAATATGTAGTGAGTAAATAAAGATGTGTGTGTGCATATGTAAATAAAATATTTGGTGAAAATAAGTTATTAAGAAACAGTTAAACATGTAATTATATGTTTAATAAATTTGACATATGTAGTAGATTATTGGATTTAAATAAATTATAAAAAGGGAGAGTAGTTAAATTCTTGATATTTAAAAAAAATAACTCTATCACATGTCAAAATTTATGCACATAATCAAAATTATTAACTCTCAAAGGCTAAAAAGCTTTATAAAAACCTAAAAATATGGTTGTATACTAGGTGGAAACACATGCTAACTTAGGAAGAAACAAGGCACTCTAAGAGGGAGATTAAAGGAAGTGGAGACATGGTGAAACACATATGCTGAGAAGAAACATGACACTCTCGTAGGGAGATTAAAGGAAGTTGAGATGAAGGAATAGCTGTAAGAGAATTTCTAGATAAGGGGAAGTGGAGACTCACAAATTTAAGTAGAACGTAAAATCAAAGGCATGAAAAATGCCAAAACGTCATCAATTTTTTCATTTGACGGGCAGAGGGGATTTGAAATTCCAGTTCTGATATAAAAACCATTTTTCCATCAACGTTTCAAATGCCAACAAGACGGATCCATCATCAAGAATATTTTGCATACGATAGTGATTCACATACTAATTCTATGACTTTACTGAAATCAATCTTGTAACAATCATTTTTTTGAACTTAACATATATCGACATATCATTTTGATAATTGCTACAAAGTGCAGTATTTTTGATGTGCTTTCAGAACACTTACATCATGTAATTTCCATCTTTATCTAATTTCCAATTACCATTCCCCGGGAAAAAATAATTTAAAAAATTGTTAAAATTAAAATGAGGAAAACGAAAATGACAGTTTTTATGATATTAAAAAATAATTAAATAATGTTAAAATTAATTTAAATGAAATAGGGTATTGTATTATAAAATTCAGTCTTGCCACGGTGATAGTAGCACATTGGTAACATTTACTAATCAAGATTATCATGTAAATTTCGATAAATGTATGTTAATATGAAACACGATTAGCCGTTCTTCTTATCATTTAATTATATTTATATTATGGTAGTGAGCTGTCCATGAATTTTTTTATTTTTATTTTAGTAAGGAGTTGTTTATAATGCGATTTTTTGGAGATTTCGGTGACGGAATCCGGCGAAAGAAATTGAGGTTAAATCTTGATTTGTTGCAGTTAAAATGGTTTTTTAACTGTATATTTGGATTTAGCACCTTAAAAAACCGTTGGAATGCTTTCATTGTGCAGAAACTAGCTATCAAACTTGTAATTCCAATAAATTCCTGCCGGATTTCGACCGAAAAACCGGCTGAAAAAACTTTCAAAAAATCGCGTTATAGACAACTGCTTTTAGTAATAATAATAAGTTGATTGGCGCCGGCATTCTAAACTTGTCGCAATCCAAACTAATTTTATTTTGTTGAGGTGATCAGTCAGAATTGATACAGATGCAAGGAATTTTATTATAGTTATAAAGATTTTATCTTTCAATTACGTCGGACGCGAATTCCATATCATCCATAATTTATTTACCATGGATTTTTTTTTAATTTTATCCGTGCAAAAGGATTAGATTGAAGATGGAAGTTTTAATTAAATTTAGAATATTTTATTTTCTATATATCTATTTGTAATTAGACAGGATTAAATTTTTTATATTTATTGAAATTGAAAGTTTCAATAAAAAATTGTAGTTATAAATATTTTAGTTCCCTTAGTTACGTCGAACGCGTGGGACGAGTTCAGTGTGGAGGTTTTCGTGGTGTGTACATAGCCTATAAGAACATGTCACCTTTTTACGCATGTCATTTGACTGTAAAATTGTCGTCTTGTTGCAGAGGAAAAGTTTTATATACGACTAACAACATGTCAAGCGTCCAGTTATACAAGTTATATGCAATTTTACTGTAAAACTGTTACCGTGTTACAGAGGAGAAGGATATATATATATATATATATATTCGTTGAACAAATTGGAAGACCATACCACCTTATATTTGTTCTGAAATATGGAAGTCCTAGTACCTTCGTTGGAGATTCAGATCAAAGCAGCTGTGGCCGTGAATGTCAATACAATTTGGGATTCCTGCCATTTTCCTAGTGAGTTGAGGTTGAAGGAGAGACGCATGGGCAGACAAGCTGATGATGTTGAGTTGTAAAATTTACACATAATTTTTTAAAATTTATTTTCCATGTTTTTCGAATTATGTTTAGATTTTTAGAAGATGGATATGTTCATAGGTTTTCTCCTCTAAAGGCGAAGAGATTAGTGAGAGATAATACATACCTCAAAAAGTGCATTTATGTGATGCATTTAAAAGAATATTAATATAAACATTAAGTGTATTTATGTGAATATTAGATGTCAAATACATATCTCAAATTATGTGATGCATTTAAAAGAATATTAATATAAATATTAAAGTGTGTATTTGTGAATATTAAAATTATATGTAGTTTGTTTATTTAATTTCAGAAAAAAAGGTTACAATTTTTATTCTCCTAGAAAAAAGATTATATATATATATATATATAGTGAAGAGGAAGAATTGTGATCTCTATCAAATAAATAGAATATGTCTATAATTTATAGACTTGTGTGTTAATATATTCTATTCACTTTATATAGTTAACAAAAAAATATAATTGTTTACATTTTATCTATTAGATATATATTTTTATTTTATAGTAATTTTATTAATCAATGAATTAATAGTAACAATAATTTAATTTTAAGGTTATGGTTAAGTGAAACACCTAATTGATGTATGAGACTCTTTTGTTTATGAAACAAGGGACTCATATCCATCTAATAATTTGACTATTAAAATTTCTTGGAGGTGCACATACTCTATCCCTTTTAAATTTGAACATGTGACCTCTTAGGAAGAAACACATCTTGTTAATGAATAGGTCCATTTAAGTTGTAATATATATATATATATATATATATATATATATATATATATATATATAGTATGATTTCATGTATGGATTAATTCAAATTTTTATTGAAAATGACATTAAAGATAGTCTTAACAATGACCACAATGGAGATTAGTTATTTTGAGGATACAAAATCACCTTTATTTATTTATTTTGAAGTAAGGCTTCAAACTTTTTTTGATGTGTTAAGAACTCATTTTTCTCATACATCAAAACTAGTTAACCCTAATACTTAAAGACATCTAGTAGGAATGACAATATGTCCCCTTAAGAATTGCTAGTGTGTCATTCTTTCCTTGAATAGAAATCATAAGCAAAATAAATAATAACCAGTGATTGATGTTATCACTAGTCAAAGGGAAAGTGATGGTTTTCATCATAATTGATTGACCATTTAACTCTAATAGATTTTATCACATTTTAAAAATTAAATAGGTAAACAATTTCAGTTAAAACCATCTTTTGGTATGTAAGATGTAAAATTACTTTTTATTCACTAAAAACTCATTTTTCTCACACATAAAGAAGAATGTTAATCCAAAACCCAAAAGCTTTAAATAAGTGTAAAAAATTACCTTATACTAACCACAAAATTTCAAATGATACAATTTTCCTAAAATAAAAATGATGAATTAAACAATATTAATATATAATAAAAATATAACTATCCTTAATATTATTCACTACTAGATTCTAATAACTTCTCACATTAAAAATAAAATAAATAATTGATACCAAAATTTAAAATAATTCTATGTAACACATAGGTGTTAAATAAAATTAATAATCTTTAAATAAGAAAGATAATTAAATTTCACATTATATGTGATTATGTGCGCACTCAACCAATATCCAAGTCAAAGTTGTGTGCATTGTTACTCATCATATAATAGTGAAAAGACTTTCCTCATTGATATTTAGGAAGCATACTTTTTCTCAGGTTATCCTATTCTAAATGTGTAATACATCTATTAACATTCACACAGTTACTTTTGATTTAAATCACTTGTATGTACGCAAGATAATATCTCGTAGAACACGTAATGGATGAAAACAAAGTTACGAGATTTATAAATTAGATTTTAATCCATCGCCACCGGATTCCCAAGTCAAACCGTTCAATCTTCATTTGGAGGAACATCCAGCTTTGATGTTTTGGTTTTTTATGATGGGAAAGTGATGATATAATATATACACTCGTGATGTCTACTTCTCTAACAAGTAGACGGTATTATTTATATGGAAATTAAACTAACTAATATTTTTAATAAATTTTATGCTTGGAGTATGAATATAATATAATATAATATATATACTGATCATGTTTACTTCTATAACACGTAAATGACATTAATTTCATATTTTAAAGGATTTTTTTAAGAATTATTTTTTTTGTTTTTAAAAAAGTTTTGGGTTTTGTTTTTTAAAGTGATATCAAAATATATTTATTATTATAATAGTTTATTAGATTGGAAATTACGTTAATTTTTTTAATTTTAAATGTCTAAAAGTTAATGAAATATATTATGTTATAGTATTAATGAATTTTAAATGAAGTAAAAATATTATAAATTTAGTTAATACCGTTAATTAATTAATAATTAATCGATTAAGGTTTATTCATGTTTTCGCATAATTGTGAAACATTTTCAGTGAATATTTTCTTCATACATAATTGTGAAACGTTTTCAGTGAACATTTTCTTTGTATGAAGTGAGGAAATGGAGTCAAAACTTTTATTGTGAGTAGCATTTCTCTTTTTTCACTTATTTCTGTAGGTAGCTCTTGTCAACACTTCACACATAAGGCCAATCAATAATGTGTCTCAAAATTATAACAGAATATCAAGATCCTTTGATACATTCTACAAAATGATAAATTGTGGATTCATGCATTGTGCGCCTTTTATTTGTTGAAGCAACCACAAGTGAACCTCCATAACATCTAATGCCTTGGGAGTTTTTCAAAGTCCCATACACCATTGGAAAGGTCTCTAAGAGGACTATCCAATTGACCACATTGCAAGGGCACTTGAGCTAATATATTGTAGAAAAAAAACCTCTAAAATCAATACTCTCCAAGCACTAAATACACATCAACAATCTCGAACAAGTTCCCCCTGAGCTTGAGACTCCTTGACATCATTGACAAAACTTTACTCAATAAGAAATTGAACTTAAAAAATTCTTAATAATTTCATTTTTGAAGTATGACCTATCTATGTAATTCCTCCATATTTCAATGTGTACTTTGAATAAAATATTTGAACATCCCTATTAACGATTATTTCCCCACTTTCCATTCTTAATATTAAGTTGACATGTTGTATTTTACAATAATATTAATAACCAATAAAATATGAATGTGTGTGCATTTTTATATATATAATCAAAAGAAATCAATGTGTGTACGTTTTATATATATAACTAAAAAAAATCAATGTGTGTGAATATATATAACCAAAGGAATATATATATATATATATCTATATATATATATATATATGAGAGAGGTTCTATTTAAAAATATTTCAATGTTAGCTATGTATATATTATATAAATCAATTGAAAATAAAAAAAGTTATTATGGTTAAAACATTTTATTGATGTGTTGCACAATATTAAAGAAACGTAGAATTATTTTTATTGAGTTTTCACACACATACATGAAGAACCAACATAGATACATGAAGATCTAACATAAATCCATCTTGCAAAACTCTTTAGCTGCAAACATTTTCTCAAGTTTTGCACTCTAAAATAAATTTACACCTCAAAAATTTTGATCTGCTTGATAAATATAAGCTTAAGATAAATCTATACTGGTCAATAAAACAATTGTAATATAAAAAAATTAATTTAACTTATTTATTATTTTAAAATTTAATTTAACTTATTTATTATTTTTATTATTATTTTGTATTTTTACTATTTTTTAATTGAAATAATATTATATATTATTATTATATTTAATGTTTCAATACAATCTTTTCCCTAATAGAATCAACATTAATTAATTTAATTTTAATTCTAACATTTTATTCATCTAACATTACACTAAAAAATCTCCTTAATAAAATATGAAAAACTCTTACACAAACAACAACAGCAACAACGAAAAATTGGTATTTAGAGGTAGATTCCAAAATTAATTTCCCACATTCTTATTGTATTTCTCATCCTACTCATTCCGCCATCCTAGCCCACCCTATTTCCATGTTCACCGATTAATTGTTACTTTGAGATTTGAGTGTCGGGTGGGTTGGGTGAGGTGGAATAACAACTTTTTCCATTTTGAAGGTTAGTTTTAGGATTTTATTTTTAGGATTCTATTTATAAGGGTACTAATCAACTATTAGTTTAAGAAAAATTACAATTTTGATCGCAAAGAAAATGGAGGCCACTTTTAAGAACATTACTTTTTAAATATAAGGTTGCAGTGTTGTTGACACCACCTTTTAATTTGCGAGTTAATTTTAAGATTATTGTTGACAAGTCAAGCATGACATCCTCTTTTCAACTAAAATAAGCAATTCAATAAAAATTGTTTTTTCATTTTTTCTACAACTATTTATGGAATAAGATAGTATTTCAACATTGTTTTTTTTTCTTAATGTGCTTGTGAGCATCATCTTTTGTTGTAAACAAATGCATAGCGCTATCAAATAACTATTTTAACATAGTTAGTATAATTATAACTTCAATATAAGAACTCAAAAAACCAATAATTTTGAATCATACACATCAAAATCAACTTATATTTCAAAAAATGTTTTTATTACTAATATCCTTTCTTTACCATTTTTTATAACCACATGTCTAATAAATTTATAATATTTCAAACAAAAATTTTAAAATTAACTTTTAAATTAAAAAACATTTACAGATTTTATAGCAATTATACTTCTTTTTTCTATTACCAAAATTACAACTTACAAATTATAATCGTAAAAGCTAATATTATTGTAACCTAGATATTAAAATCAACTTCGGAATCAAATAGTAATGCTCCCAATAATATTTTATAAAAGCTAATATTATTGTAACCTAGATATTAAAATCAACTTCGGAATCAAATAGTAATGTTCCCAATAATATTTTATAAAAGCTAATATTATTGTAACCTGGATATTAAAATCAACTTCCGAATCAAATAGTAATGTTCCCAATAATATTTTAAGTTCAAAATTACTTTTACCTGCACCATGAAAATTTTGGTAACCAAAATTTTAATTTTAAAATCAATCCTTTCTAGTAATATGTAATTTAGTTTTTTTATTAAACTTTAAATTGTAATATTTTTATATTATAATTAAAACCGGTTTACCAATAACAATAATAAGAACTGTTAAAAAAAATAACATGCTTTCTCTGATATTCAAGAAAATAAATAATTTTAAATACTGTTAAGATTAAAATAATTTAAAATACTGTTAAGATTAAAATGCGGAAAAGAAGAATGACATGTTTATATATATAATTAAAACTAATGTAAATGAAATAGGGCATCGTATAATAATATTCAGAGGGCGATGGTAGCACATTAACATTTAATAATAAAGGTGAAACCGCCTCTTCATGAATATCTTTTATTTTAGTAATGATAATAAGTTTGCTGTGGCCGGCATTAAACTTGTCGCAATCCAAACTAATTTTATTTTCTGGAGGTCATCAAGTCAGAATCGAATTACAGCTGTGAGGTTATGGAATCGAAACGATCAAATCAGAATTGGTTGTCAGATGTAACGAACGAAGACTCTGGGGGTTCTGATAAAGCAACCCTCTCCTCTAGCATCACCATTTCATTCCTTCTTTCCCTGCTTTGATCTCATGGCGGACGAGCAAATCCAATTTGGTAATGACCTCATCCAATATTCATCAAGCTGTCCATGGCCTGAGTTCCCTCATGATCTCCAAATACAGATCATGGAGCGTCTGCCATTGGAATGCTGTTATCGACTGCGCTGCGTTTGCAAGGACTGGAACCATCTCCTCTCCTCCAATCATTTCATTCGCATGATAGGGAGTAGGCAACCGTGGCTTCTGCTTTGCACGCCCAAGCTGGAACTGCCGTTTCTCCTTTACTCATTCTTCACCAATTCATGGCGACCGTTATCTCTGTCTTTCCTGCAACATCATAAGGTTGTGTCTGGCCAAGTAAATTACAGAGGATCTGCTTCTGGGATGCTCTTGCTGGATGTCATGCCCACTGCCCGCTGGGGAAACATGGCAACACTCCCCAGGCTTTCCGTTTGCAATCCTCTGAACAGGACTGTTTTCTCGCTTCCTCAAATGCCTAGCGAAATTCATGTTATGGCTAAGGGAATTGTTGCCGGGGATGAATTGGATAGTTATGTCGTGTTGGTGATTGGCATGAAGACTACAAGTAATTCAGTGGTTGCAGTGGAAGCATATGATTCGCTTTCAAAATCATGGAGGACCACAGGCACCCTGCCGGACAATTTGGGGTTAATGATGGACACCATGATTTTCTGTAAAGAATTCTTTTACTGCTTGACTACGAGCCTGCATGGTTGTGATGATGGTCAAGTGGTGGCATACAACATCAAGGAGGGCAACGCAACCATAATACCGTTGCCAGCAACGGATAAAAATGACCATTATTGGCCTCGCTTGTTGTCGTCCAGACGAGGCTGTGATCTCTTGATTGTTGGAGCAATAGAGGAGGATCACATATTGAAAGATTTGGTCATCTGGGAATGTAATCAAAACTGCAAGCTTCATTATTGCTGGACGGAAATTGGGAGAATGCCTGCATCGGTGTGCGACGAGTTTAGGGGAAGCTCCTGCTCGACCTGGTTCGAATGCATTAGAGTGGGTGAATACATATGCTTCAGAACACATGAGAGTACGAAAATTGTGACCTACAATCTCCTGGACGGCTCCTGGAGTTGGCTTCCAGAGTGTCCTCCAGCGTATGCACATTACAGATATGTCCGATTGAACAGCATGGTATTAGAACCGAGGCCAGATGTTGAAGTGACGTATACATAGGTATATTTACGAGAAGATTTAGGTGGAGAAATTTGAATGCCATGAAATAATGGCAGTCATTTCTATGTTTACAAATAGTGAAGAGTTGAGTTGAGTTAAGAAATGGAAGTCTACCCTAATCCAGTTTGTAAGTATGAATTAGTTGGAGATCAGAAGTTTGCATGATTTTATGTTTAGTAAATAATAATTTATGCGTGTAAATGGAAAATGGAAGTTTTAATTTTTATTTTCTATATATTTATTTTTAATTTAGACCTTAAACAAATTAGATTTTTTATATTTTATTGAAAGTGAAAGTTAACTTTCATATTGGTTCCAAAAGTCAATCATCCGTATTTTATTTTCCATTATGCGTGTAATTGGAAAATGGAAGTTTTAATTTTTATTTTCCATCCATTCATTTTTAATTTATGCGTGTAACTGAAAATGGAAGTTCTAATTTTTATTTTCTATATATTTATTTTTAATTTAGACATGAAACAAATTAGATTTTTTATATTTTATTGAAAGTGAAAGTTAACTTGCGTATTGGTTTCAAAAGTCAAATCATCCGTATTTTATTTTCCCTCAATTCATTTTTAATTTATGCGTGTAACTGGAAAATGAAAGTTTTAATTTTTATTTTCTATTTAGGCATGAAACAAATTAGATTTTTTATATTTTATTGAAAGTGAAAGTTTTAATAAAATTTATAGTTATAAATATTTTATTTCACTTAATTACGTCGAACCCGTGGGGAGCTGTACATAGCCTATAAGAACATGTCACCTGTCCACTCGCACAAGTTTTATGCATCATGTCATTTGATTGTAAAATTGTCATCTTGTTGCAAAGGAAAAGGTTATCTATATAAGCAAGAGCTAACGGGTATACTATAGGGCATTAAATGCCCGGTTACACGCGCCCGTTAGCTCTTTAACACACGTGCGCGCGGTGATAGATAAATAAAAAATATGCGCGAGTGTGTTAAAGAGCTAATGGGGGCGCATGTAGTCGGACATTTAATGCCCTATAATATGCTCGTTAGCTCTTGCTATCTATATATACATATGACTAATTAAGAACAAGTCACGTGTCCACTTGTATGTATACAATTTCACTATTACAACGGAGAAGGGTTTATATATTATATATTCGTTGAACAAATTGGAAGACCATACCATCTTATATTTGTTCTCTATGGAAGTCCTCCAACCCTAGTTGGAGATTTAAATTAAAGCAGCTGTGGGAGTGGAAGTCAATTCAGTTTGGGATTCTTGCCATTTTTGTAGTGAGGAGTTCATGTTTTTCTCGGATTCAATTGAGGTTGATTAAAGAGAGATGCACTAACACCAGAAACAAGCAAATGATGTTGAGTTGTAAAAATATATCTATTCAATCATCCTTCAACCTAAACTCTTTTGCAAGTGACCGTATTCTGGGTTATGGTGATGTGGACAATATCCCAGAACAACTTATCGCTTCCCTTAATAGTAGAGGCATTTTTTTATGGGGTCAAGCCATTGCTTCATGGAGGGGTGCACATCCTATTTGGAGGTCTACTATGGATCTGGGTTTGCCTCATCTGTGGGATTTGGAATGGTTGCGCATTATGGCTAGGATGAATCAGCTAGGGATATGCCACGATGGAAACCAGGACAAGTTAATCTGGACAAGGAAGATGCAGAATGGAAATATTAATGTGGCAGATGCATACTTTTCCCTCTACTCGAGGGTCTCTAACTTGACTGAGGAACATACCCTTTTTGCATTTTGGAAAACCAACATCCCTAATAAAATTTTACTTTTTACTTGGCTAGTTTTTCATAACAAAAATCTAACCTAGGAAAACCTGCAAAAGCGGTTGTGGCATGGCCCTAGCATCTGTCCTATTTGTAAGATGGACTCTGAAAATAATAACCACATTTTCCTTACTTGCCCCCTCACTACTCATATATGGGAACACCTCTCTTCTCTACTTGGTTTTCCATTCCATGAACATCATTGCATTAAGGACTCTCTATAATGGTGGAGAACCCAAAAGGCTGACTGGAGAAACCTTCTGCCTATCCTTTTCTGGGAAATTTGGAAGTGGAGAAATAACTGCATTTTTCAAAACTACTCTAGGAGTTTTCACAGGGTCATGGATAACATTCTCACCTCTCATACTCTATATTCTTCTAAAAAAACTTGCAAGATGGTTTCTTGCTGATCTGAAAATGGAAGTACTTGAAAATGTGTGCAAGGTATCCATTTCCATTAAATTAAATGTGCAAACTGTACTCCATGTCTTGCTAATTAAACAAAGTGTTTTTTACAGTTGTTTATGAGTTTTTGTGTGCAGGAAAGTTAATATAATTTGTTGTTTACATATTAAATCAGAAATGTTCAATAATATAACTGCAACATAACATGACACAAATGTTTGATGAGCAGTTCACCCCTCTTGGGCTACGTCTGCTGGATCAAGCCTCCCAAAATGAGCTTGTCCTCTTGTATTAAAATTGCTTCAAAGGATAATACAAGTGTAAAGGTGCCTCAATAGGAAAATCTGAATGCAAGTATAGATTCAGAAGACATGAAAAAGCTAAGAATGCCTTTCCACGATCACTAAACAGTGAAAAATTACCCAATACAGTGCCTTCTTCAATAGGCCCTAGTGGCTCTTGGAACTTCTCTGAAACTTTTTAGGTTTTAGAAGTCCTCAAATGGTTCTAAAACCTCGGCCATTAGATTCAGAAGGTCGAAAATAGCAGAAAATGGCTTTTGTTTCACCTCAAACAGGTGAACACATCCCAACAAAGCTCCAACACTGAAATGGCCCTAGTGGCCCTCCAAGCTTCCCTGAAGCTAAATAGTGAAAAGAAAGCCTAAACAAGAAAAATAAATTGTGTAAATGAATTCAGAACACAGTAAACAGTCAAGATAGAATTTTGTTTCACCTCCAATGGATGAACACAACCCAATGTAGCTCCAACACTGTTTAGGCCCTAGTGGCTCCCCAAACTTCTTTGCTGGAAGTCTACCTAAAGATCACCTCTGTTGGCTCTGAAACTTCTTCCCATGGCTCCAGAATGCTCTGAATACCCAAAAAAAAAAAAAAAAGATTGTCCAAAAAGGCCTCTCCTAGCCAAAGTTATGGCTCATTCAATTTTCTGCCAGTTTGCCCTAGAAAAACTCCAGTTAAAACTAGAAGTCCGCCAGTTAGTCCGACAAAAATGGAGGAACCACAAAAAATGGCGCGCTGCTAAAAAACACTACCAGTTGAACGGTCAGTTGACCGTGACCGCCGGCAGGAATGTCGGGCATGTGACCAGTTGGAGTGGCAGTTAGCGTTAATGCTAACGTTTGCGGAGCCGGAACCGCCGGCAAAAAAATAGCATGTGACCATGTTTTATCGGCGGTTAAGTTAATGCGCTGGTTTCGGTTTAGCCTATGGTTCCACGCCAGAGTCATGTGATTAGAGGCTGGCCCTTTTTCCGCCCAAATCAAACATTGACCAAATTTAAATAGAAACTTCGCCCTAAGGTTGTTAAGAACCACGGTGCAGGCGATCTGGTAGGGCTTGTGAGCTGGCGGCCACCCGACCCGTTGTCGATTTCTGCGAGCTCCAAATTATTTTACCCAAAACAAATTTGTAGACTTGGGGCCACGTGGTAGCCTCCAGGCAGGCCACGTGTCAGCTCTCGATTGGACCTCAAAACAGAATATTCCTGCGAATATTCCATCAAATTTGTAGACTTGGAGCCATGTGGCAGCCTCCGGGCAAGCCATGTGTCAGCTCCAGATTGGATCTCAAAACAAAATATTCCCATGAATATTCTATGGAATATTCTTCAATTTATTTTTTTTTTTAATTTTTTTCAAAATCAAAGTCAACCCTAGTCAAACTGATTTTTGTAAACTTCAAACTTGAATAACTTTCACATTCGGTGTCAGATTTTTAAACACTTTCAATTTTTGAGCCTTTTCCATGGCTTGGACTTGAGCTCCTAATCAATTTCCATAACAAGACGGAAGTACAACAGTTATTCCCGATGGCGTTTTTTGATGGAGCTGCTCATCATCGAGTATGTCGTTGTGGCCTCTGGTTGGCTACCTCTAACGAACAAAGATATAGTGTTTTCTGGCATAGCGGTAGGGGCAAAAATACTAAAGCTAAGGTGATGGCTCTTTGGGGCCTATTATGGTTCATACACTTTCTAGATATTCCCCTTATCCACATCCATGGCGACTCTAAAGTAATAATACAACATTTAATGGGCTCTGCTAAAATCTCAAATCCTTTAGTGCTTGGATGGTTGATGAGAATTGAACAGTTATAGACTCTACTAAACAACTCCACTATAAATCATGTCCATAGGGACCAAAATATGACAACAGATGAACTATCGAGGACAGGCGTAATAGGTTCTTTAGGCAAGATGCACTTAATAATTACTATGGACCAGAAGAACATAAATATTGAAGACTTTCTTCTCCTGGGTTAAATACATTCCTTACCCTTAACATTTTGATTTTCTTGATGTATTTGCAGGTTATTAAATGTGAAATATAGCCTTTTGCGGCATTAATGAAAGGTTGTTGTTCTGTATTGTACATGGATGCCTGACTATTGGGCATAAACAATGTCCTCTACTAGGATGGACTTTACCACTCCATGCTGAACTCTCTGTCTCTTCCTCCTTGTTATATGGTGTTTCCATTTTTATTATTACAGAATCCTCATGCTGGTGTTTTTTATCTTTTACACTGTCAGGATGTGGCATCGGTACTATCCGTTTTCATATATGGTTTTTCCCACATAATATATCAGATTGTGCTGCATATCTCCACTATCTTTCTATCTTTTGATGTGGGGCACTTGTATTTACAACTACCCTCTTATCTATGCCAATTCAGATATGTTTCTTGTGTAGTTTATGGAGGTTACAAAACAAGAAAGAAATGAAACCGACAGGAAACTGAATACAACCACACAAGTAATAACTCAAGATTTACGTGGTAAAACCCTGATAGAGTGTCAAGGAAACATCCATGGGGCAAGGGATTGGAATCTCTATTCAATCAATAAATGATTCTCCTTACAATAGTTCGGGCATTCATCAGTTTTATATGAGCCTCCTCAATTACATAACTGATGTTTCAGTAAAAAAACTAACTTGTTAATAACTAATACATTTCACCCAAATTTACATAATTAGTTGTCAATTTCCAACAAACTCCACCTTGAAATTTTTTTTCCTAATCCCTTGCCCATGCCCATTCATCATCTTTTTTGCAAGCCAAGAGAAGCTAAACACCATCGCAACTTCTCTACTGTAACTAGCTTTGTGAATATGTTTGCACAATTCTCTCGCGTATGGACCTTTTGAAGAGCTACTTTTCTGTCACCGATCACATGTATCAAAAAATGATACCTTACATCAATGTGCTTGGTTCTACTATGATAAGCAGGATTTGTAGCCAAGTGAATAGCACTTTGACTGCCACAAAGTACATTCACTTTCTCCTGCGTCCTTCCAATCTCATCAAGTAGACCCTTTAACTAGATTGCTTCTTTACTGGCATTTGAAGTAGCTATATATTCTACTTCGATAGTGGACAACACAACTGTTTCTTGAAGCTTTGACATCCAACTAATTGCTCCACTTGCAAGAGTAAAGACATAACCTGTAGTAGATCTTCTTTTGTCCAAATCACCTGCATAATCGGCATCTACATATCCACAGACTGATCCTTCACGACCATTAGAGATGATGCAATGGTCACTTGTGCCTCTTAGATATCGAAGCACCCATTTCACTGCTTGCCAATGTTCTTCACCTAGATTTGCCATGAACCTGCTGACAACTCCAACTGCATGTGAAATGTCAGGTCTTGTAGATACCATCGCATACATTAAATTGCCTACAACATTTGCATATGGTACATGAGACATATACTGCTTTTCTTCATTAGTTCTAGGACTCAAAATCGAAGAAAGCTTAAAATGGGAAGCTAATGGAACATTAACAAATTTCACAATGTTCATACAAAACTTTTCAAGTACTTTCTCCACATACTTCTGCTGTGATAACCAAAGCTTACCATTTTTTCTGTATCTGTGTATCTCCATGCCCAAGATATGTTTTGCTGCTCCAAGATCCTTCATATCAAATGTCCTAGAAAGCTGAGCATTTAACCTTTGATCCCTTCCATGCTTTTGCTTGCAATAAGCATATCGTCAACATACAAAGCTAAGATAATGAATATGCCATTGAAACTCTTGAAGTATACACAATGATCATACTCCCTTTTAGTAAAGTTCTGGCTCACCATGAAGGAGTCAAACTTCTTGTACCATTGTCTGGGAGACTGGCTCAGACCATATGATGATTTCTTGAGCTTGCAAACTAATATTCTGCTATGACCTTGTACAAAACCTTCTGGTTGTTCCATATCTAACTCTTCATTCAAATAACCATGTAGAAAAGTTGTTTTAACATCTAACTGTTCTAACTCAAGGTTAAGTAATGTAGTTAGTGCCAACATAGTACGAATAGAAACAATTTTTACAACTGGTGAAAAAATCTCATGAAAGTCGATACCTTCAACCTGAGAATACCCTTTTGCTACCAGTCTCACCTCATACCTTTCAATACTTCCACCAAATTTCCATTTTAGATTGAAGACCCATTTGCATCCAACAACACTTCTCCCTTCAGGAAGTTCTACAAGATCCCAAGTATTGTTCTTGGCTAAGGAATCTATTTCTTCTTCCATAGCCGTTTTCCATTTTTTTCTATTTGTATCATCTACTGCTTCCTGATAACAAGAAGGTTCCCCATCTTCAATAATCAAAGCAAAAGATGAAGCATAATCTTAATACCTTTTGGGAGTTTTTCTTTCCCTTATAGACCTTTTTAGAGTGATTGGTTGTTGGACTGGTTCAGAAACTTGAATTGGTTCAGAGACTTCAACAACGTCCTTTGTATCTTCAACACCTTTTTCTCCAGAAGTCCGTTCTTCCTTTTGACTGTCACCAAAATGTCTGGCCTCCAAATGAACTTGTTGATTTGGCGATACCTGTTCTTGTTCAATTCTTTCAACATTTGATTTTAAAAAAGAAGATTCATCAAATGTTACATCTCTACTAATGACTGTCTTCCGCAATATAGGATCCCACAACCTGTATCCTTTCACTGCATAGTCATACCCAAAAAAGACATACCATTTTGATTTTGGATCTAATTTTGAACACTGATTTTTAGGAATAAGAGAATAAGCATCACAACGAAATATCCTTAAATGTGAATAATCACAAGACTAAATTGTCCAAACCTCTTCAGGAATTTTACAATTAATTGCTACTGAAGGTGATCTGTTAACTAAATAACAAGCATTGGATACTGCTTCTGCCCACAACTCCTTTTGCATGTTAACATTTCTCTACCATTGCTTTAAATTGTTTAAGGACATTGAATACATCATCTTTCTTTTTTAGCATAAAGACCCAAACTTTACGAGAGAAATCATTAATAAACGTTAAAAAATATAGAGCACCTCCATATGATACAACAGGAGATGGTCCCCACAGATCATAATGAATATAGTCTAAAATATCTTTACTATTATGATTCCCAGTTTTAAATCTTTGTTTACACTGTTTTCCATACACACAATGTTTGCAGAAATCCAACTTCAAAGATTTCAAATCAGGAAGTGATTTATGTTTCATCAGTACCTGAAGACCTTTCTCACTCATGTGACCCAATCGTTGATGCCATAGGCGAGTACTTTCTTCTTCTTTTTCTAACACAATCATTGTTTCATTGACCTCAGTAATTCCTTTGAGTCTGTAAAGATTTCTGACCTTTTCTACTTTCATAACAACTAGGGCACCTTTAAAGACTTTCAACACTCCATTATGACCTGTAAACTTATAACCATCTGCATCCAACACTCCCAAAGAAATCAAAATTTTCTTCAAATCAGGTACATGTCTAACACTAGTTAATGTTCTAACTGTGTTATCATACATTTTAATCCTGATATTTCCCATCCCAATAGTCTGACATGATACATTATTACCCAAAAACACAGAACTACCATTTACATTTTCATATGAAGTAAACCAATTTCTGTGTGGACACATGTGATGAGAAGCACCAGTGTCTAACAGCCAGCTTTCAACACCCTCAGAGACATTACATGAAGTTTCATCTATCATACATAATTCTTCAGCAGATAAAACTTCATCTCTCATACCTGAATCAACCTGATTTGCTTCGTGCTTCGGGTTATCAGACTCTTGTCATTTCCAACAGTCTTTCTTCAGGTGTCCAATTTTATTGCAGTACCAACATTTTGCCTTACACTTCTTTCCCTTTGATTTAGATTTGGAAGACCCCCTTGTTTTTTCTCCTCTTTCCTTTGACCGTCCTCTAGCTATCATGGCTTATGATGTAACTGTTTCATTATTGGATTTCCTTCGTACTTCTTCAGACAAGAGAGCTCCCACAACTGATTCAAATTTCAAAGAATCAGCGGTGCTCAAACTGATTGAAGTTACGAAGTGATCCCATGATTCAGGCAGAGAACACAACAAGGTTATAGCTTTGTCTTCTTCTTGAATTTTAACTTCCATATGTGTTAATTGGCATATAAGTGTATTAAAAACATTCAAATGTTCTGCAACTTTTGAACCCTCCTTCATTCGAAGACTGTACAGTTGTCTTTTCAAATAAATTCTATTGGTTAACGACTTTGTCATATATAGTTTTTCTAGTTTTTCCCATAAACATGAAGTTGTACTCTCTTCAACAATGTTGAAGAGAACTTCATCCGCCAGGCATAACCTGATGGTACTGAGAGCTTGATCATCCAAGTCCTCCTAGTCTAAATCAGTCATGCTTGCAGGTTTCTTATTTGCCCCATCCAATGCCTTGTGCAACCCTTGTTGCACCAGCAAATCCCTAACTTTTAGTTTCCAAAGAGCAAAGTTGCTCTTGCCGGTGAATTTTTCCACCTCGAACTTTGTATTTGACATCTTGGCCATTTCTTTCTTACAAATCTTTCTTTTAACTAAGTTTCTCAAAGAAAACAAAGGTTTAGGATTTCTTCAATTTCTGGTTTCCTCTTAGGATTTCTTCAATTTTTGGTTTCCTTTCTAGTTTCCTCTTGAGGTTTCTTCTTTAAAAGTCTATTCTTGTTTAAAAAACAAAAAATCTCCGTATTCAGATTTTTTTGTAACTCTTCCAAAAAAATAAATAAATAAATAAATTGCTCTTTTTTTATTAAATCAAAAAACCCTTCAACTGAAAAAAATAAATACCCGTTTTTAGTACGCAGATGGCTAGCACGCAGGTCCCTCCCTTCACATGCAGCCATGTAGGCTTCCTTCACACGCAGGGGCAACACTCTTCATATGTAGGCTTCAACTTCCTTGACCACACAGAGAGAAGCCACACGCAGAGTCTTCTAGCAATGATGGATGGGTTTGCTGTAGCAAGTTCCTCAGCATTCAACGCAGGACTAGCACGCAGGTCGACCATGCAGAGAGAAGCCACACATAGGCTTCATGCAGGCTTGCAAGACTTCCGGTTCTGCTTGATAAGCGATGAGCTTCCATGCAACTAGTTCTGCTCGACGGCTCTGGGCCACACCTCTAGGCAAGCCAGTGGTAATACGCAGAGGGGCACACAACAGTATTTTAACACACAGGCAAATGGCAACAAGAGTTGGCAACATGCTGGACAGAGCAGCGGTTCCCTTCACACACAAGTTCTGGACAGTGCACAGGTTCCACTCCTCAACGGTCCGCAGCAGGTCGTTCATAACACACTTCAATGATCCAACCTTTTGATGTGGCTCTCCTCCTTCACCAACATCTTATACAGCGTCTCCTTAGCCTTCTAACTTCAAAAATCACACATGGTTTTACTAGGATTTTGCATAGCGCTCTGATCCACACACGCAGATTGCCTTCTTTTAAAAAAAATAAAAAAAATTGCAAACGCCTCCAAGACCTCCAACTCAACCCCAATCCTTTGCTCTGATACCAATTTTAGTTTATGGAGGTTACAAAACAAGATAGAAATGAAACCGACAGGAAACTGAATACAACCACACAAGTAATAACTCAGGATTTACATGGTAAAACCCTGACAGAGTGTCAAGGAAACATCCACGGGGCAAGGGATTGGAATCTCTATTCAATCAATAAATGATTCTCCTTACAATAGTTCGGGCATTCATCAGTTTTATATGAGCCTCCTTAGTTACATAACCGATGTTTCGGTATAAAACTAACTTGTTAATAATTAATACATTTTACTCAAATTTACATAATTAGTTGTCAATTTCCAACATCTTGAACATTTTGTTTTTTCTATGAGATTCTTCTTGTTGTATATGGACCTTTCCCCTTGTACTGGAGAAATTATCATCACAATGGTGACTTGTATATTCTGACATCCAGAAAACCAGGAAATTGATATTTGGTGAAGGTTTTAGATGTTAGGTTAAATTCATCATCTTCAACGGAGTGATGATGAACTTAGAAATTTTAAGACATTTTTCAAATATTTTTCTTTAAAAATGTACGCATCGGTTTTATACATGATTATACTATTTTTTATTTTGGTAAAAAATAAAATTGATTTTCAATTAATTTTGAATTTTATGAAATTTATAGTTTTGAAAAAAAATATATTAAACTATGGTTATTAAATTTGAATGAAAATAATAATAATAATAAATAATATGGGAAAAAATGAAAAAAAAACTTATTTTGAAACTTAAATTGTTAAACTTGAATGAGTGAGGGGAAGAAATACCTAGTATAGCATACCCACAATTTTGATGCCAACGACTATTATTTGAGTGTTTCGGTTGCTGGGAGAGGGCTGAGTGACGGTACGGGTGGACTTGAAGGAAGTACCAGCTCCTATGTAATTAATTATTGATGGCTGGGGCAGGAAACTGTGATCGCACATGATAAGTTTATGCCTCTTTTATTCGCTGTAGCGAACCAGACACCCAGACACTTTTGTAGATATAATACTTGTCATTGAAATGTATATAATCTTTTAATAACATTATTATTTAATAAAAAAATTATTAAAAAATATTAACATTATATTTACTTTTAAAGCTTTTAATTTTAAATTAAAATGGGATCTAATTTTAATTTTATATTATATATTTAAAATAATTGTTAATAAAAAAATCATTTACATTATTAATTTTTAAATTAAAATTAAATATAATTTAGATAAATATAAATAATATGCAATTTTATCACTATTAAAAATATTTATTCGACATAAAAATATTGTAAATTTATTTCTACAATATTATAATCCATATTCTTATCCTAGGATAAATAAAATAAAATATTTCAATTAATTACTAAATAATTATATGGTAATATTTGTATTTATTAATTTTACTAAATATTATTAAAATATTAAAAACCTTATATAAATATTGTTTCTATAAAACATATTTCAATTAATTACTAAATAATTATATGGTAACATTTGTATTCATTAATTTTATAGAAACCTTGGCATTTTCTAAATAGCCATGGAGTTTGTGGGTTTATTTCTTTGTTGTGTTTTTTTGTTGGTTCTCATGTTTCCTTAGCTTGGGTTGAGTCACTAGTTCCTAAAGCCTTGGTTGGAAAAATGCTATCGAGCCCTATAACAGCTTGGGCTGAGTTACTAGTTCCGTACCCTTAGTTGGAAAAATGCTCTGGAGACCTTGGTGGGTTGAGTTACTAGTCCTAGAGCCTTGGTTGGACAAACACTCTTGAGCTCAGAGGCAGCTGTGGGTTGAGTTATTGGTCCTAGAGCCTTGGTTGGAACAAACGCTCTGGAGCCATGGAAGGCTGGAGTAGAGACCGATCTGATGATAGTTTTATGATGTCCGACCATGAGGTGGAATCACTATTTGATGGGTTGAGGTGGATGGTCTGTGGAAGCCCTGATTGAGTTTCGATTGACGTGTTTTATGAAATCCCACATTCATGCTTAGAATATGGCACAAGGGTGAATGGCTGAAGAGAGACTTGGCTCAACCATTATACAGTCGGGTGGAATGTGGAAGTCCCATCCCAGGATGGATTTTGCATCATCAATAAGATTTTATTTCTCCTTGTATTTCTATAAGCATTATACTATATTATACGAGGTTTATATGGCGGTGAGTTCATTGGTATTTCTAAACCTAATATGTTGATTATGTATATGCTTTATGACAGTAGCTATGTATGGCTCCCATCATGTTTTTACTTGTAATTGAATGAGCATTGTATCTGTGGACTAATGGATGGAATGGAAGTTAATGTGTTGAGGCATCAATGCTTCATGGTGAATCTCAGATAAGTATGAGACCCCTATGTTGAGATCTATTCTTTACACCTCTAGATTACATATTCATGATATGTTTGAAGAAATGCTTGTCATGGTTAGTAGGGGTCCAGGAAAGGTCTTAAACAAGTATTTGCTTTAGTACTATCATTTCCATGTTGTTTTACTAATCTGAATAGATAGTTCAATTCTGAGTAGTGACCTGGGCTCTGGGCCTAAAAAAGCGGCTCAAATCTCGAGGACGTTGGCATAGCACTAACTAAATGATTCTTTGGACGGTGGTAGGCAATACTGTGAGAGTGACTCTGGGTTTTTGGATGATTTCATGCCTATCGCATGAGAGTGATTGAGGCTTAAGTTGTCCAAAATTTGAGTGGGACCCAAGGGCAAGTTGTCTAAATTGTTGGATTGGTTGCTTAGGGTCCTGAAGCTGATGTTGAATTTCTGTATTGTCCATTTTTGTCAATTCCACTTCCTTAACATGACTTAGGAGGTCAAATCATATCATAGTGGCCTCTCATCGCATGTTTACCCCGACCAAGGATAATTTTAGGGGCGAATGTTCGCCCTTTGGTGAAATTAAGGGGTTTTAAATTTTTAGTGGGCGAATATTTTGTATCATAGTACATTTTTACAAATCACCTCAAATAGCCCACCTTATTTTAAGGGAGAGGGTAAAAAAGGTAAATTTAGCCCTTGAAATTAGGACTTACAACCTTCCATTCGCCCATTTTCAAGAATAGGTTTTATTTAAGTGAATCCATTCGCCCATGTTCAAGAATAGGTTTTATTTAAGTGAATCCTATGGGCCAAATACCATATTTATAAAAGAGGTATGGTAAATTAATAAAAATATAAATAAATGAGAGGTATGGTAAATAAATAAAACCTTTTTTATATTTACTCCATAAGTTACCTTATATACATGTAAGGGTGTAAACAAATAAAAATATAAGTAAAGAGGAGGTATGGTAAATAAATAAAACGTCTTTTTATACTTACTCAAAAGGTATGGTAAATAAATAAAAATATAAATAAACTAGACGTATCGTAAATAAATAAAACCTCTTTTTATATTTAGATATTTAGTCCATAACCCTCGTTCTATTTATGAAGGCTCAAGAAAGAGGTTTTATTTAAGTGAATCCTATGGGCCAAATACCATATTTGTAAAAGAGGTATGGTAAATTAATAAAAATATAAATAAACGAGAGGTATGGTAAACAAATAAAACATTTTTTTATATTTACTCCATAAGTCACCTTATATTTACGAACACTAAAAAAATGGGTTATATTTAGGTGAAACCTATGGCCAAAATACTATGGGACAAATACCATGGACTAGATTGTTATTAATACCATGCAAAAAACCATTATTAACCCTAATATTAGAATTAATAAAAATAAAAAATGGCACATGGTATTGACCCATGGTATTCACCAAAATGGCACATGGTATTAACCCATGGTATTCACCTAGAATGTAGCCTATTTAAATGGGGGAATTAAACCAGCATGTAGCCTATGCTAAGATTCACTAGGACTTTACAAAGTTTTATTATTTAGTGAAAGACTCGCCAAGATCTTACAAGATTTTATAATTGAGTAAAATATTCGCCATGCCTGGTGAGAGATTCGCCAAAAAATTATATATACATATTATATTATTGATAAAATCGCCTTCCATTTTTCCTATATACCATGGAGATTCACCCATTTATTATATTTATAAATTTAGGGGGGGTTCTTAAAATTTTCCCTGACCTCGACAGGCCATTTGCTTGGGTAGATGTGGGAGGAGGGTGTTACAACCACTATCAAACAAGGAACCCTTGCGAACCTTTTCATTGGAAGACCCATGACATGACATAAAAGTTATCGTCTCCTCAGAAAGAAGACTCCATCTGACGCTTTTTGCCATCAGGCCCACAACTTCACATGAGTTATAGTTAAACTTGGTGCGGCACAATAGACTTCAGTTGATATGTGATTTCCCATCTCGTGGGTTATATCAACCATGAATCCCTTCTAAAATCTTCTCCAACCAAAACCATTCATGGCGCGACATGAATTCAATCGTCTGATAACATGAAAAATCCCATTTGTAAGAACTTGTCAATCGCAGGACCACATCATTTCCAGTACTTCCAACAAAAAATCAATGACACGCTACCAAATTATACTTTAAATAACGCAAACATTCGTTGTACCATGCCTTTCATCTGTTGAAGGAACCATGAGCCTTAGAAATCTACCATAATTTGAACCTTCATAACATTCAACCGCTTGGGAGTTTTTCAAAGTGTCATACACCATTGGAAAATTCTCTTAGAGGATTATCTGACTAACCAATTTGCAAGGGAACTTGAGATAATATACTATAGCCAAAATTCCCTCGAAGATAGGATCTCAAATCAATAGTTTGCAAACACCAAAGACACATCAATAATAATGATTTGACATCAATGAAAGTTGTCTTCCTGCTCAAAAATCTTTAACAAACCCCCCCTGAGCTTGACACTCCTTAACATCAATGACTACTCCTTTGACATCAATGACAACACTTTAATCAATAAGAAATTGAATGTAAAAGAATCTTATAATTTCACCTTTGTAGTATGAGCTAGCTATGTAATTCCTCCATATTTCAATTTGTACTTTGAATAAACTATTTGAACATCCCTATTAACTATTATTTCAACATCAACTTCATACATATATACATATATATAGAGAGAGAGAGGGAAAGTGAATATAATATTTTAATGTTAACCATAATAAAATATTTAAATGTACATCTTTAATTCTTATTATCGAGATGTTTCCTAATCCCTAATATGAGAGAGAATGTATTTGAAAATATTTCAATTTCAACTATATATATATATATATATATATATAGAAATTGAAAAAAAAAGGTTATTACGATTAAAACATTTTATTGATGTGTTGCATAAAATGAAAGAAAATTGGAATTATTTTTATGCTTAGTTGGGAGTTGATACACACACGCACACATATGAAGAACCAACATAGATCAATCTTAGATTAGATCTATGAAGCGTTGAGAGGGATCAAAGCTATCAAGATGCAAACCTTTTCTAGGGTTTTGCACTCTAAAATAGATTTACACCTCAAGATTGATCCCCCTTCGGCGCATGATATACACAAACTAAGATGGATCTATGCTAGTCAATAAAATTTTTTGCAATAGAACAAATTGAATTTAATTGATTTATTATTTTTCTTATTAATTTTTTCTTTCGATTACGAGTCAACATTATATTTTATTGTTATTATTATTTTATTTAATGTCTCACTACAAGGTCTCCCTAATATTGGGTTATAAAGCACCTTTTGGTGCAACAAATTATGTATATAATTTTGAAAAATACTAGAATTCAATTTTAAAAAATATGAAAACACACACACACACGCAATACTAAAAAATTGGTATATAGAGGAAAATTTCCAAAATCATTCCCCCGCATTCTTCACTGGATTGTGTTTCCCATCCTACTCATTCCTCCACCGCCTTCCTACCCCACCCTATTTCCATGTTCACTTGTCAATTGTTCCTTTGAAAGTTGAGTATGGGGGACGATGGGGTGGGGTGGGGTTGTGGAGGTGTAATAACAACTTTTTCCATTTTGGAGGTTATTTTTATGATTCTACTTACAAGTGTACTAATTGTCAAGGCCATTAGTTTCAAGAAAGTTGCAATTTCAACCCCAAATAAAATGAAGGCCACTTTTGGGGACACTACTTTTCAATTCTAAGGTTTATTTTATGATTTTGCGTGCAATGGCATAGGTTCTTAAGACCATGGTTTCAAACAAGTTGTATTTTGTACCTTAAAAAAAACACTGGTGTCATTGGCACCACTTTTCAATTTGGGATTTAATTTTAAGATTATTGTTAACAAGTTGATGTCATTGACAAGTCATGCATGATTCCATAAATCCAATGTTATTTGTGGACAATGTCCTATTATTTACTGATGGATCTGGGAGGGACTCAATATTTGTTAAAAATATCCTTATCCTCTTTTGCAAGGCTATAGGGACAGAGATAAATGTTCATAAATCCACTTTCACAGTGATTGGATGTTCTAGAGATGAAATTATGTATGCTCAATCTCATTTTTCTTTATAATCAATGAACATTGACGAAGGAGTAAAATATATTGGTTTTCACCTGAAGCTGAATAACTATAAAAAAATTGATTAGTTATGGCCTCTGACAAGATTGAAAAGCAACTTCAAGGATGGAGCGTCAAATGGTTATCAAGTGTTGACAGGTTGGTACTCATCAAATTGAGACGGGAGGAAATTCTGTTTTTGTGGCTATCAATGTCATGGATCCCCAAGGACATAGTGAATCAAGTTCAGAAAAGTTGTTGTAGATTCTCATGGATGGGAGAAAAGGAAGGAAGGATATATTATTGGGTACTTTGGGAGAAGATCGTACTCCCCAAAAAATGAGTTAGTTGGGGCTTGAAGAACATGAAGTGTTTTTCTCATGATTTAGCTGTAAAAGATGGTTGGAGGTTGATTTCCACAGAGAGTCTATGGATGGAAGTAGTAAAAAATAAATACATTGCTCCACACACTTTGGAGGACTAGATTAGAAATTCTAACAATATCAAAACTCATGTATCAATTGTTTGGAAGGAGGTGGTAGACTCCTTCAATATCATTGGTTCTAAGTTGGCCTAAAGAGTGGGATCAAGGGAGAGGGTGAGGATTGGTCTTGATACATGGTCAGGTTGTGGAGATAAACACTTGCTCCCCTAGGAAATGATGGCACTCCTGGTTGCACAAGGTAAAAGAACTTTGAATCAAGTTGCATATTTGGATAACACTGTTATATGGGCACAAGGATGGATGTCAGCTGGGGATTTAAACTTGCCCGCTATTTGGCAACAAGAATGAAAAAACTATATCGAGGCTCTTAACATATCACATGTTAGACTTCATGACAAGAAACATGAACTCCAATGTATTCACTCTCCTTATGGGAAGTATACTCCAAAGGAAGGTTACTAGGGTGTGTATTGGAGAATAAAATTCCTACAGGCGAAAATCTTAAAAAGATATCTTTTGCAGGGCCATCCTGGTGTCCCTTAAGCAAAGTCGTTGAGGAATCAATGGATCACTTATTCCTATTTTGTCCTGTATCCACTTAGATATGGAATTTGGTGTACAACGCATTATTTGTTCGTATCATGTGGTAGGGTGAGTCTTATAATTTGGCATGGCTATCATGGTGGAATGAGGCATCCCCAAAAAATTATGGAATCTTCCTCCTCTTATAAGCTGGGGTACCTGGCTTTGGGAGGAATAAATTAATTTTTCATGACAAAGAAATAATTTCATACCATATTGGGGCTTAGGTGATTGCGTTATATGAACTCTTCTCTGTAGAAGAACGAAGGTCCAAACATTACACCATAGTGTCTGAACAAATTGACCAATCTTGGCCTTGGGATTATTTTGGTGGTTCCTCCAAAGAGGAGGTTTATGTGGAAGTCCCTTATTTAAATGAGAATCACTCTTTTAAGCTAAAGAGTGGATTGGGTCACATATCCAACAATTTTGTTGAGCGTTTTAGCCTCAAATTACTCTTTCTATTCACCATTGAAAAAGGGTGCTGACAATTACAAGTTTTTTGGTGATTCCGAAGTGGTTATAGATTGGTTTAAGCAACGTTCTATTTTTCACGTGCACTCACTCAGACCTATCCGAAGGAATTTTGCTGATTAAAAGGCATTTTGATTCCATCACTTATTGTCATATTTACAAGGAGAAGAACATCATTTCTGATCATATTTCCAAGGAAGACATGCAACAAGAATGGGTGGTATGGCTGATTCTAGAACATAATGAGAATGATCATTGAGTATTACCATAAACCTTTTGTTGAGGAACTACATGAAGCTGCAAATTTTGACTGATATGGGGACCAAGCCTGGAATTTGACATCCCACAGGACGTATTTCATATTTTAAGACATATTTGACAGTTGCTGTAAATTTTTACCCGTCAAATTTGACGTGCTTCATAAATCAGAAACCGTCATTTTGATGTTTAATTTAGGATTTGTCCTGTCAAAATTTATAGTACCCGTCTTTAAGTTAAAAACACCAAAGTCAGACTAAGACTAGGGTCATAACGCAAATGCATACAATACCTCTTGCTCACATGGCAATGGAGCCTAGCACACTTTCATAGATTTGAATCGTATAAAAAATTATCTGGCTATAGTCCTTTCATAGATTTGAACTTTATGAAGGGAGATCTCGCCCTAGGCAACTAAGAACAACTACATTGTAATCTAGGTGTTACATTCAAGGAACCAACCAACTAATTTACGTCAAGAAAGTGAATTCAGTCATGAAACTGTAAGCTAGTACATGATTGAAAAATACTAAAAATATACATGCATTTTTTGGTGTGTATAACACGGAGAAGGGATGGTGTGCTTGTTTTTGTTCCTTAAGCTTCCTCAATCGTTCCACACTCTCACTCTTGTTTGATTCCGTCATCTTCCAACATCGACGAAGAAGTGCAATCGAAAAATAAAAGCAGTCGAGGAACAACTAGTGACGTGAAGGGAAGTTGCAGTGTTTAATTCGACAACATCTTTGCCGAGGATTATCAGAAGTCACACCAAATCAGAAATAATGGTAGGGTTCCATGTTGCGAAAAAGTTGGGCTCAAGAAGGGCCCTGGACACCCGAATAAAATTAGAAGCTCGTTACTTACATACTGTAGCACAACCATGGAAGCTGGACGGCTCTACGGTAGAAAGTTGGGTGTTGAGATTAGAAAGAGCTGGAGATTGAATTGGGCTAACTATCTAAGACCAAATATCAAAGGGAAAAATTCAGCGTGTAGAAAGAGAAGACTATTATTCAACTTCATGCTCTACTAGGAAATAGGTGGTCTGCCATTGCTACTCACCTTCCCAAGCAAACAGACAACAAAATAACAATGAAAAGGGGTAAGCAAAAGGTGGACCTCAAACTCATTCAAAACAGTAGTCACTGCCATGCTATTTTTTTGAAAAGCAAGGATAGTTATTGATTTGAAGCTCTTGCGATCTATATTATGTGTGGTGTTGTTTTCCGAAGTCATTGCATATAAATTTTTGGAATTTCAAACCTTCTTCAGTGGTTCATGAACTACGAAAAATGGTTTGAAACCTCAATTCCAAAAATTTATATGCTATAAAAGAAAACAACACCACAACAAAAAATAAGTCTCTAAAAATAAATGTTGGAGTTTTCTACTGAACTTGCCCTCATCATTTACTTCACAATCAACAAGATTTCCCAGTTTTCAAGTCCCAAGTAAGTTTCCTTCTTTAACCAGTTTCAATCTCAGGCTTGTCAAAATGAATTTCTCTGAGGTCCGTTCTTTTACAGGAATAATATATCATGTCACGTTAAAAAAATGTCTTAAATATTATAAAATATCTTGTGATTTATTCCATATTGAAGTGCTCAATTACCATTTTGAAAAGCCCATGCTTATTTTGACTATTTTTGTTTTTTTGAGTGCCTTGGCTTATTTTGACTAAAAATAGCTTGTGATTTATTCTATAAAGAGCTCAATTACCATTTTGAAAAGCCCACGCTTATTTTGACTATTTTTGTTTTTTTGAGTGCCCTGACTTATTTTGACTAATTTTGCATTTTGAGTTTTTTACTAAATGCTTTGAAATCAACTTCATTTTTACAGTAGCGAATTTCTCTTTAAAAAAAATAATTATATAGTTAGTAAGCTAAACTTCTCTTACAATACAAATAATTATTGAAGATGTTACAAACTCATATTTATTTGATATACCTATTTAGATTGTCAATCACTTCTAATATAGTTGTATTTGGAGGATTCAACTCGTACTAAGTACATGAATAGAATAAGTGATGGTATTGTGTAGGGCAATGTTTAATAGGAAGGATTTCTTTGTGTAATTGGTTGGGCTATATATTTCATCTATGATGTGGACAATAATGTGAATCTAATTTTTTAAGATGGAGAAATCATAGGTTCATATTTAAGATATTATGAACATGATTAGTTAACAATGTTCAAATGCAGATGATGAGTTGATTACCGCATAGATAGATTGCAGAGTTTGCTTAGTCTTGACATTTTTCACCGTCATGGTCATGGTTTTAGGAATAATGTGTTCCAAATATGTGTAATGGATATCAAATTAGTTGAAAGGATATACAAATATTTAAAAAACATTTAGTTATCATTACTGGATTAAAGTTATCTTGGTATAAATAAAGAATTCAGTAAATAAAATATGTAGCGAGTAAATAAAGATGTGTGTACCCATATGTAAATAAAATATTTGGTGAAAATAAGTTATTAAGAAATAGTTAAAAATGTAATTAAATGTTTAATAAATTTGACATATGTAGTAGATTATTGGATTTAAATAAATTATAAAAAGGGATAGTAGTTAAATTCTTGATATTTTTAAAAAATAACTCTATCTCATTTAGTAGCAGTTGAGGATCCTCATCATTGTAATTATATGGATTTCTTTAGTTTCTTTCACATGTCAAAATTTATGTACATAATCAAAATTATTAATTCTCAAAGGCTAAAAAGCTTTATAAAAACTTAAAAATATGGTTGTATACTAGGTGGAAACACATATGCTTAGGAAGAAACAAGGCACTCTAAGAGGAAGTGGAGACATGGTGAAACACATATGTTGAGAAGAAACAAGACACTCTCATAGGGAGATTAAAGGAAGTTGAGATGAAGGAATAGCTGTAAGAGAATTTCTAGGTAAGGGGAAGTCGACACTCACAAATTTAAGTAGAACGTAAAATCAAAGACATGAAAAATTCCTTTGAAATTTTAGGTGTGATGGGGACATAGACTTATTTGTTTTTTTGTTTATCTATACTAATGGGAACATAGACTTATTTGTTTTTATTTATTTATCTATATCCAATTTTGATTTGGGAGAGTGATTTGGATATGATGGTGATTCACATATTAATTCTATGACTTTGCTGAAATCAATCTTGTAACAATCATTTTGATAATTGCTACAAGGTCCGCAGTATTTTTGATGTGCTTCCAGAACACTTACATCATATAATTTCCATCTTTATCTAATCGAAATTACCATTCCCCGGGAAAAAATAATTTAAAAAATTGTTAAAATTAAAATGAGGAAAAGGAAAATGACAGTTTTTCTGATATTAAAAAATAATTAAATAATGTTAAAATTAATTTAAATGAAATAGGGTATTGTATTATAAAATTCAGTCTTGCCACGGCGATGGTAGCACATTGGTAACATTTACTAATCAAGATTATCATGTAAATTTCGATAAATGTATATTAATATGAAACACGATTAACCGTTCTTCTTATCATTTAATTATATTTATACTATGGTAGTGAGCTGTCCATGAAAATTTATCTTTAGTTTAGTAATAATAATAAGTTGCTTGGAGCCGGCATTCTAAACTTGTCGCAATCCAAACTAATTTTATTTTGTTAGAGGTGATCAAGTCAGAATTGATACAGATGCAAGGAATTTTATTATAGTTATAAAGATTTTATCTTTTAATTACGTCGAACGCGAATTCCATATCATCGATAATTTATTTACCATGGATTTATTTTTATTTTATGCGTGCAAAAGGATTGGATTGAAAATGGAAGTTTTAATTAAATTTAGAATATTTTATTTTCTATATATCTATTTGTAATTGTAGAGGATTAAATTTTTTATATTTATTGAAATTGAAAGTTTCAATATAAAATTCAATGAAATGATAGAGGATTTAAGGTTAGTAGACATTCAGACCATTGATGGGATATGCACCTGGAACAATAGGAGGGGGGTAAGAACCAAATTGCTTCAAGGCTTGACCGATTCCTAGTATCAGAAGCTGTCATGAACAAGGATGTTTTTGTCGAAGCAAAGATCATACCCTCCCTGGGTTCTGATCATTGGCCGATTAGACTAGAGGTGGATATTAAAGGGAATCGCGGAAAAAGACCTTTCCGGTTTGAAGCCTTCTGGTTAAGGGATCTAGATTTCATCAAGAAAGTTGAAGAATGGTGGAGGCAAAGTACTATTCAGGGCAAAGGAAAAATGCATACGTTCCAATTAAAACTGAAGGAGCTGAAAGGGAGAATCAAAAAGTGGAACAAAGAGGAGTTTGGTAATATTATGGAAGACAAACAAAAATTAGAAGGGGAAATGGAATCTCTCCAACAAAAGATGATAATGGAAGGTAGAACAGAGGAAAGTATCAGCAAAGAAGGGGTAATACTTGGAAAACTAGAAGAAAGACGAAAGCAGGAAGAGGTCCTCTGGCGACAAAAATCAAGAATAAAGTGGTTAAGGGAGGGGGAAAGAAACACTAAATTCTTTCACCAGGCCATGATCAAACATAGACAGAGAAACAGGATTCTATCCATCAAAGACAAGAATGGTAATAGAGTGGTTGAGCAAGCTGAGATTGAACATGTCCTTATTGAACATCATAAAGAAATTTTAAATGAACCGCAAGCCGATCGAATGCAAGCAATTCAGGAAATATGTTCGGCCATTCCGCACTTAGTCACAGAAGACCAAAATAAGGCGTTGATGAGAGCTGCCACCTTAGAAGAGCTAGAGGAAACTGTGAAAGCAATGAAGAAAGGTACTGCTCCAGGCCCGGATGGCTTTACAGTGGATTTTTACCAGGCGGGATGGCACTTCCTGGGGAAAGAGATTCTGGAGCTGGTAGAAGAATCCCGAATGAACCAGAAGGTATGGCCTGCCATTAACTCCACTTTCTATGCTTTAATTCCTAAAGGTGATAATTTGGAAGATGCCAGTGGTTTCAGACCTATAGCGCTATGTAATGTTATTTACAAGATTATAACATCCATGATTGCCAAGAGATTAAAACCTCTTCTGGACAAATTAATATCAGCTGAACAAACAGGTTTTGTTGAAGGAAGGCAGATCCTTGATGGTCTGGTAGTTACTCAAGAAGTTATTCATTCCTTAAAAGTAAAAAAGCAAAAGGGTATGATGATCAAATTAGACTTGTCAAAAGCATATGATAGACTAAATTGGAACTATTTGGAAAAAGTCCTGGAAAAGTTTGGTTTCAATAGGAGATGGATTGACTGGATTCATAGCTTGATTTCTTCTCCAAACTTTTCTATTCTTGTTAATGGAACCCCCTCGAAAACATTTAATGCTTCTAGAGGTATTAGACAGGGAGACCCATTATCTCCGTTTCTGTTCATTCTGGCTGCTGAAGGGCTGGGTCGCTTTATTAAAAAAGAAAGAGAAGCAAACAGAATAAAGGGTCTTAAGCTATGGGGAAATAACCTGCCCTTAACTCATCAACAATTTGTTGATGATATTATGTTGTTTGGAGAACCAACAGTCAAAGAAGCAAGGCATCTCAGAAGAATCTTGGATCTATTTGCAGAGGCTTCGGGTCTGGAAATCAATAGGGAAAAATCCTGTGTTTTCATATTTAACACTGTGGATCAGGTCAAAACCCACCTTACAAGACTATTGGGCTTTAAAAGAGGAGAATTACCTACGAAATACTTGGGCAACATTTTGGACTTTACCTCCAAAAAGATGAAAAACTGGCAAGGAGTCCTGGATAAACTGAGTAACAAGGTAGCAAATTGGGCATTCAGAGCTTTAAGCATAGCTGGCAGAATAGTCCTGGCTAAATCAGTCCTTTAGGCTATCTCCATCTACCCTTTATCGATAATGGCTGCCCCTCTAGGAGTGTGCACAAGAATTAGAGAGGTCATCAGAAATTTTATATGGAGAGGGACTGATCAGAAGAAAAAATGGGCATTAGTTTCCTGGAGTCAATTAACTGAAAGAAAAGAGAAAGGAGGATTGGGGTTGAGGGATCCTGAGATTCTCAATAGAGTTCTGGGAGCGAAACTCTGGTGGCGCTGGCTTAGGGGGGGCAATGATCTTTGGAAAACCATATGGAAAACAAAATACAATATGCCTGATTCTGCAGTTGAGATCTTAAGGCAGAGAGAAACTCCTAAAGGGTCAACAATTTGGGACCTAGCTCGCCTGAACAGGGATTTGGTTGAAAAGCACACCTTCTGGGAGATCCGAGGTGGAGAAGAAGCAAATTTCTGGGAAGATAGGTGGCATCAGAAAGAAAGACTGAATAGAATTCAGGGACTCCAACAGATTCGAGACAGAATAGGAGGAGATAGAACTTATGTCAGAGACTATTGGAGAACTAATGACCCAGAAGAGAGCTGGAGAATATGGATTGACCCGACGGAATGGGACAGAGAGCTCAGCCAAGACCAGCAAGAAGCCTACAGAAAGGAGGTCGAATCCAGGAAGATTAAAACCCGCAATGGCAAGGACATCCTTAGGTGGGGGAATTCTACGAAAGGCTCGTTCACCACCAAGGAGGCTTACTATATAACCGTTTCCCAAACTGGAGGTGAAGAGAATCCAGACTGGAAAATTATATGGGAAAGAAATTGGTGGCCAAAAGTCTCCATATTTATATGGTTGGCATCAAAGAATAAGATCTTAACCTGGGATCGAATACAAAGAAAAGGCTTCAATGGCCCATCGAGATGCTGTCTGTGCAACATTGAGGGGGAAACCAGAAATCACCTACTGATAAACTGTCCATTTGCAAGGACTCTGTGGAGGAATGCTAAACGTACCTTTGGCAAACCCGAAATTACACCCAGTGAATTCAACGAGCTGGTTTTCCAATGGAATAAGGAAATATTTCAGTGTAAAGTGGTTAGAAGAGCGTGGGATCTCATTTCAGGGTTTGTTCTTTGGATGATCTGGAAGGAGAGGAATCGCAGAATATTTCAGAACATAGCAAAAGAACCGGAAATAATTTGGGGAAGAGTAGTCAAGTTAAAGCGAGAAACAATCCTGGTTGATAAATGGGTGGGGGAGGATTGGAAGGCCAACCAGGTTGAGGAAGGGATCCTGAACAAATTAAATCTTAAGTTTGAGATGGTCCATCACAAACAAACCCCCAGACAGGATATGCAGACTCAAAGCCCTGATAAATTCAGCTATCCCAGAGGAAATTTCATAAAATTAAACTTCGACGGGGCCTCAAAGGGGAACCCGGGCGAAGCTGGCTTTGGAGGTATTTTCCGAGACAACAACAATCAGGTTCGGTGGATTTTCGCAGACTGGGGAGGAGAAATGACAAATAACGAGGCCGAGTTCTGGGCTCTTCATCAGGGTCTGAGGATTGCGGTAAGAAATGGTTACACTAATTTAGAAATTACGGGAGATTCTCAGATTGCGGTGGAGATGCTGAAGAAACTCAGCAATGGCCAAAGCTGGGAGAAGGTTACAAACAGTTGGCGTACAGCAGGAATTGTCCAGGAAATCGCTGACCTTCTGAAAAGAATTGAATATAGGATTATAAATCATGTTAGAAGGAAAGGGAATCAGGCTGCTGATTTCTTAGCGAATTGGGGATGTAGAAACCGCGGAAATAAGGTGGATACTCAATGGAGAGCGGTGTGTGGAAATAGGGAGTGGACGGACCTGGCAGCGATAATCAATGCAGACCATGACCAAGCCACAAGCGGAGATACGAGGATGGATGAGCTGGAACAATAAGAGGACGTGGAGTCTCCGAACAATGAACCTTGTTCATTCGGGGCAGAGATGGGATATGATCATAGGTAGCAGAGCAGTACAGGGGCGGCGTGCATGGGGGACGGCCCTAGATCAAAACCAAGGTGAAGATATAAATGATCGCAATCTTAGAGGAGGTGGGAACGGTCTGTCAGACCTCTTAAGGACGGGCATTAATCACGAAATGATGGCCGATTGCAACGTCACTTTGGAAAATAACCGGCGGCAAATGAATTCCGACCTGAAGATGTACGCTGTGGATAAAAATCTAATATATACCCACATGGGGGAGGAAAAACAGTCATTACGCTGTTTCCAAATTGGGAGAGTTGCGGATAGTTCTGCTGAAAGACGTCAACCTAAAAGAAAGGCGCCCGAGTATCAAAGATTTCCCTGCAGCGGAACAGTGGGCAATATGGAAACAAGGCAGAAATCCAGAGAGGCAGCGGAGAAGCATGATTCATCTGTGGAGGATAAGAGCTGGAAAGGGAAAGGAATTATGGAGGAAGACCAACAGACTGAGATCTGGGAAATTGAAGATGAATCCGAGGAGGAGCTGCCCCGCGGGGAAGGGAAGGTGAGGTCCTTTTATCAAGACAGGTCTGCAGGCGAAGAGGGTCAGCATATGGGAAACGACAACCCTGCCCCGAAGGAGACGACAGCTCGTCATTACGGCATGAGAAATCGAGTGACGAACCCTGACAAAGGTGCGGACCAGAGCAGGAAAAGGGGCCGTGGACAGGGAAGGAGGATGCAGGAGAAAGGGGAGAATTCTGGGCAAGATCAGAAACCCGTTAGACAGCCAAGGAGGACGGTGAATCATAGAGTCAGGCGAGCTGAAAGAGCCTACCAGCGAAGCACAAACCCGGCAGTCAGAAGAGTCATGCAGCTCCTGGAGGAAGAGTCCCTCCAAGATCAGTCTGAGGATGAAATGGAGGATTGGGAGTTTCTGCTTCACGATCCAGGCCATACCAGGGGACGAATGTCCTTATTCAAGCAATCCTTGCACATATATTGGGTTATGAAGGGACTGATGGCAAAAGCCCTTGAACAAGTAGCCAAGGAGATGGTCGCTTTAGCTAAGGGTGATCCGGATCTTCGCAGAGAATTGAGCTACATTCGCATTAGGATGGCGAATCAAGAGGAAAAGATGAACACTATTCTTCAGCTGCTGAAGGGGAATCAACAGGATGCAGGGCGAGAAGCAAGTCCGCCTCCAGCTATGGATAATGCTTGACTTAAGATATGTTTAGGACATCCCATAATCTTCATAGTATCAGTTTTTTGTCTGATTTAGATAGAGACATATACTTCTTGCAGAATAGTAGTATGAGAAAATCTCAGGATTGTCTGGTTTATTTAGCTAAGATTTTCAGATTATGGGCCTATTTTTTTTGGGCAGCTATCAAAAACTATAGAAGATTTAAGTACCCGGTTTCCCATGTGGGCGGGTCTACAATATTTTTGATACTATGTAATGGTTTAATTTCTACCCAGTAATAGAAAAGGTTCCACCTCAACTTACAAAAAAAAAAGAAAGTTTCAATATAAAATTGTAGTTATAAATATTTTAGTTCCCTTAGTTACGTCGAACGCGTGGGACGAGTTCAGTGTGGAGGTTTTCGTCGTCTGTTCATAGCCTATAAAAACATGTCACCTTTTTACGCATGTCATTTGACTGTAAAATTGTCGTCTCGTTGCAGAGGAAAAGTTTTATATACGACTAACAACATGTCAAGCGTCCACTTATACAAGTTATATGCAATTTTACTGTAAAATTGTTACCGTGTTACAGAGGAGAAGGATATATATATATATATATATACGTTGAACAAATTGGAAGAACATACCACCTTATATTTGTTCTGAAATATGGAAGTCCTAGTACCTTCGTTGGAGATTCAGATCAAAGCAGCTGTGGCCGTGAATGTCAATACAATTTGGGATTCCTGCCATTTTCCTAGTGAGGAGTTCATGTTTTTCTCTCATCCAATTGAGATTGAAGGAGAGACGCATGGGCAGACAAGCTGATGATGTTGAGTTGTCAAAAATTATATATGAAATGTCAACGTAAATTTTTTGCGAACCTGGAATGAACAAAATGACAAATTAACAAAACCGAGGGAAATGATATTTGGTCAAGGTTTTGGATGTCACGTTAAATTCATCATCATCAATGGAGTGACCATTAACTTAGAAATTTAAAGGCATTTTTCAAATGATTTTGCTTAAAAATTTACACATAATTTTTTAAAATTTATTTTCCATGTTTTTCGAATTATGTTTAGATTTTTAAAAGATGGATATGTTCATAGGTTTTCTCCTCTAAAGGTGAAGAGATTAGACTCCATTATATTTTTGGTATATCATGTGAGAGATAATACATACCTCAAAAAGTGCATTTATGTGATGTATTTAAAAGAATATTAATATAAACATTAAAGTGTATTTATATGAATATTAGATGTTAAATACATATCTCAAATTGTATTTATGTGATGCATTTAAAAGAATATTAATATAGATATTAGAGTGTATTTGTGTGAATATTAAAACTATATGTAGTTTGTTTATTTAATTTTAGAAGAAAATGTTACATAGTTTATTTTCTTAGAAAAAAAGAAATATAAAATATATATATATATATATATATAGTGAAGAGGAAGAATTGTGATCTATAACAAATAAATAGAATATGTATATAATTTATAGACTTGTGTGTTAGTATATTTTATTCACTTTATATAGTTAACAAAAAATATAATTGTTTACATTTTATATATTAGATATATATTTTTATTTTATAGTAATTTTATTAATCAATGAATTAATAATAACAATAATTTAATTTTAAGGTTATGGTTAAGTGAAACACCTAATTGATGTATGAGACTCTTTTGTTTATGAAACAAGGGACTCATATCCATCTAATAATTCCACTATTAAAATTACTTGGAGGTGCACATACTCTATCCCTTTTAAATTTGAACATGTGACCTCTTAGGAAGAAACGCATCTTGTTAATCAATAGGTCCATTTAAGTTGTAATATATATAGTATGATTTCATGTATGGATTAATTCAATTTTTTATTGAAAATGACATTAAAGATAGTCTTAACAATGACTACAATGGAGATTAGTTATTTTGAGGATACTAAATCACCTTTATTTATTTATTTTGAAGTAAGGCTTCAAACTTTTTGTGATGTGTTAAGAACTCATTTTTCTCACACATCAAAACTAGTTAACCCTAATACTTAAAGACATCTAGTAGGAATGACAATATGTCCCCTTAAGAATTGCTAGTGTGTCATTCTTTCCTTGAATAGAAATCATAAGTGAAATAAATAATAACTAGTGATTGATGTTATCACTAGTTAAAGGGAAAGTGATGGTTTTCATCATAATTGATTGACCATTTAACTCTAATAGATTTTATCACATTTTAAAAATTAAATATATAAACAATTTCAGTTAAAACCATCTTTTGGTCTTGATGTAAGAAGTAAAATTACTTTTTATTCACTAAAAACTCATTTTCCTCACACATAACAAAATGTTAGTCCAAAACCCAAAAGCCTTAAATAAGTGTAAAAAATTACCTTATATAAACCATAAAATTTCAAATAATACAATTTTCCTAAAATAAAACTGATGAATTAAACAATATTAATATATAATAAAAAGATAACTATCCTTGACTACTAAATTATAATAACTTCTACATTTTTAAAATAAAATGAATAATTGATACCAAAATTTAAAATAATTCTATGTAACACATAGGTGTTAAATAAAATTAATAATCTTTAAATAAGAAAAATAATTAAATTTCACATAATATATGATTATGTGCACACTCAACCAATATCCAAGTCAAAGTTGTGTGCATTGTTACTCATCATATAATAGTGAAAAGACTTTCCTCATTGATACTTAGGAAGCATACTTTTTCTGAGGTCATCCTATTCTAAATGTGTAATACATCTATTAACATTCACACAGTTACTTTTCATTTAAATCACTTGTATGTACGCAAGACAATTCTACGTAATGGATGAAAACAAAATTACGAGATTTATAAATTAGATTATAATCCATCGCCACCGGATTCCCGAGTCAAACCGTTCAATCTTCATAATATATACACTCATGATGTCTACTCCTCTAACAAGTAGACGGCATTATTTATATGGAAATTAAACTAACTACTTATATTTTTAATAAATTTATGCTTGGAGTATGAATATAATATAATATATATATATATATATACCGATTATGTTTACTTCTATAACACGTAAATGGCATTAATTTTCATATTTTAAAGGATTTTTTTTTTTCTAAGAATTAGTTTTCTTTGTTTTTAAAAAAATTTGGGTTTTGTTTTTTTAGTGATATCAAATTATATTTATTATTATAATGGTTTATTAGATTGGAAATTACGTTAATTTTTTTAAATTTTAAAGGTCTAAAAGTTAATGAGATATATTATGTTATAATATTAATGAATTTTAAATGAAGTAAAAGTATCATAAATTTTAGTTAATATTGTTAATTAATTAATTAATTAAGGTTTATTCAGGTTTCACATAATTGTGAAACATTTTTAGTGAATATTTTTTCACACATAATTGTGAGACGTTTTTAGTGAACATTTTTTTGTGTGAAGAGGAAGTGGAGTCAAAACTTTTGTTGTAAGTAGCGCTTCTCTTCTTTCACTTATCTCTGTAGGTAGCTCTTGTCATCACTTCTACACTTCACACATGTGGCCTATCAATAATGTGTCTCAAAATTATAACAGAATATCAAGATCCTTTGATACATTCTACAAAATAATAAATTGTGGATTCATGCATTGTAGCAACCACAAGTGAACCTTCATAACATCTAATGCCTTGGGAGTTTTTCAAAGTCCCATACACCATTGGAAATGTCTCTAAGAGGACTATCCAATTGACCACTTTGCAAGGGCACTTGAGCTAATATATTGTAGAAAAAAAACCTCTAAAATCAATAGTCTCCAAGCACTGAATACACATCAACAATCTTGAACAAGTTCCCCCTGAGCTTGAGACTCCTTGACATCATTGACAACACTTTACTCAATAAGAAATTGAACTTAAAAAATTCTTAATAATTTCATTTTTGAAATATGACCTACCTATGTAATTCCTCCATATTTCAATGTGTACTTTGAATAAAATATTTGAACATCCCTATTAACGATTATTTCAACATCAAATTCATATATATATATATATATATATTGATAGAAAGTGAATAAATTTTTTTAATGTTGGCAATAAATAAAATATTTAAATCCCCACTTTCCATTCTTAATATTAAGTTGACATGTTGTATTTTACAATAATATTAATAACCAATAAAATATGAATGTGTGTGCATTTTTATATACATAATCAAAAGAAATCAATGTGTGTACGTTTTATATATATAACTAAAAGAAATCAATGTGTGTGCATATATATAACCAAAAGAATATATATATATATATATATATATATATATATATAATCCCTTATAGGAGAGAGCTTCTATTTAAAAATATTTCAATGTCAGCTATGTATATATTATATAAATCAGTTGAAAATAAAAAACGTTATTATGGTTAAAACATTTTATTGATGTGTTGCACAATATCAAAGAAATGTAGAATTATTTTTATTGAGTTGACACACACATACATGGAGAACCAACATAGATACATGAAGATCCAACATAAATCCATCTTGCAAAACTCTTAAACTGCAAACATTT
Source organism: Pinus tabuliformis (assembly GCA_031772625.1). Lineage (NCBI taxonomy): Eukaryota > Viridiplantae > Streptophyta > Pinopsida > Pinales > Pinaceae > Pinus > Pinus tabuliformis. The sequence continues at coordinate 86,388,818 of CM062814.1, read as the reverse complement.
TCTCAAGTTTTGCACTCTAAAATAAATTTACACCTCAAAAGTTTTTGATCTACTTGATAAATATAAGCTTAAAATAAA